>CM040920.1:17465480-18912980 GCA_023029165.1 Gobiocypris rarus
CTCCTGGAGGGCCACTGTCCTGCAGAGTTTAGCTCCAACCCCAATTAAACACACCAGTACCAGCTAATCAAGGGGTGCGTTTCAATCAGCTCCCTAGTTCAGTAGTCAGGGCACTGATCAGGGTCCTGACTACTGAACTAGGGAGCTGATTGAGACGCACCCAAGGTCTTATTAGGCATTCTAGAAACTTCCAGAGAAGTGTGTTGAGGCAAGTTGGAGCTAAACTCTGCAGGACAGTGGCCCTCCAGGACCGATTTTGGACACCCCTGCGCTTAATCATATATATCTTTCATTAGTCCCTATAATGGGTCCCTAACATGTTCGACATTGCATAAAAACCGTTTGACTAAAATGTTTATTAGTTTCAGTATTAGTTTTTAGTTTAGTTTATTTATTAATTCTAATTCAGGTTTTATTTAATTTTACTCTCTGTTTAGTCTGTTTTTGGGAAGGTTACAACTTCGTTGTTCAACATATTGTTTCAGAAATGCAAACAATTAAAGACATTGAAACTTCATTTGGTTGGTTTTATGTTTAAGTTAGCTTTAAGAAAAGAAATATGACTATTTGTAAAAGGAAATTTGATTTTTAAATTAGTTTTTAACCGAGGGAAATTATCTTTAAAATTTCTCATAGGTTTGATTCAGATTCAATTAGGCCTAGATGGTCGGTTTATACCCAGATGGTGCTACTTACCCCAGTAAGTTTGCCCGAATAACAATAGGAACAATATTTTGACCCCAGTGGAAAGATAATGAACCTGTCAGCCTATTCCAGAGAGGGGTGTTTTGGGGGGAAATTCCTTGAAACTGAGTTTACTCAACATCTGATGTGTTCTTTCGACCACTTTTGTAGTTTGGAGATCGGTCTGAACCTCAACATGCCCATCATATCAGCAGGAAGCGGATTGTCTTGTGACTTCAAGAGAGATCTGACTCGCCTTCTGCCTCCAGCGAGAAAAATCGCCAGCTTCTTCTCTTACTTTTGGAATTACAAAGATCGTATCAAGCCTGTATGGAAAACGGCGTATATATACAAGAAACCGAATAACACAGAGGACTGTTTCTGGTGATTATGTAGTGATCTTGTGGTTTGCAACAACAGGAAATTGGAACATTCCCTTGCAGCTTTCTGATTTTGGGTCTTGTCTGTAGGTACATTAATGCTCTTGAGGTGGCTTTAGGCAACTTTTCCACCCATTTAAAGAAAAGTGTGGTTCTACGAAAAGAAGATGATCTCAGTAAGGCTCTGAATAAGACTAACCGGGACAGCAACTGTGAGACCTTATTTTATTTGAATATAAGAAAAAAATTCACTTTAGATTGGTAATATTTTGTCACTGGTCAAAAATGCTCAAAATAGTACTTTATTTTTATTTTACAGTGTTCATTGTATGTGGGACACCTGATGACATCATGGATCTGAAGAATGGCACTAGGGAGTTTGATGCTGAAACTGCTTTTCTTCTGATTGACCTTTACAAGTCAGTCGTTCACCTTCAACTTATGCTTTCTTTAATCTAGAGCTATACGATCTACTGCTCTTCACTTAAAGGTCCCATGATGTGGATTTAAAAAAAAAAATTTAAAATGTTTCCTATATATGTACTTATATTGTTAGTATGATTTTTATATCATAAAATGTCATAATTTAGAAATTATGTGACGCGCAATGACGCCAAGATAGCTACGGCAGCTCAACCGTATTTAACGCTTCAAAACTGCTCTTCAGAATCCTATGGGTGATGTCACGGACACTGCGTCCATATTTTTTTTCAAGTCTATGGTTTACACCTATCTCCATTTCTAGCCACTGTGGGACCATAGACAGGCTAGGGGAACTCATATTATTGTTAAAAAACCTCATAAAATGAAATGTTCATGTCATGTCACCTTTAAATAAATGGCCAGCTAACTGAGTTATATAACTGTAGTAATCACAAAATGCCTAATTTTGAAAATCTAGAAAGACTGGGAATTGTAAGTGAGAAACAATACTAACTTTTTCTCACAGCGACAGATATTATAATGGGTCATCTAACGCTGCTATGGAGAACGTCCTGGTGCTAACAATGCCCGACACAAGACAATACACCATTGACACTTCTGGTAACAACACGGTAGGTAACGTGTTTTTATTTAGTTAAAACCTAATGTAACCATTATATTGTAACCATTCTGTAAATTAAATTTTTATATTTAATATATAATATCTATATTTAATTCATAGCTTGCATTTTGTGCATATTAAATACACACATACAGTATACATATTGATCAAGAAATATATTTTATATACACTACCGTTCAAAAGTTTTTTTTTTAAAAGAAATTAATAATTTCAGACAGGATGCATCAATCAAAAGTGATGATAAAGACATCTACAATGTTACACAAGATTTCTATTTTAAATAAATGTTCTTTTATCTTTCTATTAATCAAGTTAATCAAAAAATGTATCACGGTTTCCGCAAAAATATTAAGCTTTCAACATTTATATTAATAAGAAATGTTTCTTGTGCAGCAAATCAGCCTATTAGAATGCGTTCTGAAGGATCATGTGACACTGATAATTCAGCTTTACCATTAAAGGGATAAATTACATTACATTTCATATTTTTAAAAACATTAAAGAAGAAGGCAATTTTTTTTAACTGTAATAATATTTTACTATTTTTGATAGAAGAAATGCAGCATTGGTAGAGAATAAGAGACTTATTAAAAACAATCTTACCAATCCCAAGTTTATTTGAACGCTTATTACATAAGTTTGCCACAACTGTAAAACAGGCATGCCTTTTTACATAGATCTTTTCAACAAAATAAACATTTATTGTTTATTTAATATTTATTGAATTATTCTTTAGGTTGTCATAGTTGTACTATGCAATAATTTCTATTTTTATGGTGAAATTTCACATTTTATATTGTTATAATATATGTTATAATATAAAAGACAAATCAAAATAAATAATGTAGGCAACGTAAAGGTTTCCAAGACGTGATTCCAATGTGATTTTCATACAAGGAAAGCTTCAAAAATATGTGTAAAAAATGTTCTTTCCTGTTATGGATCCACTGTAGAAGTACCAGCTCTCATCTCCTCACTGTTCTGTGTGCAGATGAATGATTATATAGCAGCATATCATGATGCGGTGCTGCTGTTCAGACAGGTGATGAGGAACATCTGGAACACGGGCTTCTCAGAAATTCAGGATATGGAGTCTGTCAGCATGAACTACTTCAGAAACGTGTCTTTCAATGGTGAAAAACATCAGTCATTTCTTGGATTTGCTTTTGCTTCATATGTTGGAGTTGCTTTAGTGAGCCACAGGATAATTAAGATTTGAATAATCCAAACCTGCAGGCATAGCAGGAGATTATCAGCTGGATGAATATGGTGACAGGGATGTGATATTTTCTTTGATCTACACTAACAATGACAATGGCAAGGTATGCCACATATTTCAGATATATCAATCTATTTACAGAATGGATTTTTTTTTTTAGCAAACTATGGAGTGATGATTGGACATTAAAACTCCTCTTCTGTACTTTAGTACAACATTCTTTATGAGTTCAACACTTCCACCAACCGAACAAAGCTAATAGATGAGAATCCTTCCTTCATTTGGCCTCGGTTCCATCTACCTAAAGACCGTCCATTAAAAGGTATAGAGGATTCCATCACTTTTCAAAATCAAATGATAGTAATTTTAATGGTAAAAGACTGTAAAATTATTATGGAAAAATCCTCTTATTTGGTTAACAGAAGTGCCCTTCCTCTGAACAGTGAAAAACTGTAATAGATCTAATAGCAGATTTCATGTAATTTTACAGTAAAATACTGTTAAATGAACACTTTTTGGAAGTGAAAAATAACAAGTCGTCTTATAATTTACAGTGAAAACCGGTAACTATGTTTCTTCTTATCGTTTTTCTTTTCCGTTATGTACATTAGGCTTCTATGTTACAACTTACACATATTTGTATAAGGTAATTGTGTCAGTGTTGGTGTAACACATTACAAGTAACGCAAGTTACATAATCACATTATGTTTTGCAAGTAACTAGTAAAGTAACTGATAACTTCGAAATTTACAAAAAAAATCTGAATTACTTTTCAAATAAGTATTGCATTTATTGACTGACACCTCTCCCATTATTATGATAGTTATTGTAGATCTAGACTTAAATGTATTGTAGATCTTTTTGCATTTGCACGTTTGGCACGAAAGGTCCTTTACATATTGTGAAAATAGATTTTATTTATTTATTTATTAAACAAACAAACAAACAAACAATCAGGCCCAGGGTCCATTCTTCGTACTTCGCTTAATACATCTGAGATGATTTGACGGCAGATCTTCTAAACGTGATAACTGATCTCTGTCTAATTTGGTTCTTCAAACGAATATGCGGATTGGATTAAAATACCTGGATTAAATTGTCTGAGATTACTGCGCGTTCCTGTGTTCCCTGAAGAGGGCAGATGTACCGATGATACTCAAAACCACGATCAGCAAAGCAGCGATTGGCTGGCGGCAAGACAGCAACATAATGACATCATATAATTAAAAAAGGCACATGGCAAAAAAAAACATGAATTTCTGGACCTTTATAAGGAAATGACCAAACCAACATAAAAGTTAGAATATATAAATTAAAAGGTTAGTTCACCCAAAAATGAAAATAATATAATTTATTATTCACACTCATGCCATTCCAGACCTGTAAGACCTTTGGAACATAAATGAAGATATTTTTGTTGGAATCCGATGGCTCAGAAAGGCCTCCATTGACAGCAATGACATTTCCTCTCTCAAGACCCATAAAAGGTACTAAAGAGGTCATAAAAACATCTCACTAGTGGTCTGCAATTATTTTATGAAGCGACTTATATAATGATGGCTGATTTTAAAACACTGCTTCATGAAGCTTCGGAGCGTTATGAATCAGCGGTTCGGATCGCATGTCAAAAACCTGAAATCACTTGACTTTGGCGATCCGAACCGCTGATTCATAACGCTCCGAAGCTTCATGAAGCAGTGTTTTAAAATCAGCCATCACATATAAGACAAGTTGTTATTTAGTTTTACCGCACAAAAACTAGTCTCATATTGTAGAACCACTGTAGTGAGATGGACTTTGTTAGTACCTTTTATGGGTCTCGAGAGAGGTAATGTCATTGCTGAGGCCTTTCTGAGCCATCGGATTCCAACAAAAATATCTTCATTTGTGTTCCAAAGATAAACAGAGGTCTTACCGGTCTGGAATGGCCTGAGGGTGAGTAATAAATGACATTATTTTCATTTTGGGTGAACTAACCCTTTAAATGTGCACTGTTCTTTGTTAAACATGATTCTCAATTATTTATATTCCCAATTTTATAGTATTTGTACACCCTTTACATTTTTATTTAAATGTTGTAATTAGCAATTCATTTAACTTTTAATTCAATTTGAAGCAGATTTGTTATGTTACAGCATAAAGCTGTCCTGCGCTGCATCAAGCCACTCCCATAATATCTGCCACTACTCAAATGAATGCACGGCTCAGATTAACTGTACAGCATGTGTGTAAGACTCAAATAAAATTATAAAGTAATTATTCTCATATATCAAATACATTTTTTAAATATTATTATTGTTATTTTTTAAAATGATTATTGCCCCTGGTTCAGTAAGGAACTAATAAAGTAGCAGTGATTGGGACAAATTTTAAGTATCAATGCCGCTTAAAAAGATGCAATCTAATCCTGTTTACATGAAATAAACCTGCTACCGAGCAAGTTTAAGCTTCCTGACCTGTTGCTATGCTGTTGTAAGATAAGCATCGAAGAACCAAACAAACCAAGATCATGCCAAAGCGTTAACAATCAAATCCAGCTAACTGAGTTAGCAACATACGAAGAATGGACCACGGGTGAGAAAAAGTACCGCAACGCAGTACTTTCATTAAATGTAACTAAGTAACACAATTAGTTACTTTTTAAAGAGTAACGCAATATTACTTTTAAAATATTTGTTCCCAACGTGATGTGTAAGTGTTCACTTTCTATAGTATTAACCACAGCTCGTCTCTTTACCACCTGTGTTTTTAAGGTGTTGTTAGTACAATTATAAAAGTAAAACTGATTTTAGTAACTTGGCATATAAAAATGATTTCAAATATTGAAACATGGTTTTTAATGTAAATTTAAGTTAAATGTGTAAAACCTTAAATATTGCAACAACAACTGCTGTTTTTTTAAACCATAAATGTCACTGTGTTTTTTTTACAGTGATGTTCAAGCATATTTTATTGTATATTATGTAATGTATTATGTATATTTATATTTTTTCTTTAAATAAACTCAATACTATTTATTTATTTAGGCGTGGAAGTCAACACCATCATTGTCATATTGTGTACTGCTGTTGTGGGGGTCATGGGTACACTTGCCTTCATCTTTTACTGGTTAGAGCAATACATTGTTTTTCATTTTTATTCTTTGTCCTCTTGTAAAGCCATTTTTTGTAATTTTACCAATACATATCCTATTGTTATCATTGTGTAAATTGTAATTATCAAGATATTTACAGTTGTTTCTGTATATATTTTAAAGGCAAAATAGATATTACCGTCACATGCAGAAAAGATGGTCTCACATTTCCTCAGAGCTCATTACCCCTTTGGAGATGAATGAGTGGAATATGATATGTCTGAAGGTAATGCATTGGCACCAAAGTCTTTATGTAATGTGTTTTAAAATGTTTATGCTTATTATTTTTTACTGCATGAATATATTATTGTCTGTTGTGATTAGATTGATGAAGACTCTACACAAAATAGTAGCTACATCCTGCGCCGTGCACGCTATGATAAAAAGGTACTGTAAATACTCACTTTTATCCAAAATGATTCCATTACTCTGAGTTTTTTTAATAAGTTGATTTTTTCTTTTCTTTATAGATTGTTATCCTTAAGGAGTTAAGGCTCACAGATGGAAACTTCACTGAAAAACAGAGGATAGAGCTGAATGCGGTAGCAGGATTTCATTCTCTTCACTGGATAACTAAACACTGACATTGAATCATTTTAAGATAAAACCTGAGTAACTTTGTGTTGTTCACAATAGAAATCATAATAGATACAACTTTCATTTCAGCTCTTGAACATTGATTATTACAATCTTACCAAATTCTATGGGACAGTCAAATTTGACAATGAGTATTTTGGCGTGTTTGAATATGGAGAAAGAGGATCCCTTAGAGTGAGTATTATAACAAGACTCTAATGATGTAATAAAAAAAAAAATCTAAAATAGTAAATGAATACTAATACATATATTTTTTATTTTATTTATTATTTTAGCAAGTGCTTAATGATAAGATTTCATACCCAGAAGATACCTTCATGGACTGGCAGTTTAAGATCTCTGTCATGTATGACATTGCAAAGGTAATGAGATGACCTTCACGAAATGAGTATTTTCTTTCATTCAGAATGTATTATTTAATTATTTGCATATAGCTGTCTAAATGGATCATTTGACATCTATATTCCTACTAGATGTGCTATATACGCATCTGTCATTAATAGTTCTCTCATATGAACTTTTTGACCACCTTTAGGGGATGTCTTATCTCCACGCAAGCAATATTGCAATCCATGGGCGTCTTAAATCCACCAACTGTGTGGTTGACAACCGTATGGTAGTGAAGATTGCAGACTTTGGCTTCAATACAATTCTCACGCCCAGTAAAGGTGAAGGATGGTTTATTATTATCCTGACAAGTTTTTCAGTTATTTCTACACTTCTACGCTTATATCAAGAGTTAGCTATATGGTTAATAATTTGCTTAGGCCAATGTTAATGTTTACCTATTTGTGTTTCCGCTTCTCTCAGATCTGTGGACGGCTCCTGAACACCTGAGAAAACAGAGGATCTCTCAGAAAGGAGATGTGTACAGTTTCGCCATTATTTCTCAGGAGATCATGATGAGGAAGTGCACATTCTACACAAGCGCCTGCTCTAATCGTGCTGGTGAGAGAAAGAGTTAGAGACAGCTGCACAAACAATACACACAGTCACCACCAGTGACTAGTGATGTCCGGTTCGCGAACGAATCGTTCTTTTGAACCGGTTCTTTTAGTGAACCGGTCGAACCAGTTCACCAAATCGGACTGAATCGTTCGAAACAGATACTGAGCATGCGTGCAGCGCACACGAACGAACGCACACGGCCTGTCACAGTTCTCGTTCTCGAGTCAAGAATCGGTTTCAACCGGTTGCAACGGTTATCAGATCACCAGTACACTGAACCGAGAACTGTTTATTTCGGACATGTCCGACTGGAGAACCGATGAGCTGATACTGACTGAGCATGCGTGTCATTTTTCAAGAGAGAACAAAAGCATGTTAAGTTTTGTTGCGCATCGGGATGTGTTAGGGATCATAATAATTTATGAAATAGGCTACCTGTAGGCCTACAGTAATTATAGTTAATGATGACACATTCACAAATTGGGTTTGTATTAAATAAACAATGTTTTGATAAAAATATATTAAAGTGTTCACAATAGCCTACACATAAAAGTGCACTTACACACACTGTATGTGTACATAGATCAAACTCTGTTCAGAAATTGTTGTACAAATATATTGTTCTATATGAATGTTTTCTAAAAAGCATTACAGTAAAAATGTGCAGTTGTGCTTGTTACTTAATTATTTTTAAACATTGAAACAAGCATTAGTTTGTACAACTACCAAACTAAACATTTGTTTCATAAAGCCATGTTATTTTCAGGATCAGTGTATTTAATTTCTAAACAAGGTGATATAAATATAAAAATGATGTAGCCTCAAACTACAGCTAAGGCGAAGCAATTGCGACTCCTTTTGAATCGCTCTCGCGGTTCTCGAATCTCAATTTCGTTCTCGTTCTCGAGTCAAGAATCGGTTGCAACCGGTTGCAGCGGTTTTCGGATCATCAGAATCAGAACACAGAACCCTGTTTATTTCGGACATGTCCGATTGGAGAACCGATGAGCTGATACTGACTGAGCATGCGTCAAACGACTGACTGCACGCGTCTCTCTGAACCGAACAAACATCAACTGATATGAGCGCGCGTCTGTGAAACGACTCTGAGGACATGAATGTGGGGAAAATTTGGCGAACCGTATTTATTTAATTACAAAACATAGTAAGTGGATCATGGTTTCTGCACTGATGAAGACTAATTTATTGATTTTATAACAGTAAAACATCCTTGCTTGCACATCACTGCCTGTAAGTGTTTGGATGCTTTAGATGTAAAACTTGATTGTAAAAATAAACTTAACAGATTATGATGATATTTTATCTGATTGATATTATGATTACTGACTTTATATATTTTAATGTGTAAAGTGTTTTATCCAACCCGCGATAGACTTGACGTCATTACGTCATCGCGAAATTACGTCATTACGTTTGAGCGTAAAAGAACCGGTGAACCGGTTTTTTGATCCGGTTCTTTGAAACGAACTGTCCGAAAGAACCGGTTCGCGGAAAAGAACCGAACTTCCCATCACTACCAGTGACACCTACTGGTGATTTTTTTCATCATGCATGCAAAGTCAAGATTATTTATGTATGCTAAATGCCATGTTTAATTTAAAGAATAAAAAAATAACAATTCTGTACTCATTAATTTATTTTACTCACACAAAAGTAATTTTTTGGACTGAAGTGCTGGTAGCTCTTTTCCATGCAATAACAATAAATTGGGACTGAAGAAAAATTATTTAAGTTTAAAAGTAGCATATACACTATTTTGCCAAAAGTATTGGCACACCCCTCCAAATCATTGAATTCTGGTGTCCAATCACTTCCATGGCCATAGGTGTATAAAATAAAGAACCTAGGCAGAACCCTCTGCCAGTTTATAAATGAGAAAAAGTCCCTTTTTGCATTCAGGTTTCTGGTGGAGTAATATTTGCTGCCTGCTCTGTCTTTGTATCTTCTATCTTGTTTGCTTGTCTTTCAGGTCTTCCCTTTACATCCTCTCTTTTTTTTTGTACTGTCAGTCTCCATCCAAGCAATCTCATATTCAATTGTTCTCTCCTTCTTTTCATTTCTCATTGGTTGTCTTTGATCCACCTCTACTATCATTTGTACATGCTTCCATCTTCAAGGTCTCTCTCCTTTTTTATCATCTCTTCCTCAGCCTTAGTATTTTGAGCAGGCTTGTCCATCCAAGCAAGTTTTGGCTTTGCTGGTGATGAAGTTGCATCTGGTCGTTTTATAGTTGAGGAGTCTATATTTCTCTCCTTCTTCGTCCTTCTCCTTCCTCACCTTTCAGGTGGACGCTCTTGCTCCACCTCAGCAGGTGCCATCTGAACCATCGGTGGTTCTGCCACAGTGGATAGAGATGGCAGTATTTCCTCCATAGCAGGTGGAGTGAGATGCCAAGTTGCCTCCTGATCCATCAGTGGTTCTGCCACTTTAGTGGAGGAATGTGCCAATGTTTTCCCCTCATCAGGTTCCTCAAACTGAACCATCAACTGTTCTGCCACAGTGGAAAAAGATGGCCATGTTTCCACCTCATCAGGGAGAGGGTGTTGATGTGCCACCTAGATCAACAATGGTTTTGCTACTGTGGTTGAGTAACGTGGAAATATTTTCACTCCAGCATGTAGAGTTTGGTATTCAGGCTCCTCCACTTGAATCATCAATGGTTCTGCCACAGTGGAGAAATCTGGCAATATTTCCATCTTAAAAAGAGAGTCCTCATAGCCTCTCTCTCCCTCCACACCTGTATCTTCTGGTGGTCCCTGGATGAGCTCCTCCTGAATGCTGCTAGATTCTAGGTGCCCTTTCTGTCTTGATACTAATGATACTTGTGCAATAAAGTGATCAAATATCCAAAGATCTAGCAAATATCAATAGTCTGATATCACTGCTAATCACTCTGTTTTCCTTCTGAACTCAACTGCACCAGACTGATTTTCACCACTCCAATTTAGTGGGGGCAGAATATTACGACATAATAGTCGATAACCGACACAGTGTTCTGTAACAGTGTTCTCAACACTGCATTTTGGATCGACGCTACGAGAAACAAATACCAACTCTGCCATGCCACGGGAATGCCACAAAAACAGTGGCCGTTGTACATTGACTCATCTGATTATTTCAGCTGGAGTCAGAGTGTCATTCCAGGGCATGGCCATAAAAAGAGGTACATGGACTGTCTAGCTGTAGTATTCCCTAAGCCATTATTTCCCATAAATGTAGAAGAGTTTCCAGCTTCTATGCCTTTATAACAAGGGAACTCCTGGCCTATTTAACCTTCATCCCACCCCTGCGGGCTATTCTAGCCCTAAAAGCAAAACTCTGAGGAATAAAAAATGGCTTACTTTGTTCTTAGGGAAAAATTGCCACAGGGAGAAATATGTCACTGTCGACCTTGGCCATTACCACTATCACTGGGAAACCACAGGGGAACTGCAACTCTGCTTAATTAGCCTATGTCAATAAGGGGAGAGTGCTCACACTCTGCTTGCATTCTGCTATCTTTTTTTTGCACTTGCCGTAGTAAGTGACAGATAAATTGCCGAAGTAAAGGACAGAGGGACTAGGAGAACTTCCTCGACTTGTAGCATTGTCAATGTCAACCCATGTAATAGTTAACAGGTATCTGATGACTCTCTTTGGGATAACGCATGCCCTTACTTAAAAACCCCACAATAGTTATGGAGGGCAAGCAAACTACATAGTAGGAATAACTATCATTAGAGAGGGATAACTAAAGGGGTATGCAATTGCCCAATATTTTATTTCAGTTCACTCAACCCTGAGGGGAAATAATAATATGCCAAAGTGGAGCATTCTTATACCACAACCATCAAACACTATGCTTCTATCATTCTGCTTTATGCTAAAGATTGTGTAAGGGAGGAAGGAGGAGGAGATATGTAATTCTTCTCAGCAGTTCGGTCTTGTGTTTTACCAAATCACTTTCTATGAATTACCTCCCTCAGGTTTTTCTGCTTCCTTCTAGTGTCCTGTCTCCTCTGTGCTCTACTCCTCGAAGGAGGAGGAGCATGAGTGGCTACACTCTCTCTGGCCCTGCCTCCAGTCCTCAGACTGTGACGGGCCAGGATCCCCAGAAGCATTAGACAGGGATCTGGATCGGCACGGGATATACTTCTTGAATGCCTCCGATTGTGCCCACCAACTACCGTCCCAACTACCCACTCCACATTTGTTTTGAAAAGTTGAGAGTGTGAGACCTAGGCATCAAGGTGAAAATTCTTCTCTTTCTCCCTGATGCCCACCAGGTTCAGCCACATATGCCTTTCCATAACCACCATCGCTGCCATTGAGCAAACTTTTTTGCTCAGCAACTGCTTGAGGGCACAATCCCTGCCCCTGATACAAATCCCTTAGCAGATCTGCCTGGAAGGCTTGCAGCACCGACATGGTGTTCAAAGCTCCATGACCTGTTCTGCTGTCGCATACACCCTGCCATTCATGCGTGAGGTGGTCTGAAGTGACTTAGATGGCAGGACAGGAGCCTTCAAAGATGATAATTTGCCCTGCGCGAAATAGCTCGCAAGCGTCTCTTCTACAGGGGGCATCATCACATATCCCTGCTCATTTAATCCTACCACATTCAAGTAGATTGAAAGTTTAAATGAATGAATGCAAACTGAATAAGGTTTCTCCTACGACTTCTCCAGTTCTGCGTGGATGTCAGAAAGGAATTGAAGGCTCATATAGGTGAAGGGCAAAATATGGCCTGACAGGAAGCTCTTGTCCAGCCTGCCATGAGCGACTTGGTGAGAGGACTCCATACATATACTATCTTTGGCCTCTTCAACCACATCCACCTCCTCGTGGCTGGATGGTGCCATCAACATGCTATCTGCTGGGTCAGATGACACTAAAGACAGCACATCCTGATCCAACAGATCGTTAGAGCCCACAACTGTGAATCTCTAAAGAGTCATCCTTCTCTCAAACTCCTTTGCCAGTTTAACCTTCAGTCCCCACAACTTAAGCCTCTGCTGTGCCTCGGCAACATTAGGCCCTGAGCCACAAATAAGGACAGGCATGAACAGAGTTTCTACATTGTAAACTTCTCACACTTGCTCGGATTCTCCAATAGATTTGCCTTCACTACATGCTATCTAAACAAATGGCTCCTGAAGACAAAAAAGCTGATGACATGTATTACAGGCACCCTCTAATGCTGCGTTCGCACCGAACGTGAATAGAGCATCTGGTGCAAGTGATTTCTATGTTAAGTCAATGGAAAGGCACGTTGACGTGCGTCTGGAGGTCCTGCAGCGCAATAGATGCGAATTGGACGCAAATTGAGCGTCTTGCTCAATACACGCGTTATGCGCGAGTGGTGTGTTTTGTGCATTCAGACTTTGCATCTGACGCCCAAGTTGAAAAATCTGAACTTTGGCGTCAATTCGTGCCACGTTAACCAATCAGGAGCCTGCTTGCTGCTGTCACTTGGTAAAGTGATGTAATGAGCAATTTAAAAATACTGTTATTTTGTCACTAAATGTAGTTTTAATGCTGTTCAGTTGATAATGTAGTTGTTTAAAGCTAAAATATGTGGTTTATTTATAAAGAGAGCGCCTATTAAAAAAAAATAATTTTGCATTTTTGTGAGATCCAGGCGATCATTGGGTGCTCAGCGCTCGTTAACCCCGGCGAGAGCAGCCTTTCCTCGGCCAGTCCTTCTGGTGTTTGCCGCTGGCTCGGATGTCTCTGTAGTGATTAAACATGACATATAATTTGTCTTGTATACATCTAATGGGTGATCTTTGGTCTAATGCATCTATTGTTGCCTACCAAATAATTTTGACTGAGGGCAAAGTGAAGTTTCATAACTTTATATTTTTTAAGGATATTAAATTTACATGCAGTGAAGATAATCCAGGTAGTGCGTTGGCTGAACCACATTTGTGTTATGAAAATGAAAAGAGGCAGAGTGGTGTTTTATGACATTTCTCCTTGAGCGCCTTGAATGCGTGTCTATTTAGCTTCCAATGCTCGATTTATACACGCATACAATTCAGTGTGGACGCGCAAATGGATTCAAAATGTTCAAGCGTCAAATTAGACGTGGTAGAAGCGATTTTGAAGTTCTATTCACGTCTGGTGTGAAAGCAGCATTGTACTTCTAGGCCCTCCGCTAATGGTGTCAAGGACTATTGCCAGCCAATGAAATTGGAGTGTTTCAGTTACAATAGCCAGTTTTTCACGAATACTATTTCCCTCCAGGGGGCTGTGATCATTGACTCAGTGAGTTCGATTTAAAGAAAGATTCATTCATTCATGAACGTTCCAAAGTGAGAAGAAAATAAAAAATGACTTACAAATTTCAATGACAGGCATAAGGAATACTTTTTTTAAATACTTTTATGGTGCTAGTTTTGTCATTTTGGAGCTTGACAGACCCAGACCTCATTCACTTATGGCTATTAGAGCCACCAGGATTTCATCTTTTGTGTTTCACAGAAGAAATTCAGACAGATTTAGAACAAATTGTTTTCATATTTAGGTGAATGATTTCTAAATCTTTAACTAATCCACTTTCCTTTACCAGAGAAACTAGCCAGAGTGCAATACCCTAGTACAACGTCTTTCTTCAGACCTGATCTAAACTTTGAGAACACCAGTGAAAGAGAACAAGAGGTATGTATTCATTTATTTGACTTCTCTTGATCTCATTTATATGAGAAAAATTTGTACCAATAGTATTAATTGATTAAACAAATACATTTATATACATTTTTATGTCAATATTTTTTTTTTTTTTAAGTATGGTCACAATATGGCCCTCCCTGTTACTTGGGTCTTTACCCATTCAATCCGTTTCTCCAGGTTTGCATGCTGATCAGAAATTGTTGGGATGAGGACCCAGACAGAAGACCAGACTTCAAAAAGATAGAAATCACCCTATGGAGGATTGTCAGGTCACTTTTTATATGCTTTTGTTCGACATTGAGAAATCTTAGAGAACTGGTAGACAAAGACGAAAGAAGTACAAATCAGGCCATTAGCATGTAGAAATCTCTCTAATACATAATGTCCTGATTTGGTTATGAATAGTCTGGACTACCATGAACATGAGAGCTACATGGAGAATCTGATCCGGCGGCTGCAGATGTATTCCCGTAACCTGGAGCGGCTGGTTGAGGAGCGCACAGCTCTATACAAGGCTGAGAGAGACAGAGCGGACTGCCTAAACTTCATGCTTCTGCCTGGGTCTGAACACAACTAACAGAAGAACACTGCAGAATATTGTTGTGATCATTAGATCATGCTGTCATCGAATGCTCAATTAAAGTTAATCTTTAAAATCACCATGAAATCAAAATTGATTGTTCTTATGTTCTTATGCAATATTGCAGTATTTATTTTTCAATTCATGTACCTTTCTAATCAAAATATCCTCTCTCTCCTCTCCTCTCCTCTCCTCTCCTCTCCTCTCCTCTCCTCTCCTCTCCTCTCCTCTCCTCTCCTCTCCTCTCCTCTCCTCTCCTCTCCTCTCCTCTCCTCTCCTCTCCTCTCCTCTCTCCTCTCCTCTCCTCTCCTCCTCTCCTCTCCTCCTCTCCTCTCCTCTCCTCTCCTCTCCTCTCCTCTCCTCTCCTCTGTCATTACTGCAAAATACTCAAATCATTAACCTATGTCATTTTGTTTTTGTTGCAGACCAGTTGTGCGCTCTCTGAAGGAAACAGGAAAAGTGGAGCCTGAGCTCTTTGACGAGGTCACCATCTACTTCAGTGACATTGTGGGATTCACCACACTGTGCCACTTCAGCACACCCATGGAGGTGGTGGACATGCTCAATGACATCTACAAAAACTTTGACCGCATCCTTGACAATCATGATGTCTATAAGGTATTTCAATTTACTATAATTGAATGAGAGCCCGTATCAGAGAAGGCTTTTACAATGCCTCAGTAATTCAAGGCAATGTGTCTGTGTGTCTATTCCAGGTAGAGACGATTGGTGATGCATACATGGTGGTGTCTGGTCTTCCTCGACGCAACGGGAACAGGCATGCAATGGATGTTTGCTTCATGGCACTGGACATCTTGGCCTTCATGGGCACATTCCAGTTACGCCATCTTCCTGGGATGCCTGTGTGGATTCGCATTGGAGTGCATTCAGGTAACGGCCAGACATTCATTGTATTGCAGAGAGGATTTCTTAATGACACAGCACCAAAAAATTGTTTAAAGTGCCACTAATTTCTCTCCTACAGTAGGTTTATCAAGGGTTGTGTATCAAGGGTTAAAAACACTTACATTTTCTCATAATATTTTTCAGCATCACCTCATAGAGTCTGAAATGGTTCAGTAAAGGATTCAGTCTCTCTAAAGCCCTCCTTTCAGGGTCCTTCTGCGTGTCGGAAACAAAATACCAGTATCATATCTGAATTTCAGGTCTGAGGCTTCCTCAGTACTTGTATACACAGTGATAAGAACAGTAACGATGGCGTCAATTGAACCTGAGTAATCATTATTTGAAGTGCGTGCAAAGTGGGTTCGTGCAGGAAGTAAGATTTACTGACTTGTTTCTGGCAGTTCAGATTTGGTTCTATCTTTTGGCAGACAATAAATCCATTTATTGTGCATTTTAACCTTTGAGACTTTGCATTCACAAACAGGAATATAATGCACTACATGAAAGGTAATATCCGAAAAAGCATAATGCGACACTTTAAATGATGTTTTGTAAACAAAGTTTAGGAGGAACACATTAAAATGATCTATTCAATCAGCACAAGAGTAGGCATATGCAGCCGACTCACCCATGTTCCTTGACAGTTTTCTACATCCCTCCTTCACCCTGAATCCTCAATCTTGGCTGGTTCCATCCAGGGATAAAATATTTTTTTAGTTTGGGCCAAAATACAGAGCTCGGAGCCCTCTACTCAGACAGCACGCCAAATACACATACTATTTTACTCAATCTGATTATTTCAATTCGATATATACTATATTCAAATATACTATAATGGCTTAGTTTATCATTTTTATGTTGCATGTGCACAGGGCCCTGTGCTGCTGGTGTTGTGGGAATTAAGATGCCCAGATACTGCCTGTTTGGAGACACTGTGAACACGGCATCTCGTATGGAGTCCACAGGTCTACGTGAGTAGTGCTGCCTTAAAAAACCTATACAACTGTTCAAAAGTTTGGAGTCAGTACGATTTTTTTTTTTATTAATACTTTTTTTATTAATACTTTTTTCAGCAAGGATGCATTAAATTGATCCAAAGTTAAGGTGATGACATTTACAATATTACAAAATATAATAATAATAATAATAATAATATATATATATATATATATATATATATATATATATATATATATATATATATATATATATATATATATATATATATATATATATATATATATATATATATATATATATATATATATATATATATATATATATATATATATATCGATCAGGCAAAACATACCACAGCACACCTTCAGGGCTCTAGTGGAGTCCATGCCTCGACGGGTCAGGGCTGTTTTGGCAGCCAACACAATAATGTGGACCGACACAATATTCGGTGTATATTTGTTCAGCGGAAGACAGGATGTTGATCGCTGCATTGGAGGGTGATATCCTCCGGAGATGAGGATTCGGCTACCCTAGAGACATCCATATGTTGTACTACCCTGCTTGGCTAGTCCATATGTGTAACTTCCATATTTCATCTTCCTATGGGAAGGATGTGGCTTCTGCAGGGTTCCCTTCCCGGCCTAGAGGGATCCAATAGTCACACTGAGTGTGTGTAAAGTACATCTTGCAGAACAGCAGTGACTGACCTTCTCCGCTTAAAGCCCTGACTTCCCACTCCAACAGATGGCGCCTCCAGGCAGAGCGCTGGAAAATGGCATGTTGGTAGATCCCCAATTCGTCTGTGAGTTCAGACGTATGTCGAACATGACAGACTGAAAGGGAATGTCTCGGTTACGTTTGTAACCTTCGTTCACTGAAACTCATTTAGTTTACACTCAAAGTAGATAGGTCTCTAAAAGTGCACTTCATCGGTCAGTTCCGACGCACGTCACCATTTCCTCCTTCAAGGAACGAGGGTTACATACGTAACCGAGACTTTTTCAAAACTATTAAGCAGCACAAATGTTTTCAACATTGATAATAATAATAAATGTTTCTTAAGCACCAAATCAGCAAATTAGAATGATTTCTGAAGAATCATGTGACACTGAAGACTGGAGTAATGATGCTGAAAATTCTGCTTAACCATCAAAGGAATGAATTACATTTTAAAATATATTAAAATGGAAATGTAATTTTAAATTCTAATAACATATATACATATTTTTACTGTATTTTCAGTCAAATAAATGCAGTTTTGATGAGCAAAAAAAACGTTTTTCAAAATCATTATAAAAAAGTTTTGAACAGTACTGTAAATCAGTTCACTAGATTTCCTCAACCAAAGCATTGTGAGTAATACATCTATGTGTATTCTATTTTATTCTACATTCATCTTCTCACCCCAGCACTACGAATCCATGTGAGTCAATCAACTATCAACATTCTCCAGCGCACAGACTGCAAGTTTGAGTATGAAAAGAGAGGAGAAACTTACTTAAAGGTAGTGATTTCACCATCGTTTTGATAATTGTCCTAATTAGTGTTATTTTTTTATTATTTATATATTATTGTAGCATTTTTAGTATTATATATTATTTTTATTTTTTTAATCTAATCTTAATGAATCTAATATTTATATATTTTATTTTAACTTAATTTCACTGAATTAAAATTTTGATTTGTAATAGTTTGTTATAATAACAGCACTGGTCCTCATGTACTCTACAGGGTAAAGGAAAAGAGACGACATACTGGTTGACGGGAGTTACAGGGCAAAATTATAATCTGCCAACACCTCCTACAGCGTGAGTTTAACATTTTATTATTCCTCATAACTAGTCTGTGAACGCATTACTTCTGATCATTACTCGTTTCGTCTGATATACTTTAAAAATGATTTTGTTACTCTCCTCCTGACAGGGAAAACTTCCAGAATCTGCAGCAGGACCTGTCTCAAATGATTAAGACGTGCCTGGAGAAGCGGCCCTCCAGCTTGTGGAAGAGACAGACCCTGTCGGCACGTCACAGGAAGCCCATAGTGGAAATGGAGTGCACAGAACTGCCAGAGTATCTCCACCTGGCCACTGGTGACAGTTTAAGCACATACCTGTAACCCCAGCCCTAAACATGACACTAACACACATCCGAAATCGCACTACTCTATAGTAGGCGAAAAACAGTATGTGACAAAAGAAGTATGTCAGAATTCAGAGTACTCATAAAAGAGTAAGCAAAAAGTACCCGGATGATCTACTACAGGGGTGTCCAGTCCTGCTCCTGCAGATTTTAGCTCCAACCCCAATTAAACACGCCTGTACCAGCTAATCAAGGTCTTATGCTGCGTTCCAGGCAGGATTTTGAGCCCGTAAATTACGTCTTCAAACCACGGCTCACGACTTCGTAGCGTTCCAGGCAAAGACACGCCAAACTGCCCGAGCGCAGGAAATTGTGGTAGCTAGATGTAAACAAAACATGATGAACCTTACAGGGTTTATGCTAATTTACAATCATTTATATCGCCAAAAGCGCATACTTTGCTTATTTGAGGGAAAAGGAGGAGAAAAAAGGCGCATAAGGCAAGAGAAGCTGTTATACCTTTTATTTTACATTATTTGTATATTTGGAAATGTATTTGGTATTCATTTTTTCCTGCACTCAATGGACTGAAAACTAGCTAAACGCTAGAAAAGCTGCTGATAATGCATAACATTTGCGGCACCTTATTTTGATAAACGATTTGGTTTTTAATGCATGACTTAAATACCAGCCTTCACTGTTGGGGATGAACAACTGTCAGTAATGCCATCTTTTAAATATTTGGGGAGTATTCTATCTGAGGATAGCAGCATTGACAACGAAATCCAGAGCCGCATTAAACAGGCATCAGCTGCCTTTGGGAGACTTCGGCGCAGAGTCTTTCACAACAAGAACCTTCATCCCTCCACAAAGGTCGCCGTATACCAAGCGGCCTGTGTCACCACCCTTCTCTATAGCTTTATAAGCTTGGGTAACCTACAGCCGACACATCAAGACCTTTGAGCGCTTCCTCATAAGCTCCCTTTAGCGTATTCTGGGAATTACCTGGCGTAACCGTGTGCCTCACACTGAAATACTTCAAAAGACAAGCTGCAGAAGTATTGAGGCCATGATCGCCCAGCACCAACTGCAGTGGTTGGGGCACGTGATAAGGATGCCCCCATGTCGGCTGCCCCGCAGAGTGTTATACGGCCAACTACATCATGATCGACGCTCAGCTGGAGGGCAGAAGAAGCGCTATAAAGATCAGACGAAGAGTGCCTTGAAGAAGTGTAAGATCAGACCTGAAGACCTAGAGAATGTTGCAGCTGACCGTACTATCTGGCAACAGCTGTGTAGAGATGGGGCTCATGCGCTGGAGATGGAAAGGACAACCAGAAGACAGCAGAATCGAGCCAGGAGAATTACAGCCATGGCTGCCACCGCTACCACCACCATCACATATGTATGCCCAGCCTGTAATAGAGCTTGTGGGTCCAGGATAGGACTGTTCAGCCATCAAAGAATTAACCGTTAAAGGCGTGGACGTCGTCATCGGATTTCGATGGACAACCGAAGAACACTGCATTGTTGTTTCGCGGGCTATGTGACATCAGAACTCGTAACTGGGAGTACATCGATCTAGTACGAGTTCACGGGTGGGAAGTCACGGGTTTGACAGCCGTTCCAGTGCACTTTCAAGGGCAGAAGGTTGGAAAAACACGGGTTACGGGTTGCCTGGAACAGCATTAGGCATACTAGAAACTTCCAGAGTGGTGTGTTGAGGCACAGGACAGTGGCCCTCCAGGACCGACTTTGCAAACCCCTGATTTAATACTACCAGCGAGATTATGAAGTGTGCATATAATGGACACTTTACCATCCCATGAGGCCACGGAAGAGGATTTGTGAATGACAGCGAAACGACTTAATTAAAGATGGTAGGTCATAATGACAACATGGTGGTATCGAGCGGATATATTACGTCCAGATTACTTTCATTCATACTTTATAGAACATACTTTTTTTTTAACCGGGCCTGAAGTAATTACTTATTAAAAATAAGTACCTACTCAAGAGAGTATGCGATTTCAGACACAGCCATGGTCTCATCAGCATCTGGTCCAAAAGCCCTTTGTTAATGACACAACTGGATTTTAATTGAAATCCCTGCAAAATGTAAATACTGTATATTTGGATTTATACTAAGTGTTAACTAACATTATTTGTTGTTAACAAGTGTTCTAAAGCTTCTTTCTGAAAAACAGACATCATTAAGCTAAGCTTTAAATGCAGTTGCATTAATATGTTTAACCATACAACGATATTAAACACTCTCCAGTAGATCTGCTGTTTGTCAGTGACTGTTTATGAAACATAAACATAAGCATAAGGATCACAGTTAAGATATTTAATATTCAGCTATATTAATAAACATGATAAATGCTTCACACACTTTTGAAAAAGAAACAAAACTTTATTTAAATTATTTTAATAACTATTTACACAACAATGCTGCTTGGACATCTATAGTAATTCATGATTGTTTTCTGTGCTAAAAGATATTCTCTTGGTTGAAGAGACTAACATTAATCCAATTTTCTTTGGCATACATACACTACTAAGGGTCTGTGCCATTTTACCAAAAACCTTAAAGTTAAGAAAACCATCAGTATTAATTATTACTAAACATCTTCTTAACTTGAGGAGTTTATTTCAACAGCCTGCAGTGACTTTCAGAACTCATTAATTATGCAATATGTAATAATTAAAGTACATAATCATACATTTAAAGTACATAAATAACAACAAATTTCACACAACACATCCCTTATTTTATAAATAAATGATAAGTGCTCAGACTGGAAGTATGGTTTACAATTTGCTTATACCTCACATATAAATTTAAGAAATTGTCAAGAAAACATAACAGAGGGCGGGGGGACGCAAAAAAAGCACAAAAAGCCCCTCCCCTCAAAAAATTATGTAACATTTCTCTAGTATCAAAAACATCAAAATTAGGCCATTTTCATGACACGGGCTGTGTTTAATACTAAAGAAATTTTACACAACTGTAACAAAAATGGGACTTTGTGTGCGTACAGACTAAAATTCAATATAAACCAAAACAGTGCTTGTGCCCTGACACGTAACATAATCTGACATTTATTAAAATAAAATAAATACAGATGGATGGCACAGAATGATTATAAAAAAATACAAGGCCATAAAAATTATGCAATTAATACATAAAAGATCAAACTTGAAAACTAAAACATACCTCTGAAAACCATTGCAGTGAGAAGATTTGTTCAATACACCAGTACATATTTAAAGAGATTATTATACTGTACTGCACTGACATGCTATGATATGTGTCGTATCCAAACTTCTGCTGCTTCTACATCAGTTGCATCTACACACATTGATGGAATTTATGATATCTCCTCTGTTTCATATAATTCACTATTCTCTGTCTAGACACAAGGACTGTTATTATGCTCACAGTTCTAGAACATAGCAGCAGCTAATGGGGACGGAATAAGAATTGATCGACCCAGTAACACACTGAGCTACTAAACTGTGTTTACAAATGCCTCTTTCCTCTGTATAAATGTAGTAGTAATAATAATAGGTCATGTTACCATTACAAACTGATTGAACATACAGTATGTTTACAAAAAAATAAATAATTCAAGTCAGTTTTGACTGATAATGCTGTCATCAAACATGACAACGAAACAATATTTCACCCATCTAAATATACAGTGGCCCCAAAACGTATCTGAACAAATTTGCACATTTACTGTAAGTCAGATTTAAAAACAGATTCATTCACTGCATTAAATAGAGAATATGTGGCATCAAACAAAGGAAGCTTGACTTGGAATTAACTTCCCTTTTCTAAGCATTTTCTTTGTCAATTACTTTTAATCGACTGGTCCCAACGCTATTTTTAGTGGATGTACAATGAAGCCCGTTTCCCATGGTTTAGGTATCCTATCAGAAGGACCCCCAAAACCTATCAAACATTTTCCTGTGAAAAGTGTGCTTGTGCTATCGGTCTTTAAAATAAAAGCCACTCGGTTTGCTATTCTGTTATATAACGTGATGACATTCATGCATTTTTAACACGGCTTAAGCGTCCAAATATATTTAGGGGCACTGTATCTATGCAAATTTTGTGCAAAACTACAGCATATTCAATAAACAAGCTTAGAGCTTAGGCATGCAAATCAGCCCACAGTACATAAAAATTCCAAAGAAAGCTAATTTGCACGGCTCTAGGCTAAAGAGAGCAAAAGGTGCTTGATCATTTGTTGAATTGAGGCAAGTTGATTGGAACTATTTTGTTTGCCAGGCTAGTTCCCTTGAAAGAAATCTACCCTTCACACAAAACACATTAACAAGTGACACAGTATCATAATGTAGCACATTAGCTGAACGAACAAATCTAACTTCAGTGTGAGTAAACTGTGCCCGGACCTATTAAAAATCCACATTCAGCATACAAACACAACCAGAACTCTCCCGAGCCCTGTAATATCCCAGTGACCTCTAATGACACCCTGACCTTCTAGTCGGCGCCAACGACTATCAAAATGAACTTCCAGACTGTAAATGGGGATAAAGTGCGCTGCTGGTGGTCTGCCAGGGTGACACTGCTGCACTTTACCCACAGCTGATGCTAGATGGAACAAGACACGGCCTGTGTCTGCAGCAGATCGGCCCTTCTTCTGCTTTAGCAAATGTGCAAAACCTAAACACTAAATACTAAATAACTGATTACAGTCTCATATCCACACAGTCTTTCCATAATTGATGACCGTGTCTATCCTGACTAAGCCAGACTAAGTCTTTTAGTTATTGTTTAAATGCCTATATTTACTATTTGCTTACATTTACTATAGTATCTCCCATGACTGGGTTGCACTCTTTGGTAACAGGCCATGTACTAAGATTAAGTAATTGTGATCTTTTCTTAATACCTCAGGTGCCTTTTGCTTTTAGGAACATTTCAATTAAATTTTTTTTGCTGCTGGTTGTGAAGTCTCCCGCTAATACCCGTTGTTTGAGTCAACAAATCTAAAAAAGTATGGCTATAAAAACAGCATCATGAGCACATGAAAAAAAAATGGATATCTAGAAAAATAAAATTCTTTGTATCCTACATCCGGGATCCATGGATCTGGAACAGCTGCAAAGGAGTTGGAAAAGATATTATAGTCACAGAAATACTACCGTTCAAAAGTGTGGGGTCAGTATGATTTCTTCATATATTTTTTTTTTTTAGCGAGGATGCATTCAATTGATCAAAAGTTAAGGTGATGACATTTATAAAATTACAGAAGATTTTAATTTTTTAAATACTGCTGTTCTTTCAAACTTTATATTCTTTAAAGTATCCTGATAAAAAAAGTATCACACTTTTCTTTTTTTAATAATAATAATAAATGTTACTTGAGCAGCAAATCAGCATATTAGAATGATTTCTGAAGGATCATGTGACACTGAAGACTGAAGTAATTATGCTGAAAATTTAGCTTTGTCATCACAGGAATAAAAATATTCAAATAAAAAATTAATTACTTTATATTGTTATAATAATTTGCAATTTTACAGTTTTCACTGTATTTCTGTATCAAATATATTTAGCCTGAGGGTGAATAAAAGTTTTTCTTTTCAAAAACATAAAAAAAAAAAAATACAGACCCCAGAACTTTTGAACAGTAGTGTATATCTAGAGAAATATATAATTACTAATATCTTTGGATATGGATAGTGTAGCTTGAGAAATATGCCACCTTGTTTCATGTAATTATGACAAATACAACGATAATTTTTTGCTGATATGGATATGGGTGGAGATGGCAGTGACTCAATGACAGTTTATGGAACAGACGCTGTGCTAAATATTGAAGTCATTTGGCTGAGTCATATGTTCACCATTTCCAGTCTAGTGACCTGTGCTAAAAAAAAAAAACATTTTAAAGATATACACTATATTGCCAAAAGTATTGGGACACCCCTTCAAATCATTAAATTCAGGTGTTCCAATCACTTCCATGGTCACAGGTGTATAAAATCAAGCACCTAGGCATGCAGACTGCTTCTACAAAAGCCCCGTTTCTTCAGAAATTTGTCAGGAACTTTTTTCCCAAGAACTTTTCCCCCCAGACCTGTTGCTGTCTGCATTTCTATCGTGGTCTAAAGTACAGTGAAGATTTGTCCGTTGACGTAGGACTGCATGCGACTTTCCAGAGCCCACTGGATTTTGTCTTCTGCAAATACACTTAATAAAGCCTGAATCTCGTTGCCAGTCCAGCAGTCATATTTTTTCAACTTCATTGTTGATACGAATAGCACCGCAACAGACCTTTAGGTTGAAATAAAATGCTGCGTTAGCTCAACCAATCGGCATTTTCAGCACCGAAGTCCCACCCCCGAAAGTTCCTGCACTTTGAGTACTACCTCGCAAAGCAGGGCTGTTTTGAGGGGGACATTTTTACTCTGAACCTTATTTGGACTCCGGTTCCTGCGGTGGAAACACACCAAGTACCACCCCAAAGTCTCTAGTTCCTGGGGAAAGTTCCTGCGGTGAAAATGCGGCTAAACATTTGTGAAAGAAAGGGTCACTCTCAGGAGCTCAGTGAATTCAAGTGGGGTACTGTGATAGGTTGCCACCTGTGCAGTGTCCATTTGTGAAATTTCCTCAATACTAAATATTTCACGGTCAACTGTTATTGGTATAATAAAGTGGAAGCAATTGGGAACAACAGCAACTCAGCCACGAAGTGGTAGGCCATGTAAAATCAAAGAGCAGGGTCAGCGCATTCTGAAGCGCACAGTGCGCAGAAGTCACTAACTTTCTGCAGAGTCAATAGCTACAGAACTTCAAACTTTGTGTGGCCTTCAGATTAGCTCAAGAACAGTGTAGAAAGCTTCATGGAATGGGTTTCCATGGCTGAGGAGCTGCATCTAAGCCTTACATCACCAAGTGCAATGCAAAGCGTCGGATGCAGTGGTGTAAAGCAGGGGTTCACAACCCTGGTCCCACTCTCCAGCAGAGTTTAGCTCCAACCTTGATCAAATTCACCTGCCTGTAGCTTTCTAGTAATCCTGAAGAGCTTAATTAGCTGGTTCAGGTGTGTTTGATTAGGTTTGGAGCTAAACTCTGCTGGACCTCGAGGACCAGGGTTAAGAATGCCTGATGTAAAGCACGCCGCCACTTGACTAGAGCAGTGGAAACGTGTTCTCTGGAGTGACCGATCACACTTCTCTGTCTGGCAATCTGATGAATGAGTCTGGGTTTGGTGGTTGTCAGGAGAACGGTACTTGCCTGACTGCATTGTGCCAAGTGTAAAGTTTGGTGGAGGGGGGATTATGGTGTGGGGTTGTTTTTCAGGGGTTGGGCTTGGCCCCTTAGTTCCAGTGAAAGGAACAGCTAATGCTTCAGCATACCAGGACATTTTGGACAATTTCACATGGTTCCAACTTTGTGTTAACAGTTTGGGGATGGCTCCTTCCTGTTCCAACATGACGGCACACCAGTGCACAAAGCACGGTCCATAAAGACATGTATCAGTGAGTTTGGTGTGGAGGAACTTGCCTGGCCTGCACAGAGTCCTGACCTCAACCCAATAGAACACCTTTGGGATGAATTAGAGACTGTGCCAGGCCTTCTCGTCTAACATCAGTGCCTGACCTCACAAATGCGCTTCTAGAAGAATGGTCAAAAATTTCCATAAACATACTCCTAAACCTTGTGGAATGCCTTTTCAGAAGAGTTGAAGCTGTTATAGCTGCAAAGGGTGGGCCAACTCCATATTAAACCCTACTGATTAAGAATGGGATGTCATTGAAGCTCATGTACATGTAAAGGCAGATGTCCCAAAACTTCTGGCTATATATATATATATTCAAGGTTCAGAGTAGCGCAATCGTTCGTCTGCACACTAGTGAATTGTGTTTACATAGAGAATAGTTACTTACGAGGGAAAATCATGCTTGGGATTTGCAAGGAGGTCAAGGCTATTGCATTTCATTGCAGTGCTCATAAAACTAAAACTAGTTGGATAAATCCTCCTCATACAACCTTCTATCAGAGGACTATTTTCACTGCCAAACAAACTAATATTCGTCTTATTTGGTGCACTGAAATGCAATTTACCAAAACCATTTGACTACTAGAATTTTGTACATCTACCACTAATACAACCAACATGACAGCAATTCCTCACCAATTCCTTTGAAACAAGTTTCTGCTAATCTCTAATCCACTCATTGGGGGTGGCATTTATCTCTCCCTCTTCCTCCTCCTCCTCTTCCTCTTCCTTCCTCGCTCCATCCTCCTCCTGTGTGTCCGAGGTCTAGTAGTGTTATGAGTGGACAACAGGGTGAACAGAAACCGGAGGGATCGCAGCACGACAGATGATGGCATACAAAAAAAAAATGAAGAAGATTATGAATTTGTGAAGAGTAGGTGTGAAATGGCTATTGATGTGTGTGAAATGAGATGAAAAGATGCCGATTTTGTAGGTCGTAAGCATGTTTTTGAGGAATGTGTCACTGGAACTGTGCTTTACGGTGTTCGTGAGTTGGAACGATCAAAGACGGACATGTGTGCATGTGTCTGTACGTTCTCCAACCTTAGTCTTGTGGCTCTGCTCCGTCCCCAAACCTCCACCCGAGGTGTGCAGCTCTTTTGACACCACACACAGAAATTCAGCCTGGTCCTCTGTTCCATAGCTGTATGATGAGCCAATGTTCACCATCTTGAAAAGCAAAGAACAGCCAAGAAAGAGAGAGATAGAGAGATGGTCTTTCATCATGACAGGTACTTGAGATTTGAGGAAAGGGGAAAGGACCATGAAGGAAAACATCAAGATGGATCAAATACCTAGTCAGCTGTACCAAAAACATAATTGCATTCATTACAGATGGGTCAGGTTGGGGAGTCTATTGGTGAGGTTTTGTCTGTACAATGCAAGTCAATAGGCACCAATGTTGTTTGGTTACCGATGTTCTTCAAAATATCTTCTTTTGTGTTTTTACAGAAGAAAGAAATGCATAGAGGTTTGCAATGAAATGAGGTTAAGGAAATGATGACAGAATGTTCATTTCTGGGTGAACTATTCCTTTAGGAAACATCTTATTGGTGTATGGTGGACCATAAATCAGTCTTATTTTGTTAAAATATGTAGTTTTCCACATTTTGAATGTGCAAAATATGATAAGGTATGAGCAAAACTACATACTGACAAAGCTGGAATAATATCATATCGTTTGTCATTTTTCAAAAACGCATAATGATTAAGAGGGTTTGGTGCAACTGACCATGTAAAATCCAGATGGATACAAAAGGCAACAGTTTAATTTCACACTTTAAGCTACGTTACTGGACTCTGAATCTGAGGGGAGAATTGGACACTGGGAGCATTAGGATCAGGGGGAGGGAAATCAACTCAGTGTCAGTCCAACCCACAGTCCAGAGCAGTCCGGGGCGGGGTTTTCGGCAGGCGCGCACGCTGACCTGCTCAAACTTCCAGCCGTCTGACATGGTGGACACCATCTGGGTCAGCTCCTCTTCCTGACACTGCAACACCCGATAAACGTGCTTTGGTGGTACCTGCTGTATGAGAGACAGAGAGAGAGGGTGGGTGAAGACTGGTGAAGTGTAAAAAAGAAATGTAGTGGGCAGTAGAGGAGAATGCCAAACGGCAAGACGAGCGGGAGTGGGCGGGAAACTGACGTCTGTTGCATAAGCACGCAAATATAGTCACAAATGTACAGTAGAAACTGAGACTGAAAGAAATATAGTGCTGAGAAAGTGATGAAGCTAAAAAATGGATATACTAATGGAAAAAATGCAATATATTTCCAGAAAATGAAGCTAAAAGGAAGGCATGAAACACCCTGCTCATTACCTGTGTGGCTTTGGAGT
The DNA here is from genome assembly GCA_023029165.1 of Gobiocypris rarus. Classification (NCBI taxonomy): domain Eukaryota; kingdom Metazoa; phylum Chordata; class Actinopteri; order Cypriniformes; family Gobionidae; genus Gobiocypris; species Gobiocypris rarus. The sequence goes on from CM040920.1 coordinate 17,494,592, forward strand.
CTCGCTCAAGAATCCTCTCTTTGATTAATTTAATCAGCGGTGTGATGTTGTAAAATTCTGCCTCCTCCAAGACACCTGACGGCACAGACACACTTCATTTTTTAATTTTCTTACAGTCATGTGCCGTTTTGACTGGATATTAAAATTCTAAATACATTTAAAAATAAAACACCCAAAATGAATGGTTGTTAATGCTGCAAGTGAATTTAGGCATCACATTATATAAATGTACATATGGATTTTCATTTGGAGATTTGCAAAAGATTACATTTAACAGTGCTATTATATTAGTGTTTTTAAAGATTCACTTAAAGTGAGTGTTAGATGACGAATATAAAAAATAATCTAAATGCAAAAATAGGGGATTGGCATATACAAAATCAACTTCTGTCGTTGTTAACTAAAATTAGCATTTTTTAAAACTAAAATTTAAAAACATTGAAATAAACAAATTTTAATTAAAAATGATACAAATAAAATACATACTATAATATTACATTAATAATACTAAAATAGCAAAATTGAAAAATACCGATAAATAAAGAGATCTCGAATATAGGGTGATAATCATATGGTACCAATTCATCAATAGTTATGATGGGTTGATATTAAAATATCATATATTATTATAATAAAATATGGCCATACATTTGACAACTGACAACAGTTCTGAAAATAAATGGACAGACCTTCTTCTGCCAACTCCTTGTTATAAACCAGTTTCCCATGTCGCAGATAGTTGAGTATGGGACCAAAATAGGTGGGATCGCGGTCAATCACATAAGCGCCAGTTTCATCCTACACAAACACATCACAGGGCTCTCAGTTTAATAATGAAATGAAATTAGATATTTAATAATGTGATATTTACATGTATTAGTACGATAACATGACATTTGTAATATATCAAAAATAATATTAATTAATGATGTATATAATATTTTATCAATATTAGATGTTAACTTGACAGTATTTTATAATGTAATAACTGTTAGGAAACTCCCTTTGTAAATGTAACTGACTCAGCGCTGAAACTGTTCAACTGATGTACAGGATGTACTGAACAGTACATCACCTCAGGGAATAAAAATGTGACTTGGCACACGTGAGGAAAAACATTAAAGGAAAGGGCATGTGGAAAGTGGCAGTGAGCAGAGGTCACATTAGCATGGCCACAGCCATTGTCCCAGAATGGCTGAGGGTCTTCTCTGCGAGACAGGACCTACTGAGCAGGACATAATGTAGGCTGCATCATACCCTAGTACGACATGCCCTACAGAGAACATTACACAACTGAGCCCAGGGCAAGGGCACTCAAAAGGCACAAAAAAGGGAGTGCATAGAAACTAACTATGGTGAAGAGGTAAAAGAAAGAGGAAGATGTTGCCATTACAGAGGGCTCGAGACTGCGCTAAAAGGTTATAAAAGCACTATAATAGAGAAAGCAGAGAGCGAAAGAGCATAAATGAGATAACTCACTGCAGATTCACAACATGGACATGAAAAACACACCTACACAACAAGCTAGAATTGGTTCATTGTACAGCCCTTCTTTTGATTTATTCGTCCAAAATGTTGGTGATATTCTGCTTTATACAGTAAGGTTCCATTTGTGACTGATTCCATCTGCGTTTTCTGCATCACAAACGCAACGTCTCTACATGGTATTATGTTAAAGAATGAGAGTTGTGTGGGTTATTTATTGTTGAGTTATAAAGTAATAATTATTAGTAAGAAGGGTATGTAGTTAATAGTGGTCCCCTCTCAAAACTTGAATTTTAGCAATTTCGATTCCCGCAAAGTAAAAACATTTAGTCACCCATTTATAATCAAAGATATTTATTCTGTGTTTTTTGGCAAAAACATTTTGTGGCTGCTGATTTCCATGAACAAAAGCAGTTTAAAGAACACTAACATTTTCTTATGGTTTTAACAAAAATACCACAGCAAAAACAACTAGACTAACTAATATTAATTTCAAAGTACATTATTAAAAGAGAAGTAAACAGTAATAAAATGAGACAATGACCCGAAGCACACAACCAAGGAGTGGCTCTGTAAGAAGCATATCAAGGTTCTGGCGTGGCCTAGCCAATCTCCAGACCTAAACCCAATAGAGAATCTTTGGAGGGAGCTCAAACTCCGTGTTTCTCAGCGACAGGCCAGAAACCTGACTGATCTAGATAAGATCTGTGTGGAGGAGTGGGCCAAAATCCTTCCTGCAGTGTGTGCAAACCTGGTGAAAAACTACAGGAAACGTTTGACCTCTGTAATTGCAAACAAAGGCTACTGTACCAAATATTAACATTGATTTTCTCAGGTGTTCAAATACTTATTTGCAGCTGTATCATACAAATAAATAGTTAAAAAATCATACATTGTGATTTCTGGATTTTTATTATAGATTATGTCTCTCACAGTGGACATGCACCTACGATGACAATTTCAGAGCCCTCCATGATTTCTAAGTGGGAGAACTTGCAAAATAGAAGGGTGTTCAAATACTTATTTTCCTCACTGTATATATATATATATATATATATATATATATATATATATATATATATATATATATATATATATATATATATATATATATATGTCCCAATCAGGGTACAGGATATGAAATTTTGAAATACGGAAAGTATTCAGACCCCCTTACATTTTTTACACTGTTAAATTGCAGCCATTTGTTCTTTTTTTTTCTCATTAATGTACACACAGCACCCAATATTGACAGAAAAACAGAATTGTTGACATTTTTGCAGATTTCTTAAAAGAAAAACTAAGGGTCCTAAGTATTCAGACCCTTTGCTATGACACTCATATATTTAAGTCCTAAAATTGAGTTGGACTGAGATGTCCTTTTCTTCAGATCATCCTTGATATTGTTCTACACCTTCATTTGAGTCCAGCTGTGTTAGATTATACTGATTGGACTTGATTAGGACACACACCTGTCTATATAAGACCTCACAGCTTACCTTACAGCTCATGTCAGAGCAAATGAGAATTTGCACAGGCACAGATCCGGCCAATGTTACAAAAACATTTATGCTGCACTTAAGGTTCCTAAGAGCACAGTGGCCTCCATAATCCTTAAATGGAAGATGTTTGGGATGACCAGAACCCTTCCTAGAGCTGGCCGCCTGGCCAAACTGAGCTGTCAGGGGAGAAGAGCCGTGGTGAGAGAGGTAAAGAAGAACCCAAAGATCACTGTGGCTGAGCTCCAGAGATGCAGTCGGGAGATGGGAAAAAGTTCTAGAAAGTCAACCATCACTGCAGCCCTCCACCAGTCGGGGTTTTATGGCAGAATGGTCCGACGGAAGCCTCTCCTCAGTGCAAGACACATGAAAGCCTGCATGGAGTTTGCTATGATGGTGAGAAATAAGATTCTCTGGTCTGATGAGACCAATATAGAACTTTTTGGCCTTAATTCTAAGCTGTATGTGTGGAGAAAACCAGGCACTGCTCATCACCTGTCCAATACAGTCCCAACAGTGAAGCATGGTGGTGGCAGCATCATGCTGTGGGGGTGTTTTTCAGCTGCAGGGACAGGACGACTGGTTGCAACTGAGTGAAAGATGAATGCGGCCAAGTACAGGGATATCCTGGACGAAAACCTTCTCCAGAGAGCTCAAGACCTCAGACTGGGCCGAAGGTTCACCTTCCAACAAGACAATGACCCTAAGCACACAGCTAACATAACGAAGCAGTTTTTCTTTTTTAATAAATCTGCAAAAATGTCAACAATTCTGTGTTTTTCTGTCAATGTGGGTAGCGGTGCGTACATTAATAAGAAAAAATATTAACTTTAGCTAAATGATTTTAGCAAATGGCTGCAATATAACAAAGAGTGAAAAATGTAAGGGGGTCTGAATACTTTCTGTACCCACTGTACATATTTTGGCTGCAGTTGTGAGTTAATAAAAATGTATTGGTTGTGTAAAAAAGCATAATATAAAAATATTGATCAATATACCCCAGAATCAAAACGACAAAATGACTGTTGTTAAATGACATGCAATTCATTTAAAAAAATATTGTGTGATGGAGAAAGCTCTCTCTGATTATGCTGTTAGCCACTTGACAAAATAGTGTTGTCTCTGAAGCTTGGTAAAAACATGATACGCGGTAAATTAAGGAAACAAGCGATTCAAATAATAAGGCTATCATTTGTTTTCTGTTGATAAATGTATCCAAACAGTTGCTCACCTGTCTCATAAAACACATAATATATTAAAGCGTCTTTGTTGTTTCTATGGATTCTACAAAAGTAAAAGTAAAATCGAGGGTAGTGCGGATATGACGTCATTGCAGGCGACACAATGACATGGTCCGTAACACTGGTTAATAGTATATTTCTCTGAATTTAAACATTGTTGGAAACGTTTGGGATAATGGAAATACACAGGTCAACAAAATATATAACAATGTTCTAGTGTTTTTTTTTTTAATATATTTTCATTTTAAAATTCTTACATATTGTGCCTTTAATTCAATTTACAATCATTTTGGGACTAACTCCAGATTCACAACATGGACAAGAACAACATACATAGACAACAAGCTAATTATCACATACAGAGTTGAAAAAAGCATTAACAAATTTTTCATTAGCAGCACAAAATCTCACAGATAATAGCCGAGAACTTAATTTACACATGATGAGTAAACACACACATACACAAATCCCATTTTTGAAACAGCAAGTGCAGCAGACAGCGCCACAGTACACATGACTAGACTTGAAAGCAGCAGGCATGACAACACCTGCGCATGACTTCTGCAGTGAGTCAGAAGAGACAAGCTGTCGTCCCGCTCGAGATTTCACAAGAACACGAGAGCGCACAGGGGATTTTACACATAGTACTACTGTATATGCCTTAAACACACAGAATTCAAATCGGACATGTTTGCTATCTCTCCACGCTCATATTGCATTAACGTTTAACTCTGCAGTTGCACAAGGAAGTATAAGAACCAAGTCACAATAGGGAACTAGCTGCATCCCATGGGAAATACCTAGTAGGCAAACAAAGAGCTTATTAATTTCAAAACTGAACTGCATAATAACCTGTGCCACATAAAGCATCACATCATCCAAAAAGAAAGCCAAATTAACAATTTTAACAAAACCAATTCTGGCTCATGTTAAAGGGTTAGTTCATAAAATTCTGTCTTAAATTACTCACCCTCATGTTGTTCCAAACCCGTGAGACCTTTGTTCATCTTCTGAACACAAATTAAGATATTTTTTATGAAATCCGAGAGCTTTCTGACCTCACATAGACTGCAATGTTATTACCTCTTTCAAAGGCCCAGAAAGGTAGTCAAGATATAATCACGTGATCAGCAACAGAGACTGACATGGAAGAGAAGAAATCGTTGAATAGTTATTTTTGCGCAGAAAAGTATTCTCGTTGCATCATAACATTACGGTTGAACCACTGGAGTCACATGGATTATTTTAACAATGTCTTTACTATCTTTCTGGGCCATGAAAGCGGTAATAACATTGCTGTCTGTGGGGTCAGAAAGCTCTCGGATTCCATCAAAAATACCTTGATTTGTGTTCTGAAGATGAAAGAAGGTCTTAATTAATTAGTTAATTAATCACAGATATTTCATTTTTGGGTGAACTAACCCTTTAAAAGCACATTCACTCAAAATGTTGAGAAGCTAATAATAGTCACTATAATAATAGTAAATTCCTCCTCATAACTTAAAAGATAAGATGCATCTTAAAATCTTAGGAATGTTGGTAACCAAACAGTTTTGGTTCCCATTGATGTCCATTCTATAGACAAAAAAACAATGAAAGTCAATGGGAACCAAAACTGTTTGGCTACCAACGTTCTTCAAAATATCTTCTTTTATGGTCGACAGAAAAACCGAATCATACAGGTTTGCTGATGATGACAATCTCCATTTTTGGTTAAACTAACCAATAAATAATGTACCTTAAAGTCAGAGTGAAGTCATCTTTTTCTAAATTATACACATTTTCTGGCTCAACAGAATGGTTATAAATAATTTAACTCTATAAACCCAAACTCTTTGAAAAGGAAAAATGCATGTAAACTAACAATGAAACACAGACCAGTCCAGGAATAGAACAGAGAAGCCTCCCATAGATATTTTTGTACAGAGGGCTGGAAGTCATCAAGGTGCCATGACTCTAATCTCATTAGAAGAGTGACATGAGCATTGAGAGAGCACACAACACCGCAGCGGCCAGTAATAACTGAGCTGTGATGAGTGATCGTCTGTGCCTCATCACTCACTGTGGGGATGGAGGTGCTTTGAGTGTGGCATAAGAGGCAGTATAAGAGGATAGCTTGGGAGGGGGTGGATACTGTGAAGGCAGAGGACCATCTGTTAAGTCAAATACTTTTTGTATGCCTTAGTGCTATAAGATAAAAGACATATTTATATCACACATTTACATTTATATCGATAAATCTTACGATATTTCACAATATTTAGTCCAAGTGTGAAAAATTATACTTAAAGGATTACTCCAGCGATTAGCATTAAGCTTTGTATCAGTAGAAACCCAGGAGTATATTCAAATTATCGTACTTTCCCCCCTCATATGACCCAGAGACGAGAGAATTATGTATTATATTTCTGGAAAAATTCCTCCGATGACGCAAATATCGTCATTTTGCGTCATCGGAGGAGTTTTCGGCCAGAGGCTGAAGACTACAGCCAGCAGAGGGCGCTATTTCCACATGTTTTCAACATCACACTCACAGCATTCTGCTCGCGGAGCTGCGGAGATTCATGTAAACGGAGCTATAAACTTCCTATGACAGTTAAGCTTCCAAAGACATGAACTGAACACGTGCCAGACTGATCACGCGCTGTGAATGCAGCCGCGAATCCCGCGCTTACCTCAGTTCATGTGATGAATGTAATCCGATCCTGCTGCGTTTGTGCCGTGACGCTCAATCGGCTCACTCGCATTATATCGAACAGACACATTCAGTTTTTAATTGTAGTGTCTCTAACTGAACTGATTTTCTGAAAATGAACGCGTTGGGCAAGTGATCCAGTAATCCAGTAGCCGACTAGCCGTGCCTAGAGTAGGGCAGTGACGCAGTGCGTTCAGGGAATTGTTGTCTTTCATCCCCATGAGACAAAAATACATTTTCTGTGTTTTCTCAGTCTAGAAGGCACCAAATTCAAAAATAATTTCACATTTCTACTACATTAATGACCCAGTTTAAATACAGATTCATCTTCCCAGCGCTGAAGAAAAACAATGAAGCTTAAAGAAAATTATTTTAGGACCAATTATTATTTTTTGCATTTTGACATTATTTTCATAGCTTTATACATTTGATATGATTAGGAACTAATGATTACTACTAGGCCTTTATATTTAAATACAACACTCATTACTGTAATGCAGAAGAGAAAAAAATAGGGTGAATTCTGGTTGATACACTATTTGCTATTGAGAGGAATTGGAAAAAGTGTCCCAATCAACCTGAATTCACCTGTATAAACTGTATTTACCATTGATGATGACACATGGGAAGACATATTGAACCATGTAAAAAAAAATCTATTTGTATATGCTAAAAATATCCAGAAATGTCATATTTCCCATTCATTGGCATTTCTAATCTCTGATTTTCATGTGTTTAAAATGTAAAACAGAAGCTATACCATATTGCAGGTATTATTTTAGGTGCAATATTGCACATGGTCATGTTCCAAATGTTATTGGAAATACTATAAATTATATATATATTTGTCATCCAACTAGAATTACATCCAGTTTTATTAGATTTGGGCCTTCCAAGCAGACACCTGCCAACAGGAAATTATATAATATTAACCTCCGCTGTCAGAAGAAAACATTTTATTGCAGTGGATCAGTGATAATAAGGCTTGCTTCACATATGAGTTGGCATAAGCTGATATTTGCTCTGGTCCCACTGGAACTCCTGGCATGTGCTTTACATTCGGACAGATCAGTTCTATAAGTTATGGATGCTTTATTTGGATTACCTTAGGTTTCACTTCGGTCATTTAACACGGAGTATCCTAACATAACACTCGATTTATTAATGATTTTTTTTCTGACTTTACGTGCTTATCTGGCTGTATTGTTTATTTCTTTTTCTTAAGGATTTTTCATGTGGCAGATTTCACTTCATGCTTTCCCACCAACTCAATAAATATGATGTAAAATATGATAAAAAAATTTAATAAAATTAAAATAATAGTAATAAATAATAATGACAATAATAAAGCTTACATTATCTACATACAATATATGATTTCATGAGATTCACTCTTATAAATTTAGGATGTACTGATGATCTGGCCATCACCCCATAAAGAGGACTTCCCTCTACGCAAAATCAGCTTCGGTTGGATCACGTTATGTGATAAAGGCTGTGTGAAGTAAAATGTGGATTTTACTGGCCAATAACTGCGATGATGCACACACACTGGGGGTCCGCATTAAAAACCATCGCAGCACGCGTAACGTTACATCCATCTGACTGAAGACCCCCGTCGCATCATTAATACACCTCAGCGCCCTGGATCACTGGTCATACATTAACATCACTCACTGCTGTCTTACCGTGTCAGAATGCAAGTCTTGCTGCTGGCACAGTCGGTACAGAAATGAAGTTTGTTCCTTTAGTAGCGTCTGTCGTGTCGTTAGAAACACCGTCCCACCGACGTTGAGACGGACCCATTTGCCGTTATTGCCTCCGGTGGTATTAACAGCTGAACCGTTTCCAATAATATTTTCAGCCCCACTGGATTCAACAGCAGTAGATGTGGCTGTTGTGGCACCTTCGCTTCCCTCGTTGTCTTTGTTGTTATTATTATTGTTGTTATTATTGTTTAGATTGCTGTGTGGTGTTGTTGTTGCTGAAAGGGAACCCGTTTCCGGTAAAGCCTGGGGCGCCGCCGTTTTTCCTTTGTCCTCCGTTGCCATTAGGGTACTACACTGAGGCTGGTGTACGGACTGTCGGTGCGGCTCGGATGCTGTTCGGATGCCGTTCTGTCTCCCACGGTGAAGCAGCGTGCTACTGTTTTTTTTTCTTTCTTTCTTTCGTGTCATAGAAGTAGAATAAGCGAGGCAGTTGATTGGCTCGTATCATGCGATGTCTTCGCCCCGCCCACTTGACAGTTGATGCTCTTTTGACGCAGAAAGCAGTGCAGATTCTAGGATGCGGTATGTATGCATTCGCAGCTATGAATATTTAATATTCTGCATTCTTAAGAGAATATTTAAGATTCTAGGACATTCGTTAAGTTTGTGACTTGCTCTTCGGTACATTTTCAATACGAACGACCACTCTGAATATTAGGGTGGATTAGGGGGCATTAATTAATGTCTTTTTATAATGGCTTCTTATTTTTTGACCATATGGGTATATATAACTACCTATAATTCACTGATAAAATGTAACATCTAATGATTAATATATTAACAGTCTATACTCAGCCTACAAATTATTCAGCTTGCTAGGACTTTAAGAAAACAGATTTATTAAAATAAAGTAATTAATTAAACCATACATTTATATTTAATTCATCACTTCTTCAATGACACTGTAGACTTTAAGTCTACTACTTTGAATGTTTGATTCTGATTGGTTGACGTACATTTCAATTTGTGCAGTTTGTTCATATTTATCACTCAATGAACCTTGTCATTAACACAAATATCAAATTGGACAAGTTAGGGCAAATATCTGTTGCTTTTATTGCACAAACAGTAATTATTGTTTATTAATTAGTACATATAAACAATTAATTCTTTATTAGTATTATGCATTCAATCTCACAAAAAGTATTATGGGGCAAAAATGTACCTAATGACTTTGTAAAGCTGCCTGTATATATCTATTAAATAATTTTCAAGTCTTGCATCTGTATCCTCTAGACTGCTGTTCATACACTGTAGCAGACTACTATCAGTCTTGTATTGATCTCTGGAACCAAAAAGAAGGGGCTGAATGGTGATGAATGAGAAGTTGTATGTCTCAGGGAGCCCCTGGTGAGCTGTCCGATTGAAACGGCTCCAAGAGAAAGGTGGAAGACCATTCTGAGTAGTAGGTCCATTCACAGCTTCAGCCGTAAACATCTGTGCCATGTGATAATCTGTAACCTGGATGCAGCATCCATTAGAATTTCACTATTTATTCTGGCATTTTTGTAATATAGACCAACATGACCTATTTCTGTACCTTGGTATCATAACATCCCCCCGGATGAGGTCGTCGGAGAGTCAGGTCATTACGGCAGCAGATGGATTTACAAGGGTGCTTCTTTGAGTATGGGTCTTTTCTGTAATCTAATATGACAAAGTGCTACTGTTCATCAAATAAATGAGATTAAGAAGAAGGCAGATTGGTTGGAAGAAACATTTTTGAATCATACCCAAAGAGAGATACTAAACTCACCATTGTGCCTCATAATGTATTTCAAGGTGTCCAGATTAGTGACTTTTCCCTGGTCCCTGCGGAAAATCTTAGCACGTGGACAGAGGTCATATGAGAAGTCTTCACCATGCTTTTTCCACATCATACCATAACCACTAATTCGGTAAATGTCTGAGTGGAAAGGTATGTTGTAAGATGCCCAATAACCTATTGAGACAATTTGTAAAGCATATGATCTTGTTCAATTTAAACTTTGAACCTTCTTTGTGTTTCCCACCTTGCATCCTCTCAAATTGATATTCACTGGAATGATTATACTGCTTTCCTTATTATGAAAATACTCCTCACCATGACGCAGTGCTTGTGACTGATCTGAGTACACCACCAAACCAGGAATCTGCTCCACAACAGTCAGACTCCATTCTTCAATCTGCTTTCCAAGTGAAATTCTTTTCAGGTCCACCACCATATACTGGTTATTGTATGTCCCTGATAAAATTAATCCAAAAATAATTGAAAATAAGACAAATTTCAAGACCAAAAGTATGTGGACCTCTCATTAATAGGTTTGGCTGTTCTAGTATATTTCTACACACACACACACACACACACACACACACACACACACACACACACACACACACACACACACACACACACACACACACACACACACACACATGTTGTGTTTCCATGTTTTATGGGGACATTCCATAGGCGTAATGCATTTTATACTGTACAAACCGTATTTTCTATCCCCTACACTGCCCCTGCCCCTAAACCTACCCATCACAGGAGACATGCTGCATTTTTACTTTTTCAAAAACATCACTTAGTGTGATTTATAAGATGTTTTCCTTATGGGGACCAAAAAATGTCCCCACAAGGACAAAAATTTGGATATTGCCATCTTTGTGGGGACATTTTGTCCCCATACCGTAGGATTACCAGTCCACACACACACACACACACACACACACACACACACACACACACACACACACACACACACACACACACACACACACACACACACACACACACACACACACACACACACTCTCACCTAAAGGTATAGGAACACCATACTAATACTGTGTTTGACCCCCTTTCGCCTTAAGAACTGCCTTAATTCTCCGTGGGATTGATTCAACAAGGTGCTGAAAGCATTCTTTAGAAATGTTGGCCCATATTGATAGGATAGCATCTTGCAGGTGATGGAGATTTGTGGGATGCACATCCTGGGCACGAAGCTCCCGTTCCACCACATACCAAAAATGCTCTATTGCAGGGGTCACTATTTGTCCAAGGGCCAGGATTTTTCTCTGCAGACCTTGTAAGGGCCAGATACTCGTAATTTAAAATGAAATTCGAATTGTAGGCTATGTAGCGCCCCCTGCCCTTCACCTTAAAAGTGTGGAGCACCGGGTTCTGACAGATGTCTCCAGACTATATATATTAATATTCCTCCTATTACCCTATACGACTAACCCAGATTAAAAACATTTATGCTCCTGAAACAATATTCTTAAACAGTGTGAAAATTAACCCAGCCCTGAATAACCTCAAGCAAGGCAAAAGGTACGTTTAAAGAAGTTATCAATGGGGTTTATTTGTATAAAAAAATATGGAAAATAAGAAATAAAATAATTATATGATTCAATAAAAGGGAATGAAATATGTGTATTGACCCCCGCAAAACGGTTCTCTGACTGACAGGGGCCCCAACAAATAGGTAAAAACTAATATAAACTAATAACTAATAAAAAATAAAAATATATATATATTATACACTATATAAACCATCATCATTGAGTATATTTCAAATAATAATAAAATGAATGTTTACTTATTTTGGCAATTAAAGTTAAATAATTCCCATTGACCAAACAGAAAAGATCAATATTGAACGACCACCCCCCTGTATCTGCATGAAATGGTTCGGTCCTGCTTTAGCGCACTCATCTGTGACAGTGTTTCGCGCGACTTGCTTCAAAAACACATATGCATGCACCAATATGTTGCATAATAAAAGTAAATCTGGTTTTCAGAAAAGGAAAGAGAGGAAAGAGAGAGAGGAAAGACATAAGAAAGGGTGTCAATCTGTAACACAGTTTTTCACCAAGAAAGGTGGGTAGCCTTTAGTCTGTAAGTGGTATTAACCTGTTGTCCATTGTGAAATAAATAAGCTAACGTTAGCTGGCTGCAGGCTAGTGTTAGCCTACATTCCATCAACATTTAATCAGTGCAGGAAAACGTTTAGCAAGATATTAAATCATTGTCCATGCCCCTTTTGGCAGACTTAACAACAGATGAGTCAGCAGCACCCCAGTCTCCCCATAACTGCACACCTCCCTGTCCCAGTGAAGAAGGTAAACAACATTGGCATAATTCCAGGGAGTCGGTGTGGGGTTCTCTGTCTCTCTTGCTCTTTTTACCATAACAAAAAAGAAAAAAGTAAGACTTTTTCATTAAGGTTCATTAGTTAACTACATTAGTTAACATGAACTAATAATGAACTGCACTTATAAACCATCTATTTATTTTTGTTAATGTTCATTTCAACATTTACTAAGACTTTATAATAATCTTGTTAGCATTAGTTAATGCACTGTGAACTAACATGAACAAACAATGAACAGCCCGGATTTACCATCTAACGTTAACAAAGATGAACTAATGCTAAACAGAGGTGTTGTTCATGTTAACTAATGCATTAACTAATGTTAACTAATACAACCTTATTGTAAAGTGTTACCAAGAAAATTGAATATTTATTAATGACAGAAATCAAACACAAATTAGTTTCTCACATAATGACCAGGTAACACTTTATAATAATGGTCATTAGTTAACATTAATTAACTACATTAGTTAACATGAACTAATGGACCGAAGTGCATGTCTGAGCTTGTGTTTTGTTGCTTTGACATTGTGGAAAAATAGAATAATAGAAACAAAATGTATTAGCATTTTTACCCGTTATTATCAATCTAAATTAATCTCGTTTTTAATTTAACTTAATTTTGTTTTTCTTTATTTACATTTCATAAATTTCTTTTTTTTAGTTAGTTATTTAGTTTTTTCTTTATTTAAATTTCGTTTTTCTTTATTTAAATTTAGTTTTTTCTATATTTAAATTTAGTTCTTCTTTATTTAAATTTAGTTTTTTTCTATATTTAAATTGAGTTTTTTCTTTATTTAAATTTCGTTGTTCTTTCTTTAAATCTACCCTCACTGTGCCAATTTGTTAGTCAGAAAAACATTAGACTAGATTAAAAGTATTGCTTAATTTAACAGACCTGTGTGTGCGTTTGCAGTGTCCGTTCTCGGAGTATAAGCCCTGCCGCGTGAGGTGCGCCGCTTCCTGCTCGCGCTGTTCTGACTGTAGTTTACTAAAAATTTATTAATTCTGAATGTCTCGCGTCTCGCGTGTCCATCTATAGGGCCTATTGCACCAAATGCGACACTGCACTCCCTTGTGAAGTCGATTGGATGAACGGTTCTCGAAATAATAATAATGCAAACGGACATACAGACACAGATTCCTGCCTTTATTAGTGAGAAAAATATGTTCAGTCCTCTCTCACGCTTCCAATAGTTGATGTTCATTACTACCGAAGCTTCGAAGCTCAAAAAATGGTATTCGGACCTGCCCTAAACTTTTCTATTCCTGAATTCAGTGTTATTCTGGGGGCCGGATGTACATCTCTGGCGGGCCGCCAGTTGACGTTGCATGCTCTATTGGGTTGAGATCTGGTGACTGTGGGGGCCATTTTAGTACTGTGAACTCATTGTCATGTTCAAGAAACCAATTTGAAATGATTTGAGCATTGTGACATGGTGCATTATCCTGTTGGAAGTAGCCATCAGAGGATGGGTACATTGTGGTCATAAAGGGATGGACATGGTCAGAAACAATGCTCAGGTAGGCCGTGGCATTTAAACAATGCCCAATTGGCACTAAGGGGCCTAAAGTGTGCCAAGAAAAAACATCCCCCACACCATTACACCACCACCACCAGCCTGCACAGTGGTAACAAGGCATGATGGATCCATGTTCTGATTCTGTTTACGCCAAATTCTGACTCTACCATCTGAATGTCTCAACAGAAATCGAAACTCATCAGACCAGGCAACATTTTTCCAGTCTTCAACTGTCCAATTTTGGTGAGTTTAAGCAAATTGTAGCCTCTTTTTCCTATTTGTAGTGGAGATTAGTGGTACCCGGTGGGGTCTTCTGCTGTTGTAGCCCATATGCCTCAAGGTTGTGCGTGGGTTGGCTTCACAAATGCTTTGCTGCATACCTCGGTTGTAACGAGTGGTTATTTCAGTCAAAGTTGCTCTTCTATCAGCTTGAATCAGCTGGCCCATTCTCCTCTGACCTCTAGCATCAACAAGGAGCATCGACTGCCGCATACTGGATGTTTTTGCCTTTTCACACCATTCTTTGTAAACCCTAGAAATGGTTGTGCGCGAAAATCCCAGTAACTGAGCAAATTGTGAAATACTCAGACCAGCCCGTCTGGCACCAACAACCATGCAACCTTTCTTTCCCATTCTGACATTCAGTTTGGAGTTCAGGAGACTGTCTTGACCAGGACCACACCCCTAAATGCATTGAAGCAACTGCCATGTGATTGGTTGATTAGATAATTGCATTAATGAGAAATTGAACAGGTGTTCCTAATAATCTTTTAGGTGAGTGTATATAAGGTCTTAAAGGGACAGTTCACTCCAAAAAATTACATGTCTTTCATCATTTACTCAATGTCACGTCAATAAAAATGTGTTCCTATAGGCCGTGTGTCCACCTGTCACAATGGACCAGTGTGAGTGCCCGCGATCACCAGAGGGCACTCCAACCCAGACTGTCATTCTACCATAGACTACATCTCCCATAATCCTTTGCCCGGACTCATCATCACTCATTTATTACATCCACCTGCACCCCATTACCTTGTTAGCTCACACTATAAAAACCATGTTCACTCTGTCAGTCACGGCGAAGTCTTGTTTTGTGTTTCACTGCATTTCTGAGCGTTTACCCTGGTTTCATGTCTCTTTGTCTTGGATTTCTTGCCTTCTCCGTGGATTACCCTTTTGCCTGTCACCTCTGTTTTGTTTGCTTGATTGGACTGATTGCTTGTGTATGACCTTCTGCCTGTTTTCTGACTACGATTGTGGATTACCCTCTAATAAAGCTGCATTTGGATCTTCAACCCTCTGTCTCAGAGCAGTCGTAACACCACCAAAGCATTTTTAGCCAGCTGAAAACACCAAGTGCTTTTCTAAAAACGTCAAAGTCGTTTTGATATTATTTCAGTTTTTTTTCTGAAAATAAAATGTCAACAAAATGTGAAGTACAGTTGTGGTCAGAATTATTGGTAATATGATCGAAGATGGCTGTAAAAATAAATCTGCATTGTTTGATCTTTCATTCAAACATACTTTTATTGAAGTAAACGAATTGAAAGTGGGGGGAAGACAAATTAATAAAATGTTTATTTTGCTCCAAAACAATTATTGGCACCCCTAGAATTTTTTATGAGTGAAATATCTCTTAAGTATATTCCCATTAATATTTTTAAAAAATTTAGCACACCAGGGTGGCCAGAAACATGAAATTGTCTGACCATGACTTCCTGTTCCACAGGAATATAAATATGAGGAACACAAAGTCCAAATTCCCTTAATCATCCACCACACTTAGTACAACCAAAGAATATAGTCTTTGGGTCAGAAAGCCAAAAAAACAACAACAACAACAAAAAAAAACACATCACCACATGTTGTTTGGAGGATTTCAAGAAAAATCCTCCTCGCTCATCCAAAAACTCTAGTATGTTCAGTTGTCAGACACAATTGGACTGGTTTCATGGTAAGATGAAACTAAAATACAAAAACACCACATGCATAAAAAGTACCATTTCAAATGGGATAAAAAAAATACCCCATGTCTACGGTTAAAAATACCGCTGGATCTTTCATGTTGTGGGCCTATTTTTTTCTGGAGGACATCTTGTTTAGATACATGGTATCATGGATTCTAGCAAATACCAACAGATAAAAAAATCAAAACTTGATAACCTCTGCTAGAAATCTTATAATGCGCCGTGGTTTGATCTTTCATCAGAACATCAAAATTAACACAAAAATGTTTTACTGAGCACAAAATGAAGTTTCTGCCATGGCCGTCCCAGTTCCCTGACCTGAGCCCTATAGAAAATGAGTGGGGTAAACCGAAGAGAAGAAGCACCAACATGGAGCTGGGAATCTGAAGGATCTGGAGAGATTCTGTATGAAGGAATGGTGTCTGATCTCTTGTCAGGTGTTCTCCAAACCCATCAGGCATTATAGAAGAAAACTCAGAGCTATTATCTTGGGAAAAGAATGTTGTTTAATAAAAGTATTTAAATAAAAGGGTGCCAATAATTATGGCCAACATGTTTCAGAGAAAACACATTTAATAATGTGATTTTCTCCCCACTTTCAATTCTTTTACTTCAATGATTTTTTTTTTAATGAATGGTCAAAAGGGTATCTTTGATCATATTTACCAGGGGTGCCAATTATTCTGACCACAATTGTACTTTCTCTGGTTCTTGTTTAGGATGATTTTGTTCCATCTTTTGTCGTTATACAAGCAGGATGTGGCAGTTGGGTGTAGTATTTGTCTCGTCCTTGTCATTGGACGACTGGGTAAATAGTGACATTAATGAGCTCTGCTTTTTACCCAAAGTTGAACATTTTTTTCCCCTTCAAATTAATACTTTTTTGTGTTCAACAGAAGAAAGTAATGCATACTACTACTTTATGACATGAGGGTGGGTAAATGATGACAGAATTTTCATTTTGGGGCAAACTATCCCGTTAATGCTACACCAAAGAATCAAATTCTGTGAGAATTGTGTGTTTACAACTTTGTTGCAATGTAGAAAGACGACACCACCACAGAGCACTGCAAATATGCACCACAATATTTGCATATAATAATCCACCTTTGTCTTGTGCATCTCTGTCTCACCCGAGTTGTGCTTGGAAAATATTTGGGCCCATTGCTTCCCCGTGCAGGCCAGCGCATTTGCTACACGCACCCTCTGCCAGGCAAGCAAAGCCTCTGGGGTCACCAGGGAGAACAGAGAGGAGTTGAACACGTTGTTTGTTGTCTGAGTTACAAACAACTCCGTTCCCAGCAAATAAAAGTCATCCAGAGATGACAAGGTCCCTGGAAAGGATGCGAGAAATAGGTTTATAGTACTGAATTAAATTATGAATGACTAAAATCTGAATGATAAAAGGCAAACATCTGCCTTTAAATACCAGGATAGCTGCTAAAGGACTGTCTGCTTGTGCCGTTCTGTTTATTTTTCAGTCTAAAGTCCCAGTGCTTGTAGATTCTCATGCTGGCTGCATAGGTGTACCAGCTGGAGTGACCAAGGAACAGATTCTCAAAGCCAGGCAACAACTGCAGATAGAAGAGGAACAAAACAATTAAAGCTGGAAAACAGAAGGTGCACACTGACAAATGTTGTTTGGGTTCAGTGAAGCAAAGCCATAACCATCATAGGCAGCCCCATATATTCGGTTATGTGGTCTGACATGGGGCTTTCAATGGCCGATACCTACACTCTTACATTTGGTTTCACCCAATCCAGAATATGTGGTTAGCTACTATCATGAGGTGAAGGCATCATTTTACCACTAACCTTGATGAGAGCAGAGCAGTGACTCATGCCTGGCACCCTGAAGGAGTCCGAAGAAGAGTTGGAACGCCTTTTGAGAGCAGGGATTAAGTCTAACAAATCCCCAATTCCATTGAGGAATTGAACCGCAAACATGGGCAGAGGCTGGAAGTTGAAATGCAAGCATGCATTTTCACTCATTAACACAAAATGAAAAACATATAAAGCATGATTTTCAATGAATGAATACAAAGAAAGGTCACCGGAGAAACTCAAATGTGTTATCAAACATGAAGAATGAGATTTACTGTACAAATAAACAGATGAATGCAGAGTTTATGTTTTCTGACCTCTTCCTGTATACTTTTGGCCCAATAGGCTGCTCCAGCATGCAATCCATCCATCTGAGCCACTAGAAGACCCACATGATGCCACAAGGGATCACTTTTCCCATTTAATTTCACTTGTATTCTTGTCCATGAGTCCTGCTCACTATTTTATAGTTTTGAAGTTGAATAAATAATTCAGTAGAATTTGTTTAAGAAATTAACAAAATAATCTTGGAAAACACAATCAAGTCTCCAAAACCACAAACAACTCAAAGTCTCCAAAACCTATTTTGTAAGTCTCAACATGTGCTATGAATACATACTACTGTGATATACAGACATTGTGTTTAATATGTGTAATATATTGTCTGTGATTTGTATATACGCTGCAATAAGGTGTATTTCATCATATCTGAATCAGTTTAGAAAATAAACGTCATCTTACCTCATAAAGCATTTCAGAGGTTTCATAACATTGTGATTCTTTATCATCTGAGGATACATATTAAAGTAATGGTTTATCATCTGTCTGTGAATGAAAAAGTAATCGATTATAGTAACTGTAGTGTATTATTATTTATTTATTGTAAAGTAATATATTTTAAATGTAGAACAGAAATGTTATTAAGTATATTTCAGTTTACCATAATTGCTTGTCAGTTGGTTACTTTGGACATTATGCTTTAGCTGGCATATCTATCTTCTATAAGACAATAGAAGCAATTAGGAAATTATAAATAAGATGTCCTTAAACCCCACTTAAGAGGGTAACAAGCACTCTTGCTTTTAAAGTAGCTATTATTTCCGTAAAATAAGTAGGCCTTTTAATTTAAAAAAATTTTTTAAGTATGCTAACGTGTAGGCTACTTTTTCCACAAGGCTTAGTATAATTTGCGTTAAGAGGAGAAACCTTACGATGCTGTGAGGTATCCTTCAAGGTATCCGGCCAAAAAGTATGTAATTTCATCGTTCTCCTGGGATTCTCCGTAACCAGCCTGCACTTCCAGCACTCCCCATCCAGAAACTGATAGACTATCATTAAAATAGCCGAATGCATCTCCGTCCTCTTCCATTACACCCTCTTTCAGCACCACAGACCTCTGAAGAGCATCCCAATATACGGTGGCTCTCTGAACATCTGATAAACAGAGCGATTACACAAAAATTGCATGGTCGTTTAATAATAACAAAATGCCAAATAGGATTAACGAGCACGGGTTTATTGTAGGCCTATCGGCCTTATTTAACTTTTCTTTTTTTTCTTTCATGGTAGTCTTCTGATGTTATGCAAACATACAAAAAAGACCATTATTACCAAAACATGACATTAAAAGAGATAAATTCATTCAAGACACTTACGCTGAGCATTTATGAAGGTCGCCGTTAGGACGCACAAAATAAATCCCCGTGTAAATCGATTCATGTTTCACGAAAGAAGTTTACTTTCTGGATCTGACTACTTCATTTGCTAATGCTATTTACTCTATAACCAAACCTTAGTCCAATATAACATCCCAGAAGCTAAGTTAACGTTACTAGATTTTAGCATTATGACAGGTAATGATATACGAGCTAGCAAATTTCCATCCGATTAAAGTCTGAATAATGGTTCGCTTGGCTTTCTTATATTCATAAGCCTGTATTTAACTGTCAATCACCTGTTGGATCGCTAAAAAAACGTTTAAAATTGACCACCCCAGATGGGACTCGAACCCACAATCCCTGGCTTAGGAGGCCAGTGCCTTATCCATTAGGCCACTGGGGCATGCGTCATTGTGTTGTAATTGGTTGACTAGAAAGATGCACCCGGAAATTTGTTACGCGTTATATTTGTATATAATGGGCCCTTAAATATTAATATATACATATTTGGTTTATACATATCTCATCTTAAAATTATCTGATGCATATAATTAACAAATACTTATTACTTGCTATTTAGATACACTTTACGTATTAATCAGTGTTTGTGTTACATTCAGGATTTTAAACATTTGTAAAAATGCTTAATGTTTATTTTTTTTTTACAAAAATAAAAATAAATGCATTTTTAATATATAAATAATGTGTATTCAGTGCGAGCAGTAATGTCATAAACAGTCAAAAATTCCTAACAAAACTGTTGGTGCTTTTATTATGAAAGAACGTGACACCGGCACTTTCAAAGAACTGCCGCCTCCATGTGCCTCCTGTTGTGATGGTTTTTCTCTAGTCAGGCTAGTTATCTGCTCTCCTTCAGTAATAACTGAGCCCAGGTGTAAGGTAAATATTCTTAGTTATAAATATTCAATATGATTCGATTTTTTTTTAGATGTAACTAATGTTGCTGCGCGTGAATGACTAGTTTGTGGTAATTGTTGCTAGGTTGCTAATTCTCTGAGCTAGCCTGAGCGGTGTGTATCAGCCGTTGTACCAATGATGCAATGACGTTAGCTAGTTAACTGTGGGACAACGTAGACTCAGCATCATATTTTTGTGCTTATCGAGATGTAAGGTGCAACAGCCCATTTAATATTGAACGTTTTCTAATTATATGTATAGTGACAGGCTAGCACATAGAGCTAATGTTACACTCCTGTTAATTAGTTAAAAAGTGTGGATGTAGTTATATATATATATGTATGAGTAAATTCATATGCTTGCGAGATAAAGCAGTTGTTTGAAATTTAGTGTCGGTTGGTGCTATGTTTGTGATACCTGTTCATTTTTTAATAACTTTTACTAGTACATAAAGCAAAGGGAACGCAATGGCCTCTGGAGATATTTCTCAGATAACAGAGGCTCTGGCCAAAACTCATGTTGGAGAAGTAGAATTAAGTTATAAGGGAAGGGGGCTCAAGTTGGACAATGCTGAGTCGGGTGAGTAATCCTCTCTGGTACCAAATGTTTACATTTGCCATGTCTCAGTGCATCAATAAAATCACTCATCATTTTCCCTCCTTTTTCTGTGATGTTGCAGTGAAAGAGATGGTGCAGGAAATTGAACAGTGTCGGGGTCTGCAGTCCCTCAGATTAGAGGGAAACACATTTGGGGTTGAAGCAGCACAGGCCATTTCCAAGGCTCTTGAAGCTAAAAGTGAATTGGAGGTACTTTTCACTTTATATATTTTTGATGCTACTGTGCTATTTGCTGTATATAATCTTTGTTTTTTTCCCTTCTTTTTTTAAGCAATGTCATTGGAGTGACATGTTCACGGGTCGCCTTCGATCTGAAATTCCACCTGCTCTGGTAAGAAAATATCCAAAAAGTTCAGTTATATGTATTTGCTGTGAGAGAAAAAAAAAGATGTTTTATTTTAAACATTTGATTCAAATTCTCTAGAAATCATTGGGCAATGCTTTGATGACATCAGGGGCCAGACTGACTCAGCTGGACTTGAGCGACAATGCCTTCGGCCCTGATGGTGTAAAGGGAATTGAAAGTCTTCTGAAGAGCCCCGTGTGCTACACCTTACGTGAGCTCAGGCTTAATAATTGTGGCATGGGCATTGGAGGGGGTATGGTAAGTTTAGGCTGAGATCAACTCTGATGCAATAAAGACAAACCTGTCATCTTTTGTTTTTGTTAGTGAGATGTTTTTAATGTCATCTTTTTGAAGCTCATGGAACAGAGGGACTGTGATTTTATTATTGATGTGTGTTTGATTTGATTGTTTTTTTTTGTTTTTGTTTTTTTTAAAGGTCCTTGCTTCTGCATTGACTGAATGCTATAAGCAATCTAGTGCAGCTGGCTCCCCCATGAAGTTAAAACTCTTCATAGCTGGGCGTAATCGGCTGGAGAATAATGGTGCCACTGCACTTGCCAAAGCATTTAAGGTATTGAGACAATGTTTATTTATATATATATATAATACGCATACATAAATACAGGGGTTGGACAAAATAAATGTGAGCACTCATTGTTATAGGGGTTAATAATGCTGAGTATTCTACAGTGAAAAAAAACAAATATTGCAATTATCTTTTGTTTATAATTTGTTTGTATACATTGGCTAGGTTGCATGCCAGTGTAGTACATAGTGTTTAGCAGTGTATTGTGCAAGAAATTGGTGAAATGGGTGACTTGTCAGACTTCCAAAGAGGACAAATTGTGGGAGCCCATTTTGCAGGAGCATCTGTAAACTTTTAAAGGGTTAGTTCACCCAAAAATTTAAATTCTGTCATTAATTACTTACCCTCATGTTGAATCACCCTCAGATTGAATTTAGGCTTTTGTTCACATATAAACATTCATCAACGCACACAATCAGTTGTGGTAAACAGATGGAAGCTCAAGCATGTTCGCTTGATGTGCAAGAACCAATGATGTTCATTCTCATGTGTTACACAGCACATTTGAGCTTTCTCAAGAACCAACAATTTTCATTCTTGTGTTACGCAGCATGTTTGAGCTTCCGCAAGAACCAATGAGGTTCATTCTTCTTGTGTTACGCAGCACATTTGAGCTTCTTCTAGAACCAATGAGGCTCATGTTATACAGCATGGTTGTGCTACTAGAGGTTTGTGCGTCAAGCAGGTTTGGTTGAGCATCTGTCTATGTTCGCTGATCAATGTTTATATGTGAATATATGATGAACAGATTTAATTTAGGTTTTTAATGTGATTGAGTCTCAGAAAATTTGGACGGAGCTGCTCAATTCATATGGATTAGTTTTACGATCTCTTGAACTCTTTGAAGCGTCAACGTGTCAGTTGCGTAGTTGTCAATGGAGGGACAGAAAATTCTCAGATCAAAAAGATCTTCATTTGTGTTCCGAAGAAGAATGAAAACAGTATCCATAGTTAAGATTGTGTATAAAAAGCATGGCAAGAATTCGTAAGCAAAGAATAATAGGGTTCGTCGAAAACTAAGAAGAATTGTTTCCAAACAATGCAGAACTACTGCAGCAAAAGTGACAGCACAACTCATTATCCACCTTAAAGACCCTGTTTCCATAAAACCCGTCTGCAGAGAACTTCACAAGGCCAACATCCATGGAAGAGCTGCAACACAGACACCAATGCTAATATTTAAAAAAAGTTTGTGTCATGATCATAAAATCTGGATAGCAGAAGACTGGAAATGACTGAATCATCATTAACATTATTCCACCAGAAGGCTGAGTTTATGTATAGCGAACCCCAAAGGAAGTGTACAACTCAGGCTGTCTAGGAGTAATGGTCAAACATGGGGGTGGATCTGTGATGACTTGGGCAGCCATATCTTGGTATTCGGCTGGCCCCATCATTAACCTACATGGTCGGGTTACTGCCAGCAAGTATTTGGTGATCAGGTGCAATCTATGGTCCAATTGTTGTTTCCAAACAAAAATGCCATTTTTCAAAATGACAGTGCACCCATACACGCAAAGCCAGAACAGTTCAGTGTTGGTTTAAGGAGCACCAGAATGAACTTTGTCTGCCCTGGCCAGCTGAGTCACCTGACTTGACTAATGGTACAACATTCGATTGGAAACTATTCAAAGGTTGTATGATTCAGAAAACTGGTTGGAAGCTGTATTAAAGGCAAATGTTTGTCTAAAACCTTATTAATAAAGAGATATTACCTATTTTCCCAGTGTTCACATTATTTTACCAATCTTTGTGTATGTGTATAAATATATATATATATATATATATATATATATATATATATATATATATATATATATATATATATATATATATATATATATATATATATATATATATATATATATATATATATGCACACACGCTATTGCTTAAGTTTGTGGTCAGTAAGATTTTTATTTGAAAGAAATTAGGTTTATTCAGCAAGGATGCATTAAATAGATCAAAACTGACAGTAAAGACTTTTACATTGTTACAAAAGATTTGTATAGATGCTGTCCTTTTTAACTTTCTATTCATCATCAAATCTTTTTCGCAAAAATATTAAAAAGCACAGCTGTTTTTAGCATTGATAAGAAATGTTTCTTGAGCACCATATCAACGTATTACAATAATTTCTGAAGGATCATGTTACAATGAAGACTGGAGCAATGGCTGCTGGAAATTCAGCTTTGCTATCATAGGAATAAAGTGAATTTTAAAATGTATTTCACAATATTAGTTTTTAAGCATAAGAGACTTCTTTTCTTCTTTTAAACATAATCCAGTGTAATAAAAGTGTTTTATATTCTCTTTAGTTTGACACTTTGTTCTGTTTTTCAGTTATTAGGAAGTCTTGAGGAGGTCCATATGCCACAGAATGGAATCAACCATCTAGGTATCACGGCTTTAGCCGCTGCCATGAAGCACAACCCAAACCTCCAGGTCCTCAACCTCAATGACAACACTTTTACAAAGAAAGGATCGATAGCCATGGCGGAGGTGTGTTGTGCAATCTGACTGCATCATGTCACACAAATGTTAATATGGATAGAACAGGTGTTCATTATTTGCTGTGTGTGATTTCTTCCATTTTCAGGCCATAAGTCACCTCCAGTGTCTTAAGGTCATCAATTTTGGGGACTGTCTGGTGCGCTCAGAAGGTGCAATTGCTATAGCTGGGTCCCTTAGAGAGGGACTGCCATTCCTCAGGGTTAGTTAATACATGATACCAACATTAAATCTGGCTAAAACACACACAAACACTTCCTTTCAGTGACTCAACATCTTAGTGTTTTTATAATAGACATTCTAAAACAAATCTCTTGTGTAGGAGCTGAATTTGTCATTTGGAGAGATTTGCGAAGCTGCGTCTTTGGTTGTTGCAAAGGCTGTTCAGGGCAAAGCTGATCTGGAGAAACTGGACCTCAATGGTAAAGTTTTTTTTTTTGTGGCTGTCACAGTATTTTATTATTACATAAATAGGCTTCACTCAAAGCCAGTATTTTTTAATTATATTACTTTATATTATATATCCAGGGTTCCCATGGGTCTTTGAAAAGTTTGTGAATGAGAATTTTTTTTTTAAGGCCCTGGAAAGTTTTTGAAAATAAACTTGCATAGATACAGGTCCTTGAAAGTACATGAATTTATTTTGTGCAAGAAGTTTTCTGGAAAAAAATCCATATTCCCTCCGGTCCGCTAATGCGTTATTTGCCAACACTTTGTGGCGTCTGCATACTAGCTTGCTTGATTTACGTTAGTTGCACGCATTTACGCGTTACATTAAATGTTTCCCGCGTGAGGTGCTTTGTGTTGTATGTTGCCATGACATTTACGCGCACACAAAACTGCTACGATGGTACATCAACATTTTCAGCGCTAACCCAAATATGTTCAGTCAATGACTATATTGTGTTCAATAAACATAAAGCATTTGTGATAATCCGTTATAATCCATGAGGCAAAAAAAATGGATGTACCGTGTTAGGGGTATAACAGCTTAGACCCAGAGACCAGTAGTGAATAAGGAAGACCAAGAGTCAGGAGTGCAATTAATTAAAGAAAAAATTTACTGAAGAATAGTTTGCAGTTTCATCAGCAGAAGCCAGCTTCAAGTCTCTCAAGGAGTTCGTAGGCCGCGCTTCCTCTCTACCGGTCTCGTCGTACCGTACATACAATTGTCCCAACAGTTATACTGTTTTCAAGGTCTAGCCACGTCATTACTTCAAGGTGTATGATTCTGATTGGCTCAGAGAAAATGTACAGTCATGGTAAATTTCCACACAAGGATAGATAGCAGAGCATATCACTAAACTAGGCAGACTAGTTGTCGCCCCATGACTAGATTTAGATCATTGTTGACCTCGGAGGTTGCAGAAAGGCGTCTTCACGTCTGGTGTTGTGTGCAAAAAAATGTCCATCTTCAATATTGGACCTGCACAGATCATGCAACGCACACACTCACTCCCCAGAATCACAGCTCTCCCAAGGTTGGAGAGTCTTATCAACAAAGCACTTCACCAAAACAAGCTGATAGCATGTGCTTTCTCTCAGTGAGAGGTACAGACAATAGTACAGGCAATATTCATCTTGATTCTTTAGTGTTTCAGTAAAAGGATATATAAAATGAATAAAATATAATAAAAATGAAAGACAAATTCATATTTAATCTATGGAAGCCGGGCAAAGTGAGCAAACACTGTTACTGCACTCCCAGCATGTTAGTGGCTGTGTTACACACATGTAGCTATCACGTGTTTAGTGACACATCACACATAGGCCAGACGCCACTCAAAGACCAAATACAAACTTTAGAAAACATAAAAGAAGAACAAACAATCAGTAGTTCTGTTGAGTAAAATCAACTGGAATTAATCATTAGAAATAGGAGGATAAATATTAATTAAGGATTTGATTATGAATCTGATTAAGATATTTACAGGTATATTGAAGCGGCAGGGGATTTCAAGCCCCCTTCAACCGAATATTCTTCGGTTTTATGCAAAACAGAAATACGACATAGAAAGGCAGCCATATGACAGAGATTTGCTAATCACTATTACTGCCCAGTTTTATATACCTTTTTCAAAGCCTGCAATGCCTACTGACACGTTAAAAAAAAAACAAGACAAAGTGATCTAGGCTATTTACATACTTTAAATTAAATGCTTTGCATTGAAATATTTTTAAGTCATGCTGCGACCCTCTCGTTTAGAACCACTGCTTTTAGATACAGGTGCCAATAGATTAACTTTCTGGAATAGGAAGGAGGTTTCTTTTCTGAAAGTATGTTTTCATAGTATGATATGACCCCTTTAATTAATATGAAACAGAGAAAAAACACTATTAACAGTAGGACATTTAGGGCACTTTCACACTGGCCATGTTTGCTGTTGATGTATGCATGTACATGTTATTTCCTGAACAAGTCTGGACCATAGTTTGTGTTGCTTTCACATTCAATTAAATCACACCACAGATCTGTTGCAACCAAACGAGGGATGAGTGTTACAAATTTGCTCTCTCTACAAACAGTATGATACTTGCATTGGATGGCTGTTGTTTTCAGTTTTTTCTTTGCATCTTGTTTCCGTCCCTATTTAAAACAAACATAAATAAACTTAGACTGCCTCCTACAGGTAATCTCTGGTTCGGTACCACGGTGTGCATGACTGCTTTCAGATAACCATTTTTTTATGGAAACATGTTCTTTTTTGAGCTAAACTGCCAGTGTGAAAGTCCCCTTAATAACGTGACCTTTCATAGTTTAAATTGTTTCTCAGTTCTGTTAAATACATTTTGGCATCAAAGTCAGTTATTCTGTGGTAATTTGATCTTGTCTGGGTGCTTGTTTAGGAAACTGCTTTGGAGAGGACGGCTGTGAGGCTCTCAGGGAAGCGATGGAGAGCATGAACATGGTAGAGCTGCTGGGCTCGCTCAGGTATTTATCTGGGTCTTTGTTAAAAACATAGCTTGTTTTTCATGTGCAAATAAATTGAAGGCAAATCCATGATTTCCTATATTTGAAATATGTTCACGCTGAGAGAAATGAAAGATGTAATTTAATGCAGTGATGATGAAGGAGAGCCTGATGAAGACGACGAGGAGGAGGAAGAGGAGGAGGAGGAAGAAGGTGAAGCAGAGGAAAATGGATTTAATGGTGTCAATGGAACAAAAGATATCATTGAAGAAAAGGTGATCCTAGCAAACATCTGCATGCCTGAATGAATCGGTTAACCTGATATGTCCCGATTGCTGTTTCTCCATTTTACATGGTCAAACCACTGATTTTTACTTCTCCACAGGAGGAGCCTCACTTCAGTTCTGAACTTAAAACTTTCCTCATCTCCCCATCGGCTGAGAAACTGATGTCCCTTGGAGCCAAAAGGATCCAGCTTGTTGAGCAGGTATGGTGTTGAATTATAAGGTCCAGCTGTACATCAGGTCAGTTTAACTTGTTCTCCAACCCCCTAAAATAATTTCTTCTTTTTTTTAATTTTTTTTTTTAGGTTGATGTTTCAGATGCTAGTAAGGTGTCAGAAGTTTTTCTCAAGATCTCCTCAGTATATGAAGATGAACCGGAAGTAAAGCAAGCAGTTTTCGAGAGCACAGGTATAAGCAGCGTACTTGCATTGAATAGGATAGTTTACCCAAAAATTCTGTCATTTATTCATCCTCATGTAATTCCAGTTGCTTTGTTTTGTTGTGCACAAAACAATATATTTTGAAGAATGTTGGTAGCCAAACAGTTTTGGTGTCCATTGACATAAATAGTAGAGAACAAGTTTGGAACAACATGAGGTTGAGCGCTTGTTATTGAAAATGTTGAATGCCATTGTTATTAAAATCAGCCGTTCATCTTTTTGCCCAGATGCCCTGTTGAGGAAAGCCTTTTCCAACTCTCAATCTTATAGTCTTATCTCTTCGCTGATAGTGAACCTGGGACTTTTAAAGGTACCACATGCTCTGATGTGATGTTCAATTCAGTTTTTCTTGCATTTCTCCCTATTTTGTCAGTGTTGTTTATTACTGCTGATTTTTTTCCAGAGTGAAGATAAAAAGATAAAGAAGGTGTCTGTACTGCCTGGACACTTGCTCACTTTGGAGCACGCAGCTGCACAGGAGTTTTTCCCAGCGGATCAGGCTGGCGTTCTGGAAGCATTTGTGTCACGGTTAGTTTGTTTTCAAAATATTATGTAATATTATGTCTAGTTTTGTTGCATTTTTCTGACCACCTGGGGTCTGTTCATTGTATGTCACTAACTTAGCTGGATTAAATTTGGCATGATCTTGGATTGTTTGGTTCTTCAAAGCTCATCCTGGACCTGCTTGTCATAGCAACTGGTCCGTAAGCTTAAACCTCCTCGCAGGCTTATTTCATGTAAACAGGAATTAGATTGCATCTTTTTAAGCAGCGACTTAAAATCGGTCCCGGCCACTGCTACTTTATTACAAGAGTTCCTTGTTGAACCAGGGACAATAATTTTAAATAATATACAAATTTATTTGAAAATAATGTTTTATAATACTATAGACACAGCCACTTGATTGAGATATTTATTTGTGATGGAATAATTACTTTATAATTTTATTGGAGTCTTACACACATGCTGTACAGTTAATCTGAGCCGTGCATTCATTTGAGTGGTGACAGATATTATGGGAGTGGCTTGATGCAGCGCAGGAGATGCAGATAACTTGGTCTCGACCCTTAAGAAACTTTACATGAATTGCTAATTACAACATTAAAATAAAAATGTAAACACATGCCAGAAATCGTGAATATAAATAATTGGGAATCATTTAAAAAAAACAGTGCACATTTATTTTATCTGTTATAATTTTTATGTTGTTTTGGTCGCTTGGCTTCCTTATAAAGGTCCAGAACTTTGTCATGTTTTTTTGCCAGGTGTCTTTTTTAATTAAATGATGTCATTATGTTGCTGTGTTGCCACTAGCCAATCGCTGCATTGCTGATCGTGGTTTCGAGTATTGATGCATCTGCATCCACACAAGAACACGCAGTAATCTCAGACAACTTAATCCAGATATTTTAATCAAATCTGAAGAACCAAATTAGCCAGAGATAAACTATCACCATTAGAAAATCTGGCATCTGTCTGTCAAATCATCTCCGATGTTTTAAGCGAGGTATGAAGAACAGACCCCTGTACTTTTAATGATATTGATACATTGAAACTTTTAAATTTTTGTTTTCCAGAAATGGCAAAATCTTAGAATCCTGCTCCAGTGCCAGAGATGCTCTCAAGAGCACATTGGTGAAAAGGACCACTGCTTAAATCTTAACACCCCAACCCCCAATACAGAGCCACTGAAAATAATACGGGTCAAATTAAAAAGAAGCTGGATATGATACATTACATTTTTAGATTAATGATCCAGTTTATCTTTGGTTAGTCCATTCTGGATCAATTTCGGCAGATCTCGGACAACTGCAAAGTATAGTGATGACTAGTGCCTCATGACTAACCCAAACTGAATTTCCTTACAGTAGAGCTGTATACAGTTGGAGTAGCTTTAACATAAGTGTGTTCTTTTGTCTCTTTTTAGAAATACTATGTCTATTTTTTTATACATAAAAGGGAAAAAGGCACTGGATGATAATTAGGGCTTAATTATCATATAAACCTTAAATAATTATAATGTTATATAGCTATGACATTTCTGAACGATTGTCATTTAAGAATACACATTGACATGGAGCCGAGAGCATGAGAGCACTCTCTCATGCCTTTGATTAGATGTGCCATATTGTGAAATATTGGTGGTGGGATTTGTTTAAAACCAAATTCAAGTATAAACACCTAAGAGGCTTTGGGTAGAAGTGAAGTAAGCAGTGGAAGTGAAGTAACAAAAAAATTGTTGGACTTTTTAGTATATTTAATTCTACAACTGGTATGCACTGAAAATTATATTTGCAACATTCCAATTTGTTGATATTAAACTTTTTTCTTGGGAGGAAAGTCGTGTCGTCTGTGTTTCAGTGTGATGGTCACCATTTTCAAATTTAAACCCGTTTTTCATGCAGTTACAGATGTCTTGTATGATTATAAAGTCCTGCTGGTCAGCTCTCACTCCATTGCCCTTTTACTCGACGCGTGAGTAACACAAATGCCCCGAGTTCACTGAGCCTTGAGGACTTCGGCAAACCTGTCTGTCTCAGTATCTTGGTTCTGAAAGGAATATAGGTGTTGAACCCCTTGCAGTGAACCTTCTCTTCTCCAGCGGTTTATTTATGAGAGACTGAGAACAGAGCGCGTCTTTGTGTGCAGCAGAGCAGCGATCTGAAGTCTCTTGAGACACAACGAGCATATTTCGCGTTTGGAAAATCAGTTTCTCGCCTTCTCGTGCGGATCCCTTTCTCTTTAAAGAAACTAAACGTTTTTTTATTGATTTTCTCCGCATTTATTCAACATTTTATTTCAGAATTAGGCTATTGTTTATTACGGAGCGATTCCAGGGGCTTATCAGAACTTTTCATTTGATGAATATTATTGCATGAGGACCGCGAGAGAAATTCATAACCAATAAGGTGGCGAATATTTGAAGACCTTTTTATTGCTTTCTAAGAGTAAGTTGTTGAATGTTTTATTCTTGTAAGGTATATTATTGTGCATTTAAAATTAGTGACTTTAATTTGCTGATACTAACGGCAGAACATTTCTGTTCAAACTGTCAAATGAATCGTTCATGCCTGATAGCAAAGCAGATATTCACTCAGCGGGGTAAGTTGTCACACGGAAAACCTGTCTTTTAAACTGTTTATTAAAAGGTTTTCAACTAAGTGTAAACACTGTCTAAACCAATCACGAAGAAGCAAAAATGTGATGCATAGGCTACATGTCCGATTGTTTTGGACTACAGTTTTGATCTATAAATTGATTTTTTTTATCAAATGAATAGCATTTTAAACAATTTTCCAAATTGTATATTCACAGTTCAACTTTTTGGTTAGAGCTATAACTGACTCTTGTTTTACTGTATCCCAGTGTGTCTGTGTTCACTTGTTTACCCTTGTTGTTTAAAAAAAAATCCCAAATTACTAATTTAAGATGGTTTTAAAATATGTTTCTGCTAGAAAGTGTGTGTATACTTTTGACTCAAAATCATAGTCCAAGCTATTATGGCAGAATCTACTTTTATGACATTAGAGTTGCTTGTTTTGACATTCAGTTGTGAAGCGGTGAAAGATCTCCATTCAACCATAAATTGTGAATGCCTTCCATCTTGCCAATATAAACATACCAGCAGAGCACACACCAAATCCTCAAATCATGCAGCACTGGCAAACTAATCCGAATCTAAATCCAAAAAAGAAAAGTAATTAATCTGTTTTTCTTACAATGTTATCTGAAAACTGGTTCTTTTAGGTGTCACAAATCTCCTCTTGTTTTACAAAGAAAGATGTATAGCCTTCCCTTGCTGGTTCTAATGTTGCTTGCACTGAAGATCCAAACAGTGCAGTCAGGCAAATGCCCAAAGTTCTGTATCTGTGACAACATCCAGCTCACAGTTTCTTGTGTCAACAAGAATCTCACTGGGGTTCCACCTACCATTGATGAGGTAATCTGTGCAGTCTAGTGCCTTATTTTTGCTATATTTCTTTAAAACGATTAGCATTGTTTTTATGATCTGCTCTATATATCTCCAAGATAACAGTGAAACTGGACCTGAGAGGAAATGACCTGCAGGAGCTTCCTACAGGGGCATTCACACACACACCTTACCTCACCCACCTGTCCCTGCAGAACAGCAACATCCAAAGAGTTCGGGAAGGAGCCTTCCGCAGACTCGGCCGGCTGGTCTTACTCAACCTGGCCAACAACAAGATTGAGATCCTGTACCAGGAAAGACTTATGGATGGGTCTTTGTAGCTGTAACCTGTACAATCTTTGCATTAAACTAATAATTTTTTCTCCTTACAATCTAGGAGTCATTTGATGGGCTTTCCTCACTGAAGCAGCTGATTATTGACAGAAATAGAGTGGAGGAGATCCAGCCTGGAGCTTTTTCACAACTTGGCCTTCTCAACCTCCTCTCCCTTACACACAACCAATTGGTGTACATGCCTAACATGGCTTTCCAGGGTTTGCAGAACATCAAATGGCTACGTCTCAGTCACAATTCCCTCAATTATCTGGCAACAGAGGCGTTTGCTGGACTCTTCACTCTTACTCGTTTGAGCCTGGATAACAATGAACTGCAGTTCTTTCCCACTGAGACAATGACACGGTGAGTTTCAAGAAACATTCTGGGTTTAATATTGCGTTAGGTGTCATAAACTAACAATGAAGTGCAATCATCTGGTCTTTAGCAGGGGCCTTTACCAACAAACTCAGGGTTACAGGACTAGTTTCGAGTTGACAACCAAACCAATCTAGCTTTGTTGGTCCCATGATGCTTTTCATCAGCTTTCTCAGTCAACTCAGGCTTTGATCCTGAGTTTGGCTGTTCACTACTGATGTCACAGCTAATCTTATGCTTTGGATCAGTGAAACTGAGATTCACTTCTTGCGAGAGAAGCAGCGAGATTAATTTCTCTCTCTTCTGCAGAATATTACATGATTGAAAAATATTAGGAATTTAAACAAATGTACACTGCAAGAAGAAAAGAGCTGTCTATAAAAGAGGACAATGCAAGTAAAAGTTATGAAGTTAGTTTAGTTGATTTGAACATTTAATTGCACATCTAGTAATTATTATAGCTCTTATTGATTTTAAAGCTTATTTGTATGACCTTTTATATAGGCTATTTATATAAATTTTAACAAAGTGCCTATTAATGATTGATTAACTAAAATTACACATGTGTAATTGATTAAGGGTATACTAATTACATAAATTATAACTAAATCATTCAAAATTATTATTATTATAAATAAGCATTGTTAAAAGCCAGACACTTTAGTCTTTAAAAAAACATTTGCTATGTAGTGACCTTTAATTTGGTGTAAAAAAAAAAAGGGGGTGTGACTTTATTGCATTAGAGATGTGTCGCTATGCTCACAGCTGGTTGGTCCAATTTCAGTTTGAGATCTCTTATCCAGAACATAACTTCCCATGGAGCAGCTTAGCTGTGGAACGCAAGTTACTATGGAGATGAACACTGTTAAAAGCCAAATCACTTTAATGGTACCTAAAACTGCTACTATCTGGCTAGCCAGCTAAACCGGCTTCATGGTTTATGCCCCAGAGGCCTGTTGCATGAAGCTAGCTGAACAAACTCTGAATTTCAGAGTAGGTTTAGAATTGACAAATCCAGATAAATCCAACCTGGTTTAGATCAAGTTCAATGGTTTTTCAAAGCTTGGTATAAATTTTCTCTGTCAACTTATGTTTATTCCAGAGTTTGTGATTAACTCTGAAGCGCATGCACGTGAAAGTGTGACACGTGCGGCAAACAGCCAATAACAGTGTCCGTTTGATTCACTTCAGCACAATTCACTTCTCTTCTGAAGATTGAGAGATCGTTTTGAAAATTATCATGAAATTAAATACGTTTACAAAGCAGGAATAAACACTTCTGCTGCAGCGACAGAATATCTGACTATATCAATCATGACGTGAATATGCCTAATAATTATTGGTTTACAAAGAGCTCAAATGAATACACGTTTAAAAGAATTATGAATGCATGTTTTATATTTATATTAATATTTGGTTACTTGTCAATAAATATAATAATTATATGAATATATTAATTCAAAATAATTCATAGAATATAAATATAATAAATAATTTGCACCAAAGGATGAGCAATTGTGACTAACTTTTTTCCACTATAAACTACAAATTTGGAATGAGAGATACAGGGGGTGTGGCTTTGTTGCGTCTTTACTTGCAGCTGATTGGTCCAGTTTAGGTTTGCGATCTCTAACCCAGAATAAAACCTCCCCAGAGCAGGTTAGCCGTGTAGTGGAAGTTACCATGATGATGAACTCCCCTAAAAACCTATCCACCTTCTTGAGCCCGAAAAGCCAGAGTTTAATCAAACTAATCTTGAACTTACCTGGGTAGCAACTGAAACCAGCTTTGTGCAACAGGCCACAGGTCTTAAAATGAGGTAATTACAACCTCAGATGAACAACAACACATGACATATTACACATGACAAACTAAGTAAACCCTATGATTTAATTGCTTGCAGAACCAGCTTTAGCAGCAATAACTGAAATAAATAAATTTCCATATGACTTTATCAGTCTCTCATATCGTTGTGGAGGAATTTTGGCCTGCTCTTCTTTACAATGTTGCATCAGTTCATTAGGGTTTATGGGCATCTGTTTATGCACAGCTCTCTTAAGGTCCCGCCACAGCATTTCAATCGGGTTGAGGTCTGGACTATAATTGGGCCAGTGCAACACCTTGATTCTTTTCTTTTTTAGCCATTCTGTTGTTTTTTTTATCCATATTTGCTGGTGTGCTTTGAATTATTGTCCTGCATTGTCCAATATCGACCAAGCTTTAGCTTTCAGACAGATGGACTCACATTTGACTCTAGAATACTTTATTCAGAGGAGTTCATGGTCGACTCAATGACTGCAAGGTGCCTAGCAGTGTTGGGGAAAGTTACTTTGAAAAGTAATGCATTACAATATTGCGTTACTCTCTTAAAAAGTAACTTATTGAGTTACTTAGTTACTTTTTAAGAAAAGTAATGCGCTACGTTACTTTTGCGTTACTTTCTCACCTGGACTGGGCTTGTTTTTTTGTTTTTGTTTTTTATATTCAGTATTAAAATATTCTATTTTTGTGCAAATGTAAAGACCTCTTCATACCAAAATTGAAATAATACGCCTCAGGCTGAGGTAAAAATACAAATTCACACGCTCTGCTGTGTGTGCTGCGCTGCCATTCTGGGTAATGAAAAATAGGACACAGAAGAAAAGTTTTACCAATAAATACACAAATCTAGTAATTTTTGCTCATGATTTAACTGAATCATTAAAGGTCAGCAGCAAATTGGTCAATAAAGGTAGATTAAATGCATACAAATATTTGTTTTAATTAACATTTAATTATTGGAGGTTTGCATATTTTGCATTTGACTGATTTTACTATTTTTGAGGAATACTTTATGCAAGTGAGATGAATATATGCTCAAATTTAGTATTGAACTACAAAAACTATTATGTTCACACACAACACCTCTGTACTTACTCTCGATTTCATGGGGACAGGAGAGCTGTCAGTCAAATAAATGAAAAAGTAACTTGCATTACTTTTTGAAAAAGTAACTCAGATATTTTGTTGTAAATTTGAAAAGTAATGCGTTACTTTACTAGTTAATTGAAAAAGTAATATTATTACGTAATTCAAGTTACTTGTAATACGATACCCCCAACACTGGTGCCTAGGTCCTGTGGCTGCAAAACAAGGGAAAAATCGTCAGCCCTCCGTTAGCATGATGGGCAGTTGGTATGAGGTGTTTGTGCTGATATGCAGTGTTTGGTCTTTGCCAAACGTGGCGCTGTGCATTATGGCCAAACTTCTCCACTTTGATCTTGTTTGTCCAAAGGATATTGTTCCAGAGGTTTTGTGGTTTATTCAGATGCAACTTTGCAAACCTAAGCCTGCTGTCATGTTCTTTTTAGAGAAAATAAGCTTTCTCCTGTCAACCCTTTCAAACAACCCACACTTGTCCAGCCTTTTTCTAATTGTACGGTCATGAACTTAAACATTTAATATGCTAACAGAGGCCTAGAGTCTGAGGTTTAACTCTTGGGTTTTTTTGCAGTTTATCTGAGGATTGCACGGTTTTACCTTGGGGTTAATTTGCTGAGATGTCCACTCTTGGGAAGATTGGCAACTTTTTTTAATGTTTTCCACTTGTGAATAATCTTGCTCAGTGTTGATGATGATGATGATGATGATGGACTTCAGATTGTTTGGAAATTACTTTGTAACACTTCTCAGATTGATGGGCTGAAACAATTGCTTCTCAAAGACCCTTGCTGATGTCTTTCCTCCTTGGCATTGTTTTAACACACACCTGAATGCTCCAGACCAGCAAACTGCCAAAACGTCTGCTTTATAGAGCTTGCTGATGATCAATTTGATTAGTAGTGCCTGGCTGCTACTTACCCACTTAATTTCTATGCAAGCAGTAAGGGTGTACAGTTTGTCACACATGGCTTCTCCATTTTGGCCTACTTTTTGCTGAATAAACCATGACACCGTGTAATATGTCATATGTTGTTGTTCATCTGAGGTTGTACTATTTACCTAATTTTAAAATCTGCCATGGACCAGATTATTTTTTATGATGTCCTCCTCATATGTAAAACCAGAATTCAAACATATGCTCTTTTCCTTTTCACATGACTGTATGCATCTTAAACATTTCAAGTTTATTGCATACAGTAAATTGTCCGTGGGTGTGTGTGTTTGTCCCTGCATTGGTTAGTGCATGAGTTAGTGCTCTGAGGCCTTTGGTTTTGGGGACATTTGGGGACCCTGGAGTCAAAATGTTGAGAACCACTGACCTAGATTAATAAATTATGTAAAAACTTTCACTGTTCTTTGTTATTTTGTTATACTTCATGCAATAACTAATGTTAACAACAAATTGTACGTTATTGTAAAGTGTTAACCACTTAAAGGGCACCTATTATGCAAAATTCACTTTTATAAGGTGTGTACAGTGTGTGTACACAACCACCCTATAATGGTAAAAATCCACCCACTCAATTTTTTTAATCCCCATAAATCATAAGCAGTGTCTCAGCACAAGCCGTTTCCAGATTCCTGCAGTGTGACGTTGCACTGCAGAGGCCCCGCCCACACATGTTGATGGACACATACTAGCACAGACCCCTCCCTCAGAGAGCTGAGCTGTTCACACCGTCCGCCATGTTTATATCCTCGCCAGAGCATTAACAGCAGCATTCAAGTAAGAAATGTGTTCTTATTAAAGCTACTAAAGTTCAGTCAGTCAAGAGCAGTGAGTGAATTTCTGTTTATCTTCTGTTGTTTGATAGAGAACTAGTCTAGTTTAATAGACTACTCACAGATGTGCTGACATCCAGCTCTGTGCGCATGCGACAGGAGCATGTGTGCGAGTTTAAGTTGAGAGCGCTTTAAAACGCATCCAGATGATATTTCATAATGATGAAGAACTGCAATGTCACATGAAGGTGTCTGCGATAGAGATGATCATTAAAACAAACAGATACATGTTTCAGTTCAAAATAGTATGGCAACATCTAAACAAATTGCTTGGCCGTCAGTCAAACAAAAATAATAAGGAAACCAGGCTTCAGGTAAATAATATCATTATTAATGACCCCTTATCTATAGCTACTAATCTAAATAGTTTTTTCATAACTTCTGTAAAGGAGATTGCCCAACACTTTACTCCATCTGTTTGCTCTGATAATATCAGTGTCTTGGATCAGACTGTGTTTAAAATCACTGAGATCTCAGATCATGAAGTGGCCAAAATTATCGCTGGCTCAAAAAACTCAAAAACGCTAGATGCTTTTGGTCTTAATACAATTTTTTTGAAAGATTTTAAGGATCCTCTTGTACGACCAATCACCCATCTTCTTAACATGTCCTTTAAACACTCCGTAGTCCCAGGCGATTGGAAAGTAGCTGCAGTGACACCAATTTTTAAATCGGGTGATAAAACAGACATGGCAAACTACCGACCTATAAGCATACTTCCTGTTATCTCCAAAATAGCTGAGAAATGGGTGGTCAAACTCCTCACAGCTCATTTGGAAAACAATCAGCCTTCATTACAGCCACTACAATTTGGCTTTCGAACCCATCACTCCACTGATACTGCCTTGTGTGTGTTAATAGAAAACATCAAAAGCTTACTTGACAGGAGTCCTTGTGTTGGGGCCGTCTTTGACTCTGTTAACCATCAGATCTTGCTGTCAACGTTGACACAGTTCAATATTTCCAACCAAGCACTCCAATGGTTTACATCATATCTCTCCCACAGGGAACAGTACGTGGTAGTTGATGGTGCAAAAGCTTTGTGCTTAGACTGCAATGTTGGTGTGCCTCAGGGGTCTATCCTTGGGCCGATTTTATTTTCCCTTTTTATTAATGAATTACCAAATGCTTGACCAAATGTTTTCTCCCAGATGAATGCAGATGACGCAGTCATCTACACTCAAGCCAAAACCTTTAAGCAAGCTGCTGACAATCTTACAATTGCATTGTCGTCTGTGCACAGCTGGCTCAAGGATTTATGCCTCTTGTTGAACACTACAAAAACGGTCTGTATGTACTTCTCAAAACGTAATTTTGAATTAAACCGATCAAATGTTTTTATAAATGGCGTAGAACTTGATCTCGTTCCAGAATTTAAGTACCTTGGGGTTACCCTATATCCATCATTGTCATTTAAATGTCAATGTAAAAAAATTGGCACAAGTAATTAAATTCAATAATCATAATTTTTAACATATTCGAAATAATCTAACCATGAGTGCCGCTAAAACTTTCTCATATGTACTATTGTGTGACTAATTGGTCTCTTGCTTGTCCCACAACACTTAAAACCATCGAAAATCTTTATAAAAAAAGTTTTAAAATAATTTATAAAATAACATTTCTCTTACCATCACTGTAATATCTTGAAGAACAATAGATTACTGGATCTTAATAACATGACTAACCTTAAAAGAGCTTGTCTGATCTACAAGGTTCTACACTCCCTCGCACCACCACCATTGAATGATTTTATTAAATATAAAGATGGTTCAGAAAGGATCAGGCGAGCTACTACTAGAGGTGACCTGGTAATACCACACAGACGCACCACCTTTGGACAGACTGTGCTGTCTGTTCATGGTGGGAATCTGTGGAATAGCCTTCCATTAGCTTTGAGAGAAAGTTCTACTTTTGATTCTTTTAAAGCTCAGATGAAGAATCGACTCTAGTTAAACCAAACTTGCACTCATTTTTAGTAGCAATCTACATTTCC
Source organism: Gobiocypris rarus (assembly GCA_023029165.1). Classification (NCBI taxonomy): domain Eukaryota; kingdom Metazoa; phylum Chordata; class Actinopteri; order Cypriniformes; family Gobionidae; genus Gobiocypris; species Gobiocypris rarus. Next base: position 17,534,327 of record CM040920.1, read on the forward strand.
ATTTAAACTTTTTATTGAGACATAACTGCATGTGTGTGTGTGTGTGTGTGTGTGTGTGTGTGTGTGTGTGTGTGTGTGTATGTGTGTGTAGAAATTGTATATTATTTGAATTTTGGTATTATCCTGGCTGCATTATATGTGATTGCGCAATAATTACGATTTGTACTATAATAATGAGTTATGAGTGTAATGTAATGAGTGGATTGTGTAATATTGTGAATTGTGCAATGTGAGTAGTATGTAATGTGAGGTGTGTGCAATAATGTTGAGCGTGTAGTTAAAGGAAATGCAATAATGTTTGATGATGCAGTGGCCCTCTGTGACCCCAGCCCCTGTGACAACCAATGGAAACTAGCCTTTGGCTACAATCCGGTGTGTTTACATTCATGTATAATCATGTCTGTTCATTAACACACACGGTCCCTAATAAATAAATAAGTTTTCATTCGCGTGTTCACTGCTGTGAACGAGATGTGTAGGCTCCGCCCTCTCGGGTGGGGAGCAGCAGATCATTTGCATTAAAGGAGCCACGCACAGAGCAGCTCCTTTTCTTCAACCCCAAAATTGCCATTTTCAAAATGGTATATTAAATGATCTGTTAGGAATATTGATCTGAAACTTCACAGGCACACTCTGGGGATACCTGAGACTTATGTTACATCTTGTAAAAAGGGGCATAATAGGTGCCCTTTAAGTGTGACATTTGTCTAGATGTCTATTGTTTTTTTCATATTTAAATGTAATAATTTAATATTTTATTATTTATATTTCTTTTGCCAAAAATTGTGCACAATACATTCTTGAATGTGAATTTAGAACAATAAATAGGATACATTTGATTCCAGATTAAAATTACATGTTTCAGAAACTGTTGATCTACTGGGATTTTATGCATAGCCATCTCTAGAATTTACAGAGAATGTACAAAGAACTGAAAAAGAGAAAATATCCAGTGAGTGAAAATGCTTTGTTGATGCTAGAGGTCTCAGGAGAATGGCCAGACTGGTTCGCGCTGATAGAAAGGCAACAGTAACTCAAATAACCACTCGTTACAACTGAGGTCTGCAGAAGAGTATCACATCAGACCTTGAAGTAGATTGGCTACAGCAGCTGAAGAACACCCCAGTACCACTCCTTTCAGCTAAGAACAGGAAACTGAGGCTAATAGAAGATTGGAAAAACGTTGCCTGGTCTGATGAGTCTCTTTTTCTGCTGCTACATTCAGATGGTAGGGTCAGAATCTGGCGTAGAATCTGAAAGCATGGATGCACTCTGCCTTATATCAGTGGTTCAGGCTGCTGCTGGTGGTGTAGTGGTGTGGGGGGTGGCCTCTTAGTACCAATTGACTATTGTTTAAATGCTAGTACAGCCTACCCGAGTATTGTTGCTGATTACCTTTAGGACCAATGTGAATCCATCGTCTGATGCCCACCCTCCAGCAGGATAATGCGCCAGGTCACAAAGCTCAAAACTTATGAAACTGGTTTCTTGAATATGACAATGAGTTCACTATACTGCCCTTTACAGTCACCAGATCTCAATCCACTAGAGCACCTTTGGAAAGTCGTGAAACGGGAGATTTGCATCATGGATGTGCAGCTGATAAATCTGCAGCAACTGTGTGATGCTCTCATGTCATTATGGACCAATATCTCTGAGGAATGTTTCCAGCACCTAGTTGAATCTATGCCATGAAGTACTAAAGTGCCTTCAGAACTGCCTTAATTCTACACACACACACACACACACACACACACACACACACACACACACACACACACACACACACACACACACACACACACACACACACACACACACACACACACACACACACGTATATTTCTTGCTCTCATTTCTCATATTTTTCTTTTCTTCTTTCCAGACTTCCAGAAGTAACTCGGTTAGAGCTAAGCTACAACCCCATGACCTACCTTGGAGAGGAGTCTGTATCTATGCCCAAGCTCACTCACCTCCTCCTGGATCACAACTCCCTGCAGGATTTTTCACATGCAGCAATCCTGCTCTCTCCCCATCTCGCTCATCTGGACCTAAGCCATAACCAGCTGCGCGTCCTGCAGCCAATGGTCCCTGGCTCTCCCAAACTGACACGCATCAATCTGGCAGGCAACCCCATCTACTGCAGCTGCTACATGCGGCCTCTGCGCGAATGGGCGATACGGGAGCGCGTTCGCCTGGGTGGTACATGTGGAGGTCCTGCACATCTGTCCGATGAGAATTTGGAAGCTGTAAAGCCTGTTGATTTGCGCTGTCAGAGCCAGGAGGCCATGTTAAAGGCTGAGCTGGAGGAGCAGAACAGACTGCCTACACTGCCCACAACCCCACCCCCAGATAAAGTCAAATGCCCAGCCAACTGTGAATGTGAGGTGAGTGGAAACTTACTGGGGTTAATGCAAAATATTACAGAGTGACTAAAAGGTCCTTAGGCCAGTGACATAACACTCTTTTCTTCCCAGTTCATTTATTCAAAATACTTAAATGCAATTCACACATGCAATGACTTTAATGCACCTCTTTTATGATTTTTAAAAGATTTTTGGTTAAAAGATGGTTTTTCATTTATAAATTAAAACACAGAATATTTTTGGGGGGCATAAAATCAAATGTATGGCTGATACAACTGTCCTGATATTACAATAAAGAAAAAATGTAATTAAAAGAATAAAAAAAAATATTATAGTAAGGAAGGAAGGAAGCAAGCATCTATATAGCCCTTTTACTATGTACTGTTGTACACCTAAAGTGCTCTACAATCATATCAGGAGTCTCTCCTCACCCACCCACCAGTAGCTTGCCATAATAAATTATCACTATTAATATTATCATTAGTAATATTATTTGATAATAAGTTTAGTTCAGTATATAAAATGCCATGTGGTACAACTCCTCCAAAACTTATATAAATATATATATATATAATTTGTAATAAATTAAACATTAACTTAAATAAAATACAAAAACTTAAACAGAAATGATAAATGCTGCCTTGCCACCTTGCTGAAATAAAATAAGTTTAAGTTAATGTACTAAAATAACAAAAACGAAATAATCTACATGATAAAATTTTTTATTCAAAATGTTAACTATAATAGTATATTAATGATACAAAAAATAAAGCTGAAAGAGTCACACATTGCCATTGCCCCACATACATTTTGCAGGCTGAGAACCACCACTCGTCATGCGAAAACAAAGGCCACACCAAGATCCCTCGTGGTTTTTCACCAGACACAAGCTTGCTGGACTTGCGGGGCAACCATTTCCACTACATCCCTGCGAACAGTTTCCCAGGTGTTGCAGAAGTGGTTTCCCTTCACTTGCAGCGCTGCAAGATCCATGAGGTAGAAGATGGGGCTTTCAATGGTATGAAGAGTCTGGTCTACCTCTACCTCTCAGAAAATGAGCTCACTTCATTGAGTCCTGAGGCGTTTAAGGGGTTGCCCCGTCTCACTTACCTCCACCTGGAAAAGAATCGTTTCACCCAGTTCCCAAAAGGAGCATTCAAGCTGTTGCCTGGTCTGCTGGCTCTGCACATGGAGGACAATGCTATCGTTAAACTGGAAGCAGGACTCCTGACAGGAGCTGAGAAACTGAGGGGCCTCTATCTCACTTCCAATGCCATCACAGCGGTTGCTCCTAGGGCCTTTGATCCTGCACCTGACTTGGAAACTCTTCATCTAGGAAGCAACAAACTGCAGGAGGTTCCAAGTGAGGCCTTTTCTAAAGCCAGCAGCCTAGCAGAGCTTAATCTCTCCCGTAACCCTATTCGCTGGATTGGAGCAGGGGTTTTTCAATCAATCGCTGCCACACTTAAACATCTTTACCTTAATCATATGGGTTTAGAAAAGGTAAGGACACAAAGACATTTCTAATGGTATAACAAGAATGCCAAACTCAGTTTAAATCTCTTTTCTTTTAAAGGCATCTAAAGATTCTCTAGCAGGACTGGGGTCTGGTCTGCGGAGTCTGTTTCTTGAAGGGAACCAGCTTGAGGACTTGCCAGACTTGAGTCCACTCACAGGACTCGAGGTCATAAACTTGGCAGAGAATCCACTGCTCTGTGATTGTCCACTGCTGCTTCTTCGCAAGTGAGTTTTGCTTGCGAAATTAAGGGGTCACTTTTTGTAAGAAATTAGGACCTATAATTATCGACAATGCATTTTAGTAATTTAAAAGTGACATTACATACATTTATATAATACTTTTGAACTCTCTATTCATCCTGAAAAAATGTATCATGGTCCCCCAAAAAAAAAATTCACCTTGCCAGTCCTGTGATTTAAGGCCCCTTAATACTCAGAGCAAAGTCCTTTTTCATTCTTCACTTGGAGGTATAAAGAAGTTTGCAATACCTTTTTGTCCGTGTACTGTTGGTGAACATATTCATTCAGATGTTGTTCTCAGCAGCATGGACATATAAATTCACTATATTGACCAAAGTTTTGGGACGCCTGCCTTTAAATGCACATGAACTTTAATGATATCCCATTTCTTAATCCGTAGGGTTTAACATGGAGTTGGCCCACCCTTTGCAGCTATAACAGCTTCAACACTTCTGTGAAGGCTTTCCACAAAGGAGTGTGTTTATGGGAATCTTTTATTATTCTTCGAGAAGTGCATTTGTGAGGTCAGGCACTGATGTTGGACGAGACGGCCTGAATCGCAGTCTCCGCTCTAATTCATCCCAAAGGTGTTCTATCAGGTTGAGGTCAGGACTCTTTATGGACCTTGCTTTGTGCACTGGTCTGCAGTCATGTTGGAACACAAAGGGGCCATCCCCAAACTGTTCCCACAAAGTTGGGAGCATGAAACAATTTTTTTTTTTGGTATGCTGAAGCAGTTCCTTTCACTGGAACTAAGGGGCAAAGCTCAAAACCAAGCTGAAAAACAACCTTGCATCATAATCCCCCCCTCCACTAAACTTTACACTTGGCACAATGCAATCAGGCTGTTCTCCTGGCTACTGCCAAACCCAGACTCGTCCATCGGATTGTCAGACAGAGAAGCGTGATTCATCACTCCAGAGAACACATCTCCACTGCTCTAGAGTCCAGTGGCGGCGTGCTTTACACCACTGCATTTTACATTGCACTTGATGTAAGGCTTGGATGCGGCTGCTTGGCCATGGAAACCCATTTCATGAAGCTCTCTACACACTGTTCTTGAGCTAATATGAAGGCCACACAAAGTTTGGAGGTCTGTAGCTATTGACTCTGCAGAATAGATTGACTCTGTGCCTCAGCATGCAGTCCTCAGTGAGGAAATTTTACGAATGGACTATCACGGTACCACGCTTGAATTCACTGAGCTCCTGAGAGCGACCCATTCTTTCACAAATGTTTGTAGAAGCAGTCTGCATGCCTAGGTGCTTGATTTTATACACATTAGGCCATGGAGGTGATTGGAACACCTTGATTCAATGATTTGGAGGGGTGTCCCAATACTTTTGGCAATATAATGTACTGTAAGCTTTAGAAAGCTATCAGATCGTATGCGGAGGTTTGCACAAGCTCTGCAATTCAGCTGTTAATTTATATACCACTTTATACAATATATTGCTTTAAAGCCAGCTTTACAGTATTAATCATAAATAAGTGTCAGTGTTGCTATCAATTAGAACTAAAACTTAAATTTCTGCTATAAAGCAGCTCCACTATGTTCATGTTTTTACTTACATATGACCTCAAAAGACTGAAGGCGGAGCCCCAGAGCACACCTACCTATAATGTAATTGCCATGAGCCAATGGTAGTTAAAGGTTTTTTTCCAGCCAGAGTGGTTTGCTTTGGCAAGTTATTTCTAACTCTTGAAACAAACTCCAAACTAATTTTGTTTAAGCCTGATTTAGTTTGAAATGTCACACTAGTTAATTCTTTTACTTCATGATACATATGGCCATTCTATTGTTCCTTCTGCTTCTAGGTGGATTGAGCAGGTGAATCTGAAAGTCAGAGCCACCTGTGGCCACCCTCCAGAACTCAGAGGTCAAAGGGTCAAAGACGTCCATGTTTTTAAGAGTTGCCCAGGGGAAAAGCCTCCTTCTACTCAGCACCCCAAACCAACTAAGGCCACAAAGACTGAATCTGCTTTAATCAGTCCTCCAAAAGTCATTAAGACAGTTAAAGCTAAAGCCAAACCACACAAAAGTGCAAAACCTAAAACAGTGCAGAAAAGGACCATGAAGAAAAGGAAGTCGGTGTGATCCTGCAGTATTTACATTGTAGTTACTGATTTAGATAAATAAAACCAAACCCAATTTTAAACAAAGTTTACATCAGTAAGGGTGCTAGTTTTATTTATGGCTGTTTAGAGTGTAGAATTAACTTGCTTTAATGCAGTTTTAGTTTACAAGGGATGTACTAAGCTAGTTAGCTGGTCAATAAAAAAAAAAAACAATCCCTTCAAAATAAATCTGATCTTGTGTTTGCCTGCGTTATATAAATGTACTAACATTTATGAAACATCTGCCAGATCTGTGTTTAATGGCTTATGAGCAGGTATAGAAAAGATGCATTTTAATTCAGTATCTACCATATTATGCAATGATTCTATATTGCAAGCATCTACATTACTCTGTAAGCTTAATTTCTGTTGGCGAAAACTGAATTAAAGTCAGAAAATGCCTCAAAACTCAAGTCAATTTAATACAAGATTGTAAGATTTCAGTCATGTGAAAAAACTGTATAAAAAACTGTGCACCGTATAAAAATAATAAACAATCTCTCTCAACTATACCTGTTGTTTTACACTAACAGTTAACTACCAGTGTTATGTTATATAAAATAAGTAGTGATAACTGAGAAGTTTTGTTAGTACAGGCAGTGGGTTAAACAGAGATGTCTTCCTGTTTGAAGATTGTTAAGGCCTCTGGGTTGGCGTTTTCTTTGCTTTGTACACTGGACAATATGGGGGTTTCCATTTCCTCCACCTTCACTTGTACTGCAATAACTGTGTTAGAGAGAGAGACAGGGAAGCCATATCATAACTATATTTAAAAAAATATATAGAATATAGTATATATAAAAATGATATTTGAAAGAAATGCTACATACCTTCGTCCTCAGGTTCAGTCTTTATTTTTAAGATGGGGGTTGCGACGGAGGTGTTTGGTGCCTCTTGTGGTTGATTCGTCTCTGGATTCCGATTCTCATTATGCTGAGTGGGCTGGGTTTTAGATGTGCATTTACTTGTGTTTTTCTTTACAAATCTTCGTCCTTAAGTGAAAAATACAGAATAGTAAGAGAATGACAACACAATACAAATCTATCAAATCAAGGGGAATTTTATGAAAGTAACCATCATGTGCTTGAATTGCTTGTTAAAAATTGAATAATATTTATTCTTTAAAGAAAAAAAATTAAATAAAACATACTCCTTTTTCCCATAAAAGGTTTTGCCTTTTTGCTTGTGTTTGAGCGTTCCTGACCCTGGGGTGGTTCTACAAAGAGAGCATAATGTAACATGAGAACCACATTTTGGAGTAAATGTATGAATACTATGAAAATGACAATCTACCTGGGCCGATGGGTGGCTGCAGCTGGTAGCCAGTGATTTCACACCAGCCCACAGGATAAATTTCAGGGGACTGACAGTCTACCCACTGATCAAACTCAGGCTCCCAGCCATCAAAGTGGAGAAGAAGAAGCCGGCCAACACAGCGCCTAACAGTGGCCACACACACCAGCCGGGGCTCCATGAGGTCCACTGCCTCTAGCTTCATACCTGGGTTAAAGCCATGGCCTACATCATCCTGGGAAAGACGTATGAGGGAGGGACCACGAGAACAGCTTAAAACACATTAAACCCACAGATGCAGTAACACATTGTATGTGGCTCAATTGTCAAAATAAAGAGTTTACCGTGTTGAAAAGTCTTCGTGGAGCAGCTAAAGTTCCTGTTTCTTCTAAATATTTTGTCCATGTGAAAGTGGCATGATCATAACCTGATGAGAAAGGAGACTATATCAACAAACACCTCATGAAATTGCAAAAAAAGGCTCTTTATCTTAAAAATAGATTTTTGTTGCAAGATGACAACTGGAATAATCTGTTAAGCACATTACCAGGAGGTAGAGTAAGAGGTATGTCGTTAGTCTCGCAATATCCAACAGGTAAAATGGCATGTGAGCTGGCATGGTAGCAAAACCAGTCAGAACCATCACCGATCTCGACACCATCAATGCCTACCATGATGTATCCATCCAGCAAGACCTGAGCGATGAGATAAGCCTGGTAACCACAATTGCGTTCAACAAGGTTATGTGCAATATTCATTTAAAGTCATAAATAGTGGTTGTATTGTACCTTACGGACTGATGCAACGCAGATGTTCCCAAGGTTCAAAGGATCAACTGCTTCAAGTTTCATGCCTTCCTCAAAAAACGTATTTCCCATGTAAACGGTCCTCAACTGTTTAGGTATAGTAAGAAATTATACATACAAAATGATTACATGACATACGACATACAAAATCATGTTAATATTTATTTGCACTAACCTTCTTAAACTGATCTGGCATACTGTTTTGAAGGACTTTGCGAAATGTTGGATGGCTACCCATGTCGACATTTACATCTGTGTCAGAAAAATCATGCATGATATTAATTACAAATAACCTAATGACAAAAAGAGTGGAGAAAATTATGGGGAAAAAGGTAATTTATTCCTCTTAATTGCTTTCATCTCACAGTTATTTATTTTTGTTCCACATTTGTATCTTTTTTTTAAGCAGAAATAGGCCTCCATACAAATATATATATTATATATATCATTTATATAATATAATTTTTTTTTAAATATAAATATTCGTGTGACCACGAATCAAGAATTTGTTCCTAGGACTTAATTTGCGGCAACTTTATTCACTTCATTGTTCCCACAACTGACAACCATTTAACTAAAACAAGGGAACAACATAATGTCATGGGAACAAATTCTATTCTTTTAACCATATCTTTTTCTGAAAAATATGAAAATCCATTACTTACATACACTATATTGACAAATGTATTGGGACACCCCTCCAAATCATTGAATTCAGGTGTTTCAATCACGTCCATGGCCAAAGGTGTATAAAATCAAGCACCCAGTCATGCACACTGCTTTTACAAACATTTGTAAAGAATGGGTCGCTCTCAGGAGCTCAGTGAATTCAAGCGTGGTACCGTAATAGGTTGCAAGAAGTCCATTCGTGAAATTTCCTCAACTAAGTATTCCATGGTCAACTGTTAGTGGTATAACAACAAAGTGAAAGCAATTGGGAACAACAGCAGCTCTGCCACGAAGTTGGTAGGCCATGTTAAATCACAGAGCGGGGTCAGCGCATTCTGAGGTACACAGTGTGCAGAAATCGCCAACTTTCTAAAGAGTCAATAGCTACAGCAGACCTTCAAACCTTTTTGTGACCTTCAAATTAGCCCAAGAACAATGGGTAGAGAGCTTCATGGAGTGGGTTTCCATAGCCAAGCAGCTACATCCAAGCCTTACATTACCAAGTGCAATGCAAAGCGTCAGGGGAAGTGGTATAAAGCACAACGCCACTGGACTCTAGAGCAGTATGGAAGTGTTCTCTTGAGTGACCAATCACGCTCCTCTGTCTGCCAATCCAATGAACGAGTCTTGGTTTGGCGGTTGCCAGGAGAACGGTACTTGCCTGACTGCATTGTGCAGTGTAAAGTTTGGTGGAGGGGGGGATTATGGTGTGGTGTTGTTTTTCAGTTGGGCTTGGCCCCTTAGTTCCAGTGAAAGGAACACTTAATTCTTCAGCATACCAAGACATTTTGGATAATGTCATGCTCCCAACTTTGTGGGAACAGTTTGTGGATGGCCCCTTCCTGTTCCAACATGACTGCAGACCAGTGCACAAAGCAAGGTCCATAAAGACATGAACGAGCGAGTTTGGTGTGGAGGATCTTGACTGGCCTGCACAGAGTCCTGACCTCAACCTGATAGAACACCTTTGAGATGAATTAGAGCGGAAACTGCGAGTATGACCTTCTCGTCCAACATCAGTGCCTGACCTCACAAATGCGCTTCTAGAAGAATGGTCAAAAAATCCCTCCTAAACCTTGTAGAAAGCCTTCCAAGAAGAGTTGAAGTTGTTATAGCTGCAAAGGGTGGGCCAACTCAAACCCTTTTAAACCATACAGATTAAGAATGGGATGTCATTAAAGTTCATGTGCATGTGAAGGCAGGCATCCCAAAACTTTTTGCAATATGTGTATGTACTTACATATTGACTTCCTTCTCATCCTCCACTCGCAGACCTCCCTCAGCATCCACAAACTGAATTACAAATACTAATGGAACAAATCCGTGGCCACAATTGTTTCTTTTTTTTCCACGTCATGTGCGAAGTTCCGTATTTTTCATCTCATGTAAAAGTTTCAGACATTTACATGAGATATCTGTATCAACATTTTGTCTATCTGTTTGTTTTTTAGGCTTGACTCAATCCATAGATGCCACAATTTGTTCTCACCTGTTTCTTTGATTGAGTGCCCAACTCTTTCAGACCATCCTACATGATGTACTAGAGGACTCTGCATGTGACACCAGAAATCCGAGAGCACCTCGCCTGAGGGTCCCAGTCCGCCATCTTCATACAGAAGTCTGAGTCGCCCTCCAATGACAGTATCCACCACTGCCAAACGGGTACGGCTAACCTGCGAGCGATCGACCACCTCCACGCGTACCCCCTGTCTGAACAGACACCTCAAACTGTCTGCCATCTGAAACACATACAGATGGGAAACACAGGAAGCAAGTTATGCAGAAATGAAAGAAAATCAGATGGCATCAACGAATTACTTATTTTCCATTGCCGTCACCTTGACATGAAAGTCAACAGGAAGTGTGTGTGTTCCAACTAGTCTCTCCATCAGGTAGGATTTCCAGTCTTTAATATGCTGGTGGACCTCTGTAGAAAAAAAAGGCTCAAGATTCAGCATTTTTATGCCATTTATACCATAAGTCCTACGGTGTAAACATTCACCTTGAGGAGGGACCAGGAGCTTGCTATTCACTGCACACCAGCCAACAGGATGAACATCAGCTGTGCCTAAGTTACACCACAGGTCATGGCTATCATCATCCTCGAAACCATCATAGCGCAGGAGAGCCTTATAGCCTGATAGAAAAATCACATAAAAAAATATATGACAAAGAATGAATCAATTTATCACATAATATCACATAATAGTCCACATAATTAAATTTAAGGTTCCTCTGTCACATGTCCGGAGTCACTTGCTGCCTAATATATCCCACCCACTAACAGGTGCCATGATGAAGAGATAATCAGTGTGTTACTTACTTCAATTCACTTACTTGCCTGATCGGTGTATATATATTATTAATCTGAAATTAAAACTTCCTCCTGGTAGGTTTAGTTTAAGCCCCAGTTTAGTCCTGGAGCAGCTATAGTCTTTCAGGAAATCAGCGTATTAAACTCTGGACTAGACCAAGTCTAGGACTATTTAAAACCATGACAGTTTTCTGTTAATCTGTCTTAAATGGCCATTTTAGTCTAGGACTAGGCTTAATATCTGTCCAGGAAACCACCACATAAAATCTATTTATGAATATAACTTTCTAGTCATCATGAAATCCTCAAATGTGTATAATTGTTTCCATAAAAAAATGATTTTTTTTAACATTGAGAATAACAATAAATATTTCTTGAGCAACAAATCAACGGATCAGAAAGATCATGTGACACTGTAGACTAGTGTAATGGTTGCTGAAAATATAAGATTATTTATTTTAAATTGTAATATTTATTTTTTTATTAAATAAAAGCAGTCTTGGTGAACATAAGCAAATTCTTTCCAAAAAATCTTAACCCCAAGCTTTTGAACGGTAGTGTAATTTTAAAAATACAATACTGTATATTAATATTTTAATATTAATAAATGTACAAATAAACTGGCTGTTGTTAATTTGCTGTAGTGCTACATTCAGCAGTGATGGAGGAAACACAAGAGTACCTGTGAGCTTTACAACAGTGGCGATCCAGTACACCTTACTAGGCAAGGCTGTATGGGTGTTCAGAACCTCCACTTTTAACCCCACATAGACGTCTTCCCATTGAGCACAGAGTGGTGCCTGTGAAATGGGCAACCATTAAAATGCAATAGCAAGAATAACATGAAGGAAATTTACACATATAGGTAATATATCGTGTTATTACATCCAACACATTTATTTTCACAGGTACATTTCAGCAAGGAGAAGCTCTATGGAAAGAAATCACTCACATGTCGGAAGCAGGACACAGGGGCAGCGAGGAAGCCACTTTTCTCAAGGTAACTACCCCAGTCAAATCCAGCCAAAGTAGCTTGGAAGAAGACGGGGCAATTTGAACATTCAAAAACAGCCAAAATTACATTTGTAAAGCTCAGCGTAGTGAAAAGTGAGAGGAATGTGTGATTTCTTACCATCCTGTCCAAATGCTCTGCTCTCCTGATGCTGCTCATTGGCCTTTGACCGTGGAGCCTCAGTCTGTGATTTCAGGCACAGTTTTTGTGATGACTTCCTTATGGGCGGTCTTCCCTGAATACAAAGACACACAAAAATTAAATCACTGTTAGAATAAACATGTATATAATTCTATGCCAGACAATCCCACCTGGAGCCGTGCAAGAATTGAGGATTTTTTGGAGTTGGATGAGTATGAACGTGAGCAGGACACACTGCAGAAGCGCTTGGACCTGGAGAAGAAGGTGTCTGTAGTGCCATTGGCTCCACACATTTCACATGTAACTGCAGAGACATGAAATTTAGTGGGGTTTACATATATTTTTCCATGTATTTCTTTAGTAAATTCATTGATATGAGTTCCTGAATTTACCCATTCCATCATTTTCTGCCCAGAAAGACCGTGTCTCAGGATTATTTGCACTGTCATCACTGGAATTCTGCTGATTGTGGTCTGCTCCATCAAATATTTGTTCTTCTCCATCGTTCTGATTGTCATTAATAAATGTCTCTTCCTGTTCATCCTTTTGAAAGAGTGAAGTTATTAATTCCTCAATAAAATAAGTTTGAGTTATTAGGTATATTGGAAACCTACAGGACCTTCTCAAAAATTAGCATATTGTGATAAAAGTTCATTCTTTTTTAAACTCCCAGCCTGGTTCATTACTCAAAACCGCAATCATGGGTAAGACTGCCGACTTGACTGCTGTCCAGAAGGCCATCATTGACACCCTCAAGCGAGAGGGTAAGACACAGAAAGAAATTTCTGAACGAATAGGCTGTTCCCAGAGTGCTGTATCAAGGCACCTCAGTGGGAAGTCTGTGGGAAGGAAAAAGTGTGGCAAAAAACGCTGCACAACAAGAAGAAGTGACTGGACCCTGAGGAAGATTGTGGAGAAGGACCGATTCCAGACCTTGGGGGACCTGCGGAAGCAGTGGACTGAGTCTGGAGTAGAAACATCCAGAGCCACCGTGCACAGGAGTGTGCAGGAAATGGGCTACAGGTGCCGCATTCCCCAGGTCAAGCCACTTTTGAACCAGAAACAGCGACAGAAGCGCCTGACCTGGGCTACAGAGAAGCAGCACTGGACTGTCGCTCCTGCTCACAGTGCCAAAACCACTGGTAAATGGTTTACTGACCATGGTATTACTGTGCTCAATTGGCCTGCAACTCTCCTGACCTGAACCCCAGGTTAATAGCTCGTTTAGAGAACCTGTTCATGATATGCTAATTTTTTGGGTTTTCATGAGCTGTATGCCAAAATCATCAGTATTAAAACAATAAAAGACCTGAAATATTACAGTTGGTGTGCAATGAATCTAAAATATATGAAAGCTTATTTTTTTTTCATTACATTATGGAAAATAATGAACTTTTATCAAATATGCTAATTTTTGAGAAGGACCAGTATATGTTGTTTTTGCTGCTTAATGTTTTATTAAAAGTTTGAGGCAAGTAAGATTAAAAAACATTTTACACTCCTGGGCAAAAAAATGGGCTACGCACAAAATGGCTAAACACTAAGCTTTTATTGGTCTTAACCACAAATTACTGGTAAGGAAATTAGCAAGAATTAAGCAAATGCACTCCTTAAAAAGCCATTGCGGTCTCTGAAAAACATCAAAGGGAGAATTAAGTTTTTGGCAGAATATGGGATGTTGTGTGTGAAGTAATGAATCACAATGAAACACGTTGCATGGTGATGATCAAGAGTGTCTTTGAAAATCTGGTGAGAAATATAATAATAAATGCATCTCTACCACAGTGAAGCATGGAGGAAGAGGTGTCTGTGTGGGGAGCCTTTTAGCTGCTGGTATTGGTGAACTACTTCAATGTTAAAAGTAATTTAAAGCTTTGGATAAAAGGAGAATATTGCAGAATAGCTTGCTTCTCACGTATGAAAAGTTATCTAAAGAGCAATGATCAGATGTCATTTTTACAATATTTTTGCCCACACTGCAAAGACAACCAAGAAGTGGCTTGAGAAGAAGTCCATCAAGCTCATGTTTTGGCCTGATCAGAGTCTGGATTTGAGCCTTATACAGAATATTTGGTATTATATTAAACTCAAACGAACTGGGAGACATGTTCAACTTCTCATGAACAGTTTGAAGCGATTACCACTTTGTGACTGAGTTGCTGTTGTTCCCAATTGCTTCCACTTTGTTTTAATACCACTAACAGTTGACCGTAGAATATTTAGTAGTGGGGAAATTTCATGAATGGACTTAATGCACAAGTGGCAACCTATCACAGTACCCCACTTTACAATTCACTGAGCTCCTGAGAGTGACCCATTCTTTTACAAATGTTTGTAGAAGCAGTCTGCATGACTGGGTGCTTGATTTTATACACCTGTGGCAATAGAAGTGATTGAAACACCTAAATTCAATGTTTTGGAGGGGTGTCCCAATACTTTTGACAATATAGTGTAGTTTATACTCTTTATTTTATACAGAAATGGACCACGGTGAATGGACCATGGTGACCATTAGACAGTTTGACCCCATTTTGCTTTCAGACAGTTTAATATAACATTTAAAAAAAAAGTCCAGTACAAACGTTACAGTCACTTATCAACTGCAGCTGTCACAGTTAGACGAAAAGAACAGTCCTCTGTAGGCTAGGCCATTCAGTCCGACATTCGCGGCCTTTAAAAACCCAGTCCTTCAAAAGGATGCAGCCATTGACTATCCCGTACTAACATTAATTTATCTACAGTATTTGTGCAATTCTTGCTAATTTCCTGACCAGTGATTTGTGGTTAAAATGGTAAAATGTTTGCCCAGGAGTGTACATTTTGAAATCTATTAAATATAAAACAGTTATTTAATATTGTAAGAATATTTCACAATATTGCTGTTTTAACTGTAATATAGTAATATATGTAACATGTAATATAGTTCCACAACTTCCACTTAAAAAAATAAAAATAAAATAAAAATAACAACCAGGATTAATGTAACTATTTTAAAGAAGGAAGGATGTTTTTTTATAGCTTTTGGAGCAAGGGTAGGCCACTGCCATCTTGCAATACCACAGCTTGTAACGTCACAGGGTTTGTTTGCTCCGTGGGCCAGTGAAGACATATAAGCATTTCTTTACTTTTTGAACACACGCTTGTTTTAAAATTGAGGAAAACGAAATTGAAAGGACTGTTGAGCCCATAATAAGTCCAATTGCTAATGCATTTGAGCCGATACAGCGAGGGGACCGAGCAGTACTACCATTACAGGAGTGATTAAATTGCCTGACTCAAAGGCCATCTCAAATAACATTCACTTGCATACTCTGGTGTCAGCGCCCATTGGAGGGTTCTTCCTTTTTAGTGCCGCTAATCAGTGAAGCAGTACCACTCTCAGTTTTAATGGCAGTTTATGGAAATTAACTGTTTTGCCCTTTGATTTAACACTGTAAAAAAAAAAACATTTTTACAACTAGGAGCAATTTTGTCTTCTGGTGTGGCTTGTGGTATGTGCATTTCCATTTTCCATCTTTAACTTTCCCTCTCAATCCTCTACTACTGGGACCCCCAAATTCGGACCTGAAGGGCCAGTGTCCTGCAGAGTTTAGCTCCAATCCCAGTTAAACATATCTGAACTAGCTAATCAGCATCTTACTAGGTTAGCTGGTTCAGGTGTGTTTAATTGTGGTTGGAGCTAAACTCTGCAGGACCATCCAGGACCAAGTCTGGGCAGGGGTCCCCAAACTCGGTCCTGGATGGCCACTGTCCCACAGAGTTTAGCTCCAACCTCAGTTAAACACACCTGAACCAGCTAGTATTTACCTCAGGCAATGAAACAAACCCTGTAATGTCACACTCTGTGTCGGTATTGTAAGATAATATGAATTTATTTAACGGTATATTAAAGTGGAAATCATAATGTAAACTTGCCTGGCTGCTTCATTTCCACTTTAATAATTCAAAAATTTTGACCTGTTCCAGCTTAAGCTTTACAAATAAAGGTATCAAATACTCACTGATGCAAACTGTTGAGGTTCAGTGGTTGCTCCGGATTTCCTTCTCGTACATAAGGAACAGGAGACACCTCTACCTCCGCATTTACTGCACGGTGGTCGGATAAAAACAGTCGGGACAGCTCCCTCCTTCAGTTTCAGCCCTTTGAATCCCATCGTCTTTGCAATGGCATAAGACTTTGGATCAAAGCAGTCCCTGCTGAAGTGCTCAGAGCATAAATGGGAGTACGTCTTGGCGCCCCAAGTTTTGCGGGTCTTCTGGACCTGTTTCTCCCATTTGCGGAATTCCAGGGGGTCTTTGGGGAATCTGAACATTGAGACATTCTGCCCGCTGAACTTCCCACAGCCATAAGCAACGCATTTGTTAGGCATTTGGATTATAGGTGATTATAGTGAGGTCTTATGGGAATGTAGTCTGCAGCTGGCTCCAAAGGTGCTAATTACATTTAAGAAACAATAAAAAAATTAAACATTTCCACCAGATAACATTATACCACATTGGTTTACTGTTACATGCACTCATTCAATGTTGGAAGCATATAAACAAAGCTTCGACGATCATTAGAGAGTTCTGTAGAATGGCTAACTGTGAGAAACAGACTAAGATTCAAAGCAACGATATAAACACTGTTATGTGTATAAGTAAATATTTCTTACCTGCTTTACCTCTTAGAAAATCCAGTGTGCAGTGGTTTGCTCATCGTGAACAGCACAGTAGCGCCATCATCCGGACTGGAGAACCAGATATTTTATTCCAAAATGGCTTTATTATACATGTCTGGTTTGTTTGTTTGTTATGCGATGTGATTAATACAACCCTTAACTACATAGCAAACAATCTATATTTACATAGTGTACATTTTCATATCTTTATAATTGTGAACTAATCATTTGCGCGCTGTATCTATAAGTGCGGTTCCATGGTGTAATGGTTAGCACTCTGGACTCTGAATCCAGCGATCCGAGTTCAAATCTCGGTGGAACCTGTCTTTTCTTTTTCTGTGAAAGACAAATCAAGTAAGTTTTTCTTTTGTCTCCTGTTTTAAGTTACATAGTCAAATAACCCAAACAGCAAAACTGGCTTTAAACTCGAGTCAAGCCACTTTTATTTATATAGGCCTAGACTAGTGCTTTTTACAATACAGATGGTTTCAAAGCAGCTTTACAGTGATTGGCTGTACAGCAGTTCTAGAAAATAGTGTCATTGTCCAGCGTAAGTAAGTGTCCCTGACTAAGCAAGACAGAGGCAATAGTGGCAAGGAACCCAAACTCCATCAGGTGACAAAATGGAGAATAAAACCTTGGGAGAAACCAGGCTCAGTTGGGGGGTCAGTTCCCCTCAGGCCAACAAATGAACAATGCATTATTATGATTCAGGCAGCATTACAGGTCAGAAGTCAGATTGGATCAGAACATTCAAAATATTAAATCCAGTTCCATCTGGTTGAAGATCGGATTCATCAAGCCAGTGTGAAGACGGGTTTGTTAAGGATCTGTGCCACTGGCTGTCGTGCCCATGATAGTCTAGTAGTTGACACAATCTCTGATGACACTCCAGGTTATAACTGTAGGCTGTAAATTCTTCAATCTGCAATTAATCTGATCTTCAAGCAAAAGGAATTGGATGAAATATTTGAATGCTACCAATCCACAATCTGATTTCTGACTTGTGATGCTGCTTGAATCATAATCACACCGCGTTTGTTCATTGGCCAGAGAATAACTGCCCCCGACTGAGTCTGGTTTCTTCCAAGGTTTTTTTTCTCTCCATTCTGTCACCTGATAGAGTTTGGGTTCCTTACATTGTTGCCTCTCCTTGTTAAGTTGAGGACACTTAATTATGCAACAATATTATTGACCTGCTGTATACTAATGCTGCTGTATACTTAACTGAGCTAGATGATATCACCGTTTTCTGCAGAACTCCTTTATAGATGAAATGAACTAATTCAATAATTGATGATCTTTACAACGCAACTGAATCAACACTGAACTAACTTCAACTGAACAATAACATTGTCTTTTTAGAGCTGCTGTACAGCTGAAATGAACTCTGTTTGCATCATTGAATCCTTTTCCTGTTGTCACTGTAAAGCTGCTTTGAAACAATCTGTATTGTATAAAGCACTATTTAAATAAAGGTGACTTGACTATGTTTAAGTCAGCATGAAAAGGAAGTTATAATAGTCTTTTCTTTTCTACTGTGACATACACTGATCAGGCATAGCATTATGACTAAATGGTGTTGGACCTCCTTTTTCAGCCAAAACAGGCCTGACCCGTCGAGGCATGGACTCCAATAGACCCCTGAAGATGTGCTGTGGTATCTGGTACAAAGATGTTAGCAGCTGATCCTTTAAGTCCTGTAAGTTGCGAGGTAGGGCCTCCATGGATCAGAGTTTTTTTCAGCACATCCCATGGATGCTCGATTGAGTTGAGATCTGGGGAATTTGGAGGCCAAATCAACACCTCAAACTCGTTGTTGTGCTCCTCAAACTAGTGACGCACACACACACGGCCATCCACGTGATGTAAAAGAAAATGTGATCAGACCAGGCCACCTTCTTCCATTGCTCCGTGGTCCAGTTCTTATGCTCACATGCTTACTGTTGACGCTTTTGGTGGTGTGACAGGGGTCAGCATGGACACCCTTACTTGTCTGCAATGCACTGTGTATTGTAACACCTTTCTATAAGAATCAGCATTAACTTCTTGAGCAATTAGAGCAACAGTAGCTCATCTGTTTGATCGGACCACACAGGCCAGCCTTTGCTCCCCACGTGCATCAATGGGCCTCCATGACCGGTTCACCACTGTTCCTTCCTTTGACCACTTTTGATAAATACTGACCACTGCAGACCGGGAACACCCCACAAGAGCTGCATGTTTGGATATGCCGCCTGAAGACGTCTAGCATTCACAATTTGGCCCTCGTCAAATTAGCTGGAATCCTTATACTTGCCCATTTTTCCTGCTTAACACATCAACTTTGAAATGTTCACTTGCTGCCTAATATATCCCATCCACTAACAGGTGCCGTGATGAAGAGATAGTCAGTGTTATTTACTTAATCTGTCATAATGTTATGCCTGATCGGTGTATATCCTGTGAAACAACTTCTGGAACAAGAAAAAATGTTGTGCGGGTCTTGATTTTGTCCATCAGGTATTGAGTGGATCATTGTGGTTTGCTATTGCTGTGATCTCATGTGAGTGACAGGTTATGCCACCCAGACGTTTACAAGTGGGAGGGGAAGTGATTTTGATTGAAGTATTAAAATAATAATAATGATGTGCACAGATAAATCAATTTTAGGCCTATTATAAATACTGCAATACTCCATTAAACAATAAGATGAATAGTCCATTTTGGTTTCATGGTGGCTTTAAATTTTGCCAACCATTTTTTTCTAAGGCAATATATGTATAGCACGCTCACTACACCAGGGCAGAGGGGCCCCACTCATATAATTTTGTCCCCATGAATTTTAGCACTGGCCTTGAACATTAGTGGGTACGACCCCCAGAAGTCATTAGTAAATTAAATGTATGTGTTTTTTTATTTTAATCATAGATTGCCAACCTCAGGGGCAATGTTATGTGTCACCCAGCAATAATTGTCAGAAAAGTTCCCATATAACCACTTCTTCCTTTCATCTAATATATCGATAAAAATGGTAATTGCTCTGGACTGATTGAATTTGCTCAATTTTGCCAAATTAGTATTGCTTACAAAATGTCTTAAACATTTTTCTATAGCAAATTACTTTCATAAAAATAAAGCGTTGGAGAGCATTTTCACTACAAACTTCTCCAAAAGACTAAAGTTAAAGGATAGAAAAATGCTATGAGGATAATATAGCCTGCTGCATTATTGCTAGCCAGTGATACATCAAAATCAATGTGACATTCAGTTTCTACAAAGGCTGATCTAGAAAAGAATTTTCCAATAATTACCAAGGGCTCGACAATAAGAACTGCCCAATGGCACTGGTCCAGCATAATTGCCACTCTGGACAATCGGCGCAACCGTCACTTGCCCAATCAGGCCAGTGCTGCATCACATGGTTTTAAGCCTTGCCAATTTAAATATTCAAATGTGCAAGAAGATGCGAAAGAGAACTCAATTCAATAGTGTGAGAAGTTTTGTGCGCACACACCAAAGCACGTGGCCAGACAGCCGCTTCTCAGACAGCGTGCGAATGCTGAATTGAGCTATTTTTCAGTGAAGACTATACAGTGCTATTTTATTTAGCTGCAAATTACTGTTAGACTTACCTGAAAAACATAAAAAGTAGTGTTTATTTGTTCTATTGTATTTGTGCTATTGCTCGTAATAGCATTATTATTTGCTCTTATTTTATTTAAAGTTTACTTGTCTTTAACAATATTTGAAATTTATGAGGTAAGCTTGTAGTTTTTGGTGTCACAACCTTATTTATTAAAGTAAAAACAATACAGATAATATTTAATTTACTTTATTTATAACTTGTGCACCAATTTGAACCACTTGCCTGACCGGGCCAGTAGAAAAAATCCTTAGCACTGAGCTCTGTTACTAGTCAAATAAATTAGATAACAATTAAAAATTGTAGTCTGTGTTAATAATTAATGTTAATAATCATATTTATTTAAACTATTTAACACAATTTAGGTATCATATAGGCTAGCTGTCATCCAACAGGATACAACAACCTCAATTTAAAAGGCAGAGTAGGCCTATAATATATGGTTTAATATTCAATTACCATTTACTTTTCGCCAGTTTCTCGTGTAATGACTAAAAACAGAATTAGATTGACCGATATATAGAAGAATGTTGCTAAATAATAAGGTGAATAATATTTTTTTCAGAATTCCAATGCAATTCTTGAATCATTACTAAATCAAATGAAATGTAGGCCAATTCTTAAATCAGTTCTTGCCTTTGATTTTTGCATATTGCCTAAATTAAAACACTCATCAAAGTGGGATTTTTTTGGTTATAGTAGGTTATTTGTTCCTCTTTTTAAATAAGTAGCTTACTTTCACGCCACTGCATCTAATAACTAAATCCTGTTAATATCAACAATGTAAATGTAGTATAGCTTATAAGATTTCAGTCACTTTTTAAAATTTCCCATTTAAATGTGAAAAGTGATTTTCCTAAGAGATTTACTTTAATAAGATAAGTTGAAAACATTTTCAGGAAGTAAAATACCAATTGACATATGTGGGGGGAAAATAGATAAAGAAAGAAAAATTAAATTCACTTATTGACAATTTAACTTCCATTTGATACTGACAACCCCATACGACGCCGTCTACAAAACACACCTCTGTTGCGAACAGAAATGGCAGACGAGCGAAATTATTTCAAATACATCATCGCACGATTCTGCAACTCTTGACGGGACTAGATGAGTTCCTGTCGAGCCGCTGCGAGTGTCTTTTTATCCTTTCTTGCCGAGCCGACTCCCCCTACCTCCTCCTCCGCTTGCAGAATTGTATAAAGAACAAAAATCGGACAGGGGAGGGGGGTTGATACGCTGAAGCTGAAATCGAGAGGCGAACCCAGGAAAGAGGAGTATTTTGTACACGGGACTTTCCCCCCCTTCGTCCCTAAAAAGGAGGGGGAAATGTCATATTTTTAAAAGCGATATTTTTAAAATCGAGGATTACGAATAGGCTTACGCGCCTATCTCGGAGGATATATATTTTAATTCGTTAAAAAATATGGCCGAGAACGTTCTGGACTCTGGCCCGCCTTCAGCCAAGAGGCCTAAACTGTCCTCCCCGGCACTATCTGCCTCAGCAAGCGATGGAAACGGTAAATATTTATTTTGTTTAATTTTTACGATACCTAGATATTTGAACCACTGATTGCTTGTTTTGATTATACCGTTGCAAACTCAAGTCTTTTAAACGGGGAATGATTTTTTTCTCTGTTAGTTTTGTCACAGGCTAGCAAGCTCAGGCTAGTTTGGGAAGCTAACGACGTCGTATCCGCACGAGACTAGCTTTAGCTCGTCAGTCCAGCTAGGTTAGCATTAGCGCTTCTCTCGTCGCTGTTGGGAATCACTCACAGCGGCAGACCTGTACACGCTGCTCCCTCAGCCAGGGGCTGTGCTTGGTGTCAACTGGTGTAACGTATATGTAAAACTGACGAGTGTAACCTTAATGAAAAATATAATCGTTCTACAGTGGGGTTTGTTTTTTTGTTTTCGGTGTAATGCCAGTTTCGGTTTGGTTCTCACTTGCAAAGAGTTTGGATCAGTTTTTCAATTCTACGTATAATGTATAAAGTTTTATACAAAAAAATGTAACAATAACAAGACTAATACGCATAGATTCTGAAGGGTATGTCTTGACATTTCACCAAGGCTCCATTTACTAATAATGGACAGTGATTAACATGAATTAGCTTGCTAAACTGTGAGTCAATCAACTTCAAAACTTTCTGACTGCACTCAAACACTGATGTTTTCATAAACTGCCCGTGTGCAACGAGCAGAACTCATTGTGTTTTCCTCAACATATTCCTGTTCTCTTTAACGTAACTACATATGATTAATATAGGTTAGCTAGCTGGTCAGCTAATAACAGACTGATGCTGAAGGCCCGCACAACAACTCCCTGCCATTGTTAGCTAGATGCATATCAACTCAGTCCTCATTATTTTATGGTCCCGAGGCTTTTTCACGAGTTAAGATGAATTTATGAGCTCGTTTATGGAGCTTGAATTGACTCCATGTTTGTGTGATTTGGAGAGGATACAAAATGTACTTGTGTTGTGTTGTGTTTGAGTGAGTTCGTTTTTTTTAGGCTCCAATAGCCATTCGTGCGTCGGTCATTTTTCTCGGATCTTGATTTCCATTGTTCAGCCATAACAAAACTGACAAACCTGTCTCTTAAAAACAATCCACAAGACATTTTATGCTGTGCTATGCGAATTATTAGCATACATGTATCCCGTTGTTTCTTATTAAATGTGAAAGCTTCGAGTTATTATACTTGCACGTATCTTCAAAAGCGAACTACGTTCCTTTGTTGATGTCTCATGTTTTGAACCTTTTGTTCAAACTCGAGTTTGATCCGGTTCTGACACTAAATGGAGTTTATTAAGTTGCGCAAATGCACCAGAGAATAACGTTTTTCATACACATTATGCTAAGCATCAAATTGTTTTGTCTGTGGGATGAATGTGTGGTCCCCATCAAAGCTTCTGCACTTCATTTTAAGACCAGCACAATTTCATGAGCAAATTAACCATTTCCACCTGTTTTACCAATGGCCTATTTGTTAGATGAGACAATGCTAAATATCTCAATAAAGTGTACATGTATGTTGGGAATTACTGTTCTTGTTTAGTTTTTTCAACTTTTGAATGGGTGCAAATGATGATTGCAGTTCTTTCCAGAAGAAAAATCTATGTAGTAACTACCTGAATACTTCACATCCTAATTCAACAACATGTACTCCCTGTCAAACCACAGCCAGTCATTTAATATAGTCATTAATAGGGGTGCACTGATGTATCAGCCAATAAAAGCAATTATTTTAATTATCTGCCATCGACCAAATGTTTGAAAACAGTCGATGATCAGGGATGATTATATCCTTTAAATAAAAAGGAGGCAGAATCTTGTGTTGAATTCAGGGCAAGTTGACGTGACAATAATGCATTAACAGTTTAAAAAATAGCCACGTTAAAGCAGGCTCTATTTGACCCAAAGAAACACCTGTAGTTCAAGCCAGGGTTGCTAGGTCGATTAATCATAATTGTTTTTTGCGATTTTTGTCTTTCAACGATTATGAAAACAAGATAATCACTGTAAAACAATTATTTTCCTGCTGTCTATATTTAATGTATACAGCAATGTTATTTTACATTTTGATAACTTTATTCGATTTCTGTTGTAGATTATTATTTTCTGAATACCACTGATAGTACATCTTCCTGTTAATTTAATTTGTACTTTTGTTCTGTTGTATTTATTAGTCAGTTTTGTTTGTAATTAGGTTTTTCTTCTTATTGTGTTGCTGACTATTTACTTGTCTTCCGTAACTGTTTTAAGACCTTTTACCTAGCTAGTAGCTACTATAGTTTACCTAGCAATTAGTTTTTACTGAAGTATTAATAATTAGGAAATTTCACTGATATTTAAAATTACCTATATCATGAAATAAGACTTTCCTCATATAACTTACAAATAATCACACTTTCAGTATTGACCAAAATAATTGTAATTATTTTTGCCATAATCGAGTAGCCCTACACAATAAGTTGCGTTTTGACGCTCTTAAATGTAAACGATGTAGCTTCTTAGTAGCACAAAAGATATACACGAACATCAAAAGATCGGTTGAAAAGATCGAAACGTATCAGGTCTCATGTAATTCCGCAGTGTTTCAACTGCGGAAAGACGTCAATAAAACTGCTGTTGAACAATATTTCACTTTTGCATTTACCGCAGAAGAGTTTTCCGTTGTTCACTGTTTGGTAGTTAACCATGAACTATAGAGGAGCTTATTTACTGTTAATTATACATATGTTTGAAAAAATTTGTCAAGACACTTATGTGTAAGCTCTGTTGTTAATTTTAACCTCTAATACTGTAGTATTGTTCCAAATTAGAGAGTTCCCGGTATAGTTTATGGCATTAGTTGGGAGAGATTTTTTTTTTTCTCCATAAGAAAACAAACTATTGTTATCGGCATATATCATTCTGAATAATCAGCTATTGGTATAGAGAAGTTTATTAATGACTAGAGATGCACCGATACTAAACACGGCTATCAATTATCCAAAGAAGTGGATGTGTTTGGCACACAATTTAGATGGATTGAATGACAGCTTTACATAGAGATGACAGGATGTGCCGAACTGCCAGTCATTTTGGGATACACTTAAGACATGCAAATATAAAATCATAAGCTATGTTTTCGTAAATGCCGATTGAAAGTGTTCACGTGTTCTCTTTGATCTCAAAATGAATGACGAAACAGGAATTACAACAAGCAATTGATGTATTTTTAAAATAAGGTCCAGGAGAAAAATATATTACATTTACACATTTTTATTTTAAACTTATGCTCAGAATCGCGCCATGTATTAAAAATTTGAACACATTATTTTCTATGAGTGTACACACTCTGGCTGCACCAATCAGTGTCTGTCCGCAGCGCCCAGCTACGAACTCAGGACACTGTTCAGAATCAAGCTGCACTATTTACCTAGGTTTATATAAAATTTACATTATAATTGTCTCAAATCGTTATTAAAGTACATACTGATTTCACCCTATGCTGCAAAATATCTTTACCTTTACAATTATAGTTTAACGGCTTGAATAAAGCCTAAACATAGACCTATAGGATACTGCTGGATACTTTTGCTGAAAATAGCAAAGACAACGAAAAACTAAGTGAAATTGGGAAATTCCTTGAATTATACACGACTAACCACTATTTTTGAAGGATAAAATACAGAAATCAGCTGTGTGGATAAAGATTGCTGATGTTTTTGGATTTTCAGATGAGATTCTCAGTGAATTCAGTTAAAGTAAGTTACGTCCTGAGGTAAAATGTTTATTAGGTTGTAGACGGCAACATTTGTATTTAAGTGTACAGTACAATCATAACCTAACATAGACATAATCTTAATTTCATAATTTCTTTAAACATAACAATATTGCTGACCATAAACTGATAGGTCTAATCATAGAATGTGCACGAGCACGTTTAACGTTGTTTTGCGTTGTATGTGGACTTAAGAAAGCCGGCCGGTACGGTATGGATATGGTTTCGTTTTCTACTGTGGTGCTCAGTAACGGAGCGCTTTGCAATGTAATACAAACGAGTCATTTGTTGCCTTGGTAACGCAAGAGTTTACAGAAGATACAAGATGTAAATAGAAACTTATTTGTGTACACTCAAAATAACAGCAACTTTGTGCGTTTGTAAAATAAACAAACAGTATGCGCTTTCTGCCATCTTGGTCTCCCTGAACTGCAGCACGCCACAAAATTAAACCAAAACTCAGCGTATACTTTAGCCTGACGTCGTCATACTCAGATTCTAGTCTGAATATCTGATACGGCTACATTGGGCTGTGATTATAGGGCGTGTTTCAACTGAACTAGGAAAGAAAATGCCTCTGCACTCAATTGGATAGACCTACAACCAATCAGCAACGGAGTAAGTGAGGAACGCATAGTTGAAAACAGAACTCAACTGCACACACGCTGGAAAGAAGTAGAAGATGCTGTGTGAACGATCTTTACCAGTGTTGTAAAAGAATTTCAGAATTCACAGAGTACTTATCAACACGATCATTTTTGAGAGAAATAGTGAACAAGTCTCTGTTTAGGATTAAAACGAATTCAACCCAAACGCTCTTAGTGACGTGGATGAATACGTTACTGTTGCTCATCTATCCATCATCGTATAAAGCCCGCCCTGACAATCTGATTGGTCCAAGCAGCACTGGTTCGAGCATAGTTGCTCCACAGTGGATCAAATCTAGACCGAACTTCCGGACCTCAAATGTTGTGGGCGGGGCTAAGTTCGGCTGGTATCCAGGCTATGTATACTTGCCTCACAGACATGATAAATATATATTTGTAAAAGCTTAAAATGTCCACTTCTAAACAAATCAATTCAAATTGAAAATACTGTCTGATTATGAAATCTGCATTAAAGTTGCATTTCTCTCAAAAGACATGTCCACTGTACTGCAGAGATGGAGAGACAGCATCATCAACTTCATCTTTGCAGCTGACACTGACTCAGAAAACACTAGTTTATTAATTAACAATTAGTTTCCCTGCTATATTTTTTCAGACACAATCATAATCGATACTTTTGCCAGTGCTTTGTGACAGCTTTATGCGTGCGATTGAGTGTGGAATATGCATGTCCTATATTCCCCCCAGTAATTTATATTAATATAAACGTGTGATTAGTCGGCTTAAATGAACACCTACTAGTCAATTAGAAAAACCTTCAGTTGGGGGCAGTCCTAGAAGTTTGTAAGAATGTTCATGAGTGCAATTCTTGAAAAATTCTTAAGTTCTCAAATACTTCCTGAAGAAGAAAATGACAGGCTTTGGTGTTATGACAGGTAATGCTGAAGAATCGGGATGAAAAACACCTCAAAGCCCGTCTTTTGGCACTGCCTACAGATTACTGTGGTTATCATAACCAATAATATCATTAAGCATTTTACTTTTGAGGATTTAAGACCGCTTGGAGCTTATCCTAACTTTTGAAAAGTTATTTTCAGGAATATGAATACTTCTTAAATTTTGACATTTTGAAGAAAAAAGACTAGAACGTTATTAATATCTTTTGGGAGTACAAAATGTTCTTATTTTCTAACTTTAAAAAAAAGATAAGAAGAAAATAGCAGTTAGGAAGAAATGTATCTTTAAGAATGTTTCGTGGATCCTGCCCCAGGATCAAAAATATTACGTAATATTCTCCCATCATTAATCTCGCTTCTAAATTCTCATTTCCTGCTGTAGATTTTGGCTCGCTTTTTGACCTGGAGCATGACCTTCCGGACGAGCTGATCAGTTCCTCAGAGCTGAGTCTAGAAAATGGAGGGGACCTTGGCCAGTTGCACGGCAATTTGGGTAGTGGGGGCGGAGCCATTGGAGGAGTTGTGTCCAGTGGCCAGGATGCAGCGGCCAAGCACAGGCAGCTCTCAGAACTGCTCCGGCATGGACCCGCTCCTACAGGACCACAGCAGGGTGCGATGGGCAGCCCAGCAGGAGCCTCAATGGGGCTTTTCGGGAATATGAAGGCTTCTCCGGGTCCACAGGGCATGGGCCCGCAAGGGCAGCAACATCTTTCCCCACAGCAGGCCGCCCTTATGCAACAGCAGCAGATGGCAGGGATGGTGGGCAACATGAACAGGAATATGCTCGGACCTCAGAAAGGCAATGGACAGCAGCAGCCAGGAGGGCCCATGCCACAGCAGCAAAACATGCTGGGAGCACAGATGATGAACGGATCGCCCAGAATAGGGCATCACAACACGGGCATGGGCAGCAACAGTAACCTGTTAGCAGAGGCTCTTCAGCAGCAGCAGACAGTAGGAGGCCAGGGTGGACTGAGGGCACAGCAACCTGGAGCAATGAACAAGGTAAGGACAACATCGTCAACATTGGCCTGAAGAGTCACACACCTTATAAAAATACTTTTATTTTGGCCATGTTGGAGCTATTCTGTTTATTTATTAGAGACGCACAATATATCTGTATCAGTAGATAAATGTGGCTTGTAATGTTATTAGTATTGGGACGATATATTTAAGACTAGGGATGCATGATATATCAGCCACCATATCGGTATTGGCCAGTATATGCATATGGCTCTGCATATGCACAAGCAAACTTGACTCTGCCTGTCAAGGAGGTGTAACGCCGTTTGGTTAAGTTAATTAATGCGGTTGTAAAGTGCTTACTGGTGATCGCATGCAGCTCAAACAGCAATGCACAACATTAATAACTGTGACTGAGAATGTCCTATTAGGCTACATAACATTATAAAGAGAACACTATTGTAATAACTTGAATTCTTTGGGTTTAGGGCTGTCACGATTACTCGATTAAATTCGAGTGCTCTATTGAAAAAAATAAATCCTTAATTGCAATTTGTTAATTAAGTAACCAGCAAAATACCTGAAGTGATGCATTTCAGGGGCAAGACTCCATGAACCGCGTTATTAGACTTTATTTTAGATTAAGGATGTATATATAAAAAAAGTTATTTATTGCACTTGAGTTATTGACATGCATGTAGGTTGCACGCGTCTCAGAGCGGCTCCGTTCACAGTAAATGCTGCACCACATTAACTTATCATTTACGTGTGTGAAGTGCATCTCAAACTCCATCTCTGCATATGCTATTCGGGTTGCTTATAATGTTCATATGGGAACGCAGATTACTGTTTACTGTTTAATTAAAACATGGATAAAAATGGTCTGATATGATCCCTTAAATGTTTTGAATACATTCTTCTGTATTTTTGTCATGATTTCTTTAAGTTTAAGCCAACCTTTGTTTTGGTGGGTTGTAGTAAAGACCTTTGAATTGCTGTGTGTATCTGAATTAGTTTTATCAAATGAAGTGGTGAAATGCTGCAAAGTAATTTCAGAGCACCTCTGGAGATGAAGGTCATATACTGAGCATTCTCTTAAAGCAAGACCACACGTGTTACTGTTAACACCACGAGTGTCACCTGCACTTGAGAATGTATAGTAGACAAAACTGCACAGTTCATTCACACAAAGACCCGCAGAACATACAGACTTCATATTTCAGTAGCAATCTTTTTTTGTGGTGTAATATTTACAGAAACTAGTTCATATCACAATTTGATTAAGTGTACAAACTTTTAATGATTAAGTCATTCAAATTTTGCAAAATTTGCAGTGAATTCAATTTGTAGTGGATTCCACAATTCCATCAGCATTTTCTCAATCATAGGGCCTTTACTTTCAGCCATAGGTTTTTGTTTTGTTTTGGAGAAGCGTTGTCATCTCCCTCTGTCTATTTGTTGCAGATGGGGATGAATTCAGGTTCAGGCCCCTATGGAGGCCCATATGGTCAGCCTGCCGGTCAGGGTCTGGGTGTTGCAGGGCTGGCCCCTCAGCTCCAGAACAAAGTAGGTCTGTCCAACAGTCCAGCCCAGTTTAACCTCGACAAGAAGCCTCAGCCTATGCAGGGCATACCTGGCATGGTTTGTATTCATTCAGACTTTTATATGCAGGCATTAGACTTTTTAAAGCTGCCACAAGATACAACATATCCTAATGTCTGTTAATTTGGGATTTCAACTGCAGGCTTCTCAGCTTTCCCCAGCGGGCGCTGCCGGAGGCGCAGGCGTAGGCGGTATGGTGCCTAACGCTCAAGGAAGTCTCGTCCCCGGATCAGGTGCATCGGCCGTGTCTGCAGCAGCAGTGGGAGGTGTTCCTCCAGCGGCTGATCCTGAAAAGCGTAAACTCATACAGCAGCAGCTGGTGCTTCTACTCCACGCCCACAAGTGCCAGCGGAGGGAGCAGGCCAATGGGGAAGTACGGCAGTGTAACCTGCCCCACTGTCGCACCATGAAGAACGTCCTCAACCACATGACGCACTGCCAGGCTGGCAAATCTTGCCAAGGTGAGTGTATGAACTGCACAAAACTGAAACAGCGTTTTTGTTGTTCTGTCTATTTAAACAACATGGCACTATTACTAATATTGGGTTTGTTTTTATTGCTTTTAGTGGCGCACTGTGCCTCTTCCAGACAGATAATCTCTCATTGGAAGAACTGCACGCGGCATGACTGCCCTGTATGTCTGCCGTTGAAAAACGCAGGAGACAAGAGAAATCAACAGAGTGAGTGTGTGTATAAATACAAAACATGATTGTACCCTTGTGGTGTGATTGCTGTTAGAATCTTTTAATTATCTTTAATGTAGCAGAATTGGACAACATTTATAAATCTAATTTCAGATTTCAGACTATGCTAACTGTCTCTTATTTTGGTTTATTTCTGCTTTTTCTTTCTATACATGGCTTCAGCTTTGCTAGGTACTGCAGGTGTGGGGTTAAGTTCTTCTTTGGGTAATGTAACTGGTGGTCCGCCCAGTGCCCCC
This sequence comes from Gobiocypris rarus, assembly GCA_023029165.1. NCBI lineage: Eukaryota > Metazoa > Chordata > Actinopteri > Cypriniformes > Gobionidae > Gobiocypris > Gobiocypris rarus. Next base: position 17,565,431 of record CM040920.1, read on the forward strand.
AATCTCAATACCCAAGGGCAGATAGACCCCAGCTCCATCGAGAGGGCTTACGCAGCCCTGGGTCTCACATACCAGGGAAACCAGGCTTCCCCTCAGCCTGTCCAACAAACTCAACGGGCAATGAACGCCATGGGTAATGACAGAGGCTTCTGGAGTCTTATACATTTGTTTGGTAACACTTTACAATAAGGTTGCATTAGTTAACATGAACTAATACATTATTTGAATCAAAAGTTTTATTTGTTAACATTAGCTAATGCACAATGAGTTAACATGAATAAACAATGAACAGCTGTATTTATATTAACTAACGTTAACAAAGATTAACCTATACAGTAACTAATGTTTTGCTCATGGTTAGTTCATACATTTAACTAATATGGGTGTAATGATACACTCCTGTCACGATTCGATACAAATCGCGATACTGAACTATTACAATATGATATTTTAAGACAAAATGGCAGCGTGTGCTCGTTAGATGATCAATGCAATCTATCACAGTTCTAATCGCAAGAAAGCGTGTTAAAATGACTATTCTCAAACTCTACTAAATGTTTAGCTCATCCAAAATGTAAATTCTGCATTTACTCATGTTGTTTTTGTGCGTCACGCAAGCATTTGAACATCCGTGTTTAGTATAGTATGTGCGTCATTGTAAATCTGTTCATCATATGAAGCCATCATGTCTCTTCACGCTCGATTAGTTATTTTTACGATGTCTTAATGAATATAATAATTTTTTGAATATTTTAAGTTTTAGAGGAATGGACTTCAAATGGAGGGATATAAATCTCTCAGGTTTCATAAAAAATATCATCTTTTGTGTTTGGAAGTTAAACGAAACAACATGAGGGTGAGTACATGAATTACGCCTTATAAATACAGTAAGTTGAGCCTTGGATAAAACAACTCTATCGCAAATCATATCGATTTCATCAACAATACATATCGTTGCATTTTTAGGTCGCTGTATATCGATTAACAATGTATCGTAACACCCCTATTAACTCATCTTAACAAATGAAACTTTATTGTAAAGTGTTACCATTTTTCAAATAAATGCTGTGCTTTTAAACCTTAAATATTAAGCAGAAAAACAATTTTCAACATTTGATTATATGAAATATTTCTTGAGAATCAAATCATATGATTCTTGAGAAATAATATTGATCTGGTATTAATGTGACACTGAAGACTAGAGCGATGGCTGCTGAAAATTGAATGTTAAAATAAATTAATTTTATTATAAATTGTAATCATATTTCACAATATTACTGTATTTTTGATCAAATAATTCCTTGGTGAACATAAGAGACCTATTTCTAAAATATTATAAAATATTACCAACCTCAAACTCTTTATTAGACTTGTAGTGGTGTCTCTTCTCATGATGACCTTTCTTGTTACAGGAGCGAATCCCATGGGAGTAAATGGGGCTGTGAGTGGTCAGTCTCAGAATCAGCAATCTAACCTTCTCCAGGACACAATGCTGCATCTGAACATGAACGCACAGAGGTAAACAAATCCTTCGGTACATCTCACCTAACCAATCACCATTCTATCCTCCACATTCAGAGGGTCTTAAAATCTCACAGTAACACTAATCTGCTGCAGCAGGCATCTGTCAGTTTTGATAAGTTCAAATGCAAACATAGAGTGGTCCTCATTTGTTTCCATCACTTACCTTTCACCAGTCTGATGAATGACAATGCTTTGGGCGGCGTGGGGTCAATGCCTGTGGCCAACCCAGCTGCCAGTGGCGGCATGAGGAAGAGTTGGCACGAGGACATCACCCAGGATCTACGCAACCACCTGGTCCACAAACTGTAAGTTGTACACTTGGTAATGCAAATTATGAAGGAAGCTACAGTAACATCTGTCTTTTTTTATTAGTGACATTTTATAGTGGAAGATCTTTAAAACCAGTACTTAATTGGTTATTTATTAACTTTAACCGTTGACAGAGGCTTTTGATATTAAGTTAATATTCATTTCTGTGTCCCTTGCTGTTGTTGCTCTTTCATCAGAGTCCAAGCCATATTTCCCACTCCAGACCCAGCTGCACTGAAGGACCGGCGGATGGAGAATCTAGTGGCCTATGCGCGTAAAGTCGAAGGGGATATGTATGAGTCTGCTAACAGCAGAGTGAGTATATTGTCTTGTCTGTTAATGATTTGTGTTTAATCAATCACTGGTTTATAAGTCACTATTATACATTACACTTTTCAGGCGGAGTATTATCACCTGCTGGCGGAGAAGATCTATAAGATCCAGAAGGAACTGGAAGAGAAGCGAAGGACACGGTTACAGAAGCAGGGGATGATGCCCACTCAGCAAGGGCCCACTGGGATTGGTCAGCCAGGGCAACCCACAGGACTGCCTACTAGTGAGTACTCATTCATGAAAGCTGCCCCTCTCTGTCACGGTTGTGGCTAAGTGAAGCTATGACCATAGATTTTCACAAGTTATGGGTGGACTTATCACAGCTCGTTTTCGCAAGTAGCAGTCAACCGTGCCAGTGCAGATTACAAGAAAAATCACATTCACGTAACCAAATTTAGTATCTAAAAGCTAATGTAAGCATTTGTTGTTTAGATCAAATTCGAACGAATAGTAAATAGCCGTGTTTCCACTGTTGGGCCAAAAGTGAGAATGCTAGTGTGTGCCAGGGCCACATTTCCACTGTCACTTCTGGGTCTTGATCGGGCCTCGTCGGGGCTTCCTTGGGGCCAACGGCCAGGGTTTTTTGGCCTGCCGAATACCTTGGTCCAAAGCGGGCCAGCTCGGGCTTGAGAAGTTGTTATGAACAAAGGCGGAGTTTATAAGTCTGCAGACAGCAGCACCGCAGATGGTTTCATATACCAGCTTTAAACAATCAACATTAAAGATTTTTAAAATAATTTTAGCTCAACTCACTTTCAGACAGCAGCGAGTGTTAGAAATAACTTCTGTTTGTGATCCAATGTAGATTCTGATCACTGTATAAGGCAGAAATGTTTGTATGCGGTGCAAAACACTATGCGCACTAACCATTACTATAGGTAACATGGTAAATAGGTAAACATTGAAGAAATCAGACAATCATATTGGCTATCACAATGGTATATGTATTTTATCTATCAGTATGTCTCTTTATACCGGACTGTCTGATGTCCATATTTAGTTCTGCATGTCATAAAGTAAAGCAAATCGTTTTTTCAGTAGCATCCTCTGTTTCTCTGACTGAAAATATAGCTTAACTGTATTGGGACTGTCACTGGAGAGATTACTAAAGATCCTCAGGTTGTGTTTTTGGTGGAAAATTTGTTGAAATTATCATTCTTTCTAGGGGTCAACCGATATGTTTTTCAGGGGCGAGACCGATTGTTACAGATCAAGTAGACCGATAACCAATTTATATGTAGTGTAAAATAAAAAGTGTCAAAATTAAGAATAACATGAGCTCTGACTAAAATGTTAAATGCTTTTAAACATATCTTTAATTCTGAGAACTGTTAATAGTATTAATCTTTCTATCATCGTTTATTTTAAGTCAGTGGGGACCAGCTACTGTTTGGTTTGGAGGAACATTAGTAAATAATAATGACAGAATTTTCATTTTTGGGTGAACTATCCCTTTAAGGACAAGCAGCAGCATGTTTACTGTCACTTTAAGACCTATACGCACACAGAGACGTATCTGATTGTCTTACAAATGTTTCTTACTTTCACTTTAGACATAACCAACTGTGTTTATGTAAACCTTGTATTTGACAGTATTAGCGCAATAAGACTTGAAAGATAACTAGTAATCAGCCGCTGTATGCGTTCAGAAAAGCGCATGTTAGTCAGAACAGCGCATCTGCACACGAATGAAATGTTTAACCGGCAAGGCTTTAAAGCACATGCAAATAATGAACTTGCAGTGTATCTTGTGAATGTTACTCTACCGCTGCTTTAACTTGTGATGTGAATGATCGTCACGTTGTCCAGTATGTTGAGATGGAGGCGCCAGAACTGCAACTGATAGAATGCACTGTGGCATGATACTGCAATATTACTTCAAATGCAGATCATGGAGACATTTTAATCGTTTTGCACGATTAAAGCAGCTCCAGTTAGCAAGTGCTTTCGGTGTGAGTGCAAAACTTTCAGTTCCTTCAGCTTTCTGTGTTGACTGGTTGAACTCCCAACAAATCAGATGGGCGGTGGGCAGGCATTGGTCTATGCCACAGAGTGGTGAGTTCAGACAGACATGGCTGCATTAGAGCCAAATAGCACATTTCAAAATTGAATGATTTTATCTGCAAATCGGTTTTGAAAACGACTGATAACCATAAAAATGCTTAATATTTGGTGCCGATAATCGGTCGACCCCCTCATTCTTTCTAAATGTGATGTACACTAACAGTCCTGTGACTACAAAATAAACAGATACGACTGAACAAGTAGGCCTATGTTTGTCGTCTTTCTTTTGTGAAATAATGGTAAATACCGCTTAATTTCTGTGGGACTAATGTGTAATCGTGACACAAATTAATTTTGTAAAACTGGTAAAACATTGATGCTTGGGATTTAAATCTCTAAGTAAACTACAAAAATGCCAACAAACGGCCGCTTTTATCATGTGATTTCCAGTGATTTCGTTTTCTGATAAAACGTCCATTTGTTGGTAAAATGATGGGTTTGTGTGACGTTGTTCTCGAGAAGTGTGTTACAGGTGGGTTTTAGTGAAGTGCTGCTGGGCTTCTAGCTTGACGGTGTAAACACAGCGTGGTTTTGGGCTCTGTGCTACTGGTCTGAGGCTACTAGCCTGACCCGGCCCGGCCTGTTGAAAGCCCTGCCTCACACTGGCCCGACAGTGGAAAAGTGGCTATTGGGGCTTCCTCGGGGTCAACGGGCAGGGGTTTTTACACCGCCGCATACCTTTTTTTCAAACTGGACTAACTGGGGCTTGAGGAGTGGTCATGAACAAAGGCGGGCTTTACCAACACACTGTTAATTTCCCATGTTATTGTATCAGGTGATGGGGATTCTAATCATCATATGAGACAGAATATATTTATATGTGATGCTAAAGGCTAATAATTACACATGTTTATGGAAAATACCAGAGACTGCTTGAAGAGCATAGTCAAATCATATGTGACCATAATCGTGTGTTTATTTGGTGTCATGTTTTATCTTTCTTTTCCCTGTGCCTTTGTTGATTCCGGATCTGACTACTGACGCTGTTGTGTGAGAACTGAACTGAGCGGGACGATGACGACATTTTTTAATAGATGAAATGAACTAATTTAATAATTGATGATCTTTACAACGGAATCAACACTGAACTGACTTCAGCTGAACAACAGCCGAATGCAACATTTTCCTGTTATCACTGTAAAGCTGCTTTGAAACAATCTGTATTGTGTAAAGCGCTATATAAATAAAGGTGACTTGACTTGACTAATGCATCCGCATATATGTCATAAAAAACATGCACTCCAGTTTACTCATAAGTTGCCAGGCGTCTGGCATGAGAAACGATGACTTCCTGGGAACAAAGGACTTTTCTAAGGATCAACATTTGAACACTCTTCTCAATACATAACAGCCACACCCAAAACACACCATACTGAGACACACACATCTCACACTCACAATCTACCCATCACCCACTGTTTTGCCCATTTGCTCCCACTGAAAACCCATTCTGAACCTATGCAATGCTAAATATGTACAGTGTGTAACCATGCATGCTTAGTATCATTTGAAACGTGTCAGTGCGTCTGGTAAAATGGTCTCATTCTCCAAACCAGAATACAAACCTCCAAGAAGTTCTATAAGTTGAGAAAATATTGTGTGACGTTAAGGAGGTGATCCGACGTTAAGGAGGTGATCCCCCACAGATCTCTAATTCAGGATACCTCCTGTATGTAAATAAGTATTCTCCTTCACAAATGGTGAGAACCCATTCAAACACAAATTCTGATTGCCCATTTGTGACCCCTGAATAAGGCCAAAACCTAATTATAATCACAGTAAACCACCATTTGGTATCTATTGAATTATCTGGGTATTTAAAGGAAAGTGACACTAAACTCGAGGAGTCTGTATCTAGATATCCCACACTGTTTGTGTGTAGTCTTTCACGACCAGGTAAAGATTTCTGGAATCCTTGATTCTTGAATTATTGTTTCGATATATGATTGATTGATGCTTTTTATCCTTTGAATTGAAGTTTGATCGATGTTTCTTACCTGGTTAATAAATCGTTATGTTTAAATTTATTCTGACTTACTCTGGAATTATTAACGATCTCTATGAGATCATGGTACTTTCCACAAAGGGTTAAACGGAATAATTAAATGTGTGTCTAACTATTAAATATGAATGACCAAATAACCAAATTGGCATTCTAATCTAAATTCTAAATTATAATAAAATGGAGTCAGATAAAGAGCAATTGGAATTAGATCCATTTTGCCCAGCTGAGAACACCGAACGCGCAGATACCTTCGCCCGCTCTTCGCTGCCGCCATTGGAGCGATTTCAGCGGTCTTACACTCATAACTCTTGTTTTCTTCTTGTGAGCTCCTTCTGTTGATCTGACTGAAAGGATAACCGGATAACCGTATAGTGAGATGGGAGAGATTGTGGAAAATTAATAGGAATGCTCACTCTTTCTAAAAAGAAATGTGACGTAAACATGGTATTTTCTCAATATTGTTCTAAATGTGTAAGCCTTTGGACTTAAAGGCTTTAATGGAGTTGTGTGCATTCTTGTGATTGCAAATCAAGGCCGTAACCATGTCTTGAACATTGGGGGGGAACAATTTTTTTATTTTTATGATGCATAAAGAAACAGAACAGTGAATGAAATTCTAGGTCTAATTCTAGTTGGGAAATAATCATTTTGGGGCTATTTGCAAATAATATTTGCATTAATTTGCTTCAAATATATTGTTAATGTTGAGATTCTTCCCGTTAGTGAATGAATACGTAGATCGGCTGATAACATCCAAATTCCTTAGTGGTCTGGTGGTAGAAATTTTGTAAACCGTGTCGAAGGTTAAAGGTTCTAATCTGCCCTCCATATAGTTTTTTTTTTTGCTTCATTAAAATCAAAGATGTTCAATGATTGTATATTAAGAGTATATTAAGAGCCTGGACACGTTTGTGTGCATTTTGTTCCCCGCAAAAGCATTAAAGGTGAAGTAACTTCTTGTTAATGTTCGAAGTGTTGTCAAACAAAACAAAGGCTAGCTAGACCCTCCCTCCTCCTTCTCCCCCTCCCCTCCGTGCTTCTTGAAACAGTCATGAACGTGCACGCGCACTAACCCCAAACCTCTACCCCCAAATCATTCTTGTCAGTTATTGGCTGGAGCACTGTTTATTATGTTTCGTTGTCCAGACTGCCCAAGCTTGTTTTTGGTGCCGTTTGTGGAGCTTGTGCTGACTACAGAGACTGCATTTTTAAATTATTTTTTTACAGTGTGTTCAGGGGACAGGCAGCTAGCGGATAGTGAGGAGATGTTTGCATTATGTGACAAAAAATGTTTTGGCCTAAAAAACACATGACATTGCTTAGAGCACCTTTTAAGAGATAGATTGACCCGCTTGTCTGTGTAAAGACTATGCACGAGCCAAAAGAGAACGCAAACCCCTCCTACTTTGACTTGATTGGCCCTCTCAATCATTTTTGACATTGTTAGACCTGAGGCAGACCAGACTAAAAATGTAACTTCGAAACCTTATTGTCATCCTAACATACAGCGCTGCATAATGGAGTGCAGGAGAGCAGTGCAAGAATTTCAATATTGGGGGGGACGATTTGTCCATTTCTAATTATTGGGGAGACTTGTCCCCCTCAATGTCTATGGTGGTCCCTGTTGCAAATAAATGGAAGCAGGTGCAACAGAAAATGTTTGTTCTCTTTTTATGTGAGATGGTAAATACAAGTTTGATTCCGCATGATTGATGTGCTCTCCTGACACAAATTAATAAATTACTGTCACTGTAACATTTTTGTTTTTATTGTAAAACATTGGTCAAATGTTTATCTTAAGTCTTTAAGTGAAGACCAAATTGCTAATTTTGCGATCTAGCTAGTTTTCAGTCAGCTGGTGAAATGGTGGGACATCATTGTGTGATGTTGTTCTGTGGCGGTGTGTTAAGGGCGGGTTGTAGGGTAGCGCTGCAGTGCTACTGACAGTGGAAACGCAACTTGATTTTGGTCTCGGAGCTAGAGTTTCGAGGCTATTGGCCCCGCCCAGCACGTTGTTAGCTCTGGCTCACACTAGCCTGACAGTGCAGCTAATGTCAAAATTGAAGTAGATCTGTGCTTTTTCATAGACTCTGCAGGCTTTATAATGCAGCAGGCTACAAATACCCCGTTCTTAATGTCTATAATGTTATTTTCTCCTTGCAAAAAAGTAAACTATAGAAAATGTGAAATATATAGGCTAAACATTTATTAGTAGGCTTTGTCTATGTTGTGACCACATTATTTAATATTTGTCACAAATAAAAACATTTGAAATGTACATTTTAATTAAACAAATTCCAGTGATCATTCATTATCTGTCACTTTTTTTATTAGTAGTATGTTTATTTGTATTATTTTTAATTGACACTAAATGACAACTTGAATGAAATTTTGAATATTTTCTTTTAACTGATGTTGACAGACAGTGTTTATGCTTTACCATTCTTAGTGATGATTAGAAATAAGAGACTATATTATGATAAAAATAATGGCAAATTGCAACATTACAATACATTTTCTACATTCTTGTAGAGCCTCTGTTGTGCTGTACCAGCGCTTGGTTGCAAGCAGTTTTTGTCAGGCGATCACACAAGAGTACCCAATGACCAAAAGAAGCTTGTCTTTTAAACCGCTAAATTATTGTTTTGTGTGAGTCACTCATAAAGTTGAGAAGATTATCGGCGATAACAATAGCAATGGATGAAAAGCATAAAATTTCTAAATGGATCTGCGCATTAAACTAATTAGTGTTGGCTGATAGCCTCTAATCTCTGTCAACTTGGAACAAAAATGTTTAGATACATGTGAAACGTGATAAATGATAAATAATATATCAGATAAATCTTTATATTTGTTTTTGTAAGGAATGTTTTATTAACTTTTAATGGAATAATCTCAGTTAATAAGTATCTGAAGTAGGCTACTTAGAGGTTAATCATAAAAACAAAACAAAAAATAAAATAATAACTTAATAGTGTTGCGTTAAATATATATACAAATAATACATTTAAGAAGATACTAAAACTAAATCTGAATTTAAAGAAAGAACCAATACTATAATAACATTGGTTAAGTTATTACGCATTTTCAATGTTTACATTAAGTAGCCTAAAAACTGTTCCAAGACTTTTTTATTACAGGTTTGCATATAGAGTTTAGTGTTTCTTTTCCCTGTGTGATTTGATGAAAAATGAGGAAAACAGAATCTTATTATTGCTGAATTTTTTTAACGTGTTGCTAAACTTTGTTACAAAATTGCAGTGTTGCTGCATACAATTAAAAGAGTACAAAATGAAAATGAACATAAATTTAAAATAGGCTGACGAGCCTTTTGATGTGTCCTACCCAAACTCCTGATTCTAATAGGAAATATGTCAACAGAACAAAAAAACTGCAATTTCATAGACTTTACTTGTTTATTTCCTGTTTTGCTCCTCTCTCTGTAGATGGTCCTCTCTTGGATCCTTCGATGGTGCGGCCTACTGGTCCAAACCAGATGATGAGCAGGATGCAGAATGCTGCTGGTTTGTATACATTTTAAAATACATAAAAATTAAAAAAAAAAAAAACTATTGTTTTAAATTGTAATATTTTATAATATTACTGTATTTCTTATCAAATAAATTCAGCCTTGGTGAGCATAAAATACAAAATTCAAAATCATTAAAAAAATGTTTACTGCCTCCAAATTTTGAATGTTAATGTGTGTATTAAATCTCTCTTCTGCTCTGTGCTTTGCAGGCATGAATCCGTTTGGGAACCATATGGGAATGCAGTCCATGGGCCAGAGATCCACACCACCTCTTCCACTCAACACGACTCTTAACCAGGTCATTACTGTGACTGGAAGTGATAGCTTTTGTTATTTATTACTGCATAGTAGTTCCGTGGGAGATTGTTTTAAAGGTGCACAAAATATTTCTTCTTAATGCTCTAAATGGTTGACTCTTTCAGGGAAGCATGGGCACTGGGAGGATGCCACAACCGAATGTTGCCCAGATGCAGAATCAGTACATGCAACCTGGACAGTTTCAAGGTTCAAGTCCTGTTCTTGGTGCTGGTCCTGGATCTGTTGACATGGCACATCCAGGAAATGATGGCGCTATTACTCAAGTAAGAGAGTATAGATTTTCTCTGAATTGTATTACTGAATTCATCCTATCTGTAATAGTGATCATGGTCTTAATATACCATCAAATTATGAATTCTTATTGCATTGAGCAAACACTATTATTATTATTATTACTACTACTACTACACACATACAGGTCCTTCTCAAAAAATTGGTATTTTCCATAATGTAATGATAAAAATTAAACCTTCATGTATTTTAGATTCATTTTACACCAACTGAAATATTTCAGGTCTTTTATTGTTTTAATACTGATGATTTTGGCATACAGCTCATGAAAACCCAAAATTCCTATCTCAAAAAATTAGCATATCATGAAAAGGTTCTCTAAACAAGCTATTAACCTTATCATCTGAATCAACTAATTAACTCTAAACACCTGCAAAAGATTCCTGAGGCTTTTAAAAACTCCCAGCCTGGTTCATTACTCAAAACCGCAATCATGGGTGAGACTGCAGACCTGACTGCTGTCCAGAAGGCCATCATTGACACCCTCAAGCGAGAGGGTAAGACACAGAAAGACATTTCTGAGCGAATAGGCTGTTCCCAGAGTGCTGTATCAAGGCACCTCAGTGGGAAGTCTGTGGGAAGAAATAAGTGTGGCAAAAAACGCTGCACAACGAGAAGAGGTGACCGGACCCTGAGGAAGATTGTGGAGAAGGACCAATTCCAGACCTTGGGGGACCTGCGGAAGCAGTGGACTGAGTCTCCCAGGTCAAGCCACTTTTGAACCAGAAACAGCGGCAGAAGCGCCTGACCTGGGCTACAGAGAAGCAGCACTGGACTGTCGCTCAAATTTTGCATGTCATTCGGAAATCAAGGTGCCAGAGTCTGGAGGGAAGACTGGGGAGAAGGAAATGCCAAAATGCCTGAAGTCCAGTGTCAAGTACCCACAGTCAGTGATGGTCTGGGGTGCCATGTCAGCTGCTGGTGTTGGTCCACTGTGTTTTATCAAGGGCAGGGTCAATGCAGCTAGCTATCAGGAGATTTTGGAGCACTTCATGCTTCCATCTGCTGAAAAGCTTTATAGAGATGAAGATTTCGTTTTTCAGCACGACTTGGCACCTGCTCACAGTGCCAAAATCACTGGTAAATGGTTTACTGACCATGGTATTACTGTGCTCAATTGGTCTGCCAACCCCATAGAGAATCTGTGGGATATTGTTAAGAGAAAGTTGAGAGACGCAAGACCCAACACTCTGGATGAGCTTAAGGCCGCTATCGAATCATCCTGGGCCTCCATAACACCTCAGCAGTGCCACAGGCTGATTGCCTCCATGCCACGCCGCATTGAAGCAGTCATTTCTGCAAAAGGATTCCCGACCAAGTATTGAGTGCATAACTGAACATAATTATTTGAAGATTGACTTTTTTTGTATTAAAAACACTTCTTTTATTTTTTAAAACAATAAAAGACCTGAAATATTTCAGTTGGTGTGCAATGAATCTAAAATATATGAAAGTTTAATTTTTATCATTACATTATAGAAAATAATGAACTTATATCACAAAATGCAAATTTTTTGAGAAGGACCTGACAGATATACCTATCTGTCGTTTATTTTTTGTGTACATGTGATCCTTGTTTTTGTCATTTAACATTCTAGAGCTTTAATGCATCATAGATGAGAATGCATTCATGACAAATATCATATATTTGCTCTTTTTAATTTGTCAGCAGGGGCAAATGCCTACTTTATCTTTACCAGTCGGCAGTCCTTTAGCCCAGCCTGGGTCTGCTGGAGGGTCAGGCAGCGGGTCCTCTGTAGGCTCGCAGGGTCCCAACAGCATAAGTGGGGTTCCTTCAGCGTCCACCCCAACGCAGTCCATCAACCTCCCCCACTGCACGCCCGTCCACCAGAATTCTCCTTCCCCAGCACACAGTCGCACACCCACGCCCACGCCGCGCTCCCAGACACCACAGCCCCATACGCCCAGCCTACCCCAGTTATCCACGACCGGCAGTCAGCAGCAGTTAACTCCGTCCACCAGTTCTGACAATGCCATGCAACCTCAGCAGCAGCCATTAGGAGGAACTCCTCCACCTGTTTCTCAAAGTGGCCACTCCACGCCAAATGCCAGCCTCCATCCCCGCACTCCAGTGAGTACTATTGCTCTGTATACAACAAAAATCCCGGGGGCCTCATTTATAAATACACACGTAGAATGGTCCTAAATGTGAGCACGCAACTATTTCTGAGATGTTCCTATGAATGATTTCTAAAGCACAAATGAAATGATTTATAATGATTTATAAAGCAAAGATTTATATACACTCTGCTTTATAAATTGCAGTTCATCTTCAATTCAAGAGCAATATACACACACATGTTGTTCATTTGCGCATAGAATAATGCATATTGTTATTGTCTATTTATCATTGTTGGATTATTTTAATTGCTGGTATATAAGTGCAAAATGTCTGTACACATGCTCTTCAGTTGGTGTACGCATATGAACGCATTTACATCACTTCACTTTCACGTAGGATGAGATCCAAGGAATTCAGGATTAAATCCAATTACATGTACACTTTATAAAGGATTCAAATATGTTCTTATTAATGCTGATATTATTTATTTAGACTGAATTGCGTCTTCACGTGTGGTCTTAGATTTTGGATCCTTCTATATACTTCATTTTTGACCTTTTGTACTATTTTTGTCTTTTCTTTCTTTAAGTTGTCTCATAAGGGTTCTCTGCCAGCGGACGGCCAGGCTGCTACCCCTGCCTCTGTCAGCAGTGCAGATGGATCATTTCAGCAGGGCCCTTCAGACTCCACAGCCTCCTTTGAGCACAAGGTGGAGGTCAAGCAGAAAGAGGAGGAGGATGAGGATGAAGAAGCCATGGTGGGAGGAAGAACTGGAAAGCAGGAAGACATTAAAACTGAGGAAAAGCCTGAGGTAAGTTGCAGAAGTTATATTTTCAGTAAATAAGAATTAAAGTCTGAATGGTGTTATTATCTGACAGTCAGGGCTTATTAGTAACAGGATTCGAGTATAACGGAACAGAAAATACACACAACAAGGTTATGTCAATGGCTGTCTGGGCGAGTATTCACGTAAACCCTGTCGGTTATGGTTTAAAGGGGTACTTCAGTGCTGGGAAGATGAATCTGTATTTAAACTGGGTCATTAATGTAGCAGAAATGTGAAATTATTTTTGAATTTGGTGCCTTCTAGACTGAGAAAACACAGAAAAATTTTTTTGTCTCATGGGGATGAAAGACAACAATTCCCAGAACGCACTGCTTCACTGCCCTACTCTAGGCACGGCTAGTCGGCTACTGGATTACTGGATCACTTGCCTACCACGTTCATTTTCAGAAAATCAGTTCAGTTAGAGACACTACAATTAAACTGAACGTGTATGTTCGATATAAAGCGAGTGAGCCGATTGAGCGTCACGGAACAAACGCAGCGGGATCGGATTACATTCATCACATGAACTGAGGTAATCGCGGGATTCGCGGCTGCAGCAGCATTCACAGCGCGTGATCAGTCTGGCACGTGTTCAGTTCATGTCTTTGTTTGGAAGCTTAACTTTCATAGGAAGTTCATTTTAAAAGTTAAAACACTCACTTTGGTCTCCACCACTCCGTTTACATGAATCTCCGCAGCTCCGAGTGCTGTGAGTGTGATGTTGAAAACATGTGGAAGTAGCGCCCTCTGCTGGCTGTAGTCTTCAGCCTCTGGCCAAAAACTCCTCCGATGACGCAAATATCATCATTTTGCGTCATCGGAGGAATTTTTCCAGAAATAAAATACATAATTCTCTCGTCTCAGGGTCATATGAGGGGGGGAAAGTACGATAATTTAAATATACTCCCTGGTTTCTACTGATACAAAGCTTAATGCTAATCGCTGAAGTAACCCTTTAACTGAACGTAAACAGATGAGAGAGAAAATGCATGTGTAATAGCGTTTGGATAAAAGCAAAACGTGTAACGGAATATTGGATCCGTGCATTCAGTCTTAAAGCAACAGCAGCCTAATATTCCTTCTGCCGTTTGTCATTAATGTTAATCAAACCAAAAAAAAAACAGAAAATCACTCATCTTGATTGAATTTTTGTAGCTTTAACCAGTATTAATCTATATTTAATTTATACAGTGAGGACTATGCAGTTTTTTTTTTACATTTGATTACTTTATTAAATTTCTGTACCTAATCTGTATCTAACTACTGTTAGATCTACAGTGGGTACGGAAAGTATTCAGACCCCTTACATTTTTCACTCTGCTATATTGCAGCCATTTGCTAAAATCATTTAAGTAAAAATGTTCTCATTAATGTACACACAGCACCCCATGTTGACAGAAAAACACAGAATTGTTGACCTTTTTGCAGATTTATTAAAAAAGAAAAACTTAAATATCACATGGTCCTAAGTATTCAGACCCTTCGCTCAGTATTTAGAAGAAGCACCTTTTGATCTAATACAGCCATTAGTCTTTTTGGGAAAGATGCAACAAGTTTTTCACACCTGGATTTGGGGATCCTCTGCCATTCCTCCTTGCAGATCCTCTCCAGTTCTGTCAGGTTGGATGGTAAACGTTGGTGGGACAGCCATTTTCAGGTCTCTCTAGAGATGCTGAATTGGGTTAAAGTCAGGGCTCTGGCTGAGCCATTCAAGAGCAGTCACAGAGTTGTTGTGAAGCCAGTCCTTTGTTATTTTAGCTGTGTGCTTAGGGTCATTGTCTTGTTGGAAGGTGAACCTTCAGCCCAGTCTGAGGTCTTGAGCACTCTGGAGAAGGTTTTCGTCCAGGATATCCCTGTACTTGGCCGCATTCATCTTTCCCTCGATTGCAACCAGTCGTCCTGTCCCTGCAGCTGAAAAAGTTCTATCGTGGTCTCATCAGACCAGATAATCTTATTTCTCACCATCTTGGAGTTTTTCAGGTGTTTTTTACTAAAGTCCATGCAGGCTTTCATGTGTCTTGCACTGAGGAGAGGCTTCAGTCGGGCCACTCAGCCATAAAGCCCCGACTGGTGGAGGGCTGCAGTGATGGTTGACTTTCTACAACTTTCTCCCATTTCCCAACTGCATCTCTGGAACACTGTACCTGAAAAACTGTTTATTTCATTTATCTGTGTTCTATTGTGTTTATTAGTGCTATTGCTTGTAGTTTGATTTATTTGTTCTTATTTATCACATACCATTTACTTATTACATTTATTTTTTGTATTAGATTTATATAGATTTATTTTTTCATTTGCATTGTTCTTGCGTTCTATGTTAAAAGTCTGGTGAGTGAAATAAAAAATGTACTAGCCAATGGTGACTCGAGCTTTACTGTGTCCGTAGAGGGTTCAATAATGTTTGAACTTCATATTGGATACTCTAGTAGTATTTGCTGGGTATCGAAATTGGAATCAAGTGAGAATTGTGAAATGTCACAACTATCTAAAATTTTCGGGCTTATTTATTAGAATACAATGTTACATGGGTCAAAAGAACAAAAACTTTTTTTTATAATTTCTTTTTATTTATATTTATTTTGGAAGCGCAAGTACAAATTTGATCCACTGGCCTAATCTGGCCATTAGAAAAAATTAACCCTGTAGTAATGGTCTTAAAATCATTTCATGAGAATTGACTTTTCTCTTATCAGATAAAGAAAGAAGAGCCGATGAGTGTGCCAATGGAGACATCTTCCTCTGCAGCTGGGGAAGACAAAAAGCCAGAGATAAAGTCTGAGCCTAAAGAAGAGGACGAGGGTTCGGGGTCTACAGTTACCCACAGTTCACCTTCTGGAGTCCCTAACAAAAAGAAAAGTATGATCAGACCCCTCTTGGGTATTTTAGCTGCTTGGGTTGGCTTCGATACAAAGCAAACTGGTGGTACCATGGTAATGATACTATAATATAAAAATATAATGGGCAACAATTAAACAGCCATGCAACATATGTAATGAATCTCACACATCAACGGATATGTTTTACTGTCTATTTGACTTTGTAATTTGATGCTTGTGCTTAAGTTGTTGCCATAAGTAATGACTGAAATGTCAAACAGGGCAAATATTTTTTTTAGCCATTTTAAATACTTTTTATGTGCCACAGGTTAGTTACCTCTGGTTTACAATAAATTGCTTAAATATTCATGGTTGTGTGTTTTTGTCAAAGAATTTAAGAATTGTTGTAGTAATTCTGTGTATCCTACTTTTTCATCAGTTTTTAAACCAGAGGAGCTGAGGCAGACCCTGATGCCCACACTGGAGTCTCTTTACCGCCAGGACCCAGAGTCTCTGCCCTTCCGCCAGCCTGTGGACCCTTCACTGCTGGGAATACCAGTATGTGTGCTGTCTGATGCACAGCCACCTTAACATAATGCTGTTAACTATAACATGTATAACTATACTATTAATATACACTACCATTCCAAAGATTTTACAAATATTTTCAAAGGTTTCTTATGCTCACCAAGCTGCGTTCATTTGATCAAAAATACAGTCAAAACAGTAATATTGTGAAATAATAGTATATCAATTTTAATGAACAGTTTTCTATTTTTAACATTTTAAAATGTTATTTATTCTGAAGAGGGAAAGCTGATTTTTCAGCATTCTTACTCCAGTCTTCAGTCACCTGATCCTTCAGAAATCATTCTAATATGATGATTTGGTTCTTAAAAAACATTTCTTATCAATAATGAAAACATTAAAAAGTCAAAATAACATTTATTTGAAATAGAAATCTTTTATAACACAAAAAATGTTTCATTCTTTTAAAACTTTCCTCCCAAACTTTTGAATGGTAGTGTAAACATTTTCCGTCAACCGTGTACAAAATTAGGAATCATTTGTGGGATATCAGATACACTTTCTAAGTATTAAATTCATTCTCTTATTTATGTAAATGTGAAACTTATTTATGCTTCTACTGAACTGATTTAACATTTTCACTTTTGGCAAATCACAGGACTATTTTGACATTGTGAAGAATCCTATGGACTTGTCTACCATAAAACGGAAGCTCGACACAGGCCAGTACCAAGAGCCGTGGCAGTACGTGGATGACATCTGGCTCATGTTTAACAACGCCTGGCTGTACAACCGCAAGACGTCACGAGTCTACAAGTACTGCTCCAAACTGGCGGAAGTGTTTGAGCAGGAGATCGACCCGGTCATGCAGAGCCTTGGCTACTGTTGTGGGAGAAAGGTAAAACAGAGGGTGCAGGAGTGTTTGCACACATTAAATTTCCCTTCTAATAGGATGCCTGTTTTATAAATCAATAGTTTTCTCTTTGTTTGTAGATCTTGTGTCAGATGCAGTAATGAGCTTTATAGCGTAGGCGTTGAGCTTACCAAATTAGCTTTCTCATTAAAAGAGTTAATCATAATATGGGGTTTTGTGTCATAGCACATATCAAGTACATATTGATCTGAAAGACACCTGAAGTTGATCCGTATTTACAAATAGAGGCATTTGTCAGTGTGTTCTGCATTTTTACCATCATAACACTGGCTGATGTTTTTTGTTTTCTCTCGCAGTTTGAGTTTTCTCCCCAAACTCTGTGCTGCTATGGGAAGCAGCTATGCACTATACCACGAGATGCTGCTTACTTTAGTTATCAGAACAGGTAAGGAACTTATGACCGAGGCCAACATCAACGGACACGCAAGCATATATATATATTTATCTGAATGACCCATGTTATTGATTACATATGCATGTGAAACCTGTTAAACGGCTGTTTTTCCACTGTACCTGGCCACGTAAAATGAATTGACTTGCACCACGGTTGATAAGAGTGTCTTCTTATTCCACCTTTTCCACCAATCAGTCCTTAGCCTTTGTAAAACCCTATGTGTGTGAAAAAACCTGGCATTTTGAAGTGTGCTTTTCTGCTATTTTTTTATGGGATCATATACTGTCTATACTAGATCAGTGCTGCATGTTTACTTTTGTAGGTTTTTTGCACATAGCACTTGTGCTACAGGGGTTGAGAGTTTTGTAGCACAGGCCACACAAATGTAGCACAAGTATAAAAAGTATAGGTGTTACCATCTCTGAAAACTACCACAAGTAGTGCATGTGACTGACAAAGGACATGAATGTTCCATTCAGGGCAGACAAAATACAAACCTTAACCAGAAATGTTTTATACGGATAAATATTACCTTTTTTTACTTATTTAAACATCCTGAAGTCCACTTATATATTTAGTCAGTTTCTTGAATCACCCTTTCTGTGATCCTTTAAATGAAATGGCCTTTTTGTGATTTGTATACCTAAATGTGGTTAGTCATGTTAGCGTGTCTTCATAATACATAGACAAATTGTATGTAAAAGAGTTTTATATTTCAAATGACCCCATTGTCATGAATTTTAGTAATTTCCATAATTGCTCATAAACAAATACAATATGTACGACTTGACACTGATCAGTATAACAGTGCCATAAAAAAGCGTAATTTATATGTTTTGAAAGAGCACCTTTAAAATGCCTGTTTGCTTGACTTTGTGGCTACAGTCTTTTTGTTCATGTTTAATGTGCTCATGTGTCCATAAGTCTCAACACCCTTCGCAACTGATTCTGCTCCAGTTTTGCTATAATGGTTTTTCTCATTATACATGTAAATGCTAATCTGTGCTTTGCTTTGGCTTTCTGCTTGTCTGTTGTCTCCCTCCTTATCCATTCATTTTTGTCTTGTCCAATGTTTTTCTTTGTCAACCCTTTTCTTCTCCCCGTACTTTGCCGTTTGTTGTGTCTGCTATCGCCTGCTTTCATCTGACCAATCATCTGCACCTAAACCCCTCCCTGCTCAAAACCCCTGCTCAAAAATCCTGCATCATGATTGGCTCCTCTGGCGACGACCCTGTCCTGCGCTCCCCCTTTGGCCTGCCTGCCCTGCCCTGCCTTGTCCTGCACTGATTGGTGGCTACGTACCTCCTCGTTGCCTCTCTGTGATTGGCTGTGGTGTTGGCGCGTGGTGTAGTTCACCAAAATATGGGCTTCTTGCTGACAGGTACCACTTCTGCGAGAAGTGTTTCAATGAGATCCAGGGTGAGACTGTGTCCTTGGGAGATGACCCATCCCAACCTCAAACGTAAGATTCTCCTCTTGCATACTATTTTTAAAACAGTGTTTTATTGCAGCATGATCTTTTTTTTCTTCTCTCTTCAGCTGTACAACAAGAAAACAGTTTGAAAAAAGTTTGTCTTGCATTTCCAGTATCAATACCCCCCCAATATTACATATATTGATGGATGTGTTGTGATTTGTATAGAGATCCGTCTGCACTTGTCCCTTATAAATTAACATTTACATAATTCATCAGAGGTTTCTGTTGATTCAATTTTGTGTTATCTACCAAATGAATAAAAAAGTAAAGGATAATAAAGTAGTACATTTTAGTAACATTGCTCAAAAAGTTGCCCGTGTATCAGTTAGAATATAAAATTCAGTCAACAACAATAAATCCCAAACTTGGGTTTGCCATTTTGGGATTTTAAAGAAGCAGGAATTTTGGAGACCGTAAATGCACCCTTTGAGTCTTTTGATATTTTATAGTCTTTTCTTGTTTTAACAGTGCTATAATTTGCATATATTTCTAGATCGATCAACAAGGATCAGTTTGAAAAGAAGAAAAATGACACACTCGACCCTGAGCTGTAAGTCCATTTATCCTTTAATTCCAGTTTTGTGCTCTCAACAAAATTATCAGGGTTAATACTCCCCACCCCCCATTTTCTCTGCAGATTTGTGGAATGTATGGATTGTGGTCGGAAGATGCATCAGATTTGTGTTTTGCACAATGACACTATATGGCCGTCAGGGTGAGTGTTCGTTCTTTTTTGCACTGAAATTGAATACAAATGACTGGTTTCTAACACCAACCTTTTTCTCTTTTCCCTTGTTTAGCTTTGTGTGTGATGGTTGTCTGAAGAAGTCTAACAAGACCCGTAAAGAGAATAAATATGCTGCTAAAAGTATGTGCTTCCATTTCAGTGTTTTATTAAAATGTACCAACTGTCAAATCTTCTCTATGTATTTTCTTCTCACTGATAATGTAACTAGTAATGACATTTAAACTACTTTTGTTATTTTTGTTTTTTTCTTTCCCAGGGCTTCCACATACCAAACTAGGCCTCTACTTGGAAACACGGGTTAATGACTTTCTGAAGCGACATAGTCACCCAGAGGCTGGTGAAGTCACTATTCGTGTTGTTCATGTCTCGGACAAAGTGGTGGAAGTCAAACCAGGCATGAAATCTAGGTAATTAAGAAAAGACGCTCAGGATTAATACCAAACATTTATCTGTTGGACATTTCAAGATTAGTTGCTTTAATACACATTTTGTCATTTATATTTTTGCCGTGAAGCTTCATTTGTTTACTCTGATTTATAATGTAATATACCTCCGATGCGGACTTTTATCGATGCTTGGATTCCTTTTCACAGGTTTGTGGATAGTGGAGAGATGTCAGAGTCTTTCCCATACAGAACGAAAGCTTTATTTGCATTTGAGGAAGTGGACGGTGTTGATGTCTGCTTTTTTGGTATGCACGTGCAAGAGTATGGCTCAGATTGTCCACCCCCTAATCAAAGGTCAGGCATATGTAATTGTTGTGTTTATTATTTGATGGGCCTATTTTTATTTCCTGCTAAAGTCTTTTTTTTCTTTTTTTTTTCTCCTCAACCCTTTAGACGAGTTTACATATCCTACCTGGACAGTGTCCACTTCTTTCAGCCACGCTCTCTGAGAACAGGCGTGTACCATGAGATTCTTATAGGATATCTGGAGTATGCCAGAAAACAAGGGTAAGATGATACTCCCCTTTCAGCAGTATTTTTAATTTAACAAATGTTCATATTTTTGCATTGTGTCATTTTTAATTTAACCTTTTTGGATTTTGTTTTTCTTAGCTTTACCACAGGACACATCTGGGCTTGCCCCCCTAGTGAAGGAGATGATTACATCTTCCACTGTCACCCTGCAGACCAGAAGATACCCAAGCCCAAGAGACTGCAGGAGTGGTATAAAAAGATGCTGGATAAAGCCGTAGCAGAGCGCATCGTGCATGACTATAAGGTACAATTGAAACGGTATAAAACAGTAAAAAAATTTCAGTATATAGGATATCTGGAAATGTGATGAAGTAAGTTTATATATATATATATTTTATAATATATATATATATATATATATATATATATATATATATATATATATATATATATATATATATATATATATATATATATATATATATATATATATATATATATATATATATATATATATATATAATATACACACTTACTTATTTACTTACTTAATTAAAATTAGGGGTGGGATGGTTAAAATTACTCACGGTTTGGTTTGTATCACAGTTTCGGTAAGGTTCGGTATGTGCTATGTTCAAGGAAATTAGGACATTTGTTGAATAAAAAGAAACAAAATAAGAACAAATAATCAAACTACAAGTGACAACACAAATACATACAATAGAGCAAAGATGCATATAAAGTAAACAGTGCTTCTCAGGTTTTCCAGGCACAGAAATTGAATAAAGTAATCAAATATAAAATAACATAATAATAATAATAATAATAATAGCATATTATAATCTTCACTGTATAAATTACATCAAGATAAATCATTATTGAAGTTATAAAAGCTATTCAGTCAAGAGCAGTGAGTGATTTCTTAGTCATTTGTTGTTTGATTTAACATTACAAACACAGAGAGCATGAAAAGGCTTCTTTCCCTTTAAGACGTAATACACAAATGCAGTATATACTGTTAAACATGAACACATGTCTTTATCGACTGTTTACGTTTTACTTAAGACAGCCTACTATGTTCGCTAGGAATACTCACCAAGATGGGCATGTTTTTTGTGTGAATTATCCATTATGCGCAAGACTTGAAAGAGAAGTCAATATTTGTGCGCTATCTGCGACACGCCATATGCGCGGCTTCAGATGAGTGCACACACACACATCTTTCAGCGTGCACAAGTTCTCTTTTGCTCTTTGCTCTTGACTGTTTAGATTGGCAAGGCTTAAATGAGTTTAGTTTAAACACAACGTGCTTTTCATCGCTGTTGTTGTAATGTATTGTGAAGCCAGAATTTGTATCCATCGAAAGAAACATGCATTAGCATAACTCTGTCTGTATGTTTTACAAATGGTTATTTTCAAGAAACCATATTATAGATTTGGTGAATATTAACTTTTTATTTTAATTTTTTTACAGGACATCTTCAAACAGGCAACAGAGGATCGCCTCACCAGCGCCAAAGAACTGCCCTATTTTGAGGGTGATTTCTGGCCCAATGTGCTTGAAGAGAGTATCAAAGAACTGGAGCAAGAAGAGGAGGAAAGAAAGAGGGAGGAGAACAGCACGTCCAATGAGAGTGTTGATGTTAGTCTTTAAGCTCTTACTCATCTCAGGTTTTGTTCCCTTCTAAAAGTGCTTTTTCACACAACCCTGAATGCTTCTCTTTATTTCTCCAGACAACAAAAGGTGACAGCAAAAATGCCAAGAAAAAGAACAACAAGAAGACGAGCAAGAACAAGAGCAGTTTAAGCCGAGCCAACAAAAAGAAGCCGGGGATGCCAAATGTGTCCAATGACCTTTCACAGAAACTCTATGCCACAATGGAAAAGCACAAAGAGGTATGAGAGAGACTAAAGCCTGATTTCTGCCTGATTTATTTTTAATCGAGGTACATTGTCAAACATTTAGTGTTTGTTAGGTTTGGTGGCACCCTGATCAGTATCTTTTGTAAAAAAAAATGTATACAACATTTTATTTTTTCTCCAAGGTATTCTTTGTTATCCGGCTGAGTGCAGCCAATTCCAATGCTCTGTTGCCTATTTCTGATTCGGATCCTTTGATGGCGTGTGATTTGATGGATGGTCGTGATGCCTTCCTAACACTTGCACGGGATAAACACCTGGAGTTTTCTTCATTGCGGCGCTCCAAATGGAGCACTATGTGCATGCTGGTTGAACTGCACAACCAGAGCCAGGACCGCTTTGTCTATACCTGCAATGAGTGCAAGCATCATGTTGAAACTCGCTTCCATTGCACTGTGTGTGAGGTAAGGACTATAGAATAAGAGGAGTGGGGAGATGGTAGTGATTTATGATGTGGTCTTATGCTATTTTTATTAGTTGTCTGTATAAAGCTTATATGGCATGAGAAGATAACCAGTTTTTCTTTGGACAGACCCACATTTTTTTGCATTGTCCTAATTTACTCGAAAATTGCCTTTTGTACAGTACACAATGATAACTTTGGCATTTAATGATTATTCTAACCTCTCCTTCACAGGACTATGATCTCTGCATCACTTGCTACAATACAAAAGGTCATGAGCACAAGATGGAGAAACTGGGCTTGGGGTTGGACGACGAAAGCAACAGTCAAGCTGCTTCATCAACGCAGAATCCTGGAGACTCACGGCGTCTCAGTATTCAGCGGTGTATCCAGTCTCTGGTGCATGCTTGCCAGTGCCGCAATGCCAACTGTTCACTTCCATCTTGCCAGAAAATGAAACGTGTAGTTCAACATACCAAAGGCTGCAAACGCAAAACGAATGGTGGTTGTCCTATTTGCAAGCAGCTCATCGCACTCTGTTGTTACCATGCAAAACACTGCCAAGAGAACAAGTGTCCTGTGCCATTCTGCCTCAACATCAAGCAGAAACTGCGACAACAACAGCTCCAGCACAGGCTACAGCAGGCCCAGATGGTGCGTAGAAGAATGGCCAGCATGCAAAGGGCAGGCCAGCAGCTTCCAGGAGGCAATGGTGGGCTGCCATCTCCTGGAAACAGTAGTACTACTGGTCCAAGCACACCAACACCAAGCAGTCAGCCTCCTACCCCACAGCCACCCACTCAGTTATGCCAGCCTCCAGCAACTCAACCTGGGGTTGGAGGTGTTCCATCAAAGCAGCAACAGCAGTTGGCAGGGATGGCCCATCAGTACCAGCAAATGTCTGGAAGTGGTGTTATGATGAACTCCCCGCAACAGTCCATGATCCCACAGCAGCAGCAGCCAACATCAGTTCAGCATCTTCAGCATGCCAACAACCTTCCTCCATATGTGCAAAGACCTCCAGGTTCCTCTCCACTTTCTCAGTCAATGGGAAAGCCAGGCATGGTGCCAGGTGGCTTCCCTCAACAGCAACAGTCGAGCCTAGGGCAGCCTGTAATGCCTCAACATCAGCAACCTGGCCCTCCACCCGCCGCAGTAGAAATTGCCATGAAAATTCAACGAGTCGCAGAGAGTCAACGGCAAATGGCTCAGCAAAAGATCCTGCAGAGAAACCAGGGTCCTGGCATGATGCCTCCACATGGCCTGCATCAGGGTCCCCAGACACAAAGCCAAATGGGCATGAACCTTCCTGGAGCTGCAATGGTTGGACCTCAGGGAATTCCATCCCAGACACAAGTAGCAGCGGCACGAACTCACATGGATCAGCAGCAGGGAATGATTTCAGCAGGCATGCAGCAGCAGACAGGAGCTCCGACTCAGCTCCCTCATGTCCAGTTGCAGCAGGCCCAGCAAGGAGCACCCCAACTTCAGGGGACGCAACAGCAGCCGTGGACTGGTCCTGGCATGCCTCCTCACCAGAGACCTGGGGCAATAAACCAAATGGGTCTGCAAGGAATGGTTGCACCTCAACAACAGCAGCAGCAGACAGTTCAACAGCAGCAGCAAGGGCATTCAGGTGTAATGGGTATGATGAGTGGCCAAGGAGGGCCTGCACTTGCAGGTGCTGGCCCTGGAAATCACTCTCAAGCTGCCTTAATGGAACTCGTAAGAACCTTAAGGTTACCCAACTCTCCCCATCAACAACAGCAAGTCCTGAATATACTACGTTCAAGCCCTCAGCTCATGGCAACCTTTATAAGGCAACGAGTTCCTAGGTATCTTGGTCGAGGAGGGCCTGGAGTAGGAGGTGCGGGTGTACCAGGAGGACCTGGTGGAGGTCCAGGGATCATCGATGGCCAACAAATTAATGCAAATCCTGGGGCAGCTCAAGGTAGTATGCATATGGCACAAGGAAATGGCATGCCAATAAATCAGCTTCAGCAGCAGCAACAACAGCAGCAGCAGCTTCAACAACGGTCTATGATGAGTGGAAATTTGCAGCAACAACAGCAAATGGCAGCGTTGCAGCAGCAGCAGCAACAGCAACAACAACAACAACAACAGCAGCAACAACAACAGCAGCAACAACAACAACAACAACAACAACAACAACAACAACAACAACAAGGTGTAATGCCCAATCAACAAGGTGTAATGCCCAATCAGGGCACCAACATGTCTAACATCTCCCCGCAATTCAGAGAAATTATGAGGCGGCATTTGCTGCAGCAGCAACAACAACAACAACAACAACAGCAACAACAACAGCAGCAGCAGCAGCAGCAACAGCAACATTTGGGAAATCATGCACAGTTTCAGCATCCTCAACCACCCCAGCAGCAGGGTTATCTTGGCCAGGCTGGAATGCCACCACAGCAGCCTGGCCAACCTCAGCCTGGCAGTCTCCAACAGCAGCAGGGAGGTACCCAGCCTGGGACCCAGCAAAACTACTCTGTATCCCATCAGCAGGTAGCAGCAGCTCTGCAACAGAGACTACAGCATCAGCATCAACTACAGATGCAGCAGCAGCAGCAGCAGCAGCAGAGTGCTATGGCAGGACTCCAAGGTGCTGATGGAGGTCCCGGAAGCGGTGGTCCCCTCCAGCAGCAACAGATGCAATCCGCTGCCATTGGTTCACAATCTACTACCATGATTCAGCAAGCTTTGCAGCAACGGCTCCTCCAGCAGCAACAGTCACACCTAGGAGGAGGATCTCCTGCTCAACACAATCCCATGAGCCCTCAGCAGCCCCAGCAACAGATGTCCCAGTCTCCCCATTTGCAGGGCCAGCAGTTGTCTAATTCCCTAAGCAACCAAGTCCGCTCACCCCAGCCGTCGCCTCGGCCACAGTCACAGCCACCGAACTCTAGTCCATCTCCTCGCTTGCAGCCCCAGCCATCACCTCATCACATCTCGCCCCAGACCCAGACGGGGTCGCCTCACCCAGGTCACCTTCCTCAGCATCACAGTGGCATGTCTGCTGTGCACCCTCAACAGCAACAACCGCAGGCATCCCAACAGCAGCAACAGGCTAATGCGATGGACCAGAGCCCATTTGGAGCAGACCAGAGTGCCATGCTTTCGCAGCTAGGTGGGATGGGAGCCTTGCATGGGCAAGGGACAAATGACATGCTGACAAATAACCAAGATATGGGGTCGAACATGAATCACTCGTTAGATTTGATGTAATGTTGCAATGCTCAAAGAACTGTCCTGATTGCCAGAGTTTGGTAGCAGATCTAGGATTTACAAAGGCTGTCATCGATAGTATTATTATTATTACTATTATTATTATTTAATATTTTTCTTATGTAATTGAAAAGAACTGAACTTCCTATGGGAGATACTACATGTGCAAGTCAACAAATTAAGTTAAATGAATGGTAAGTTATTGCTGTTAATATATAAAAATATATAAATATATTTTTTGCCAATTGTGTTCAAAGGGTTTTGGGTTAAGGGATGGGAAATATTTCCTCTTGGTATATGACCAGAAATATTTTTGGGGTGAAGAAGTCTGCCTTTTTTTATAGATATTTTTTAAGATTTTAAAAGTGGCATGAAATTAAAAAGCAAAATGCGTAAACAAAATGGACTATTTTGTTTTCTTTTTCCTCTAAATAGTCAAAAATGTCATCAGTTTTGGAGAGTATTAGATTTATTCTCTCAAATGTAATGATTATGATGGCATTGGTAATAACTGTTATTTATTACTCAGCTCTTTTGGTTGGCTAATAGATATTTTCTTGTTCTTTTGTTTTGGACAGTTTATAGCATATGCTATTTGAACCTCCTACAATTCTTGAAGAGTATATTTTTGTTAGTGATAGAACCTGACTATAAATGGATGAATTTATATTCTTATTTTTTATGTCTTATTTTTGTTTCTTTGCTTTTTTGAGGGGTGGTTGGGGCTAAAATGAAGTTTTGATAGTGTTTGGGAAACAATAATGTGTTTTCTGATGGCTTGTTGCATGGGAAATATCTGTCCTATGCATGTCGCAGTTTTCCCACCCTCATTCACCCTGTCCCATGAATGTTTTCACTATTCCCTCCTTCTCAGTAATGGAACCTGATGACACTACAGGTGTGCGTAGGACAGTGCAGTGATCTCTACTGAGAAGACTAAATGCAGATAAGGGATTATGGATTTTGCAAATAATCACCTTGAACTTCCCTCTTCCATCTCTGACTCCAAGTACTCTCTTCTCCCGTCTCTCCAGTAAGGAATTGTTGTTCTGACTCTTCACGCGCATCTCTAGTGTTCTGAACTTTGGGATTTAAGTGATGATCTTAATGTATAAAGAAAATTCTGAACTGAAAATAAATTACTGAAAATGAAATGTCTTTGTAAAAATATATATATAAATATACGTGTGTGTGTGAATGAAGGTAAATGGACAGATGTTTCTTCTTGATTTAATATGCTTTGAGCTGAAGAACTATGGGCAGCTTAGACTTAACCTGTGAGATTTTTTTTTTATACATAAATGGAGCTCAAGTCAGACAAGCACCAATGCGCCTTTGTACGTGTACTTCATTACAAGGATTTCATTAGTGTGTACTAAACCCACACTGTCTGTCATCTCCATCCTGTGCACAAATACAGCGAGAAAGAGTTTTAGATAAGGAAGTGGATGTTTTTTTGTTTTTTTTTTGATGGCATATGACAATAACCTATAAATGAATTTTTTTCTCTTGGTTAAAGGGGTCCTGGATGACTACACAACAGAGGCAATATGGCTTTAGACTTATTTTATAAAAAACGAGGAGAACAATATTTGTTTTATATATATAGATATATTTAATTTTATTTTTGAGAGTAAAAAAAACTTCAAGCTAATTCAAGAGTTGATATTGAATTACACTTTTTCAAAGATATTGATGATGCAACATGACACTGCTGTTATACCATATACGTCCCACTTTGGGAATAATGAGAAATATGACATTTTGAGGAAATGTCTTATGAGTGTGTATAGACGTATACAGATTATGATTCACTGTACAAACCATGGAAATTTGCTTTGATCTGTAAGTTGTTGTTTTTTTCTTTCAAAAAGCGACTGGAAAACCAACCATACAGTTTTATGGTTCCTAGTTTTGACCACTTTTCTCTTGCTAACACTTTGGTGCTCGCTGAGAGGAGCAAAAACTGTTGCTCTGATTTCAGTAGTTTTACTGTTTGTTTGGTTGGTTGGCTGTTCTTTTTTTAAAGTTATTATGGTGGTCAGACGTTTTGCCAATTATTTAATTGTACATTAAAATATGTTTGCACCATTCAAAAATAATTGGTTTTTGGTGTGGTGTAATTCTTACATTGTAGATGTGGAGCTAAAACTATCACTGAACCAGTTAATCCAACCGCAGTACCACGTATTTCTAATTAAATATTTAAAAAAGCATTTGAATTTGTTGATAATGTTACACCAAAGTTTTATTTATGACATCATAATACCAGGTTTTCCATTTTAAAGTGCAAATACCTTAGCAAAAGCAACCACTGACATTTGGCACAGACAGTTTATCAAATATATACAGGTCACATGAGATACTAAACAGTTGAGCTTCCAGAGATGGACATTGCTAGAGGCTAAATATACATTCTAGAGGCTAAATATACCTCAATATAGAAAAATTGTCTTCAAGTCTCAGTTAACATCTTAGACTAAAATAACACCAAATATTAACAGCAGTCGAGTTAAATCTAACATTGTAGACTACTGTGCAAGATGGTGCAGTCATATTTGGCAAGAATATGCACAAGAGGACCAAGGAACATGTACAAAATTGCACAAATACTGTGATGGATATGAGATATTAGCAAGCAATAGTTTTGGGGGAAAAAAATAAAATGCAGCTTTATTTCACACACAATTACACTAAAAGTAGAACATTGTGCAATGACAACTTTTTCCACACCACAATATTTGAAGTCTCAAAGATGGCACAGTGTTGAAATGCTTTTACAAAGTTGTATTGCACATATTTTTAGTATGTGCAGGCCACTTATTCGTATTTACTGCATATGAGGTGTGCAATTAAAATTGAGGGTCAAGATTAGAATAATATATGTGTTTACCAAGTATATCATGTACATATCTAGTGTGTATATTTATGAACATACGTGACAGCTTGGCTTTTCAGATTATTTAATTGTGCTAATTACTCTGCACTAGCATTGTCATTTTATGTAAGTACATGACCAGACTTAAACTCATCTCGGCTAGTTGAATCTGTAAACTACAAAACATGGCAAAATCAGTATCAGAGAAACTAGCTTGATTTGTTTCATGGCCAATACAACTTCAAAATCTCATAATACTATAAGAATTGTAACTAATTTAATCATCGTCACTGTGCTTGATTGCAGTCGCAATCCTGAAACAACATTTCGAACGGTTTTAACTTGATTAGAACTAGTAGTGCAAATAAATGTAGCTGTGGTGGAAGTTGTGCAAACGCATAAAGCAAAAAGGATGTACCAATTCTCATTCCCCTTTGCTCACACCATCCTCAGTCTCTGAAATGTCAGATCTCCAGCTCCCAGCTCCTGAAGAACCCCCTCGCTACGAAGGCCTCTCTAAAAGTCACAGTCAGTGAGTTGAGGGTGATATCTGTCACAGTTACCTCCTCTGGGCCCATAACTGGACTCCAGTCCTCAGATAAAGGAGATATTGTCATTGCCTCTGACTCAGTGGTTGGACTCCAGGCTCCTCTCCTGACATGCTCTGAGACACAGAGTAGAATTTGTACATATTTACACCTTCGTGTGACAAATGTTAAAGTATCATGATTAAGAACAATCTAACATTGTAAGAGATTCTTGTAAAAGGTAAGAGATCATTTTAAAATGTGTGTGACTGTAAACGCTGTGACTGTCGAGAAGAAGTCTGCTGTGGAGCTCGCTTCAGTGACTGCAGAAGTGCGGATATCGACTGCAAAGGGGGGTGATCACAAACACCCTCCTGAAACCTAAAATGACAAATGGGACACCCTACGGTCTCATGGACAAGGCAGCCATTGAGTCCACAAGACCGAAAGTACATACAGTATGAAGAGTGGGATTTGGGACAGTGCTTAACAAACTTACTGTTTAAAGTATTGCTGCCAGTTTTAGTTCCTTCTGGTCTTGTGTCCTCCTCCTCCTCTTCCTCCTCCATAACCCCCTCATCATCATCATCATCTTCTTCTTCATCCCTTCTATCCCATTCTTCCTCAGAAGTCTCTCTGGATGTTTTCTTCTTTTTCTTGTGGTGGTTTAATTGTCGATATATACAAGTCCCTGAGGACTGGAACCTTGGGTCAAGCGACCGGGTCAAAGAGAGCGGCAGACGCGCTGAAGACTGCTCTGTATCTCTGTGTGTGCTGCGTAGATCCATTGCGTAAATGCTCCTCTTGGAGAGAGCAAAATGCAGATCGACATGACATTAATGACAGTTAAGCAGGGAAACAATCACAGAAATGAAGATGTTTTAGTGGTCATTACCTGCATAAGGAGTCTTTTCGGTTTGGGCCCTCTTTTACGCCACCCCACTGATCTCTCTCTCTGTTCTCTGTGTGCAAGTAGAAAATGCAGTGTGATGATTTAGATACATGGCTGAAAGTGAAATGTTTCATTTTTATAAAGGCTCACTTTTCTTCATACGCTAAAACCAGTCGAGGATCTAGGATGTGCTCTTCTGGCTCCCATGTGCTGTACCTTTGAAATCCCAAAAACATGAAGACTTAGACTTAAGACTTTTAGAAATAAAGCATGCTGTCATGTTTCTTTTTATTTAAAACAGGCTATAATAATAATAATAATACTTACTTTGGAGGCCAGCCCTTCCACTTCAGTAAATACTCTACATGACCCTTAAACATAAATAAATATAAATCAAAACTAAATCAACATTTTCATCATATTAAAATATCATCAGTTAAAATTAATACACTGTTTCTTTTCGATTACACGTGTGCGATTACGTAATTATATGCTTGCGTCATAAGAATTATGAAGGGACAACCCCCTAAACTAACAGCTCCTCCTTTCTATTTTAATACAGTCCTGATATTTTACATATGAGGATAAAAGTAACGGTTATTAAACGCGCGTTATTTTAAGCGGAATGCGTGTTTTAATATAATTTAAAATTAATTGAGAGCTACGTCTGTTCGCAACAATAACCTCAAATGTTGTTTTGATTGTAGATAACCCTTAAACTGTGTCTATACATGGCCAAACTTTACAACTAGCATTAGATCCCAACGGAAAATAAAACTGCGTAGTCTCCATGACTACGAATAGGATCGCCACCCAGTTCCAAAAGCGTGATGTGCGACATGCGTCATCATCGAAGTTATTAGACTACAAACACACTTCCACGTTGTTGTAAGAGGACGTGTGTGTCCGCGCCCCTCTAACATGTATGTGTGCAGCGGGCACACAGATTGAACTGTCAACAAACACTCAGATACACGCGCATGTCACTTACCTTTCTAACTCTTTTCTTTATGATTGATTCCACAGCGAACACTTGCTCACCGATTGCCGACAGTTCCATCTGTTAAGTTATTCCTCCAAAAAAATAACGAAGTAGCTGTCAATGTATCTTTGTGTTTTTCCTTCTTGTCGTTAAAATAACTGTGAAATACAAGTCGCATACACAGTTATAATGGCTGCACACGTTCCTTTTCTTCCGCTGCCTTGTTTACAATTCAGTATTTTATGCTTTGCACTGCTCCATTTCCTTGTACTAGATGAGTACAGTGACTTTTAAAATCTGCGACACATCTGCAGCGCGTAGCGCGCCCCCGTGCGCCACACAGCGGATTGACTTGCACCACTGTTGGTCGGTTAGTCAACCAGCCGCTATCACATAGTTTCGTTTCCCTCAGGATTTATGGGATTTATACTGTTTTTCAGATTTTATTTTGACAATACAAAATATGAAATATAAAAATGACCTTTTGTATTACAAAAGCATTACAATGGTATGTATGGGCGATCTCTCCCACATACAGAAGTCTCTTTTATGCTATTTGCATTTATTGGATCAGAAATACAGTTGTGAAAATATGTAAAATAACTTGTAATATATTTCACAAAAGTAATTTTCCAGTCCTCATTCACATGATCCTTCAGAAAGGTGGTGCTCAAGAAACATTTCTTATTATTATCAATGTTAAAAACAACCACATGTAGTAACTGTCGACGCAAGAGGAATCCGTCGGAAAGGGATTTCTGGGTACCAACCCGGACTGTATCCAAAAAACAACAGCTGCCCAACTCACTGTAAAATTAAATGTGCAACTCGACTCTCCTGTTTCCACCAAAACTGTTCATCTGAGGCTCCACAGAGTCAGTATTCATGGTCAGGCTGCTGTAGCCAAACCTTTGGTCACTCATGCTAATGCCAAATGTTGATTTCAGTGGTACCAGTAGAGGAAATCTTGGCTTATGGACAATGTAAAATATATTGTTCTCTGATTAATCCAGTGGCTTCACTCTCTTTGCCACATCCGAGAGTAACAGTCTGGAGAAGCCCCAAAGAGACTTAACACCTGGATTGTGCGCACCCAGATTAAATCACAGTGGTTGATCACTGATGGTTTGGGCCTCAATGCCAAGCACAGTCACTGTCACTGCCAAGGACTAGCAAACCATTCTAAAGGACAATGTGCACCCAATGGTTCAAACGTAGTACCCTCAAGGTGGGGTCGTGTATCAGGATGATAATGCAGCAATACACACAAAAAGACTGGTGACAGGATTTACAGCCAAACAGTCATTTTAGGGTGTTTTGGAGGAGCGAGTCAGGAAACAGTTTCCTCCACCAGTGACCTGGCCACTGTTTTGGAAGCGGAAGGGCTCAAAATCCCTCTAGCCACTCTGAAGGACTTGTATGTGTCAATCCCAAGATGAATTGATGCTGTATTGTCTTACACCATGCTAATAAATGATTGTGGTCTAAAACAAGGAGTTTCAGTTTCATTGTCCAACCCCCTTTTTTCAGGATTTATGGATGAACAAAGTTCAAAAGAATAGCATTTATTTCTTGAAAGATTTTTTTTAGATAATAAATGTCTTTACTGTTACTTCTGATCAATTTAACAGTGCTCCTTTCTTTCAAAAAAAAAGACCCAAACTATTTAATAGTGTAGATGATGTGAACAAGATGGATAAAGCAGCACTATATTGTATACATAAAGACATTTTTAATGATGTCACAGCACATTTTACATCATACATAAAGTGCCATCATAAGCATTTTATTTGAATGGAAAAAAATGGCATGAGCACATGTTGTCCCCATCTCCCTGAAAAAGGGACGTGGGGATTTAGATTGTCATGGCAAAAGAATCTATTCATCTCTACAGTATTACAAAGCACCCTGTGTATGGACATGTGGAATGTTCCTTTTAAGTTGTATCTGATTTGAGTGTCTATAATCCTTTTGAAGTGTTTTACACAATGTGTTGAAGATTGGTTTTTAATAAGTGAAACTGAACAGAGCTGGATCTGAAGATAACCTGAGATGCGTTAGACTTCCCTTTGTGTAATCTGCTCCCTCTGTAAACAGTTTAAGGCTATGTTAATCCAATTTCAATCTAAGATGAATTGATTTGAAAGATTTTAGAGACCTCAGCCTTTCTAAATATTAGCATTTTCTAGGTAAAAGTACATACAGCCGTTTTGTTTTAACAACCGTTTTTGGCAGTTGACATTTTTTTTTACTATCAACACTCACCGGTTCTATTTTCCTACATGTAGTCTAGGATTCAACAAGTCTAACCTTATCCGTTTAAAAAGAAAGAGTGTCGAGAGCAACCATTTAAGGTAAGAGATTAACAAGTGACCGTTTTGGTAACTTATGTCATAAGAAACTAACACAAAACATCCAATTACTGTGGTGTCATGCCGTACTGTGATACACAGGAAACATCTCATCTGTCCTTATGCCATTAAATATGTAGGGAACGGTTAAGCAGGGGCTACTGGTGTTCCTTCTCTAAATCTTCAAGTACATGCACTAAACAAGTACATATGCACCCCTGTGTTAAAAAAAAATCCAGTTGGTCAAACAAATACCTTTTTTTATGTTGACCTGTAATGTGTGGCAGACACATCAAACGATCACATGGATGCACAGGACTTTACATGGAAAGAGAGAAGAAGTGAGGATGACAGGTGATGCACAAGGAGAACACATCACTAAGAATTCCATAACCTCTCACTTTCAAGTCAGAAAACAGTACAAAATAAAAGAAATAATCAACGTATAAAAAAATGCATCAGAATCCCAAATACCAAACAAAATTCTCAGCGTAGTGTTTTGTTGTCTTATGATAACTTTGCTGCTCCAGTCTCAATGGCAAAAGTCCAGTGGTGCGTGTGTGTGTGTGTGTTTATCTGTAAACAAAGTCTGAGCAGTGTGCTTTAATGACTGGTTGAGTGCAACTCTATTTGCTGCTCTTTAAATGGGTCCCTGATTGAACCTCAAATTTCCCTCCTGAGCATGAGCTTGAGAAACCTCCAAAAACAAAACGTAACAAAAAGAACAAGGAGAAAAAACAAACAAAACAAAACAAAAATCGATCCAAAACATTCAGTTATCAGACCTCCACGTCTGGTGGACCTCCACCTCCTCTGGCACGACCAATAGGAGTTCACAGTTCTTCCCTCGAAGCTGGTGACGCAAGAACTTCCTGTGAAATAACCAGAATGACAGCTAGAGATAAAACAGACCTTCGCGTTAAAACCGGCCGCTACTTCCTCCTTTAGCATTTCACACCTACCTCAGTTCATCAGCTGTTCCGATAGCATGAGGACTGCGCAGTTTGGAGTCCAAGTTATAGTAGACTCCTCCCACTTCTCGAACTCCAATCCAGTGCTGCCGCTTGAGGGGTAATCGCAACGGACCCCAGCGCAGATTGGATGGCACATTCAAGATGAAACCAGTAACATTCAGCAGTGCAATGCTCCCAACGTCCCTGTGGGATAACAAATACATAGGACACAAAATGAACATCACATTAAAGGGATAGTTCGCCCAAAAATTTATATTCTGTCATTTACTCCCTTTGATTGACAGGTGATCTGACCAATTATAATCCGCCAACCACCGAATCCGCCATTTTGTCTGACAAAGCAGTCAGGGGGTATATTCCAGAAAGCAGGTTGTGAGACATACCCAGGTATGTTTAAGAGTAACTAAGCAGATAACCTCAACTTTCAGTTCCAGAAAACAGAGGTAACTTTCAGGGTATAGCAACTCACTCTCTGAACATAACCTGCTCCGGAGCAGGTTATGTTCCAGGGTTAGTTTGTTTAAGAGGTATTCAGATATGCGTTATATACAGGTGCTGGTCATATAATTAAAATATCATCAAAAAGATTTGATTTGATTTATTTAACTAATTCCATTCAAAAAGTGGAAATCATATTCATTCATTACACAGAGACTGATATATTTCAAATGTTTATTTTAATTTTGATGATTATAACGGACAGCTTAGGAAAATCCCAAATTCAGTATCTCAGAAAATTAGAATATTACTTAAGACCAATACAAAGAAAGTATTTTTAGAAATCTTAGCCAACTGAAAAGTATGAGCATGTATAGCACTCAATACTTAGTTGGGGCTCCTTTTGCCTGAATAACTTAAGCAATGCGGAGTGGCATGGAGTCGATCAGTCTGTGGCACTGCTCAGGTGTTATGAGAGCCCAGGTTCCTCTGATAGTGGCCTTCAGCTCTTCAGCATTGCATTGCAGCATTGCATAATCACATCTTCCTCTTCACAATACCCCATAGATTGTCTATGGGGTTAAGGTCAGGGGAGTTTGCTGGCCAATTTAGAATAGGGAACAGGGGTCCTGGTTGCTTTGGCACCGTGTGCAGGTGCCAAGTCCTGCTGGAAAATGAAATCTGCATCTCCATAAAGTTGGTCAGCAGCAGAAAGCAGTGCTCTGTAAGTCCTGGTATACGGCTGCATTGACCTTGGATATCAAAAAACACAGTTTACTATCATCAGAGAACATAACTTTGGACTACTCAGCAGCAGTCCAGTCCTTTTTGTCTTTAGCCCGGGCGAGACGCTTCTGACGCTGTCTGTTGTTCAAGAGTGGCTTGACACAAGGAATGCGACAGCTGAAACCTATGTCTTGCATTTGTCTGTGCGTAGTGGTTCTTGAAGCACTGACTCCAGGTGCAGTCCACTCTTTGTGAATTTCCACCACATTTTTGAATGGGTTTGGTTTCACAATCCTCTCCAGGGAACAGTTATCTCTATTGCTTGTACACTTTTTTCTACCACATCTTTTCCTTCCATTCGCCTCTCTATTAATGTGCTTGGACACAGCTCTGTGAACAGCTAGCCTCTTTTGCAATGACCTTTTGTGTCTTGACCTCCTTATGCAAGGTGTCAATGGTCGTCTTATTGACAAATGTCAAGTCAGCAGTCTTCCCCATGATTGTGTAGCCTACAGAACTAGACTGAGAGACCATTTAAAGGCCTTTGCGGGTGTTTTGAGTTAATTAGCTGATTAGAGTGTGGCACCAATTGTGTTTAATTTTGAAGCTTTTAACAATATTCTAATTTTCTGAGATACTGAATTTGGGATGTTCCTTAGTTGTTAGTTATAATCATCAACATTTCTTTAAAAAGTTTAAGAAAATACACTCACCTAAAGGATTATTAGAAACACCTGTTCAATTTCTCATTAATACAATTATCTAATCAACCAATCACATGACAGTTGCTTCAATGCATTTAGGGGTGTGGTCCTGGTCAAGACAATCTGTGGCATGGTTGTTGGTGCCAGGCGGGCCGGTCCGAGTATTTCACAATCAGCACAGTTACTGGGATTTTCACGCACAACCATTTCTAGGGTTTACAAAGAATGGTGTGAAAAGGGAAAAACATCCAGTATGCGGCAGTCGATGCTCCTTGTTGATGCTAGAAGTCAGAGGAGAATGGGCCAGCTGATTCAAGCTGATAGAAGAGCAACTTTGACTGAAATAACCACTCGTTACAACTGAGGTATGCAGCAAAGCATTTGTGAAGCCACAAGACACACAACCTTGAGGCGGATGGGCTACAACAGCAGAAGACCCCACCGGGTACCACTAATCTCCACTACAAATAGGAAAAAGAGGCTACAATTTGCACAAGCTCACCAAAATTGGACAGTTGAAGACTGGAAAAATGTTGCCTGGTCTGATGAGTCTCGATTTCTGTTGAGACATTCAGATGGTAGAGTCAGAATTTGGCGTAAACAGAATGAGAACATGGATCCATCATGGCTTGTTACCACTGTGCAGGCTGGTGGTGGTGGTGTAATGGTGTGGGGGATGTTTTCTTGGCACACTTTAGGCCCCTTAGTGCCAATTGAGCATCGTTTAAATGCCACAGCCTACCAGAGCATTGTTTCTGACCATGTCCATCCCTTTATGACCACCATGTACCCATCCTCTGATGGCTACTTCCAGCAGGATAATGCACCATGTCACAAAGCTCGAATCATTTCAAATTGGTTTCTTGAACATGACAATGAGTTCACTGTAATAAAATGGCCCCCACAGTCACCAGATCTCAACCCAATAGAGCATCTTTGGGATGTGGTGGAACTGGAGCTTCGTGCCCT
Source organism: Gobiocypris rarus (assembly GCA_023029165.1). Classification (NCBI taxonomy): domain Eukaryota; kingdom Metazoa; phylum Chordata; class Actinopteri; order Cypriniformes; family Gobionidae; genus Gobiocypris; species Gobiocypris rarus. The sequence continues at coordinate 17,603,549 of CM040920.1, forward strand.
GGATGTGCATCCCACAAATCTCCATCACCTGCAAGATGCTATCCTATCAATATGGGCCAACATTTCTAAAGAATGCTTTCAGCACCTTGTTGAATCAATGCCACATAAAATTAAGGCAGTTCTGAAGGCGAAAGGGGGTCAAACACAGTATTAGTATGGTGTTCTTAATAATCCTTTAGGTGAGTGTATATCAGTCTGTGTGTAATGAATGAATATAATCTACAAGTTTCACTTTTTGAATGGAATTAGTGAAATAAATAAACTTTTTGATGATATTTTAATTATATGACCAGCACCTGTACAGTTAAATTAATATAACTAAATGTGTTATATAGTAACAGATATAATATAAATATTATATACAAATTCTAAAGCACTATTATAACAAGGTGACGTTTAAATGTTAATTTAATTCAAATATATGTATTATTTATTTAATTGTCATCTCACATGGATCTACAGACAATATAATCCTTATTCTCAGTGAATAAAGAGTACTTATTAAATGAAGAGATTGAAAAAATGATTGGACAACCACCAAATAGGTGGCGATGTGCACAAAGAAGGTTATGTAAATCGGCATTAAACAAAAGAAGAAGAAGGAAGTAAAAAGGTGCGCTTTTTCTTAGCGTCTGTCTCCATGGTGAATCCTCGATTCGTTGTTCTGTTGAGAATGTCTTGTGTGTTCACGGTTAACGTACTCCGAGTTGGCTGAACTTACTCACAGACTCGTTTTTGGACCCAGCATACCTCATGTAAGCAAGGTCTGGGTTAATTAACCGAGAGTTCAAGGTATATATGGCGGTAGGTTAACCTTGCTTTCTCGAATACCCCCCAGGAAAGTTTGTAGATTAACGTCGGTGGACTTGAACTTGAAAACGGTGTGTACTGATGTCTTTTTGTGGTTGAAAAACTCCTGATGTTCATTCATGTCTATTTGATGCTATAAATTAACTAAAGGAAGAGATAATCGGTTCACAAGCAGCTTAAAAGGGGACCTATTATGCAAACTTCACATTTATAAAGTGTTTGAACAGAGATGGGTGTCCACAGTGTGTGCAAACAACCAGCCTATAATGGTAAACATCTACTCAATTATCAATCTCTTTCATATTTCACCCTTCTCCTACGTAAGAGTAGGGAGACCCCACCCATGACTGTTGATGATCTGTCCTTTTAGCATAGACACACCCGTGAGTGAGAAGCACAGAGACCGCCATTTCGGTTTACTCGCTGTATCAGCTAGCTAGAGTATTACAATGTCTGTGGCAAAAAATTTACCAACGAACATACGAGTCTCTATTTTACGCATGACTGCTTCACCAACGAGGGCCAGTACAATGCTAGATTTGCAAAAAAGTGAGCAAATTTCATTTCTGAATGAGCTTTCTAGAATGCTGTACGGCTAATATGGCTAAAGTTACCATAGTCTCCGACTATTCACAGAGACTAGAGCCTCAAAAAAGCTCATCGTCTGCTTAATTCATAAACGCACAATTATAATGCATTGTATAGTCTGGCGACTGACTTTTTTTTTTTTTACATATTCCCATCATTTATACAATAGTCGATGAACTGAATCAACGCAACTCCACACATCAACGTTAATATCCACTAACTATTCAGAAACGTCCAGGACAGTGCAGTCTAAAAGTTGCAATCTCTTCCGGAGTCTCTCCATTTGTGTCCGACTCCAGTTCAAACATGTAAGGCTGCATTCCACAACTGGTTATTTGTAACATTTTGGCTAAGTGAGATTCACCTTGTTGTTGAAGGAGTATCCGGAGCTTGTGTAAAGGATCCGCCCTCTTCTGGAAGGGGGACTTTGCATTTAAAGGGACACATAAAAACGGCATGTTTTTGCTCACACCCAAATAGGGGCAAATTTGACAAGCTATAATAAATGATCTGGGGGGTATTTTGAGCTGAAACTTCAGAGACACATTCTGGGGACAACAGAGATTAAGATTACATCTTGTGAAAAGGGGCATAATCGGTGCTACAGCGATCTGTCACAACACATTAAAGAGCCACAAAATGGTTTTTATTGTTTAAATTTATTTTTAAAAAAAGAGACAATTACAAAGTAACCTGCTCTGTCCTGTTTGTTGGTGCCCTGTCAGTGTCCTTTTTGCTCCGCAATATGTTTTTCACAGTGTTAGAACTTGATGTGTGGCGTGAGAGCGCCATGGCTTGTCGCACATAGCAATAGTAATTTAAGGGGGCGGGTCTTTGCGAACAGTCAATTAAGACCAAAGATAAAAGTATCATCTTTTGTCTCCAGCAGAAGAAAGAAATTCATACAGGTTTGGAACAACTTGAGGTTAAATGATGATAGAACTTTCATTTTTGGGTAAACTATTCCTTTAATGGCCCACCTATTTTCTTCTATGATAGACCTCTTCTAACATCTGGGGCATAAAATTAAAGGGACAGTTCACTATATTCACTATTTACTCGCCCTTACCAAACTTTTATGACTTACTTTCTTCTGTGGATCATAGAAGAATATATTTTGAAGATATTTGATTCCCATTGATTTCCATTGTATGGTCATAAAAATACATTAGAAGTCAATAGGAACCAAAACTGTTTGATTACTGCCATAAAAAAATGTTTTAAAAAATGCAAACAGGTTTGGAACAACATCAGGGTAAATGTAAATGATGGGAGTAAATGGTGATCATTTTCATTTTCGGGTGAAATATACCGTTATTTCTTTGGTCATAACAAGGCCAGGGGGAAAAAAGGGTCAAAAGTCAAAGAAATTCTTGAGAAGTATATTTAAAAAAAAAAAAAAAAAAAAAAAAAAAGAAGTGCCAGATTTTTTTTTTTAGTGCTTCTCTGCTGTCTTGTATGAAGAAGTTGTCGTCTAATCGAGTCATGTGTTGCATTAGACAGGAAATTATATTATATAGAGGAGCCTGACAGACACTCATGACTTTATGTAAAGGTCAATAAGTCTCTTAAAATATCAAATATTATTATTTTTTTATGACAAGCCAAGTGTTATTTCAGGACAGGCAAAAATATCATGAAGTGTAACTTTTCTTCAATTATTTGAAATGTTTTTCAAAACCAACAGAAATTTAAAGAGCACATTTCTTGGCATGTGTTTTATGCTAGACTTTTTGTTTCAAGACTTAAAGCTACAACAGTATAATTAAATACCTTCTCTTGTCCCACCAAACAGCCTCAAACCCACGAGTCTGCAATGCAGCCATGATGACATTCACATCATAGTTGCCATTACCCAGCATGTTCTTTTTGTGGGGTGTGACCAAAGTGCTAGGAGAGAGCCTGAAAAGAAATAGGAAGCAGAAGTGTGCACAAAAAAAAAACTAAAAAAAAATCCCAATTTTAGACCACTTCAGATGTAACATTACATCTTAGTACTGACCTCTGGTAGATGTCCTGAAGTGCATCACGGCTGAATGCTGCTCCATCCTGGAAGACATTGTTTAGGGCATGCAGAGCGCACAGCTCTCGATGCTGCTTTTCGTGATAAATGGCGGGAGGTTGTGACGAGGTAAGGGGCGCTCCAGCATTCGGCCTATCCTCTAGCTCAGACCCACGTCCACCGACGGCTTCTCCTTTCTGCTTGCTGACCTTCCATGGCATACAACCCAGCTCCTGAAAACCCCCTACCCCCCTCCCCTTACCAGAACATGGAGTACTCCCCATTCCTGCTGCTATGTCACCACTATCATCTCCACAGCAACCTCTCAGCTGCTTGGGATGTGTGGCAAGGGGAGGGGAGTTTGCTACTGGGATGGAAGGTGAGCCAGTGCACCTTGCAGTGAATCAGTAAAAATAAGAAAAGCACAAGTGGAAACTGATGCGTCTTCTCAGAAGCAGACTCGACTGTGTCCTCTTTCTGTGTTCTTCATGTTGTTATTGCACAAAGACTTGCTGAGCACCATAGTAACCACTAGGGCAGAGAAGTTCTTTCCATTTTGGCTGACACCTGGGTGGAAAAGACAGCTTGACTCGTACAGCTGACCAGGACTAAATGGGTCAGCAGTGCAGGACCCTGGCAACTGCCATAGAAGACCACTGTGAGAACTGCAGAGATAACCTTGGCTTTAGAGTAAGAAAGAAACACATCGAGAGACTGATTATAAATCCGATAATAAGACAACAGCAAATGCTTCAGTACTGAACCTTAATTAACCGAGTGGCAAGTCGTAACAGGAACCCTTTTGACACCTCTAAGGCTAATGTTGAGATTGTGCCCAGGATGACTGCACTGGGAATGGCTGCACAAAACTTCCTGCCAGCTGACAGGATGGGTGTATATGACTTATTAAACGAACAGAAACGATATTCAACACTTCGTACGCAAGTTTAACAAGATATTTTTGTCATATTCCTCTTTGAGCTTCTCAACTAACGTTACTGCGTTCAGACCAATTTGACACTCTGGCTACGTGCTACTCGTGATAGCAACGGATAAAACGGCATCTTTCAAAGTCTCAGTGTAACTGTTAATCATTCCCAGCACATACCTCTGTCTGCATACAATACGGTACAGTCTAGGCTGCTTTCATTCCTCAAACCTGGTGTTTTGGCGTCCACTCCGTGAGTTGTTTATTCCTTTGTCTCTTGTACTTTTTCCTTGCAGCTCTCTGGCTCAACGTGAGCATGCGCAAAACGTCATTTGCTTTCCGCTGGCTTGCGTCACGAGCAGGTTGCGTCCCATGGGACTGTCAAAAAACGTCTCGGTCGCCCACATGCCCCACGTTAGGAAATTATCAAGAGACATCCTATATCTTTTTGGAGACATTAATTTTCCTTTTTATTCCACCGATATAAATCATTTAAGGATTGTGTGTAGGGTCTATTTTGGGGCTGTATAAACACAGTCCTCTAGGTCTGTGCCTTATTGGTTTATTAGAAAATATGATCCAGACATCAACATTAAGATCTGCTGCAATTTCAAACATCTGTGGCAAATGAGTAGTCAACCTTCTGTTTGTTTTCATTCAGTGCTAATGAGAAAACAAATAACAATGCCAGACGACTTCATTCCAGATGTTCTGTAAACCAAAAAACTATTAAACCGTTTATTAGTTGCGTAACAAAATAATGTATCATATATATTGCATGCCTAGACTGGGGATGGAATTTGTATTTTTCTCCACACTGATTTAGAAGAAAAATAAGTGGAATTGATTTAAAAAAAGTTTAACGGAGCTAAGAGAATTAAACAAACTAGTTGCTGAAATCATGTGTATTTTGAGCTGTTTAATTAAATTTCTTCCTTTACTGTGATGTATTAAATCATCCCAATACTGGCTAAATAAAGTTGAAAATAAAAGTGGAATAAGATGTTCAATGCTGTCAAAGCTACAAAATTCAAGCTTTTATTGCATACGTTTATGACAACAGTCACAATGCTGAACGAAATTGTGTGTGATGTGCCCTTGATAGGCAAGACTCAAAATGACAGTCACTTAAAATGTGCAGACATACAAATCTTTCTATATTTATTTTATGAACAATATTAGCCAACTCCCAAACACATTAGCTTATTTAGAGAACTGTGTGGTCAGGGCATCTATAAGCTCCTGTTTCTTGGTTCCCGTTGTACGTATTTTAAACTGCTTGCATGCATCTTTTAGCACAGGAACTGTCAGTTTGCCCAAGGTGCCGTTTGCCACATGGTTTTTCAGCTCTTCCTCAGACATCTCAACTTTTGGCTTCTTTTCAGCACCACCGCCAGCAGAATCAGCTGTACAAAAGGATGAGACAATTCAAGTCAAGATTCTGTCAATGTCATCTTTCAAAGTTTCTGAATGTAGTGGCAGTACAATAGTAACAGTAGTAAAAAGAAAAATGTAGTAAAACATTTTGGATACTGCTAGTCTCTGGAAGTTAGCATACTCATGTAATACAGTCATTTCCAATGCATACTGAACCATGTCGCTCTGTCATTGCACCTGCAGTATCCCATATAATTATTATTCATTAGGCATGTTATCAGATGAACAAAAAAAAGAAAGACTATTTTTCCCATTTATTATGATTATATAATAATATTTATTATTATTAATATGTTATTATTATTTAAATTAATTAAACCAATAAATAAATATATTACTATTGCAATACTGTGAAATAAATATTTCATATTTTTTTATTTTACAGAATATTTTTTTATTTTAGTAACATTTATAGCTGTCTTGCCTTTCAAATGTTAAACTATAGAGCTTTAAGAGACCGTAAAACTTTTAAAATATTTTTTTGACAACAGATTTATGAACGATTCTTATGAATTTGGGAAGAGAATTAGCATATGTTGCCATTTAAAATGCATGCATTGAGTGACCAGAGATGGTGTTTGCATTTACTGTGAACCAAGCTGCTTTGAGACGCTGAAAACGCCGGCTTATGAGCTGCTCGCATTTAAACGGACACATCCTTCAGTGGCCAGTTATCAGCCAGCTGGGGAGAATCTACATTTCATTTACTCTAAATTATTAATTGTTGACCCTGGCTGAGATTCTGAGTATGTTCCGCACGCAGCCGCTCAATGGCGCCACTAGCTAGTGTAGTGCTGTCGGAAGCTGAACTTTACATGCAAGAAATAAATGTATTCAATGGGATTTAAGCAAATTCATTTCACTTTTTAGGTTGAAAAAAAAAAAAAACGTAAATACCAAGCAGCAACCTCCCACGGGCTATCTTGAAGCCAACATGGAAGTGACTTAAAGGAACACTCCACCATTTTCAGAAATAGGGCTTATTCAACATCTTTCCTACATTTAGATATGTGGGCAAATGCATTTTTGTCTCAGTGCATGCATTGTTTTACTTTGGCAAGGTCACCGCTGGCTTAGCTTAGCATAATGAATGGAATCCTATGTTGCCAGCTAGCATGTCCCGAGTAAAAGCGATCCAAAAAAAAAAAAAAAGATATTAACTTGGGACTATATTATGGAGGAAGCACAGGAAAAGCACTGCTACTTGGGCACAGAGATATCACGCAACACAAAATGAAATCCCAAACTTCCATCAACATACCAGCATATCTTGTGCATGTGTTGCGTGATATCTCTGCGCCCAACTAGCAGTGCTTCCCCTGTGCTTCCCCTAATAAAGCCCCAAGTTAATATCTGCCTAGGAAATCACCTAGTCTTAATCTGCATCACTATTTGTATTTGTTGTGAATACGCAGGCCACAAGAAGTAATTAGGTGGGGTATTTTTTTTTTTTGGATCACTTTAACTCAGGACATGCTAGCTGGCAACATAGGATTCCATTCATTATGCTAAGATAAGCTAGCAGCATATCTAAATGTAGGAAAGAAGCTGAATAAGCCCTATTTCTAAAAACGGTGGAGTGTTCCTTTAAACTGCAATTCATTTGACTAGCCGCTAGAGACAGGCTCTAAAAGGGAGTCAAATCTGTAACTGCCCCATGTTCAAATGCCCAACTTTGCAGCAGAAAAACATACAGCCTGGTTCAAAAAGGGTTTTGATCTATATATCTAATTTTGCCCAACATGACAACTGTGATTTTTTTTATAACTCATCCCTTTAAATTATATTAAGCCTTAAAAGTTATGCATAATTAAGTTGTGTCACTTGAGTGACAGGTGGATTGCCACTATGGTTGAGCTAGGTGGGTGTGGTTTCAGCAACCAGGCACCTCAGCTCCACTCACATCCCGCCTTTTTGCCCATTTTCAGTATCCGGGAGCGACGTGTGGTGACACGCTGCCAAGATGGTGACGGCCAGCTACGCCTACTTTAGGCTTCAAAAATGCTCTACAGAAGCCTACAGGTGATGTCACAGACACTACGTCCATATTTTTTTACAGTCTATGGTAAATGTGTAAAAATAATCTCATCCCTTATTCATGCTTTATATCAATATAAAATCATCTGAAATCTCACCAGGTTTGCGTTTAGTTGCAGTCTTTCCCTCTGGGTTATAGTCATAAGGATAGACTAAATCTTTAAACTCTTGAACCAATGGACCAAGACGATCATCCATCATTTTTACCTTGGGCACTGAGGGAGCATAAAGAGTATGAGAACGTAGTAGGATAAAAAAAAAAGATACACTGATCCATTTAAAACAATCAGAACACAAGAAATACTTGTCAAATCCTCAATGGCCTCAGGTGCAAGCATATCAAGAGCCAAAGCCTCCAGGTTCCTGTAGTGCTGTTGCAGCACTGGGTTTTCAAATGCATCGCTCCTGTAAATACAGAAGATTTGCAGTACAAATCAACCAAAACTAAAAAACTAAAACTAAAAAAAATGTAATTACATCGTGAACAACCACACACCTGTATTTAAAGCGGAGCTTATGCACAATCTCCTTCATCTTGTCCACCTGCTCATCAGAGGCTGTGGGACCCTCGTGAGCATCCAAAGTGCGTATGTCATCAGCAAAGGGAAGATATATCACATGGAAACCTAAAATATAGGATTTGATATTACTATTTGATATATAAATAAATTAGCCATACAGTTAAATGTAACATGTTCAGTGCAAATCAGTGATCCTGAAGGGCAACTGTTCTGCAGAGTTTAGCTCCAACCCTAAACAAACACACCTGAAAAAAGCTAATCAATGTCTTCAGGATTACTAGAAAGTTACAGCTAGGTGAGTTTTTATCAGGGTTGGAGTTAAACTCTGCAGGACAGTTGCCCTCCAGGACCGAAGTTGACCTGGTGTAATGAACATTTCTGACAGTCTTGACTGCAGTTACCTGGAGGTGTTGCCTGGGTTTGACTCTGATCCAGTTCCTCTCTCTGAGGAACTAGTGCTACAAACCGAGGTGGAGTGTTACGACGAGGGATGTATCTGCACAATGCAAATACATTTTTTTCACTGCACTTCAAAAGCAGAGCTGTAAACATACAGGAGCTCCCTGTAATAAACAAAAGAAAAACAGCACATCAGCTTTTCAAAGTATGAAAAAAATGGTATGAAGATATATGGGTTGAACTGAAAGAGGTGCTTATGCATAAGCAAATGAAGACCTGCCTGATATCTGCTCTTCCTCAGGGTATATGAAGAGTGCAGGTCGTAAATGATGGTGCAGTTTGAGGCGGTCCATGGGCTTAAATCCCATCAGAACCAAACCTGGATCATCAAACTTCTTAATCTCGTCCACCTCATCTTTTTCCATCACAATCTGTTTCTTCCCATAAACCTTCATAGTTAAGTAGTAAGTTTATAGAGTATGATGAGGAAATAAAGTAACTTTTAAGTAAAAGGGACACATACAGCAAATAAAACTTAAATTACAATATAGCTTATAGTATTGATTTTAAATCTAAGTCACATCCAGTGCTGTACCTGTGCCCTCTTCATATCGTTTGGCAAAAGTATGCCCCCATTGTGGGTGTGGAAGTAACGGGTTTTAGTACGCACAGGTTCGTTAGTATCTCTGTAAAGTCTGACGGCAGGAGGTTTGGTGGCAGTCCTAGCCAAGACAAACACACCGACTGCCAGATTGACACCTTCTCCGAGAGAGAATGTTAACCTTGAAAACAAATAGGTGTAAATCAAAGAACTGCATTCTGGAGCCATTTTGTCCAAGAAACAGTTAAAAAACCTTTGAAATTTGTTTACGATAAAAGATCTCTGTTAATGCTTTTTAATCATCACAGCAATTAGCAAATGGCAATGTTTCCAACGACTGCATCAATTCTTGATGTACAAAATCAAATCCCATCATACATTTTTTTTCTCATTTGAGAAGCCATTTTGTTTAGATATGTATGTCACAGTAAGGAAGAATTTGCAATTCAGATCGCAATTTCCGTTTCAACTTTCAATTGATCGTCGACATACCTGAAGCAAACTGCATTAAAATCCTTTCACAAACACTACAGGTAAAATATTAGCTGATACACAAATTTTACTCCTGCATGGACATGCAAAAAGCTCCAGCATCCCTGCGACCCTACATAAGACAAGCGGTTTGGAGAATGGATGGACATGGTGCAGTGCATTTACCTGCTTTGAGCTCTTTTCTTCAACTCTTTAGCTCTGACTCTCTTCTGCAAGTCCTCAAGTTTCCTACAGGGCTCAACCTGGACGCCAAGCTCACTTTCATCTTCTGGAGGGCTTACAACATCACAGAAGAATTGGGAAACATCAAACCCTCCAGGCTTTGTGAGGTGCATCAAGTCAATGACTACACCTAGGGAACCAGCAGAATACAGGCAATAAAATGTCCATCATTCGCCACTGAAACATTTCCCCTTCTATTCAGCCTACCCGTTTCTTTTAGGTCAGCAGCTTTTGTACGAGCCTGTCTGTCTTTTACACTTTCTCCACCGTGAGGGTCATCCCTGCAAGTGAAGATCATGAGGCGCTTGTGTGACAGTCGCAACTTTATGTCACTGTAAAGGTTGGAGCAGCACCACAGAGCATCTCCGAGAGAAGTTTCCCCACTGCCCATGATCTTTTCAGCCAACTGAGCTCCTTTCTCACCCTGCAGTTTATCAATATCTTGTACACGCTGAGCTCCTGAGAAGGGAATCGTGAAATAGAATCACCATCAAATAGTACACAATCTGAAAAGCATAAAGAGTGAGTAACCCACCAGGAGAATCCAAGTCGTGGTAAATGTAGACATGCTTAAAGGAGTTTCTGGGGTTCTTGCTCTGCTCAGTCCCATAGAACACCAAAGCGACCAGATCTTTGTCACTACTTATGATCTTACTAGTGTACACACTGCGCACACACTAGACACAAGGGAAAACAACATATATTAGAAATGCACAGAAATTAAACCCAGGCAAATACTTTAAAATAAAAGCTAATGAATAAACAAAGCTCGTTACAGTTAGACTCACCTGCATAGTCATGTCAAAATTTGATGGCTCTCCATCCTCACCCTTGATGAACATCTCTTTGGACGCATCAACCAAAAACACCAGGCTGTCACGGCCACTGACTTTGTAATCGCCTGTTAATTTAAAAGTTATAAAGAATGTATGTGTACTAATCACATCTTAATTTCATACAAGTTTAATGGAGGAAAAAACAAGCAACTTATGAATTAATTTAATGCCGTTAGCAGTGCTAACCTCCAGAATCTTCTTCGTCTTGCTCAACATCATCGTCTTCGTTTTGATAGTACTCCTTCCACTCCGCCATTACTCTTTGCTATATCTAGGAACTACGTCAGGAGTGCTTTTAAAAACAGTTGGGGAAAACAAAGCACTTTTTCTTACACACAGATTCAGGCACTTTTCTCTTTTGAGGAAGAGAACTTTGTATCCCTATGTGACCGCGCATGTATCCAGTGCGCCACAATTTGAGTGACAGCGCCACTAGCGTATCAGAGACGACTATTGAAAGCAAGAACCAATGACAAGACAAGAGCGAAGTGACTGGTTAATCTAAACACGAGGAAGTAAACAAACGTTTCTGAGAAACGTTTTAGCAGTTTAACAAATATTGTTTAAAGTTGTATATACGTGTTTACCATTTTTAATGCTACTCTGAAGCCAGGATCTTAAAAAAATATTAACTAAAATAAAAATAAGGAGGTCATCCTTTTTCATAACTGGCCGTGAACGATTCGTTCTTCTCATCCGGATCTTTCCTGAATGTATTGAGTCGGTTCTCAAAAAAGGAATCAGACGTTCAGCGGTTTTTGAGTGAATCGAAAAACTTCCCTTTCGAACTTGCCTGACTCGCAATGAGTGATCAGTTTGAGTGTATTCAGGATTTGAGCAGGGCAAAAATAAATGCAAAAACAGGTAAATTACTGCAACAAACTGAATTTGAGCTTATTTACAATAAAAAAACCCTTATTAATTAAACAAAAAAAAATCGAAATCGGCCATACACATCAATATGTGCACTATATGGTTTTACTTAAACGTTTTAGAGCATGATAGGATGTCATTAAGTTACGAAAATTTTATCTGGTTTTCGAATCCGTTTATTTGAAACGAACTGTTCAAACGAACCGATTCGCGAAACTGACTAGTTGATTCAGCGGCGAGCCTGTTCGTGCGTGTTTTAGATTGCCATCTAGCGTTTTGGAGTTTATTACGCATGTTTGGTAAGTCATGTATCTCTGCTGCCATTGGTCGGGTCCGCGTCCCTAATGAATAAGCACATTTGTCACAACCGGTATCAAAATATCTTGAGTCACTGTGACGAAGTTGGCTGTGAACGCTGCGTCGGACCTGGTCGTTATTTTCTTGAAATAATTTAAACCCACAACGAACGCGTTGCTTTTGCGTGAATGTTTAATGCGACGATGGGTGTTATGTGAGTCAGCAAAACTGTGAAGTCTGGTTTTCCGAGTTCAGTCAGAGCGAAAAAGACTAAGTTTCAGTTTGCTAGCAGTAGCGTTGAGTTTTTGTTTGTAAACAGACTTTTGTCCAAAGTCGTAGCGATGGTTGATGAAAGTTCTTACAACGTAAATTTGTACATTTATGACCTGTCAAAAGGTCTGGCCCGTCAGCTGAGTCCCATGATGTTAGGTGAGTTCTTCAGCTAGCCGGATAAAGTTGTTCTAGGATTTTGGTGATGCTTCTAGAATAGAGCTTCATGTTTTTGTGTTGAAATTGTTTATTTTATAAGATATTTTACACATGTACCTTATTTAATGGAACCTTTAGAATATATGTAAAGAAATACTGACAACAATTGTTCTGTATCTTAACTGACAGGAAAGCAAGTCGAAGGAATATGGTGAGTATTTTTAACTATTATTTTATTAATTTATTAAGCTTTTTTATTTTAATGTATTGTTCTTTGTTAACTTAATGAAGGCACACATCAATAGTGGCTTATGGGGAAGAGTTTTTCTATGGAGGAGGAGGCATCACAAGCTGCTATCCGGTAAGAAATGATCAGTGGATCTTTATGCACTACAGTTTATTTCTTAAAGACACCATGAAATCAAAATTTTGATGTAATATTGCAGTGTTTATTATAAATGATTTATCCGTGCACATCATTAATTAAAATTATATATATATAAATAAATAAAAATAATGTGCCCCTTTAATCTTTTAACAAAACCTCCTCTCCTTCTTGCAATGTCACCTCGTCTTTTTCTCTGATAATGTTTTTGTCAGCATAAGGGCGGGACAACCTGTCACTCACATGAGATCACAGCAGTTAGTGATAGCAAACCAACAATCAAATCAATTCCCAATGGACTACATGTCCCACCCTTTTTGATTCTATTTCAAATAAAACTTTTGACGGCATTGTATATATTTGGAGACATTGAAAAAAAATGTCTCACCATAATCAGGAAATACTCTGATGTTTCAGGGTGGTACTATTCTAGGCATGCCCGATTCCACAGTGAACCTTGGAGACACAGAAGTTCCCCGGGACCTCTTTCTGGAATATCTGTCTTCACTCAGGGAGTCTACATACAGGTCAGTATTTTTTTGCATTTACCAGGAAACTGTTGAAATTGTAGCCTAGAAATCTAGACGCAACCTAGCGGCAGCAAATCTAATTTGCTGCGAGTGTAGTCTAGCAACTCTCGGTAGACCTGCGTACTGGATAAACAAACTCTGGTCAGGCCAATCATATCGTGTAGAGTTGGTGGGCGGGTTTAACATAATGACGGCAGAGTTGCGGAGGTTCCGCGTGCTACTTGTAAACAAAGAGCGAATGCCGGTCTTTTGAATCGGCTTTGGCCGCGACTCCGGAAGACTTGGAGTTATGCTTTTCTTTGAGAAAAAAACAAAAAACGGCACTGAAGTCTTTCTCAAGAAGGGAAGATGTGTTGAGTAATAAGCTCCGCTTCACGTTGCTCTGGTTGTTTGTAGTGCTATCCAGTTGCGTGCAGAGGGAATTTTAAAAACAGCCGTTTATCCGGCCCCTCGGATTGAGCCCTATCAATGGTGAGTTCCCAGACCCAATATCTTGATGTGGGTCTGGCTTGTCAGGCTATTGAAATTGTGTTTTAAGGCACAATATGTAAGATTTTTGGATTAAAATGTCCAAAAACCACTAGAACAGTGTTATATATTTTGTTACCTTGTGTATTTACAGTATCCCAAATGTTATCAAGAATGTTTAAATGTTTTAATAAGCGATTTTAAGCAACCAGACAAGGGAACAACTGTTTGGATACATTTATAGACAGAAAACTAATTATTGTACAGTAATACAGCATTTTCTTCATCAATGCAATATGTTAAAATGAATTGCATGCCATTTAGCAACACAAGCCATTCAGCATTTATCAATATGATATTCTAATATCGATCTAGCTTACTGCAGTGTGCAACAAGTGTCTCATAGCAGCTGTGGAGTGAACGCACTCAAACGTATCTAATATGATAAAACAGCGCTGCGTTACCCCACATACGCATGATCGGAAGAAGCAGAAACGGCAATTATGGCATAATAAAGCTCTGCTGCTGTCAAGCCGTGTGTCGCACTCGTCTCTCATTAGCAATCGCTTCAGTGCCCTCGTTCAGCTCCCACAGCACTCGGCCCTGCTCTCCTTCATACTACACTAACGTTAATAATCTCATCCATGAACGTGATCTCTGCCCGAGTCCCGCCCCGATTCTTTTCCACCAGCTGTGAGGTGAAGACGATAACTCTCAAGATTACGCGCTCAATCTCGGTGCCATCAATCTACACCTTTGTTTTGAATAGGCGACCTCTAGCGGTGAAAAACTACATAGTGTGGCTTTAATATTGAGAGACAAAATATGGCAGATGTGTTTGAGAATTTATTTTTACATTATTTTTGCTATTGTGTTTGCAGTTTGCACTAGTGGCACAGAAATTACGCTCTCTACACATGCAAATTTATACTTCCTACATTTCTTTCCACAGCCCTGAAAAATACCACCTTTTTGAAAACAACTGCAATACCTTCAGTTCTGAGGTTGCACAGTTCTTAACAGGAAAAAAGATTCCCTCATACATCATTGACCTCCCATCTGAGGTGCTCGCTACGTAAGTTTGCCCTTACAACTTTGCAATCAAATACGTCAGTGGTAGTATTAGTAATAATGACTGGATTGAATTACATGATTTCTTCTCCATAGGCCTTTTGGACAAGCGCTCCGTCCTTTTCTAGATTCGGTCACTATCACGCCATCTGGGAACACTGGCATGAATGGATATGGCCAGAGGTAGATCTGGCTGCATCTAAGAATGTATTATTACAGCAGTTATAAATAGTCACACAGTGCCTTTCCAGATAAGAGAATCACGTTTATATAAAAGCAGGTCTTCCAGGTCTTCTGTTCAGTGCCTTTTCATTAAGTGATAACTTTTCAGTCTATTGAATTTTTTAATATTTCCTTCAGTGATCTGCGATGCATACAGATATATAGTTAACTATGTATAGTTGACTATATATAGATTAAATGTGCTAAAGCAAATTTTAGCAGGATTCCCCTCATCGGTCTGCAGGTGTCTCTGTCCTACCTCAACATGATCTGTTACTTCAGATGCTTTGAGAACAATAGAGGATGAGAATAAGGTCACTGATTCTATGATTGACACATAAATATATAGACAATTAGACAACTCATTCTACACCGTTAATAGATGTCATAATGTGTAGTACTCATTTTCAGATGTCAGTCTTTCTATACATGTTCAGTCACTTCCTTTATACATTGCTGATTATTGATACTTCCTGCGTTGTAAGTTATCTAAGCTTACCTTTACTCTGAATAGTTAACCTTCATATCAATTCTAAAGTGCATTGAATATGTACTCAAGATGGTTTAAGGAGATCAATGTAACAGGAAGCACAATAAATGTCATAAATGTTTTTAAAATGTGCATGTGTCACCAGCAATGGACCCAATGGGGCAGATGTTTTTTAAACATTTGTAACTGTTTTCGATAAGATGGCAATATAGTAGGAATGTGGCTTCAGTGACATAACACCATTAATAATATTTATACAACTAACACAGTATATAACTCATAGCTTTCTAATGGTAGATGGTCAAACTCCTTAAAGTCCATAGGATCAGTGTAATCATAAAAGCATTCCTGTGCCATTAAGCAATTTAATGTACATTTTTAACGTGTGCACAATTTCTAATTTGATATATGGTAACACTTAACAATAAGGTCTCATTTGTTAACATTAATGTATTATTTAGTAACACAAACTAACCATAAGCAATATATGTGTTACTGTATTTGTTCATCTTTGTTAACGTTAGTTAATAAAAATACAGCTGTTCATGTTACCTCACAGTACATTAACTAATGTTAACAAATACAACTAACTGTTGAAATCGACATGAACAAAGATAAATAAATGCTGTGGAAGTGCAGTTCATTATTAGTTAATGTTAACTAATGTAGTGAACTAATGTTAACAAATGAAACCTTATTGTGAAGTGTTACCTGATATTTTATATATGATAAACATTCATAGTATACATTTCCGCAGTATGATTTATTTCATTAAGTTCAGGTTATGCTGCCTGACGTATATGTACTACTGTTCTGTAAATACTATTTAGCGCTCTTAGTTCCTTTCTTCCTCAAATAAACCTCATTTATGTATTTATGTGTTTAATATTATTGTGTTCCTGCTTAAAAAAAAAAAAAAAGCATTATGAAAGTATAAAGAAGTGGTTTTGTTTTTAATTGTCAGGTTGCATGACTTTAGTAATATACACTATATTGCCAAAAGTTTTGGGGTGCCTGCCTTCACATGCACATGAGCTTTAATGACATCCCAATCTTAATCCGTAGGGTTTAATATGGAGTTGCAGCTATAACAGCTTTAACTCCTCTGGGAAGGCTTTCCACAAGGTTTAGGAGTGTGTTTATGGGAATTTTTGACCATTCTTCTAGAAGCGCATTTGTGAGGTCAGGCACTGATGTTGGAGGAGAAGGCCTGGCTCATAGTCTCCGCTCTAATTCATCCCAAAGGTGTTCTATCAGGTTGAGGTCAGGACTCTACCCATTCTTTCAAGAATGTTTGTAGAAGCAGTCTGCATTACAAGGTGCTTGATTTTATTCACCTGTGGCCATGGAAGTGATTGGAACACCTGAATTCAATGATTTGGAGGGGTGTCCCAATACTTTTGGCAATATAGAGTATATTCTGCTAAATGCATAAATGTTATCGACCTCCAATATATATGCATATTGTAAGTTTTCAGGTGTAAATGCTGTATGATTGATTTGAATCGTATGTCTATTTAGCTAGCTTTAAGCAACAATGTTTCAGATACATGAATGATTCCAGAACCAGCACTATCATTTCTATAATGTTTTCCATTGTAAAAATTAACTTAACATGCAGAAACACATACTGTACAAGTACAACAGTCTGTAATTTTTAATGTTGCTTTTGAATTGCATCATCTTGCTCACATCCTCCATTATCTTCATATCCTCTATCATCTTCTTAAATGTTCTTTATACATAGTGAAAATATGCTGATGACAGGTTAACTAAGGGCAATCTTTAAAATTACAGAAAGAGAGCTTTGTACTCTATATTCATTTATTTGCTTAAAAGTTTTCCAGCTTTCTGGTTTTGAATTTGGGTCTTGTAAATCCACCAAATCAGATACAGACTCTCATTTCTATATCATTTATGGGGGCATTCACATGGCAGTTTTCTTCTGGTATAGCTGTCCACTCGCACAATCCATGACATTTATATGATTTCATGGGCCATGCCACTAATTAACCACTACGGCTTTTCAGGATGTGATCCGCTCATCCAATATTACTGTCACAAGCAGATAAAAAGATTTTACATCTAATCATGTGGGTAATGTACTTTTAGTACCATTAAAATTAGAGGACAGAAGGTCAAGGAAGAGCATGCTGTCTCCATTGCTCATGAGATGAGCAGAGACATTTCAGAACATGCATGTTTTTAGCATACAAAAATACATGTATAAAACATAATCCTTAAAATGTACAGTAGGTGGTATTAAACATAATCTGACTGTCTGATGTCTTTGTCTGCAGCTTGGGCTGTGGTTTACATTGAAAAACAAAACTGGTGTGCAAGAAAGTGTTTTAATGTAGTTGCATGTAGGTTATGTGTGAGTTAGGTAAGGCTGGAATGACATGCGTTATACAGATATGGGTGTAAAATCACCCACAAAAAATAAAGAAAGCTTTTTCTTCTCAGAAATTCTAAGCATGAAGGTATATGAGCCATCATCAATGCTATGCTGCCTGCCATTTAATGAGAAATCAAACAAAATGATTTGCACAGTTAATCTAGCAGGGTCAGTCACATTGTCTAAAGTGAGTAAAAAAAGTACAGTATGTTTCCTATATTTAAATTGAATAATTAAACAAGACACTACAGGGAAAACAGTTGTTTGTTTGTTTTTCCAGCACTGGTCAATTTTGAGATTTTGGGCTGTTTTGTATAACTTATTCAGTTAGTCATGGCAACTTGTGTTTTTACATGAACTCATTAACATAATTTAAGTTATGCGAGATTCTACTTCAATTTAAGGCAAGTGAACTTAAGTTTTTAATTTTAAATAGGTGGACTTTTTAACAGTAAGGTGTTTTTAAATAAAGTGTAATTAATACATTTTGTAAAAATAAAGTGTAATAAAACATGTTTATTTTTACATCATATTTTACTTTATTTATATCTATACAATTCAATTACAATACATATTTTGTTATTATACATATTATTTGTTTTCTCAAAATTAGTTTTTTTTCTTTTTCTCATGCACTGAGCCAGAAATCGCCATTTTTGTTTAAATCCGTATTTTCTGAATTAAACTTCTGGTATTGTTCATTTGGGGGTCACACTTTGTGTTGTTGGTTACGGTCAAAAGGGACAAAACACCTTTTGCACTTTTTATATTTTAGTCACCCCTTCTTTACTGTAAACGGTTTTTCTGTATCTTGGCTGATTTGTATTATTTTGATATTTGATATTATTTTTTGCCTGTTTCCCAATCCTATTTTTCTGGGTAGTGTGTTTTTCCATGTCCATTTAGCTTTTTCGAATCAGGGCGTTTTTTGTTTTTTTTACACACATATGGCGATTGCCGCAAAAGTCACATAGCATTCCGATGAAGTTGCGATATATTAAAAAAAAATTGGTCTAAAATGACTGAACAACACCAGAGAGTTAAGGAGTGATTAAAAAGAGATATCCAAAATCCCCTTTGTAAACATAACAGGAAAATTTCAGAAATAAAACAGTCGTCTTAATGTTCTGTGATTAATCAGCTGGGGATAGTATGTAACTATTAGTTAAAAGTTGTACCCCACTGTGAAAAAAAGCTGCAAACTGATTGTACACAAAAACAACGTAAAGTGAAGTAGGAATAGTATGTTGCACTGACAAATTCTTAGTTTGTGTAGTTGCGAGTACTTGGTCATTTACTTTAGATTTACTCTTGACAGTATATAATTAGTATAAAATTATTGACTACCAGAGTGCATTGCAGCATGAATAAATTAGCAATTGCTTTGTTTGACTATTTTTGCATTTATTTGCCTATTTTATTTGCTGTCTTGTATCAGTAACACAACAAAGACAGCTACAGGGGATTATATCCGTTTAATGCCTGATGTTTCACAAGGTGTTTTTGACATACTGTAAGTGTTAGCAATACAATCTCAAAAGATCATAATTCTACATGAAAAGTAGACTATAGTCAATGATGCAGTCAGAAGTTAGGCCACCTTTTAATAGCAACCTATTTATTACTTCTTATTTGAAACCAAAAATAACTGATTTCTTGTTGAATCACTGCATAAATTGGAGTGCCCAAGTGCCCAACCAAAGGGAACACTAATCAACAAAATTATGAGTTCATACAAAACCATTTTAGGAAATCAACATCAAATATGAAGTCAATTTATCGGATGTTCTCTCAAAAATGACAGTTGGATTGACAATTCAACTTTCAAGGTGACTTTGTAAAACAAGTGAATGCGACTAAGGAGAAAGATAAAGGCATAGCATATGAATAGCACAGATTACTAGATTTTTTACTATTAAATTAACTAAAAAAGTAGTATTTTTCTAATTTGTTGTAGAATAGTTCTTTTTTGTTATTCCATTAGCTGTTTTACCCATTTTGTGACAGACTGTATAAAACTGGTTATCAATCAAATATGAAGCAGGAATACAAGGCCTTTTAAAGATTTCATTAGTTAACAGTAGGTGCATGGGTTTTAATCTGCTGAAATAGTTGACCAAGGAAGTCTCGCTGTTTAAGTCAGTTAAAGGAGTTAAAGCCAGGTGGGAACTCTGGATTCCCATTTTAAAGCACCAGGCATGTGAACTTGTGAGCTCCTGCAGCTACAAGGGTCTGAATGTTCTTAACAATTAGCTAATCAAGAGTTTTTCTTCCCTCGTATTCGTTATTCATGTCACTTTTCTGTGAACGAGTTTGGGAGGAACAGAGCTATAATAGAGCAGGGAATTTTATTGTCCTCTTCTTGGTGGCCAACAGCATGGCTAGTAATTTAGCAATGGACTTAATGAATATGGGGCATAAAGATCTTGTTTGAATTTAACTAATTTGCATCTGAGATCAACTCAGTGTGAGGAAATTTTTTATGCTGTATTTTGTTCTGCTCCACCAGTGAAAATAGTTACAACCAAGCCCAAAATCAGCCGTTGCATGTCTCACAACAACACAAAGAGGTGTTTAGTTCCAGAATGAATCAGTGTTTTGGAACAAATCAGTTGAATGAATAATTCAATGACTTGCTCAAACACTTGTCGCCACCTACTGGCATAATGATGTAACGTGGAGAAAGACTCAATGCCCTATTTTAACAATCTAAGCGAATAGCGCAGATGCACTTAGGTGTCCGAATCCACTTTTGCTAGGAAAAAACGGTCTTTGCGCCAAGCGCTTGGTCCAAAAGGGTTGTCCCTGATGACTCTTAATGAGTCATGATGACTCTTAATGAGACATCATGAGTGTGTTTTGGGCATAAAGTGCAATGAACCAATCATTCCCTCCCATTTGCTTAAAAAGCCAGTAGCGCTTGCACCCCTATTTATGGCGGAATTTGCAAGTGGAAAGACTGAACGCTTCTCCAGAGAGGAATCCTTTCATTTTTAATATTTAAAAATGTTTGTGTGCTAATGCTGTGTGTGTAAAATGCACAGTGTACACGTGTTGTGCACCCGTATAGGCGCATATTACTAACGCGCCCTTTAAATAACAAAAAAATAGGGCCCAAAGAGGTGTTTAGCTCCAGAATTAATCAGTTGAATGAATGATTCAATGACTCACTCATTTTAACACTTGTTGCCACCTACTGGCATAACCCGCAGAAAGACACACTGATAAAAAGCCCATCACTAATTAACAGACATGTGTTGCTAGATGATTAACACAGTGCTGCACTTTTCAAATCACTACGTGAGTAATTACTTCAGATTAAGATTAAGAAAAGTGAGCTGTTTATGCTTCAGCAAATTTTCCCTCAGATTTCAGAAATCCAAAAATGTAGTTAATCATTTTACTACTCAAGATAAATGTGCATAACAGACATGTTTTCACTCTCCACACACTTTACAAATGTTGTAAATTTAGAGCGCAAGCACCTGTCAGAGCTGTAAATGAATTAATCTGTTTAATAACTTTTATGGTATAATATTTTTTTATATCTATAATCATTAAAGACCATAAAGGATGTTTTCATTTATAAAGCTCTTAAAATGTTACTGACTCAGATACTTTCACAAAACATTTGATAAAAAACCATGTGGAGTGATGTCAGATGATCACTACCATGGCTGCTTTTTTAATCAGATTTTTCCTTGGGATTGCAAATAATGGGAACCTTAATCCAACTTAATATATATATATATATATATATATATATATATATATATATATATATATATATATATATATATATATATATATAAAAGAAGCCCTGTTTGCACCACTTGAGGAAGTAAAAGAGTTTTTGGTGATTTAGAGAGGATAAAAAAGTGAAAAAAAGAAAGTTCACAATCTCACATCACTGAGATGATGAGCCGTTGTAAAAATGAATTTAGAGAGATGACGGAATAGACAATTCAATCAAATTCAATACCACCCCCTGTCTAATGCGCTTAAGATATAAGTACATATTTCTGACTGGGAGATATATATAAAAAATGACTCAACGGTTTTCTTCAAAAGTTTGAAAACCTTTAAACCTTTGTGCTGCTTTAATTCTTAAACCGCGGGGAGAAAAGAAGAGGCCCCTGGCATCGAAATCCCACGTGTGTTCAATACATTCATTCCTCTGGATATATGAAACATTATCTGCTTTCAGGGCAAGTCTAAAATAAACTTGCTGATGCAAGTGCGTCAGTTGTGAAACTAATCCCGCCGTTTGCTATAATCATTCTGTTTGTGAACCGATACTAAGATTTTAGACCCATCAAAATGTAGGTTAAAAGAAATTAAACCTATAGCTTGGAAGGAAGTGGTGAGAGTGAAATTTTGAGATGAGTGGCAGGTTTTCTCAATGGATCCAGGTGCTTTTAAACCAATTTTCAATAATAAAGAACTGAGCACAGAGGAGTGACTGGCTATTTGCATCTCTTTTCACTTGGTAAAGGTCAAGTTTGACAGAGAGTCTACTGAGACCTCAAACAGACCTGACTGTTTATGAGACATTAAAACACACCAGAGATTTTATAGCTATAAAGGGCATATGACTGGTTTAGTTATCAAAAAAAATATTTTTTTTTCTTTTTTTCTTTCAAACATATACCTTCATGGCCACCACTATTTGAGACAGCATCCTCGATAGTGTTCAGCACATTTTGTATTGATCAATAGCAATTTCAATATCAGTACTGATTTATTAATAATAATAGTAAATATAACAATGTTTATTATTTTATAATTATATATAACTAGAATACATTTATATTTATTATAATTATTATTGTTGTTATGATTATTATATATAACAATCATTTAAAACAAATGTTTTACTATTTATATAAGTTATTGTGTAGTCAATTTCAGAGGACTTTTTATGATTTTAAAAGGTTTGCTAAATTCCTTTGTATAATAAAGCAAATTACAATCCTACTGTACATTCCTGTACTATTATGAAAACGAGCTTACGTACACCAATCAGGCATTACATTATGACCACTGACAGGTGAAGCTGATAACACTGATTATCTCTTCATCACGGCAAGGGCCAAATTGTGATGGCTAGACGACTGGGTCAGAACATCTCCAAAACCTGCAGCTCTTGTGAGGTGTTCCCGGTCTGCAGTGGTCAGTATCTATGAAAAGTGGTCCAAGGAAGGAACAGTGGTGAACCGGCGACAGGGTCATGGGCGGCTAAGGCTCATTGATGCACTTGGGGAGCGAATCAAACAGACGAGCTACTGTAGCTCAAAATGCTCAAGAAGTTAATGCTGGTTCTGATAGAAAGGTGTCACAATATACAGTGCATTTGACACATACCACCTAAGCATTGTTGCAGACCATGTACACCCTTTCATGGAAACAGTATTCCCTGGTGGCTGTGGCCTCTTTCAGCAGGATAATGCGCCCTGCCAAAATAGGACCAAAAACATAATAAACACCTGCATATACACTGTAAAAAATAATTTTGTTGACTTAACTTAATGTATTTTATTTTTGCATGGATTTTTTTTAGTTTTTCTTATTTGGTTAAGTTATCTGAACTAATTACATTCAGTGATGAAAACTTCCCCTTTAGTTTTCTGAACTTAAATGTTCTAGTTATGAAAATGATAGCTTCCAGATAATCACTAGGAAAAGAAAAATAAGCCACTGTATTTAATATCCCAAAATGCACATTAAAATAGGTGGATGGAAACAGCTAATGCATGTCTTGTGCTTGCCTCAGTTTTCAAATTAAGCAATTTGTTTAAAAAAATTAAATAAAACAAGCTCCTCCACAACATACGTTATAGAAATGTCCTTTCTTCAGAAACTTAAAAAGAAAAAGAAAAAAAGGCAAAGACTGTTAAACACCTCTGAATTGGCTTTATACCATTTAATCTAAAAGATACAACTTTTAAGTGGTGCTGTGATAAAATATTTATTCAAACATACGTTAAATACTGAAGAACAGTAATACAATAAATATATAATTATAAAGAAAAATATCTAGCTTTTGGCGGACTGCCTTCCGCAAACAACTTACGAATGTAATGTGTAATGCCTCTCGAAGATCAAAAGGTTTATGGCGTCCGACGTCATTATCGTGCCAGTTATGTTTTTACACTATGTCGTCGCTGCGGCAGTTACGTTTTTTTTCCCCCCGCTACGTCCAACGTCAATGTTGCGCCAGTTACACTTTTTCCATAAGCTGAATATGGAAGGCGGTCCGCCAGAAGCTACATATTTTACGTTAAAACTTGTCAAATATGGATATTTTTCTTAATCAAACCCATCGATTCACTTCAGAATGTCTTTATTAACCCTCCGGAGTAAAGTGGATCACTTTTATAATGGATGGATGCACTTTTTCTGGGATTCAAATTTTGCCATTATAAAGCTTTACATTTTTTTTATTTAACTCTGATTGTATTCAACCGGAAGACACCTCGGTTTGCTTGAGGGTGAGTAAATCAAGGGGTCATTTTTCTGTGAAGTTACACTTTAATAGTTATTTATTTTACCTTTATCGATTCAAACTCACATTTATTAATTTTCAAGGATTTCCATGAAACTTACCGGTATCTGATGGCGATATGAGAGAGAGACCAGTGAAGCGAAATGTAGTTTCATCCGATCCATGAACCATTTCAGTTTTTTGTCAAGGAGCAATAAATCCTAGAAAATAAAATTTAATTAGGTTTATTGTCAACATGTTGCAATGTTTGCACTGTACAATGACTCATAATGTGATTTAATTAGGGCTGATTATTTGACAAATTTTACAATTTGATTTGATTTCAATTCATAAAGTTAATATGGTAACACTTTAGAATACTGGTCATTAGTTAACATTAGTTAGCTACATTAGTGAACTAATAATGAACTGCACTTACAAAGTATTTGTTTATCGTTGTTCATGTTAATTTTAACATTTACTAATACATTACTAAAATCTTGTTAACATTAGTTAATGCACTTTGAACCAGAGGTGGGGGACTCGAGTCACATGACTTGACTCGAGTCAGACTCGAGTCGCACATTTTAGGACTTGAGACTTGCTTGACATATATTACTAAAAGACTCGACTTGACTTTGACTTGATATTCATGACTTGAGACTTGACTTGGACTTGAGTTAAATGACTCGAAATAACTAGTTTTCGTTTAATAAATATTTGTTTTTGAACGCACCGCAACCGAACCACAAGCAAGCAGAGAGAGCTAACGTAAGAGACCGTCGTGAATGAAGGCGCTACCAGGTTTCGATGGTAATCAGTCACTCACAGATCACAGCACGCCCTGGAACCCGCGCTCAGTGTTGCCAGATCGGGTGGGTTCCGGGCCGCGCTGTATCCATCATTTTCATACGAAGAGTTTGCGATGATGAGTTCAAAATTGCAACAAATTCAACAAAAAAACTCTAGACTACGAAACCGTCAAGCACTGTAAGTTGAAATGTGGTATCCGACTTGTGTTGCACAATGATGGATAACTTCAACAGCGTAGCGTTTGTGTGTTATACGGAATATCCGCAAAACTATTACTAGTATCTCAGTTCACAGATGGTTTCTGTATTGTTTCTATATAAAACTGTCGAACAATGTATTTGCTCTGGCTCTTGTCATTTTGCTCTGTTTTTATGCTTGTTGTTGTCAACTGTTGACATTGTACAAGCAAAATGTGGCGGTTGGTCAGTGTTGTATTTGTGATTGGACGTCTGGGTTGAAGTCACTCCACCATTTCTGTGTGTTCTGGATTGGAGCTAATTTTTGACAAATTATTAGGGCTGTAACGATATGCGATATGAAATCGAAATCGCAATACGCAGGTCCACGAACCTGTATCGTAGAATCATACAGCGACTATACATAATGTTGAATATAATATAAAAATGCATAGGGAGAATATTTGCTGGATCTGATAATAAAGCACAAATAATAAAATTATTATTTTAACCTTAATACAAAATATATATATATATATATATATATATATATATATATATATATATATATATATATATATACAGTATTGTTCAAAATAATAGCAGTACAATGTGACTAACCAGAATAATCAAGGTTTTTAGTATATTTTTTATTGCTACGTGGCAAACAAGTTACCAGTAGGTTCAGTAGATTCTCAGAAAACAAACGAGACCCAGCATTCATGATATGCACGCTCTTAAGGCTGTGCAATTGGGGTATTAGTTGAAAGGTGTGTTCAAAAAATAGAAGTGTCTTTGACTGTACAAACTCAAAACTATTTTGTACAAACATTTTTTTTTTTTCTGGGATTTAGCAATCCTGTGAATCACTAAACTAATATTTAGTTGTATGACCACAGTTTTTAAAACTGCTTGACATCTGTGTGGCATGGAGTCAACCAACTTGTGGCACCTCTCAGCTGTTATTCCACTCCATGATTCTTTAACAACATTCCACAATTCATTCACATTTCTTGGTTTTGCTTCAGAAACAGCATTTTTGATATCACCCCACAAGTTCTCAATTGGATTAAGGTCTGGAGATTGGGCTGGCCACTCCATAACATTAATTTTGTTGGTTTGGAACCAAGACTTTGCCCGTTTACTAGTGTGTTTTGGGTCATTGTCTTGTTGAAACAAACATTTCAAGGGCATGTCCTCTTCAGCATAGGGCAACATGACCTCTTCAAGTATTTTAACATATGCAAACTGATCCATGATCCCTGGTATGCGATAAATAGGCCCAACACCATAGTAGGAGAAACATGCCCATATCATGATGCTTGCACCTCCATGCTTCACTGTCTTCACTGTGTACTGTGGCTTGAATTCAGAGTTTGGGGTCGTCTCACAAACTGCCTGTGGCCCTTGGACCCAAAAAGAACAATTTTACTCTCATCAGTCCACAAAATGTTCCTCCATTTCTCTTTAGGCCAGTTGATGTGTTCTTTGGCAAATTGTAACCTCTTCTGCACATGCCTTTTTTTTAACAGAGGGACTTTGTGGGGGATTCTTGAAAATAGATTAGCTTCACACAGTCTTCTAACTGTCACAGTACTTACAGGTAACTCCAGACTGTCTTTGATCATCCTGGAGGTGATCATTGGCTGAGCCTTTGCCATTCTGGTTATTCTT
Source organism: Gobiocypris rarus (assembly GCA_023029165.1). Taxonomy (NCBI): domain Eukaryota; kingdom Metazoa; phylum Chordata; class Actinopteri; order Cypriniformes; family Gobionidae; genus Gobiocypris; species Gobiocypris rarus. The sequence continues at coordinate 17,630,732 of CM040920.1, forward strand.
CTATCCATTTTGATGGCTGTCTTCCGTTTTCTTCCACGTCTCTCTGGTTTTGCTCTCCATTTTAAGGCATTGGAGATCATTTTAGCTGAACAGCCTATCATTTTTGCACCTCTTTATAGGTTTTCCTCTCCAATCAACTTTTTAATCAAAATCGCTGTTCTTCTGAACAATGTCTTGAAACGACCCATTTTCCTCAGCTTTCAAATGCATGTTCAACAAGTGTTGGCTTCATCCTTAAATAGGGGCCACCTGATTCACACCAGTTTCTTCACAAAATTGATTGAATGCCACACTGCTATTTTTTTGAACACACCCCTTTCAACTAATTCAACTAATACCCCAATTGCACAGCATTAAGAGCGTGCATATCATGAATGCTGGGTCTCATTTGTTTTCTGAGAATCTACTGAACCTACTGGTAACTTGTTTGCCACGTAGCAATAAAAAAATATACTAAAAACCTTGATTATTCTGGTTAGTCACATTGTACTGCTATTATTTTGAACAATACTGTATATATTAGCAAAAATATAAAAAATTGTAAAAAAAAACAATTTTATTTCGGCTTAAAATATTGTGATACATATCGTATCGTGAGTTCAGTATCGAGATACATATCGAATCGTGACACGAGTGTATCGTTACACCCCTACAAATTATGTAACTAAAAGTAATTTTTATAGTCTCCTAATGATTGGAATTATATAAATAAAAAAATGCTGAAATCCCACCAACTCTGCACAAATGTAAAATATTTTAGTAAAACATGACTACTAAAGTGAGTATATATTACTTTTTGTCTAGATAGCTTAAAATAATAGCATTTTAAGCCAATTAAGCAAAAAAAGCATACAATTTGAAATAAAACCATTAATTAGACATAGGTCAGAAAAAAACTGGTATAATAATTAACATTCTGTCCCCCTCACGTTTGAAATGATGGCTACGCCACTGTTTGGACATGTTACTAATCCAAAGCACTCAAATATTATTGAAGAAATATAAAAAAAACCTTTATTTCATCATGGCTTTAATATTTAGTATACAGGTGACAAGTAGCCTACTGGAAACATACGCATTATGCTAATGCGCCTCAGGGTGTGAGCAGCAAACACAATCTGAGTTCTCTTAAGTTTATTAGTCATATAACAATCACCTGGTCACGCTGTAGAGGACAAGCAAATAATACAAAAAATATATCTCACCTAATATATTGGCTATGTAATTTTGAATCTTATTTTAATTTTTAGATTTGTATTGTATTAACAACTCAGCTGAATGTGGATGACTTTTGAGTAGAAATGCATATTGCAATTTCTATTGCAAATACAACTCCATAGTCCATAACTACTGTAGTTTTAGCTTATTTTAAAATAAAAATCAGTTAAATCATCAAACATTTGTATGACTTGCTTGACCCAAGCTATGACTTGACTTGACTTGCTTGACATAAAGCAGTGACTTGACTCTCACTAAAATTGACTTGGACTTGCTTGAGACTTGAAGCTTAAGACTTGTGACTTACTTGTGACTTGCATGTGTGACTTACTCCCACCTGTGCTGTGAACTAACATGAACAAACCATGAACACCTGGATTTTTATTAACTAACGTTAACAAAGATGAACGAATACAGTGCCACATGAACTGCTCATGGTTAGTTCATGTTAGTTAATACATTAGCTAATGTTAACTAATGACCATTATTCTAAAGTGTTACCGTTAAAGGATTAGTTCACTTTAAAAAAAAACTTTTGCTGATAATTTATCACCCCCATATCATCCAAGATGTCCATGTCTTTCTTTCTTCAGTCAAAAAGAAATTAAGGTTTTTGATGCAAACATTTGGCAATGGACCCCAAAGGGTTACAGGTCCGAATGACAGTTTCAGTGCAGCTTCAAAGGGCTTTAAACCATACCAGACGATGAATAAGGGTCTTATCTAGCCAAACGATCCGTTTCTGCGAGAAACCGAGCAGTATTTATGCTATTATTTTACCTCTTTTTAGACGAGCGTGATCATCTCTGAGCTCTGCCATAACTTCTGCTAAGTGAGGTCAAATACGAGCGTGGTCATAGATATATCGATCGTAGATGCCTCATTCTACTGATCCGTGCAGGCGCTAATAAGGCATCTACGTAAACATCTATGACCACGCTCATATTTGAACTAAAAAAAAGTTGAAATAACTAAATCGCAAAAATATTTTTTACAGTGTAATTGCAATGATGATTTAGGCTACATCTACACATCACTTTGACATCATTTCATGTTCATTTTGAAACAAAAGTAACAATAAAAACTTATAAATTAAATGCTGTCTTGGTTAGAAAGCATACATTTTGTTGCTCTTCCCAACAATACGTGCACTCCTGCTTAATTTCTTCATCATATTCTCTTCTTCTGTTAAATGGTCTGATCTCATATTCCTTTCATTTTATTCAGTAGAGAGACTGAATAATACATTCTCCATCTTATAACATCTTATAATATATAAAGAGAAGAGTGCTGTATATCTGTTAATAGTTCTCCATATCAGGACTGTCAAGGCTATATTTCACGCTTCAGCAAATCCATCCAAGACCTTGCATCTGACAGCATTCATTTCAAGCACAGAAGAACCGCACTGCGGTCTTTCATACTTTAACAAAAAAATAAATAGAGAACAGCTGACAGGTTGCCAATGACAAAGGAATAAATAACTAAAAAGACTGAGAAAGTTAAGAAATAAAGAAAAAGGAGACCCTGATGTGAGATGATCAGAACATTGATCAAAGTCTTTATCTGTTGACATTTCAGAGGAATGTAACGTCTGACCAAAAAGACAAAAGCAACTGTGAACGATTTACAAGTAAAATGCTGTCCTTGTTACATAGAGGAAAAATGAGATTCAATGAAACGCTACAGTGAATGAATAAAGGGCAAGATAAAATATGCACATAACACACACAAACAGAGTTTAATTCGGAGAGCAATGTATGAGGGCACATTTATCTTCCAAACTGAGAGCGAAAGGTTCTGGCTCAGGATACATTAAATTGTGGTGATTATTCAGATTCAACATCATAACCATCATATATGTACAAATGAAGCATGCTGTTAAAAGCAGGTCAGAACACACACACAGCTGACGTTCACACGAGTCATTTAATTTATTTTCATCTTTTCTTATGATTGTTCTCCCACAAATACAAATTCTGTCATCATTTCCTCGCCCTCACGTCGTTCTAAACCTGTATCATTTTCTTATGTAGAACACAAAAGAAAATGTTTTGAATAATAGACTGGCCACTTTTTTTCCATGTAATTGTAATGAATGTGTAGTACGGCTTACATGTTTCAAAAAGGTTACAAAAAGCTGACAACCCTTCTAAAGCCTGCCAGGAAAACAGTTTGACCAGGCTGGGAGACTGGGAAACTAGACCAGCAAACCCTCTTAAACTGGTTTAAAAAGCACCATCAAATTGTTATAAAGACTTGTATACTCAAATCGTCTTCATTCACCCCTCGTGATCATTTATTAAACATTTCCACTAATCTGATCATCTATCAGTAAGTGTGTGGTCAATCTCTTAAGCTCCATTTAATCATTTTTCCTATAATTACATCATGTAAAACCTTGTGTTTTGAGTTCTGCATTCTGGGACTTTTATTTTGAAATTAATTTTCTGTTTCCATTGTTCCCTGTGTTTTGTTCCTGTTTGTCTTAGCTGTCTTGTTTCTTACCATAGCAATTCATTACCCCCACCTATTTCTTGTTAGCCTCTTCTTATCCAGTGTATATCCCTATGTTTCAGTAGTCTGTTGTTGGTCGTTGTCTTTATGTGTATGTGTGTTTTTGTTCCCCATTTGGATTATTGTCTTCTTCCCATTCTGGATCTTTTTTCACTGTTTGGATTGATTTGTGTGTGTGTGTGTGTTTATTCAATAAAACTCCTACAAATAAATCCTCTCCTCTTCCCCGCGTACTGTAACAGAACACAAATTCTGTGACAGGGTCATGGGCGGCCAAGGCTCATTGATGCACGTGGGGAGCGACGGCTGGCCCGTGTGGTCCGATCAAACAGACGAGCTACTGTAGCTCAAATTTCTTGGTTCAGATGGAAAGGTGTCAGAACACACAGTGCATCACAGTTTGTTGAATATAGGGCTGTCAGGGTGCCCATTCTGACCCCTGTTCACCACTGAAAGCGGCAACAATGGCTGAATCACGTTTTCTTTTACATCACATGGATGACTGAGGCAAACCGACAGTCACAAATAATTTTTGTAATGTGCAAGAAGAAAGCAGGACAACATTTAATAAAGTAGAATTTTTATCGTTTATTTTGACTAAAGTCATCAAGAGATTGACATTGTCTTTGAGGCATTGCGTTCTCATAAAGGACAGGCAAAAAAGGGCACAGTAGAATATATATATTGAGAGAAAACCAAAAGAGATCTGTGAGATGCCTTATTCATCCTGTCCTTCTTCCTCTCTTCAGAAGTCTAGGTTATGTTTGTCACATCTTAACCCTGTGAAGAGAGCTGATCAAAGACAGAAGTCCCACCAGAGCACATCACAACTGCACTATATGTGAAGAATGGAAGAGAATGGCAAAGAAAAGAAACACTGCACAAATTCAAAAAGTTGATTTAATCATGTTGATATTTTGACAGTGGACAGTTTAGCCATTTTCTGTCTGTGCACTAAAAATGTATTTGGTTCTTACAACGCTGAAGAGGAATGTTTATAAGACATGGTGAATACCGATGTGCTGATGTACAGGGTGGGGGACACTTCAAGGGGAATTTAGCATCAAAACACGTCAAATGTAAATTCATGTTCTAGTTCCATTTGAAATGGAATGTTTGGCCATTTTCTGTCTGTGCACTAAAATGTCTTTGGTTCTTACAATGTTGCATAGGAATGGTTATGAGACATGTTGAACACCAATGTGCTGATGGATAGGGGGTGGATAACACTTCAAGGGGATTTTGCCATCAAAACACATCAAATGTAAATTCATGTTCTAGTTCCATTTGATGTTTACACAGTTTTCACGTTCTTCAAGGCATGTGGAACAGTGTATTACATTACACTAACAACAAGCAACCGTTACTCTACAGGTGCTGGTCATATAATTAGAATACCATAAAAAGTTTATTCATTTAACTAATTCCATTCAAAAAGTGAAACTTGTATATTATATTCATTCATTACACACAAATTTCTTTATTTTTGATTATTATAACTGACAACTGAAAATCCCTAATTCAGTATCTCAGAAAATTAGAATATTGTGAAAAGGTTCAATATTGAAGACTCCTGGTGCCACACTCTAATGAGCTATTTAACCCAAAACACCTGCAAAGGCCTGTAACTGGTCTCTCAGTCTAGTTCTGTAGGCTACACAATCATGGGGAAGACTGCTGATTTGACAGTTGTCCAAAAAATGACCATTGACACCTTGCACAAGGAGGGCAAGACACAAAAGGTCATTGCAAAAGAGGCTAGCTGTTCACAGAGCTCTGTGTCCAAGCACATAATAGAGAGGCGAAGGAAAGGAAAAGATGTGATAGAAAAAAGTTTACAAGCAATAGTGATAACCGCACCCTGGAGAGGATTGTGAAACAAAACCCATTCAAAAATGTGGGGGAGATTCACAAAGATTGAACTGCAGCTGGAGTCAGTGCTTCAAGAACTACTACGCACAGACATATGCAAGACATGGGTTTCAGCTGTCGCAAGCCACTCTTGAACAACAGACAGTGTCAGAAGCATCTCGCCTGGGCTAAAGACAAAAAGGACTGGACTGGTACTGAGTGGTCCAAAGTTATGTTCTCTGATGAAAGTAAATTTTGCATTTCCTTTGGAAATCAGGTTGCCAGAGTCCCAAGAGAGGAGAGGCACATAATTCACGTTGCTTGAGGTCCAGTGTAAAGTTTCCACAGTCAGTGATGGTTTGGGGTGCCTTGTCATCTGCTGGTGTTGGTCTATTGTGTTTTCTGAGGTCCAAGGCCAACACTGCGGTATACCAGGAAGTTTTAGAGTACTTCATGCTTCCTGCTGCTGACCAACATTATGGAGATGCGGATTTCATTTTCCAACAGGACTTGGCACCTGCACACAGTGCCAAAGCAACCAGTACCTGGTTTAAGGACCATGGTATGTAACCCTGTTCTTAATTAGCCAGCAAACTCGCCTGACCTTAACCCCATTAAACACAATTGTGAAGAGGAAGATGCGATATGCCAGACCCAACAATGCAGAAGAGCTGAAGGCCACTATCAGAGCAACCTGGGCTCTCATAAAACCTGAGCAGTGCCACAGACTGATCGACTCCATGCCACTCCGCATTGCTGCAGTAATTCAGGCAAAAGGAGCCCCAACTAAGTATTGAGTGCTGTACATGCTCATACTTTTCAGTTGGCCAAGATTTCTAAAAATACTTTCTTTGTATTGGTCTTAAGTAATATTCAAATTTTCTGAGATACTGAATTTGAGATTTTCCTTAGTTGTCAGTTATAATCATCAAAATTAAAAGAGATAAACATTTGAAATATATCAGTCTGAAATATGTAATGAATGAATATAATATACAAGTTTCACTTTTTGAATGGAATTAGTGAAATAAGCCAACTTTATGATTTTCTAATTATATGACCAGCACCTGTAATGCATGTTTATATAAAAATGTGTGCCACATGAACCTTTTTAGTTAAAACCATTATATTTTTGAATATGTTTTATATCTGCTTCAATTTAATAACTACTGTAGAGGCCAAAGTACAATTCATAGTAATGTGAATAAGAATTAATGTTAAAAAGGAAAATAATTTCATTTAGAAGTTCATGTAATACTTAAAAGGTTAAAAGCATACTAAAATTCATGTGTTTATAGGATTTGGTACATATTGGTAAAATAGTGTACCGCCTCTTTAAGAACAGGTCAACTCCGGTCAACTACATTACGTTGATTTTCGTTATTTGATTCAGATCTTGAGAACTGTGGAAGCGAACGGTTTTCTTACCTGCTAACTACTAACTTTTAGCTACTTCTATTAGGTGTCTTTTATTTTATTAATTAGAATGAGTGTATTGGTCAACTCACATTCTTTTTTGTAAATCTGAAACCAAGGAATAAAACCGGAGATTTTCATCTTTTATTTCAACAACGTTTCTGAAGTGGATGTTGCTGGGCTGACATGACAATGGACACTGCAAATGGGATTAGCTGCTTAGAATAATGTTAGATAGTTATTGCCAGCCGAATTTAGCCATTAGAATTTAAAAATTTTTGTTCGGCCAATTCGGTCTAGACTCGATCCATAGAGGAGTTATTATGCCCGAACAGAAACTGTTCGGTCCAATGAAATTGTCAGGGCGGGCTTTAGACGATGATGGACAGATGATAAACTGAAACGTAATCATCCACGTCATCAAAGGCGCTTGGGTTGAATTTGCTCTTATCCTAAACGGAGAACATGTTCGTATGCATTCACCTTCACTATTTCTCTCAGAAATGATGATCGTGTTGGTAAGTACTCTTATGTATCCTTAAATTCTTTTTTTACAACACTGGCAAAGATCGTTTACAATCATCTTTTTCTTCTAACGTTACTTAATCCAGTGTGCGTGCAGACAGGGTTGCCAAGTTTTTTTGCAATGTCGCTCAAAATTTTGCTACTCAAAACTATAGCCCAAAACAATCCCAATAGCTTTCCGGTGGGTTCTCTGGAAAAAATGGCGTTTGGTTAGCGAAATATGTTATTTTGGCAAGGTTGCCTGCTAAAATTCGCATTCCTGGGGCTATAAATCACATAATTGGGGTCGCTCCAACTCGATGACATGGAGAACATCCCATGGGAAAAACACGGACTTGGCAACACAGTGCAGTTGAGTTCTGTTGACATTTAACAACTAACGTTACGCGTCGCTCCGTTGCTCTGATGGTTGAGGGTCTATCCAATTGAGGTCTTTCCTGGTTCTGTTGAAAAACGCCCCATAATCAAAGCCCAATGGAGCAGTATCAGACTCATATTCTGACTAGAATTGAGTATGACCACGTCAGGCTAGTAATCCATTGCAAATTTCAAGATCGCAAACCTCTATATTAGTAAGAAAACCTGCTTGACATTGGATAACGAGCCTGTGAAGAGGTTTGCGGAAAATGGAACATGAATGAAGGTTCAACGAGGGACTGACTTTCTTAACTAGCCTGTAACGTTACATGCGCGGTGCTCGCGGCTGGTGAGCGCTAAGTGGATTGCTAACGGTCTAAACAAGTTTGTCATTGCTGCGGCAGTGCTGCACGATATGTTGCAAGTGGAACCTGTAAAAAAAAACGGACTGACTTTAAAGCAATCATGACGGAGACAGAAACTGAATCCACAGTAAGCCTAACTGAGGAAAAGCGAGTGGTAAAACCAACACTTAAAGCATTGGAATACAATCTGCAAGTATGAAACTCTGATAAAGAAATTCAGTAACATAAATGCAGACGTTAAAGACATATTCTACCAGATGGAATGCGTAGAGAATTTGAAATCAGATCAAAGGGAATAATGAGCATAAGGAATTTGTGCAAGAAGTGAATGCATGGATACAGAATGCAATACTACGCAGAAAAGAGGCTAACATGGTTAGTGAGCAGATACATCCTGAAGATAGCGTGTCAGTCACTTCCAGTAAGTCCAGAAAATCATACGATAAGAGCTCATGTCACTTCAGATAATCACGCAGATAAATCTGGTTACAGTCATGCAACGGCAAAACGACATCACTGAAAGCCTAATAAAGCAGCAAAGGCTATCTACATTGCCATCACCGAACATTCCAGTTTTCAAGGGAGATCCATTAGAATATCGTCTCTTCATGAGAGCCTTCGAGCACGGCATAGAAAGCAAGACTGAAAACAGCAAAGATCGGCTTTACTATCTAGAACAGCACACAACTGGGCAGCCTAATGACTTGGTGCGCAGCTGTTTTCATATGGATCCAGATCAGGGCTACCCTGAAGCCAAGAGACTGCTAAAGGAACGCTTTGGTGATAAATATAAGATATCCATGGCATACCTTGACAAGGCTTTAAACTGGCCTGCCATTAAAGCAGATGACACCAAGGCACTTGAAGCATACGCCCTCTTTATGACAAACTGCAATAATGCAATGTCAGATCTGGAGTACTTATAAGAGATGGAAAATGCTGCTAACATGCGCACGATCATCTCAAAGCTCCCATACAGGCTGAGAGAGAGATTCAGGAGTGTCGCCATAGACATTCAGAAAAATCAAGATCGGCGGACAAAGTTCAAAGACGTAGTGTCATTTGTCAACACACAGGCTGAAATAGCAGCACACCCTGTGTTTGGTGAAATCTCAGGACAAACAAAGCGCCAGACTGAAAGGTCAAGTGGAAGGAAAAACATCACAACACTAGCTACTGAAGTAAAAGAACAGAAAGCTAAGAAAGAAGCTGTTGGTGCTGGAAACAAGAAAACTCTGGAGAAGGGAGCAAACACAGACAAAGCCTTCATGAAACCTTGTATCTTCTGTCAGGGAGATCATACCATGGAACAGTGCAAAAAACTCCAAAGGAAGCCACACAAAGAAAAGCTTGAATTCCTTAAGAGCAAAGGGCTTTGCTTCAGTTGTCTTATAGGACAAGTAAAGAGAACATTCCAACCCAAGAAGATGTGGATAGGTTGCCACATCTAAGAGGTGTACGAATTCCTTCGATCAACGCGGATATCGGTCTTCGGATTGGGACTGATGTGGCAAAGGCTTTGGAGCCAGAAGAGGTAATCCGCAGTGTCAAGGATGGGCCATATGCAGTATGCACAGCTTTGGGATGGACAGTAAACGGACCGCTGCGTGAGAACATCAGAAGCTGGACCAAGAATGGATAGCCGCAGATCCAGATGAATCGGATCTCAGTGGCTCGACTCAAAGACTTGTGGACTCAGCAATTCAAGTATGAGAATGCTCAAGGAGAGCAGTTAGAAATGTCCAAGGAAGACCAACTGCTTATGGACAGAGTCTCCAAATCAGCAAAGCTGGTCAACGGCCACTACTCTATTGGTCTGCCGTTGAAGATCAAAGATGTGAAGATGCCCAACAATAGAGCAATGACAGAGCAACGAGCACTCAATATGAAAAAGAAGCTTCAGAGAAATCAGACGTTCAAAGAGGACTATGTCAGCTTCATGAATGATGTGATAAAGTAGGGCTACGCTGTAAAGGTCCCAGATGAAGAACTAAAAAGGAGTGATGGAAAGGTGTGGTTTATTCCACATCACAGTGTCTACCACCCTAAGAAGCATAAAATACGAGTGGTATTTGACTGTGGTGCTTCATATCAAGGAACCACACTCAATTAACAATTACTGCAAGGGCCTAACATGACAAGCAGTCTGGTTGGTGCCTTGAGTAGATTCCGTCAAGAGCAAGTCGCAATGATGGCGGATGTGGAATCGATGTTCCACCAGGTCAAAGTCCCACCAGAAGATGCTGACCTCCTTAGGTTTTTGTGGTGGCCGGACGGCGACACCTCAAAGGAGCTGCAAGAGTACAGAATAGAGGTACACTTGTTTGAAGCCACCTCCTCACCAAGCTCTGCGAGTTATGCATTGAGAAGGTGTGCTGAGGACAACAAGAACATGTTTGGTGCAGCAGTAGTGGATACAGTCTTAAATAATTTTTATGTAGACGATTGTTTGAGATCAGTTGCCACTGAACAAGAAGCAGTCAGCCCAGAGGAAAGAAAAATGAAAAGTGAGATCTCTTTAGCATCTCAAATGTTTCTCCTAGACAAAAATGAGGTTAGTTTAAAATCAAATGGAGACTTTTGCTTAAGTCTCCTGGTTCTCACGGTTGTCTCCTGAGACAAAAACTCTAACACTCTCACAGTGGTCTCCTCTAAGTTTTAGAAGAGATCTCAACAACATCACAAACTGTGCTCAGATGTGTCTCCTTGGCTAGAGAGATTGGATTGATCATATTTGTCTCCTCTAAAGTTTTAGAAGAGATCTCAACAACATCACAAACTGTGCTCAGATGTGTCTCCTTGGCTAGAGAGATTGGATTGATCATATTTGTCTCCTCTAAAGTTTTAGAAGAGATCTCAGCAACATCACAAACTGTGCTCAGATGTGTCTCCTTGGCTAGAGAGATTGGATTGATCATATTTGTCTCCTCTAAAGTTTTAGAAGAGATCTCAACAAAATCCCACACTGTGCTCAGATGTGTCTCCTTGGCTAGATTGACTGGATTGCTCATTTTTGTCTCCTCTAAAGTTTTAGAAGTGATCTCAACAACATCACACACATTGCTCAGATGTGTCTCCTTGGCTAGGGAGACTAGATTTCTCATATATGTCTCCTCTAAAGTTTTAGAAGAGATCTCAACAAAATCACACACTGTGCTCAGATGTGTCTCCTTGGCTAGAGAGACTGGATTGCTCATATTTGTCTCCTCTAAAGTTTTAGAATAGATCTCAACAAAATCACACTGTGCTCAGATGTGTCTCATTGGCTAGAGAGACTGGATTTCTCATATTTGTCTCCTCTAAAATTTTAGAATAGATCTCAACAAAATCACACACTGTGCTCAGATGTGTCTCCTTGGCTAGGGAGACTAGATTGCTCATATATGTCTCCTCTAAAGTTTTAGAAGAGATCTCAACAACATCACACACATTGCTCAGATGTGTCTCCTTGGCTAGAGAGACTGGATTGCTCATTTATGTCTCCTATAAAGTTTTAGAAGAGATCTCAACAACATCACACACTGTGCTCAGATGTGTCTCATTGGCTAGAGAGACTGGATTGATCATATTTGTCTCCTCTAAAGTTTTAGAAGAGATCTCAACAACATCACACACATTGCTCAGACGTGTCTCCTTGGCTAGAGAGACTGGATTGCTCATTTATGTCTCCTATAAAGTTTTAGAAGAGATCTCAACAACATCACACACAATGCTCAGATGTGTCTCCTTGGCTAGAGAGATTGGATTGATCATATTTGTCTCCTCTAAAGTTTTAGAATAGATCTCAACAACATCACACACTGTGCTCAGATGTGTCTCCTTGGCTAGGGAGACTAGATTGCTCATATATGTCTCCTATAAAGTTTTAGAATAGATCTCAACAACATGACACACAATGCTCAGATGTGTCTCCTTGGCTAGAGAGATTAAATTGATCATATTTGTCTCCTCTAAAGTTTTAGAATAGATCTCAACAACATCACACACTGTACTCAGATGTGTCTCCTTGGCTAGAGAGATTAAATTGATCATATTTGTCTCCTCTAAAGTTTTAGAATAGATCTCAACAACATCACACACTGTGCTCAGATGTGTCTCCTTGGCTAGAGAGACTGGATTGCTCATATTTGTCCCCTCTAAAGTTTCATAAAAAATCTCAATAACATCACACACTGTGCTCAGACTTTTCTCCTCAGCTAGAATCTCTGTAATTCTCACTTTTGTTACCTCTAAAGCTTCATAAAAGATCTCAATAACTTCACACATTGTGCTCAGATTTTTCTCCTTAGTTAAAGACTCTGGCACTTTCACATTTGTCAAACAAATGATGTGCCCTATGCACATAAACTGTACAGCTTTCTTGTTGTATTAACAATTAAGAGAAACGTTAACCTTATTTACTGAGGTCTCTTTAGAGTCTCTAGCTGAGGAGAACAGCCTGAGCACAATGTGTGATGTTGTTGAGGTCTCTTCTAAAACTTCAGAGAAGACAAGTGTGAGAGCTCCAGTGTTTCTCGCTAAGGAGAAAAGTCTGAGCACAGTGTGTGATGTTGTTGAGATCTCTTATGAAACTTTAAAGGAGACAAATGTGAGAATGTCAGAGGTTTTGTCTCAGGAGACAAGTCTGAGAAACAGGAGACTTAAGCAAAAATCTCCATGTAATGGTGTATGTATCGCAGAAATATTTTAATTGTAAATTTATTTTTATTTTTATTATTATCATAATAATATGATAATAATGTTAAACGTAGAACAAAAAGGTTAAGCATGAAGCACTGGTCAACTATAGTATTACATTTGTTATAAAAAAAATAATTTATCTAGACTAATCCTTGTTTGGAATAAGCACTGCATATTCATTTCTGGGCATTGAAGAAACATTTAAATGAGTAACCCTTGATATTCTGAAAAACATAATGATATTTGAATGATAGTTTTAGTATTTCACAATATAAGTACAAATTTAAAATGTAATGTAAAATTTCTTGTAAAATAAAATTTAAGACATCTGGGGTTGGTTGAAAAACTTCTTAGACTAGTCTCAACAGTTAGTCATGAATTATTTTCCCCTCAAGCCTGGTAATATCTTATTTAGTTTAATTTTTATTGGAAAAGAAGACTGATTGCCCTTTGGTTAACTATTACTTAGTTGCATAGTAACTTAAGAAATACTTTGCCTTCTGGTGCCAGTTGCATAAACGTAGTCAAAGCTGATACCTAAATGAGACATACAAGAGATAATAAGCCCTTAGTATCCTGCAGGCAGAGCTCTGTCACAGCCATAGCCGTGTGGACAGCACATCAACACTGAGACACAGCAGCACCACAGACAGCACGAGTTCAAGTCCCAGCTAAAGGTATACTTTCCTGCTCCTGTTCCCTTCTCGCCTCTCCCATTGTTTCTGGTCTCTCATCGTGCGGTCCTGTCCAATAAAGGTGAAAAAAACCCAATGTCACAAAAAAAGAAAGAAAACAAAAACCCCTCTGAAATTGTTTTTATAATGGAGTTTTGAAAGAGATTACAGAAAGACAATAAAGAGATCTCCCATGTTTGCACTCCTCATGTCTCAGTCGTGTCTATTTTATTTATTTCTCCTAAGGAATTTGAGGAGAAACATCTGAGACACTGTTGATTCTACAGTGAGAGATAAATGAGAATCACAACTAAGTCTCATGAGCTTTGAAAGAGCCACCTCTGAGCAATAAAATATTCCTATAATGGAATTTTGAAAGAGATCGCAGCAAGATGATACAGAGATGTCATATGTTTCTTCCACCACATTCTCAGTTTCAACTCATTTTTCTCTCAGACTCATGTCTCAGTTATGTCTACTCTTATTTATCCTAAGGAATTTTAGGAGAAACATCTGAAACTCTGTTGATACTGAAATGAGAGATATATGAGAATCAAAACTAAGTCTCATGATCTTAGGAAGAGCAAACACTGAGCCATTAATTTTTTCTTATGGGAGACTACTTCAAGACTTGAAGGCCATCTGTCAAACAGGAGGCTTTAGACTGACAAAATGGACAACGAACAATCGAAATGTGTTGTTAAACATTCCACTTGAGGACTGGGCAACAGAAGTCAAAGATCTCGATCTTGACCAGGATTAATTTGCCATCAAGAGAGCTTTGGGAGTACAGTGGTGTATCCGGTCAGATCAGTTCAAGTTCCACGTGCACATAGAGCAGAAGCCTCTCACCAGGAGGGGAATCTTGTCTACGATGAGTTCAGTCTTCGACCCACTGGGAATGTTGTCGCCAGTCATACTGCCTGCTAGAAACATCCTGCAAGAATTGTGTAGACTAAGAGCAGGCTGGGATGATACTGTGCCAGAACATATCGCACAACAATGGACAGAGTGGACTGAAGAACTTCAACAGCTCATTGACTTTGGAGTGGATCGGTGCTTTAATCCACCTGAGTTTGGGAAAACGGTGCAAGCTCGGCTGCATCACTTTTGTGACGCGTGCGAAACAGGCTACGGTACTGTTACTTACTTAGTCCAGAAGAACAGTAGCGACCAAATAATCTGCTCATTTGTCTTGGGAAAGGCAAGGGTTGCCCCTCTCAAACCACCAACCATCCCGCGGATGGAGCTGACGGCGGCTGTCTTAGCGGTGAAGGTGGATGTCATGCTGAAAAAAGAACTACAGTTGACACTGTCAGATTCCAGGTTTTGGACGGACAGTACTGCCGTACTCAGGTACTTAGCAAATGAGAACATCAGATTTAAGACATTTGTGGCAAACAGGATTGCCATAATCTTGCAAGCATCAAAAGTGCAGCAATGGAGCTACGTCAACACTCAGTTGAATCCTGCTGATTGGGCCTCCAGGGGACAAAGGGTGAGTTTCTTCATGAAGAATGAAGTTTGGATCACAGGGCCTGTCTTCCTCAGTAAACCTGAAAAGGAATGGCAAGACAAGCACGGTCACATAGAAGAGCTCACGGCTGAAGATCCTGAGGTCAAGACAGGTATACTTGTCAATGCTACAACAGTAGAGGAAAGCACTGATGCAATGCAACAACTAATTGAATACTACTCTTCATGGATACGCCTCAAGAAGGCTGTGGCGTGGCTCACACGACTCAAGGGCACCCTGGTACACCTGTCAAGGAAGAGAAAGGAGATGAATGGGTTGTACAGTGACCTACAGCGGGTGAACAGGGAGATGTTAAGCTATAAAAAGAGTCTCAAACAGACTTACCTGACTGTGGACAACTGCGACAAGCTGAGATGGATATCATCAGCCATTGTCAGCAAAGTAGGTTCCAGGAAGATATATCTGCTCTTCGGAGAAAGGACTCCATCAAGAAGAATAGTCAAATCTTCAGACTGAATCCAGAACTTGAAGAGGGAATCCTTCGTGTTGGAGGGAGGCTCAGTCGAACATCCATGCCAGCCGAAGCCAAGCATCCTATGATCCTGCCTAAGAACCATCGTGTGGCTGATCTGATTCTCCAGGATTCACATGAACGGCTGGGACACAGTGGACGTAATTATGTTTTGTCTCATGTTCGCCAAAAGTACTGGATTATCAATGCTCCCTCGTCAATCAGAAGAATGCTGTCACAGTGTTCTATCTGTCGAAGACAACATGGGGCATCAGGCACACAAATGATGGCGGACTTACCAAGAAGTTGTACCGGACGAACCACCCTTCACCAGAACTGGAGTGGATCTATTTGGGCCATTCAACATTAAACGTGGAAGATCATCTGTAAAAAGATATGGGGTGATATTTACCTGCCTTGCATGTCGTGCGGTCCACATAGAAATGGCAACATCATTGAAACAGACTCCTTTATTCAAGCTCTGCATCGCTTCATTGCAAGAAGAGGTCAGGTGAAAGAGATGAGCTCTGATAATGGGACCAAGTTTTTGGAGCTGATCATGAGCTCAGAAAGGCAATAAAGGAGTGGAATACTTCACAATTCGAGAACAGCTTGCTCCAACGTGACATCAGATGGTTATTCAATCCACCATCAGGATCCCACCATGGAGGTGTGTGGGAGAGAATAATCTGCTCCATCAGGAAAATCATGGGTGCTATACTGAGAGAACAAAACTTGGATGAGGAAGGTCTTCAGACGTTCTTTTGTGAATGTGAAACCATTCTGAATAGTAGGCCTATTACCATGCCTTCCAATGATATTAGTGTTCTGGAAGCTCTTACACCACAACACTTACTCCTGCTCAAGACTAACCCCAACTTACCACCAGGACTCTTCCATAAGGATGATACTTATGCACGTAAAAGATGGAGGCAAAAAAGACAGAAAATGCACCATCTATCACAGAACTTCATTCCGGGAGATGTATTCTTGATTGTCGATTAATCAGCCCCCAGGGGATCATGGCTGATGGGAAGAATCGTTAAGACTATCAAGGACGAGCATGGAGTGGTCCGCAAGGTTCGAGTCAAGACAAAGACGAATGAGCTTGAGAGGCCGATAACTAAACTCTGCTTACTTCAGGAAGCAGTATGAAAAGGACTGTTACTGAGTTTTACTCAAAAGAAAGACATTTAAAGTTGTAATTGCTTTTAGGATAGAAGGCAATTAGGGGCCGGGTATGTAGAGGCCAAAGTACAATTCATAGTAATGTGAATAAGAATTAATGTTAAAAAGGAAAATAATTTCATTTAGAAGTTCATGTAATACTTAAAAGGTTAAAAGCATACTAAAATTCATGTGTTTATAGGATTTGGTACATATTGGTAAAATAGTGTACTGCCTCTTTAAGAACAGGTCAACTCTGGCTACATTACGTTGATTTTCGTTATGTGATTCAGATCTTGAGAACTGTGGAAGCGAACGGTTTTCTTACCTGCTAACTACTAACTTTTAGCTACTTCTATTAGGTGTCTTTTATTTTATTAGTAAGAATAAGTGTATTGGTCAACTCACATTCTTTTTTGTAAATCTGAAACCAAGGAATAAAACCGGAGATTTTCATATTTTATTTCAACGACATTTCTGAATTTATTTGAACTGTGTTGCTGGGCTGACAATGGACACTGCAAATGGGACTAGCTGCTTATAATAATGTTAGATAGTTATTAGTGTAATCCATTGCATTTCTCAAGATCGCAAACCTCTACAACTACATTACATTAATACAATTTTTTGTGTATATTTCACGTACAGGGTTGGTAAAATTTGTTTTGAACAAATTGGGTATAAAGCAATATCCTGCCTGTCACTTCACAAGGGACATTACCCTTGACGTGTGGAGGTTTCAGGAAAATCACTCTCAAAACTAGAGGAGACCTAGCAACACTCTAAAAAATCTCATCAAGGAGGCTTGTATAGAGAGCCAACAACCTGATAGTATCCGAGGGGAGCTCTACGAACGGAGGCCTCAGCAAGACAACTCTCTAAAATAAGAGGAGGCCTAACTACGTTCTACCAAGAAGGCGAGCCTGACAACTCAATACTGCCATCCAAGCAGTGGGGGTGTTATGGTTCTCTGTAAAAAAAAAAAAAGAATAAAAAGAACCGTACTGTTCTCCACCCATGAGTCGGCACGCACTTGCATCACGGTTCATCTTAAATCTGACGAAGCATACTTATCTGTAATATGGTTTGTTGAAAATAACAACGCGGAAAACAGACAGACAGAGTTAGGCTAATGTATGTTTCTGTCGATGGATACGGATTCTCTCTTCCCCCTAAACTTTGGTTCTACTCCATGCTCATCAGGCACGTGCAGAGGGGCGGAGGGTGCTTGAGCACCTGCCTCTTTGCCCCTTGATGCCCAAAGTGCCCTTTTGTCAAGGCAAAAAAATTATATATATATATATATATATATATATATATATATATATATATATATATATATATATATATATATATATATATATATATATATATATATATATATTATTATTATTATTATATATTATATATAATTAAAGGCCGTTTTGTGAAGGCATGCCCAATATAACTATTAGTAAAATTAAATAAATTAAAAATAAAATGAATCACATGATGATGAACTTTCACCCGACGACCTCATCTCTCACGCCGCTCGCGCGCGCCAGTGGAGAGTGGACTGAGAATAGGATTCTTCAATACCGCGGCTACTGGTAAGTGTTGTTCTCAGCGAAGTGTTTTAGTTATTATTTTTTATTATTTTACAAGAACGACGTGGAGAGAGCATGGAGCTGTTGTTTATATTGCTGTTTCCTGTATGTGTAGCTTGCAGAAGTAACGTTAACGTTAGTTTGCTGTTTGAGGGAGAAAAGTTTCACGAGCGTAACGTTAGAGTTACACAGTCTTGTCTTTTTATGTTATTTTACTAAAAAATATTTATACTTTAAACTATTATTTGTATACCAGTATTTTTTAAAACGTATTCAAACACTGGTAAAGGCTTAAACTTTTCATCCTCTGAATTAGCCTATATCTGTTTTTATCATCATTAGAAAAAAAAAAAAATTCAGAAGAGGATTCAATCATGTTCATGTCAATATTGTTCATCACAGAGAAAACTGTAGCTTTAATGATAATTAATCTGTATTTAATTTATTATTTGTGCAGTTCAGAAAGGTGTTTGTTATGTTAACTATTACGTTTTCTGTACATGTCCAACAGGGAAGGCACAGGTAAATGTAACATTTATTATAATGGGTTTATATAAAGATTGATTAAAGTTCACTTAAATTAAGTATTTTTTCAAGCCTAATAAATGTTGAAATTGGTAGCTTTCATTTATACTGTAATGCAATGTCATGATGTTTCAATTATTACAATATAAAAATATTAAAAACACCAATGTTTTTAAATCGTGATTATTAATGATTAATTACAGCAAAAAAATGTGATTAATTAGTTAATTTGTTTAAATCGATTCCCAGCACTAATTTTAATATGAAAAAAATGTTTTTCTGTAACAGTAGTGTTTACAACAGCAAAATCACTATAGCCTGTAAACTCAATAATATATCTCTGGAAATAATACGTTTAAAAATATTGATGTCAATATAAAATTAACTTGACCTAACATCAAAGTGCAGAGTAAATGAGATATGGCCCTGGTAGATTTCAGGAAAGGTATGAAAATGTCCCTTTGTTTGTGTGTTCTGCAGTGCAAAGATGCCTCTCAAAGAGAGGAGAATAAAACAAAAAAAGAAGGAGCTTCTTGAGGCAGCAAAAGGCAGTGGATCCCTATCTAGCTGGTTTACGAACAGCACAACAGGTAAGCATAACACATGTAGCCTACCATTTGTTTACACTGCAAAGGTATTTTAGACATCAACTACATCAGTAATAATAACTACTTTATTGCAGTGTATCAGTTCTTTTAATAACTTCTGTATCAATACTGAAGGTATTATTGATTAGGTGCAAGGGTAGCAGTGATGGTTGAGAATAGATTAATGCTGAAATTGTGCCTTGTTCCTAGATGGGCAGAGAGTGGAAAGTAATAGATCAGATGATGAGATGGAGACAGAGGCTGGAGAGAAAGAGGGAAATGTAGAGGCACACACAACAGAAACAGTGCAGGGAACAGCAAACAGGGAGACAGAGGCTGAAGAGAAAGAGGGAAATGTAAAGGCACAAGCAACTGAAACAGTGCAGGGAACAGCAAACAGGGAGACAGAGGCTGAAGAGAAAGAGGGAAATGTAGAGGCACAAGCAACAGAAACAGTGCAGGGAACAGCAAGCAAGGAGACAGAGGCTGAAGCCAGAGACCCCTCTATATTCTCAAACCTACATGGACTACAACACCCAACTGACCCTTCCCACGTCCTACAATTCAACATAAAGTACGATGAGGCCTTTATCCAAATGTGTGATAATATTGGACCCTGCCAACCAACACTGTCATTTCCAAAGAATGTAGAGGGACGGTCGTTTCAGAAGAAGTGGTATGAGAATAACCCATGGCTAGAATATTCTCCTAGCACTGATGCCATGTTTTGTTTCAGCTGCCGCCTTTTTACAAATGATGAAAGATACAAGAGTCACACTAACTGGAAAACTGTAGGGTTAAATCGCTGGAGGAAGGCTTTGGAAAAAATTAGAGAGCACAGTGCCTCAGAGGCTCACATGTGTGGTATGGTGAGGTGGAACTCCTTCAAGAAAAAATTACTGGAGGCAGCTTTTGAAGTGGGTGACCTTGAGTCACAAGCTGCAAAAGACAAAGAGAGGGAGAGGAACAGATAAGTGTTGTCTCGTTTGATTGCCATTGTTGTTTTCCTGGCAAGACAGGGCATGTCTTTCAGGGGAGATGATGAGACTTCATCAAGCCAAAATCAAGGGAATTTCTTAGAGTTAGTGGAGTTGTTCAGCAAGTATGACAGTGTAATTAAATTACACCTTGATGGAGTAAAAGAGAAGCAGACAACCCAGAAAAGACCTCTTGTCTCGCTCCTCTCGAACAGAACCCAGAATGACTTAATCAGTGCTTTGGCCATATCAGTTAAACGTGTCATCAGAGAAGAGATTCAAGAGAGCAAAATCTTTTCCATACTTCTGGATGAAACGACAGATGTGTCCCACACTGAACAGGTTTCCTTTGTTGTGAGATATGTACACAACATGGAAATAAAGGAGCGATTCATTCAAGTGTGCAATGTGCAGTCAACAAGCGGAGATGCTCTTGAAAATCTTGTTATGGCTCTATTGGAAGAAAATGACCTGAAAATAGAAAACATCCGGGGTCAAGGTTATGATGGGGCTGCAAACATGAGTGGGCACTATAAGGGACTGCAGTCCAGAATCCTACGGCAAAATCCAAAGGCCTTGTATGTGCACTGTCAGGCACACTGCCTTAATCTGGTATTGGTAGAAAGTGCAAAGTCAAACATCTGTTTTGTCAACTTTTTCAATCTAGTTGAAAAACTTTACACTTTTATGGCCAACTCATCAAAACGACACTCTGCATTTATTGAAATGCAGAAGAGGGAGCACCCCGATCGCCGTCCTCTAGAGCTGAAGAAACTGTCAGATACTCGGTGGGCCTGTAGGGAGAGTGCACTTAAAACTCTGGTGAAGGTCCTCCCATCTGTCAAGCAGTTCCTTGAGGAAATGACACAGCAAGATCCCCCAGATTCCTCAGCTGGTGATGCAATGATCCTTCTAAAAAGCATTAATTTTGAGTTCTTCTTGTGTCTGGAGATCACCTGTCCAATCTTCCAGGTGACTGCAGTTGCATCTGATGCATTGCAGCAGAAAGACATGGACCTGGCTGCAGCATACAGCATTGTTGATGGAGTTTTTAAGAGGCTGGCCTACAGCAGAACAGAAGAAGAGTTTGAGAACATTTATAAACAGGCTACAGAGAAGGCTGCATCAGTGGGCCTGGATCCTCCATCTGAGGTCCCTGGACAAGCAAGGAGGAGGAAAGTGCCAGAGAAGTTCAAGTTTTCTGCCGCATCAGCTACGACTGACCATGCTTTCCCAACTTTGCAGGAGTACTACCGTGTTAAAGTGTATTACGTTTTTGTGGACACAATGATACAAGAGCTTCAGAGACGCTTTAAAGGAGGAGATAATTTCATATGGGAAATCTTGCATGCCTTCCATTGCCTAGCAGACCCAGAGAACTGGAAAACTGCAAGCATTCCAACTGCAGCACTCCAAGCTGTGAAGAAACTGTGCCAGTTCTATAACATTGAAGAGGAAGACAAATTGCAGACAGAACTGAAGGTCTTCTATACTTCATACTCATGCCCACCACCAGTCAATGTGTCATCTATTCTTTCAGTGGTCAAGGAAAACAATGCACATCTAGTTTTCCCGAACATGACTGAGCTGCTGAAGACATATGGCACACTTCCAGTGTCGACAGCAACTGTGGAACGTTCCTTCTCAAAACTGAAGCTGGTGAAAACCAAACTTCGCAGCCTTTGCAAAGAGGAGAGATTGTCCGACCTTCTGCTTTTGGCCATTGAGAAGGACATTCCAATAAATCACAATAATGTCATTGACATTTTTAGGGACATGGCCAACAGGAAATTGCTGTTATAAATGCCTACAACTCATCCTCCACTTATTGGTAAGATTATTGCTACCAGTACTCTGTGATTTTTAGTAGGTGCAGACAGAATGAACACACACACATTTGTTTCTTTATTTATATTTTTAACTACATCTCAGTCACAATGCAATATATGAAATCATGATCACTGTCTATATAGTCTCACTCTTACCCCTACCATGGCCCTCATCCTTTCCCCCTATTAATGTTTATTTCTCAGATGCTTTTCTGAATCTTATTTTCTCTCCACAGCTCTTTGTGTGCAGCAGCCAATATGAGCATCTCCCTCTTCTTGTAGCAGTCAGCCTTGGCAGCAGTTACAAACACTTTCAGCAATATTTACATCTTGTCACGGTCACATAATTGTTTAATCAGATAATATATCTCATATACTTGTTTTAATGTCTGTAGTCTCAGATATACTCCAGCAGTATCAGCAGCAACAACAACAGCAAAGGCAGCAAACCCACTAAAGGATTTATTTAAGAATTTAAGATTGAATTTAGATGTTAATGTTAAAAATCTGTAATTCAGTTTTTGCCATGAAAATGGCCACAGATACTGACATGGCATTAAATAAAACTATTCTGTACTGTACGAAACGGCCCACGTTGATTTTGAATAATGACCATGTCCTACAGTTTACTATAACAGCTGTTCTTTACTATTCTGTATAACAGAATCATAAGTATAACAGTTTCTAATCCCAGAGTTATTAATAGGTGCAAAGAAAATATTTTTTAAACTTTTGACCTTTAATAATCTTTTTTATTGTTTCTTTTTCAAAACTGCATCACAGCATTTGCTGCTATATCAATACTGAAACATCCGTATCGAAACGCGTATCAGAAAGGAATGTGTCACAATATTGCTGTATTGATATTTTGAGCACAGCCAGATTAAAAGCCCTGTTCCATGTGCCCCTTTTATACTTTGAGCACCTGCCCCTCCAACAGTCTCTGCACGGCCCTGATGCTCATCCTAAATGACCGATGGGAGTTACCATCTAAGGCAAGCTACAACCATTATAAAACCTATAATATGATTTGGTCTCTAGGATCCAGCACTCTCAGAGGTATCATACAACAGGAGGGGTTTGCCCAAGGCGAACATGCCACTTCCTGTTGAAGAGACCAGAAGAGCTCTGAGACGCCTTTGTTCGGCAGATCACAAGAAAGTACAAGGGGGCTAGGCAAAAGTGCTAGCCGCACCATTATAAATGCTCAACTGAGACTCCAGCAACATACAGAGCTCCTACTATTAAGGATTTCACTTACACTCAGGCATGAAGACATTGCCATCAAGGGGAGCCAGTTGCGACCACTCGGAAACAAATGTCTCCTCAAGACTGCAGACACTCCTGAAGGTACCTTATGACAAAGAAGGGTTTGCAAACTGGGGCAAAAACCCACTTCCTGGCGGGTCAAAAGAGTTAATCCCAGGGACTGGAGGACCCTGCTTCACAACCCGACTAAACCAAATGAAAAAAAGGGGCTCTCTAGACTCATGCAAACACAAACTACTTTCCCTCCAGGTTAACTACTAGAAGTAAAAGCTTCTTACCTGTCTCGAGAATGCATTATTAATGGTGAGATCAAACTGCTGCAAAACCAACTGATGTATCATATAGGCTACAATATGTTATAATATATGTTGTTTACAATAAGATACCTATAATTTACAATAAGATAACATATAGTATAATTAAATATTTGTTCCCCTTTTTTGCATGTTCTTCACTCTCAATTGGAATTTTTTTCTTCAATATCTATAAAAGTCTGAACTAAGCCGTTCAGTAGTGTCTCCTCTCCACTCACACTATAACCAGGAGCTGGATGGAAAATATGCCCCCCACCCTCTCTCTCTCTCTCTCTCTCTCTCTCTCTCTCTGATGTGCTGAGAACAGAAGGGAGGAGTTTTAATTTGAATACTGAACTGTTGCCCTTCACAAGGCTCAGAGACAGCACTCTGAGTGGATCGCTGTGGATTAAAACACCTGTCTGTGGGTTCACTCGCTCCTCTGGAGAGGATTTTTTACGGCAAATTACTGTGACTGCTTGTTTACAGAGGTGAAAAGAAAACTGAAAAGGAAGTTTTACTACTGGTCTTGAACTACAATGGAAAAACTAAAATGAGACGCATATCTGGACAGGACCAGGGCAAGACAGCAAATGTCCAAGTATTTATTTCTCTCTGAAAGTACAAAGGTAATGCAATTGCAATTAAAGAAACTATCATTGTATGTAACTAACACTTTTCAGTAACTATTTTCTTTTTAATTGCTGAAGGAAATAAACACTTTATTCTGTTAACAATGCATTTTTTTATTGAATTGAAACAATTCTGAAATGAAAGCATTTGTTGATTTGAACAAATAAAATAAAAACCTAAACAAATGAATATTCTAAACATTCTAAAAACACAATTTTAAATATTTTAACTACATTTAGTTGACAATCAAAGTCATTCACCACTTTCAAGAATTCTTCCTTTGACATTTATGCTTAGGTATCTTCACTCTCAAAGTGAGGTAAATCCTTGAGTGAAGTGTGTCGAGTGAAGCATGGCTGGAAATAGTTTTTTACTATATGTTCTGCTCACTGCCATTCTGGGACGGGCTGCTAAAGCACAGGATGAGACTTCTACTGATACGGACATCCAAACCACCAACCAGACCTTAGATCCTCTGTTGATTTCTGTGACATCAGATGGGCCTCCAAATTTGACCACACCTGGAGAGGTGGAGGAGGATACTGTGCCGTCCACTGGAACCCGTTGTCGGGGTTACTATGATGTGATGGGCCAGTGGGACCCTCCCTTTAATTGTAATGCAGGTATCTTCTTGTACTGTTGCGGGACCTGTTTCTACCGGTTCTGTTGCCAATTCCGTCAGCAGCGACTGGATCAGACCTCCTGCTCCAACTATGATACTCCCATTTGGGCCAACACTGGAAAGCCTGTGGCCACCAACACTGAGGTGCAGCCAGACCATGAGCGGGATCGAACTCACATGATTGTGTACATCATCTGTGGTGTGGTGGCCATCATGGTCCTGGTGGGAATCTTCACCAAACTGGGGCTGGAGAAGAGCCGTGGAGGCCAGAACGATCTCAGTAACTCCAGGTGAGTAGAAATTAGCTGTGTATTTGTGGTTTTTGTTTTACAAAATATAGTGAGCTGCTCTGCATCCCACATAAAATTTAACCTTCATAAGTGACTAATGTGAAATGGTAACTACACACTATAAAAATAGTGCTCTCCACATTAGACTCACAATTGATTTTTATAATGGATATTTCTTGGACATTTTTTTGTCCAAGTGTCCAAGTGGAGTGTTTTTGACACACTTAAATAAGACTTAAGTACATCTTTATATATCATTGCATAATTACTTCTTTTTTCTTTTAAATATGATTAGTTTATTGCAGAATGTACTGACAAGCCTTTATGATTAACTAAAATATACTTTACTGTCATTTCTATTGAAACTTGTACATCTTCGTTTGCATCAAATATATAGTTTTTAGATACATTTGTATGTAAACATTTGTAATGAGGTTTTAGTACATTTAATATACAGTCCCTGACAAAAGTCTTGTCGCTTGTGTACAAATTGAACTGAAGTGCTGCTGAAATATATTTCTTATCAAGATTTTTTTTTACAAGAAATGGCTCATTTTAATCCCAACAGCTTTTGTAATAATGTTTCAGTGCAAAATGAAACTGTCAAAAAATATTTTAATATTCACAGCTTGGTAAAGCCCATTGAGTCAATTTTTGCAAAGACATAAGTGTTGTCGCCTTGTCATATGAGCTTCACCTGTGACTAATAATGGATCAATTAGATCTCAGGTGTGTATAAAAATAACCCCAGTACACTAGACCTTCACATCAAATGCAAATAGACCTCTGCAAACATGCCTAAGATTCACCCTGAGACTAAAGTTTTGATTATCAAGAGGCTGAAGACCAGATCCACTGCTGATGTAGCAGACACCTTCAAAGTGTCTCAGCGTCAAGTACAGAGGATAAAAAAAAGATTTGAAGAGACTGGAGACGTTTATGACAAACCCAGGTCGGCAGACCCTGCAAGACAACTGCTTGAGAGGACCATTTGTTGGGTCGAAAATCCAAGGCCAGCCCATTTTCCACTGCAGCAGAGGTCCACGAGGCCTGGTCACCTGAAGTCCCTGTGTCAACCAGAACAGTTTGTCGGATTCTGTCTCAAAACAGAAAACAGTGAAGTTTGGTGGGGGAAAAGCATGGTCTGGGGTTACATCCAGTATGGGGGTGTGCGAGAGATCTGCAGGGTGGAAGGCAACTTCAATAGTCTAAAATACCAAGACATCTTAGCTACCTCTTATATTCCCAACCATAAAAGAGGCCAAATTCTGCAGCAGGATGGTGCTCCATCGCATTCTTCCATCTCCACATCAAAGTTCCTCAAGTGAAGATCAAGATGCTCCAGGATTGGTCAGCCCAGTCACCAGACATGAACATCATTGAGCATATGTGGGGTAGGATGAAAGAAGAAGCATGGAAGACGAAACCAAAGAATATTGATGAACTCTGGGAGGCATGCAAGACTGCTTTCTTTGCTATTCCTGATGACTTCATCAATAAATTGTATGAGTCCTTGCCAAACCACATGGATGCAGTCCTTCAAGCTCATGGAAGTCATACAAGATATTACATTTGGATCTCACAGCACCACTACTTAATTTGCTGACATATTTTTGTATTTGCAGTAAATTTGTTCAATTTCTGTATAGGCGACACAACTTTTGTCTTGGCAAAATTTGACCTGTCTGTCTTGATTAGATGATTAATATTTTTTCAGTAAAACTAATTTATTTCAGTGCATTAAACGTCATTTGGGAGGGTTTTAGCTTTTCATATGAGCTATTTCTAACACCAATTGATGAATTAAAAGTCAGGTTAATAGCAGGTGTTTCTACAAAATAAATAAGCAACACAACTTTTGTCAGGGACTGTATTAACAATAAATGTAATATAAAATAACTCCCTAGAGTTAAAATGATTAACTACTATTAATTAACTATTATTCAAAGTGCTATACATGTGCTTTAGTATAGTCAACACATTAAAATAAGTGTATTTATTTAAAGCATTACAAAAGATTATTAAAACATAATGCGGTTTAAAATGTACTGTAAAGTAAAAATGTTAATTTGGCATTCTTAAAAAGTGCATTTTAAAAAAAATGTTTACTTAAGTGTGTTAAGAACTATAATTGTGAAAGTGTACTCTTAAAAGAAATAATTTTATTTATTTGAAGTATTTCAAGTGCACATTCAATGTATTTCTAGTAGTGCCCTTCTTTTTCACAAGGGTTAACTTCTCCACAAACAATAAATGTGAGGTTATATTAAGATTTAAAGATTGTACCGTAAAGCAACAAAAGTATGCTGCCTACTCCAAAAATAAAGGTTCTTTATTGGCATATGGTTCCATGATGATCCAGAAACATCCATTGACCCTTTCCATTGCACAGAAGGTTTTTGAGAGTGTCCTTTTAAATAGCGAATAGCGATATATACTATATTACACTAAGTGAAAATAACACATTTTCCAAGCGACAGATTTACTAGGCGAAATAACATACTAAGTGAAAATAGTGATATATTCTATTTACACCATGTAAAAGTAGCAGTTCTTTGTAATATCTGTAAATAGTTAGATGCTATTTATACTTAATTTAGACAGATGTACTATTTGCATCTAAGTATTGTTGTACATTAACAGGATGCAATAATTACATAGACTGTAAATTATTATATTTATTAAAATTATTAAATGGATGCTGCCTTATTGGGACAATAAAAGCCCTCCCTACACCTATCCCTAATCCTACCCAATAAATACTTGTATTATCATTATCTCGTTAGGCAATTTATTTGCACTTGTACAACATTTTATTAATTTTTATTGAAAGAAAATGCCTTTCCAATGTGATATGTGATGGGAAAAGTGAGAAAAGCGAGCTCGGCAAAAAGTGGATTCAAACCCGGGTCGATTGCATCAAAACTTTGTTCCACAAGCCTTACACTCTACTGACTACACCACTGAAGATGTTAAAATATGTGTCTTTTTAAAATATTATTTAGGCCCAACCAGGCATTGTGAGGCGGTGCTAGTGTGAATAGCACTTGCAAACAAGGCATGCTATTTGCACTCTTTTTAATGGCCTTCGAGCCAGAAGCAGACATATGTTTTAAAATGCTGTCTATGTAGACAGCTCACTAGGTTTTGTAACAGATAAGACTCACAGTAGTCATAGTAGGTTTTTATGTTAAAAGTACTACATCCGTACATTCAGAGTGTGTTAGTTAACCAAAGCTATTTTGGCCAGCCTTAACATCTGTATCACATATAGGCTACAGCAGACTAAAGACTAAGTAACTATAGTGCAGCATAAAGACTAAAGCCATTCATATGTACAGTATACTGCTCTACTGAATTTAACAATCGTGTGTTGTGTACAAGAAAAGAGTGGAGTGTTGTCCTATAAGGTTATTCTATTATTCATGCCATCAATGCATTGAAAAGCTAACCCGATTCAATGAAAATATTTTTTTCTTGTCTCAATTCCCAGTTTTCTTCTCTATTCCTTTCCCTCCAACCATCAAACTGATCTTTTTATTCTCATCGTTCTAAATATTCGAGACATTTTTATGAAT
This sequence comes from Gobiocypris rarus, assembly GCA_023029165.1. NCBI lineage: Eukaryota > Metazoa > Chordata > Actinopteri > Cypriniformes > Gobionidae > Gobiocypris > Gobiocypris rarus. The sequence continues at coordinate 17,659,679 of CM040920.1, forward strand.
ATTAAATTACCCGTCATGAGCAATAAAACAAAATACAGGCAATTTATAATTCTCAGCATTCTGCTGTAACCCCATTTTCACACATGAAATGACCCAATAATGCAAACAGCACTATCGAGATGAACACATGTGGAGGATGAAAAATATTCATCCGAAGATTAGCACTTTTTTCCGAGGTTAACATCTCTCCAAGATTTCTCATACGCTGAACACTGCACACCAGATTAACTCTTCTTACACGATTAAGAGTTCTCCTGAGATTAACACTCCGCTTTAAGATTAAACCAACTTCTCTACAGATTAACTCTTTTTGATGCTACTGCTGCACTTCACAGCTCTAGACATCTTATTTAAAATTGTCCATTCACACCATTAAAAAGAACCGCAAACATTTGCTCAGATGTTGAATTTGGGTTCCTAAATAATTACTTCTATTTTCAGCCATGCCTTAAAGTGCCCCTCTTATGCTAATATAAAAGGTTCCTAATTTTGTTTTGGAGGTCTCCTACAATAGGTTTACATGATGCATCCAAAGGACTAAACGCTTTAATTTTTCCATAATATACATTACAGCATCACCTCTTTTCTTATAGAGTCTGAAAAGGTTCGTAAGGATTTGGTCTCTCTAAACCCCACTTTCCGAGAGCCTACTCTTCTCTGATTGGTCATATAGCCCAGTTTGTTGTGATTGGTATATCGCTTACAGCACATGTCAGAAATGAAACACCCATTTGAATTTCAGCTCTGGATCTTCCTCAGCACTTGTGATGAGAAGAACAGTAATGATAGCATCAGTTTTACCATATCAATTCCAGCCTGACTCCTCATCTTTTGAAAGTGCATGCAAAATGGATTTACAGCACAGTGTCTTCTCCTCGTTGACAATACGCATCAAACTCTTCCAGGCCTTAGCAACAACTACAGTGTTTGAGGGCGGGTCAAAGTTGTTCGCGTGCAGCCAATGAAGACCAATAGATGGCATTTTGCAATTAAAAAAACCTATGTAGGTACGTGCAGGAAGAAATTACTGATGACTCGTTTCAGGCAGTTCAGAAACAGTTCTTTCATTTGGACGACAAACGTTATTTATTGTGCAACTTTGCAGACGTTTTACATTAACATACACTACATAGAATGTATAACATTCGAAAAAGCATTTAGGCACTTTAATATTTGAATGTTACACCAGTATATCATATTCCCTGGAACTCTCTAACCACAGAATAAAAAAGAAAAAATGTAATTGCGACTTTTTATCTTGCAATTCTTACTTTTTTCTCAGAATTGCATGATATAAAGTCGAAATTGCGAGTTATGAAGTCAGAATTGTGTGATATAAAGTCAAAATTGCGAGTAACGAAGTCAGAATTGTGTGATATAAAGTCGAAATTGCGAGTATGAAGTCAGAATTGTGTGATATAAAGTCGAAATTGCGAGTAATGAAGTCAGAATTGTGTGATATTAAGTCGAAATTGCGAGTAATGAAGTCAGAATTGTGTGATACTAAGTCGAAATTGCGAGTTAAGAAGTCAGAGTTGCGTGATGTAAAGTCGAAATTGCAAGTTACAAAGTCAGAATTGCGTGATATAAAGTCGCAATTCAAGTTATGAAGTCAGAATTGTATTATAAAATTTGAGTTATGTAAAGTTTATATCTCACAATTCTGAATTTTCTTGCAATTGCGACTTTATATCTCGGAATTCTGACTTTATATCATGCAATTCTCACTTTATAATTCAAAATTGCAAGATGTAAACAATTGTGAGATAAAAAGTCACTAGTATCTTGTTTTATTCTGTGGCGGAAACAATCTTTCATAACCTCAGTCAATCTGGGTAGAGGAAAGCAGTATTTATTTATCAGGCTGAATTTAAACCATCCATCCATACTTTGTCAAAGTTTTGATGAAATATTATAAACCGCACAGAGAAAGTGAGTCATGATAATGTGAGACATAATGGACAGGATACCAGCAGTGATACTGAAATCCATGATTCCGATCACATCTTAAGCAGCTTGCTGCGACCAAAGGAAAGATTCGGTGCCATAAAATATCCCATCCACGGATAAAGAAAAAAAAAAATCAGCATGCTGGGCAGAGTATTCCACCATACGGGTGTCCGGAGGGGCTGAGATCTTTAAGATTTCACATTTATATAACGTGAGACCTTCTGGATCAGAAGGGGGCACAGAATTTCAATTCGTGTGAATTTCGAATCCTTTCTTTAATGATTAGGTTAAATGAGTAGATAAAAAAGTGTGTAAAGTAACCACACAATCACATTCCTATTACACCTTCCACAGATAATTAGCTTAAAACTGACAGTTATGTCATTATTTACTCACTCCTGTCATTCAAAATTCATATGACTTATTCCTGTGGAAAATGAGTTTTCAAATGTCTTTTCCCATTGATCACTGGCTGTCAAGTTCAGTAGCATGTTTTAATTGATTCTATGTACTTGCATGGCCTTGAAGGATGAGCTGAGACTGCAGAAAATTTAGAAAAAAAATATTTTTTTAATATAGTGTTGCTCTAACAGTAGGAAAATGTAAATTTGCACATTGTCTTGTGGAGGTTTTCCTTTCCACTGTCGCCGTTATCTTGTCCAAAAGGTGTATGGCATTGTTTTGTATAAAGATTCTTTGCAGTGATATTAGGACAAGCGCTAAACAAATGAATTTGAATTGAATTTACAATAACTTAAACATTTAAAGGGATAGTTCCCCAAAAATTAAAATTACCCCATGATTTACTCACCCTCAAGCCATAGGTGTATATGACATTCTACTTTCAGATGAATACAATCAGAGTTATATAAAAAATGATCCTGGCTAATCAAAACATTATAATGGAAATAATGAGGAGGAGAAAGTGAGGAGGGATCAAGCGGAATACCTCTCCTCCAGCTCCCCCTCTCCTCCTTCAAACCCCTGAGCTTGTTTGTCAGATTTTAACCTGTGTCTTTCCTGTGGCTCCTCTGTCTGAACTCAGTTGACATGAATAAGATGTGGCTGCTCATAGCTGCGCGCTGTGTGTTTGTGTGTTAAGTGTATGTACAAGTGTGTCTTCGTGTCTCTCTGATTCTGAAGACATCTCTCCCGCATGGTTGAGTCTTAGTGGGTGTGCACTGACATTTGCGTCCTCCTGGCCCCCTGCCTCTGTCTCATCTCCCTCCTGTTCCTCTGAGGCTAAAGTAAGGGTCTATGCTCTTTGACAAAGCAACTCATTACCACACTCTTTGGGCTTTTCTCTAGCTCTGCATTTGCCCTCTGGGTGACATGATGATATGATGATATGATGATCTAATGCAAAACTTTCTGACTCTTATAATAGAAATAACAGACCGTATTTCTTGTCAAAGTTGCAAAAGGGAGGGGGTCACCTAATTTAGTGGTAGTTGTTTAGAGTAAAATGATACAGGAAAAACTTCACAACCCTACTCCATTACACTTGAAAAGCAAAGATAGAGAGAGGATGCAAAAGGGCAACAAGCAGGACAGGACCAAGTGCCGGAAAATGACACTGCGCAATACATGCTTTGGCAACGAAAAGTTTTCACCATGTCAATAACATTGTCCGAAAGAAAGAGTAAAAATGTTTCACCAAAGTAAGAACTATCAATATGAATAATTCCCTAAACTTCTGCTGCAAGTATTAATAGAAATAGTGTGCAAATTATTTCACTTAAAACTGTGCACATTAAGTAAATGACACAAGGGTCTGTTGGTATGGCACAATGTGAATTTGACTAATTGGTTATATGCGGGTAACCCACATTACAAGAGTAATTCACTTCTACAGCATTAAGCGAGGCGAAGCTGTTTTCCCTGCAATATAATTAGATATGGCATCCTACGAATAATTGCTGATAAAATCACACCGAAGATACAGAACCCTGTTCCGCATAAAACACGGCGGCACAGGAACTGTGACAGGGCTGCCTGTACAAGCGCTTTTTGGAATGACTGCGATGTAACCGGTTATATAACTACAATAAATTATGTAGTAATGATTATTAGAATTAAGTGAGACAACCAATTATACATTTGAATCAAAAAGACATTGTCCTGTAATTTGTGTTTGTTGGGCAGCTATTAGATCTTTATCAAAAGGGTGAACCTCATTAGGCTCCCATTGTTTTGTACTGATATCTATGTATGCCAAAGAATTGAAATAAAGCCAAACTAATTTCAGTTCTTACACATAGGGCCAGATTTACTAACAGCTTGCACCAGCGCAAACCCTCTTTTGCCCTTAAAACAAATACTGTCAGGATTTACAAAAAAAAATATTTACTTACAACGCTATTTTTGTGCTCGTCAATTTACTGGTATTTACTACTATGCTAATTTTCACTGCTCTTGGTAGACTGCGTTGTTCATTATGGAAATGATCCGGCTGCATCTGTGTTCTTTCATTTGTGCGTCGTCAGTAGATCACGCACAGAACTTTCCACTCCCATCTGTGCTTTAATGGAATTGCGCTCTCGCGGTGCTGGGTAGTAACTGATTACATGTAATCTGGATTACATAATCAGATTCCAAAAATTATTACCTGTAATAATTACATGTTTTAAAATACTTGTAATCAGACTACAGTTACTTTTTATTTGATTACATGATTACATATTATTCACACAATGGCAGTAAATCCTTCATCATTTATTGATTCTCCCTAATTCTTCTTTGTCATGGTTTAAATTTTCCTTTCTAAAAAAAGCATATCACTTATATACATTCAGAAAGTCTTTTGTGAAATTGCACACACAGACCGGCCACAATTCATAGTGCCATCCAGCATAGTCCAGCAGCCATATCACCCTGTAGCCCAAAACTGGTTTCCCACTGAAGCTAAGCAGGGTTGAGCCGGTCGGTACCTGGATGGGAGACCTCCTGAGAAAACTAGGTTGCTGCATAAGAGGTGTTAGTGAGGCTAGCAGGGGGTGCTCAACCTGTGGTTTGTGTGGGTCCTAACACCCCAGTATAGTGATGGGGTCAGTATACTGTCAATAATATATTGTCTACACTGTCATTGTCCTTTGGATGAGACGTTAAACCGAGGTCCTGACTCTCTGTGGTCATTAAAAATCCCAGGATGTCCTTTGGAAAAAGAGTAGGGGTGTAACCCCGGCAACCTGGCCAAATTTGCCTATTGGCCTCTGTCCATCATGGCCTCCTAATCATCCCCGTATACTGATATATGGTTACAGTTTCATCACTTTACGTCTCCTCTCCACCATAAGCTGGTGTTCTGGCGCAATATGGCTGCCGTTGCATCATCCAGGTGGATGCTGCACATTGGTGGTGGTTAAGGAGATTCCTCCCTTCTATGTAAAGCACTTTGGGTGCCTAGAAAAGTGCTATATAAATGTAACAAATTATAGTCATGCAGCTATAATTACATCAAAAATTTAGAGGCCACAAAACATTTGATCACTGGATTTACAGAAATGATTTTACTTTCAAGAAGTGTTTTTTCAACATTGCATATCGAATCAATTCCTGATAAGCACATTCATTATTTGAATTGTCACTGAGAATCATTTAACCATGTATCACTGTCTATGGAAAACTATTGTCTTTTTTTATTTTATTTTAAAATTATTTATTTTAATTTTACATTTTAATAGCTTCACAAACTCCAGTTTGGGAAACCCGTAATGTTTAATGTTTAATTACGTAACTTGAAATCAGTAACAATCTGTAACTAAGCTCTGTACTCTCAAGCTAATCTGCCCCGTTTTGTAAATCTGGCCCTTAGTATAGTTGTAGTATAGTATATATAGTAGTATAGTATCCATTTTACACATTATTATTTGCCTTACAACCAATATCTGCCCATCAAATAGTACATAAATGTCCATATCAGCTAGTTATTGACCTCTTTACTAAGTAAACCCTGAGGGCGGCAGTTTGTAAGAAAGAAAAAATGCATCATTAGCTGCAATAGGAACAGGATCATGATTTAAGGCCCTGATATACTCACAGTGAAGTTCTTCATTTATGGGTAAAATGGAGCTAGAAAAATAAGTGAGCAGCGATATACTGTTAGCGAATATCTGACACCACCCACTCTGCTGAGAGCGCCGTTTATGTGTTATATAGTTTTCCGTTTATAGTGTTTTTTGCAGGAAAAAAACATTGCCTCAGTGTGGAATGAACGGAAGGCCAAAATGGAAAGAAAAAGATGCGTTTTCAAAAGAAATCCTTTTAGTGTGGACAAGGCCTGAGAGACACAGATGATGATACAAATGAGCCCTATTGTGATTGAACAGTCATGTCAGATAGCATTGCTTCTGACCCATCATGGCTGACTGCCAGAACACAGTATATCTGAACCCCTCAGGAAGGACTTGTGGTGCTATCCTGGGATGCCCTTTTTATCAGATCTCCTACACAGTCTACTAGACACTGGGCTGTACTTTGTGTCTAAACACACTAGTCTGTGTTGTGAGAGAAATAAATGTGTCACTCTGCAACTTGTATTCAGTGTGTGAGACATCATGGCAGCGGGAGTCAGGATTGAGTCTGTATGCACTGAGGCAAAGGGTGAAAGCCCAGCAGGACGTCTAGCAAAGCTGGAGTCAATGACTTCAGCCATCTGAGCATAAGCATGGCACATCCTCAAAGTCACCCTCAATGAGGACAATCTCGACATGACTGAAAACAACCACCAAATGATTTTATGTAGTTATCCCCTTAACAAGATGAAAGCACTAGTTGGTAAACACACAGCAGTTGTCATATTCTCTTTATACGAGAGACAGATATTAAGGACAATCTAAAAAGGAAGCCTCACATACTGATTAACAGGCAAACAGACAATATCTTCGAGTCGAGTCAGTTCACTTGACGGCCATCTTGGTAAAACCACAGGTCAGCTATTTTTTATGCAATACACAAACAATTGCAGCACCAATTTTTCCTTTCAGCTGCTTTTTTTAAAAAGCAGTATTAGGCATATAAATGGCCAAAGATAGTTTTAACTATATTTTATTAACAAACAAATAAACAATTAATAATAAATATTATACAAAACTATAAAAAAACTAATCATTTTAAGCTGTTATCCCCTTTAAGTTGAATGATATACACTATATTGACAAAAGTTTTTGGACGCCTGCCTTTACATGCACACAAGCTCCCATTCTTAATCCATAGGGTTTAATATGGAGTTGGCCCAACCTTTGCAGCTATAACAGGTTCAACTCTTCTGGGAAGGCTTTCCACAAGGTTTAGGAGTGTGTTTATGGGAATTTTTGACCATTCTTCTAGAAGCGCATTTGTGAGGTCAGGCACTGACATTGGACGAGAAGGCCTGGCTCATAGTCTCCGCTCTAATTCATCTCAAAGGTGTTCTATCAGGTTGAGGTCAGGACTCTGTGCAGGCCAGCCAAGTTCCTCTACACCAAACTTGCTCATACATGTCTTTATGGACCTTGATTTGTGCACTGGTGCGCAGTCATGTTGGAACAGGAAGGGGCCATCCCCAAACTATTCCCACAAAGGAGCATGAAATTGTCCAAAATGTCTTGGTATGCTTAAGCATTAGGAGTTCCTTTCACTGGAATTAAGGGGCCAATCCCAACCCCTGAAAAACAACCCCACACCATAATTCCCCCTCCACCAAACTTTACACTTGGCACAATGCAGTCAGGCAAGTACTGTTCTTCTGGCAATCGCCAAACCCAGACTCGTCCATTGGATTGCCAGATAGAGAAGCGATTCGTCACTCCAGAGAACATGTCTCCACTGCTCTAAAATCCAGTGGCTTTACACCACTGCATCTGACTCAAACAAATGCAAAAACAAAAAGCAAAAAACTCATTTTGCAACACATTTGAAAAATGTATTTTCCTTGCATCTCATATTTTCCCCCATGAACTTGTCCTCTATAGGGTTCCGTATATCAATACATTTATTTGAAAAACATTCTAAGGCCAGTCCAGTTAATGTGAATAAGCAAACTTGTTATCCGTTCTTAAAAGAGAGAACGTCAAATCCTACAGCTGCTATATTGAGCATTACCATTTCTCACATTATCTCGTATTCCGTCTTTTCCCTTTATACTGCCTCTGAATCCTGCCAAAAGACCAAAAATGCTCAGGCGGCCATATCATGGACATATTGTGAGAGGAGGACAGCTGTTCAGCATTGTCCCGCCCATTGATAGGCGTGAGCTCCCAAAAGAGACCTAGAATAAACAGATGTTTATCTTCTAGTCTGAGTTGAATTTTACTCTCCTCAAGAGAATTTCAAAAACACTAGGGTGGGATGTAAACGGAGATGACACAGGAATGGCTGCTCCTATCCAATTACACTGCTATCTGTTGCCCTGCTCCACTGCAAATGCTTTTTCTGTCCTCCCTGGAAGATGTCATCACCGGGGTGACTATATTCTCATGCCTTTCTGATGTGTTGTTTTTCTTAGGCCACGGTGGCCTACTGCCACTGGCATCAGCCGGCCAAAGGCCTGTGCGCTTGTGCTTGACAATCACATTAGATCTCATCACAGTCCCTTGTTGGTTAAAGGGTGTTGGACAGAATTAGAGACCTCACTTGGGATACAAGTGGAGGCCGTAGGAAATAGAGCAATAATGGAATGTCAAGGATTTGAAGAACACAGTACCCTGGAGGACACAGGGATGCAGAAAAGGGTTCGGGAACTCTAGGACAAAGCCAATATAACTGCAGTCCTGTGAATGCCAAGAGTTGTTAACTGCTTAGACATATTTATTGTTTAATGTGACTAGTGTAATGGATATAAAGTGCATCCAGTTTGTAGAGAGAACATATTGAGTGTGAATCCATTGACTGCCTGCTACACAAACAGTCTGTTGACAGCCAGCTGATGCTGAATGACTATATTGATCAAATATGACAATACGCTGATTGTCAGCCTCAGGGTTCAAAGCTCACAGCTCCAAACCAATGCTATTCTGATATGCACTGCCATTGCGACAGATCCTTACCTTTAATACTTTTTCAGCAAAACAGGTAAGGGATGTGGCCTTTTGGACAGTAGGGGAGACCGGGTATAGTTGTAATACGGAGAGAGTTTCAGTTTCCTTTGGCTTCCTTTACGATCCCACATGGAGGTTTTCCAGTCTGTGTTCCTATCTCTCCTGAAGCTAAGCAGAAAATCGAATTCTTAGGTAAGAAAGTAAAAAAAATAACTGTTTAGAAAATAAAACTGTGTTTAGTACTTCTACCGTTAATGTTAGATAATGTTGTATGAGTTATATCAGGTCAAAGTGTAGTTTATCTAGTAAAGAATGGTGTATCAACCTCCTGCTTATTTCAAAGCACCATGCTAATACAGCTAGCTAAACAATGAGTGACAGTGGAGGGGTAGGTTGTAACACGTGTTTTAAAACAACTATCCACTTACATACAACTAAGAACATTTTTGTGATTTTAAGAATTCTACATAATGCCTATGTTAATGTTAATTTGCTCTTGCTCACACTAACACACACACACACACACACACACACACACACACACACACACACACACACACACACACACACACACACACATATCAATGTGCACGTACAGATATGCACACACAAATGCACATACACACCCCATACATATTTTTTAGCCATTCATTTAAAATAAAACTGTTGTTGTGGCAAATTTGGAGTAGCCATTTTTTTTAATTTTGTCTACCTGTTACAACTTACCCCAGTATGTGGGTAGGTTGTAACAAAGTACCAATTTGTATTTGTCATCATCTCACAAAATCTGTGATATAGTTTAGTGATAAATTTAAACTGTTGCCATTTGTAGTAGAAAAATGTGGGTACTTTGCCTAAAAGTTTCAGACGTGTAGCTAAAAAAAAAAAAAAAAGTTTTAGGTGCTGAAGATAGAAGTGTTACAACCATACCCAGTCTGCACCTCAGTAAAATTTATAAGAAGAAGAAATGTTTCTTGAGGATCGAATTAGCACATAAGAATAATTTCTGAAGGATCATGTGACACTGAAGACTGGAGTAGTGATGCTGAAAATTCAACTTTGCTATCACAGGAAAACATTATATTTAAAAATAGAAAACACCTGCAGTTTTTAAGTTTTAATTTCACAATATATACTGTATTTCTGATAATATAAATGCAGCCTTGGTGAATATTTAAGAGACATTGACCACAAATCTTTGAATTGTATAGTGCATTTATAAATGTAAAAATATAATTTACCTTCAGTTCAGTTGGGCATTTCAATTCTAGTTCCTGTCACCTCAAATCAAATACAGGAATTTAACGGTAAACATAAAGGCATTCTTGATTCAATCCTGAATGACATCCCTGTTGGACATAACGTTTGGGTAAATTATTACTCTTGTCTCCTCACAGGACTCTGCAGGAGTTACTGAAGCAGCCAGGAGGGGAGGCGAGTCCTGTGGATGGACCATTGAGCAGCCCCACATCTGTCGGAGCAAATGGCATCTCTGCCAGGATGCTTCGCAGCCGCAGCGGTGAGATCACTTACTCCGCTGTTCTCCATACAAGAAAAAAACTGCTATAGATTCTGCATTTATGGATGCATCACCTTTGTACATGTCTGCTCACACAGCTTCCCAATGGGGCTCTCTTCCCAAGAGTATTGCATGACAACGAACACTGTGAAATCACTGGCTCACAGCTGCTCAATTCTTTCTGTTCTTGTTAATAGCAAAAACAACAAATATTTGTTTCTTTGTTTGTTACCTTGGCTATATTTATAAAAAGTGAAAGATATAAAAATAGAATAAAGATAGTAAAAAATAAATAAATAAAATATAGAACAACAAAATAAAAAGTTAAGTAAAAATAATTATAAAAGGTTTATCTTCAAGAGAAAGTTTATCTTTGATAAAAATTTCTAAACTAAATCTGGTCTTATACTTAATAAAAAATCTTTTCAGAGTCAACTGAAAAGTAAAAACTCCTAATCGAGTTCAAGTAAAAAAAAAGTCTAAATAATTAAATAAGTGCATGAGTTTCCTCAAATAGAATTCCAAATGGTTGTAGGTTTGAATCCTGCAATGTCATGCAAAAAAATCTTTGAGCTATCACAATTATGACCTAACCTTAAAGGGTTACTTCAGCGATTAGCATTAAGCTTTGTATCAGTAGAAACCCAGGAGTATATTCAAATTATCGTACTTTCCCCCCTCATATGACCCTGAGACAGAATTATGTATTTTATTTCTGGAAAAATTCCTCCGATGACGCAAATGTCAAGAGGCTGAAGACTACAGCCAGCAGAGGGTGCTATTTCCACATGTTTTCAACATCACACTCACAGCACTCGGCTCGCGGAGCTGCGGAGATTCATGTAAACGGAGTGGTGGAGACCAAAGTGAGTGTTTTAACTTTTAAAATGAACTTCATATGAAAGTTAAACTTCCAAAGACATGAACTGAACACGCGCCAGACTGATCACGCGCTGTGAATGCTGCTGCAGCCGCGAATCCCGCGCTTACCTCAGTTCATGTGATGAATGTAATCCGATCCTGCTGCGTTTGTGCCATGACGCTCAATCGGCTCACTCCCATTAGATCGAACAGACACGTTCAGTTTTTAATTGTAGTGTCTCTAACGGAACTGATTTTCTGAAAATGAATGCGGTGGTCAAGTGATCCAGTAATCCAGTAGCCGACTAGCCGTGCCTAGAGTAGGGCAGTGAAGCAGTGCGTTCTGGGAATTGTTGTCTTTCATCCCCATGAGACAAAAATACATTTTCTGTGTTTTCTCAGTCTAGAAGGCACCAAATTCAAAAATAATTTCACATTTCTACTACATTAATGACTCCGTTTAAATACAGATTCATCTTCCATGCCCTTTAAGAAACAAATAGACTATAGCAGACAATAATCAGTGTACAGAAAGCTTGAAAAGTCTTCTTTACGAAACGATTCGAAACGGAAAGAAAGCAAAGCGTACTGTTCACGTGAGCAACTCATGACTGGCGGTTCTGTTCCGAATGCTGCACTCCTGCATTAGACTAATCCTGACTGACTCCTGAGTATTTAATTAGTGTTGCATACATTTTGTTCTTGCACTGATGTAAAATTTTTAACCATTTTGCACTTTCGCAGCTGTTTACCAAAAAGAGGTACTTTGCAATATATTTAGCCATGATTATGATGAATAACACCAACACTGTTTTACTTTGGCTAAGAAAAGTTTACTTAAAAGATTGTGAACCAAAATGCTTATAAGTTGTTTTATAAAAAATATATTTATTTTAAGTTATATTGTTGTAAACCAATCAGGGGGGTTGGTTTAAAGCTGCTGTTTTATTTCAAAATGTGTTCTGCTTTTGTGTTTACAGAAATGTTCTAATTTTTGAATAAAATATTAAGTGACTTTTTTGTCACTTGAAATGAAGCTTGCTTATTAGTGAAATTATTAATATCATGGAATGTTAATTATTGACTTTAGCCTGGATTGATGGCTCTCAAAGTCGCAACGTAATTTTTTTCCAATATTGTGCAGCCCTACTCTACAGATAAATGTGTACGCCTGCTTCTGTAGCCCCGCCCACCGACTCATGAAACTAAACTGATCAGCAACCGAGCGATAAACATGCCAAGATAGCAAGATAATCGTTAACATGACACAGGTTGATACTGGATTTGCAGACATACTGAGATTAAAACACAATGCTGTGCCTTCTATATTGGATCCAACATGAATGGCGAAACACATTTATGTGAGTAAAACGTTTTTTATATGTGATATTGCATTGTTACAGATCGTTTTAATTATGTGCATGCCGTCACAGGCTGGAGAATCCTTTATTTGTTGGTTCATTGCGATTCGAGATCAGACTCGGACATGTATGGGCCAGGGCTCGCAAAGCCCGTCCCGGGGCTACGTGTTTTCCAGACGGGTTACCAAAATGTAAGCCTGTCGGCAGGCCGGTGAATTTTTAATAGTGAAATAACATTCATTTCTTGATCTGCGTTGTTCACTCACTTGACTTGATATTTGAAGAGTGCGCACGCGTGCGTGTGATTCACGCTTATATAATAAATAAATACATCCATCGCGGGTGGATGAGAGATAAATCATTGTGTTTGTTTGATAAATACGTTTTGAGAGCCCTGTGAGACGAATCATTCCGGTTGCTGCTTTCAAAACAATTCCTCACATGAACTGACAAAACTGCAAATCTTATCCAATCCTAGCCGTGGGTGTTTACTTCAGTGCGGTCTTCAGTGCGGCATGCCCATCAAAACCCAGCGTTCAGGAGAAAGCCTCAAAACCAGGGTAAAAAATAGACTATTACTTATTTATTACGATGTTTTTGAATGTAAAAAACACACAAACGTCATAAGTTGACCTCAGACAACACTATAAAAATTAAAAAGCCAGTTCATGACACCTTTAAAATAAATAAAGATAATATCATAAAAAATTATATATTATTTACATATATTTTTGCCATCACAAACACAATAAATAAATGACAATATATATTTTGTAATATTATATTATGTTTAAAATATAATATAAAACGGATGGATGGATGGAAAATGTGTGTATATATTTTCAATATACTTTTACATATTACAGTAAAAATACTGCAATACAATGATTTTTCACAATTTAATTCATTAATCTTCAAAAACTTAAATCAGAATGATCTAATAATGGGCATAAAAAGATTCACCTTCCCGTTTATAACAGTGATTGTTCCCAGGTGTGCATCTTGCCACTTTTGAGTTTGATTGAGATAAAGTGGCTCTCTCACTCTGCTTCTTTCTACACCTTACCTTTTTATCCTTGGTTTTCTCCCCCATAATTTCCATTTCTCCTCAAGAGCCAGAGGAAAATAAATCTGTAACCTCCTTTTCTTGCTCATCTATAAACGCAAGCGAGGTCGTCTCATCTGCGATTGCACTCGGTGGATTTACACGGGCGTGAGACACAGCGGGCTTTAGACCGACAGTTGATGTGGGGTTTATGCTGATATCCAGCGTCTGTGCCAGGCTTAAGCAGCACACTTTCCTCTCCTCTTTATGAGGGGGATTTAAGTTAAGTTTCGCTCCACAGTGCTTAGAGGTTTTAGCGATGCGACTGTACACATCTCACTGCGTACTTTCTGTGTCCTCAGTAATAGTGTGAAAATTATAGTACTTGTGCTGTTTTTGGTCTTGCGCTGGGAGCGTGACATTTAATGCCAGGGTTCAAAAGGCATGGCTTCACGTTGGCTTTTATCTGCATAGGGTTAAATTGGGAATATTACACTGCCACAGTGTCTGGAAGAGTAAGTGTAAAGCACTATATGGTTAAAGGGCCTGAGGCTGTGTAATCGGACAATGCCTGGGAAGACGAAGAGATGTATGTTGTGGCACCAAAAGCGCTATGTTGTAAATCAGCAGAAGCTGACTCATAGAAATAAGCCCCACGGGTCAGCAAGCAACAGCCTCTTTCATTTAAAGTTAACATGAAATTAAAATCAACCTTATTTACTTAAACTGAGTTTAAAGCAAATTCCTGGAACTATGAAAAAAAAATAATCAGTGGATGACAAAAATAAAATGAGATACTGAAAAAAAAACATTTATTTAATTTTTTTTTCAAGTTTTTGCACGCATATTTTTAAAGTAAATTTCCCATATGGAATTAAGTAAACTGTACTTAAGTAAGTTAAGTAAAAATAAATAAATAATAATTTTAACTTTACATTATGCACAAAACACAGCCATGACTCATTATGAGACTAGGCACAACCCTTTTGGAACATGTGCCTGGGTAATTTAAACAAAATATTTTACTCTGACACAATTTGTCTAATGATGTTGGACAATTGGATTGTTCACCCAAAAATGAAATCGCTGTAATCTTTTGTCATTCCAAACCTACAAGTTGCTTTCTTCTGTGGGACACAAAAGAAGCCATTTTGAGAAATTGTGTTATGATTGACAGAGTCCTTACGCAGTGTTCACTGCTTCCCTGAGCATAAGATATCTGTAACTAACAAAATGCTTTTATTTGGAACACTCTGCAATGTCAAATATATACACTTGAGTATAGCACATATTAAATAAGTTTAAGGTTTGATGCCATAATATACTTTTGTAAATAAATTAATTACCATATGCAGAGGTGGAAAATAACGAATTACATTTACTCGCGTTACTGTAATTGAGTAGTTTTTCTGTGTACTTCTACTTTTTTAAGTAGTTTTAAAAAGCTGTAATTTTACTTTTACTTAAGTACATTTTGATTGAAGTATTGTACTTCGCTACATTTTAAACCACATCCGTTACTGAGTAAAAATAAATCATTAATGCAAAGGGAGGAAAAAACGCGATCCGGAAACGACTATATTGAATAGAGGGCGCGGGACGCGGAAGAGAACAAGCGCGCAAATATCAGATGGAGACGAGCAAGACAGAGGTCAGTGACGCAGACCCAGCTGAAAGCAAAACGCTGTCGCGAGCCCCTGGCCAGTATGGACATACTTTGGATATTGAAAAAAATAACGTGGTGTTGTCTTGGAGGATATCAAATGTGCACAAAATGTGGATGCAATTGAAGAAACACATAGCACATGTTCGGGCACACATCCCTCTGTGCAGATAAAGGACGAGGCTGAATCCAGCTTCTTATTCGCAGCTTCTTATTGACGCTATCCGGTCCACCTTAAAAGACGCGACGCTTCCGCGTCTTTGGTTTCTTATTCACGCTCAATTTAGGGACCGTGCGGTTTTACTCTTTTTTTCACGCTTTTTTAAGGGATTGTGTTGCTTTTTTGTCCATTTTCAGAATAAATTAATAATATATTAGCGAAGATTGACTGTAAAATATTAAGGCACATTCAATATAATTACAGTTTAATTTCATATGCCATCAGCTAAATTTAGGGACCATGTGGTTTTTCTCTTATTCACACGTTTGATACTATTGTCTATTTTCAGAAAAGAATAATAAACTATTTTAAAAGGTAATTTACACAGAAATATAAGTGAAGAAAAATCTTCAATTGTACTTTAATGCTTTGAATGAATTAATAAATCAATACAAGGTAAGGTAACTAGAGATTAATGCCAGCTCCAGCTTGGATCCAGCCTCTGAAGACTTCAGGTGTACCAACACCAGATGACACCTACCCCTGCAAGGCCTCCAGAACATCAAATATGGATGAAATACAAAAAGTATAATCATGTTATCATTGCTTTGAAATGCAAACTAATTTTGCTTAAATGGATAGATGATATTTGTCAATACTGTAATTCGTAATATCTTACAGCTGTACCTTCTGATTTAATTGATTAATTAAATTGGCTTGAAAGAGCCATTGCATTATGGTTACTGTACCATTTTGATGCTATTGATCCAATCTGACAATGCAGTTAGAAGAGAGCCATCACATTCTGGACCCATTTGGGGAAGTACAACATTTCACTGGTGCTCTATACCTATCGTACTTGAATATCATAATTTAAATTTTCGAAAAATTGTACTGTAGCGTTATGAATTTATGGACCAACGAATTTGACAAACGACAGTAAGAGCCTTTGCATTAATGGCACAAGTGGCCCATTTGGAGGCGCTATATCTCGGCTGCCTTTATGGGTGCGTTCACAGTTCTACTGGGGCATTATACCCAGTGTACCCGACTGTCACCATGCAAAATTCCAGACATTTTTACTGTAGCATTTTGAAGTTATGGATTCATGAATTTGACACATATGACAGTTCAGTTAGAATAGCTATTGCATTGTTTGCCCATTTGGAGGCGCTATATCTCGGCTGCCTTTATGGGTGCGTTCACAGTTCTACTGGGGCATTATACCCAGTGTGCCCGACTGTCACCATGCAAAATTACAGACATTTTTACTGTAGAATTTTGAAGTTATGGATTCATGAATTTGACATGTATGACAGTACAGTTAGAATAGCTATTGCATTGTTTGCCCATTTGGAGGCGCTATATCTCGGCTGCCTTTATGGGTGCGTTCGAAGTTCCACTAGGGCATTATACCCAGTGTGCCCGACTGTCACCATGCAAAATTCCAGACATTTTTACTGCAGCATTTTGAAGTTATGGATTCATCAATTTGACATGTATGACAATACAGTTAGAATAGCTATTGCATTGTTGGGCCATTTGGAGGCGCTATATCTCGGCTGCCTTTATGGGTGCTTTCACAGTTCTACTGGGGCATTATACCCAGTGTGCCCGACTGTCACCATGCAAAATTCCAGACATTTATACTGTAGTATTTTGAAGTTATGGATTCATGAATTTGTCACATATGACAGTACAGTTAGAATAGCTATTGCATTGTTTGCCCATTTGGAGGCGCTATATCTCGGCTGCCTTTATGGGTGCTTTCACAGTTCCACTAGGGCATTATACCCAGTGTGCCCGACTGTCAACATGCAAAATTCAAGACATTTTTACTGTAGCATTTTGAAGTTATGGATTCATGAATTTGTCACATATGACAGTACAGTTAGAATAGCTATTGCATTGTTTGCCCATTTGGAGGCGCTATATCTCGGCTGCCTTTATGGGTGCGTTCACAGTTCTACTAGGGCATTATACCCAGTGTGCCCGACTGTCACCATGCAAAATTCCAGACATTTTTACTGTAGCATTTTGAAGTTATGGATTCATGAAATTGACACATATGACAGTACAGTTAGAATAGCTATTGCATTGTTTGCCCATTTGGAGGCGCTATATCTCGGCTGCCTTTATGGGTGCGTTCACAGTTCTACTGGGGCATTATACCCAGTGTGCCCGACTGTCACCATGCAAAATTCCAGACATTTTTACTGCAGCATTTTGAAGTTATGGATTCATCAATTTGACATGTATGACAATACAGTTAGAATAGCTATTGCATTGTTGGCCCATTGGAGGCGCTATATCTCGGCTGTCTTTAAGGGTGCGTTCGAAGTTCCACTAGGGCATTATACCCAGTGTGCCCGACTGTCACCATGCAAAATTCAAGACATTTTTACTGTAGCATTTTGAAGTTATGGATTCATGAATTTGACATGTATGACAATACAGTTAGAATAGCTATTGCATTGTTTGCCCATTTGGAGGCGCTATATCTCGGCTGCCTTTATGGGTGCGTTCACAGTTCCACTAGGGCATTATACCCAGTGTACCCGACTGTCACCATGCAAAATTACAGACATTTTTACTGTAGCATTTTGAAGTTATGGATTCATGAATTTGTCACATATGACAGTACAGTTAGAATAGCTATTGCATTGTTTGCCCATTTGGAGGCGCTATATCTCGGCTGCCTTTATGGGTGCGTTCACAGTTCTACTGGGGCATTATACCCAGTGTGCCCGACTGTCATCATGCAAAATTCCAGACATTTATACTGTAGTATTTTGAAGTTATGGATTCATGAATTTGTCACATATGACAGTACAGTTAGAATAGCTATTGCATTGTTTGCTCATTTGGAGGCGCTATATCTCGGCTGCCTTTATGGGTGCGTTCACAGTTCCACTAGGGCATTATACCCAGTGTGCCCGACTGTCACCATGCAAAATTACAGACATTTTTACTGTAGCATTTTGAAGTTATGGATTCATGAATTTGACACATATGACAGTACAGTTAGAATAGCTATTGCATTGTTTGCCCATTTGGAGGCGCTATATCTCGGCTGCCTTTATGGGTGCGTTCACAGTTCTACTAGGGCATTATACCCAGTGTGCCCGACTGTCACCATGCAAAATTCCAGACATTTTTACTGTAGCATTTTGAAGTTATGGATTCATGAAATTGACACATATGACAGTACAGTTAGAATAGCTATTGCATTGTTTGCCCATTTGGAGGCGCTATATCTCGGCTGCCTTTATGGGTGCGTTCACAGTTCTACTGGGGCATTATACCCAGTGTGCCCGACTGTCACCATGCAAAATTCCAGACATTTTTACTGTAGCATTTTGAAGTTATGGATTCATGAATTTGACATGTATGACAATACAGTTAGAATAGCTATTGCATTGTTTGCCCATTTGGAGGCGCTATATCTCGGCTGCCTTTATGGGTGCGTACACAGTTCCACTAGGGCATTATACCCAGTGTACCCGACTGTCACCATGCAAAATTACAGACATTTTTACTGTAACATTTTGAAGTTATGGATTCATGAATTTGTCACATATGACAGAACAGTTAGAATAGCTATTGCATTGTTGGCCCATTGGAGGCGCTATATCTCGGCTGCCTTTATGGTAAATGGTAAATGGACTGCATTTATATAGCGCTCTTAACAGACCAATGGCCATCCAAAGCGCTTTACATCTTGCCTCACATTCACCCATTCACACACTCACTCATACACCGAAGGCAGTGTCAACCATGCAAGGCGACCATCCATCCTGCTCGTCGGGAGCAGCTGGGGTTAGGTGTCTTGCTCATGGACACCTCGACACTTGGTCAGGTGGAACCGGGGATCGAACCACCAACCTTCCGGTTTGTAGACGACCTACATGAACCACTGAGCCACTGCCGCCCCCACTGCTCCATTTATGGGTGCGTTCACAGTTCCACTAGGGCATTATAGCCAGTGTGCCCAACTGTCACCATGCAAAATTACAGACATTTTTACTGTAGCATTTTGAAGTTGTGGATTCATGAATTTGTCACATATGACAGTACAGTTAGAATAGCTATTGCATTGTTGGCCCATTGGAGGCGCTATATCTCGGCTGCCTTTATGGGTGCTTTCACAGTTCTACTGGGGCATTATACCCAGTGTGCCCGACTGTCATCATGCAAAATTACAGACATTTTTACTGTAGCATTTTGAAGTTATGGATTCTTGAATTTGTCACATATGACAGTACAGTTAGAATAGCTATTGCATTGTTGGCCCATTTGGAGGCGCTATATCTCGGCTGCCTTTATGGGTGCGTTCACAGTTCCACTAGGCCATTATACCCAGTGTGCCCAACTGTCACCATGCAAAATTACAGACATTTTTACTGTAGCATTTTGAAGTTATGGATTCATGAATTTGACATGTACTGTATCTACAATGACAACAACAACAACAACAACAAACATGGAAAACCATTGAGATAAATAAATTACTTTGTTTAATGCTGAGTAAAATTTATTTTCAGTTCTTCAAAGCCAGTCGTTATTTCTTTGCACAGTGGACAATAACATAAAAACCATAAACATACAAGTGTAAAATATACTTAAAATGTATGGGTCCATAACTTCCCAATGCTAATAAAAACATGTCTATATTTTGGCGTGGTGACAGTCATGTGCACTGCGAATACAATTCCAGTTAAAATATTAACGCACCCTTTGGAGATATTATCCATTAATTGGATAATATCTCAATAATGATACAGTAAAATTGCTCATAATGTTGCATGGTGACAGTCAGGTGCACTGGGATTAAGGTCGCTGTTAAAATATTAACGCACCCTCTAAGGCAGCGGAGATATAGCGCCTCCAATTGGGCCAATAGTGCAATTTCTCATGTTACTGTATGTCATATCTCTCAGATTAATGGGATAATATCTCAATAATGCTACAGTAAAATTGCTCATAATGTTGCATGGTGACAGTCAGGTGCAATGGGATTAAGGTAGCTGTTAAAATTTAAACGCACCCTCTAAGGCAGCGGAGATATAGCGCCTCCAATTGGGCCAATAGTGCAATTTCTCATGTTACTGTATGTCATATCTCTCAGATTAATGGGATAATATCTCAATAATGCTACAGTAAAATTGCTTATAATGTTGCATGGTGACAGTTGGGCACACTGGGTATAATGCCCTAGTGGAACTGTGAACGCACCCATAAAGGCAGCCGAGATATAGCGCCTCCAATGGGCCAACAATGCAATAGCTATTCAAACTGTACTGTCTTATGTGACAAATTCATGAATCCATAACTTCAAAATGCTGCAGTAAAAATGTCTGGAATTTTGCATGGTGACAGTCGGGCACACTGAGTATAATGCCCCAGTAGAATTCTGAACGCACCCATAAAAATAGCTAAGATATAGTGCCTCCAAATGGGCAAACAATGCAATAGCTATTCTAACTGTACTATCATATGTGACAAATTCATGAATCCATAACTTCAAAATGCTACAGTAAAAATGTCTGGAATTTTGCATGGTGACAGTCGGGCACACTGGGTATAATGCCCTAGTGGAACTGTGAACGCACCCATAAAGGCAGCCGAGATATAGCGCCTCCAATGGGCCAACAATGCAATAGCTATTCTAACTGTACTATCATATGTGACAAATTCATGAATCCATAACTTCAAAATGCTACAGTAAAAATGTCTGTAATTTTGCATGGTGACAGTCGGGCACACTGGGTATAATGCCACAGTAGAACTGTGAACGCACCCATAAAGGCAGCCGAGATATAGCGCCTCCAAATGGGCAAACAATGCAATAGCTATTCTAACTGTACTGTCATATGTCAAATTCATGAATCCATAACTTCAAAATGCTACAGTAAAAATGTCTGGAATTTTGCATGGTGACAGTCGGGCACACTGGGTATAATGCCCTAGTGGAACTTCGAACGCACCCATAAAGGCAGCCGAGATATAGCGCCTGCAATGGGCCAACAATGCAATAGCTATTCTAACTGTATTGTCATACATGTCAAATTGATGAATCCATAACTTCAAAATGCTGCAGTAAAAATGTCTTGAATTTTGCATGGTGACAGTCGGGCACACTGGGTATAATGCCCCAGTAGAACTGTGAACGCACCCATAAAGGCAGCCGAGATATAGCGCCTCCAAATGGGCAAACAATGCAATAGCTATTCTAACTGTACTGTCATATGTGTCAAATTCATGAATCCATAACTTCAAAATGCTACAGTAAAAATGTCTGGAATTTTGCATGGTGACAGTCGGGCACACTGGGTATAATGCCCTAGTGGAACTTCGAACGCACCCTTAAAGACAGCCGAGATATAGCGCCTCCAAATGGGCCAACAATGCAATAGCTATTCTAACTGTGTTGTCATACATGTCAAATTGATGAATCCATAACTTCAAAATGCTGCAGTAAAAATGTCTGGAATTTTGCATGGTGACAGTCGGGCACACTGGGTATAATGCCCTAGTGGAACTGTGAACGCACCCATAAAGGCAGCCGAGATATAGCGCCTCCAAATGGGCAAACAATGCAATAGCTATTCTAACTGTATTGTCATACATGTCAAATTCATGAATCCATAACTTAAAAATGCTACAGTAAAAATGTCTGGAATTTTGCATGGTGACAGTCGGGCACACTGGGTATAATGCCCTAGTGGAACTTCGAACGCACCCTTAAAGACAGCCGAGATATAGCGCCTCCAAATGGGCCAACAATGCAATAGCTATTCTAACTGTATTGTCATACATGTCAAATTGATGAATCCATAACTTCAAAATGCTGCAGTAAAAATGTCTGGAATTTTGCATGGTGACAGTCGAGCACACTGGGTATAATGCCCTAGTGGAACTGTGAACGCACCCATAAAGGCAGCCGAGATATAGCGCCTCCAAATGGGCCAACAATGCAATAGCTATTCTAACTGTATTGTCATACATGTCAAATTGATGAATCCATAACTTAAAAATGCTACAGTAAAAATGTCTGGAATTTTGCATGGTGACAGTCGGGCA
The DNA here is from genome assembly GCA_023029165.1 of Gobiocypris rarus. Lineage (NCBI taxonomy): Eukaryota > Metazoa > Chordata > Actinopteri > Cypriniformes > Gobionidae > Gobiocypris > Gobiocypris rarus. The sequence continues at coordinate 17,682,337 of CM040920.1, forward strand.
CACTGGGTATAATGCCCTAGTGGAACTTCGAACGCACCCATAAAGGCAGCCGAGATATAGCGCCTCCAATGGGCCAACAATGCAATAGCTATTCTAACTGTATTGTCATACATGTCAAATTGATGAATCCATAACTTCAAAATGCTGCAGTAAAAATGTCTGGAATTTTGCATGGTGACAGTCGGGCACACTGGGTATAATGCCCCAGTAGAACTGTGAACGCACCCATAAAGGCAGGCGAGATATAGCGCCTCCAAATGGGCAAACAATGCAATAGCTATTCTAACTGTACTGTCAAATGTGTCAATTTCATGAATCCATAACTTTAAAATGCTTCAGTAAAAATGTCTGGAATTTTGCATGGTGACAGTCGGGTACACTGGGTATAATGCCCTAGTGGAACTGTGAACGCACCCATAAATGCAGCCGAGATATAGCGCCTCCAAATGGGCAAACAATGCAATAGCTATTCTAACTGCACTGTCATACGTGACAAATTCATGAATCCATAACTTCAAAATGCTACAGTAAAAATGTCTGGAATTTTGCATGGTGACAGTCGGGCACACTGGGTATAATGCCCTAGTAGAACTGTGAACGCAGCCATAAAGGCAGCCGAGATATAGCGCCTCCAAATGGGCCACTTGTGCCATTAATGCAAAGGCTCTTACTGTACTGTCGTTTGTCAAATTCGTTGGTCCATAAATTCATAACGCTACAGTACAATTTTTCGAAAATTTAAATTATGATATTCAAGCACGATAGGTATAGAGCACCAGTGAAATGTTGTACTTCCCCAAATGGGTCCAGAATGTGATGGCTCTCTTCTAACTGCATTGTCAGATTGGATCAATAGCATCAAAATGGTACAGTAACCATAATGCAATGGCTCTTTCAAGCCGATTTAATTAATCAATTAAATCAGAAGGTACAGCTGTAAGATATTACGAATTACAGTATTGACAAATATCATCTATCCATTTAAGCAAAATTAGTTTGCATTTCAAAGCAATGATAACATGATTATACATTTTGTATTTCATCCATATTTGATGTTCTGGAGGCCTTGCAGGGTAGGTGTCATCTGGTGTTGGTACACCTGAAGTCTTCAGAGGCTGGATCCAAGCTGGAGCTGGCATTAATCTCTAGTTACCTTACCTTGTATTGATTTATTAATTCATTCAAAGCATTCAAGTACAATGATTGAAGATTTTTCTTCACTGATATTTCTGTGTAAATTACCTTTTAAAATAGTTTATTATTCTTTTCTGAAAATAGACACAATAGTATCAAACGTGTGAATAAGAGAAAAACCACATGGTCCCTAAATTTAGCTGATGGCATATGAAATGAAACTGTAATTATATTGAATGTGCCTTAATATTTTACAGTCAATCTTCGCTAATATATTATTAATTTATTCTGAAAATGGACAAAAAAGCAACACAATCCCTTAAAAAAGCGTGAAAAAAGAGTAAAACCGCACGGTCCCTAAATTGAGCGTGAATAAGAAACCGAAGACGCGGAAGCGTCGCGTCTTTTAAGGTGGACCGGATAGCGTCAATAAGAAGCTGCGAATAAGAAGCTGGATTCAGCCTCGTAGATAAAGGTATGTTTATAACTTAAGGCCGAATGATTTCTGTGACGCAGAGGGAATCCCGGTATCCAGTCATGAACATTACCTTTACATTATAACGTAGGCTTCACGTAATATACACAAACTGATGGATGAACGAATAACTCGAAAGAATAAATCAAATCGCGACATGGTCTGTAAATTTTAAAGCACAAAACATTGCTATATGAATATGATCTGCTTGTTCTGTCTCTGTGAATGAGCTGCTCCGTCTACTACATACAGGAATATTATTCTTAAACATTTTAATGAATTAATGACAAAATTAAGTTGTTAATCTAATTCATAATCATTTATTGAATTTAGTTTATTAGACATGTTTTATTGAATTTTTAATAAACAAAACAAACAAATGGTTTTAAGTTTGTTATAAAGCATTTGTTCAACCAAAAAAAAAAAAGACCAATCCTCTTCATTCATTTAACATCATTTTAACTAACCATAATTTAATAATAGGTACAGTTTATTAAATAATTGTTTAATACCTGATGTTTTCTGAGTTGTCATATCGTGAAAATCTCATTCTATCACAACCCTACAGGGGAGAGTCCCCCACCCCCACTGTTAAAAAAAGTAACTAAGTAACTTTTACTCTGAGTACATTTTAAATGAGCTACTTTTTACTTTTACTTTAGTAAATTTTTAGACCAGTAATTTTACTTGTACTTAAGTAAAATTTAATTGAAGTAACAGTACTTTTACTTGAGTAGAATATTTTGTTACTCTTTCCACCTCTGACCATATGTTTCTACAATGCATGTGCAAATGCACATTCCAACATATAAATGTATTATTAATTTAATTAATATAAATTGTCATATTTGAAAGCACTAAACTGAGTAATGTCTGTTGCAATGTTTAATATAAAAATAAATGTATTTTTTGTTATATTAGATATGTTTTTACCTTTTATTTAACCGTAATCATGATAGTTGTATTGTAACTGTTGCGTCTTGCACAATTTATACCCGCAAACAGCCGCACGCAAACCAGACCTGGGAATAATTAAACGCTGAAGCCTCAATTCCCTCTTCAGCTTGTTTATTTGATTCAAATTATTAAGATGGATACCCTGTAAAGTCCACTTCGCAGGGCACACAGTTGAATGGAAAACACAATCAGTGTTTTTTTCTCAATAGAAGTCAGTGGGCTCCCAATGTTGTTTGGTTACCAACATTCTTCAAAATATCTTCTTTTATGTTCTACCGAAGATAGAAAGTCATACAAGTTTGGAAATATGTGAGGGTGAGAGTTATCTGTAGTTTAACATATTCAGGCTATTGAATAATATGTTAAAGGGGTGGTTGATTTTGATTTCACTTTTTTAACTTTAGTTAGTGTGTAATGTTGCGGTTTCTGAATAAACAACACCTGCAAAGTTACGACGCTCAAAGTTCAAAGCAAAGGGAGATATTTTATTCTTATTTTCGCTTTTTAAAGACTACAACAAATGGCTGCTTGGGACTACAATGAGCTTATTCAAGGGATAGTGACCTCATTAAACCTAAAATTTACATAAAACCTGGAAGAGTTGTTGTAGTAGTGCACATTTAGGAGTCTCCTCAAAGTACAGTTACAGTACATAACACAAATGTCATATCATAAAGACAAGATGAAATTAAACTATACCTGTTCTATCTCCATGCTCCATATTTTCTCTGGCTCTGAGGGCATCTTACAGCTGTTCCCACATGAGCGATTTAAATATTATCATGACAGAATATGTTAATCAACGACTTGAAGATAGTTAACTCCAAATCAGCAATATAAATTCATCAACTAACCATTCAGAAACATCCTGTTGCATTCTGCATGTTGTCACTTCTTGAGTCTCTCCATCATTGTCAGACTCCGGTTTGAACATATAAAAGGCTACAAAAAAACTGCACGTTCAAAAGGTGCAAATTTGACATGCCATAAAAAATTATATGTGGGGTATTTTGAGCTAAAACTTCACATACACACTCTGGGTACATCAGAGATTTATTTTACACCTTGTAAAAAGGGGCATCATGGACACCTTTAAACAATAGCCACAGCTATTTAGGCCATTTGGACTTTGTCCGAAGCTTATGACTCGTTGCCTTGCTGCCCTATCAGGCAATGACTTTTCAGGCAGATTTTGCACACAACAGTCCCTGCTGAGGCAGCATAACAATTTAATGATCTACAACAAAAAAGAGAAAGTGTTGGTGAAAACTAAGCGGATGTTTAATAACTACAATAGTAATTTCTCATTAGAAATAAAATCAAAAGTTGAAAACAATCAAAAAAGGTACATTTACAAACTGACCACCAAACACAACTTTCAGACGCCATCTTTATTTTTAGCTAAACTGTCACAGAATGGAAAGCACAGGGGATACTGTCGGACATCAAAGGCAGTGAAGGATACATCTATGCCGCCTTTAAAAATCGATGAGGCATAGATGAAGATCAGATGAAGGTATCTCAGGAGACAGGAAGTGAAGCTAACTATTATACGAGCGGGCCTTGATGTCTTCCAAATTTGGAATGCATCCCCCGAAGGCAGCATTTTTTAAGCTTTCAGACGCAGCCTTGGTCTTACTGCATTATTTTACACTTTTCACCATCCAATTGACTCCTGGCCCATATTTCTTTCCTTTTAAAAATATCCTGAAGCGGCTTGTAGATGACAATTCATGCTTACCATCTCTTTTCAAAGGACTGAACAAATCTAGAGAAGTTGCTTTATCATTTAACCTGATTATTGCATTCTTTCACAATAATTTCTCTGTGGTGTTGATTTTTTCTCATACTAAATCTAGATTCTTATGCATGCACTTTCAGATTTTCTCATGTGCTGGAATTTGCTCAGAGTTCAATTAACCTTTATTTCTATTCAGATGTCAAATAGCCCTTAAAAATCCTCTGGTGAAATCTATTTACCTTCAACAGTTCTTGCATTGATCGTCCATTAAATAACCCTTAATTCCATTCTTTAGATAGACTCTTATAATAAAAGTTCTTTATTGGCGTCTATAATTCCATGAAGAAACTTTAACATCCACTGAACCTTTTCAAGGATCTTTAAAGTGGAGGATCTTTTCCTCAGATTTTTATCATCTATCCAAGATACTCAAAGAGAAAAATATTGTATTTTCTGTAAATTTGCAAGAATATTCTGGCATAAGTAAAATACCTCCACCCCCTTTTCACCTTGGCAAAAAAATAAATAGCAGGCATTAAGTCTAAACCTCCAGCCTATCCGCATTGAGAATGGAGGTTCAGGAATCAGAGTTTGTAAGCCCGTATGTGTTTATATGAGCACATGTGCTATGGCATGACAGTGTCATACACAAAGGCGAACGGTCCAATTTTAGACTTCCTCTTATGCAGTCCACTCTTTAATTCTCTGCCTCCGGCATTTCAGGCTTTGTTTTTATATGCCACTACACACACACACACACACACACACACACACACACACACACACACACACACACACACCTCATACTACAGCATCACAGACGTCTCCTTTGCTTCAGGGCTAAGAACATACACAACAGGCCTTGATAGTGGGAGATGGTGGCACTCCAGTGAAGAGCGTGAACAATAATGCACAAATACACAGATGCCACCCCGTCACATATTAGTGCATCTCTGCTGCACATTCTCAATCCCCCATTCAATTCACAATGCCATCCCCAAATACGACAGGCAGGATGTTTACATTTGAGTTTATATGGGCTTAAGGAGTCACTTTTGGGCTCTCGCTTTGTTTTGAGTTATACATCAGTCTGTCCCTGAAGCCCCAAAAAACATTAAAAAAAATACTCAATTAAATGGTAACTCGCTTCAAAGCCATCAGCTACATAACATTAACACAGTCTTAACATGCTTTTGGAAAAATGTGACATAGTTAGAGGGATTGAATGGCTAGGCTGCACCGAGACTTGTGTGCTGTTGTAAATCATTTTTATATATATTTTTTAACATAATTTATATTTTACATATTTATTCTATATTTATTATGCTGTATTCACAATAATTTATTTTAATGCAGGTCTACATAATTTAATTGCATGTACTTTATTTTACCTATTCATAATTACCTATTCATAATTATCTTATGTTCAGCAATTTATTTATATACAGTGGGTACAGAACGTATTCAGACCCCCTTAAATGTTCCACTCTTTGTTATATTGCAGCCATTTGCTAAAATCAAAAAGTAAAATCAAAGTTCTTTTTTTTCTCATTAATGTACACACTGTCACAGGGTGTTTAGGTGTTGGTTCATGTTTCATGTTTTTAGTTTACCATGTTCACAGCCATGTGTTGTCATGCACTTCCTGGTTTGTCATGTGATCCTGCCATGTGCTCCCTGGTCTTGTGTTCTGTTGTGTCATGTTGTCATTGGTTAATAGGTTGATCACTGTTCACAGGTGTGTCTTGTCTTGTCCTCAGTCTGTGTATTTAAGCCCTCATGTTTGCCATGTGTCTTTGTCTGGTATTGAATGTGTTACCCTCTGTTGGTGAGGTTATAGTCAAGTAAAGTCTTTTGTTTTTTGGTTATTGTTTAGTCAGGTCTTTTGTTTCTGTTTTGGATTTTGATTTGGATATAATAAAACTGCACTTGGGTTCAGCAAACTTGCCTTCAGTGGATTTCGTGACACACACAGAACCCCATATTGACAAAATTTTTTTTTGACATTTTTGCAGATTTATTAAAAAAGAAAAACTGAAATATCACATGGTCCTAAGTATTTAGACCCTTCGCTCAGTATTTAGTAGAAGCACCTTTTGATCTAATACAGCCATTAGTCTTTTTGGGAAAGATGCAACAATTTTTTCACACCTGGATTTGGGGATCCTCTGCCATTCCTCCTTGCAGATCCTCTCCAGTTCTGTCAGGTTGGATGGTAAACGTTGGTGCGACAGCCATTTTCAGGTCTCTCCAGAAATGCTCAATTGGGTTTAAGTCAGGGCTCTGGCTGAGCCATTCAAGAACAGTCACAGAGTTATTTTAGCTGTGTGCTTAGGGTCATTGTCTTGTTGGAAGGTGAACCTTCGGCCCAGTCTGAGGTCTTGAGCACTCTGGAGAAGGTTTTCTTCCAGGATATCCCTGTACTTGGCCGCATTCATCTTTCCCCCGATTGCAACCAGTCGTCCTGTCCCTGCAGCTGAAAAACACCCCCACAGCATGATGCTGCCACCACCATGCTTCACTGTTGGGACTGTATTGGACAGGTGATGAGCAGTGCCTGGTTTTCTCCACACATACCGCTTAGAATTAATTTCTATCTTGGTCTCATCAGACCAGATAATCTTATATCTCACTATCTTGGAGTCCTTCAGGTGCTTTTTTAGCAAACTCTATGCAGGCAAACTCTATGTGTCTTGCATTGAGGAGAGGCTTTTGTCAGGCCAATCTGCCATAAAGCCCCGACTGGTGGAGGGCTGCAGTGATGGTTGACTTTCTACAACTTTCTCCCTTCTCCCGACTGCATCTCTGGAGCTCAGCCACAGTGATCTTTGGGTTCTTCTTTACCTCTCTCACCAAGGCTCTTCTCCCCCGACAGCTCAGTTTGGCCCGACAGCCAGCTCTAGGAAGGGTTCTGGTTGTCCCAAACGTGTTCTATTTTAAGGTGTACTTCAGCGCTGGGAAGATGAATCTGTATTTAAACTGGGTCATAAATGTAGTAGAAATGTGAAATTATTTTTGAATTTGGTGCCTTCTAGACTGAGAAAACACAGAAAATGTATTTTTGTGTCATGGGGATGAAAGATAACAATTCCCAGAATACACTTCGCTGCCCTACTCTAGGCATGGCTACTGGCTGGATCACTTGCCCACCGCGTTCATTTTCATAAAATCAGTTCAGTTAGAGACACTACAATTAAAAACTGAACTTGTATGTTCAACATAATTTGAGTGAGCCTGAGTGTCACGGCACAAACGCAGCAGGATGGGATTACATTCATCACATGAGCTGAGGTAAGCGCGGGATTCGCGGCCGCATACATTCACAGAGCGTGACCAGTCTGGCGCATTTTCAGTTCATGTCTTTGGAAGCTTTACTTTCATAGGAAGTTCATTTGAAAATTTGAAACGCTCACTTTGCTCTCCACCACTCCGTTTACATGAATCTCCTCAGCTCCCCGAGCCGAGTGCTGTGAGTGCAATGTTTAAAACATGCGGAAATAGCGCCCACTGCTGGCTGTAGTCTTTAGACTCTGGCCAAAAATGACGATATTTGACGATATTTGACGATAAATGACGATATTTGCGTCATCGGATGAATTTTTCCAGAAATAAAATACATAATTCTCTCATCTCAGGAGATATGAGAGGGGAAAGTACAATATTTTTAATATACTCCTGGGATACTGATACAAAGCTTAATGCTAATCGCTGAAGTAACCCTTTAAGGATTATGGAGGCCATTGTGCTCTTAGCCAGATCTGTGCCTTGTCACAATTCTGTCTCTGAGCTCTTCAGGCAGTTCCTTTGACCTCATGATTCTCAATTCTCAGTGCTCTGACATGCACTGTGAGCTGTAAGGTCTTATATAGACAGGTGTGTGGCTTTCCTAATCAAGTCCAATCAGTAAAATCAAACACAGCTGGACTCAAATGAATAAATATATTAAGTTAAATATATGAGTGTCACAGCAAAGGGTCTGAATACTTAGGACCATGTGATATTTCATTTTTTCTTTTTTAATAAATCTGCAAAAATGTCAGCAATTCTGTGTTTTTCTGTCAATTTGGGGTGCTGTGTGTACATTAATGAGAAAAAATGAACGTAAGCTGATTTTAGCTGCAATATAACAAAGAGTAAAACATTTAGGGGCCTGAATACTTTCTGTACCCACTGTATATTGTGCTGCCTCTAAAAACATCAAACCATATTTCTGACATATTACAGTATAGTGAAAATTATTAAATAATACTTATGTACAGTGGGGGGTTATTCACTGTGGGTTGTATAGTCAAAGTTTTTTGGTATTATTTATACTATTATAAAAATGTCTATTATATTTTGAATTACCTTTTATTTTTACATTTTCAGTTTTCATTTTGATTCTAGTTAAATAGGCAAAATGCTTAAGAGTCTTCGACTGAATTATTATTGCAGTGAATATTATATTTCTAACATGTGTTCGGCAATGCTATAAGTTAGTGTGTAACACAGCTATAATTGATGGAGGGTATAGCTTTTTAATTCCATAAGCTCCAAACGTGTGCGTGTGTGTGTTGTGTGTATTTGTTTTTATATTTATATTTAGCTCGAATGTATTTTAGTACTTCAACTTATATTTATATTAATTGCCAAGGCAACACTTCTAATTTTAGTTTTTCATTTAATATTTACATTTTATTTTATTTCAATGAACAAAAAACATTTGTAATAGTTTTAGTTATCAATAACAACACTGGCTGTAGTGGGCTGACTACTTTTTTTAATCCCAGTTCATGCCTGCAGTTATGGAGAGATTTGTCTTTTGTAAATCTAAATGTTTATCATACATTAGATTTAAAATTGTACACCCATGGTCACAATGCTGTCCTTTAGGACCTCTATAGGAATCTGAAAACTGTTGAGCAATTGCTTTAGAAATATGCATTACTTTATTAATATCCAGCTAAACTGCTCAGTACGCAATGCACACAGCCCTAAAATATTACATAATGTATCAAAAGTTATTTCGCCTCTGGACTTTCTTACAATGATTTTGACTTCAAAGGTCTAGTCAGAAATATCTAATGAATACATTAACGTGCACAGAGGACATCACCCTCGCTCTTCTATCCCTCTCGCTCAATTAGATCACATATACTTAATCTTACGAAAGATCTGGTTTGATTTATCTTTGTGATGTTAGGTCTTGCACCCTGAGAGATGCTTTACCCTGAACAAACCCCCTTCATTAGTTCCTTCCTTTACTCTTCATGATTATCAAACACAGCAGAGAGTGTCAAGAGGGCACATAGATAATGAATGGTGGTTAACGGCTCTGCTGATGTTGTATTAAAGCTAATGTCCTCAGGGCACCACACACTCAGTTGATCAAGGTTTAGACCTGGTGAGAAAGGTAATACTTCCCTTAAACAACAGCTAAAGACTAAGCTAATCTGGAACTGCAGAGAATAAAAAGCAAAGAATCTCAAATGATCTTGAGCAAGCTTGGTTCAACCGAAGTAATTTGCATGCAAATAAACATCAGAATTACCCAGAAATGCCTTTGAAGCAGCATGATGACAGTCCCAGACAGAGTTTTTGGGTGCACTAAATTACCTCACTGAAGGGTATGCTGTTGGCTTTCATGCAACATTCATTTAAAGCATTAATAAACAGTTTGCCACTACTAGGAAATGCCAGGATGATTTCAGAATGTCTGACACAGGTTTACCCCAAAAGAACGGCTGTCCACATCTCTCAACACACCGCTCATGTTAAATGAGATGTGACTAATGAGTAATGGAACAAACAGGAAAAAAAGAAAAGCAACATCTAACATTCATTAAATGCATCAATGTTCTTCCTGTGCTGTCACCCACAGCTTACAAAGAAAAATAGGTCATTCAGGCTGGAGCATCTGAACCACATCTCAATGGTCAATATAGGGTCACTGGATCTAGAGCGAATTTAAATAGGTTTCTATTGCAGTTCAACAAAGTGACTCAATCTGCAGCATGTTTTGTCCACAGTGGTGCTTTTGAAAATAAATAAACTACTCATCAGCCATTACTCTATAATCTCCAGTGTCACATGACCCTTCAGAATTCTTTCTAATATGCTGATTTGGTGCTCAAGAAAGATTTCGTATTATTGATGTTGAAAATGTAAAAAATATATATTTTGTGATTTTAATTTTTTGGGGGTTCTTTGGTATAAAGTATAATAAGAGAACACATTTATTTGAAATAGAAATCTTTTGTAACACTATTTGATCACTTTTGATCAATTCAATGCATCCTTGTTGAAATCTTACTGACCTTAAACTTCATACCCTCATTGGTAACACTTTAGAATAATGGTCATTAGTTAACATTAGTTAATGAATTAACTAACATGAACTAACCATGAGCAATACATGTGTTACTGTATTTGTTCATCTTTGTTAACGTTAGCTAATATGTATACAGCTGTTCATGATAGTTCACAGTGCATTAACTAATGTTAGGAAGATTTTATTAATATATTAGTACATGTTGAAATTAACATTAACAAAGATAAATAAATGCTTTATAAGTGCAGTTTATTATTAGTTCATGTTAACTAATGACCATTATTCTAAAGTGTTACCCTTTCATTCATGAAATATATTGTACCCACATATAAAGATTTTTAAGATTCTTCTGTCCTTCTTCTGTATTCCAGAACAGTACCATCTAAACAATGCCGGCTTCTCTTTTTGTACACCGGCCGGACTCTCTCATCCTCAAAGCAACATCAGTATACCAGGCCTGGCGCTGAATAAGTACAACTCTCTGAAAGCAGTTGGTAAGAACAGAGTGTGCACAAACATACTTCATTTACAGATGGTGAATTATTTCATGCTCTGCTGGATGTCATAAACAACAGTCCCAGAGTTTGAATGACAGAATCAAGGAAGCCTTCTGCTGTGGTGAGGACCAGTCATGATCCTTGTCTTGTTTCCCTGGTTTTGTGTTAGCCTTTTTTGTTCCTGTTGTTTCTGTGTTCTCTGCCTATGTTTAGTTCCTGTGTTAGAATTTGTAGTCCTTTTGTTGATAGGTCCTCCCTGTTCATTAGTCTTGATTGTTCCCAGATGTACAGTATACATTTTAGGACATCCTCAGACCTCGGTCATATGATGAAAAGGCATCATGCCTCAGACTAAAAGGCATTGGAAGTTTTTGAATCGCCCCACCTCAATGTGACGTCACATGCACACATTTTTCTTACTGCTTTAATTAAATGTAAATATATTGACCAGTGGTTGAGTTGTGTAGAACATGTCCCACTGAGATTATTTTGTAAATTATTGTATTATTCGCTAGTTTTATTAGCAACTTTAAAAACTTGGCTAAATAACACATTGCAACTAGCAAACTATTGTGACAAACTATTGTGAAGTGAAAGAAATCTTTTGAGACTGTGTTGTTATAAGCACGGTGATGCGTTGTGTACATAGGTTACCAGGGAAACATATGTTTATTTCTGCCGACCAGTGTCATATTTAATGAAAACTAAGAATAAAATATCAAGTACAGCTTACCTTCGGTCTCACGCTCTCTCTTAGCTTTGTTAATGCTTGAATAACAATCAGCCATTGCCAAGGGATTACCATCAATTAATAGCATGAATATAAAGATTCTACATAATTAATACACACACACTCTCTCTCTCTCTCTCTCTCTCTCTCTCTCTCTCTCTCTCTCTCACTAACTCACTCACTCACTCACTCACTCACTCACTCACACACACACATACACTGTCCCTACCCCTAAACCTATCCATCACAGGAAACATTCTGCATTTTTACTTTCTCAAAAAAACTCATCCTGTATGATTTATTATAAGTAAATATCCTCATGGGTAATGTCCTCATATTTCACCCTCTCCTTGTAATACCTATGTCACACCCATGTCATTATACACATTTGTGTCCTGATATTTCACAAAACAAGCATGCACACACGCACGCCACACACAGTTTTTCATCTGTAATATAGTATAAAGCTGCTGCTTTAAAGTAATCTATTGTATAAGGTACTATATAAAGAAACATGATGTGACTGGACTCTGGAGCACTGAATTGCAGAGGTTGTGTGAACATTTCCACATCGCTATGATCAGATGCTTTCTGCTGTAATTTTTTTTGTGTGCAAATATTTATAGAAATGCCACTCTTAGCAGCGGTGTCGGGATGTTGACCATATTGCCCTGCAAAGGTATTTCGCCACGCAATGCTGTTTTGTCTAATGACTGAAGCCTTTCAGTCTGAGGCCTGACATCTTTTTGTCATATGACTGAGGTCTGAGGATGTCCTAAAATATACACTGTGTGTATTTACCCTGGTGTTTGCCATGTTCTTTGTCAGGTCTTGCCCCTCATGGCTATATGTTTGGTGTTATTCTGTTACCTGCAAAATGACTAAATATAAAATCTAATATAAAAAATAAACTTTTACTGGCATTGTGGCGAGTAGCAAGGCTGAGGGACCATGAGAGCGGGATATTGAGGGACAGCTGTCACGGTCCCTCAGCCTCGCTGCTCGCCGTGTTATCTTTGCAAGCACAGACTGTTATTTAGTTGAATAAGTCTTTTTATTATATAATTAGCATCAAACGATCAATATAGTTCTTATTCACATAATTAAATATTATTAAATTAAAAGATTGAAAAATGATTGCACAACCTCCAAATAGGTGGTGAAATGCACTAAGTATGTAAATAGACATCAAACAAAAGAAGAAAGAAGTAGTATGGCACGTTTTTTCTTAGTGTCCGTTTCCATGGTAACTTGTTGCTCTGTTGAGAATGTCTTGTGTGTTAACTGTGAACATACTCTTGGTTGGCTGAACTTACTCCCGAACACGTTTTTGGAACTAGCATACCTTGAGTAAGCAAGGTTTGGGTTAATCAATCGAGAGTTGAGCGTATGTTTGACAGTAAGATAACCTTACTTTCTGGAAAACCCCCCTGCTCTGAGGATTATGCGTCTTTGTCAAGGAAATCGCTGCCTGGAAGACTATGCGACGGACTTTATCGAACTGGCTCTTTTAGCCAAAATGGAGGTGATCCCTCTCATGATTTTTTTAACAGGGAGAACCAATCAACGAAAAGACTAAAAAAAAATAACACAGGAACTGTACATAGGCAGTGAACACAGAAACAATAGTATGGGGTCAAAATCCCGCCAAATGTATTGCGGTCACTCGTAAAAAAATAATAATCGTGAAACAAAAATGTAAAAACACATGTGAAAATATAAAGCAAAAAACTGACATATCAATGCAAAGTTGCAAACAACGCGGTCACTGAAAAAAAAACAATACACGTGAATCAAACTTTTAAACAAGTTTAAAATTATATTGGTCAAAACTGAAACATGAAATCAAAATGAACTGAATCGCACACAAAATCGTGTTTTCTGCTCTTATTTTCACTTTTGTGTTCTTTTCTCCTTTGCTCTTGTTTCCACATTCTGCGGTTGCGATTCCAAATGTTGCAGGTAGAGTTTCATGCAAATCAGGGGCGGGTCTTAGCATCACCATTGGTCCACTAGTTCTAGATTGACAGCTCATCCTGTAGCCAATCAATCGAATAGGGAAGGTGACATCACTCCAATGCGACTCATCGCTACACAGGTGTTAACTGTTTAGAAAGATGGATAATCAACGTAGGCAGGAAAATGCCGGACAATCTCAGGTAATTGGACATGTATATATTGTTAGTGGTTGATAGATACACTTCTTATGTGTGTTATGAATGCTCTGCAAGTTTAAAAGAATGTGTTCTCAAAGTACACCATTATTTAGCCCGTTAACACGTGTTATAGTCGTGTTCAGTCAGCGGAGACATTATGGGCTTTGACCGTATATCTAAAAAGACTCATAGTCAATTGTAAACAGTGTAGACTTCTTAACCAGCTTTTTCATAAAGATGATGCAATTATTATTTCTTACTCAATGGGACGCCTACATTGTGGAATGTCTGTTTCTACGACAGTCAACGAAATCAGTATGAAATGATCAGTCATCACCACGTTAATAAATCCGTTTCCAGAAGCTTTTGTGTGTGTAACTTTTCGTGTTGAGAAATTCTGGCTGGTGAACGTGTGAATTAATGTCTGCCAAAACATATTAACTATGGGTAACACTTTACAATAAAGTATTAGTTAACACTAGTTAATGCATTAGTTAACATGAACTAACCATGAACAACAGCTCTGTTCAGCTTTTCATGGTTTATTCATGTTAGTTCACAGTGCATTTACTAAGATTTTAATAATACATTAGTAAATGTTAAAATTAACAAAGATAAATAAATGCTTTATAAGTACAGTTCATTATTAGTTCATGTTAACTAATGTAGTTAAATAATGTTAACTAATTAACCTTATTGTAAAGTGTTACCTAAGTACCTAAATACCTTAAATGTAAATACAGTGCATTCATAAAGTAGTCCAACCCATTTTGTCCACTTCTATGTTGCAGTCTTGTACATTTTTGCAAATTTATGTTATGCAAAACCTTGAAAGATCTTCCCAAGTATTCAGATCTCAGGACAATTCCTTTTTTTAAATGTGCCAAAATATGTGTTGCCATTGTGCGTGTAAGTGAAGTGTTCTGAATACTTTCTGAATGCACACAAACTGTGTTTTTTTCTTTTCTATAAATCCTAATGTTAACTTTGTGTTTAGCAGGCAGAGCACCAGATGTGGTTAGTGCAGCACAAAGCCTCATCTCTGCGCTAACACAGACTCTTAATCAGACTCCTGTAACACCACGTTCACAAGTTCAAGTGCAGGTTCAGGGCAGCACAGCAGTACAACAACAAAGACAGACAAATACCACCGTTGATCAGGAAATGGCCAGGTGCATGTTGCTGGCCATACAGTGCATTGAGACAGTTACCAATGTTTTTAAAGATTTCTTTTTTAGTCACTCTGTCATGTACATAGTCAAACCCCAACACTATTAAAATTGTTACCAAGTTCAACAAAATGATTTGTATGACTGTGTACCTACCTACTAACATTAATTTTATGTGGGGAAAAAAATGAAATTATTAAATAAAGTAATTTTCCTTGTAGGTCTTTTCCTAGCATTTTCCGAAGACATGCAATCTGGGAAAAAGAATAAATGTAGCATCCAGAACACTTACCAAGCCTTCAAAAGGGTTTAAACCTTTGATTTAAATGTATATCTTCTGGATAAACATTCTGAGACTACCCCTCCACCTGCACACGAACTCAAGCTTGTTCAAGCAGGGCTTGGAAAAAGGATTACAATTACAATGGACATGACACATTCAGAGGTGAGGTAGTCTTTTTGTACAACTGAAAAAATTAAAGTTTATTCTCGAATTGCTTACACTTTACAATAACTATCAGTAGTTAACATGATGATGTTAATGAAATGCACGTATAAAGCATTTATCAACAGTGGTATTTGTCTGTCTTTGTTGTTGTACTGCTGTCTGCTGCCCCTGAACCTGCACTTGAACTTGTGAACGTGGTGTTACAGGAGTCTGATTAAGAGTCTGTGTTAGCGCAGAGATGAGGCTTTGTGCTGCACTAACCACATCTGGGTGCTCTGCCTGCTAAACACAAAGTTAACATTAGGATTTATAGAAAGAAAAGAAAAAAACACGGTTTATTGTGCATTCAGAAAGTATTCAGAACACTTCACTTACACGCACAATGGCAACACATATTTTGGCACATTTAAAAAAAGGAATTGTCCTGAGATCTGAATACTTGGGAAGATCTTTCAAGGTTTTGCATAACATAAATTTGCAAAATGTACAAGACTGCAACATAGAAGTGGACAAAATGGGTTGGACTACTTTATGAATGCACTGTATTTACATTTAAGGTATTTAGGTACTTAGGTAACACTTTACAATAAGGTTAATTAGTTAACATTATTTAACTACATTAGTTAACATGAACTAATAATGAACTGTACTTATAAAGCATTTATTTATCTTTGTTAATTTTAACATTTACTAATGCATTATTAAAATCTTAGTAAATGCACTGTGAACTAACATGAATAAACCATGAAAAGCTGAACAGAGCTGTTGTTCATGGTTAGTTCATGTTAACTAATGCATTAACTAGTGTTAACTAATACTTTATTGTAAAGTGTTACCTATAGTTAATATGTTTTGGCAGACATTAATTCACACGCTTCACCGCCAGAATTTCTCAACACGAAAAGTTACACACAAAAGCTTCTGGAAACGGATTTATTAACGTGGTGATGACTGATCATTTCATACTGATTTCGTTGACTGTCGAGAAACAGACATTCCACAATGTAGGCGTCCCATTGAGTAAGAAATAATAATTGCATCATCTTTATGAAAAAGCTGGTTAAGAAGTCTACACTGTTTACAATTGACTATGAGTCTTTTAGATATACGGTCAAAGCCCATAATGTCTCCGCTGACTGAACACGACTATAACACGTGTTAACGGCTAAATAATGGTGTACTTTGAGAACACATTCTTTTAAACTTGCAGAGCATTCATAACACACATAAGAAGTGTATCTATCAACCACTAACAATATATACATGTCCAATTACCTGAGATTGTCCGGCATTTTCCTGCTGACTGATTATCCATCTTTCTAAACAGTTAACACCTGTGTAGCGATGAGTCGCATTGGAGTGATGTCACCTTCCCTATTCGATTGATTGGCTACAGGATGAGCTGTCAATCTAGAACTAGTGGACCAATGGTGATGCTAAGACCCGCCCCTGATTTGCATGAAACTCTACCTGCAACATTTGGAATCGCAACCGCAGAATGTGGAAACAAGAGCAAAGGAGAAAAGAACACAAAAGTGAAAATAAGAGCAGAAAACACGATTTTGTGTGCGATTCAGTTCATTTTGATTTCATGTTTCAGTTTTGACCAATATAATTTTAAACTTGTTTAAAAGTTTGATTCACGTGTATTGTTTTTTTTTCAGTGACCGCGTTGTTTGCAACTTTGCATTGATTTGTCAGTTTTTTGCTTTATATTTTCACACGTGTTTTTACATTTTTGTTTCACGATTATTATTTTTTTACGAGTGACCGCAATACATTTGGCGGGATTTTGACCCCATACAATAGGAACACAAAACACTAACACAAAACCAGGGAAACAAGATGGGAATCATGACAGGACAACAGTTGGGGCACTACACGTTACTCCGTCACTCCCGGTATAATTTAACATCCCAGTGCTGGTGGCTACACTTTTAGAAAGACGTTTACCTAGAAGTGTTTTGTCAGAATCCTCACTACACAAAAGGTGTTGCTTATCCACTGCCACACTGAATTTGTAGCCTCATCAGACCTTTATAATGTGTAAGGAGGTATAATGAGGGGAATTCAATTTTATTTTCAGTTTAAGCTGCAAATAATCTAGTTCTTTCAGTTCAAAGAGATGTTTCCTATAAACATTCTTTTTTTTATTACATCTTCATTCAGACGGTTTGATGTTTTTTATTGTTCAAGATTCATAATATTTATCTTTTTTTTTTAAGGCAATCAGAGGCCACTTTCAAACACAAAACCCTTTCAGTTGCAGTAAAATGTCTTATTCCGCTAAATGTTCCACATCTGCAATTCACACATGCAACAGCTTCAGCACTAAAATGCTGTCAGTGTGAATAGGCACAAATCCATGAACAGACACCACTTCAAAGCATTTTGCCACCTCGTGGAGGGGCTGTGGCTTGAGTGATTGTGTCTATCACCATAGGTGATAGTCCAGTTACAGTAGGTCTTCTGCATCCTGTCCAGGACCCTGATGCTGAGTGCCCATTGCATATAGCACCCCAGCCTGTGCTGGACATGTCAGTTGTAACCACAACATGTCTGGACATTTGTCCTAAGGGAACCCCTGCCCGCTGAAATTCAAGGTTTGACACACAATTTATACCGCTGTGTCATGCCCAGCACTGGACTCAAGTCTGAAGCCAGTGCTTGCGTGGTTTCATATGCATTGAACTGTCAATTACCACATGCCCCACAATAAGTCTCAAGAGTGAGCTAGAGTCAGCCAATCATAAAAATAATTGAGGATGTGGATACCTGGCTCAGTAGCATTCAAATATTCATCCAGTTCCTTTTGCTTTAAGATCGAATTCATCACGCAGGTATGGAGCTGAAGCGGGCTGTCATGTAGACAAGGCCTACACAGGGGATTGCTGAAGTTCAGGGCTGCGTTTTGGTCATGTCTAGGTGTAGGTCCACCATCTGATCTGGATATGGACCAGATCCGGCTGACTACGATAACCTCGAGATAAGGATGAGACAGACAGACTAATATTAGCGTAGATACCATTCTTCTTACAATGTAACATGTAGGCTACTTTGGGTGTTATAGGAAGTGTTCCTGTTCCGGTTTACCTTATTTATGCAGCCTAACAATCATTTAACTGATTTGAATTATAGAAATTGATCATGTGTATGCCAGGTTATAGTGATGTGTCTGTCTTCCCAAACAAGGCTAGGAAGACTATTCCAGAGTTTAGGTGCTAAATAGGAAAAGGATCTATCGCCTGCAGTTGATTTTGATATTCTAGGTATTATCAACTGAATTTTGAGATAACAATAGACATGAAAGACTACAGCATTTAAAACAAATTATAATAATTTTAACAAAAGTTTAATGGCCCCAAGAATATTTTGTTGTATGAATACCTGAACATGCAAGAAAATCGAGAAAACTGCATTGTAAAAGACCACGTCAGGATCAGATTCACAACGATGATCAAAACATAGATGGAGTAGATTGAGTACATCAACACCCCAAAGCTTGCACAGTCCTTTTGCACATATTCATATGCTATTGATGATCACGTTATTTTACATATGCCTCTGCTTACATATGATATTGCTTGTTTCTGCATCTTCTTTACCTATGTGTGAATCTAAGGAGATTCAGCGCTCCCTACCATATAACAGGGAAAACATGTAAAGTAACTGTTCTGCATTTGTCATTGAGAGCATATGTTGTAATTTAGATATAGGATTTTTAAGATGGAAAAATGCATCTCTAAAATGAAAGATTGGTATCAATGAGCACACCCAGGTTCCTTACTTACGACGAAGACTTGACAGAGTAGCCATCAAGTGTTAGACAGTATTCTAGGTTACTACGTGCAGAGGTTTTTGGTCCATTAGAATTAGAATCTCAGTTTCATTAGAATTAAGTAGTAGGAAATTACCTGTCATCCAAGTTTTTTTTATATAAACTATGCATTTCGTTAATTTTGTGAATTGGTATGTTTGTTTTGCCAGGGCATGAAGAAATAAGAGGATATATGAAATATGAGCTGAGTATAATCAGCGTAACAATGGAAACTAATGCTATGTTTCCTAATGATATCTCCCAAGGGTAGAATGTACAGGGTGAAAAGCAACAGTCCTAGTACTGAGCCTTGCGGTATTCCATACTAAATTTGTGATCGATCAGAGACCTCTTCATTTACTGCTACAAATGGCTTCCGGTCAGATTTATGATGAGATTTAGGTAAGATTTGAACATGCCAAATGAAATTCCATTGATGCTAACGTATTTTTCAAATCTATTCAAAAGAATGTTGAGGTCAATATTATCAAATGCAGCACTAAGATCCAGTAACATTAATAGAGATATTTCCATGATATAACCCGGATGATAAGAGGAAATCATTTGTAACTCTAATGAGAGCAGTACTATGATACAGTCTAAATCCTGACTGAAAATCTTCGCAGATTCCATTTCTTTCTAAAAAGGAACACAGTTGGGGCTGAAGGGCTGAAGAATCTGTGTAGCGTGTTCTGGCTGTAAAAAGGCCTTTCAAGAATTTGTGAACTCTTCATGCGCCTCTGGGAAGAAAGGAACTGGGGCAGTTAGATGATCGAGATGATTGGTTTCTGCCCAGGCTTGGCGTGCTGCACATAACCATGCTCCAAGCCCAGACACCAATCATCTAACCGCAAACACTTGAGACAGCAGGAATCCACTCATGCCCAATGTTCGCGGTAACAAGCACAGCAGCCATCTCAGTGCGCAACCGCCTGTTGGTTGGGCCCAGGTGAGTCTTCCGTGTCAGATGGCAAAAACTCACCTACTGATGCTGTGATTGGCAACATCTTGAGTGCTGAATGAGGAATTAGGTTTGCCCGCAGGAGAACTGCCAAACTCATCCATGAACTCGACTGGGAAAGACGATCGTGCTGAGGAAAGGAAGGTCCGTGGGGACTCACCTGGTGGAAATGTTTCCATTGGTACCCTCAGATTGCCCTCAACGCTTGCTGCCAAGGCCCTGTGCATAGTAGTAGAAGAACCAGTACAGGGATCAACTAAGGTGACTTTTTGCTTAGAAAAGCAATAAACAACCACAATGTTCCCATGGCCATGCTTTCGCAATGAGTGCATGTATTAGGTGGCCGAGAGAGAGCGCGACTCGCTGCAACTGAAGAAAACACATGCAAATAGAAAGAACACCAGCAAATTAAATAAAACATCTTCATCAGTTTGACAACACATGTGCTTAGGGCTGCACAATTAATCAAATTTCTAATCATGATTACAATTACGGGTGAAATCCACTTATATTATTCTGCATGCTTAAGAGGCATGTTTAGAGCATGTTACATTGTGAGAGGCTAATCTCAAATACTTCAGAGTAGGGTCTAGTGTGTACTTCTTGAACAATTACTCCAAGTCGCCCTCTGTCGTTTCAAAGAATAGCACAACGGCGAGCGTGTCAAGTAAAAATACATGTGCTGCAAATACTCACAACCCAACCAAATACAGAAACGTGCTGCACATGTTAAATGTGGCTAATGACTTTCAGGTCATCGACAACACAACTGACAAGTAGAGATTGAACAAAAAGCATGTCCCAGCCAGGGTCGTCACTTGTTGGGGTCCCCTTGAAACATTTACTTTGTGGTCTGTACTATTTTACAGCGTGTTTCTGTATTTGGTTGCTTTATTAGTATTAGCAGCACGTGTTGTCAAACTGATGAAGAATTTTTCTTAATTTGCTGGTGTTTTTTCTATTTGCATGCATTTTTTTCAGTTGTGGACCGTCCACAGTCATAACAACAAGTGGCTTATGTCACTTCCAAGTTCCTACTGGCGGTGTGAATGCAACCAGGAAAATGGTCCTAGAGGAACTTTTAGTTTTTGGGGAACTATTCTCTTTCAGAAATTTCTCTTTCTAGTTGCGCATTGAAGCGCCCAGGGGAATCCTTTTGCACTTATTTGTGTGTATGGGAGAAAGAACCACTGAAATACACCATAGGAATTCAAAAACGCTTCTTGGCTGAGGGGAATGAAGAGAGAATTACAGATGTGCCTGCAAGCCACCTCTTGTTATACCCATATGTCCGGGGAAGTGGCATGAAAATAGTTAATTTTACAAAAATAGTAAATTTTTACTATTTTTGTAAAATGTGTGTATGTGTGAAAGTGCCTAGATACTGTTCATATTTTCTAGAGTTTGTGATTGGTTGAAAAAAATGCTAAATAATAAATAGCTATTTGAGTATTTTGCCAAAGAATGAAATCAAGTGAAGAATGAAAAAAAAGCTGTGAGCTTAAGAGGTGCACTTTGTTGTCCATTTAGACAGGAGCATTAGCCTGCCCTACATTCTAGGAACATGTTAAGCCAATAGTGTCTGGATCACTATGAATCAGTGACATAATGACATACATAATACATACACATTTTTAGCGACTTTCACATATGAACACGTCTGTTTTCTGACTGTTACCAAACAAAGATCTGATGCCAGGATGGCCTACAATCAGCACACCGTGATGATGATGATGATGAAGATGATGCACACTGACAATACAGCCTTTGGAGTAAGCGCAAGGATTTTCAGATGTCATCTATTTGAATCACTTTGTGGCAAGAATAAATTAATAAGGATAAAAATGAAACTTGATGTTACTAAAAAATTCATCTGACATCAGTTTATAAATTTGATACTGGATTTGATGAGGCTAAGGCCAAGCATCCATAGAAACCGTATTTAAGTTTAAAAATATATATATATTTAATTATTTATTTTGCTTGTTTGTAACACACACACACACACACCCACACCTTCTAAAACCTTCTGATTTACTCCAATACACACACAAACAGAACAAGTGCATCTAGCAGACATTAATTCAGCGAGACAGAGTGAGCAGCTTGCAGGTAAATACCGTGAGAAGAGAGATAACTCATGTCCGAGGCATGACCTTTAAACATTTCAGGCAACATAAAGTCAGTGTTTAATAAAATAGACAAGCTCTCAATGGATATCTCAACAGGAACAGACAGCTGTTTTATGTCCTTCGTCAAGGTTCAGATGGATGGATTTTACATGGTGCACATTATTTTATTAAATCTTTGAATATTTTTTAAAATATTTTTTTAATGTGTACATGTACTTAAAAAATCTGATTTCAAAGGGGCTAAAACAATAGTTTGCGTTTTTAAAACCAAACTTGGGTTTGACTGAAATCATACCAGTCTGGTTTTTGTGAAGTCGGACTAACAGACCTAGAGAATGTGATCTTCGTCCAGTATGTTAATCGCACAACAACTGGCCTCAGTGTTGTTCACATGCCCAGAAAGACAGAAATGACATGCAACATATTTAATCCTTCAAATATAACATATATGGAGCCCCTAATGGGTTTCCACCGAGAGGTACAGTTCAGTACAGTACAGCATGATTCTGGATCTTAAACTTTGATCCGGCTTGCGTTTCCAACGCCAACAGTATGCTTTTGATAGGTGTGGTGTTGAGATCAAAGTTATTCTTGTGTAAAGAAGAAGAAAGCAACACAATGAACAACAATACAGCAGATCTTGTTCTTGCTTATCTGCATGTGGCTATTGTCACCAGAAGAAGACATGCTTTGTAACTTTGAGCCAAGGGTGCAAGGAAAAACACAGCCGAAAAAGCCAATCCTCTTTCAACCAATCAACGTTCTGCAGTGAGTCTAGCTCTACCCTTTAGTACCGGACTACTGTGGTAGGTACCCCAACAGAAGGGTGCCAAAGAAGTGGTACGGTACAGTTTGGTATTATGGTACCATTCACAAATTCTGACAATGGAAACGGCAAAAATTGCATACCATACTAAACTGTACAGAACCATACTGCTCAGTGGAGATGAGCCGCAAGTGTACATGGTGATGGAGAATTTATATTTTAATGCTTTTCCATGTGCTTGCAAAAAGTTTAACTTTACCGTGAAAAACGTTGTGCTAACAAAACTTTTGTATTCATTCGCAAAACATTTGCATTCCCCTGAGTAACTTTGTACTCACCCGCAAAATTTTACATTCACTCAGAAAACTTTCTCATTCCCTGAAATGTTGCATTCGCTCAGATTTTTTCATTTGCTCATTCGCTTGCCAAACTTTTGCTTTCACTTGCAAAACTTTCACGTACCCCACAAGAAACTTTGCATTTGCTTGTGAAGAATGCCAAGGTTTTACGCTTAAAGTTTATATGGTAAAACAGAACTTTTGTCAGAGATCCCAATAGCTGGGGAATATGAGTTTTCCTTCCGTCTCATATTCTTTTCCATCCCCACGTCCCTTTAGGAGCTCCGTAGCCACATAAAGACTGTAGCTCAACTATGCAAAAATCCACTGTAGCTCAATTATAATGTAGTTCAAATATGCATGTAATCAATCGTTTGTCTGTCTAACTCTTTCTGTTGCTTCTCTTCCATTATAGCCGATACTGCAAACCGGGGCTACTACAAGAGTTATCCACTAATGGATTTCTCCCAGCACCATTCCCCTCCTGTACCTTTCCAACCAATGTCAATGCACCCAAAAGACAAATCCTACATCCACCAGGTCCTCCCCTCCTATGACATCCATTCCCCCCTGTCCATCTCAATCCCAACCAACCATTTGGAGAGGACCCGCATCCCAAAAACCATCACCCACCCTCAACTTTCCAGCTCAGCTTTCAAAGCTTGGGATTCTGGACAAAGACATGTCCACCGGCAGACCTCGCATCCTGGGCACTCAGTTCGCCGACAGATCCACAGCAACAGGAGACAGTACAGCATAGAAACACTACCGGAGTTCAACTCCCAGCCCACAAGCTATGGGGGACAACCGCTGTATCAGCCTCATCCCAAACTTAAGGCCTATCAGACCAACAGCAAGACGGAGGTCACTGTCTGAGGAAACGGGAATGAAAGAAACAACTCTGCTGACTGTTAATGGACTGTATGCACAAAGACTACAATGTCAGGACTGTGTAATCACCCCTACTCTTAGTGCTAACACTCTTGTCTAAGTTTATATGGTTTCTTCTGTGTCCCACTTTTTCTGGGTTTATCTCGGGCTTTTGTGTCACTGACAACAATGAGGTGAGTGTTCAAACCTGAAGACAGGATTGGTGCCCAAGGCCACATTAACTCAACAGGGACAATGCCATCATCATGTCAGCCTAAATCTAAGTCATTAAGGGACATTATCCTGGCCATCTTTATGTAAACACAACCTCAGGATGTGATAGAAAAAAGAAAAAGCAAACCTGTTCTCCTACCCCAGAAGAGGCAAAGAGCGACACCCAGATGTCCAGTCTCACACTAGGATTTAAGTATAAGCCTCGCTGAGTGTAATGAGGATTTAGTGCTCATGAAGAAAGGTTTTTTGAGTTACCAAATTTCACGGTCTTCCTCTCTGGCTTGGGAAGTCTCATTGTGAGAAAGTCACTCTAATCTCTAATTTGTTTCAGGGGAATGAAGTTGAGAAAAACCAAATGACACTAATCCCGTTCCAGTGGGTTACAATCAACCTTTTACAAAAGAACCAAGTGAAACTCTCAATGATAATGACGCAAACTTGACTACAAATCTGATGAAGCGCCATTAAACATGTTTATACTTAAAGATATATTTGTTTTGTCTTTATTGGGACAGAACTTAACAGGAAGACAAGTGGGATGTGATTATCAAGGGACCACCAGCCAGGACTCAAACTCGGGTCGCCCAAAGCACAACTGCACTACATTTTGGAACTCTGCCCACGAGGCTATTGACTCTGTCCAAGATAAATTTTCTGTGGAAATACAAGAGAGAATTTTTTTATCAAAATTAGTTTTGACATTTAAAGCACTCCAGTCATTGACTGAAGACATCATCAAACATAATCTTATCTTCCTTTTTTAATCTTGTTTGCTTAAAAGAGTTTGATCTTCTCTATCTCTCCTGTTTCTCAAGACAGCCTATGTTGAGTCCTTAATGTCATACTGAGTAGTTTATTTTACAAATGTTTGACCAAGGCTGATTGCCTCATGGTGTGAGGTTAAAGAAATAATCCCAGCAGCTCAGAGCAATAATCTGGACCTTGGAAGTGAGAATGAAGCACATCATTCTAGAAAAACAAGCTATGCTATGGCAAAAAAAAAAAAAAATCAGCTCTAGTGAATTAACCATCTTTGAAATCAAGATCTCACAAGCACTAGTTGTCTTGAAGGCAAGCCTTGCACTGTTTACCTTCTACTTGCGTGCCCTTTCTTTTACTTGGATTAGTGGAGTGAAATACCAGAACTTGTACCTCAAATAGCCTACAATGTATCCAAATAAAAAACAAGATCGACTTTAATACCATAGCAAGTCAGGAGATTCAAATTCAGATTCGGATACGCTAAAAACCCCAGCTAGCATGATTACAGAACGCATTGAGAGGACAGGGGGAATCTCTGTTACGAATCTTTTCACATACAGTTTAATTGTTAATTAAACTGTTGCATAAAAGCAACATCACACTTACAGTCTGAATATCAGCACGGCTGTGATTATCCTTGTGCCTACAGCCAATTGACAGCTGTGCTGACATTCAGACCAACAGTACTTTCTAGTCTGATGTTTCTTAAATGTCTGTAGTATTTAAAATATATGTACTTATAAGTGCTTCATCTGTTCATGTACTGTGTCGTGCTTTGCTTTAATTCAAACCAGATATTCCTGTGAACTGGACACTTCAGCTTTTTCTGTTTTCATAATTAAATTAAGCATATTAAATATATTTCTGTATTCATGTACATTAATTGTATTATTTAATTATATAAGAATTGTATTTAAGAACTACACACATGCGCTTTGTTCAGAAACGTTTAAAGATATCTGAAATAGGAGTGTTTGTATGCTACTATTTGTTACGTTGATAATGCCTGTGTTGGTAATGCCTATTGTGTAAAAAAGTGTGGTATTTTAACGAACTAGTGGTATAAGGGCTTTTAACAACAATTGGAGAAACTAAAACTAGAAACTGAAATATTTTTAAATAGTGTTTTATAAAAATGAGTTAAGACAAACAATAATACAAATTAAATAATACTTGAAATCTTAAATCAACGTTAGAGAATTTGACATAAAACGAGTGTGAATTTGTACTTCAAACAATGTCCCTTTTCAAAATAAAAGTTCTCAAACGTCAAAATGGTTTGATTATTTTCGCTGTGTTTGGTTTTATTTATAGACTTATACGAAGTCCCTTAATCCATCACCACTCACCATACACATCATGCAGGTACATTGAAGGTGTCGGTCATGGTTGTCGAGGCAGAAAGCAGAAAAACGAATATGCCTCACACCACTGAGCCTCTACTTGTCACACACAACATGATCTGGGTGGGCTATGGGCTATAATATGGATGTCTCGCGCCCTCTTTTGACGATACAGCATAGTGTAGCAGAAAATTCTCTGTGCCAGTACCATTAGCAAGTGTTACGGTTATGGCTAAAAGGTTTAAAATGGTCAATCCTGTTACTAATGTTATTTCTACACATTGCCTAAAATGTCTGTAACAGTTGACAAACAATAACAATGAAATTAGTTTTTCATTAAAAGGTAAAAAAATGAAGTATCTTGTGTTTGGCAAGCACTAAATTATTAAAATGTATGTTTTCAATAAGAATACTGGAAAGAATTTCTGTTAAAGAACAGTTTTTTTCCCCCTTAACTTTTTGAAAGGCAAAATGTATCAACAGTTATTGAATCACTCCCCCATTCATGCTCCACCATAGTGGAAAATACTAATTAGGTCATTTTCAGTATTCTAAATACTTTAAAAATCCCATTTTCTTCAATAGAAGAAAAAGAAATGTGGGTAAATGTGTTGTGTATATGTGAGAATAGTATACAACAAAAATACAACAAAAACTCCACACTGCATTTTTTTCTTTTATTTTTTTTTCCTTTTTTTAAAAAACAAGAAGTTCCAAATACTCTGAAACCTGAACCCCAGCACTGACCTCCACCAGAGAATCGCTACAATCAGAGGGAAAAGAACAAAGGTTTCATCAATACATGATCCTAAAATACAGCAATGCATAGAGATCTGGTGAACGTCACCAAACCTGGTTCCCTGCAGAGCCCATTAAATTGGGTCGTGTAGACCAGAGCACCAGTCGGGTCAGCTTAAGTGCAATGTTGGAAGAACTAACATGCCAAAAGGGTTCAAAACTAAGGAGGTCTATGATATCTCATATTTTTCCCACAATTAGTTTGTCAATGCAAGTGACTATTTGAAATCTGTGGAGCAGAAATAGCCTCGTATAATGGTCATGAGGTCATAATTTTATTGAGATGGGTAGAAGTAACATTATACGGTGCCAAAGATAGGTAGTGGAGATTTTACTAACTGGTGTGCTTAAAGTGAAAAATTTGCCTAACCAGCATGGACAACTGGTCTAATAGCTAGACCAAAGTATGGGTTTAGTTGAGCTGTTCAAGATGTGAGAAGTTGGTGTAGGGGTCCAGATTGGTCTCTCTGTTGGCAAAGGCAACATTGCCATGTGATGTAAAACATTTTGGTATGATGAAGTAAATGAGAGCTTAAAATTCAGTGCTTAAGAGGACCTTATCAGACACAGGAACTGTTTAAATACCATTCGGCACAGGAATATGAAGAAAAAAAATCAGCATAAGAAACAGCATATGTGCGTCTGGAGTGTTTTGTGTACAGCCTATACACAGTAAGGTTGAAGGTGCTAAATTATGTGTCATCAAGCAATTAAGACCAAAAGCTACAAACATGAGTCCCAGTGGATCTGCAGATCTGAACTGTCCAAAAAGTCTGCAGAAAATACACTGGGTGGTGTGTGCGAGCCGAGAGGTGCAAGGACCATACCCCCACCGTTACAATTACTGCCCCCTCCTACCACGGGTATATCCAGCCAATCCATGCTATCCAGGGTTGGGTCTTCAAAGTCCAGGTTGGCTGGGTGGGGTGAGAAGCTCAGGTCACTGGTGTCCATTGGAGATGGGGGATGGTCCAGAATACTGTAAGTGCTCAGCATTTGGTTGTGAAGGTCATCGATCAACGTCAATGGGCCGTCCGGCTCCACGCCGAGAAGAGGAGCACCGGTGGTGCTCTCCAGGAAGTCCTCGAGGTGGACAGTTCTAGAGCACGGCCTGTCCTGGAGCTGCTGGGAAGGAGAGGGAACAGGGTCGGAGGGGTGTGTGGGTGGCGAGAGGTGGAGCGGAGGAGGTGAGGATGGAGTGGGTGGGCTGGAGTGGAGGTCTGACAGGGAGGGGTCTTGACTGGCTTTAAATCCAGATGAAATTTCTGTAATATGGAAAGAAGAGAGGTTTATTATTATTATTAATATATTTCTTGAAAGAAGTCTCTTATGTTCACCAAGGCTGACTATCATACAGTATAAAAAATACAGTAAATGTTTTAAAATGTAATTTATTCCTGTGATGGCAGCAGTCTTCAGTGTCACATGATTCATTAGAAATCATTCTAATATACTAATTTGGTGCTCAAGAAACATTTCTTATAATTATAAATGTTTAATATTTTCGTGGAAACAGTGATTTTTTTTACGGATTCTTTGAGGAATAGAAAGTTTAAAATATTTGAAATAGAAATGTTATAAATGTCTTTACTGTCACTTTGATAATTTCTTTTAAAAAACTTTTGAAAGGAAGTAAATATATATATATATTATATGTAAGATTCATTTTATTTTTACCTCCACTCTTGATCAGGATTTCGAACAAATCATCTATTTGCTGGTTGTTAGAGACATCATCCTGTAAACAGAGAATATCACCAATGTTACTATAAGAAAAACAGTGGAAACAGAAAAAGAAGGTGAAAGAATGAAGGAAAAGAAAAAGAAAGAATGTGAGTGAAGCCCATACTTTAAAACGTTGAGGGGGTTGAGGGTTCGGCTTTGGGGAGGAAGGGGTGAATAAAGTATGTCGATCAAAAGTTGGGCAAATGTCCTCCTAAAACAGATGGACATGATGGGTAGACGAAAATGGAAAAAGAAATGCTAGCTTTAGCAAAGGAGGAGATAGAAAGACAAAAGGAAAAGGAGTAACAAAACTAAAGCATGAGTATTAATGCATGTGCGATACCTTAAATGGAGGGGGTGAAGAGGGTTTGTTCAGTGGGTTGGATTCCTCACAGAAGAAGGGCTCAAAGCTGGGTGGGGCGGACACTGGCTGGCTAGACTCCTGAACACTTGTGGTTTCCAAGTGGAGCCCTACTTTCTGAATCTGGAAATGGAAGATTTCAGCATGGGTCAGCTGCAGCGAGGAGCTAAAGCACAACTATATGCAGCCTAGCCCCTTACATTCCACTAAACACTATAATTATAATACATATACACAGTTTTGTTAGCTCTAAATGCGATCCACAAATGCACACAGGTCATTTCATATCTGTAATTTGAATGTACGTTTGAGTCTGTCATTCTGTGATGTTGATTCACAAATATAAGCCCACAGGTCTATAACTTTGGATACTCATGCATGTTACATAAATATTTTAGAAGTGTTGTTAAAGTGTCTGGGTAAACGTGCAATTACTTTTGGACCATGCCCATGTTTTCGAAAAAGCCCCTATCTCATGAATTACACTGAAGTGGCATACATGTTCAGGCACACTTTAGATTAGGATCCAATTCTCACTATTAACTAACTATTAACTATGACTTTTTCCTCAATAAACTCCTACTGCTTATTAATAGTTAGTACGGTAGTTGTTAAGTTTAGGTAATGGGTAGGATTAAGGATGTAGAATATGGTCATGCAGAATAAAGCATTAATAAAGGTACTAATAAACAACCAATATCCTAATAATATACATGCTAATAAGCAACTAGTTAATAGTGAGAATTGGACCCTAAAATAAAGCATTACCACATGTTCAAATCTGGTGTAAACCAGACACATCTAATTCAAATTCTTGCACTGCTAACTCCATGTTAATTTCAAATGAGAGGAATAGTCACAACAACAAAAAAATCCCTAAATTAACCATTTTAACTCCTTATAAGTTAAAGTAATGTGCTTATCATTGGCTTTTATCATATATTATTTGTACATATGAAAAAACATGTTATACAGGTGTTTCATGCCCCTTTAAAGACTTCAGAGTTAAAAAAAAGTCAACAGAGATCTCTCTATCTCACGTAAATGCTTTTTCCAAAACTGTAACAGGTTTGAGTACGCACATCCACATTGTTATATGCACATACTTTGGTGTTTGGCTCTTTGACAGCTTGTGATTGGTTGGCAGAACTAGCCATTTCAGCAGATGACTGACTAGGTAGCTTGCTAGGGGTTGACTGCAATCTCTGAAACACAACAAACCAAGGATTATAATTAAAAAAAATGCAAAAAAAGCTGTTTTCAACATTGTTAATAATAAGAAATGTTTCTAGTGCACCAAATCAGCATATTTACCGTTTTACAGTGTAATGGCTAAAACATTCAATTTCATTAAAATATTAAAAGTTAAACTGTTGTTTAGTCACCTGTAGAGTAATCCGTCCATTAGATTTGCTCTGAGGAGACTTTCCAGTCAGGCTTTCCACACTATTACTGGTGAGTGCAATCAGATAACGATTGCCATTACTGTCTGTGACCAGGGTGGGTGTGGAGTGAGCTTTCAGGAGATCCAGTGGGAAAGACGTAGTAATTTGAGTTCCAGACGGCTGATTGATAAACACCTGTGAAACCTGTAAAAAATAGAATAAAGTAAAACATAATGTGAGAACTGCAAGAACTGTTCACCATCCAAACAAATATCTGGGCTATCAGAAGAACTAGAAATGTCGCCGACCTGTGCTGGTGTCTGTAACTGCTGATTTTGTGGCATCTGCTGCTGCTGCTGCTGCTGCTGCTTCTGATTGGTTTGTAGCTGCTTTTGTTGGCTCTGCTGGATGATGAGCTGCTGCAACTTTTGTTGCTGCTGCTGTTGCAGTAACGCCGTCTTCTTTTGCTGCTGCAACTGAGTCTTCTGCTGCTGTTGTAACAGTGTCTTCTGTTGCTGCTGTTGTAGTAACTTCACCTTCTGCTGCTGATGCAATAACTGCAACTTCTGCTGCTGCTGCAGTAATTGTGCCTTCTGCTGCTTCTGCAGCTGCAACACCTGTGTCTTTCCTTGCTCTTGCTGCAGTTTCTGTGGGTCAGTTTGCTGCTGCTGTTTTTGCTGTTGCAGTAACTGTGTGTTCGGTACGTTTGGTAGGTCCACCAGCATTTGCTGCTGCTGCACCTGCAGCCGGTGAATCTGCTGCAGCTTGAAAAGAGTCTGCTGCGAACACTGCGTCTGGATCTTTTTCAGGGGCTGGACTTGCTTCTGCAGGTCCTCTGATGTGTCCATTTCCTCCTTGACCTCTTCCTTCACCTTCACTCCGTTAGACATTTCAGCATTACCAGTGTTGTCTGCGACCTCTGCAGCCGGTCCACGCTTACCCTGCTCCAGCTGAGAGCGTAGGGTCTCCACCAACCTCTGCTTCTGTCTGAGCATGCGTGTCAACTCCTCAATCTGCTTGTCCTTCTCTTGAAGCATTTGGTCTTTGTCTAGAGAAGGTACTGCAGATCCTGATGCTGCCACTGAACCTGGATCCTGACGCTGTGAGACTGGCAGCAGACCAGGGCGAGAAAAGCTGCAGGATGCCTGCATCTGCCCGAGAGACTCCTCTTTAATTGGAGACGGGTGGTCTGGAGAGGGGTGCAGGCTGAGCTGGGTCAGAGGTGAACTGACCTGTTAAGGGAGAAACACAAGTTCTTAATAGGGATGTAAAACTTAACTAAAATACAAAAAAAAAATCCAACATTGAAAGATAGATCTGCATCCCTAACCATTTCTGTTGTGCATCTTCAAACACACAGACCTACCATTTCTCCAAACACATCCCCATTGCAGCTGGTCTCATCTGGACTCAATCCAGCCAGAGAGCGGTCAGAGGGGGTAGGAGATACAGGAGGAGAGGAGCTAGTGCTGCTGAAGCGCACGATTTGCGGTGGAGTTGTGCTGTGGACCCTTGTGGTAGCCGCTATGGAAAAGGCAGATACTGGAGCAGCCGCATCTTTCGGAGCTTGATGTGTGGCGGCACCAGATGACTGAACTGACGCCTGCGGTAACTGAGCGGGCATGGTTTTCATAGCTGCAGCTCCTGCGGCTGATGATCCATTGTTCTGCTCCTGGTAGTTCTTCAGTCGTTCAATAAGATCGTTCTTAGTTCCCGATACCGTCAGACCCCTCATTTTGAGCTCTTGTTTAAGTTCTGCAACCTGGAAGCGAGATGAACAATTAGTTCAGTTTCAAAATATCCACAGTAGAGAGCAACAGTCAGAAGTAAAATTTCCCATCATTTTCTCCAACAGTTCTGATAATGTGACTCATATCAGAGCTGGTTGTTTTGGTTTATGACTTCAGTTCTATAATAAAGGGTTAGTTCACCCAAAATAAAAATTCTGTTTTTAATTACCTACCCTAACGTCGTTCCAAAATGTAAGAACTTCGTTCATCTTCAGAACACAAATGAAGACGGTGTGCAAAAAGACGTGAAGAAATTGTGGAAGAAATTGTTTGATTTTGCGCACAAAAAGTATTCTCGTCGCTTCATTACATTAAGGTTGAACCACTGGAGTCACATGGAGTATTTTAACAACTTTCTGTTTTTACTACTTTTTTGGGTCTTGAAAGTTTTAATTACATTGCTTTCTATGGAAGGATCAGAGAACTCTCGGATTTCATCAAAAATATCTTGAACGAAGGTCTTACAGGTTTGGAACATAAGTAAATTAGTAAATGATGACAGAATTTTCCTTTTTGGCTTTCATTTCATTTCGGGGTGAACTATCCCTTTAAATGATTACCAGAGAGACTGGCATGGTAATGGTAATGGTGAATTGACCCTTAAAGATTTTTAAAAATTGCTAAAGACAAAATAAGTAGTCACTGCTATTGCTTTAATATAAGTTAATAAATTACAACTGTTACCCACTTTGAATTCATCCAGATTTGCAGGCAAAGTGCTGGGCTTAGCTCCTCCCGCTGTAGGCTGGCTCTGACGATTGGGCCCATTCTGATTGGAGGAGACTGTCGAGCATGTGGAAATAGCCTGGGAAGGGGAGGGGCCCAGACTGGTGGATGGTTGCTGCTTTTCAGCAGGAAGTCTGGAATTAAACAGATTTTGTTTTGTTTTATAGTTAAATCATTTAGTTCTCTAGAATGGCGGCTTTGCTTTAGAACCCAGATTATTTACCTGTATTTAAAGTATTCTGGATCATATTTCGTTTTATCTTGTATAGGTTTGTCTGTTTACTTTGTTATCATAATTATGCATGATTTAATGGTTAGTTGCATTTTAATTATTTGCATATAAATTGGAATGTTGTGTGACAATCAAAATAGGTCTGTTCGCCTTTTTTTGGGTCATGACCAACACCGGTTGAAAACCACTGCTCTAGCAGACATATACCACTGTTCCAAAGTTTAGGGTCAGTATGATTTTTGTATATTATTAATTATATATTATTATTATTAAATTCATAATTTTATGCAGCAAGGATGCAATAAATGCTGTTCTCTTGAACTTTCTATTTATCAATGAAATCGTAAAAAATTATATCACGGTTCCTCAAAAATATAAATCAGCAGAACTGTTTTAAACATTGGCCCTGTCCCAAATGGCACACTTAATTTGCACTTTCGGTCTTGTGGACTTACAATGGCCTCTGCGTGCGCGTGTCCGTTAAGTCCACAAGACCGTAGGGTGTCCCATTAGTCATTTTAGGTCTCAGAAGGGTGCTCATGAGCACCCCTTTTGAGGTCGATATACGCCCTCGATGCGCACTTCTGCCGAGCATGCACTGGTGGACTTCTTCCCAGCAGTTCTCAGCATTACGTACTGAAAGTGCGGACTCAGAGGAAGACCGTGAGATTTTAGGGTACCATTTGGGACAGGGCCATTGAAGGATCATGTGACACTGAAGACTAGAGTAATGGATGCAAAAATTCAGCTTTGGCGTCACAGGAATACATTTAATGAATAATTAAAAAAAAATTAGAAAATAGTTATTTAAAATTGCAATAAAAGTTTGTAATATAACTCTTTTTAATGTATTTTTGATTAAATAAATGCAGCCTTGGTGAACATGAGATTTATTTAAAAACGACCCCATACCCAGACATAATATGCACATAAACAACACAGTAAAATAAATCCATATCCTTTGTGGTTGTACTCACTTTGGAGGGGCGGGTAAGATAGTGTGGTAGTTGTAGTGCTGCTGTTGCTGGTTGATGATCTGAAGCTGAAGGAAAAGCTGCTGCTGGTGGAGGATCTTGGCATACGAAGAGTCCAGCTGAGGAGGAGGCTCCCGGTCGTTCTTCTGGTCAGGTGGGATATACTGGTGATATTTGAGTTTCTTCACTTTGGGCTTGTTATCTTTGGGTTTCTTGGATCGATGAGAAGTTCGATCTGTGCTGGACTTGGACTGCTGCTTGTGGTAAGAAAAAGCAAAGGAACAAAAAGAGAAGCATGTGTGATGAAATAAAAAAATTTCATTGGTTTATACTGAAAAATGTAACTGATGATAAGTTCGGTGGCTTTTGCTTTACCTTTGCATGTCCCGTCGGCGGACGGGAAGAGTTTGTCATGTTAGTTTCACTGGTTAGATTCTGTGGCGGAGAGGCATCGGATGCAACGAGTGGAGGAGGTGGGGCCTGAGTGAGGAACTATGATGTATACACTGGTTAAATACGTTATGTGATCTGAAATACATTTCCTTAAATCTGCACATCTTCCTTTGTTATGCATAATAAGCCAATTTAAAGGGACAATGCAAATAAATAAAAAAAGAACATTGACCATTCTGCTAAATTTCTGTATTTGTGTTCCACAGAAGAAAGTAAGAAAGTAAGTGAACTGCCCCTTTAAGTGTAGACCAGTGCTGCCCTCTAGTGAAACCATAAAATAAATGTCCCATTTATCTCATATTGAACAACTGAAACAGGAATATACCTGAGTAGGTGAGAGGTCTCCATTCATATTCAGCATATCAGAGGGGGAGTGTTGAGGGGCAAGACCCAACGGAGAGTCCTGACTGCACTGGGGATCCGGTGACAGCGCATCACTACTGTCCTCATCCAATGAGGAGCTCTCACCCTTCGGAGACTCTGTACCTGATAATACACACAGGAAATTAGTTGTGTCTGATATGTGCATAGATACACAGTAGTCTGATATGTGCATAGATACACTTTTTGTTTTTGCAAATAATAGATATGCATTGTTGTCATTTGGGGAGAAAACGCTTATGGTGCTTAAACACCAACAAAGCTGACATAGCTCTAAAAGTGCGTGCAACATAAACACTGTTCGTGACACTTGTTATAGACTAACCAATGAGCGTGTGCACAGGGAGGATGTTCTTGTGGATGAGCTCGATAGGACCAGGGCGGTGGGAGATCTTATCATTGAGATCGTCTGCCAATCGGGCTCTCTTCAGCTTCAGCTGCTTGGCCTGCAGTGAGGGCTCGGCTGAAGTCTCTGCGGGTGAAACAAATTTAATCATTAACATCTGAATAACTTCCCTCTATGTAAATACCACCTAAATTCCCCTATGAGAGTCTACTAACTCAATTAGTATTTTTTGCACATCAACTACTGGTTTCTCTGATAACATAAATGGAAAAAAAACCTAAAAAATATCGACATCTCATTCACTTCTGAACAGGTCAAGATGAGATGATGGCTATTGAACCTTTTCACATTTCCATGGTTCTCAGAAGTCATCATAGTTGGATAAACTTCTAAAGAAACTACAACAAAGATATACCTTTTGCTTTCCAATAACAAAATAAAGAGAGGAAAAAAAATATTGAGGGAATGATTACAGTAGTCAGAAGAGATAAAGATGTCAAATTAGCCATCACTCCCTCAACCTTTGTGTTAAAAACTAGTTTTCTGAAATCTAATGCAAAATATAACAAAAAGTTTAGTGTTATAAATGCACAACCGTTTGTTAAAAAAATAAAATAGAAAAAAGATGGAAACGTGTCAACGGTCTGTGAAAACGGTTCATTGCAAGCAGAAATTACCTAACAGAAACATGACTTGCAGTAGATTAAATACATTGAAATAAATAAATACCAAGTTCTTGCATGAACCTCTAGATAGGTCCTTAACTCATTTGGTAGAGATTATATCATCATCTACATAGCGCAGCCGATTGGTTGCTGTTGCATCAGCGGCCAATGAGCTGCGGCTCAACATTTAAACAAATACTGGTAGTGTTGCTGTTAGCAGTCTACACTGCAGAGCGCTTTCAGAAACCCTCCACCTTCCCCAGCTCCATCTGTATAGATCTGCTACGGGGGTTATTTCATGTATGTTATATGTGCAGCAGAAGCATGTCTTACATGCTCACAACAATGTCTGTGAACGGCAGTAGCAAGTCAAACATTGCCATATCCATTACTATTACCATGCCAATCTCTCTGGTAATCATTTAAAGGGATAGTTCACCCAGTTTTGCGAGAAAGTCATTACAGGAACGCGCACAGAGTAATGGCCTAGCTCAGTGTTTTGACTGAATAACACGGTTTCTTTCTCACAAAACATTATAGTATGCCTCCTGAACACTTTCCATATATGGCGTGTGTCTCACTGTATCATTGCGTGATACTTTTGTATAATTTTTGCAATGTTTTAGCCTGGTCGCTATTCACTGCCATTATAGGAAGGAGCGCGTGCAGGACTGTTTTTAAAATTTCTCCTTTTGAGGTCCGAAAAGGATAGAAGGACACGAGGCACTGGAACAACAGCAGGGTGAGTAAAATAAGGCTTTATTTTCATCTCAGGGTGAACTATCCAATTAATCTTACACTATTTTCATATTTTAAAGGAATGATATGACACTCACCTTCCAGGATGTGCATCCTGACCAGTTCTGACCTCTCTGGCCGACTCCTGATCTTCCTCTTCAGGTAATCCTCAGTCTGCACCAGTAAAAGAGAAAACAACTGTGTTACAACAAAAGTGTCCATCAAAGATGAGAAGAAAGTGAATTCTTTGTTTTAAGAGGAAAAAGAGAAAGTCACTCACGCGTGCTCTCTCCAGACTTTTCCTCTGTTCGTGGAAGGCAGCCGGACTCTTCAGAGCTGTGTACAGAAACAGAGATGGTCTTACTTTCTGATGTTCAGTCACAGGGACTGATGTGCATATCGGTCATTGTGACTGTCAGGTACTCGATAGATTAATCAGCTGAGTATACAAGATTGGGTGCGGGAGATGGAGATGGAGCGAAAACACCAGAACGTTTCCTGTGTGAGCTAAACTACTCCAAACAGCTGCCCAATACATATTGTGTTATCTCTCAGTCACTGCTATGACTTTCAAGTATTCAAATACTCATGTATCTGTACCCATCTGTGCTGACAATGAATCGTATTTGATATTGAGGAACTACAGAAGGAGAACGTAAAACTAGTCATTAAAGGTCATAATGAAAGGTCATACGTTAAAAAAAGAGAACATCCAATTATATCAGTCTGTCTCAAATCATCTGCTGAAAGAACAAAGGGAGTTCCGTGTAATAACAGCAAGTGTGTGTATCCATCTGCATGAATGAAAATGTACTTGGGATGTCAAAATCAATATATTTTAAAAGATATCAAATAATTTTCTTACTCTTTTAAAAAAGTAATTTGTGCTAAATAGTTTGCTACTAAGTCATATTACAGTATTCCTACATTGGTAAGTCCACCACAACTCCATTAAATCCCAGGGTTACTTTTTATCATCTACATGCAGCCTCTTGGGGATATCATTCGCAAGTTTGGACTTTGCTTTCATTTGTTATGCTGATGACGTCCAAATCTATCTTACCACCTCCTCTGATATTTCAACTCTGCCCGATTCACTCACCGCAGAAATCAAACACTGGATGACTCTGAACTTTCTTAAATTAAATGACAGCAAAACCAAAATAATGCTGATTGACTCCACCAAACCTGTAAACAGAATGGACCTGTCCTTTGACATAGATAGGGTTTTTGTCAAACTGTACATAATCTTGGTGTTTTAATAGATTTCTAAAATTGCTTTTTAAAAACTTCTTTTATTACCTGCGTAATATTGCACTCCTCCCCTCGTCCCTCAATCTGACAGATGCAGAAACCCTTGTTCATGCACTAATAACATCTTGTTTGGATTACTGTAATGACTAATTAATTGGCTTATATGTGGTATATTTGGCATATTTGGCAATATGTACAAAATGCAGCTGCGAGAATGCTCACCTTGACTAGACAGTTCCCACATAACACCCCCTCTCCATGATCTTCACTGGTTACCGGTTGCATCACATATTCATTTTAAAGGTACTACCTGTAAGGATCTAAATGGTCTTGCACCTCTTTATCTATCAGACCTTGGCCTATTGTCAGTTTCTAGATTCTGGCTTCTTTACTATAGGTGGACAATACTTTTGTGTTACCGTTCCCAAACTCTGGAATTCACTACCCCTCTCTATTTGCCTTCAAGTCTCAACTCAAAATATATTCGCTTGAAATGTATTTTCAATTATTTAATTTGTCGCTTTGTTGTTTGTACACTAAATGTTGTTCAACTTTCCACGGCTTGTGGAAAAGCGCTATATAAATACAAATTATATAAAAAAATAAATTAAGTAAAGTTTACTAGTTAAGTGGATGTGCAGTATATATTCACTACTACAACAGTGGATATTATATCTATAAAAAGAAGGTTGAAAATTATAATAATAAAAAAACCAACAACAGAAAATTGCACATATGATTGAGCTGTAATGTGAAAGAGATGACACAGCGTAAGAATATGATGTAACAGCTAAGCTTGGGTCACTAAATTAATGAAATTTCCGAAACCACAGCTAGCGTTAGCAATGATCATCCTCCTGGTCTCTGTGCAAGAGAAGTTCACTATAAGCTCCATTTCACACAGTACTGTACAAATAGAGTTGCAATTTTTAAGCATATTCAACGATATCAGAAGGTGACACTAATGACTAGAGTAATGGATGCTGAAAATTCAGCTTTGAAATCAAAGGATTAAATTACATTTTAAAACAATGAAACTGAAAACTGTTTAAATTGTAATACAATTTTACAATATAACTATTTTACTGTGTTTTTGACAAATGCAGCATTAGAGACTTCTTTCAAAGGTTTTTTGATTGACGATTGAAGATTCCTCCCTGTTTATACATACATAAATACATACATACATACTACTAATGTTTAGTTAGATCAGTGCAGTGGGCTCTGAAAAAAATATAGTCCATAACATAAAAGTATAAACTTTACTTTCCCTTAGACATTATTGTATATATATATATAGACATCTAAAATCTTTGATAAAAATTCTAAAATCAGCTACCCTCTTACAGTTACGTTAAACAGTTAACACTTAATATAATCCTGCTGGCTTGAAGAAAGGCATCTACGCTAATGTTTGTCTCTCTGTTTATCCCAAGGTTTACTGCAGTCAGCCGGATCCGGGGCCGCATCCAGATCAGATGGTGGACCTACGCATCACTGAAATGTCTGCAGAGAGCGTATCAATATAACTTCCCCTGTAAATGCCGCATCGACAGGACATCCTCAATAAACCTGTCTCCGGCATGACGACTCCAATCTTTTGAAAAATGTTACGAATATCTATTTAATCTAATATGACTTTTGAACTGTAATGTTGCCAGAATTATAATCATACACTGTTTGTTCATCGGCCAGAGGAGAACTGGCACCCCGACTGAGCCTGGTTTCTCCAAAGGTTTTTTCTCCATTCTGTCCTGAAGGAGTTTTGGTTCCTTGCCGCTGTTGCCTTTGGCTTTTGGCTTGCTCTGTTGGGGACACTTCAATTTCAACTATATTACTGATCTGCCTGCATTGTCACCATATGATAATTGAAATTAGCTGGATAACATCAACGTTTTCACCAGAGCGGTTGTACAAATTCTGTTGCATAATTTTCCTGTTAACACTGTGAAGCTGCTTTAAAACAATTGCACTTGTTAAAAGCGCTATATAAATAAAGGTGACTTGATTTGACTGGCTTATGTGTGCTGTAGGGTTTTGGGATTTGACATGTGCCATGAAAATATGCATGTCACTTAGTGTCTTGCAAAAAAAATGGTGCTATTATGAATATTGTAACGTAAGTGCTATATATAAATCTAACTTAGCAGTTCATTTCTGGCTGATGCTTT
Organism: Gobiocypris rarus; assembly: GCA_023029165.1. Lineage (NCBI taxonomy): Eukaryota > Metazoa > Chordata > Actinopteri > Cypriniformes > Gobionidae > Gobiocypris > Gobiocypris rarus. The sequence goes on from CM040920.1 coordinate 17,723,176, forward strand.
TAAAAAGCAACGCTAGAGCTGCACTTCCTCTCTCACACAGAGCCTACAGTGTGAAGACTGCAAATCCTCTTGCCTGATGAGCAGAACACAGAATAAGGAAGTGGAAACAATAGGGGAACTATATCCACCTGATAACACAACAACAGGCCCTTTCACAATGACTGTGTGTTAGAAAACAAGGGTCAAGTCTTCTATTAAGGACATGCCATACCACCGTCCCATCAAATAATGCCTGCTGGAGCCTCTATGCAAAATGCATGTATATAATAATATATATATATATAATATAATAATGCATATACTGGCAGAATCATAAATAGCATAATATTTTTTGAATGGGTGTTGATTTCTACATAAGCACTGATGAAATATTAAATTTGAATGCTGTAATATCCTTCCCTACATGAAATACTTGTGGCTAATAGCAGCACCACAACAGCAACTTACTGACATACCAACAAATAGTCAAACGTTCCCATACCAGGAGTCTGCATGTCATTGTGGATGTATTTTGCAGAGGCGGACAGTAGTGAAGTAGTTTTACTTTCTACGCAAGTACATTTTTCAAGTATATGTACTTTATCAGTGTTCTTCTTTTGAAAACTTTTACTTCACAACATTCCAAAGCATACTATTGTACTTTTTACTGCACTACGTTTCATAGTGAATATCATTCAATACTTAATTACATAAAAATATAGTATTTTCTTACTTTAACTAAAAGTAATTAAAAGTTTTACTTGAGTACAAGAAAGAAAGTACTACATTTTTTATGCAATTAAGTTTTAAAGGTAAAAAAACAACAACTTTTATTTATCAAATAGCAGTGCGGTATAAAGTACGACATTATGCTTTGGAATGTAGTAAAGTAAAAGTTTTCCGAAGAAAAACAGAGATTTTCCGTGAAAAATGTACTTGAGTAGAAAGTAAAAATACTTCACTAATGTCCGGCCCGCCGGTATTTTGCAGCTAAATTGTATAACACAAATAACTTAGAATACTGTCATTATACCTTGCTTTGAATATATACAGTGGCCTCAAGAATTCACACTCATAAATGTCTAAACATCATCATTGCATAGTAAATATCAATGCAAGTGGCATATGAAAACATGATGCTGGAGCTTTACTCAAAAAGCCATTTTTGCAATTACTTTTAATCAAATAATCCAAAAGGGATTTTTCATGGCTGTATGAAGTTAGCTCCTGTCCTAGCAGTTCACACAGATGTCCTAGCAGAGATGAACACATTAACAACGACTGACATATGAAGTATTTAAGCTTGATGTATTATATTTGATACATCAGGCTTCTATGGCTCACATAGTACCATATAGTGGGAATATGAAGCTCACACTCGAAGGAAAAAACACCTCAATTTTATTCAAAGACCCAAAATTAGCAAATATATGCATTTTAGTGCAGATGTTGCCATTTATATAGCATATACCATGACCTAAAGGTAGCCTACAAATGTTGACAATTATAGTAAAAGCTTGCTAAGAAGTATAAATGATCAATCCTAGGGCAGGAGGCACGTCGTAGATCACATACAACAGGTTTTTCAGAATACAACACAGTAGGCTTTATAGGGTTAACCACAAGCTTATTTTTGCAGTTAATGCTTTGCTTGAGAAGTGTTTGTGCTATAATTCTATACAACTAATGTCATTAGTTTTGCCATCAGTTAATTTGTATATATAATGCACAGACATTAATTTTTAAGCATGACTTAAGTCTCTAAATACTTTTGGGAGCAATTATATATGTAGCCTGCAAAAATATTTCCAAAATTATTGACATGGTGCATTGCAATCTGCATTTGCTGCAAGTACATGCACATATGCAAATGTGTGTGATGCTTGACATCACTAGAGGAGTAAAATGTGACTTACGAGGCATGATTCCTTGGCTGACCAGCTCCTCTCGCGTCCTTCTTTGTTGTAGTTTGAGCTGAAGAACTGCATGGGGAGAGAGGAAAAGTGTTCAGATACAGAGAATGACAGACGGCTGCAGCCAGACTAAAACAGACAACACAAGAGCTCAACCGGCCCTCTTTCGGTTTCTTACTAACTGAAGGGTGAATGCTGAGGGGAGGGACTGTGAATTTTGAGGGTGTTTGGGTAGTTATCATACTTCCCGTTTCACCACACTCAACCACTTTTTTTAAAACGAGAGGCAATAGGCGTTCTCCAAATGAGGAACTTGCATGTTGGCCCAACACATTGAGTAAGTTGCTCAATGACTATAAAGAGGTTGGTGTGTGTAGACAGCTTTTGAGATTTGTTTTTATAGCTTTGTTCAGTGAAAAGAAGCCGTTACAGTACCATTATGTCAAACGTCACATTGTGAGGGATGTGGCTCATGAGTATCGATGGCATCCCGGGACGCTTTAGAGGCAAGTGAGCACCTGTCAAGCCTGACACAATGACATCATCATCCACATGGCACTGCTTTGTGTGCACTCGTCAGCTGTTCTGACCGACCTTCACAGCCACTACGTCTGGGGATCATTAAACAAGAACATTAAACCCCAAACCTTCCCATTCACTCCTTTTGAAACCTTTATTTTCAAGGGCGTACGATTGCAAAACATTTTGCTGCCGTTCTGGCGATCAGTTGTGAGGATGTGAATCCTGTGCTTTTAAATTAGGACCTCTTTTTGTCACAAGTTCTCAGAAAATCCCAGAACACCCACTCCGTTTCTCACTTGCAAATTGAATAAAGTTCCACTATTTATTCTAAATATTCTCACTTCATTTTAACAGCTGTTTTTGACCACCCACTCCTTGGTGCTGCTAAGCACTATTTTTGTAGCTACTGAAGAAGAAACACAAGCCCACTAGCACCTCTCCAAGAACCTGGCCTGATACTGTAAATCAATAAGACACTTTTAAATGCCAACACTCTCTCAATCTTTTCTTTGCCGGCCTGGAAAATTCTGTGGGACCTGGAAAGTGTGGCGTCAACATACAGATCTTGAAACAACTCAAATAATGCAGACAACTGGGTTAATCCAAGAGCCTGTGTGTCTAGGGTCTTAATTAAATGTGCCTCTTGCTGACCACCCTCAAAATCCCTAGGCCTGGCACAGTTTGCAGGTCAACCGGTGCTCACTCTTGGCTCTGTAAGAGCAGCTGGGGTGATCTCACCACTAAGACTCTAGAATAATCAGGTCTGACGTGTTGAGACTCGGGATGAGCAAATAATGAAGCTAAATATAAGGTATTAAGTTGAACACCTGGAGGGTGTTTTATTTATACTCTATAAAAGCATAAAAATAGCAATGCCCACCTTCTTTGAGGCTATGATATGCATGTCTGTCACAGTCCAGAATCAGAGACATCTTTTCCTGACCATTTTGGATGGGTTCATCCTCAAAAGAGGAAGTATCAATGTGAAGGCAGTGGTTTGTGTCCAGCATGTTTGAATCCAGTGTTGAAAATCTCTGCAAATGTTTCAAAGTCGAATCTGATATTCCATCGAAAATGGATAGCTCAGTGCGAGGTATGTTAATCCACAACAACAGTATTTACAGCCTTTCAAATCAGAGAAATGGAGAACAGACGGCTTCCACCTGGTTTCTTCCTCATCCGAAATATGATCCTCTGTTTTGTCCTCTTTTATTCTCAAAGGTGGATGCAGAGGCTCCGCAACTGCGTCACGCAGAGGCAGAAAATGAAGCAAATGCACAAAAAGGTGAGGATGGCAGAGCACAGAGCCTGCTCTGCACTCAGCAGAAGACATTCACAGAACAGCGTGTCTCTCGCCCTCCAACACAGAGGAGGGTCCGCTGAGTGCCAATGAATGCTCGCTTCAGCTCAGCTGTTGCCTCTCGTTTACGCTTTACAGTCTGGCAGACCCCCATTCACCCCCTCAGCTCCATTTCATTGGATCAAAACCCAAACCAACAGAGATCATTCTAATACGTTGATTTGGTGCTCAATAATTTTTTTTTTATATTATTATCAATGTTGAGAACTGTTGTGGTGCTTAAAGGGTTAGTTCATCCTAAAAATAATTACTCAAGTCGTTCCAAACCTGTAAGACATTCGTTAATTTTCGGAACACAAATGAAGATATTTTAGATGAAATCTGAACGGTTTCTGCCCCTACATAGACAGCTATGCAACTGACACTAAAGAGACTGTAAAACTAACCCATAAGAATTGAGCGGTCCAAATTTTCTGAAGATACTTGATCGCTTTGTATGATGAACGGTTTGAATTTAGGCTTTTATTCACATATAAACATTCATCAACACACACATCAGCTTGAAGTACAAGAACGAGAACCAATGAGGTTAATTCTCATGTTACGCAGCACATTTGAGCTTCCTCAAGAACCAATGAGGTTTATTTCCATGTGTTATGCTGCACATTTGAGCTTCCGATGAGGTTTGTTCTTGCACAGTTCTGTTTATGCTCGCTGATCGATGTTTATATGTGAATAAAAGCCTAAATTCAATCTGTTCATCAAATAAAGCGATCGAGTCTCTTTGGAACATTCGGTCTAAACGGCTCAATTCATATGGGTTCGTTTTACACTCTTTAGTGTCAGTTGCATAGCTGTCTATGGAGGGACAGAAAGCTTTCAGATTTCATCAAAAATATCTTCATTTGTGTTCCGAAAATTAACGAATGTCTTACAGGTTTGGAACGACTTGAGAGCGAGTCATTTAATTCCATGAAACGATCAAGATTATTTGTATATCCTTTTGTTTGTCTAATTGTGAGTGTTGTAACACAGCAAATGTTCTTTTATAAAATATTCACAAAACATGAGCTTCTAATTGGAGTTTCTCACATACACATCAAGTGAAAAACGAAATGGGAAAACAGATCAACCCTCTCACATATGACATTTTAACAGCAAACACATAGTTCACATTTCACAAGGTATTTAATATGAAAACCTCTCATGTCGCTCTCAGAAATGGTGTCATGCGGGGCTCTCGGGAGTCCCGGTGACATGAGCAGAGAGAGTGGAGAGAAGGAGGTCACAGTAAGAATGCAGATCTCCTTTGACCTTTCCTTTCTTTCTGGCAGATAAAGTACAGGAGGTTGACTGTCAGGAATTATCAGGCTCACATACACCACACATACTGGTCCTGTTGGCGAACACCCTCATCCCCCCACCCGGGTCCTTTCTCAGTTTTAAATAGTAAGGCCAGCTGGCCGAAAGGCTCTATATTCAGCTCAGTATCACCTGTGCAAGCATTGGATAGGGTTACCCTCCGCTATCCCTGTGCTACAGTTCTCGCAAACATGACTCGCGCACATTTTCTAACAAATGCGCACAAAAACAATATTCCAAAAAGCAAAACACTAAAGGATGGCACTTGCAAATGTGGATAAAGTATATGTTAATCACTTAACTCTTTCCTTAACTCTATCTGAACACAGAGAAAGAACAGAACCTCTGCTTTAAAGCATTCTAGTTTCATTCATTATTTTTTAATCAACACTTGAATGTGGGTAAGTTTAATAAAAAGTAACATTTTGAAGAAAAAGCTGAGAAAAATCATGTTACTGTCAAAGACTATGTCCGGATCTGATTCAGAACGACGATCAAAACATAGATGGAGTAGATTGCGTCCATCAACACACTCAAAGCTTGCACAGTCCTATAGCTCTTCATGGGTTTGATATTTCATTCAGTAACCTTTGGAAGTTTGTATTTATTTGCTGTTTAATGTTTGATGACATGAGAAGCAATGCTTACGCATATGTAAGCTATGCTTGCTTCTGCTTCTTCGCTAGTATATTGATCTAGAGATTCTGTCCACTATTTCAGAAGATGCATAATAGTGCTCCCTTCCGTATAAAAGTGAAAATATGGACTTGCAATGGCAGGGAATTGTTGTTTCATAAATGAAAAGAAATAGTGAGGAAAGAGTTAAAGGTATAGCTCACCCCAAAATTTAAATTGTCATCATTTACTCACACTCATTATCCCTCATAAAACAAACACATTTTAAATAACTTTTCAACTGTTTTTGTCCATATAATGAAAGTTAATGGGGTCAAAAAAACGTTCTTTTTGTGTGTGTGTGTGATTCATACAAGAAAAAAAGTCATATAGGTTTGAAATGACATGAATGTCAGTAAATAATAGCCGAATGTTCATTTTTGGGACTATCCCTTTAAGAAATTCTGCATGTGTTAGTCAGGTGACAGGAACAAATCTAGATCACTCAGCATTTAATAAACTTTTTTTTTGGCCACTATATATATCTTTTAAATATGAAAATGTGTGCTCTAATGATAAACAGCCATATGTTTATATTATACGGAAACGAAGGTCACTATGCAGACTCCCCAGAGACAAAAACATTACCGTGATCTGCTTTTAGCCCACAAGCTCATCGCTATCATCATCACTCGGTGAGAATTCACAGCAGTTGACGCTCATGCTGTCAGTGACCAGAAGGGCCCAGCACTGCGAAGTGCCGACTGACCACAGAGGAAGTCTAGTGAAGTCTATGTTAAGCCAGTAAGTCACCGCAAAGAACAAAACACCTTCTTTATCAAATAAAGCACCAGAGATAATAAAGCCAAAGTTCACCGAGCTCTCAGACAGATATAAATGAGTAATGCTATGTAGTTCTTATTACAAGCAATGCAAACAATTCGTTATGACTGTAAGAATCATTGCTGGTTGATCATTATTGGCTAAAGTTAACTTGCCACATAAAATGCCACATCCGCTCTGGCATTTGCATTTATCTTGAGACAAAATTAACATAAGCTTCTTCCATAACAGCAAGTATATATGAAAGCACATTTTCTCAGTCCCAAAATGGAGAGGTTGATTTTCTATTACATCTACACTGTTCTGTTTACTAAGACTCAGTTACTTTTTACCGTTCAATGTTTATACCACATTAAAATACTTTTCTTGCAGATTTTTCCTCTCTGCCTTCAATCACTTACTGGAAACAACCGTCATCGCCACTTCATTTCGAGCACTAGAAAAATAGTTCCTAGAGGACCAGTTTTCATGCAGTCTTCCTTTATACAATGACGTAAGGCATCCCACTGCCATAAAGTCATCAAAATAATAAGCACATGAAAGCCAGACACACAAAACAGGATTATACAACAAATCTCCTTAATTTAATCCAAATTGGGCCCCACTAAGTTTTCATAAGAGTGAAAATCTGAAGGAACGAGAAACAGAGAACACAGAAAAACAGGCCAGCTGCCTGACTCCAGTAATATAAGCTGCTAAAGTGCAGAAGGGACGTTAGATTGAGCTCAACAAATGAGGTTATGGGAGGAGAGAGAGAGAGAGACGAATGAAGAAGAGAGGTTCACGTCCAAGCTCTCCTGTTTTTGTGAATGTGTTACATAACATCTCTCTGAACTCGTTTAATCTGAACCTCTCTACCTCCTGCCCTACATTCCGGCATCTCTGCAAATCATGACTCTAGTTTTTAACGTTTTTGACACTCTCACACGTTGGGCCATCCTGCTATATCTAAAACAAATGGTATTTTTTCCTCCTTTCACACTTTACAACTCTAGAGTTGCCTTAAAGGGATAGTTCACCAAAAAATGAAAATTACCCCATTATTTACTCACCCTCAAGCCATCCTAGGTGTATAAGACATTCTTCTTTCAGACGAATACAATCAGAGTTATATTCACTTAAAATATGTCCTGGTTCCTCCAAGCAATACAATGGCAGTGAATGGCAGCCCAAAATTTGAAGCCCAAAAAGTGTATCCATCCATTATAAAAGTAACCCATCGCTCTGGGGGGGTTAATAAAGGCCTTCTGAAGTGAATCAAAGGGGTTTTTGTAAGGTCTAGCTTCCTGCGGACCGCCTTCTGTATTCAACTTATGAAAAAAGTGTAACTGGTACGATGACGACATCGGAAGTAGTGTAAGCATTTTGAACCGCGAGAGGCGCTACACTTTCTTCCGCCAGAAGCCAGATATTTCATTTTATAACGTGGTAAATATGGATATTTTTCTTACAAAAACCCATCGATTCGCTTCAGAAGGCCTTTATTAACCCCCCACCAGGAGCCATGTGGATTACTTTTATAATGGATGGATGTGCTTTTTGGTCTTCAAATTTTTGGCTGCCATTCACTGCCATTATAATGCTTGGAAGTAGGCCTGTCGCGATAGTCAATAAATCAATTAATCGCACGATTTAAAAAAATGAGCTCCATCATTTTTCCGGCCGCAATAATTTCCAGCATCCGTTTTTTTATAACCATTTTTGCCGAGCGTTACATTATGATCACGCTCTTATACATGTTTGCTTGTAAGCGCGACAAGACACGAGAACGCGCTTTATGTCAATGTCCTTTCTGTGTGGCTGTCTCATGTCAGCTTATCGAGGGACACTCTGACACACACACACACACTCGACGCACAGACAGACTCGCGTCAGTCTCCTGCTCACATCGAGTTCTCTTTTGCTTATTAACAAACAATAACAACAACAGAGATCATTTTGAGTATTCTCATATGAGGAGTCTTAAATTAGTTAATTAACTTAAAGAGTTGTAAGGTAATGAGATACGCGGGGCAGCGCGCAAGATCCGCGTTCTGTTCGGCAGCGGCTGTTCTTAAAGTGACAGGAGCACTGATGATGTCATTTATGTTCATCAAAGAACAACGGGAACAAAGAAAACTGTAGCTTTAATGATGATTCATCTACATTTAATTTATTATTTATGCAGTTAAGAAAGGTGTTGATAACTAGTACATTTCTGTATATGTCTAACAGAGAAGGCGCAGGTAAATATAACATTTATTATAATGGGTTTATGTAAAGATTGTTTTAAGTTCAATTAAATTAAAAGATGTTTTTTTTAAAGCCTAATAAATGTTGAAATTGGTATCTTTCAGTTATACTGTAATGTAATGTCATTGATGTTTCATAGAGACATCAGTGATACTGGCCTGTCAATAACATGACAATAGAATACATAATTAAAATATGCTGTCAATAAATTGTTTTTACATTAATTTGGAGAGTAACTGAAATTAAAACAATATCAAAACATTAAAAACTGAGTAATCGTGATTAATTACAGAATTTTTTTTGATTAATTAGTAAAAACAATTTTAATCGATTCCCAGCACTACCTAAACACAATCATCCGTTGCAGTTTTCCCAGCTGTTTATTGAAGTGCATTGGACTGAGAGTTATGGGATAATTTTCATTTTTGGGTGAACGATCCCTTTGACTCTCTACAAAGCCTACTGTATGATATTTGATACGCACATTTCTAAGGCCTCTAAATTATCAACATGATCAAAACTTAGCTGCAAAACCTGTTGTTCACAATCTTCTGCCTTCTGTTTTATTTTTTTAAGTAAAAGGCCTTTAAGTGTAATTCTAAAAACGTCCCCTTTTTAGGTCGAGTTACTTGCAGTGAAATCTTTTCTGACTTTTCTGAAATTTTATATTGACAATATTTCAAGATGAACACTTACTGGACTGGAGCAACTTAGGTTTACTTTATTATCCACACATCACTTTTAGAAAAATCATGTTAAAATATGAGCATCAAATATGAAATATCAAGCTTTTGAGGAATATTTATTTGTACATCTCTTAATCACCATTGTCCTGCTTTGCATTATGTTTCAAAATACAGCTTCTCATAACTCTACATCAGATATCCTCTAATTAGACAGAGATTGAGAGAAAAGTGCAGCTTAGACTCTGAAAACAAAAATGAAAGAAACAACAAATTGCATAAATAACTACTAAATTATAATTATTAATAAATTAAGTTTAATAAATAATAAATGTAATACATTTTAAATTAAACATTAGAAATAAACATACAAATTGGTTCTGCATATCTGTTATTGGACCAAAATAAACTGTATTGTAATGATCATAAAAAAGCAATATTTGGTGGTCTCTAATTCTGATTGGATGATTGTGGCACATTGCGTAGGAGTTACACATTCAGTGTGGAGAAATTGCTTGGTGCTGGATATTGTCACACTGTGACTGGTTAGGACACAGGGATGCTTTCTTTTTTTTTCTTTTTTTTTAATCTGTGGTGACATTACCTATATTCACAAATAATTGCCATGAAACAATGCACATTATTTTAAACCTGAAAATCCCTGCAGTAACGCCTGAGTTTTTAACCCTGGCCTGTCATGACTTGTTAGCCTGGTAAGGGAGAGTCGCTTAGTTGTGTCACACTGATCATTATCTTCTGTGTCCTTTGTCAATGTGTCACTTTTTCAAACACAATTAGAATCTGACTTCACACTCTAATTTTACTGTTTTTACAGGGAATTAATGAGAAGCTAAAGCATATATTGCCCAAGGTTTGCACAAGTTTTCCGAAATGGAAATTCTGTGGAAATATCACACCAGGATTCAACTTTTGTGACAAAAGGTGCTCTCTGTATATAATCATGTGCAATCAACCTACAGCCATTGATATGTGAATGAGTCAGTGAATGCTATCAATTCAGCCAAAGAGCTGGAATTACAAGAACAGAAAAAAACAAAGCAGTTGATAGGAGTGGTTCCCTTGTATTCCTGTGTTTATGTCCAGAAGCTTAAACAGAAACAATACAACTAAATTATACACATTTGTGAGATCAATATAGCTCAAGATAACCGAGCCCAAGCATCGTTTTTTTCTGGCTCCTGAGTCTCTTGATCAAAAGTACAGTAGAATAATTTTGTGAAATATTACAATTTAAAATAATTGTTCACCATTTTAATACAAATTTTACTTTTTTATTATATATTTTATATCCATTACTCCAGTCTTCAGTGTCACATGATCCTTCAGAAATAAATATAATATTGATTGTGCCCATTTTTAAAACATTTATATCTTACTGACCTACTGTGTGCACATGTAAATATATGTACATTATATTTGAGAATTTCTCTGACACTATACAAGTCTGGATGTCCTGTAAAGAGCACATTCAGGGCTTTTCGGAGGTACAAAATATCAAATTTAGCACACTTATAGAAATATGATAATGTTTTTTCATTTAAATGAGACTAATTTTCAAATTGTTTGTCATAAACCAACATCTCAGGAAAATGTTATGGGGTTTATAATCAAAATTTGACTTTCTGTTTCAAAACTGGGCATTTATTTCAATAGAATCCTCAATAGAGAACACCGGGATTTAATTCATGTTTATCAAGCATTTTGGGAGACACAGCAAGTGAAAAAGAAAATAAATGATATATCAATATTCCTATGAAATATTAGATATTATTACGAATGTTCCCAATTATTACTCCCATTATTACATTTTTTTTTTTAAATTACATGTTGCCCCAAGAACACATCAATATTTAAATTATATACAGTTAGATAGATAGATTGTATTGAATGGGAAAACCCATTTGTGGATAAAATGGCCATAAATGGGGTTTCCCATTCAAAACAATGGGCAATACATTCCATTGTTTAAAAAATCCTGAAACCTAAAAAATGATTGGTGAATGAAATAAATCCAATTGTCCCTAATTTTTCAAACATGTTTTTTCCCCCATTTGTTTCTTGTGCGGTAAACAATGTTATGACATGACAAAATACTAACTTAAAAATTCTGGGCCTCTATGAATGATATATATACATTTTTTATATGTAGTTGTGTGGAATCGTGACACACCAGGAATCTGGTTGATGGGTTAGCTGTATGCAGATTCGGTGCATTGGAAGCATCACTGAGGACGTCTAGCTGACAAAGTGCTTTTCATAGCTCTGGGACATGAGTGCATTATTGGTTCTGTCATACTGTACTTGAACAAATCAAATAAATCAAAGCTCTAAACTGATGCAATCTTATTAAGGCCACTTTTTTTTTTCACCAGAGGTTATGCCCGTGCCTGCAAGTACATTCTTCTTTCTTAACAACCAAGCCAGATCATTCTAGGAAGTTTCTCTTTTCCTGGAATATCCATTCATCCTCTTGTCAACCATGTTGTCATTTTATCATCAACACCACAACAAGCATGGTGTGTTTTCCAGTGTTATGATTCGCCTGACCTGTTAGTATGTAAGACAGAAGATGTCTAGATAAACCAAGGGGCTGCTGTTGACTGCTGGAGGATTAAGCCCAGCTGCGGGTCCTGTCTAGTTAATGCAAAGCAATGCCTCTCTTTTCCTCTGTTCCTCACTCCATCCTGTTATGTTTAGGGCCTGTGTAAGCATGCTGGAGTTAAACTTGGCAAGCATCCCTAAGATGTTACATAACATAGAAAACCACAGCGCAACCCATTGACAGTCAGTGCAAAACCCACTGCAGAGTAACTATGCTCTGGAAAGAATGCCAAAATTATGCATTTTTCACCAGACTTTAAAATCATAAATATCATTTTAAACACCAATGTTAACTGAACTGAAAATGACCAGAGAGCTTCGATCAATCCACCAGTAGCATTTAAAAATCAATGTTAGTATCTCATGGTGGCTGGCACCGAAGCTTTTCTTTTATCTAATATCTCACGTCAAGGCACCTCCATCTCACAGGGGATTCTCACAGATAATCAATCACTTTACACTGACTTTTGCCAGGACTATGTCAAACCTCCTTGTCCAAGAGCTGATTTATAATACAGCAACAAACAAGACATGCTATCTTCTGTATGCTTCCTTGTCTTGTTGACCCAGACCATTCTGTCCCAAAAGAAGTCTGTTCTTTTCCTCAAGGCCCTGAGATCCACTGCCAGACGTTAGGGAGAAAACAGCTGGTTTTAACAACAGAGAGAGGGAAAACTCCTATTCATCACTGACACATCCCGCCCCTTCCAGCAAGCTGGAGCAATTCCAGGGTGGCTCTCTGGATATCTGTTTCTATAGTGTATCATTCTGGAGAATTCCACTTGAAAGAATGAAAGCAATGAAAAAGAGTAGAAGCAAGTAACACGTAAGTGAGTGAGTAAGTGTGCTTTATGCTCTGAAGCGTTTGGGGGTGTGTCACTGATTTATATATTAAATGAATTATATTGTGCTATCTCTGTTTCTTTGCCAGTTTCATGCACAAAAGAGCATCTTAAAAATTAAGTTGTCATGCTCAGGACATTCGAATCCGACCTGGGCCATGTCCTCATTCCCCTTCTCACACCCCTACTTTCCACATTTTGCAAATAAATGGTCATACAAAATAAATGGATCATTAAAATAATCCAAAGTTAATGGATCAAGTTCAAATTAAACGTATAATGAATAATCATGAGGAACAAAAAATCAGTCACATTCCACAACTGCTTATCTGGAAAACTGTTATTTTCCATATACAAAAAAAAAGAACAAAGTTTAACATCTTCAGCAGCTAAAAATTTGGATTGCTTTGGCTCAAGACTAAGTAAATGTTGTGGTTTAGTGAGACCTCAGTTCAAACAGCAATAAATCCAGTGCAGGACTTCACAAACAACAGGCTTAACTATTAAACAAAGTTGTCAAACCTTAACCACGAACACCACACCTCACCTCACCACAACATGAGCAATCATCTAACTTAAAAAAAAACAAACATGCAAGTACTGTACCTGAATGTATGGCCATATCCTTCCACCGCAGAAGGATACGGATACAATCACGTCTGCACTTTATTAATCCATTTCGAGACAGGACAACAGAACAAGCGGTGAATGAAGTTGACTGACTGAACTCAAGGCTGTTCTGCTGAGAGATAATTCCCGCAGTAGATCCAAGAACAGCAGGGTGTGTCTTTGTGCCCCTCACCTTCCTCCGCTCGGTGCTGGCGTGTGTGTGCACGCCCTACAGATGTGGGTGTGTTAGCACAAGTGTTTGTGTCTATGCGAGCTGGTTTCTTCCTTATTACTGGTTAAGCACTGCTTTCAGGCTCCGCTTTCAGCTATGTTGAGCAACTCCTAGTTTTCTTGCTCCTTGAAGACATTTTTTTTTTTTCATTCCAGGAGAGGAGGAGAGCTTAAAAACTTTAAGCCCTGATTTGGGGTCACTCGTTTACTACAGAAGAAAATGTGTGCAGACTACAAGCCAGAAACTGAAGCCAAAACACATTCCAGATCACCTTTGGCCCACGTCATTCTCCTGACCGCCTGCTTTCTGAGAGGCAGGATTTCAGCTCTGTACACAAAGTTATGCAATCAAGTGTCCAGGACGGCTACCCAACACACATCCTACCTCAGGCCTCTGTTCCCTCTCCCATACTTTTTCACTTCAAACAGTTCTTTTAGCGATAACTCAGGTTGCATATTGTTCAAATGTTGCTTGAAAAAGACCTGCTATATGTGGCTTGCCAAAAGTGACGCAACTAAAAAGTCTCGGCTGAAAGCTAAACTTCTGTACTGGGCTAAAACTGATTAAAAAAATGCTCTGTTTGAAACTTTCCTTTTCTAGTAATAAGTTCAGAATCATATTTGCAACCTCAATTTCAATCGAATGGAAATTTTAAGGGCACTTTCAATTAAATTAAATTTTATTCATTTAAATATAATGTGGCATGCCAAAAGTGATGCAATTTAATTTAACACGTTAAAATAATTGAATGCAATTAACACAAATAAATTCCAGAAGTACGTGAAGCTGCGTCATTAACGTACATTTTCGCCACGCAGTTAGATGATCTTAGAAGTCGTGAGTTTATCACAATCACACTGAGCATCTACAACCCTGGAGGAAATTTCCATTCTTCTAACTCTTTAACCCGATTCTGCTTCTCTGTGTGTGATACGGCCATTTTAAGCCATTAATCTCTGCGAAAGTTTTCAGTGATCCAGTAATCGAATTCATTCAAACAATCAGTCCAAAACAATGCTAATGTAAAGAAGGCCAGGCTGATTACATCATGCATATCATAGAGAATAGAGACTCACATTGCGTTTTTATTGAATTATTCATTCCAGTGTGTGCTTTGCTTTAAAACACGAGCTCTGTCGTATTCTGCGATTGTTTCTGAAGAGCGTGACTTTGGTGTCGTACAGTAAGTGCGTAAGTGTTTGGTATATTGATGCACAGAGATCAAACTGCGTGTGTGTTCTCGATCACTGATCGCACGCTGCATTCATGTACAGGCACAGTAAATTTGCGTTCCACACACACTCGGGAAGGATGATTTTTTATTTGTTGTGTACATTGTTGTGATTAGTAATCGTAGGTTTATGCAGTGAAAGCAGTTGATTTAGGATGATTTTTGGCATCACTGTGTGGTCCTGTTCGGCATCGCAGCTTGACTCGTCTAAAATGAAAACAAGCTCTTTGTTGCTGTTTTATACACATACTATACACTGAATTCTGTTAAGTTTTTTCTGTAAAGTTTTTTTTTCATTGGTGCTTAGGTGTGTATACATTTATTTATTATATAATATAATTATATGGACTCCTTATATTTGGTTTTTTTTTGGAGTCTCCAATTATCAGTGAAGCTTGCAGAAAATACAGTTTAAATTCAGTTAAATCTCAGAAAGGGTACGTGTGCCTCATCAACAGTAAATGTGACCTTTTTACCATCGTCATTTACATTATGGCTAATTAAACCTGCGTCATTTCATGTGCATTTTGTTTTTTCTCAAAGTCGCTGTTAACAGTAAACCAATAAAAAAATAATTTTGTATGGCATTTTTGTCAGAAAATATTCTGTGGCTAAACCTTTTAGTGCATCCCTATAAACGTACTAATAACAAATGTATGCAAAAGCCAGCATTGTTTTCCAAAAGCCTCAACAGCGATCACTTCTGTTTTGTGCAGGAAAAGAGAAAGGATTTCTGCATTAACATGTCTGCTACTGCCATCTAACCCTCAATGAAGTGCAGCTCGGGGCGGCTGAAGACTGAAAGAAGGGAGTGGTGACTGCAGGCCATGCGCTTCTAAGGTGCTGTTACATGGGACTTTTAACTTTATTGGCATTCCTGCAGTTCTGGAATGGCAGAGTCACAAAAACAAAAAGCAATGTCCCACCACTCACCGACCTACCACAGCAAACCTTACATAATAACATCCCACAGATTTTTCAGGATGAAAATATAACATCTCCCATTTGGAATGAACTCACAGCATGCTACAGCGTCTGCCCGTCTTCCTGCAGGCTCTGTTTAATCTTCACTTCTCTAAATCGTCCTTCTCTCTAAGCTTCCTGAAGTCAAACAGAGTGTCTGCTGTATCTCAGAGAGCTGAATGGACACACTTTGAAGTGCCCTTCTGCATGTCACACAGGTTTAAGAGGCCATTTCATTTTCATGTATACTTCCATGACACCTTTCTCCCACAGGATCTGAATATTCATCCATTTAATTAAAGACGACGCTGCATTACATAACTTAATAAATACAATGCTTATGACATGGACATTTTCAGAATAAAAAAACAAAACAAACACAAATAAGTGCGTCAAATGGCACAGGAAAAATAGGGAAGGAGAATGAACAGCCCGCACTAACAAGAAAGTATCAAAAAAGGACCATGTTTTTGAACACCCACCATAGTTTCAATGTAAATAATACGATTAGTGTCCAAAATAATATCACCCTCTTTTCTTCCATATCCAGCCCACCCACTGTCTCAAACCGTCTCTTAGAGCAAAGAGAGCAGAGAGATATAAAGGCGAGTAAAGGCAACTGCGTATTTGTCTCTGATGTCTTCTTCTTTTAGCACTGTTGAGACTTGTAGGTTTCTGCACATACAAAACTGTAACATTGCAAATGATCTAGTTACTTCATTACCGTGTGCTAAATCTAATTAGGTCATGTACATCCATATGAACCTATATCTGCTGCTGTACATCTTGTTGTTTTGAGACATCACATCATTGAATTCTACCATTAATCTTCTTCTTCGAGTGACCTAATATAACGCATTCTACCACCACAAAACCTATTCGATTTCAAAACAAGGTGGATAGTAATACCGTGGTAAATATTTTGAAGTACACTGAATATTAGCGCTGAGTTTCATTGGAGACTCAATTTGATTCACAAGCTCTTGATTTGATTCCATTTTATTTCATCATGTTTCATTCTCTGTTTTTGCAAATGTCAATTCACTATTAAAGGGATACTCTCCCGGTAACTCGTTTTTTAAATTGTTTCAGTAAAAGAGCTGGCTCCAAAGATTTATTCCTGAAGCAGACTACACTGATCACGTTGTACTTTTCTGCACGCAGCCTGTGAGAGCAACTCACAGGCTAGAACAATAATACAATAGAAAAATAGAAAAACAATAGAAAAGTGCTCACACAATAGAAAAATGTTTTTTGCCATTATTTTGTAGTAAACGGATATTTGATTGCATAACACTGCAAACTCATGTTCACCATTCAGGTAAAATATGATTTGACAGTTCAAAATGCTTACGCTACGTCTGACGACATTGCACACCAGTTTCGCCAGTCAGACGTAACGTAAGCTACGGATTGTCCTTCGGATGAGACGTTAAACCGAGGTCCTGACTCTCTGTGGTCATTAAAAAATACCAGGATGTCCTTCGATAAAGAGTAGGGGTGTAACCCCGACATCCTGGCCAAATTTGCCCATTGGCCTCTGTCCATCATGGCCTCCTAATAATCCCCATACACTGATTGGCTTCATCACTCCATCTCCTCTCCACCAATCAGCTGGTGTGTGCTGGGCATTCTGGCGCAATGTGGCTGCCGTCCCATCATCCAGGTGGATGCTGCACATTGGTGGTTGTTGAGGAGATTTCCCCCCTTCTATATGTAAAGCGCTTTGAGTGCCTTGAAAAGCTCTATATAAAATATAAGCGTAAGCATTTTGAACAGAAAGAGGCGTTACAATTTCTGAAGTGTACTTTTTAAAGTTTTAAATATGGATATTTTTCTAACACAAACCCACTGATTCGCTTTAGAAGGCCTTTATTAACCCCCCAGAGCCGTGTGGATTACTTTTATAATGGATGAATGCACTTTTTGGGCTTAAAATTTTGGGATACCATTTATAATGCTTGGATTAGCCAGGCCATTTTTTGTAATATAACTCTGATTGTATTGGTCTGAAAGAAGAAAGTCATATACATATGGCTTGAGGGTGAGTAAATAATGGGGTAATGTTCATTTTTGGGTGAACTATCCTTTAAATATTTTTGTGGAAACCATGCTACATTTTTATCCTTTGATGAATATAAAGTTTTATTTATAATATATAAAACATGATACTGAATATTGACTGGGCGGTTTGCATGGTTGACATTCAAAGGGAGTTTTGCTAATTTACTAGTACTAGTGTGTGGTAACTCACCGTTCTTGCGTTCTTTCAGGGGCAGTAATCTCGGTACAGACTGCAGAGAGAGTTCCTGCAGCTCACTGGCCACCGCCTCGCTCTGAGGACTGGGCACGGAGCCGTCCCCCCCAGCAGACACCATGCTGCCAGGGCTTAGCTCCTCCCCACGCTTGGCTTCCTGCGCTGCCAGGGTGACAGGTGGGTGAAGCAGTCAGACCTGTGACAGGTTAATTACAAAGACGAGGCTGAATTAGAAACTGGAAAACACCACAGACAGACATAACACAGGTATAAAAGGCGTCAAAGGCTTTGCAGAGCAAGAAAGGAAGGTATTATTTCTGACACGGTGCATCTGAACAGTGTTCTATTTTTCAAGAGCACAAATAAAGACATCACACCTTTGACAAATGGCATTTCTGAGTCAAATCTTAGATTAATTTTCAACAGGAAAAGTTTCATGCAGCACATTCTGTGCTAACAGGAAAATATTCCCATTTAGTCCCATTAACCTATATAAAACACTGTTTCTCACTTACACCTCACTTAAACCATGTGAAACCACTGTGTGTGTGTTACATGTTCTATAAAGCACAAATACCACAAGTTTAGACATGAGACGTGAAGCATTGTGCAACTCACACATTCTCAATGTCATCCAATATGACTAGAGGCAGCGATTTACACAAACATGCAAAATATCATCAGGTGGGGAACTTAAAGCCTCCAGCAGTAAGTCATTTAGAAGAGTTTAGGAAAATGCTTTATCTGTTTTCCTTTTTTTTTTCAACAGAACAAAGAGCGATTGTATTGCCATCTTATCTGTGAGTGAGAAAAGTACTGCAGAAACAGATTTTCAAAGAATCCAAATGCTCACAATTCACATTTCTACACATCTGATATCTAATATCCACTTACATAACAATTAGAACATTCCCTCACAACACTACAGTTCAAAAGTCTGGAAGAAGTACGATTTTTTTTAAAGCAATTAATTCATTTATTTAGCAAGGATGCATTAAATGAATCATATTCATCAAAGAATGTATCATGGTTTCCATTAAAATATTATTTTGAAATCAACTGTTTCTAAATTGATTACACATAAAATGTATTCCCATCACATAAATAAATGACATTTTAAAATAAAGTAAAAAATAGAGTTATTTTAAATTTTAATAATATTCCACAATATTACTGTTTTAATTTCTTCCAAAAACAAAACAATTACAGACCTTAAACTTTGTAACGGTAATGTATGCTGAAATTGTGAATAAATTCCAATTTAAAATGAAAAGTAATCTAAAAAAGTAGATGACAAAATGTCATCGGCACAAATAAATAAAATGCAATCAATGGAACGACACAATATTACTAGAATCCAAATTTCAGAAGAAGCAGATGAAGAATTATGGAAAATGCAATTAAATGTCTTTAAAAGCCTAAGTTAATGAGGGAATTTAGAAGACTTGAAATGAGCAACAAGCACATTCTTCAAAACATCTTATTTTATGTTCAACAAACGAAAAAGTAATACAGGTTTGGAAGAGGGTGAGTAAATGGGGATCAATTTGTATCCTTTATTTAGCCTAGAAATCTAGACGCACCCTAGCGGCAGCAGATCTAATTTGCAGCCAGTGTCATCTAGCAACTCTTCATAGGCTTGCGAGTCAGGCAAATCATATCGGGCTATAGAGTTGGTGAGCGGGCTTAACATAATGACGGCAGAGTTGCGGAGGTTCCGCATGTTACTTGTAAACAAAGAGCGAACGGTGGTCTTTTGAATCGGCTTTGGCCGCGACTCTGGAAGACTTGTTGTTAAGCTTTTCTTTGAGAAAATAACAAAGAATGGCACTGAAGTCATTCTCAAGAAGGGAAGATGTGTTCAGAGTTTTGCTGACCGGATACGGCGAAAGTTTAATCAATGAACTAGCTCCACTTCATGTTGCTCTGGTTGGTTGTAGCGCTAACCAATTGCGTGCAGAGGGAATTTGAAAGACAACCGTTTATCCGGCCCCTCAGATTGAGCCCTGTCAACGGTGAGTTCCTAGACCCAACATCTTGATGTGGGTCTGGATTGTCATGCTATCGTTTATTCAAACATCTGTCCACATCTCCATGTTGCTTATTTTATCATTTAGCCTTCTTTTTTTCTTACCATCATTGTCCTTTTTTATCCCAACTGTTTGGTAGAATGCATTAGGCAGAAAAAGGCTTGCTCAAGCCCTGAAAAGACATCAAGGACAATCCCTGTAAGGGCTCCACATGGAGCATTAGATACAGTTTCCAATGAGACATTAAAAACAACTTAAAGTATCATCTGACTAGGAGCACAGTGATGCAATGGTCATTCCGAGCATTGAAACTGTGGAGATGGCATTCTCCATTTGTGAGGTAATGTAGTACATCTACTGAAATCAAAGGGATAGTCTACCAAATTAAAATTCTGTCAATTTTCTGTGAAACACAAAAGAAAAGAACAAGATTTTGAAGAATGTTGGTAACCAAACAGTTAGGTTTCTATTGACTTCCATTGTATTTTTGTCCAAATAATACAAGTCAATGCAAACCGAAAATATTTAGTTACCAACATTCTGTAGAATATCATCTTTTATGTTCCACAAAAGAAGTAAATCATACGGGTTTGGAACAACATGAGGGTGAGTAAATAATTACAGAATTTTTTTTTTAGGGGTAAACTTATCCTTTAACTGTATGGTGAGAACTGACTTAAGGACTAGATCCAAATATTAGAGAAGTATCGCTGAGCGCTATTCTTTAAAGGAACACTCCACCGTTTTTAGAAATAGGGCTTATTCAACTTCTTTCCTACATTTAGATTTGTGGGCAAATGCATTTTTGTCTCAGTGCATGCATTGTTTTAGTTTGGCAGGGTCGCCGCTAGCTTAGCTTAGCATAATTAATGGAATACTATGTTGCCAGCTAGCATGTCCCGAGTAAAAGTGATCAAAAAAAAACAAAAAACATATTACTTCTTGTGGCCCCCTTATTACTTCTTGTGGAGTACAAATAGTGATGCAGATTAAGACTAGGCGATTTCCTAGGCAGATATTAACTTTGGACTATATTATGGGGAAGCACAGGCGAAGCACTTCCACTTGGGCGCAGAGATATCATAGAGTGACATTTTCCACCACACTCACACCACCAGTTTCTGTTGGCACTCATCCTCACGTCCTCCGGCTGTTGAGCGATTGCAACCTCCTCCTCCTGTCGTTCTATTTCCAAAGCACGCAGGCGTAGCTCCTCTTCTAAAAACTCTGGTTCATAGAGGTATGGTTCTGGATCTTGACTGTCCAAGAAGTAACCCTTCTTCGTCTCTCGCAAAATCAGCCATGTTCATCGCCATTCATGTACTATATGAAAAATTGCGAGCTACTATTCACTCCGGTATGTTGACGGAAGTTTGGGGATTCCATGTGTTGCATGATATCTCTGCACCCAAGTAGCAGTGCTATGCAGTTCTCCATAATATAGTCCCAAGTCAATATCTGCCAAGAAAATCGCCTAGTCTTAATCTGCATCGCTATTTGTATTCGGTGGGTTTTTTGGGTTTTTTTTGGATCACTTTTACTCGGGACATGCTAGCTGGCAACATGGGATTCCATTCATTATGCTAAGCTAAGCTAACTGCAACCCTGCCAAACTAAAACAATGCATGCACTGAGACAAAATGCATTTGCCCACATATCTTAATGTAGGAAAAAGATGTTGAATAAGCCGTTTCTAAAAACGGTGGAGTGTTCCTTTAAGAACAATCAAAATCAATGTCTAACTGTATGATTGAGTTTTTGCTTTCTGTAAGCCATCTTATTAGATAATGCATTTTCATTATGAACTCATCACCATCTAGAGTCTATCGACACGGCAATCCCACCCTGAAGTCCCACGAGAAGAGAGGTGGAGTAGAAAGAAGAAATTACACTTACCTAATATTTGACGAGCCTTTAGAGACTATTTAAATGTTTTTCCTATTGCTGTAAGCCTAAAATTTACAGCAGTGTTTTAAGACCCAAGGCAAGTTGCCCTTTTCTTTGCGAAGTGCTATTAGATTACATTGTCTCCTGCCAGATATGACCCCAAAATAAGAAGGAAAAAAGAGAATAATATGTTAACACCAAAACCTGGCTGGCTTGTCACTCACTCAAGCTCTCTGGAATACTTGATTCTGATAGTCAATAGTGTGACTGAGGTCAAATATTTTTTATAATAATGCTAAGCTGTACAATTCACAGCTGTTCATCATGCCGGTTCTACTTTCATATCATGCCATGATATCTAATATAACAGATCTAGGGCCCTATCTTGCACCCAGCGCAATTGACTTTGTACACTGATGCATGTGTCATTCCTATTTTGCACCCGCGCAAAGCGCGCTTTTCCCTCCACAGAAGCACGTCGCTAAACTAATGAATGAACTTGCGCTCCCTGGGCAGTTCAGCGCAAACAAGGAGGCATGTTCCGGCGCAAACAATCCCTGGTGCTGTTTTGCTGTTCCATTAAACAATTGCGCAACGTTGCGCGTTGTTCATCATGCCATTTTAAGGGCGCATGCTTGACCATAATGTATAGCGTGCACAACGCGCATACACTTTGATCATGTAATCTACACAGATGCAATAGTTATTTTTGCAAATCATAAATTGTTACACTAAAAAAATATTAACACGAGATGACGGAAATCATTGTGGTGTGCCACGAAGATGTGAAAAAATAGGCATAAATCTAGCTTACAAATTATTCAGGCTTACAAGAACAGTCTCCTCGGCTGTGAACCGCTCCTGGTGTGCGCCTGGTAAATACGCCATAATAATAGCAATCCATAATGGAACTTGCGCACCTGCTTTTAAAGGGAATGTTGGATGACCCTCTGATTGGTTTATTCACGTTACGCCCAAACCACACCTATGAATAATAAAGCTACTTCAGATTTGCGCCGGGCGCAAGAGCCATTTATCCCGCCGGGTAAATAGCAACAGCGCCGAGACCCGCCCACAAAGTTACTTGCGCTTCGCGCTTTGACACTTGCGTTTCAAAACGTTAAAATAGGGCCCCATATCTCGAATCAGAACTAATTTGCAGAACTGTGCAACTAAGTAGTTGAAATATTGTAGTTCAGAGTTTTTTAGTAATTTTATTGTTAGCATAAATAGATAAAAAAAAAAAACATGTTTTATTTTATCAGCTTGTTTAATACAGTGGTTCTCAACCAGGGGGCCTCAGTAAACTTCCAAAGGGGCTGCAAGATGACTTTAAATTAAACAATTATTAATAATATATTAAACAATTCTTCTGAATCCCAATATGAATCGTGGTTAATTCATTTAATATATCAACACTCAAATTTCCTGTTAACAAAAAGAAGTCAAAATGTCGAAAACAGAAAATGTCGTAGTCTAAATGGGATGTGGGGAAGACTCTACAAGAGGCCGGAAAACAAGAGGCCTTCGAGTCAAAAAAGTGAAGAATCATTGGTTTAATACACTTTGGACTACTTTCAACAAGTATGATCAAATATTTCAATAATTTCATGATGAAAATATGAAAAATAAACCCTTCAAGGTGGCACAAGACCCCTGAGATTCATGTGTGGGTGTCAATCACCCTGCTGGGCTGTATTTTGTAAAAAATGACAGACTGGCTGCACACCATCTTTTCTATATCAAATAGTGGGATTATCTCGCAAGAACATTCCTACTTTACTTGAGAAACAGTGTTCAGACATGCAGTGTTCAGGTTTAGTACACTGACAAGGGGAAAGACATAAAGCCCTCTGACATTCCTCATTGTGCACGTCCACACCTGCCTTTAACCATCAGCCACAGAAATAACTAAAAACACATACAGGTAACCCCATACCACATTAACCAGACAGAATTACATAACATAGATTGACATCCCCTCAAGAGATCAGCCATACTGAATTACCCATAAATTCGCCAAACTGGTAAGTCAACTACAGACGATTTCTTAACCAAAGCATTATTCAGTCACACTTTAGAATAAGAGTCCAATTCACACTATTAACTAACTATTAACTATGACTTTTGTCTCAATAAACTGATAATTACTGCTTAATAATTGTTAGTAAGGCTATTACGTTTAGGTATTGGGTAGGATTAAGGGATTTAGAATAAGGTCATGCAGAATAAGGCATTAATATGTGCTTTATAAGTACTAATAAACAGTCAATATCCTAGTAATATGCATGCAAATAATCAACTATTTAATAGTGAGAATTGGACCTGGAACTAAAGCGTTATTCATTACTCAAACATCAATATTAAAATCGGAATGATATGGAAGATGGATAGTCTTTTTTCCTTATTGTGATGATATCAGAGTGAAACAGCTTCTCAAAATAGAAAACATTTTGTAAATAATTAATAATAAATACTGCAATATTCCATAAACAATATGACAATTTTGATTTCATGGTGACTTTAAAGAGCACAATACCTTAATTATGTGATCCACAATAACAGATTTCAGCCTCATTTCCACTCACAGTTTGAGAGCATCTTGAAGGCCTGATGAAAGAGAGGGCCATCATTTGTAATGAAGAATTTTATATATACAAATAAATACATAATCACTGTACAAAACCCCAAAGAAAAATAGGCAAATAATGCAGTGAGGTTATATTAACGTGTTGGCATAGCAGTCAATGCAGAAGCTTATGTAATAATCATTTGTGCATCTCACTAGTTCATAAGCATGCAGATATAAGACCTAACTTAAATGTGGCCGTACAGATTTTATTAATATAATATAATAAGCCCATTGATAGTTTGTCTGTGTCCATCAAGTGGAAAAGGGACAGATCCGCATGTGATGATGATTAGTAGGTGTGTCCACGCACTAGCTCACCAAAAACTATATATAAAGAATAAATAGTATAATCATACACCAACAGGAATATGAGAGAGATTTGATTTAGAGAATAACGGACCCACGATACACGTTTATTTTACAACACTTTCATTACCGCATGTTGTTAGACATTCTTTTTCTGATGCGACATGGCAGGAAATGAGACGTCTGTTGCAAAGCTCATACATATGAAAAATCACCTAATGTAACATTTTCAACAAGCCTAAACAGGCCAGATATAGCAGGCCAGATCCTCGTCGCGACAGCTGCATGTATGTAGTAACAGACACTAGTGGATCAAGTGAAATGTACGCTGAGCAACAATACATGAGAAGCGGATGAATTGTCACATTCCACTGCTTGTTATTGCTACTTTAAAACTTTCACCGTTTAAAGGGGGACTCACATGCGAACCCGCCTGGTTTTAACAACTTACCGAATCGTAAAGTGAAACACAACAACCGTTCGGCTTTACAAAGGTATTCATGTACTCAAAGAAAAAAACTGTACTGAGGCATCCGGCTACTCTCTGCTGTTCAACAACCGCAGAGGACTGTGAAGCCAGTCAATGCAATCACAGCACTTCCTGTAGATAAAAGCCCTTAAATAATAACATCACGATCTTCAGATCAAGATATATGACTGCAAAAATCTATTAAATGTCTTCCAAATATAGGGAAACATACAACAAAAATATAATAAATTGTAAAACAAAACAACTTTACTTTAAATAAATAACAAACAAACAATAATAAATGATGATGATGATGATGATGATGATGATGATGATGATGATGATAAACAAGCAAAACAAACAATTAATAAAATAGTTTAATGAACAAAAATACAAAAATAAACAATATAGTCATTCGTTCATGTGTTTGCAATACTATAAAAACGGGCTAGGCTACTTTGTGTTAAAATAAAAGTTCCCATGTCCAATATTTTTTTTCAATTTCCTCAGTAAGGACATGTTATCATAAAATATGCAATAAAAATAAAATGCTAGTTATACTGGATGCTAAATGTATGCAGTATATTTACCGACTGCACATCAAAATAACTAACTTTGAAATGTTTTATTGAGGCACTTTCACAATTTAAACATGAGTCATGAACAAATTTACATTCTGAAGTAACTGTAAACATTTTAAAGGTTAAACATTCAGACAGCAAATGTGTATCCACATTTAGTTTTGCTGCCTTACTATTTACTTTCTATGAAAATAACATTTCTTTAAGCGATTCACATTTATGCATGTTTTCCAGCTATATAAAACAGTGAACAAGCCAAGTACAAAATCTTTTGTTCTCACCACTAACCAAATGATCACAGTTAAACAAACCTCTTAAAATAAGGCCCCTTCAGTCATAAAAGAACAGTGACATCAGAATACGAATTTATGTATATAAAACCAACATTAACCAAATTGGCTAGTAACATGTAGGCACTACCTAATAGCTATCAAAAATAACAGACAAGTCAGTTAGAGATGAGGTTACTTCACACATTACTAACCACAGCCTTCTCGGAGTTGTAAGACAAAATATTCATGACACAAGAGTTGGTTCAGTGTATTTACTTCCTCTCTACACTCTTAAAAGTAAATGTTCTTTATTGGCATCGATGGTTCCATGGAGAACCTGTAACAACCTGGAACATGTAAACATGTAAACTTTCCTTTCCACAAAATGTTCTTTATAGTGAAAAAAGGTTCTTTAGATTTTTTAAATGTTCTAAAATGGTTATTTTAAGAACTGATCGCTGAAAGGTTCTTCTGGGAATCAAAAATGGTTGTTTAATGGCATTGCTGTGAAAACCCTCATTTGGAACATTTAATTTTAAGAGTGTACTAACTCGTCTATGAATCTTCTATCCAGCTCAATCTTGTTTGGTGACAGTTTCCCATGGGCAAATGATTTCTTTCACACCTCCTCTTGCTGCATCAGGACTGTCATCCTCCTCATCTTCTGAATCAATGGGGTAGATGCGGCATTCAGGTGGGATGTCAACTTTGATTTGAAAAAAGCTGTGGAAGTAGAAAGTAGTTATTATTCATACATTGTAAAATCCATCGGACCAAAATAAAATAAAAAAGTGCATACTAACTTTGCGATTCTTCTGGACTGGGGTTGTGTGAGCGGCTCCACTCCTAGCGGTTGTACTTTGCCTCCCCCTGAAGCCACAGCACATTTCGGGGATAAGCTGGCAAAGACAGACGGGCCGTTGCATCCTCTGCGGAGGAGTCTGCTCAGTGACAGAGACATACGAGACTTAGGAGCAGGTGGCTGGTTCTCTTCCTCTGATACAGACGCCTCTGCAATAGATGGGAAATGGGAGGAGGAAGGCCCTCCGTTGCCATCAAACCTCCTCTCTGAGGCTGGAGTACTGTCGATGGCTACGCTGATGGGAGATGGGCAGGCAGCACTGTTGGGAAGTGTCATGAGCCCAGGGGAGGCAGTAGATTGAGCTTCACAAATGCCTGTATATACGGCCAGATGAGGCACAGGTGCTGTGAACCGGCAGAGCTGTAAGGCACAGTTCATGCAATTTTTGTATTAGTATTTAATACCATTTGTGTAAAGCAACTCTAAAATAGAGGACTCGATATAGTCCATTCCTGATAGATTCTGCTCTTGGCCTCTTCCCTATTCATCCAAGAGATCATTGAAACATGCAGTGGATATAAAAGTCTACACACCCCTGTGTGTATAAAAACAACTGTTTTTTGTGAAGTAACAATGAATCAAAGACAAACAGATGTAAAAATGACAGCCTGTGCAATGTCAATGAAAACTGACACATTTCAGGTAAAAACAAAACAAACAAAAAAACCTTAAAATAACCTAAATGCATAAGTGTGCACACCCCTGACTGATTTTATTACTCATTCTGTTTGGATAATATGATATATATGGACAAAAATATTCTAACACCTGACCATTAAACCAACAGGGATAGTAATGACATGGCATTCTAAATATATATTCATTAATATGGATTTTTTTTGCAGCTACCATATAACAGCTTCTATTCTTCTAGGAATGTGTTTCTGTAGGAATTTTTGCCCATTCATCCAGTAGAGCTGTGTGAGGTCAGGCACTGATATTGGACAAGAAGGCCTGGCTCGCAATCTCCGTTTCAGTTTACCCCAAAGGTCTTTAATGGGGCTCTGTGCAAGTTCTTCTACCTAAGGCTCAACCAAACTTGTCTTTATGGACCTTGCTTTGGGGTGCACAGTCAAGGACCTTCCTCAAACTGTTCCCACAAAGTTGGAAGCATAGCATTGTCCAAAATGTCTTGGTATGCTGAAGCATTAGGAGTTCTCTTCAGTGAAAGTAAGAGGTATAGCCCAACCCCAGTAAAACTGCCCCATATCATTATTCCTCCTCCACCTACTTTACAGTTGGCACAATGCAGTCAGGAAGGTAATGTTGTCCTGGCATCTGCCAAACCCAGACTTGCCCATCAGACTTTCCACTGCTCCAGAGTCCAGTGGCGGCATTTTTACACCACTCCACCCTATGAGATTGTACTTGGTGATGTAAGGCTTCCTTGCATGCAGCTGCTCGGCCATGGAAACCCATTCCATGAAGCTCCCGCCACACAGTTTTTGTGCTGGTATTAATGCCAGTGTTGGAAGTCTTCACCTATGGAGTCAGCAAGCATTGGTGACTTTTAAGCAGCATGCGATCAGCACTGGGTGACCCTGCTTTGTGACTTTACGTGTTCTTAACTGAACTGAGTTGCTGATGTTCCTTAATACTTCCACTTTCCAATAAACCAACTTACAGTTGATCGTGGACTATCTAGCAGGCATTACATTTCATGAACTGACTTATTGCAAAGGTGGTATCCTGTATACTGTTGACATTGTATTGTTCTAGGGGCAGTTGGTGAAAATCATGGTTTGTTTTTCTAATCACGTTTTGGATCATTTTAATCCATAAAAAAACAAAAAAACAATCTACTGAAAATAAAAGAATTGCGTGGTATGAGAGCAACACAAGCATGATATCTACAGACCACAATATGTCAGAGTTTCCTGGAAATATTTTCAAGGCACTTGCATAGGTATGGAAGCTTGTTTTTGTCACCGAATAGAACAATTTAAAAGAAAATTATCTCACAATTCAGATTTTTTTCGAGTTTACATCTCGCACTTTTTACCCTTTTTCTCAGATTTGTGAGATATTAAGTCAGAATTGAGAGATAGCCTATAAAGTCAGAATTGTATGATATATAGTCAGAAATGCAAGATAAAGTAAGAATAATGATACAATTCTGACCTTATATTTCACAATTCTGACCCTATATCTCTCAATTCTGACTTTATAGCCCGCAATTGTGACTGTATATTGCGCAATTCTGAGAAAAAAGTCAGATTTATGAGATAACCCATCACAATTACCCTTTTAATTTTTTTATTGTGGCAGAAACAAGCTTCCATGTGCCTATATTTAAGATATTATCTTTTTTAATAGGATACAGTATTTTATTTTTCAATTTCAGTTAATTTTATTTAATATCTATGCTTTTCAAATCTAACTGAATTTCTAAATCTTTGGATCTAACTTATCAAACTATAGCTTACCTAATTTAGCTTTTTCATATTTTTCAACAGAATTACATTTTTTGTAATTCTCATTTACTCACCCTCATGTTGTACTAAACCCTTTTGGCTCTATTTCTTTTGTCATGCACAACAGGACAGGTTTAGCAGAATAATTATGCTGTTTTTTTTCCATACCATGAATGTGAATAGAGGCCAGAGGCTGTCAATCTTCAAAAGTGACACAATAACTTAGGCTGCACAGATACTGCTTATCAACTGCTGATACTGTTGCCTTGAAAGTCTTGCTTGGCAGCCAAGATCACCATTTACTTTCATTGTATGGAAAAACATCTGGTACATCCAGTTATAAATACAGTATCTTCTTATGTGCTTTCGAAATAAAAAACAAGTCATGCTGGTTTCAAAACACATGACATGACAGAATATTTCAGAATTCACACACAAAAAAACTGTGTGTTCATTTCCTCTCAGTAAATGGCCAGTTATTTTGACAACTATGCACAAACCGATGATATACATCATGACATATATACAGTATATACTTTACATTTCACTCAAAAACAATCTTGAATGACAAAGACACATGATGTGACCACAGATGGCAGAAATGGTTTTACTATGTATTTCAATAAATTCATGATTTACAAGGAAACTGCAACTAAAAAAAAGGAACAAACAAACACGAGACAAAAACAAACTATAGTAATGAAGAGGACAACATCTGATGTATAAACATGTATTATACATGTCTAAAGTTTAACAAAACATAAATATGACAAAGGTTAAAAATGATTGTGAATGAGTTAACAAGTCTGGGAAAGAGTAACACACGATGGCCTAATAAAACGGCAAAATAGATTGATGCACAAATTAATTACATTTTTAAAAACATATCAAGCAAACTTTCAAAAGCTAGAAATATCTGTGTACTATGACAGATAGAACAATAACATAGCAACAAAATCTCTATTGCTCCCTATATAAACATATTGGCTTGCAAAACCTTTTACTGCTTTGACCAGAATGGTGGTTTTCCTTTATCATAAATATTTCTTAAAATCTATTCTCTGTGTGCTAGGGCTCTTTTCATTTTTTCTTTTCCAGTTTGCTCATGACCTGTGTGATGTCCACCGGTCCACTTGCTGCAAGTTTGGCCTTCTGTTCTTCTTCCTGCTGTCTCAGGATGATGGGACTCAGGCTTGGCCGCCTTCTCTTGGCATTCTGCTCCAACTGTGTCTCACTACAAGACATTAGAAAGGAATAAAGATAATGTTTAATGTCACATGTATTATAAAGCAGTTTTTATATATGAAGAGGAACTAACAGAAAGGCACATCTAACCTGAATCTGTGTTCTTCGGGAGCAATGGCCTTCTTCTGAGTTTCCTTGAACACCGGGGACTTGAGATATCGCCCATACGAGTCCTTACACACCAGATCATAGCTAACATTAATTTCATGTTTGTAAAGGCCACAAGGATTTAAGTTGCAAAGTTTTACAAGAGATCAGATACCTTTTTCATGAGCATATAAATATGAGTCTGGGCAGCATCCAGTACATAACGATGAGGATGGGCCAAACCTTTCACTGTTATTTCCATTGTTTTGCCATCAATGTTGATCCAACGTGGAGCTCCACGAGCCAAAAAGGTCCTAATCAAATGAGAGTTAAAAAACAACTGGATTAAATGCTAGTGTTATTAGTCTCAATAGTGATTAAAACATGTAGAGAAAACATATATATTGGAAAACATAATATATATTAAAATATATTAACTATATATATATATATATATATATATATATATATATATATATATATATATATATATATAATCTTTTTCTGCACATCAGAACTATATTCTGTGGTTTTACTCATTGTGATGTAAATTTGGCCTTTGTGCTTCCTTATATTTATACTTCTGTGAAACAAGACGTCATAGCTGGACAATTTCATGTTCCTCGTCACCCTGTGGCCTGTTGCACAAAGCTGCTTTCAGTTGCTACCCAGGTAAGTTTGAGATTAGTTTGAGCAAACTCTGGTTTTTCGGGCTCAAGAAGGTGGATTGGTTTTTAGCAGTGTTAATCACCATGGTAACTTACACTACACAGCTAACCTGCTCTGGAGCAGCTTTTATTCTGGGTTAGAGATCACAAACTCAAACTGGACCAATCAGCTGCAAGTAAAACTCACACCGCCTGTATCTCTCAAATTAAAGTAGTTTATAGTGAAAAAACTTTAGAGACAAAATTTGGAGACCTGAATTTTTTACAGTGTGCATTCATAATTATTTTAAACACTGTGTATTCATTTGAGCTCTTTGTGAACCTATAATTATTAGGCATATTCACGTCATGATTGATATAGTCAGATATTCTGTCGCTGCAGCAGAAGTGTTTATTCCTGCTTTGTAAACGTATTTCATTTCATGATCATTTTCAAAACCATCTCTCAATCTTCAGAAGAGAAGTGAATTGCGCCGTCTCTCTTGCGAGGAGTGAATCAAACGGACACTGTGATTGGCTGTTTGCCGCACGTGTCACACTTTCAGGTGCATGCGCTTCAGAGTTAATCACAAACTCTGGATTAAACATGAGTTGACAGAGAAAATTTATACAAAGCTTTGAGAGACTGCTGAACTTGATCTAAACCGGGTTGGATTTATCTGGTTTTGTAAACTCTAAACCAACTCTGATACTCAGAGTTTGTTCAGCTAGCTTCATGCAACAGGCCTCTGAATTGATTGGTTTGGTTTTGTCAACTCGAAACTAATCCTGTAACCCTGAGTTTGTTAAACAACCATCATGGTACAGGCCCCTGGTCTATGTTTCTATGGTTATTGATTAATTTGCACATCTGCTTGTAGTTTGGATTATTATCACTGTGCATTTAAGTACCTAATTTCCTTCAGTTCTGGGTCCGGTATTGTTCGTGTTTAAGAGCACATTGTTATGCCTTTTATTCACTGGAGTGTTTTGCTTTTCGTTAAGTTTATTAAAGTTATATTGCATTTAGATCGAATTCGCCTTTCTTCATCATCTTTGTGGAAAAAAACGTCACAACAATACATATAATATAATATAGGACAAAATATGATTCTTACTTGTATATTTGCTGAGCCTTTTCTTTCATTGTCTCTGCAGCACCCCATTTCAGATCCTCACATCCCTCCCAGAAGGCAAGATTCTCACCTATTCACCAATCAGATTATAGTCACAACCTCCCCTAGTAAATAACAATTATTGCAGTTGTGAATATAACCATCAACCATTTAATTCCATTTAAAGGTGTACTTCAGCACTGGGATCAGTTCAGTTAGAGACACTACAATTAAAATCTGAACTTGTCTGTGCAACATAATTTGAGTGAGCCTGAGTGTCATGGCCGTCACGGCACAAACGCAGCAGGAGTCAGATTACATTCATCACATGAGCTGAGGTAACAGCGGGATTCGCGGCCGCATACATTCACAGCGCGTGATCAGTCTGCTGCATTTTCAGTTCATGCATTTTCGTCTCCCTGTCTGGTTCCTCCGCCTGCATCGTCTTTGTCCGTGAGGCACGCCCGTCTTCCTGCTGGGACTTTTCTGGAGCCTGCACTGTACCTGAGTCTTATTTATGCTGTGACTATTGTCTTCATTTACATCTAATAAACAAGTTGTTTTTCGCTATTGGATTCACCTGTTTTCCTTTGGAAGCCCTGACAGAAACACTCACTTTGCTCTCCACCGCTCTGTTTACATGAATCTCTTCAGCTCCCGAGCCGAGTGCTGTGAGTGTGATGTTGAAAACATGTGGAAATAGTGCCCTCTGCTGGCTATAGTCTTTAGCCTCTGGCCAAAAACTCCTCCGATGACGTAAAATGACATCGGAGGAATTTTCCCAGAAATAAAATACATAATTCTCTCATCTCAGGGTGATTTGAGGGGGGAAAGTACGATAATTTGAATATACTCCCGGGTTTCTACTGATACAAAGCTTAATGCTAATCGCTGAAGTAACCCTTTAAAAAGGGAAGAACTGACCCAACAAGTCACCTAGTAAGTCTCAAAGCCAACATGGTTCAAATGATAACATCTGGTATTTGGAATAATACATACCGCTGAACTCCTTTTTAAGGAAGAGGCGAAAATCAGCCCTTCCTCGAGGGTCAGAAAGCAATTCTCCAAAGCTGAAAGTCCAGCGCTCCACTCTCATTTTAGTAGGGATCTCAATGCTGTAAGAACCCAAACACACAGAGTACATAATCATCATATGTTTTTAAATTAGGAATAAAAATGTGCTATTATTTCAAATAGAAATGTTTGCATCTGACATTGTATCTGGAGCTCACTTTGGCATGTTGAGGTTCCAATATGTAACATCATCTGTTAACCAGGGATTGCTTGGGAGGCAGGGGTGGAGAAAGGGGTCATGCTCTTTGTATGTTGTTGAGTACTTAACAAGTCTGCAAAAAATTACAATAAAATTGAAAATAACTTGTTAAAATTATTATAATATATATTAAAGATATTTAATATAAATGAGTGCAAAATTAATCCAAATCCTTTTACATCCAAAATAAAAGTTTGTGTTATATATGTGTGTGTACTGTGTATAATTATTATGTATATAAATACACACATGCATGCATATATTTAAGATATTTAAAAAAAAAAAATTATATTATATAAATATAATACATGTCTGTCTGTTTGTTGATCTTTCAGTTGTGTTTTAATTCTGTCACGTGTTCCTTTGTCTTAGTTTCCTGCCACTTGTCTGTTTCCTAGGTTACCCTGGTTAGTTAAGTTCTGTTCAGCTGTGTTTAGCATAATCTATCTCGTTTCTCTCTCCTTTTTAAGTTCCTCTTGTTCATGCAATCTTTGTCTAGTCTCTTACGTTTCCTGGTTATGTTGGCGTGTGTGTCACTGCCTTTTTGTTTGTTCCTGAGTGCCATTATTAAAGTTTAAGTTTATATATGGATCTTCTGAGTCTTTAGCTTGTTCCTGTGCACACCAAACCGTTACATATACAGTATACGTATACATGCAAATATTTCTTAAATATATGCATGAGTGTGTATTTATATATACATAATTATACAGTACACACATATTATGTAAACACAAACTTTTATTTTTGGATGTGATTAATCACGATTAATCGATTGCCCAGCACTCATATAAACAGGGCTTGACATTAACTTTTTTGCTCACCAGCCACTGTGGCTAGTGGTTTTCCAAAGTTACTAGCCACTCAGCATTTTCACTGGCCACAATTTTGCTGTTTGGAAATTACATTTTATATGATTAAAGTTGACTTTGGCATGCTTAAATTACTTGATTTTGAGTAATTTTACTTGATTTAGAAGATTTAAAACCCTTTCAAACTTTCAAATGCAGAGTGACCAACCAAATCAAGACTACATTGTATATCAGCGCAGCTGGTATGAGCGTGTGGGCAATATGAGAAATGATGAGATATGAGTTATTTTTGTTAGGCTATATAAAAAAAAAAATAAAGCAAATTACAAAAACAATAGTACATTTAAAAAAAAAAATTGTTCAATTACAATAGGTTTATTTAATCTGTATACATTTATTTAACATCTTTAGTTGTTTGATTAACATTAAAGACAGTCAGGTATTTAATTGAGCTGCTGAATGCATGGACGTAATATTCTGACACAT
The DNA here is from genome assembly GCA_023029165.1 of Gobiocypris rarus. Taxonomy (NCBI): domain Eukaryota; kingdom Metazoa; phylum Chordata; class Actinopteri; order Cypriniformes; family Gobionidae; genus Gobiocypris; species Gobiocypris rarus. Next base: position 17,758,499 of record CM040920.1, read on the forward strand.
ATCCAGTTATTACCCACCTGTTTACATACCACTTAATTAAGCCATAACTGACTGTGTTCATGCGAGATACTCCACGGACATTCTGACATCAGTGTGCATGTGTCTTTGACTATTCTGGCGCAACTGATCGTGTGTGCAACAGAGAAAGAGAGAGCACGCGCGAGAGAGAGAGCGCTTCTGTGTATTTCAGTGCGATTCCGCCTATCCTGCCTTCACTAACTGCAAGTTAATCGATAGAAGAATTGTAACTGAATTGTAATTTTGTGATACGACGGTCTTGGCATTTAATTTGGCTGTAGGCTGAAATTATATTGAGCCTGCCAAAGTGGCTAGTGGGAGTCACTGCCTACCCGCCACAGCTGAAATCTACCTGCATTTGGCGGGTTGGCGGGTGTTAATGTCAAGCCCTGAATATAAATATATATTATATATAATGACAAAATTTCTGATGTAATGTAAGTCATAACGGGAATTATTATATCAGTTACATACGCTCCAATCGACACAGATGACTTCACCCTTGGTCTCATGATACACTGCTGAGTGAACATAATCTGCAAGAAAACACAATGAATCATTGGTCAAGAACTAACACATTTTATGTCTGACCATTGTCTTATACAACTAAATAGTTGTGCTGGTTCCTTGGTACTTACAATTCTTCTGTAGTAGTCAGGTGTTTTTTTCTGAAAAACAATTTTAGAAGCAGTTTAAGTGCAAAGAAAGAGAATGGTGAATCATACTAGAGGATAGTGTTGAAAACAAAAAGATTGACATTTGAACATGTTTGGTTTATGAGTCATGGTGAATGAAAGTGAATATGGTTGCTCTGTGGACTCGCAATGTCATTTTACAAAGCAGGTACTCGTATTTCTATTACACAGAGCCCACTTTATTATCCATTGAGTATGTGCTTTCATTTTTGAAGTCATCTGATTTTTCTTGTCATGTGCTTCCACAAGTAAGTTTAGGAATCAAACCTGTAGAAAAGAAAGTGAGAACAGGTGTAAGACAAGCCTATTTTATTGAACACAATGAGACATTTGGATTGCTAAGCTGTACAATTATGATCATTTAAATCCTATTGGATATAAGCTGACATACTAGAAATATCCTTGATAAGCCTAGCCTTGATAATCTCAGCAGTAATATCTGGTAATGTTGGTTATACAGCCCATTGTTTCATTACAATATTCTTCATCAAGACACTATATTTTGAAAGCATGGTTGTCATAATTTTTTCCCATTTTAGCTCCTTAGAAGTTATCACACATACCTTTACCTCCTCTAAATTGGGGTCAACCATCCTTTCGCGTCCATAGTCCATGGCACTAACTGTTCCTGGCTGTTGATTGAAAATAATACACTTATATTTAACTAAAATGTCTTTCTAAATTTCTGAAGCTTTAGGTTAAGACACCCTGTGGTGAAAATCAAGTTTTTAATGTTAATTCAAAACCATTGGTAAGTATTTTCTCCTTAAAACTGCATATCAAAGTAAGTCTCAAAGACACGTTTTGAAATCAACGGTGTTTCTTACGTCACAAACTACACTATAACCAATCACGTCAACATGTGGGCGGGCTTTAGCATATCATTAACTACGACTACTCTGAAGCAGGGGAGAAGCCAGGTTATCCCGGTATATTTTTCTGTTGATATGAAAAATCGGCTACATATATAATTCACTCTTCCATTTCTTCTTCTGAATCAGTTTCTGATTCAAACATATATGTCTGAGTTAAACCAGTATTTCCACTTTCCATTGTTGTGCAGCGTTTACTACAGTAAAGTTGACTGAGTGGATCAGCTATTCTGAGCTTGTGAGATAGTGTGCTAATTTGCATATTCATGGTCCCGCATATACTAAATCAAGGCCGTAACCATGTCTTGAACATTGGGGGGACCAATCTTTTTATTTTTATAAAGCATGTTGACGCGCTCGTCTGTGTGTGAAGACGAGAACAAAACAAGCGCAAAACGAGAACAAAAGAGAACATAAACCTGCTACTTTGAAATGAAAAAAGGGCCGTTAGACCAGACTAAAATTTTTACTTTTAAATCTTTTTGTCATCCTAACATAATGAAGTGCAGGAGAGCAGTGCAAGAATTTCACATATTGGGGGGGACAATTTGGCCATTTCTAATTATTGAGGGGGACTTGTCTCAATGTCTATGGTGGTTACGGCCCTGTACTAAATGCAGCAAGGGTGAAGAGTTACATTTAATGAGGAATATATTTTTTTACAGGACATTTTTTTTATGTTTAAAACATAATTTTTAGTGATCAAAGATGATTTTTAAGGGATACAATTATTGACTACAGGAGGACTTTAAAAGAAGCCTGTGTGCAGAATTAGAAAAATAGCAAGATAATTAAAATTCCTTAACACCTTATATATATATATACTCAGTCCAGTCCAGAGTTAACTCACCGGTGGCCGATGTACAACCCAGTAGGCCCGTTCCTGACAGTCAAAAACCACTCGGTCCGGCTTCTTCCTCTCCTTACCCGCCCTGCACAAATAGGTCTTGTTATAGGCGGACACAAATACTATAAATAAAATAGATATACCGAATGACTGGGTCTCATTCTCTAACCTGTGTTCATGTGAATTGGAGTGTAACATCTGCGTATGACTGTTTTCTCACAGTTTTATGCAAAACTCGGGCATGCGGCTGATCATTTAGAATACTTTTATGTGCGTACGCACCTGTTGTGAATCTTGCCAAAAAAAATTTGAGAGAAGTTCTGTGCGTATAAGTTCAAATAATTCACGCACTGAATTAGTGAATAAGACCCATTCTCGAATTGATCCACAATAAATCATAAATATTCTCCAATATTTTAAGTAAAGCGTGTGTGACCCACCTGTACTGCTCTTTGGCCTGCATTACAATAAAATCCCACTTGTGATTCATCCATTTGTAAAGATTGTTGTACTCCTCCTGGGTTGAGAAATGTTATATATATTTTATGTGTGTTTTACTTCCTAAGTATTCCTAAATTAAATCTTTCTATGCATTACAACATCATATGTTTTTAAATTAGCAAAAGATTTCAAAGGGATGAATTAATATAAATATTTAAAGCATGATTATTAAGACAATGAAGAATATGATGTCGTATTACCTGTTCATACAGCTCCAACATCCCTTTCTTGCGTATATTTCTCTTTGCCAAATAGATTGCTGGAAATAGACATAAAAACATCTAACCTTGCCAGTAAAAGTCAATTGAAAGATGCGATGTGACTCAACAAGAAAACAACTGATCAAATTCTTTATCTCAGACATCTGTTTGAAAGCATAATGAATAACCTCACTGTGAATTATTGCTATGACAACCTATCAGCATGCATGGAAAATGAAAGATGATTACACACCATAGTCTGTGTCTTCCACTGGCCATTGCTGTGCAGGCCAAAAATATGGTGTCTGAAAAAAGAAACGTATGGAAAAAAATAAAAAGTTTAGTACAAAGAAAGATTTATACTGTGTCAAGTCATAAGGCACTGCAAAAAGAGCTATCAAAATGTGTGGCTTCACTTACATACTACTGGCCAAAATTTTCTAATTGGTAAGATTTTTGTATGTTTTCTCTCATGCTCACAAAGGCAGCATTTATTTGATCAAAATACAATAAAACAATAATATTATAAAATTTGTTTACACTTTATTTAAAGGTCACATAGTTACATTGTACTTCCTCAAATAAGTACTGAGTACTATACTTACTATAGTTACAGCTAGGGTTACGGTTAGTTACTTGTTATTCTGCATAATTAACTATAAATTACTATAGTAAGTAAGTACATGTAGTAACATGTAACATCGTCACATTAAAATAAAGTGTTACCATATTTGTTTGTTACATTATAAATGTCTTAACTGTCACTTTTGGTCAAGTTACCTGAAAGCGATACAGGGATGCGTCTGGTTTAAGGATAAGTCTCTTATGATCTTGTAGTGGATAGATGTATCCAAACGCCACCATCATGGTCCCCATAGCTCGGGCCTCTAAACATTAAGTGTGACAAAGTTACTTAATTAAAAGTAAAACCCAAATGAACAATACAACATCTCACCCGATCAAATTTCATAGCACTAGAATATTTCTCCAAGCCTGTCTCTAATAAAAAGACATAGGAGATATTCTTATCATTATTATATTACTAAACACTAAAACAATGCACTTGACTTACCCGAATCATCTATTTTGAATCGATTAGCAATCCATGCAACAATATCTTCACCTGAAAGAACAATATACGCAATAAACAGCATTTCAGAGCAATAAAGGACTATCAGTGGGTGGAAAAGTTGGCTTTCAGATTGAATGTGCCCACCAGGATTCATCATTGCACACACACCATGGGAAAGAGAAGCAGGGTTACTATAATCAACTAAAACTATAAAAATGCATTCATTGAAATAAAATAAATGTTAACGGAAATAAAATCAATATATAAAAAAAACTTTATTTCAGCTAGTTGCCTTGGCAACATTTGCCATTTTCATTTAGTTTAACTTGATGTACTAAAATAACTAAAACTGAAATAGACCTTATGCCCCGCCCCTTTCCTGCATTGTGATTGTGTTCTGTCTTGCGGTTTGTATTTCCAAAGCATCAAGGTATATATTACAAATTTAAGAATGAACCGCTCATTTTAAAACCACCCAGTCTACTGATATTAGTTGTGACATCCGCCTCAAACATTACATTGCTCATGATAACGTTTGTTAACTCTACAATAAGTAAATCCACTTCATCAGCTAATTACTCTTTAACAGCGGCCCAGAGATACCGCAAAGCTCAAAAACAAAATTCACCCAAAAATGAAAATTAGCCCACGATTTTCTCACTCCTATGTGTATGACATTCTTCTTTCAGACGAATTCAATCAGTCATATTAAAAAATGTCCTGGCTCTTCCTAGCTTTATAATGGCAGTGAATGGCTGTTTCTGTTTTGAAGTCCATAAAAGTGCATCTGTCATACACTGGAACACCAGTCTCTTCTGAATGCGTGTACGACAGTTAGCGGAAGTTAGAAATGACAGATTGTAAAGTTTTAAATATGGATATTTTTCTTACACAAATGCATGGCTTCGCTTCAGAAGGCCTTTATTAACCCCCCGGAGACGTGTGGAGCACTTTTAAAATGGATGGATGCACTTTTCTGGACTTCAAAACAGAAACATCCATTCACTGCCATTATAAAGCTTGGAAGAGCAAGGGCATTTTTAATATAACTCTGACTGTATTTGTCTGAAAGAAGAATGTCATATACACCTTGGATGACTTGAGGGTGAGTAAAACATGGGCTAATTTTCATTTTTGGGCGAACTATCCCTTTAAGATGGCTGTGCGCTTGTTTCTTATAGAGTGTTTCTATAGGTCTTATAGAGACATTAATTAAAGGATTAGTTCACTTTTAAAAAAACTTTTGCTGATAATTTACTCACCCCCATATCATCCAAGATGTCCATGTCTTTCTTTCTTCAGTTGAAAACAAATTAAGGTTTTTGATGCAAACATTTCTCCTTATAATGGAGTCAATGGACCCCAAACGGTTCAAGGTCCAAATGACAGTTTCAGTGCAGCTTCAAAGGGCTTTAAACCATACCAGACGATGAATAAGGGTCTTTTCTAACAAAACGATCGGTCATTTAAAAAAAAATCAAAAGTTTAAGTTTTATAAGTACAAATGTTCGCCTTGCTCCGTTCTGTGATATGTGTACGTGATGTCACGTAATACGCAGTTAGGGCAAAAAGGTCTTTTTTTTTTAATGACCGATCGTTTTGTTAGATAAGACCCTTATTCATCGTCTGGTATGGTTTAAAGCCCTTTGAAGCTGCACTGAAACTGTCATTTGAACCTTGAACCGTTGTCCATTGACTCCATTATAAGGAAAATGTTTGCATCAAAACCTTAATTTCTTTTCGCTTGAAGAAAGAAAGACATGGACATCTTGATGATGAAGTGAGTAAATTATCAGCAAAAGTTTTTTTTAAAGTGAACTAATCCTTTAAAAAAAAGACAAAACCACTAACACTTTCACGAAATTAAAATGAAAAATATACAAATATTTTCAGAATATTAACAAAAAACTCTGTGATACTAAAATAACAGAGAACAGAGAAGCATTTTTATTTATTCTGTAATTTAATTACAGTTACTTCTGATGTAATTGAACTACTGTGTATAGACTGTAGAACAGTTATTTATAATACAATAGTGGAATTAACATCAACATTTAAAGTCTGACTTTAAAATGCATGTGTTTATGTATCCTTCTCACATTTGTAATACTTTGGTCAGTTAATAAGAATCATTTATGTAGTTTTCTATTATTTATTTGAATGAATTAAAAGAGCCGTTTCATGTCTATCCTTGAATCGCTTAACTAGTCTAGGTTGATATAAGATTTACAAAGTAATTAGTAATAAGTAATTAAATACTTTTTGGAGAGAGAAATTTGTACAGTAATGTAATTACACTATTGAAGATGTAATTAGTAACTAGTAATTAAAAACTTTTTTAGAGTAAATTTCCAGACACTAGTATATAATTTATATATTTATAAGTATAATTTATATTTATTCTTTTAGCAGGCTTTAAAAGACTCATTAAAAGCATTACAGGAAAAACAACAGTGAGTATTAGACACGAAACAAAGGTGCATTCTCAAAATAGGCATCGAACTATGACTTGGTCCTCCACTGTGCGTCCCGCTGAGGCTCTCGTGATAGGAGACTAATGAGAAGATCTCTACAGGGGTGAATCTGGGTGGCTTCATTAGTGCCTGCTAGCCTGAAGAGCATACCATATCATTTCAATGAATTTTTAAATAAAAACCTCAGGTGTCTTTCCATTATATCAATTATATATAAAAATGCTGCAAATAATCTCCAATTAAAGGGATAGTTCACCCAAAAATGTAAATTAGCCCATGATTTACTCACCCTTGAGTCATCCTAGGTGTATGACATTCTTCAAATGCCCAAATATTTACAGATTTATAGCAAGATACAAAGAAATGGTGTTGGCAAAATATAAGGCTGAAGTAGGGATCTTGATGTTATGAATATGGGGTGATTTTCCATGTATAAAAACAATATTAGTGATGATCATAATTGTACTTATTATTTATATTGATTATATGAATTGTGATATAAATATAATTTTAACAGAGCGGAATATGACTACATAGATAGTACATAACAATAATGAGATTTATGACATACATGACCACTATATTGTACTTTACAACAAAATTGCACTTTTAATTTAGTCTTAGCACTTAGTAATGATGCAGTGGAGATTATAATTGCTATAATTATGTCTGTCATTATTGTTATTGATGTTATTGTAAAACTGTGAGTTATGTGGTTATATTTTACATAGTATTACATGATTATTATAATTATCTATGTTGTTTTTTTGTGTTTTTATATATTTTATTTTTATATATTATATTTTTGAATGTTTATGATAGTGAGGATTATTTCATTGCATTGTTGTGTTTATTGAGACGGTCATAATTAGGTATGTTGTACATAAAATACTATAATATCAACAAAAAAGTAAATAAATTAGTAAGTGAACAGACAAAGATAGCAGCTATATGATGCAATATAAGAGAATGAATTGGGGGTGGGAGTAAATAAGTTCTTATTCTTTCCACTCCCTTTCGGGTGAGTATAGGTGTGTATGTATGTATTTATGTATGTATGTATATTTTCATTTATTGTTATTGTGTTTTTTATCTGTGTATTTTACATTTTATTTTATTTTATTTTTGCTCTATTTTTGCTCGAAATAAACTTCTTTCAGACAAATAAAAGTTAAGTTATATTTAAAAAGTCCTGGCTCTTCCAAGCTTTATAATTGCAGTAACTGTTTGTCTGTTTTTGAAGTCCATAAAAATGCATCTGTCCGTCAAATAACGTGCTCCACACGGCTCCGGGAGGTTAATAAATGCCTTTGGAAGTGAATTGATGCGTTTGTGTAAGAAAAATATCCATATTTAAAAATTTATTAAGTAAACTGCCGATCGCCTTCCTTATTCAGTTTATCGAAAAAGTGTTGAAAAAGTGCCTCTGCAGTTCACTACCAGGTACACTCGTCAGACGTTGCGTACGCATCTTGAACTCCGAGAAGGCACTTTCAACACTTTTCCACAGAAGGCGATCAGCCAGAACTTTAATTCAAAAAGTTTTAAATATGGATATTTTTCTTACACAAACACAACGATTTGCTTCAAAGGGCCTTTAATAACCCCCGGAGCCATGTGGAGCAAGTTATTTGACGGACAGATGCATTTTTTATCAACTTCAAAAACAGAACAACAATCAATGCCATTACAAAGCTTAGAAGACCCAGGACTTTTTTAATATAACTCATCTTTTATTCATCTGAAAGAAGAATGTCATATACACCTAGGATGACTTGAGGGTGAGTAAATCATGGGCTAATTTTCATTTTTGGGTCAACGATCCCTTAAAGTTGAAAGGGTTAGTTCACTCAAAAATGCAAATTCTCTCATAATTTACTCACCCTCATGTTGTTCCAAACGTGTAAGAATTCGTTCATCTTCGGAACACACATGAAGATATTTTTAATGAAATCTGAGTGCTTTCTGTCCCTTCCCTGTCAATCCATTTGACTCCAGTGGTTTAACCTCAATTTTATAAAGCAACCTGAGTGCTTTGTTTGCACAAAAAATATAACTGACCACTTTATTTACAAAATATTAGTCTCCAATACGAGAGCACCACGACGCATGTGTGTTGTATTAACATTGTTGCGTGAACGTGAGTTGGAAATAAAGTGGTAAATTGTTTTGCACACGTAAAGCACCTGCGATGCTTCAAGAAATTGAAGTTAAACCACTGGAGTCACATGAGTTACTTTAATAAAGTCTTTACAACCTTCCTGGGGCTTGAAATGTGCGTAGGCTGTCAATGTGTCCTTTCAAAGCTCTCCGATTTTATTAAAAAAAGATCCTTTATTTGTGTTCCAAAGATGAACGAAGGTCTCACGGGTTTGTAATGACATGAGGGTGAGTAATTAATGACAGTATTTTCATTCTTGGGGTAATGGGGGAACTAACACTTTAAGCGATGTAGTTTATGTTATGTTGGCTGGCAGCATTAAGACAAACAGTGGTGATTACAAGAGCTCTTCTTTCCTGAAACCATGCAGCCTAGCCTAGAGGAGAGCTGCTAAAAGGTTGTCATGGCAATAGATTCTTCAGTCTCAGACCCACATAAGCAGACTCTAAATGCATGGACCGCACAGATGACTACCACTCCCGAGGAGTAATCCAACTGCAGAAATCAATACAAATGAGTAGGTGAGCCCATCTTTCACTACGGATGCTGCGTCTCACATCTTCAAGTGATGTAAACGGCAGCCATTTTTGATGATCTCACCTGTTATAGCATGTGGGATGGTTGTGATAACAAGCCTCTGGGTCTGAGATTTCACTCCAGTTTTGGGGTCCTGCATCTCCAACACCACAGTCTCCACCTAACATGCAAAAAATGGGATGCGCTACATGAGACCATCTTGAGAATACAAAATCTATGATGACAGGGCCTTTTTACCTTGTGGCAGCCTGTGTGCACATCTCACTAAATTATTCCTCCGTGAAGTCCTCCCTGCTGGTTTACGGTCTGAAGGGGCTGCGGCTGACCCCTTTGAAATATACTCAGTGATTGATTTGTGACTCAGCTGTTTGAAGTTTTTTCTTGCTTTGTCAGGGTCTCTGGCTTTTGAAGATGGTTTGTGAACTCCTGCTACACTCTAGTCTAGATCACAGAAAGCTCTTGGCTGAGTTATTGGGTCATTATCAGTGCATTGACAAAGAGCAAAGCAGTGCACCAATAATATATGGTCTAGTGGATCATACTGACGTGTCGGGTTTGAAGTTTTGAAGTATCATAGTGATAGAAGAGGGACTGCATTATACCAGAGGCTCATGGCAAAGCTATACTAATACTATTAGCACACAGTGACCTTATCTTAGAGTAAGCTGCTAATAAACAATTAACACCTATCAATGTAAAAAGTGTTTTTATTATTAGGTCATAACATCTTTAGAATCCATTTCAATTGTAACATTATATTTTTCATAAACTAATCGTTAATTAATTTCAAAGTGGTCAACATTTTTTATTTTTAAAACCACTTTGATTTCAGTTAATGCAGCAATTTAACTTTAATGTTGATTATAATATGTCAAACTTCATTCACAATTGAATAATTTTAATTTGAAGTTTTTTATTTTAGTGAGATGAATTGTTGTGGGTCAGAAGTAATAATACAATCTCAAAATCAATGTACATGTATATGAATGTCAAATCATCAATAAAAAAATCTGACCTGAAAACAATAACAAAACAATAAATGCAACAACAACTTAAATCAAAACTCACATGACCAAATTGTTCATACAATTTTAATTAATCTAAATAATTAAAAGGTTCCTCTGTGACCAAAACATACAGTCTTCGATTACTTTTCAAAATAACTATTAGGCTATTTCTAATATCACCAGGTAACAATATTACCATATTGAAAAAGATGCTTTAATATTCAGAATGGATGGAATAGATGGAAATCGCCATTGAAATTTACAGCTTTAATTAATACTACACGATAATTTGGATTCAAGTAGCCTAATTATATTGGTGCGCTCAATTAGCAGGACCAGCACAAATATCATTAGACCACAAGGCTTGGAAGAATACTTGTTAGATTATATAAATGAAATGAACATCATTCTTATCTCATTGGCGAAAATGTAAATAACACAGATGGTGAAGAGCCATGGATGGAGCTCCAACCCACCTTCTTCAGGCATGCCATCCGCGGTCTATAACGCTGCCCATGGTCCCGTACATTCCTTATGGTCATATTCGCTTCTTCACACCACAGTCTCTCGACGGTCGCAGACGAGGGAATTAAATGGGAAAATACTCGGGAGGTAATCGTACTATCGTTTTGGCTATGTCTAGTCTATAATCATCACTGATGCACACAAAGACGATGACTGTGTGCGCCAATCAGGTAACAGCTCAGCTCGTGGAGGTAAACCTGTATGCATAGAGCAACACTAACTCGTCATGTCCGGTAGATGGCGCTGGTGTGGTTGTTTTCACACGAAAGCACCTCAGAGGCCTGTTGCACGAAGCTAGCTGAACAAACTCTGAGTTTCAGAGTAGGTTTAGAGTTGACAAATCCAGATAAATCCAACCTGGTTTAGATCAAGTTCAATTGTTTCTCAAAGCTTGGTATAAACTTTCTCTGTAAACTCAGGTTTAATTTAGAGTTTGCAATTAACACTGAAGCGCGTGCACCTGAAAGTCAGCTGAAAGTGTGACACATGCGGCAAACAGCCAATCACAGTGTCTGTCCGATTCACTTCTCTTCTGAAGATTGAGAGATCGTTCTGAAAATTATCATGAAATTAAATGTGTTTAAAACAGGAATAAACAATTATGCTGCAGCGTCAATTTAAGAAGGCAGCTGAAAGAATATCTGACTATATCAATGCATGATGTTAATCAAAGAAATATGCCTAATAATTATAGGTTCACAAAGAGCTCAAATAAATACACGTTGTTTGAAAGAATTGTGAATGCATGTTTTATATTTATATTAATATTTGGCTACTTGTCAATATAATATAATTATATGAATATATTATGTGAATTAAAAGTAATTATAATTCATATATTATAAATATAATAAATAATTTGCACCAAAAGATGAGCAATTTTGTCTCAAGTTTTTTCACTATAAACTACTTTAATTTGAGAGATACAGGTGGTGTGAGTTTTACTTGCAGCTGATTGGTCCAGTTTGAGTTTGTGATCTCTAACCCAGAATAAAAGCTGCTCCAGAGCAGGTTAGCCGTGTAGTGTAAGTTACCATGGTGATTAACACTGCTAAAAACCAATCCACCTTCTTGAGCCCGAAAAACCTCAGTTTGCTCAAACTAATCTCAAACTTACCTGGGTAGCAACTGAAGCCAGCTTTGTGCAACAGGCCACTGGACGTTGAACCGTACACGATATGAAAACAAAAGCCTCCGAACTGGATTTATGATTATAGTACAACATGTATTGCATACATTTTTTGACCAACTTTAATTATTATGCAGTAACTTTGTAATTAAAAAAGGATTATTGATTATAAAGGATTATATAAAGGAATTATTGATTACTGGAACAGAACTGAGTAAGACCAAACAACCACAAAATATCACTGACATTATAAAATCCATTGCTAATAATAACTGATGTTTTCCCACCAAAATGATGTCACATTCTGAAAGATGTCATTAAAGAACGTACTTTTGTTAGTTAAATGGACACTGCAAAATATTAACAGAATGGATTGATATGCTTATGCATATGTAAAAATAATAATAATAATGTATTTTTTAGAATAAAATACAAACAAACCTGCATAATACAATATAAATGTACTAGTGGTCCATGTCAGAAGTGGCGTTAGGGACGTGGAAAAAAGGCAATATCCACTCAAACAAAAGTAATGAAATGGTCCACTACGTTCGCTTATTGACAACTGTCAACTTTTCTCCAAAATATTAGGACATGCTGAGGACATAAATAATGTAATACTTAATTGGAACGGCTTATTAATAAATATAAATAATACTCAATAAATATAAATGATACAAAAACAATAAAATGTATTAATCATTTCCAAACATTAAACCACACCCGTGGTCTCCGCCCATGTGTGCGGAACACGTGAACGCGCCGTGCGCGGCATTGTGCGAATGATGTATCCATGAAGTCGTTACTACAAAAATGGCGGATTTCCTGCCCTCCCGGACTGCTATAGTTTGTATTCCCAATTGTCTTCTCTCCAGCAGCGAAATTGATCAAATTAGAAAGTCTAGGGAGATCGACAAAACCCTGTCTCGAGAGAAGACGTATGTGAAGAAACTGGTGAAGATCTTGCTGTTAGGAGCAGGCGAAAGTGGCAAGTCAACTTTCCTCAAACAAATGCGCATAATTCATGGGCAGGACTTCGATCAGCGGGCCAAAGAAGAGTTCCGGGCTACAATCTACAGCAATGTTATCAAAGGTACCACGACAATAACTTGAAATTTAAATAGACAAGTTTATTATTGAAAAAAATGAACGTTCAATGTTATTTCAGCGGCAGGTGAAAGTGCTTATGGCTTTATTTCACTTACGCAAACTTTCGATTGCTCACCCAGCCCATAGACGACGCGAAGGCCAGTGCTTTTAAATGTTGGTATTGTCGAGCCTCAGTTTTAAATGTGCAGATAACACATTTGTACTAAGGAAAAGGAAACGACTGTTTCTAAAAACATTTGTTTATGTAGCCCGTTCAAATTTCACATAACCTTTCAGTAAACTTGTCGCCTCATTAGAGAGTGAGTGCAGAGTACAGCGCCTACTTTTGGTTTGTGTTAGTCATCTTTGTGTGATTGTTTTATGACATAATTTCTGATAAGTGTACCTCAATATACCGCTCATTTCTGACACATGCATGTCAATACAGGCTACAGAAAAAGAAAAAACCTTGAGGACATATTTTGGTTAGCATTTTCTGTCAACATTAAGGTTTCCTCTCCTGCTTCCATTTTCAGACAAAATGCTTGTTTTTCCATTGGCTCAATTGGCTCAATATGAGTCAACGCCATTAAATACAAACATTTATTTCATATATATTATAACGTTAGACATATCTACTTAAATGAATGAATGGGTATTAGAATGATTTAATATGTACTGTCTAAAAATACACCATTTATTAAATGTAAAGCTATTTAATGATGGAAAATGACCTAAAAGCCAACACTTTCTTTTTTATAAGTGATGAAGTTGACATGCATTTTTAGCTCAAGTTACTTTTAATAAGTATGTTTGTTTTGTATATTTCTTAAGTTAATTATAAAACACTAGAACTCATATGGCCTTGTTGACCTCATAAAAAGGGGAAATATGAAAAAAAGCATTTCATGATGGAGACAGATATCTTTTATTTATAAATGTGGTAAAGTTGTCAAAAAGGAACATTACGTTCTAAGGATGCTTAGTAGCTGTTTCATTTTCTTTTTCAAGCACATCATGTCAGCCGCCTCAAGTTTTTTAAATTTATAATGACCTGAGTACTGCAAAATGTTAATATCTCTTATGGGTGTCTTGTTTAGGTATCCGGGTGCTGGTGGATGCCCGTGAGAAGCTTCACATCCCTTGGGGAGACCCTGAGAATCAGGTCCATGGGGAGACGGTGATGGCCTTTGACACCCGCTCATCCTTGATGGCTAAAGGGATGGTGGAGACCAAAGTCTTTCTGAACTATCTGCCTACCATCATTGCCCTGTGGCAAGACAGTGGTATTCAAAATGCCTATGACAGACGAAGAGAGTTTCAGCTGGTAAATGAAATTATCACTCATAATTGTATATTTATTATAAAACATGATTGTGCATATTTTGATCTTATCATTTAATTAGTTCTTAGTCACCAAGAAGTAAAGTTTTGGATATAGAATCCAACCACTCAATCTTTTTCATAGGATTTGTGTAATTGTGGGGTTTGTGATCTTGGAGGAATGTTGATCTGTAGTTAAATAACTTGGTGTTATGAATCATGACAGATAAGCACAGTGTACTTGCATAATTACTCCTATCAAGTTTGTGTGCCACTAGCAGTACGCTCCATAAACAAGGCATTAATCATGGTGCAATGCTTGGTTATGTTTTTCATACATTTGGAATGGCTATTCTTTATTTTATTGGGCTGATGATGCCCAAGGAACTTAAGTGTGTGTTTGCTGATAGTGTAGCATGGACCGTGATTGAAACCTGAGAGTTATGTACAGAAATGCGTGAAGGGACTTGTTAGTCATGACAGTGAGGGCGTTCTGTCTGCGGCTGCGAACCCTTGAACCCTCCTAGAACCCTTGTGACTTAGATTAGGATTTAGCAAATTTTCCAACTAAAATCGCCATTGTTGTACAGGTTGTGATTAACAAGTTTATCCGTATTTATTCAGTGATAAACATTAGTTTTTTGGTACATTTAAGCCAGTGACTAAGTCACTCTTTCTTTTAGGGCTGATTTGCATACCTCACAAAGCAAGCCAATAGAGCCCAGCTTTGTTTTCCTGGAAACTCGCTTACAAAGGCCAGAGTAATCTAGCAAATTTGTTTAACATAATATTGTCTGCTTTGGACCTGCAAATGTGGTGAGAAATATGACTTTTTGTGTGTACTGTGCTCATATATAGGATCGAATAGGGAATGTCATTAAAGGGAAGGGAAAAAATAGGGCAATTGGAGCACCACACAATACAAATTCAAAGTTTCACCACCTGCACCACAGTTCACATTCCAGAGACCTAATTATAATTGTGTGTCTTTTTTCTCTTTAGGGTGAATCTGTGAAATATTTCCTGGACAATGTGGATCAACTTGGAAAATCGGTAAAAAAAAAAGAAAAAAAGAAAAGCAAATTAAATGTTAATGTCATCGTGTAATGGTATCCAGAGCACAGGGTAGTTGGTGTTATGCAAGTATGTACAGTACATGATGAAATTAAATGACACTTCTTAAAATTAACAGAAGAAAAGCTGATTTTTTTAAAAAATTCATTGGCAAGGTTATCAATATAATTTTTTTGACTCCACGGACAGTATGTTGGCTGATATATTGTTTTTTACTGGTACTGATGCATTTTAACAGTGGTGCAAGTTAGGGGTGGGCGATATGAACAAAGTCTTATCACAAAATGAGTAATTTTATTTCATGATAACTATCACATTATAGCTATTTTTGGTTGAAATAAGGTTATGATATTAAAATTCTAATTGTCATTGAAATTTCATAATTTATGCCAATTTTGATATCACAGCAATAACTAAATGTTCTGAAGGTTACTGTTGACATGAGGACACTCTGTAATAAAATAAAAATAATCCAATTACAAAAAAGGACAAATATAATAGAACAAAGATACAAATGAAAATATAGCTGCTAGCAGTGAAGCAGGGCCAAGTATTGAAGTGAAATGCAGCGCCCTAGGAGCACAAAGAAGAGAAATTGATTTTTCACGGATAATAGATACGATTCAGAAGTTTAGGTAAGAATTAAAAAACTTTATTTATTTGCAAGACAAGAGGTTAAAATATTAGTGCAGTGCTAAACCTAATAGAACTGAGCAGATCCACTACGACATGCTCTGTTATGGTATAATATCCACGGATCTGGTTTTCGCCCATAGACTGTATAAAAATATGGACGTAGTGTCCGTGACGCCACCATAGGATTCTGTAGAGCAGTTTTGAAGCATAAAGTAGGGACGAGCTGGCCGTTGCCCTTAGCAGCGTGTCATCGTGCGTCACTCCCGGATAACAGAAAATGGGCAAAGAGGCGGGACGTGGGCTTAGCTGAGATGACGTGATGACTAACAGACAGCAGATAAATGGCTACCCTCCTGCCACTCAAAGTGGCCACGCCCTTATTATTCAGAACTTTAAGGCTTTATATAATGTAAATGAATGAGTTATAAAAAAAAATCACCCCCTCACAGTTGTCATGAAGGGCAAAATTAGCCGTTTGGACCAAAACTAGAATTTTTACCAGGCTGTAAACATGTTTTTTTCTGCTGTAAAGTTTGGCATTTCAACATGGGGCTCAATGAGATTCTGCTCCCTTCTGGAGCCTGTCCCTAGCAGCCAGTCGATGAACTGCAGTTTAAGTCACTTCCGTATTGGCTTCAAGAGAGACCACGGGAGGTTGCCGCTTGTTTTCGCCTATTTAAGTTAATTTAAAGGCCCTTTAATGCTGAGCGTGACGTGATAAAGCGAAGCGAGTCGCCTACGAAAGGTGCTTTCACACCGAGTGTGAAACGATTTATCACCTTTGGCTAATTCTCGCCTGCACAATAGATAGCACTGACGAAGATGGCTTTTTCCCTGTGTATGTGTCTAGTTGGTATTTTCATTTTCTTTTAACACCATCTGCCACAAAACATACAACATTTAAAAAGGTAAATAAAGTTGGGTTCTACACCAGAAACACAAACTACCTAAAATGCTTACAAGACCTTACGAGAATTCTTTTGACCAAATGCATCTTAAAATCGCAGCTGGGTAACAGGTGACCTTTTTTATTATCTATATTGAATTTCTATATATTGTGTCTACCGTCATATCACTCACCCCTAATACAGGGGTTTTAGTATGTGTATTATAATTATGCCTTTCTGATGTTTGTTTCCATTTAATCTGCAGGACTACTTGCCCAGCCAAAAGGATATTCTGCTGGCACGAAAGCCCACCAAGGGTATTTACGAGTACAACTTTGAGATCAAGAATGTACCTTTCAAGATGGTGGATGTGGGAGGGCAGCGGTCGGAGCGCAAGCGATGGTTTGAGTGCTTTGACTCTGTGACCTCCATCCTCTTCCTAGTCTCATCCAGCGAGTACGATCAGGTGCTCATGGAAGACCGTCAGACCAACAGGCTCACGGAGTCGCTCAATATCTTTGAGACTATCGTCAACAACCGCGTCTTCGCCAGCGTCTCTATCATTCTCTTCCTCAATAAGACAGACTTGCTGGAAGATAAAGTTAAGAATGTGAACATCAAGGACTACTTCCCCGAGTTCACAGGGGAGCCCCACGATCTGCAGGATGTGCAGAAGTTCCTGGTGGAGTGCTTCCGTAACAAGCGCCGAGAACAGCAGCAGAAGCCCCTTTACCATCATTTCACCACCGCCATCAACACAGAGAACATTCGTCTCGTCTTCCGCGATGTCAAAGACACCATCTTGCACGACAACCTTAAACAGCTTATGTTACAATGAAAGGCACTGATAAAGAACATTCCATTTTAATTAGGTTTTTACCTTATTTAATACAACATAAGAGTGGTTCAATACATATTGTGGTTGAAGAAAAATGGATAGGATAATTATACAAATGTTTTCTTTTTTGCATAATATTGTCATATATATGCAAAGAATTTGATATATAAGCAACCTTTTTCAGCTGCTTGTAGTGATATCAAATATGCCAAGGAATGGTCCTCAGTTATTCACCAAAATGCTGTAATTATCGTTTACTGTATGTTTATTAGCGCAAAGTTTCGCACGATGGAACAGTCAACACTCCTCTAGCCCTAGGGCTCAACACCTAGTTTTGGATATTTTTTTTCTAAAAGAAATTGTAAAAACTCAGGGCTTTCAATATTTAATTCAAAGAGCTCTTCTGCACCAGTGAACAGTTTTTTTTTTAAAATTTGGGCTTGAGTCTGGTTATATTCTTAAAGGTCCTATTGTCTTTTTTTTTTTTTAAGGAGAACATGGTTTCACTGCCTTTGTTTTCTTACACTCAAGATGCCTTTTTGTTGCACTCATCATGACTAAAGTAGTACAATTAAGGTACTTTTGTATGAAGTACTTATTTGTCATTTATTTGTAAAGGGAAAGTGTCTTTGTTCAAGCCTGTACAGAGTTTTTCTTTTTCTGAGCTTTATATTTCACACACTAACGTAATCCCATACTTTCACCATATTTTTCTTAAAGCCCTGAAAGTCTATATGGATTTTTTCTCTTTTTTTTTAATTTGGTGTGTGAATTCACTTTAAAAACATAAAGTGGCCATGTTTGTTTGATCCCCTGTAGGTTAAAGTGGACTGCTTTAGCTCAGGGTTTTATAAAATGACTGATAAAGCAGTCCAGGTGCCTTTATGTGTAATGGTTATGGCTACTACAGACATTAGGTTTGTTTTTGTTTTTTTTACAGGCCAAAAACAGGCCTTGCCTTAAATGTCTAGATCAACCAAAGCTGGTTTGATAAGACAAATTGAAATGTGTTGATGGAGTGACTAAGTCTTAATGTAATCTTAATGAAAACAAGCACTGTAATCTGACTGTTGGTAGTAAGTTGATATTAACTGATTGCCTGAATTAAGGTCTTTATGTATAAAATCTGTAAAAGAATTTGCTTATACAATGCTGAGTAACTTTGTCATGGCCATAATCACTTGCTTTTTGTATAGTTTTTTTTTCGTATTGTTTTTTGTTGATCACATTTGTTTAATTCTGTTTATTAAATCTGATTATTTTATCAGAATGGTTGCGTATACTTTTTTCTGGTGACTTTCATTTCAGTGAAAAGAGGTTATAATCCTACCATTTCTGAATAAAATTTCAGTTCCTGTGTAGGATTTATTGTTTTAGAAATCATGCGTTTTCATTCTGTAATTTAACAACCGTGCCACTTTCTAAAAACTGAGTTTAAAAAGTCGGTTACACTTTATTTTGAGGTGTCTTTGTTACACTGTAACTATACATTTAAGGACTGACTACATGTGCTTACTATAGGTTTAGAATTAGGGTTTGGTTTAGGGTTAGTTGCATGTAATTATGCATAATTTATATTTATTAATATAGTAACATAAAGTGTTACAAATATATGCATTTTAATTTTTAACACGTTTATGTGCTGTTATTTTGTTTTGAATTATGTTTGAAATGTCACTAGGCTACTTAAAAATAGGATTCATTAATCATCCAGGTTCAATAATTTTGTAATTTTTGCACTGTATAAAATAGTATATTCTTTAAATGTTTGAAATTAAAGGAAATTAAACTTTTTTGTGTGTAAAATAAAGCAAATTAAATACAAAAAAAAGTAATTACAGGGACCGGGACTTTGCGTTTGAAAAACACAATGGCAGCCAATGTAAAAATCAAGTTTTGTTTTTATCTGAACAAGCTTGCCTAAAATGCTGCTTAGGCTGCAGCACACTAGGTTTGCCGTTAATGGTTTCCGTATCTATTGCTATTTTCCAGTTTTAACCGAATAATCCAGCCCTCGACGTTCATTCTGGAACACATTTTAAAGGTAGCTTTAGCTTTATTAATATGTGTTGACATGTGCTTTTTATCTGCTATCGCTAATCAATTTATTGTATGTAATCACAACGAATGACAAGTCCAGTCAAACCGTGTTGTCATTCAGTCGATGTGTCTCGTTCATTTTGACAAGCCGTGGTAAAGACAATTTAACTTCAACAATTAATAGCGTGCCATTATCGCAATATGATACATACAGTACATTTCACTAACAGTGTAGCATATACAGTGCTAGTGTACAGACACAATACAGTAAATGACAGTACAGTAACACCTGTATAAACACAAGAACATGCATTTTAGATGTGATATTATATGTACGTATATATTATTTGTAAAATAATTATTCAGTTACATGAAATCAATTTCTAATCATTGACATTTAATTTATGTACTTTCTTAATGCCTTTCTTGGTCTTATTTTCAACAACAATAAAAAGTATTATTATTTGTTTTATTATTTACATACATTACCATTCAAATTATTTATAAATTAATTAATACAATTATTTTATTCAGCAAGTATGCATTAAATTGATCAGAAGTGGTTTCACAGACAGGGTTTAGATTAAACCAGAATTGGGCCTTAGTTTATTTAGGACATTTAAGTAGCTTTTATAAACGTTATCATTGAGGATTTCTTAAAAATACCATGTAAAAATCTTGTCTCGTCTCGTTCTTGTGATCCCAATCTCGTGTCTCGTCTTGTGAGATAAGTGTCTCGTCACACCCCTACAATATTGCTGTTTTTACTCTTGATCAAATAAATGTATTGGTGACTTCTTTTAAAACATTAAAAAATCTTACTTACCTCAAACTTTTTAATTTTAGTGTATTTGTTATAATAATTATAATTTAAATAAAAATGATATGTGTAATTGAAGTGTAGCTAAGTATGGTGTACCATACTCAGAAGTTGTGCTATGCATTTCACCCATCCAAGTGCACACACACAGAAGTCAGTATTGAACACACACCCGAAGCAGTGGGCAGCCATTTTTTTTCCTGCAGCGCCTGGGAGTGATTGGGGATTAGGTGCCTTGCTCAAGGACTCCTTGGTTGTGGATAATGAGAGTGAAAGAGAACGCTCTTAATTCACTCCCCCCACTTATATTTCCTGACGGTACTAAGACTCAAACCTGCGACCTTCAGGTTACTAGTCCGACTCTTACCATTAGGCTAAAACTGCCCAATAAATTACATTCATAATCTTTTAGCTTTCTTTTAACAAGTTTTATTAATGCTTGATTTTACCTTGCACATGGATGTCAGTAGTGTGACTGTGTGTATGTGTGTGTATTTCTATGGACAGATGCAGGTTATTGAACATCCTGTTGAGAGACTGCATACTGCCCTGCTGTCCACACGGAAAGATTTAATAAAGACATTTCAAAAATTCAGCAGAGCAGAGAAGACGCTTCTAGAAGATGGACTCCTGCCTGGCAATTCCCTTTTCAGCCCCATCACCATTCACTCAGACTCGGACTGGATTCCTGCACATCCAGAAGATCCTCAAGACTTTCAGAGGTTTTACATCAACCCATACCGCCGTTCTCCGGACCATGGACATAAAACCATCTATATTCAAACTATTGGTTAGTCTACTTAATATGTAAAACAGCTTAAATGTGTCATTTATTATCATTTTAATATTTGTAATTTTATCATGTTGATGAATGCACAGGCTCTTTTGGGGAAGGAGTGGTTGTGGCAGAGCAGTATGTTGAATGGATGAAGGACTACTGTCAGGCGTTCTTTTATGGACTAGTGGTCAAGCTTTTGCCACCAGTAACAGTGGCTTCCACAGCCTGTTCATTTCGGGTCAACAGCAACACACATAACCTTCAGCTTCATGCTGGTTAGTACTGCTGCAACAGAACACAAGCAGAATAAAGTCAGTGAGTCTTTTAGTCACATTTGTGAAAAGTTAGTCAGCATTCAATTTACATTGAATGTATTTACTTTACTAATGCCTTTTTTGCAAATGTATTTACCTTTTTAATGTCTTATTAAAAACAATATATATATATACAGGTCCTTCTAAAAAAATTAGCATATTGTGATAAAAGTTCATTATTTTCCATAATGTAATGATAAAATTAAAATTTCATATATTTTAGATTCATTGCACACCAACTGAAATATTGCAGGTCTTTTATTGTTTTAATACAGATGATTTTGGCATACAGCTCATGGAAACCCCAAATTCCTATCTCAAAAAATTAGCATATTTCATCCGACCAATAAAAGAAAAGTGTTTTTAATACAAAAAAAGTCAACCTTCAAATATTTATGTTCAGTTATGCACTCAATACTTGCTCGGGAATCCTTTTGCAGAAATGACTGCTTCAATGCGGCGTGGCATGGAGGCAATCAGCCTGTGGCACTGCTGAGGTGTTATGGAGGTCCAGGATGCTTCGATAGCGGCCTTAAGCTCATCCAGAGTGTTGGGTCTTGCGTCTCTCAACTTTCTCTTCACAATATCCCACAGATTCTCTATGGGGTTCAGGTCAGGAGAGTTGGAAGGCCAATTGAGCACAGTAATACCATGGTCAGTAAACCATTTACCAGTGGTTTTGGCACTGTGAGCAGGTGCCAGGTCGTGCTGAAAAACAAAATCTTCATCTCCATAAAGCTTTTCAGCAGATGGAATCATGACAGCAGTCAGGTCGGCAGTCTTACCCATGATTGCAGTTTTGAGTAATGAACCAGGCTGGGAGTTTTTAAAAGCCTAAGGAATCTTTTGCAGGTGTTTAGAGTTAATTAGTTGATTCAGATGATTAGGTTAATAGCTCGTTTAGAGAACCTTTTCATGATATGCTAATTTTTGAGCTTTATGCCAAAATCATCAATATTAAAACAATAAAAGACCTGAAATATTTCAGTTGGTGTGCAATGAATCTAAAATATATTAAATTTTAATTTTATCATTAGACTATGGAAAATAATGAACTATTATCACAATATGCACATTTTTTGAGAAGGACCTGTATATATATTGTTTTTAAAAAGTACTAAAGTACTTTTATAATGCATTATACATATACACTACTTAAAGCCTTTATGTATAATGCATAATAAAAGTACTTTAGTGCCTTGTAATGCACCTAATAATGCATTGTATGGTCTCATGAATGATTGCAACCCCAGTTATAATACATTAATTATAATACATTAAAACCTGACAAACAACCAATTTCAGATGTAATAGTGAATCTGTGAATATTTTAATGCATTATAACGTACATTATGAATACCTTTATAATGCTTTATTCATACAGTTACCTTTAAAAAAAAACCTTAATACTTTTATTCAGCAAGGATGCATTAAAGGGTTAGTTCACCCAAAAATGAAAATTCATCTTCAGAACACAAATGAAGATATTTTTGTTGAAATCCGATGGCTCAGAAAGACCTCCATTGACTTCAATGTCATTTCCTCTCTCAAGACCCATAAAATGTACTAAAGATGTTGTTACAAAGTCCATCTCTCTACAGTGGTTCTACAATCATTTTATGAAGCGACGAGAATAGTTTGGTGCGCAAAAAAAACCTGAATAACGTGTTGTCTTATATAGTGATGGCCGATTTCAAAACACAGCTTCCTGAAGCTTCGAAGCATTATGAATCAGTGTATCGAATCAGCGGTTCAGATTGCCAAAGTCACGTAATTTCAGCAGTTTGGCGGTTTGACACATGATCCGAATCATGATTTGAACCGCTGATTCATAAAGCTCCGAAGCTTCCTGAAGCCGTGTTTTGAAATCGGTGTAAAGTATGGAATAGGGGTTCGGTTTAGGATGGGAGCACTACAGAAAGATTCCGGCCAGAGAATCCTTTATCAGCTTTATTTCAAGAGCAGGATGCCAATATACAAGGTCAAATGTATGTGTGTGTGGTCTAAACAGAGAGAAAGAAAAAGAAAAAATGCAATGGTAATAATAACTGATTAATAAACAAATAAAGGAATACTATACTATGCTCATTGTCATCACTCACAACAGTACAGTACATAAACTAATAATTTACATTAATACAGTACAACAAAATATGTCACTATATGCCCTTTAATATCTGTACTGCTGCACCTTTAAGTGGCTATGCAGACTGACACTGTATCTCTATAGCACTCGATACAGGTAGCACAAAATAAACAGTAAATGCACTGTACTTGAACACAGAAGCATATTTCTAAATAACTAACATGAATAAGGTCTAAATCGACATATATAGAGGGCTAATTATTGCATACAGCAAACATGTTGCGCGATCAACAACACGATCTGACATCATGACTACACTAATTAGTCACGCAGTTCAACAACTAAAACTAGTTCGCGTGAACATACATACATTTCACAATATTCATCACAACGCAGTACAAAAATGCAATAGTAGTAGGAACTTACTTGCTTTTCATAAAACGCACACTAATTAAAGAAAAGGGTCTCTGAATCTTCTCTCATCATCCCTGAACACAAAACCGTCTGAGCAGTGCGCTGTCTTTTCTGTCCAGGCGCAGTTCACGTGATAGAGCATTCAAACGCACTTAGAAACCTCAGCGCTGAACAAATAGGCTTTCAGACAATCGGCCATCACTATATAAGTAGTTATTTCGTTTTTTTGCGCACAAAAACTATTCCCGTCACTTCATAAAATTATTGTAGAACCACTGTAGTGAGACGGACTTGTAACAACGTCTTTAGTACCTTTTATGGGTCTTGAGAGAGGAAATGTCATTGCTGCCAATAGAGGCCTTTCTGAGCCATCGGATTTCAACAAAAATTTCTTCATTTGTGTTCCAAAGATAAACAGAGGTCTTACCGGTCTGGAACGGCATTCGGGTAAGTCATTAATGACAGATTTTTATTTTTGGGTGAACTAACCCTTTAAATTGATCAAAACTTTCAGTAAATACATTTATAATGTTACTTTTTTATTCATCAAAGAATTCTGAAAAAAAAATTACAAAAAATATTAATAATAATAAGAATTGTTTTTTTTAGCATATCAGCATATTAGATTCTTTAGAGATTGAGTAATGGCTGCTGAAAATTCTATAATTTTAAATCATAATAATATTTCACAATATTGCTGCTTTACTGTATTTTTGATCAAATAAATGCCAACTTTTTGAACATAAGAGACTTCTTTCAAAAACATTTACAAATCTTACAGACCCAAATTGTTTGAACACTAGTATGTATTACATATATATGTAAAACTTTACATTCATAACCTTTGATTAACAAAAAAAAACTAAAAAACTGTTAACCAATAGCCAAATAGTTATGTAGGAGATTTTTAGCAAGCTTAAATTCGGTCAGGGCTTCATTCTGGTATGTAACACCTAATTTTCACCATCCAGGCAATTCCTACTGGATAAAATCTGTTGTGACTGAACTATATATTATGATAATTGCAAATGGGTTTCAATCGGTAGTGACTTGTATTGTTCTTTTATTTACAGGAGAGCTGTTGAACTTCTTAAAAAAGAGGAAGCCCAGAGATGCTTTTTGCATTGTGGGGATCACCATGATCGACTTGTACCCCAAAGAGTCATGGAATTTTGTTTTTGGCCAGGCTTCTCTAACCGAAGGTGATTTTTGACTCACTTGCGACTTTCTTTTTAACTTGCAATTCAAATGTTGTTATTACTTGAAAGCAAAGTTATCATTGTAGCCCAGTGTGCTTTTTTATTAAATTTACCTTTTGTCATTTTAGCACTTCTATTAAGTTTGAATGTTTTGTTACTGTAGGAATGGGGGTCTTCAGCTTCGCCCGATATGATGATCATTTTTACGAGAGAAGCTATGCAGGACGGCTGAAGAAGAAAATAGAGCTGAAGCAAGGAGACTATTCCGTGTTTGAGAATTACTACACTCCTCAAATCACCAGCGTTCTCCTCCTCCGCTCCTGCAAGGTGAAGTGCTTCTCAACTCCCCAACCCTTACACAGAAAAAAGTGAATAAAAATGTTTTATGCTTTGTACCCATTCATATATTTAAACACAAAACTAGTGAACAGATATTTTTGATATAGTTTTTATAGATGAGGGACAGTATCTAGGTCAGTGGTTCAACTGGTTTGGCCTTGGGACCCACATTTTCTCATGGTCATTAAGCTGTGACCCAAATGTTTCAGATTTTGAAACAAGGAAATTTATTTCTAAAAATGGACGCAATTTCACTTTACTTAACACATAAATTGAAGAATATCACTAACTTAATAACCAGTAAACGGTAGGGTAGGTAAGAATTATCTAAAACACTTTTGTCCAAATTTGTTTAAACTTTCTTTATATGTCAATACATAATTAAAATGTAAGTAGTCTGAAAAAGAGAGTATAAAAATCGAGTGACTCTAGACTTTTTAATCTGCAATAAACACACTCGTTATTTTAGTGGCGGGACGAAACAAGTGATTGGCTTGGGCGACAGTCTCACTCGCTACCATGGCTATCACCCCTTTTGCTACAGGACCTGCCCACATGCGCGCACCTCTACTTCCTCTGAACGTAGTTGCCCGCCCTCCTCTGCTTCGCCCTCAACCCCGGCCTTGCCCTCGAGCCGACGATGCGGTACTTGTCTCCGGATTGTAGTCCAACGATGCTTTCATCATGGAAACTCTTACATGCAAAACAAATACCTATGTTATGAATCTTACACGGAATTCATCTTCATCACAGTATAACTGATGATGTTATTGGAAAAACATGTATCAATGCTACCTGTTTTTAGCTTTACCTTATAAATATAACTAGTTCGTTACGAATCAAACAAAAATATATTTAAAACTTTACCAGTATCGTATTCTATCTTGATAGTGAGTACTAAAAGACATCTTATTTGTTTATATTCATACTGATAAAGTTAGATTTTTTATTACATGTGATTCTGACATGATGTCACTACATGGACTCCGCTCCTTCTTCTCCGCTCGTCTTATATCTTCCAGCTGAGCGGTCGGCGTAGCGTTCATGTGTTTTGGGGGCGTGGCTTTGGAAAGAGCGCAGAAGGGAGAAGTTGGAGTGAGTGGAAATAATGAGCTGTCTTTAAAACAGTCGTTAGAGGTCTACAGGCAATTTGTATACTTTCTTTTTCAGAGTACTTACATTTGAATTATGTATTGATATATAAAGAAAGTTTAAACAAATTTGGAAAAATCATTTTTTAACCAATTCTTGCCAACCCTACCTTTAAAGGGTTATTTCACCCAAAAATTTAATTTCTGTCATTAATTACTCACTCTCGTGTTGCACCCTCATAAAGTGATATACAGCGTGCCTTCACATTTGTGTGCATAAACTGCATCTGACAGTAGTCAACAGCTTTCATGATCATTTTTCTTTTCAAAATAAAAGTCTCACATCAGAAAAAACAATTTAAATGACTTTTTGTTGTTGTTGTTCCTTTGACTACACACTCCGCTACCCACTCAAAACTGGTAATGACCAGTTTTGGGTCGCAACCCACCGGTTGATAAACACTGATCTAGGTCGTTGTGTGGTTAAAAACATGTGTGGCTGTCTGTTAGTGCAATACACTTTTTATTTGAGCTCTTTCAATCAGAACTATTATTTGTGCATCTCTTTTAGACCCTGACTCATGAGATTGGACATATATTTGGGATAGAGCACTGCCAGTGGCTAAACTGTGTTATGCAGGGCTCCAATCACTTAGAGGAGTCTGACCGTCGGACACTTGTCCTCTGCCCCATCTGTTTGCGTAAACTACAGTGTGCCATCGGATTTAAAATAGCTGACAGATACAAGGTAAGCCCAAATCCTGCCGCTACTGACTAATTTGCACTCTAGTGTACTGGCCCACTGATGTAATCAATATACAGTAACTATTAATATAGGTAATACCGGTATGTACTCTACAGGCCATACTGCACTGGATTGAAAATGGAGCTGACAGCAATGGACAGCATTCAAAACCCACACAAGCTTTCCAAGAGTATAAAGACTGGTTGTATAAATGCTTACGAATATTGGAAAGCGAAACATCATGAACCAGCAAGTATGATCTTTTGCTACCGACAAGCAATGTCAAGGCAAGTTGAAACATGCTTTGGCGAGAAAGCTTTTGCTGAGAAAATACAGGTAAACGTATATGTAAAGTAGTGCTTATGGTTTGCATGTATGGATCAAACTAAATAAAAATGTATTTCTCTCTCTCTTTCCTTAGTTTTTGCTTTTTAAGGTGAATCTAATCAGAAAACAGTTTCCACACAGCAGTCTAAAAAAGTGCTTTTATTTTTTTGTAACTGATTTAAAGATTGTCTTTTGTGCAGAAAGAGAATAGATCATTGCATATTCACATTCTACTGAACATACAGCATATAATTCATTTCCAGTTATAAAATTCAAGTCATGTGACAGTTGTTTAATAACAACAAAAACAGTTTCATCGGCCCCACTTTATATTAGGTGGCCTTAACTACTATGTACTTACATAAAAAAATAAGTACAATGTACTTACTGTGTTCATATTGTGTTGCAAAACACCTTTGCTGATATTGAGGTGGGATACGGGTAGGGTTAGGGACAGGTATGGTGGTATGGGTAAGTTTAAGGGTAGGGTTAGGTGTAAGGGAAGTGTCAACTGTGTAATTACAAATGTAACTACAGAAATTAATTACAGATGTAATTACATGCAGGTATTTTTTTAAATGTAAGTACAATGTAAAAACATGTATGTACACAATAAGTGCAATGTATCAAATTATTAAATTAAAATGTTAGTACATAGTAGTTAAGGACACCTAATATAAAATGGGTCCGTTTTATCTAAAGAGGTAAGTGATGAAGCGGTCATAGAAGACACATTCACATTTGAATTTAACTTTGCATTACATTGGACATCCTTCATCTTCATGTCACAGTTGCATCATCAACCTGAGCTCTGTAAGGCATTGAATTCACAGTCATCTCTGTTAAATAGAGATGTAAATGTTATCTACAGTTGAAAACTATAATGGACTACCAAACAACACCCTAAAAAGACACTATAAGCATAAAGTTGTTCATCTGGGTTTAGCATTTAGAGAACCTGGTCCTGTGAAAACTGGCAAAAAATTGACCTTAAATAAGCAAGACATGGAGAACTGTAGAGCAATCCGTCACTCTCTTAGGGGAAAAAAACAATATACATAGGTTCCTTTTTAAAATAACGCATCAAATACCTTTGTGCCTTTTCTATAACATTTAGATTTTGTATTATACAAGTTTTAAGTTACTGAATTCAACATTATCTTTGGTCATAGCTTTACCCATGAGTGCCTAGTAGTCACCCATAGATTCATTGCCTATAATCGCTAAAACCACGAAAATGTGGTTTCCTGTTACAGATTATGTTTCGTTTCTTTTATATCTAGGACTCTAATCAACAGAAGTCCCAGTTTTACTTTCAAGTCTAATAATAGTTTTTCATGACAGCTACTGCTAATATAATGTAATATTGCACATCTTAAAGGGACAGTTCACCCGGAAATGATAATTATGTCACTATTTACACACCCCCATCTCATTCCAAACCCATAATACTTTTGTTCATGAATCACAAATGAAGTTATTTTTTATCAAAACCCAAGAGATTTTTGTCCTTCCTTTAAATGTCCATTCCACCACAACGTTGACACTGGTTCATAGAGAGATAAAGGAAAGCCATATGAATCGAACTGTTTAATCCAAGTTTTAGAAACACACTTTATATAACAGAATTGATTTAGGCTTTTATTCCCATACAAACACTGATCAGCGCACATGCATAAAGCAAATAAAATATGATAAACTTTAGCTCAACTGTACTTTCTTGACACAAAAGAACAAATCTCTGGTTCTTGTTTGTCAATCATGACAGAATTTTCATTTTTGGGTGAACTAACCCCTTAAGCAATTATTATGAATCATAGTACTGCAGATACATTCAGCTGTAAAAGTTTTACTATGTTATCAACAGGTCTAATAGACCAGTTAAATTCACAAAGGATGACTTTTTCAAGACTTAATATCTTGGTTATCCAACTCTAGGAATTCCTCCGGCCTGTCTTTGTCTTTAGACACTTGCTCCACTGTGGGTTTATTCCGTCCACAATCCCTCCTTGCGCACAGATGACCGGTCTTAGCTGGATGAACAAGACCAAGGAAGATGGCTCCTAGTCCCATTCCAGCAGCGCAGGAATAGAATGCAGC
The DNA here is from genome assembly GCA_023029165.1 of Gobiocypris rarus. Lineage (NCBI taxonomy): Eukaryota > Metazoa > Chordata > Actinopteri > Cypriniformes > Gobionidae > Gobiocypris > Gobiocypris rarus. The sequence goes on from CM040920.1 coordinate 17,788,637, forward strand.
ACTGTACTTTTGTGTAATATCCACAAGGACACCTAGAATATTCGGGGGGAAATGCAGCAAATTGTAGGGGAGTAACAATACATAGATATAGATACATCGATCTAATATTATGCAACGCATTAAAAATCGATACCTTTAGAGTATTTATAAATTTAAGTGGCACATTTGTTTTAACATTCTCCACATTTCCACACAATGTCAATCTATGTATTATCGCCAACGCATGCATTCTCGTTTAAACTACCTTTCAGAGCTTGTGAAAGACACTCGGGCCAGTCGATGAAACTGTCACTTTCCCGATCGGGTCAGTGCTGAATCTTCATGAAAGTTTATCATTTGCTCGTGTTTAAAGCCTTGTATAAAGCAGCTCGCACTCATCTCAAACAGTGCACAAATACGCCAGTGAATTGAGTCTTTTTTTACTTATTTTTGCGCTCGATAAAAGTAACTGCTTGTGTAAAATAGGCACATAATATCATAACATCGAAATATTGATTGATATACCCCTGAATCTAATCATATCACAGAACTTTTTGAGGTATCGGCAAATATCGTATCGCTGGCAATGAGAATCGATATCGTATTGAATCTTGATGAACCGTCCGATTTACACCCCTAGTGAATTGCTGATTTAGGTTTGCGTTTTATATACACTATCGATCAAGTTTATTTAATTTTTTTAGAGATATTAATACTTTTATTCAACAAGGATACATTAAATTTATCAAAAGTTGAAAAAACTACACTGTTTTCAAATTTGATTATAAGAAATGCAGTTGTTCTTACCTCCTAATGGTGGACCAGCCAGTCCAGCAAAGCTCTGAATACAGACGTAGACGCCTACAGCCAAGGGCATCCTCTGGATCCCTATGACATCATCCTCTGCCAACATTGGGATGTGCGTGGATGCAATATTCCCGAGTAAGAAGCCATAAAGCACACAGCAAACTGTTAGTCCCCAGAAGCCATTCACCACAGTGAACAACAGCAGGACCAGGCACATCAGGGATACGCATACGAGAAGTACAAAGATCTTCCTGATGTGCCCCCAGTTCAGGACCCATCCGATAGCCAGACGTCCAAAAATCTCAGCGATGGCCATTGTTGACAGCATATAGGCAGCTTTGTCTCGCTCTGTACCCATACTGGCGCTGAGCTCCACCACATACAGCTGTGGGGCAAAAAACCCCAGTGTTGCAAAGAGACCAAAGACTGAATAACACAAAAAACTACCTTCTTTCAGTACAGTCAAATCCAAGAGCTTATTTTTACTCGTAGTGTCCTGTTGTTTTGGGAGGATCTGAAGTGGTTCCGCTTCTCCCTGTTCATTCCCAGATTTGAGGCTCCGTTTCAGCTCGTCAACTGACTGTACACCTGAATCTCCAGAGCTCACAGAACCTTTAATTTGTTCTTCTGGGAGAGAGTATGTGATCTGCTCAGTTTCTGTCAGAGAAGTCTTTGGTTTGATGAGTATGGGACAGAGCAGAGCCCCACAGACAATAGTGATGCCCTGCAACGTCCCAATCACCACCATTGTGTACCTCCAGCCAATGTAGTTCTTAAGAGCTGTGAACGCTGCAGAAACAATGAAACAATATGTGCGACTCTTCAAAACTCTTGTTTCAACGTAATGGCACATATTTGATGATACTATATTGCAGTTGAGCACGCCCGCCCTCACCTGGAGCAAAAGCAAATATCGCAAACGACTCTCCAGTGGAGGCCATGGCTGTGACCACAGAGCGACGCCTGCTGAAGTACTGGGACAAGATTGTGACGGTTGGCAGGAATGTCAGACAGTAACCCAGTCCTACAGAGAGGAAAGAACATCTGAAAATCATTAGTTGCTTTGTTTTGCTTATAGCTGGTAAATCAATCTTTTCAAGCAAACATATACAATATTAGTTTTTATTGTAAAATGTCTTTATTTACAGACAATTCTGGAGCAGTTTATTTGTACTTCTCAAGCATAAACATCAACAGATATGGACGGTGTTATGGGTAACGCATTAGTAATGTGAGTTGCATTATCAGATTACTTTTTCCAAGTAACTAGTAAAGTAACACATTACTTTTAAATTTGCAACAAAATATCTGAGTTACTTTTCAAACAAGTATCACAAATTACTTTGTTTTCCCATTTAATGACGAGACACCTCTCCTGTCCCCATGTTGAGAGAAAGTGCAGAGGCGTTGTGTGCGCTGTGTTAACGTCTTGTTCTAGACTAAATGTAAGCATGAATTTACACCTCATTTGCACAAAAACAGATTCAGTATTCCCAAAAATGAATGCAAACTCAGAATAATTTGCAAGCCTGTCAAATTATTACACAAATGTCTTTGCTGCTGACCTTCAATATTCCAATTTAAGTAAGTCATGCATTCATGACCTCTAGACTGGTTTACTGTAATGCATTACTAGGTGGTTGTCCTGCATTCTCAATAAACAAGCTCCAATTAGTCCAAAATGCAGCTGCTAGAATTCTTACCAGGTCAAGAAAATATGATCATATAACCCCAGTTTGATAATCTCTACACTGCTTATTAAGTTCCGTATCGATTACAAAGTATTGCTACTTAACTACCCTAAACGGTTGTATACAAAGTAACAACACAGTAACGAAAATAACAATACATTACTTTACATAAAAAGTAAAGTAATGCAATTAGTTACCTTTTTATGAAGTTATACAATATTGTAACGCATTACTTGTAAAAGTAACTTTCCCCAACACTGGATATTATGAAGTATTAATACAATTTAAAATAACTATTTTCTATTTGAATACATTTTAAATAATTCATTCCGATGGTGGCAAAGCTGAATTTTCAGCAGCCATTACACCAGTCTTCGGTGTCACATGATTCTTCAGAAATTATTCTAATATGCTGATTAGGTGCTCATAAAATATTTCTTATTTTGCATGTTGAAAACGGGCTATGCTGCTTGATATTTTTGTGGAAACTGATACATTTTTTCGAGGGTTCTTTAATGAGTTCAAAAGAACACCATTTATTTGAAATAGAAATCTTTTGCAACATTATAAAATATTCAGGACTTTTCACTCTCACTTTTTAATCAATATAATGCTTCCTTGGTGAATAAAAGTAGGCCTATTAATTTATAAAAAATAAAAAAAATAGTGTAGTGCAAGGCTTTACCTACCAGTCACAATCCCAGTACTGAGGTACATCTGATTGATGGAGCTGGTGAATGCAGTTGAGATTGTGCCCAGAGATATGAGAAATCCTCCAAACATCACAACTGGCTGGAAGCCGAATCGATTACTCAGCACTGATGATAAAGGAGCTGAAGGATCATAGACAGATGCCAAAATCACAGAAATGAACACATACTGTATAAAGAAAAGAGTCAACGTGTAGCTAACCGGAATTCTAAAGTTTAAAGTAAAAGAGACAGTTTTTACCTGTGAAAGTCATAACAAAGACACATATTGAAATGATCCATGATACTCGACTGACGCTCTCCCCAAAATCACTCATTAGGTCCTTGAGGAAAATCCCAAAAGTTTTGATAACCCCATAAGTGAACATCTCCACCAGGAAAAAAGCCACAGCCACAATCCAACCCCAACCACCATCTGGGACCTCAGAGTACTCTTTAGAGCCGAGGCAACCTTTCAGTCGGAAAATCCACTGTGCCATTTTGACCTGCTACCTGTAAACATGACAAAGACTATATTAGGTGTAGGTAAGCTATATTAGGTTTATATATTCAGCAACTCAGTAAAATGTATTTAAACACATCTATTATCATTCATAAAGAGACATCTCTGCAATGCAACCGTGTATGCTAGAGACCAGTGTTATTAATATTTACTTAAAGCTGAAATATTAGATATTAGATAACTAAACTTAAAGTCACAATGAAATTAAAAATTGTGCCCTTGTGATCTTTAATCAAAATAACTTCCCCTCCTTCTTGCAAAAACATCTCTTCTCTTTCTCTGATGAAGTGTGCATTAACGTGAGGGCGGAACAACCTGTCACTCACAGGAAATCATCAATAGCAAATCACAACGATCCAACCAATTCCTGGTGGACAAAATCAAGTCCTGTGTCCTGTCATTTTTTTCTTGTTTGAGAAGCCGCTTCACTCAGATATACATCACAACAGGGAAGAAAAGACTATTTCAACTTCGTATCATGCCGACTTCAAATACAAATGAGAAATGTTGCCTTGGTAGCAAGCTGAAATAGGTTAAAGTTTGAATAAATTAAAATAAATAAAATAATAATCAAATTACAAAAGCACGTAACCAAATTAATAAAAATAGAATTAAATAATAATTAAATATAACCAACATTTAAAAATAACAGCTAAAAATTACAAAATAGTATACAAATAAGCTACTATATGCTATATGCTATAGATAGTCATACATGTTACTTGTAACCATGTTGCTTCTAAATAATTTTTAAAATGTGTCTATTTAATTACATGTTTATAAAATGTTTTTAGTAAAAAATGGCACAATGGCACAAATCAGTTTGACACTGTAGTTCCACAGGTTTAAAAATCCTTCTGATAATAACAAACAGATCATATAAAAATGTATGTTGACCTCCTGAGGTAGGTGAAACACCTTTCACCAAGTACTGCTGCTTGCCAAATGACATCCTGCATGTATATATATATTTATACAATGTATATTATATGTAAATATAGATATTTTATATATAAATATAACTTTTTTTTAAAAATATATCCATGCATGCATGTTTATTTATATAGGCCTATACATAATAATTATAAAACACACATATTATGTAAACACAAACTTTTATATGGATGCGATTAATCGATTTTGACAGCACTAATAACAACACATTACTACAGCTTGTAGAACAAAATATATAATAATGTTACAAACAAATTTTATTATAATATACATTACTCTGTGTAAAAATTGTGTGTTTATAAAAGACAGATGCCTTCTAAATTTTAGGATGAGGGTCCCACACAGGGATGATCATATTTGGGAGTCCGTGGCATCTATAAGATTGAAAACCCCTGCTCTAGCATACAAGCCTCCAAATGACGTGACTAGGAAGAACACAGCTCCAGGATGCAGCCTTTAGTTTGAGAAGCCCCAGTGGGAGCGCTGGGAGGCGCGCAGCGAGAGTGGCATTGCCAGCAAGTTTATGTTTCTGCAGGTTAGTAATAGGAGTTACCTCATCAGTGGGTGTGGCCATAAACAGAGGGACGGTTTCATCTGTGTTACCTGATTTGCCCCCGTCACAGTGTGGGTAGGGTTTAGGGGTGGGGTCGGGTGAAGGGGATCATTTTCATTGCGTGATTTATAAACACCCATTAGTTTGAAAACACCCACTAATTTAGAAACACCCACTCTTGTCACACCTCATACTCGTTGCCAGAGGGATGTTACGTCACGAGAGAGGCGGCGGGACTCTCGAGCGTCAACAAACTGATGCTCTTTTATTAGGCAGCAGAACAACGTTTGAAATATTTTCAATGAAGTCCTCGCTCGGAATTAGGTGAGCAATAATGAATCTCATAATATTATATTAAGTCATAATAGCTTTTTAAAATGATCTAATTTCTATGAAGTTTAAAGTTAAAGTTTGTTATATTTTTTCTCAGTCTTTACAGTGTTACAGCTAATACTGTAGGACAGCTCCATTCCCTAACACCATATTCACACTTTCTCGACAACGTTACTGCTGTAACTCCTGTGTGGCATGACCCCCCCCCCAAAAAAGTAAACATTTATTAAGTGTAATTAATTTAAAAATAAATGTTTCATGTTTGATCACTTTGCACGTTATCAACAGTTTTTCCGCCCAACCATTTTCCACCAGCTACTCATGAACATGTTTTCTCGGCTCTTTGCCACGTGGTCGTTTCTATGATAAAGAACACTATACAAATATATACGTGTGTCCATTTGTCTTCCTGCATATATTCGTGTTTGGAGCACCTAACTGACCAATGTTAATTAGAGTTTAGTAGAAGTAGTAACTCAACCATGGTTATACTGTAACATTTAACAACCAGAACAAGAAAGAGTGCTTACCTGTTCCTATCAGTGAGGGGAATGTTGCTGCTCTTCTGCTGTGCTGTGGTGTGTGTCCACTGCCAAGAGTCCATGTGGTGCTTCCACTGTCTCAAACACTGAGCTCTTCAATGGTGGGAGGTTACAGCTGTTGAGTAATTCGAGGATTGGTTTACAGTCAGTGTTGAATGAAAGGCCACACCAGCAACCCCCCTTTCCCTTGAGCTGGTATGTCAAAAGAACATGCTGTGTGCCTGTCTCTTCTACCCCACTACATTGTGAAGTGGAAACTGCAAGAATGACTGAACTGAACTATTTAAAAGGGCTTGTGTATTAGGTAAAGTTGGTTAACAAGCCAATAAGATCAGATCAAAGCCAACAGTGAAAAGACTCACCTCAGAGACTTCCGGAGGACTTTATGCTGTGAAAAGTGGCTCCTTCTAAGCTATTTCTACCTAATTTAACCCATAAAAAGAATTGTGTTGGTATAAATTAGTGTATTTAGGTTGATTCAGTAATGTTAAATGTTAACATATAATATTTTTGACTTGAATAAAGCTAGTTAATATAGAATTTTTATGAAAGTGATTATAGCATACTGTTAGTTTGACCACTATCATTAATTAAATCTAATGGATGTACATTTATGTAATTCAGGGATATTTACCAGGTAGAGATACACTTAGTGGATAGAAAGATGGAGCATGGTACGTTACATATTCTATCAAACACCTAAATTATAATTCATATATTACCTTATTAATGTGCTTATATACTTCTTCTAATAATTCTTTCTTGTAATTCTTTACAATGCAAAGACATTAAAATAACTATTAATGATGTACAGTCATATACCTCTACATTACACATTAATTTAATTTAATTTAATATTTACCTGAACTTTAGTTTCTTAAATTTAACTTTGAAGTTAACATAAAAGTATTGCATTTTTGTTTAATTAATATATATTTTTTTATTAGTTTTGATTTTGCGATCAAATGGTACCACTGCAGACCATTGTTATTTTAGTATAATTGAGATAGTATAGTTTATATCAATATTTTATTTATTATATATATTTATTTATTTGACTTTATTTTTAGAATTTTCATTTTAGTTAAGTTTTAAAAAAAATTGTAATTATTATTATTTTTTCTTCAGTTGTAGTTTTATATATATATATATATATATATAGTTTTTGTTAACTATTATAACCTTGCCACAGAACCCCTGTTGAAGATCTCGGATTGGCCTGATTCATTAATAACAGTTTTATAATTTTAGTTAGCAATCGGTATTCGTTTGTCTCTGCCAAATATATAATAAATTATTAATAAACTGTTTTAATCTTTTTTTATTATTATTATTTAGCATTTAAAAATGGCACAGTTTGGATTATGTGCTTTGCTCCTGTTCTCTGGACTGGTTCATCATATCAAAAGCCATATTAGAAATGAGGACAAAACTGGTGAGATGGAACGACCCAATTTCATCATTATCTTAGCTGATGATATTGGATGGGGTGACCTCTGGGTGAACAGGCCTGATAACTCCACACCAACACCCTGGCTGGACGCCTTAATGCTGAAGGGCAAAAGGTAGTGTTGTTATTATAATTTGGCTATGCATTGCCAACGTTTGTGCCTGATTATGTCTAATTATGGGTGATTGTGTCTGGTGATTTGCAGATTCACAGACTTCCACTCTCCTGCCTCCACATGCTCTCCGTCACGAGCTGCCCTCCTGACCGGCAGACACGGGCTGCGCAATGGGGTCACTCATAATTTTGCAGTGCAGTCAGTTGCAGGACTGCCACTCAATGAGACAACATTTGCTCAGCTCCTGCATGATGCAGGTTATTATACAGCCATGATCGGTAAGTACAGAATCTCATGAGATCATGCAGAGAACAACATGATTAACTTCCTGAGCGCAATGAACTCAACACTGTGTTGTGATTAGTTCCTGATTAACAAATACGCATTGTAGCCATGGCAACTAATAAGCCTCCTGAGCTGAACTTATATGTCGTATTATTTCCTTTCCAATTATTTATATTGCTTACCTGTAGTGTATATTTATTTTAAAACAGGAAAATGGCATCTTGGACACAATGGTTCCTACAATCCTGTTCATAGAGGTAACATTTTGTTCCTTTTTCATTCAATTTTAAACTGTTATAATTATTCATGATATTTTTTAAGATGAATTGCTGTTAAATAAAAATGTATAAACAATGTATTTATCAGGCATAACATTATGACCACTGATAGGTGACGTGAATAATACTGATAATCTCTTCATCATGGCATCTGTTAGCATGTTGGCTATATTAGGCAGCAAGTGAAAATTTGTTCCTCAAAGTTGATGTGTTAGAAGCAGGAAAAATTGGCAAGTGTAAGGATTTGAGCGAGTATGACAAGAGCCAAATTGTGATGGCTAGACGACTGTGTCAGAGCCTCTCCAAAACTGCAGCTCTTGTGGGGTGCTCCCGTTCTGCAGTGGTCAGTATCTATCAAAAGCGGTCCAAGGGAAGAACAGTGGTGAACCGGTGACAGGGTCATGGTTGGCCAAGGCTCACTGATGCACATGGGGAGCAATGGCTGGCCCGTGTGGTCCGATCAAACAGACAAGCTATTGTAGCTCAAATTGCTCAAGAAGGTAATGCTGGTTCTGATAGAAAGTTGTCAGAATGCACAGTGCATCGCAGTTTGTTGCGTATGGGGCTGCATAGCCGCAGAACAGTCAGGGTGCCCTTGCTGACCGCTGTCAGCCAAAAAAACCCGCCAAAAGCAGCACACGGTGAGCACGTGAGCATCAGAACTGGACCACAAAGCAATGGAAGAAGGTGGCCTAGTCTGATAAATCATGTTTTCTTTTACATCACATGGATGGCCGGGATCACATGTTACCAGGATGCACTATGGGAATAAGGCAATCCGGCGTAGTTGACTTGGCCTCCAAATTCCAAAGATCTCAATCCAATCGAGAATCTGTGGGATGTGCTGAACAAACAAGTCAGATTCAATGAAGCCCCACCTCTCAACTTACAGGACTTAAAAGATCTGCTGCTAACAACTTGGTGCCAGATACCACAGCAAAAGGGGGACCAACACAATATTTGGTCATAATGTTATGCCTGATCGGTATATATATACATATACACTTTATATTCAGTTTATACTGTACGTGCCTTGTGAACGTTTTTTTTTTCTTCTCATTTTGTTATGTTTCTGCCTTATATTAAACTCTTTTAAATTATTTTATTTTTTCCACATCAATCTACACTCCATACACCATAATGACAAAGTTATGAAAAAAATATATAATAATAATTATATTGCATAAGTATTTATACCCTTTTCTGGGACCAGTGTTGGGTATAATTAATTATGAGTAAACAAATTATTGTATTTACTAATTACTTTAATTACTTTTCCCTTGAAAAAGTCAAGTAAGGGATTACTTTTCATTAATTTAAATACAGTTACTTATAGTAAATACTGTATAGACAATATAAATATAAAACGGTAACACTTTACAATAACATTAGTTAATGCATTAGTTAACGTAAACTAATCATGAACACCTCTGTTCAGCATTAGTTCATCTTTGTTTACGTTAGTTAATATAAATACAGCTGTTCATGGTTTGTTCATGTTAGTTCACAGTGCATTAACTAATGCTAACAAGATTTGAATAATGTATTAGTAAATGTTGAAATTAACATTAACAAAGATAAATAAATGCTTTATAAGTGCAGTTCATTCTTAGTTCATGTTAACTAATGTAGTTAATTAATGTTAACTAATGAAACCTTATTGTAAAGTGTTACCTATAAAACAATAGTAGATTTTACATCATTTTGTTTTTAAATGTGTTTACAATGTAACCATCTCCCTTTAAATGGTCAGTTCAATAATTATGCAATTTTATATTATTTTTTTGATGGAATTAAAACAGCAGTTTCATGTCTGTCCTTTTGCTCAACTAGTCGAGGTTGATGTGATATTTAGAAAGTAACTAGCAATAACTAATGCAATACTTTTTAGAGAGAGTAATTAATACATTAAAAAATTACACTGTTGAAGATGTAATTAGAAGCTAGTAATTAATTACTTCATAGATGAACTTACCCAACACTGTATGGGACAATTTAGCTCAGGAGGATTTCAGTTTCACTTGTAGATGTTACTACAGTGGAGTTAACCTGTGGCAAATTCAGTTAAATTTGGTATGATTGGGAAAGGCTCACACGTCTCAATAAATGCATATCAGAGTAAAAAACAATCCATAAGATCAAAGGAATGGCCTGTGGAGCTCAGAGGCAGGTTTGTGTCAAGGCACAGATCTGGGGAAGACTACCCGTGGAAAGGCTCGCCAGTCAAACCAACTCTGAACTGGCAATAGTACTAGCCCTGAACTAGCACCCAGTTCATGCTGGGGGAAAAGGGGTATCAGTTCACGAGTTCACACTTACATCAAATTAAATGGTGTAAAGATTATGCGTGTTTGGCGCGCTGTCCGGTGATGACTCCAGGCTCTGAATTTTGGCCCGAACCCAGAGCACCCCCACCCCACCCCCATGATAGGGATGGTCTAGAACTAGACTGTATTGTATTATGGATTGTGTTTACATCTAATAAGAGTTTATTAAATCAAAGTGGAGGGATGCTAAGAAACTGTCAACAAAAGGAAGATAAGTCAGCTGCATATATACACACCTCCTGTCGTTAATTAAATTGATTAGCTTATTATGCTCCACTCGTGTTTAATTAGGTTTAATTATCTGAACGTGCTCCACTTTGGTTTAATTAGGTTGAATTCTCTGAATGTGCTCCTCCCAAAATTTGTTAGAGAAACAAGATTCTCTGGTCTGATGAACCTCCAGAAAAACAGGCAAAGCTCATCACTTGCACAATACCATCCCAACAGTAAAGTGCGGTGGTAGCTGCATCATGCTGTGTGGGGTGTTTTTCAGCAACATGGACTGGGGTACTCATCAGGGTGAAGGAAAGCTCAACCTAGCAAAATATAGATAACCGTATTGAAAACCTAGCCTGGAGCATTCAGAACCTCAGACAGGGCAGAAGGTTCACCTTCCAACAGGACAATGATACAGTGATCCTAAGCACACAGCTAAGACAAAGCAAGAGTGGCTTATGGACTAATTGGTAAATGTCCTTGAGTGGCCCAGACAGAGCCCAAACTTGAACCCATTCAAACATTTCTGGAGAAGCCTAAACATTTCTGTGTATCGACGGTCCCCTTTCAACCTGAAAGAGCTTGAGAGGATCTGAGGAGAAGAATGACAGAAAATCGCCAAATGCCGATGTGCAAAGCTTGTCATATCATACCCAAAAAGACTTGAGGCTGTAAAGGTGATTCAACTAAGTAGTGAGTTAAGGATACAAATAATTATGCAGTGTACTATTTTCAAGTTTTCCTTTTTCATAAATGTGCAAAGTTGTCACAAATCAGTTTTTTGCTTTGTCATTATGGTGTATGGTGTGTAGATTGAAGTTGAAAAAAAATGTAATTTAAAGTAGTTTAATATTACATAAGGCATAAAGGGCTACAAATACTTCCACAAGGCTCTGTCTATATATATATACAATGGGTACGGAAAGTATTCAGACCCCCTTCAATTTTTCACTCTTTGTTATATTGCAGCCATTTGCTAAAATCATTTAAGTTAATTTTTTTTCTCATTAGTGTACACACAGCACCCCATATTGACAGAAAAACACAGAATTTTTGCAGATTTATTAAAAAAGAAAAACTGAAATATCACATGGTCCTAAGTATTAAGATCCTTTGCTCAGTATTTAGTAGAAGCACTCTTTTGATCTAATACAGACATTAGTCTTTTTGGGAAAGATGCACCAAGTTTTTCACACCTGGATTTGGGGATCCTCTGCCATTCCTCCTTGCAGATCCTCTCCAGTTCTGTCAGGTTGGATGGTAAACGTTGGTGGAACAGCCATTTTCAGGTCTCTCCAGAGATGCTGAATTGGGTTAAAGTCAGGGCTCTGGCTGGGCCATTCAAGAACAGTCACAGAGTTGTTGTGAAGCCACTCCTTTGTTATTTTAGCTGTGTGCTTAGGGTCATTGTCTTTTTGGAAGGTGAACCGTCGGCCCAGTCTGAGGTCTTGAGCACTCTGGAGATGGTTTTCGTCCAGGATATCCCTGTACTTGGCTATGGTATACACCATAGTATACAGATTCATCTTTCCCATTTCACTTTGCAACCAGTCGTCCTGTCCCTGCAGCTGAAAAACACCCCCACAGCATGATGCTGCCACCACCATGCTTCACTGTTGGGACTGTATTGGACAAGTGATGTGCAGTGCCTGGTTTTCTCCACACATACCGCTTAGAATTAAGGCCAAAAAGTTTTATCTTGGTCTCATCAGACCATATAATCTTATTTCTCACCATCTTAGCAAACTCCATGCAGGCTTTCATGTGTCTTGCACTGAGGAGAGGCTTTTGTACATATATACAACCCCAAATCAGAAAAAGTTGGGACAGTATGGAAAACGCAAATAAAAAAAGAAAGTAGTGATTTCTAAATTTACTTTGACTTGTATTTCATTGCAGACAGTATGAACACTAAAATATTTCATGTTTTGTCTGGTCAACTTCATGTAATTTGTAAAAATGCATCCTTTCCTGTCATTCAGACCTGCAACACATTTAAAAAAAAAATGGGACAGGAGCAATTTAGGGCTAGTAATGAGGTAAAATGGTTAAATAATGATGTGATTTGAAACAGGTGATGTCAACAGGAGATTGTAATTGTGATTTGGTACAAAAGCAGCATCCAAGAAAGGTCTAATCCTTTAGGATCAAAGATGGGCCGAGGATCGCCAGTTTGCCAACAAATACGTGAGAAAATTATTGAAATGTTTAAAAACAATGTTCCTCAAAGAAAGATAGGAAGAGATTTGGATATTTCTCATTCAACAGTGCATAACATAATTAAAAGATTCAAGGAATCTGGAGGAATTTCAGTGCGTAAAGGACAAGGGCGCAAGCCTAAGCTGAACAACCGTGATCTCCGATCCCTCAGGCGGCACTGCATCAAGAATCGTCATTCATCTATAAGCGATATCACCACATGGGCTCAGGACTACTTTGGCAAACCTTTGTCAAGTACCACAATACGTAGTTACATCCACAAATGCCACAAATGTACTGTTCCAAAAGGAAGCCCTATGTTAACAGTGTCCAGAAGCGCCGTCGACTTCTCTAGGCTTGGAGGCATTTGGGATGGACCATCACACAGTGGAAACGTGTATTGTGGTCAGATGAATCAGTATTTTAGGTATTTTTGGGGAGGAATGGACGCTGTGTGCTCCGGACCAAAGAAGAAAAGGATCATCCAGACGGTTACCAGTCATGGTATGGGGTTGTGTCAGTGCCCTTGTCAAAGGTAACTTGCACTTCTGTGAAGACACCATTAATGCTGAAAAGTACATAGAGATTTTGGAGCATAATATGCTGCCTTCAAGAAGACATCTTTTCCAGGGACGTCAATGCATATTTCAACAAGACAATGCAGAACCACATTCTGCTCACATTACAAAGTCCTGGCTGCGGAGGAAGAGGGTACGGGTACTTGACTGGCCTGCCTGCAGTCCCGACCTGTCTCCAATAGAGAATGTGTGGCGCATTTTGAAGCGCAAAATGCGACAACGAAGACCCCGTACTGTTGCCCACCTTAAGACTTGTTTGCAGGAAGAATGAGACAAAATTACACCTGAAACACTTCATCACTTGGTGTCTTCAGTCCCTAAACGTCTTTTAAGTGTTGTGAAAAGGAATGGGAACATTACAAAGTGGTAAATGCTTTACTGTCCCAACTTTTTTAAAAATGTGTTGCAGGTCTGAATGACAGGAAAGGATGCATATTTACAAATTACATGAAGTTGACCAGACAAAACATGAAATATTTTTTGTTCATATTGTCTGCAATGAAGTACAAGTTAAAGAATTTTCCATACTGTCCCAACTTTTTCTGATTTGGGGTTGTATATATATATATATATATATATACATTTTAAAAATAAAAGATTTTGGTATTGAAAAATAAAATGTTTTGACATGAAATTCTGTTTTTTCCCCAAATAAATGCATTTTTGATTTATTTGGAGTTATTTCATGAGGATATGCTTTTGTGTGTTCACACTACAGGTTTTGACTATTACTTCGGTATTCCTTATAGTAATGACATGGGCTGCACTGATGAACCAGGCCTCGACCTGCCCAGCTGCCCTCCCTGCGTCCTTAATCAATATACCACTAGGTGTGTGTTACTATCCAGGTCATTATTAAGTCAAAACACACATCCGATTCTATATAGCCTGAGGTTTTGTATAGGCCTACATTTTGTGTTTCACTGAAATATGTAAAATGTTCACTCGCCAGGAAGCATGAAGGATGCTACACTCAAGTGGCATTACCTCTGTTTGAAAATGAGACGATAATTGAACAACCCTTGGATACGTGGAGCCTTAAAGACCGATATGCCAGAGTGGCAGTCGAGCAGATATTTACAGCCAGGTATGTTCACTGCTTTTGACTGCAAATATATACAGAAAGTCATACATTTCTAATTTGGATACCTATCTGAGCTAATTTCCACAATGGTCTGCCTTCTTGGCAAATTGTGCTTTTGAGCATTACTAATGAGTATTACTTTCTATTGTGTACTATTAAAATCATTATTGTTATTAAAGGTTATTTAACCTCTTGAAGTTCTTGGTTCATATGTGAATTAAAAAGGTGTTACGCAGGTTTTAGGCTCAGCAATTATGGTGAAACCAAAAAACATTCTTGATTAAAAATGGATTATAAAAACTCACAGGGGAAACTGTTTGTGGACTTTGATCAGTCAATATAAGGTCTGGTCTGTAAACAAGTTTGCTGGGCAGGCAAAGTTGCAGTGTTGACCTTTGACACAGTCCAAGGATAGATCATCATCTGTTGGGGTGTGCGCAGCCAAATCTCATTTATTTCTCATTTCAGCTGTGCACTCGCACAGAGAATCGTAACTTGTGACGGTTTAAAGCCAATATCACTTCACTTTAATACATGATTTTTATGTTATGGCCAATAACAATAAATCTGTAGCCAATGAGCTTGCTGCTCAACATTTAAATAGTTGGTCTATGTTTGCTGTAGCAGTTGGCAGCGTACTTTCAGTGTTTTACTGAAACCCTCCACCTTCCCCAGCTCTGCCTATAATATAGATCTGATACGGGTAATTTCATATATGCTATTTGCGCAGTAGCAGCAGCAAAATGTTTTATTTTAATGTATTATAATGTACTGTGTGTAATATGCATATTCATTTTAAGATTTCTTAAACAAAATTTAAAAGTGGTCTTAAATGATTTTTGTTTTTAAAGAATACATTGAAATGAGCAATGGATAACGACAGATGTAATCTAACTGTAATTAAATGAGCGTGCACAATTAAATATGCAGTAAAAAATTATGCAATACACTACAGGTCAAATGTTTGCGGTCAGTAAGATTTTTTTAAAGGAATTAATCATTTTATTCAGCAAAGATGCATTCAAATGATCAAAAGTGAGAGTAAATACATTTAAAATGTTACACATTTTTCTATTTCAAATAATTGCTGCTCTTTTGATCTTTCTATTCTTTAAAGAATTCTGGTAAAAAAAAAAAAAAAAAAAAAAAAAATATATATATATATATATATATATATATATATATATATATAGTACTAAGCAAAAGTCTTCGGCACGTTGGTATTTTCACACGAAAAATGTTTTAAACCAGTTCTTTATATCTTTAACTTTAGTTTGTCAGTAGGAAATATCAGTTTACATTTCCTAACATTGATTTTGCAATTAATTGTAATAATCCAGTGAGGTTTAAAAAAAAAAAAAAATGTATGGACAAGAAGTCTGATAGCAGCCGGTATGATCTGGTCTCAACATCATCGAGTCTGTCTGTGATTACATGAAGAAACAGAAAAAAACTGAAACAGACTTAATCCAGAAAAACTGTGGCAACGTCTCCCAGACACTTGAGGAAACCTACCTGCAAAACTACAGTACTGTTGAAAGTTTAGGCACTTGTCAGAATGCTTTAAAGTGAGAATGCTGTCAAAAATAATAACATTGACATTATTTATGAATGAACTGTATTAACTAAATCTAATTGATATTTGGGGTGACCTCCCTTTGCGTTTAAAACGGTTTAAATCTATTCTTACACCTATTCATGTAGTTTTGCAGGTAGGTTTCCTGAAGTGTCATTATTACAATAAATTGCTAAATGAATGTTTGGAAATGTAAACTGGTAGTTCCTACTGACACACTACAGTTAAAGATATAAATAGCTGTCTTAAAAACATTTTTTGTGTGAAAATACCAACATGCCTAAGACTTCTGCACAGTACTGTATATATATATATATATATATATATATATATATATATATATATATATATATACACTGATCAGGCATATCATTATGACCTAATATTGTGTTGGTCCCCCTTTTGCTGCCAAAACAGCCCTGACCTGTCGAGTCATGGACTCCACTAGACCCCTGAAGGTATGCTGTGGTATCTGGCACCAAGATGTTAGCAGCAAATCCTTTAAGGCCTGTGAGTTGCAGGGTGGGGCCTCCATGGATCGGACTTTAGCACACGTTTGTTCAGCACATCCCACAGATGCTCGGTTGGATTGAGATCTGGGGAATTTGGAGGCCAAGTCAACACCTCAACCTCATTGTTGTGCTCCTCAAACCATTCGTTTCCATGAAAGGGTGTACATGGTCTGCAACAATGCTTAGGTAGGTGGTACGTGTCAAAGTAACATCCAAATGTATAGTAGGACCCAAGGTTTCCCTGCAGAACATTGCCCAAAGCATCACATTGCCTCCACCGGCTTGCCTTCTTCCCATAGTGCATCCTGGTTCCATGTGTTCCCCAGGAAGGCAACGCACACGCACCCGACTATCCATGTGATGTAAAAGAAAACATAATTCAGCCCGACTTCTTCCATTGCTCTGTGGTCCAGTTCTGATGTGCCCACTGTTGCCGCTTTCGGCGGTGGACATGGGTCATACGCAACAAACTGCGGTGCACTGTGTATTCTGACACCTTTCTATCAGAACAAGCATTAAGTTCTTTAGCAATTTGAGCTACAGTAGCTCATCAGTTTGATCGGACCACACGTGCCAGCCATCAATGAGCTTTAGCCGCCAATGACCCTGTCACCGGTTCACCATTGTTCCTTCCTTGGACCGCTAGATAGATACTGACCACTGCAGAACTGGAACACCCCACACGAGCTGCAGTTTTGGAGATACTCTGACCCAGTCGTCTAGCCATCACAATTTGTCCCTTCTCAAACTCGCTCAAATTCTTATTCTTGCCCATTTTTCCTGCTTCTTACACATCAGCTTCGAGGGGAAAATGTTCATATGCTGCCTAATATATCCCACGCACTAACAGGTGATGAAGAGATAATCAGTGTTATTCACTTCACCCGGTCATAATGTTATGCCTGATTATTGTATCAGTTTTCAAAAAACAATATTAGAATGATTTCTAAAAGATCAT
Organism: Gobiocypris rarus; assembly: GCA_023029165.1. Taxonomy (NCBI): domain Eukaryota; kingdom Metazoa; phylum Chordata; class Actinopteri; order Cypriniformes; family Gobionidae; genus Gobiocypris; species Gobiocypris rarus. Next base: position 17,806,286 of record CM040920.1, read on the forward strand.
GTAACGTGACAGGCTGGAGTGTGGATGCTTAAAATTCAGCTTTGCCATCATAGGAATAGATTACATTTTAAAATAAATAAAACAGAAAACAGCTATTTTAAACTGTAACGGTACTGTTTTTACTGTATTTCTGATCAAATAAACGCTATTCTAATATCAGCTAAGCAATATGGTACAACTTAATTGTGCCTCTATTTAACAAAATTAGTCTTCTGTTACTGTATAATTTTATTTACAATATTATTTGTTTTGTGTTAACGTGTCTGTGTAGCATTTCTAAACAGCAGCCGTTCCTGCTGTATGTGGCCCTTGCACACATGCATGTCCCACTGTTCCATAACACCTTCCTAAACGTTACAACGCAAGATCCTTACACAGCCAGCCTTAGTGACATGGACTCCTTGGTGGGGAAAATCATGCAGGCGGTCAGCACTGAGCAGCTGAAAAACACATTGATATGGTTCACTGGTGAGTTATTTTACAAAAGTGGGATTCATGTTCCTGAAGTCTCTGATTGCAAATTTGTGAAATCAATTTTTAAGGTGACAATGGCCCATGGGAGCAGAAATGCCAGTTTGCTGGGCAAGTTGGGCCTTTTGTTGGAAGATGGCAGACAAGCAGAGGTAACACAGAAGCGGTCATATGAAAGTCTCTGATTTACTTATTAAAAACAAATGTCTTTTTCTGTTTTTGTAAGGTGTCATACCTATCAAAAATAGAAGACGTTCAAATAAACGGGCATACAAGAGTTTTCTGTGGGTGCAGATTTCATGCTTGTCTTCAGTTGTTTCAGATAACAAACACACTAATTGAATTATCATGTTTTAGTCTGTTTTCATTCTTTTGAGCAGGTGGTGGCTCAGCCAAGAGAACCACATGGGAAGGAGGTCATAGAGTTCCCACAGTGGTCACATGGCCTAAAAAGATCAAACCCAACAGCACTAGCAGCGCCCTGCTGAGGTACTGGAAGATTATGAAAATTGTGTTACATGATTGTGTTTGTTTTCACCATATGATGACTGGCTTTTAATCCTTAGTGGTCTGGATATCTTTCCAACTATCCTGTCCCTGGCTGGTGTAAAACCTCCATCGGATCGACGCTATGACGGCATTGATATAACATACATTCTGCTCAACGACTCAGACGAAGGGCATAAGGTACAGTCAGTTTGGATGACACACTTTACAGACCAAAACAAACCTTATGAAATTTGCTCTGACTGGGACTGGCTTTTTTTATAAACTCTTTCCAATATCAGAGTCTCATGCATCCAAACAGCGGCGCTGCAGGACAATTCGGGGACCTTCAAACCGTCAGGCTGAAACATCACAAGGCTTTTTACATCACAGGTCTTTATTTGTTGATATGAAAGAATATGAAAGAATCAATGATTAATTCATGAATAAAATGCAAATAAATAATGTTTTGAATTGACAAATATTTATTTTAAAATAATTCATTTGTTTGAAAATGTATTTAAAGTAATAAACTAATAAATTATATTTTAAATTGATAAATATTTTTTAAAATGCTGTTAAATGTGATTTATTAATTTATTATTTACTTACATTTTTTAATTTGATAAATAGATTATATATAAGCTTTTAACTAATGTGATTTTTTATTATCAAATACAACAGTGAAACAAAAAATGTATAAAATATATTGTTTTATTCATGTTTAAAAATTTAGTTAAATGTAACAGTGAAAAAATTATTTAACAAATGTATATATTTTTTTAATAGATACATTTTAAGCTCTTTGATTCATTTATATTTAAAATGTAGGAATAATACAATTAACAAATATATTTTCTTTAAAATAACCATTTAAATGATTCAATAAAATATATTTTTAAATTGATAAACAAGTACACATTTAAAACTGTTTAATGTATAAAACATAACTTAAATGTAACAATAAAATGATATATTAATAAATTAGTTTGGCTGCTCCCATGTCTAAACTGCCCAGTTGGATTTTTTTGTTATTTATTTGGTATGTTAATATACCGGTATTGGTTGGTATAGTGGTTCTGATGCTCTCCCTCAGGTGGATCAGTGGCGTGTGGAGGAGGAAGTGGACAACAGCAGTATCACGACCCCCCTCTGGTATTTGACCTCTCACAGGACGAGGCAGAAGAGACCCCTCTGAACCCTGAAAGTGAAGAGTACAGATCTGTCTTGAAGGAAGTGGAGAGAGAGAGGGAGGCTCTGCTATGGGACATCGCCACAGACAGGGTGTCGTCGGCTGACTACACCATGATTCCGGCTGCAGTCCCCTGCTGCCAGCCACACAACCCTGCCTGCCGATGTCACAGTCTGAAATGAGGTCAGTTGACTCAGCCTTGAACTCAGCACTGTTTGTCAGAGTGTTAGATCGCATCAACATATTGAGAGCACTGTCTTTTCATTCACTGAGAAGAGCATAGTTCAAATATTGAGTGCAATTTCCCAGAAAACCACACTACTTTACTAAGAAGATATGTTGACGTATGAAGTTAAGTCTGCGTAACAGGAAACTATAGATGTGCAAGATGTTGTAATACTTTTTTATACTGCTATTTCATCATGAGTTAGACCTGTGGTTTTTAACACTGTACTGATTTTTATATTACCGTTTGTATATTTTTATATTACCGATTGTGCTTGCTAAAAACTGGTCAGAAATCATGAGATCAATCACAACACCTTTGACAGCTCGATTTTTCAGCAGTAAGAAATCATTTTTTATAAATCCATTTTATTTTTAAAGGTTTATACATATTACATTCATTCATTTGTTTAATTTGATCATATAAATTTTATATAAATGTATTTTATATAAAAGTACATTAATAGTAATATTGCTGGTTTTCCCTAGTTTGATATCATGTCTCCATCTTGTGGTAATAATGTTGGCATAACTGTGATTACTTAACTTTGATTAGTACTTAAGAAATGAATGGTATTGTGTTTTGTTGATTACTTTGAAAATATATATAAACTGTGTCACTTGATTAATATAGAAGCACCACAAACAAATGTATCTGAAATAAAACATGACCCACTGTATCAGTTCATGCTTTCACATAAAATAATACATTAATTTTGTATTTTAATAATGCATCTTTTAAGGCTGGAATACACTACATGACTTTTAAAATCTGAACATAGATTTTAAAACACTAGTCATCATACTCTTATGCTTGCTGACTTTGTAAATAAGGATGCATGAAATATCAGCCACCCTATTGGTATTGGCGGATATATGTTAATTTTTGTATGTTTTCCATTTGGAAAATTTGGCCGATATATTAAAGCCGATAATAATTATTTCTTTCAGCTGTGACACTTCAGATGCGCACGGTTCACCATGATGGTTTTAAATTGCTTGAATTATGTTCGGAAACACTTAAAAAAAGGAAAAATACAGTTAAGTGCAAAATGTGCAGTGCAATTCTAGGCTACATAAAATTATAATGAGAACATTATAATTGTGTGCTTGGGACGTGGCTTTTAATGGTGAGACTTTTGTTTTTGTAATCAGGTTCTCAAAAAGTATATACAAATCTTGATTTAGCTTTATTGGCCAATATATCATTATCCAAATTTTCGGTATTGGATGACATTTTCATAGCGGTGCATTGAAATTGTAAATAGTTAGAGGAAAACATGGGCATCATGCACTAAACGAGTGAGGATTTCACACTACCAGACTTTCAAGTCATTACAATCAGGACAAACCTTGTTGCTGGGAGTAGCGTGACAAATGAAATTAATTTGTTCTAAAATCCCCTCAAAATATGTAACATGTTTGATATTCTCCTAATGAAAGGATTCAAACTTTGAAGCTAAAAAAAAATTGTCTGTGACCATCATACATTACACGATCTGGCTCTGACTTTCAGCAACTAGAATCAATTTGTGATTGAATTTCAGGGCTAAAGTCATGTAGTGTATTCCAGCCGAATAGTATTCTAGTCGAAAATGCACTGGCTGCTCCAATGGCATTTTTTAACTTACTTGGTCAGTAAATACTCAGTTTAATTTTAGCCACTTTTACTTTATTGGTTTGCTGTTAGTAAACATATTGGTGAATTCAAACATACATACAATGATGAGCACCTGTACAATGTAGTCTAACCTGACAGGTATGGTGGCTCTTCAAAAGAATGAAACCACATTCCAACATCACATGAAGCCAAGAATGTTCTTGCACTCTTTACAACTAAAGAGAAAAAATGCAAAACTTCAAACTGTTAAAAATTGTAACTAAAAAATGCTTTAAAAACAAACATAATTTAGTTTTAATTTTTTGTAATAATGCTATTGTGCATTCCCAATCATCTTACTGTGCTGATCTGCAAAAGAAATAACACCTGTGTGAGATAAAAATCACCTTATTTAAGGAAATAAAGAAGTTCTCTTTCCTGTTAATCAACATGGAAGTCCCTTTTGAGTATGTTTCTGTTCCCATATTAGCATTATAGGCAGCCACTGTAACAGCACAGCAGAATATAGACAAACAGTAAACGAGCAGCGTACTTACAACCTTGTGCAACATTATTTAGGAAGAGGAACATAAAGTACATTACCATTGCAAACACCCTGCACTGTATTTTCTTGGTATCTAGGTTTTTTCTTAGCTCAAAGTTTCTGTATGGAAATTAGTGTTTTGACCATAAATTAAGCAACTAGGAAAAGAAATACCAAAGAACACCTTGAAATAATAAACACTCTGAACAACCACACCGATTTTGAACAGATAGTAAGAAATTCTGTCATCATTTACTCACCCTAATGGAGTTCCAAACCTTTATAACTTTCTCTATTCAGTGAAACAAAAAAATATATTTTGAAGAGTTTTTCAACTGGTTGTGTCTTATATACAACATTGGACAGAAAAACATTTTTCAAAATATCTGTTTGTGTTTCACACAAGAGTCCTTCAGGTTGTGAACAACATGAGAAGTAAATGAGGCAGATACAATTTTTTGGGTGAGCCTTCCCTTAAATTACCCAAAACTCCCAACATAGCAAACTTTTTAACATTGAGGAAAAAGGAAGTGCTTTAGAAAGTGACAAGTCAGTCAAAATTGGGTTTTGAAAATGCTACAATTAATCAGCATGTAATTCTTGCTTAACGGTAAAGCTACAATCATACAAGCAAAAACATTTTGATTAAGAATGGTAAAAATTAAAACCAAGGCAGCGTAGTGATGTATATGCTGCTCTCTGTATAGTTCCCTTTTTCGCCCACTACCATGGATATTTAATATTTATTCGTGGCAAGTGAAATTTGCTCACAAGAAAAGTGCATTATCTCGGTTTGTTCACATTTTTTGTTGGGAAAAACACAGCCCGTCAAATCATTCAGTGTATCTTCTGTAAACGAACACAACAGTGGATCAATGCAGAAAAACGTGATGTGTGAGGCCCTTTACAGCTACATTCACTCAATCATTTTGAGATCACAGTAGAATAACATCTTGCATGTTGACTGAGAAAGAGTTGGAGGGAGGACTCTTTGAACAATATGGGTCTAGTCTATGACTGTTCTAATTCCCATGGGAATTAGTATCTGGTTGGTGGGTAGTGATGATTATATGACTGTCCATCTCCTGACATTGCATTGATTCAATCTCTATGGCTTGTAAAACAAGCGTGTTGACATCAGCAGTATTTGCATCGAGGTTGCTGACAGTCTCTGTCACGGGGGCGGTTTGTGTGCTCACTGCTTCCTCAATTCCCCCATGTATCAAAATGCCATTGCCAGGCTGATGACATTTTGCATTGAGCTTGTTCACCTCACCAATATGTTTCTCATTCGCATTCAAGTCCTCTTTCTGGACAGCAGTATCTTCGCTGTAGTCTTCATCACTCACTCCATTCTCTTGGACCGTATGGTCCTCTGTAATGTCTGCTTTATCATGATCTTTAGTATCAGGCATGTTCTCCTCACAAGCATCACAGTGTGTAACATTTACAGTTGTAGCTGTGCTTTCAAGTACCTTCTCTCTGTGATGCTCAGCATTGTCTTCCTTGACAGCACTGAGATCCCGAGTTACTTCGTTATTATGGATCCTTACTCTTTGATCTTCTTCATAAAGATCCTTTTTATGGGTTTGTCTAACAGTGCTTTCCTGTTCAAGTCCAGCATCTTGACCTCCCTTCTTCGCTTCATTGATATCATCAAGAGTCTTTTCCTCAATGACTCCATCTACTGAGGTAATGTCAACAACATCTTCGCCAACAGACGTTTCTTGATCAAGATCTTCTTCATTGCTTGTATCTCCTTGCAGAGGCTTGTCTATCTGTGTAACAGTATATTCACAATCATGCCTTTGTAGATATTCATTTCCACCCTCTTCCTCGGTCTCTACAGAACCAACAAGGTTCGGGTGGACTTCAACTACTAGTTTAATACAGCTCTCTCCCTCGGAGTCTGAAACGTCTGTACGTTCATTTGGAGGTCCACTGAATGTGGCTCCTGGACTTTGCAATGAAGGGAGGTGAGGGGCAGGGCTGCAAAGAGAAGTATAACATTAGGAGATAAGTGGTCTTAATGTTACAACATTATGTGCTTTATGTCACAGTTTTTACCTCTCTACAGATTCATAGGAAACAGAGGTGGGCCATAATTCTTGGGCCCCGTCCCCTTCCTCCTGGACCCAGCCGAGGTTGGAGGAAGCATAATTCAGAATGGCCTCTGTCACAGTGTAAGGGGTGTGACCCTGCACACAGTCCTCAATGTGCTTGACAGGAAGTTGAGTCTGCAGGAAAAGATGAAGTTGGCTATCTGACAGGCATACCGTCATGTGCACCACCCTGTAGATGAATAGGAAAAGCCAGAAAACTGTTTAACATTTAAATAATATTTCTCTTAATAATTTTTAATAATTTTATTTTTTAACACCAGCAAACAGTAGAAGATTTTGACTAAAGTGCTAGACTGACTTATCCAAGAAGCTCTGAAGACCCTTTCTCCTTCTTTCAATGAAGTCATCATTAATAAACGAGAAGAGAGACTTTTTGGGAAGATCAGGAACAGGCCTGTGGGAAATAAAGCAATGCATTATCGGTAACTGGAAAATGTACGATTTTTTTTTTTGATGGAATAAAAAAAGTCCCAACTACATGGCAGAATGATAACATTGCTTACAGTACATTTCAAATCATTTTAATTTTTAATTTGCATATCTGTCTAATTATATCCTATAAGTATATATTTAAAATATATATATACTTTGGCTGAGATATGCAGTATATAAAGCCATACTGCCATTTGGAAGTGTTTGTGCAAAGGAACTTACACCAGACCAGTATTCTTTTGCAGCTTTTTCTTCAACCACACAAACTCGCTGTATCGCCGTCTCACACAGGATGTTTTGGCAGTGAATGCTTTACTGTTTGTCTAGTAAATGAAACCAAGTAACCAAATTCAGATTACTGATACAGTTAACATGAGTCCTGACGAAAACAACAGTTAAGCAACAGAAAAATAAGAACATGTATACTAGTAATGGACTATAGTAATGGTATCTGCCAATATTTGGCCATTTTGAGAATACGGTCTTCTTGTATCATATTTTCTGTGCATTATATTGCATTATGTACAGTATTTCAGACATAGCCCACCTTGCTCTCTATATATTGAAATACACGTCATTAAAAATATAAAGATAACAATAGAGGCACAGAAACTCCTATCGAGCAACTCCACAGATAAGACAGAAATAATGAAGTGAGGACATTTGAGGCTGTGATTCAATCAACAACACAACTGTAAACAATACAGGACTATCAATCAGTTAATAAAAAGTATATTAATACATGTAACATTTTTGTTAAGAAATTATTTATAAAAATGTCATCTTAACATCTAAATCTGGGGCCAGTTGCATAAACTTGTGTCTTAAGAACTAGTTTGACCAACTAGAATTTAACCAAGGGTTAATCTGTTTTACTTTCCCCATTCAAATTACACTGATGTACCTTTATGTGACTAAAAAAAGTTATGTCCAGTCTTAAAGGGAAAAAAATGACTAACTTATAAGACTAGTCTAAGCAGTTTATACAACTGGCCACTGTTTTCAAGTAGAACTGCACAATGAAGTATTAAAAAGTCTTTGGAACTTGGAAAGAGTCACATTATTAGATTGTAATCTGGTAACATTATTAGAAATCCTTGAGGCAGAAATACTCACATGAAGGAAAATTTTGAAGTCCACATAGGAGTTCCACGACCCTTCGTTCTGAACACGAGGATCCTGAACTCTCACTGCAATGAATTCCTAAAGAAAAAATAAAGGAACATTTTTTAAGATCAAAACATACAGTTCTCAAACATTTATGACATTTTATACCTTTAAAAAGAAAATCCTACAGCCCATCTTCTAAGCCTCAACATCTGAATGACCCAGCCTCTATCTTAGACCCTTAAGATCTCATTGCTTAGGGGTTTTAGTACAATATTCAGATCTGTCATTGCACAAAACACAGCCAAACTGGAAAGAATAAGAAGATCTTACATCTTGCTCTTGACTTTTGATCATCCTACCAGAGGTAACACGGCACAATGGACATCTGTGGAAAAACAGTGAACATGAGTCATCAACCACAACAACAACAAACATCCCTTATCATGCATGTTTTACTAAGTTTATTAACTCACATGATTTTTTCTTTGGTTTTCAACAAATTGAGGAAAGCAAATATCTTCACAAATCCATAAAGGGAGAAATCAACAGATTCCTCAGAATTACTGTCTCTCCCAAACATCACAAATTGTTGGTTTTGAGTATCTATGGGACAGACATCTCCTGACTCGCTCTTTTAACCCTTGTGATGAATCATCTGCCCCTCCTCTTCCTCTAAAAGTCCATTAATCGTGACTATTCTTCACTTCTGTGGTCAATAATGTGATCTAACGTTGCTCGTGATTATATAGCAGTCATTTGGTATTAATGAACACTTTGGCATTAATGTACTGGATTTTAACCCGATAACTTCTTGTCTGTTATCTGTCACAACACTTCTTACTAGAGAACAGTTAGAAGAGGCGTTTTCGCTATTTTTTTATCTTCTCAAGTATGATACTTACTGTAGTGCTCGATTTCCAGGTTGTAATACAGCCAACGTTAGCGCGTTAATGATCCCATAGATATGAACGTCAAAAAATAAGGCAAAACCATTACCTTTCTCCTTATCCAATCGTGAACCGATGTTTGGTATTTCACTTAGATTGTATTCAAACACAGATAAAACAGATAAGAGATATTAAAAACACGTCCAAAACATTATTGAGTAACCGAGTAACGTGATCATCAGCTTCCTTTTTCTTCAGCTGTGGTTTAAACAAGCTGATGTAAGATGCTGCCATCTAGTGTTCGGGTGGTTATGAATTATTGGTCTGTTTATGATGATAAAACAAACGAGTTTGAGACACAGACAATATGTACTGCTTATATTTTCCCTTTAAAGTTGACTAATAGATAGGGTGGGGAAAACGCCCGTTTGCTTGGGGTAAAACTTAAGTTACCCCAGTTGGATTCGCTTTCCACTATCATAGTTACCATGGTCTAATCCTTTGTCCATATCATTTTAAAGGTTACAATTAACAACAGAGCCCAAACTATTACATTTAGTTGCTATTTATTTTTACATATAATAAAGCCATAAGGCAGGTTTTGCATTTGCACTTCTAAATCTAATTATAAAATATTTATTTCCTATTCCGTCAAATTATTTTTAGTTATTTAGTTATTAGCATAGCTTAAATTTAACGTAACAAACAATTAAGACATTACAAACATATAAAGTAAATATAATTAATGTGCTGATGCATATATTTAGTGAACTAGTGCGGACACTAAAGGACTTGCCTGAGGTAAATATGTGAGATATTGTCTAATAAAGATATTGTACTATAATAAAACCGTGAAGGGTGAAACCAACACCTATCAATAATACAGCAATTGCCTCAAAAATCTGTCATTTAAAGATCTGCATACTTAATACAGTAAGAAAAGATTATTAATGTTGAAATGTACAAACTGTAATGACCCCAACACGCGAATAAAGCCCGCGCTGCGTCATTTAAAATATCCGAGGAAACGGAACATACTTTTGATTAAATTACCCGTAAGCTTGCTTACTAAAAATATAACGCTAATTATTAACCATAAAATCCATGAATAAACCAGCTCGGTCAAAATAACCCACCCCGCTTGTTCTTCCGTCAATCGACCATGTGTTTCATAATTTAGAGGGTTTGTTTTTAACAGCAGAGAATGAAAAAATAGAATAACGGCTTAAATTAAATGTATTTATAATGACGGTCAAAAGGAAGATTTCCTTCATTAATTGTGTTTGCGAGGGCGAGTAATATTATTATTATTATTATTATTATTATTATTATTATTATTATCATATGACTCTTAATATGTTTCTGTTCGCTATGTTGGTTTATAGACAAAACATCTGCATTTAAAACGCAAACCAGTGGAGCGCTACGTAAATACATTAAACTGAGGGAAATATTATCTAATTCGACATCCTCCTTAATGAAACGAATAACTAGACGCTTTGCAATGAAGGGAGGTGAGGGGCAGGGCTGCAAAGAGAAGTATAACATTAGGAGATAAGTGGTCTTAATGTTACAACATTATGTGCTATTAATATTAATATTGCATGTAATATTGTGTCAATATTACATGCAATATTGACACAAAATGCTGCATATTTCAATTATATGACTTTAAAATGCCAAAAACAACACTTACCCGATGCTTTATGTCGTGAGGCAAGAAGAGAAAATGGCGCCGTAGTCTCACTCTTTTTATTTATTTTTTATTTGTATTAAGAACAATGAAGCATTACAAATAAAGCGAGAAACATACATTTAAGAAAGATATATTCAAAAGATTACAAATTCGCGCCATTAGTCTCACTCAGCTTCGCGCTCGACTGGTCATGTGATGCCACAGGCGTGATGCGTCTGTTCTACTCGTGACGTCACAGAAAGGCAGAGCGAGTTCAGTTCGGCGATTATCAGAGTGGGTGTCCTGCGGTCAGCGAGAAGCGGCAGTTTATAGACACAGCAGTGGTCTAGAGTCAGGCCTGTGGAGATGGAGAGCAGCAGTGACGTGTTCGAGGACTCGTTTGAGTTCTTCCCTGAGGAGATGGAGAGCAGCAGTGACGTGTTCGAGGGCTCGTTTGAGTTCTTCCCTGATGAGATGGAGAGCGACTCGTTTGAGTTCTTCCCTCATGTGGAGATGGAGAGCAGCGATGACATGTTCGAGGACTCCATTGAGTTCTTCCCTGAGGAGATGGAGAGCAGCAATGACGTGTTCGAGGACTCGTTTGAGTTCTTCCCTCATGTGGAGATGGAGAGCAGCGATGACGTGTTCGAGGACTCCATTGAGTTCTTCCCTGAGGAGATGGAGAGCAGCAGTGACGTGTTCGAGGACTCCTTTGAGTTCTTCCATGTGGAGATGGAAAGCAGCAGCGGTCAACCTTCCATTAGGTTAACCAGTATTGTTAACCAATATTCTCTGCTTGTAGAAAAACTAAAAAAATATTGGAAAGGCTGTGCTTGTGTACAGACATCGGGTTCCCAGGCAGTAAAACATTGCTTCAAAACTCTCAAAACCAAAGTATGTCGTCGTGTGAAGCGTTCACACACATCACACACATCCAGGCATGAGCCGAATGCAGCCACGGATCCGCTCGAGACCAAGCAAAAGCTTGATGGCACTAAACCATTAACAAGCACTTTTGTGCCACCACAGGAGCGACCCCACACATCCAGACAAGAGCCGACAGACTGTGAGTCTCCGGTTATTACCGCTCTGATCATGTAGTGCTGACGGTCTGCAGCCGAGCCTCAGGTTAGATGGCGCGACCCCAACCCCATCCACAGCCGAAAGCTGCTCTTCTCAACATCATCAGCTGCGAGGTGAGAACTCTTCCTTTATTCCACTGATCCACAAACGAATGCAAAGAGATCCGCCAACTGGCATTCATTTGTGAATCACCAAAATGTGCACACAAGACTCCGCCCACCGTCTGCTGCTGACCAAATCGCAGCACCTTCTCACTACAACCAGTTAGGGCGATCTTGCTCCTTCGTCTACGCCGGCTGAGATAGGAAGAGTTATCAAGCCAAGCGACAGCAATGTGATTTAATCACCTTTGAAAATATTAGCGAAAGAAACCGCACGCATCCAGGCATGAGCCGACCACAGCCACGGATCCGCTCGAGGCCGAGCAAACACTTGATGGCGCTAAACAATTAACTAGCACTTTTGTGCCACCAAAGGAGCGACCACACGCATCCACAGCTAGCACTTTACATCTCTAAATAGAACCCCCGGAATAAAAGCACCACCGGGGGTCAGATGGCCGTGCATTTTGGGAACCGGACCAAGAATTTTTCCTCTCTGTCTTCTCTCTTCTCTGTCGCTCCTCATGCTTGCGTCTCCTTTCTCTCGCCTCGTCTGTTCTGACCCACAGGTGTTGCAGATGCCGTGACTGGATCGGTGTGGAGTTAAGCCTCGTGAGGACCCTTGACCTGCGGGGGGGTGTGGGGTGTTAGTCATGCTCCTGGTAGGGGTGGGGGTGGTGGGTTCCGTCGATATAATTCATGTTTTTGGGGGATGGGGGTTGAAGACATTGAAGGGGTGTGGGTGGGGTGTTGTGGGAGTTAGTCATGTTTATGGGGGTGGGGCTTCAGTCGCGGTATAATTCAGTTGTGTGAGTTGGGGGTCCCATTGGTGGTGGTGGGTAGGGGTAGAGTGGTTATGTGGTTGGGGGTGGGCAGTGTTGTAGGTAGGGTTGGGTGGAGTCATGGGTGCTAGGTGTTGTGGGTAGAGTAGGTGGTGTTGTGGGTAGGCGGTGTTGAGGCTGTGGGTGGTGTTGGGTGGGGAGTGGGATGGTGGGGAACCTCCAACTCTCACAGCACCCCCATTCCCTCAAAGGCCGGAGGTGCTCATGGGACGGCGCTCTACACTCCCAGGCACGGTGTCGGCAGCACTCGGGGGTTTGGACGGATGAGGAGAGCGAAGGAGATGGAAGCATGAGGAGCAGCAGAGACGGGAGAGGATAGAGAGGAAAATAAAAACATTGTCTCGTTCCCAAAATGCACTGCCATCCATAAATTAAAATAAAAGAAATAATAATTCAAAACAAAGTATATATATATATATAAAAAATAAAAAAAAAAAAAAAAAAACATTATAAGAAAAAAAGATAAAAAACGCATTATAAAAAAAATATTAAAAAAAGAATAAAAGGGGTTAGCGCTACTGAGCCTTCACGTGGCGACCCTGTTTTTACTAATTTTACAGTACCACACAGTTCTAATCACCACAGAAACCACCAACACAAAGCCAAACGATATGAGAGAGGAGAAATATGCAATAACTTAAGGGAAACTGTACTTGTTTTTCACATAAATATGCTTGCAACCAATTGCTTTATTACATAATTGTTCTTGTAATCACTTATCTATCATGCAAATATGCTAATTAGAATATGACATGGCCTAAACATGTGTCAGGCACCAGTATTCCTGGTCCAGGAGGAAAACAAATGAGTAATGGGCATTTTGAAGGTCCTGTTCTTCGTGATCCCATCTTTCAAACTTTAGTTAGTGTGTATTCCTGGTCCAGGAGGAAAACAAATGAGTAATGGGTATTTTGAAGGTCCTGTTCTTCGTGATCCCATCTTTCAAACTTTAGTTTTAAATTATACCTGTAAAATTATAAAGCTCAAAGTTCAATGTTGTAATGTTGCTGTTAGAGCATAAATAATACCTGTAAAATTATAAAGCTCAAAGTTCAATGCCAAGCGAGATATTTTATTTAACAGAAGTTCCTTTTCAAAGCCTACAGCGAACGGCCGGTTTGCACTACATCCTGCACTTCCCTAAGGAACTAACCTCCGCCCACAAGAATACCCAATAAAAGGGGGTGTGGTCTTGTTGCTCTCCCACGTGGAGAAGAGGAAGTGTTGCTTTTGTAGAGTGTGTTGGTTGCCATGTCTACAATAACATTGAGCGCACCCATTTCCCCGTTATGGTAAGAGGCGTGACCTTTCTGGGCAACGTGCGCTAAGCTGCTGTTGAATCACAACACGGGAACCGCTGGTACAATCAGAACTCGTTACATATTTCTGAAGGAGGGACTTCATAGAACAAGGAAATCATTAGGCTGTTTTTCCATCAGTGAAAACAGTGGTATACAGATAAGTAAATTGTGTGAAAAATACTGTTTTTTTACACGTGAAGCATGAACACATGTTATATTGCATTGCACACTGTAAACACAATCAAAGCTTCAAAAGCACATGAAAAAGAGGACCTCTAAGGACCTGATGGCCGCCATTTTGGAAATGGGGCTTTTCTTGGAGTCAAAATTTGGTAAACTTTTTGTAGGTTTTTAAGTGCATCTGATACCACTGAGAATTGAGATTGGGCACCCCTGACATGTAATGTGATTGTCACTGAATCGATAAATTATGCTTTATTTCAAACACATTTTCATCAGAAAGGACAAAACAAGCAGATTAATTACAATGATTTCAAACTGGCATTATCTTGAAATAATGATGTTTTAAAGTCACAGCACTCTGCATTGTGGCTGGATGACACCGTTGTTCTTAAAGATGTATTTTCCACAAATTAAAATGAACTAGTAAAGACAGCACACACACATCTTAACCCCTTAACCTTTGTTTAGCACTGTCCAAACTTTAATGGTTGTAATTCGAGAATGCTTTGTAATATAACATATTTTACAAACAAATTTTTACTCTATAATTACAATAAAATCAAACGTGCAACTAAGTTGTGTACCAAATTTGAAGTTGATATCACAATTATTGAAATTTTAGGCGCTGTACCAGAAATGGCCACCGGGTGTAACTCGCATTGAATTTGTTTAATGCGTTCATCCGTAACAACTTTATAAACTTATAAACTTTATTTCACAACACAGTCACCAAATATGGAGCCCTGAGACGATATGTCAAGATTATAAAAGTTAAAGGTCCCATGGCATGGCATTTTTCTATTATTTTATAATGTTTCCTGATGTGTACTTATATTGTTAGTATGGTTTTTACATAAAAAAGTCATAATTTAGAAATAAAACACATTTTTTCTATCCTGTTATTACCCCTCTGGCTGAATGCCCTGTTTCAATAATAGCGCTGTGCTGTTAGCGTGAGCTTATTTGTATCTGAGAGTTCTGATCGCTCTCTGTAGTTGAATCACTTAATAAGGGATTTGTTTCATGCTACTAACAGAAACGATCGTTTTAGTCACTGGCTTGATTCACTGATGCATTACACTTAGGGCATCAAGATGGCGATCGACGATCTAGAAAGAAAGTCTGAGTGAACTTGAATGATTAGCTGCACATCAGAAATCACTGATCACAGATCAGGCATTAATGAACACTGCTACTCACTGTTTGACGCGGTGCTGTCGAATCCATATCATAAAGTCTGTTTGTAAAGCCTGTGCAGACATAAACTGAATACATTTTCTCCGAATGCTATGGGAGGGCAAAGCAGAGAAAGGGGAGGTAACCTTTACTGGTATGACATCATAACAGGAAAATTCCAGATCAGCTCGTCTGGGCTGTCATTTTCTCAAATCTGTGATCAGTGATTTCTGATGTGCAGCTATCATTCATATATATATGAGAGAGAGAGAGAGAGAGAGAGAGAGAGAGAGAGAGAGAGAGAGAGAGAGAGAGAGAGAGAGAGAAGAGCTTTATTTAAAAAAGAAAGGGGGATAAATAGGACAAAAGCATTACCACCTTTAAAAATAAAATAAGCTTCAGAAGACTAATGTCATCATAACTAAAGGTGGTCCAACAGTTCAGGTTTTTTAAAAATCTGGCTTGCATCAGGCATTTCCTTTGGGTTCTCTGAACCCTCGTGAAAAAAAAGTATACTTTATTGTATTTCAAATATATTCTCTTTTCCAATTGTATATTGGAAATATACTAAAAAAAAGTGTACCATCTCTAAATATATAAAAAGTATATTAGCATCATATTTTCACAATACAACTTTTAACACACTTTAAAATAATTGTATTTTAGTATATTTTCTAAAAATATATTTTCTAAAAATATACTTAAAATGAAAGTTCTGTGTACTTTTGTAAAGTGTACTTATTAATTGTACTTATCGTGTTACAATCATACACACATCAATATTAAACTAACAGCACACTTAAAATACAACGCAAGAAAATATGAGTTGAGTAGAATTCAAATGTCTCTTCAATTGGTCTGTGACCAATCAGATTGTGTTGCTCAATGCCTGCAGCCAATCAGAGACAGAGCTGCTGACGGTACTCGTCTGGCTGACGCTGGCTCACTCGCGGGAGGCCTTGCAGGTGACGTACAATGTGGGTTGACATTATTTATTTAATAAAACATGAGAGCGGAAAGTACATGGCTCATTCTTCAACCAGTTCAATTACGCCACATCGCAGCCTGAACTTGATGGTGATGATAAACTGTTTTGGAATAAAACGGCCTAACGAGAATCGGAGAAAAAGTCCTGCTGTTTGGAGGTAAATAATAAGTTACTGTTAAACTAATGTAACTAAACGTGAATAAAAAGTTGTATGCAGCCGATCTTATCTCTTTATGTTCTGTTAACAGATGCTGATCTTCACGAGTGTTTGCTGTCTCTGGTGGTGTGTAAGTTAAGCGCCTTCAGACGCAAGTGTAACAATCATCAGCTCATCAGAAAATGGCATATCATGTGTAATTTATATTTATGTATAGAGACGGTAGGTGGAATAAGTTCAATAATATATTTTCCAACATCTTCCAGTGTTCATTTAATGAAAAACATAAGTTAATTTTGTTTAGCTTTGCTGAAACCATGTGAAACCATTAATAAAAACCGTTGGGCTTGTTAATGAAATGTCTCTTCATTAGTTATGTTTGTTAGATATATATATATATATATATATATATATATATATATATATATATATATATATATATATATATATATATATATATATATATTGCTTGTGTGTTCTGAAGATACTGGTAATTAATTTATGTACTTACAACACAAATAAAGTATAATATAACACAAATAAAGTACACTTATAATACAAATAAAGTACACTTATAATGCAAATAAAATATACTTATAATACAAATAAAGCACATTTAATATCACTAATCAAGCATGTAATTATGCCCTATACTTAAAGTGTACTAAGTATACTTAAAGTTGTTCCAATTTAGCACATAAAAGTACACTAAATACACTTAAAGCTATGATTTAACATAACTTAATTACAACTAAAATATACTTAGTACAAACTGTTGTACTAAGTTGTTTCAAAATAGCACACTTAAAGTTAACTATTCATTAACAAACTTCAAGTATATGGAAAATTAGTCTGGCTGCAAGTATACTTAGCATACTTTTTTTTCACTAGGGAAATCTCAAATAGAAAACATGATGTTACTTAAGAACAAGTCAATTCAGTTATCATACATACAGTCACATTCAAGAATGTTGACATTCTAAACACAATATGATTCACTTAAGAAAAAAAATTATATTCAACAAAAACTAAATATTCAAATTATGATTTATAGTATCGTTAAATTATGTTTATTTAATTTATTTTTCTAAAATCTATTAATGCTTCAATATCAAAGGAAACGTGTCTTTCTTCGTATAGGATTAGTATTGCTGCCCTCCACAGGTCAAAGTTTGAACTAGATTCTTACCTACAGCCCTGTGTCCTGCAGGTATTGTAGAACTGTCTCAGAGATTAGAAAAAGCCTCAACAAAAAATACATTTCTTTCTACTCTACTTTCTACATTCTAGGAAAACTACTGACTACCTGACATGGCTCCCACATTCACACAATCCAGAAACATTTCCTTACAATGCACAAAGAATATTGTTAATCATTATATAGAATAAAATATAAGGTTCCATTCTCTATTTCCACAGTATTTGAACTGACATTAACAACCTTTACTTGAATTGTTCTTTTCATTAAAAAAAAATCCTTAATCCAATTAAATATTCATCCCCTAACTCCCAAGTCAAAAATTGTAATCATTGATCCTTCCTTCCACAAAGAATCATATGCCTTCTCTATATCCAGAAATACACTCACTACTATTTCCTGATCTAAAACTGTAAATGACTCCTTTGTTGATCTTCCATTCCTAAAACCCTTCTGGACATCAACAAAGAGTCCTCTGTTTTCTAAAAAATATACCAGTCTGTTGATTTCCATCCTTTCCATAACCTTACAGAGCACTGCCATGAGTGCTATAGGACGGTATGAGCTAGGGTCTGATGCCTCTTTGCCTGGCTTCAAGATAGGAACCACAACTGCATGTTTCTCTTTGGGCAAATATCCTTCTCCAAACACAGTATTAAACAAAGCTAAGATTTCTTCAAGTACAGTATCTTTCAGATGTTTAAATAACTCATAAGACAACTCATCTCTCCCTGGAGTAGTATTAGACCCAGACATAATTGCATCCTTCAGCTCTTACATAGTAAAAAAAGAGACTAATTGGATTATCATTTTCTAAACTCCTCTCCAGCTTCCACTGATTAATTGCCATCAACTCTTCCCTTTCAACACCCATTCTCTATGATCTATGCACTTGAACCATCTACACACGTCTGCTTTTTCCTTATTGGAAACTGCTACCACCTCACCCTTCTGTAATACTGGTATCGATCTTCGCCTATATTTTATATTTTATTAAGCATTTTCTTAAGTTAATTCACTGAAGGCTACAAATGCTAGGTAAATAAGTTTATTAGTACAATATATAACGTTACACATTCATTATCTTATGCCTAATATGATGAAATTGGCTTCGTTAGTGTCCTTTTTTAATTCAAAATGGCGAAATTAGACACAATTTTATTAGTTTGCCTAAATATTTTTGTCAGTTATTTAACATTTCTATCCTAAAACAGCTGTCAAATACGAAATGTCTAGTTTATACTTAAATCTCACACTAAAGCGTTGTGCCATTGATGAGAAGATCTTTGGTGCTGGCAATATCCTTGCAGCACTAAATTTGCTCTATTGGTCAATTTTTTTAAAATTTGCTCTATTGGTCAATTTGTTTGATTTGCTCCCAGCAGCCATCTATAATAATAATACATCATCCATGTTGAGGAATTTTCGTGCAAAGCATGATAGTGCCAGATCCTTTGTCCAAGTTGCGTTGAACAACGGGTGAAAGCCAGCCTAATTTTTCTTTTTCTTTTTCTTTTTTATCCAGTTGTTCATTTTCAAGGATTGGAAAAATTAAGTGGTTAAAATGTATATATGTGTGTGTGTGTTTGTTATAGCCCCATGCAGGGCCCTACGTGTTCTTAATCCGGGCCTGGCACTGTGTACTGTGTGACATTTTTGCTCATGTTCATGTCTCTTGCCCTTGAAGAAATCTGTTAAATGATGTTCAAACTTTCCCAATTAACATTACTAAAGCAAGATCCAGTTAAGAATGTCAAAAAATTGTTGCTCTAACAACGTTTTAATTTATCAAATTACAGTCAGTAACAATACAGATCAAATGTAAATAACAAGTACGCAAAACAAAGGAACAGATAAATAATAAGGTTGATACAGCATTGTATGAAATTGTACAAGAGAAGTCATGTATATGTCAGGTGGTTCAACACACAAGACTTCTGTATAGGATGCACCTGATATTCCTCCCTTACCCAGTGTTGATTGTATTTAATACAAATGTCTACCATTGTCCCAATACTGCTGCCATTGTTTCAGAATATTCTTTTTGATAATTGATTTAATTTCTGACCTACTAAATAAAATCTGGATATCTACTATTTCTCGGTCTATGGTCTTTTTTTGCTAATGTATCTGCCTCCTCATTACCTCTTAACCCAATATGAGCCGGGACCCTCAAAAGCTGAAGGTTCAACCGCTGGGGAGAAAGGGTGTGTGGTGGAAGTGTATGGAGCATAGACTGTAAAAAAAGGTATGGAGGCAAAACAGAGGAAGAGGTAAAAGAGGCAAATCACATAGTCACATTTCAGCTGAAATAATTAAGAAAAATGTTTGACTAAACGCATCACTGACTAAAACTGTTAATAAATAATATTCACCAAAAATGCTTAATTGTCATAGATCAGACATTCTGAATTTGACTACATTTTAGGGGGGAAAAAAGTTTAGATGCACACAGATATCAAGAATCAGCATATTAATCTCAACAATGGTGACACTTAATGCTGCAATGCATGCTGGGAGCTATGAGTTGGTGGCTTAGTAGGGTTGGAGCTAAACTCTACAGGACATCAGCTCTCTGGGACTGAACTTGCCTACCCCTGACTTAGGTTCAAAAATGAACTCTTTCTATTTTCTTTTTTAGTTTTTTTGAGAGTGTATGTGTGCTGTTCATCACAATTTCAATGCTGAGTCAACATTTAAACATTGAAATTTCAATTTGAATCTCAACAAAAATTTTGATTTGGATCAAAACTCAACATTGTATCATTGTCACCATGCTATCTGAGATGTGCTCAATTTAGCTGGGTATTTTTTTATCTGATAAGAAGACATGCAACTACAATGGAAATGCTAAACAAAAACTAATTTCACTTTGCCTTAACAGAGGAATTGACTGATAAATGGACTGGAGTCATCATAAGGGTTTGGTTGTAACATTTTAATGAACTGATACAACTATCCCAACCCCTAGCAGCAACATAGCTGACTGTTTTAGCATGTCGGTCTGAAGTTAGCATGAATGCAAAGCAACAGATTGAACTAGAAAGGGCTACTTTAGGTTATGTAAGTCAAGTAGTTGTATACAATACAATAAACACTAGGCAAAAAATAAAATACTTATTTTGACTCAAGGTTGCTGAAATATATAATAGCTAGGCCTATGGTATTATACAACCACTATCTTATGATATTAATGGTGTTTTCAGCACTCGAGTCATGAAATAGTCTCTGATGTCAGTGATGATGAAGGATTCATTCTACATGGCGTCTCAGTGGTGTTGAGCGTAAGAACTTTATCCTCTGTAATCTTCTTTAGCTTCTGTTGCACGCAGGTGGGGATGTCATATGGAGCTGCCGAGGCACACAGGGACAATGAGATATTTATTTAATTTGATAGCTACTTCGATCGTGTATTATAGCTGGTGAGTTTCTGACATTAATGTGGATCATTTGTATAAATTATTTAGTACTGACAAAAAGTTGATATTTGTTCTTTTTCAACAAAAGAAATGGAGGACACAGAGGTCCGACAGCAGAAGCTGGACAATCAGGTAAGTGTCCCATACATAGTATCTTTTTATTAGACATTTACTTATAAACTACTTTTGTCTTGCATATTTGATCAATAACATAATTTTTTCAGTATTATTTTACCTTTGACATTGCTGTCATGCTTAATGTCACGCTTAAATTAGTTCTTCAAATTTAAAGCTAAATAATGGATATGAATACAAACACCATGTTTTACTCTGAACCACATATGAGTTCAGACACAGAACCATATAATAAATTATGAAACTATTTCTACTTCATTATGTTTTGAGGATATGTATCTATTGTATAGTAATATCATTGCCGGATAGATGATCTATAATAAATAACTGGATGTTTAAAAGCAGTTTTTATCATGTCCACTCTCATAGCGTTCGCTTTTAATCAAGAAACAACAAAGAAGAAGGGCAGATGCCCGGATGGTCACAGCGAATCATGACATTCGTCCCAAAACACGCAAACAGAAAGCTGAGGCTGATGATACAGCTTTATTGATAAGCCAGTCTCAGAGCAACACTTCCCTCAATGGTTCGTACACACTTACACTATAGGATATCACTGTTGACATATATTTGTTTAGTAGTAATTATTTTCTTTTTGTAGAGCTTTACAGAAAATAACACCCTGCCTTTTTCTTGTCAGACACACAACCAGAGCAGATTTTTGAAAACACAGTGGAAGAAATTTGTTTAGGAGAACTGGACATTTCATCCAGGACAGAAGAGGTATTAAAAGAGGAAGCTCATTCTGTTCCCGTCATCACTAAGAAAATTGATCTAGAGATCAGCCCGCAGCACAGCGCTAAATGCACTTTAGACACAGAGAGCCAAGCAGATGGAAAGAAAACTAAGAAGAAGGCTGTGAAAAAGGGCCAAACAAAATGTAAGTGTTTTCACTATTTTAAATTGTCCTTTTTACATCTGCCTTATTGCGATGTGTATCGCACCTTGTTTCCACCACAGAATAAAAGGTAAAAAGCTAATTGCAACTTTTTTTTTCTGCGTTTCCTGCAGAAGTCTGCACATGCAGATTCCGTGTGGGCCTGCCCATAACCCTATCTCTCCACCCCTTAAACAGGTTAAGCTCCACCCTTGAGCTCCTGATGCTCTGCAGCGAGCACTACTTGCAATAGTGAGCCGGAGTTCTGACGTAGAACCCGGAAGCATGCACTGTGTTTACTACGTGAACAGCATAGGCGACTGACACAGAAATGAAAAAAAATGTTGGCTAAAGTCGTTATTTTTGTTGTTGTTTTTTTGCACGTCGCTTCATAACATTAAGGTTGAACCAGTGTAGTCACATGGACTATTTTAACAATGTCTTTACCTTTCTGGGCCTTGAAAGTGGTGATAATATAAACTCTTGGATTTCATCAAAAATATCTTAATTTGTGATCAGAAGATGAATGAAGGATTTACGGGTTTGGAACGACATGAGGGTGAGTAATTAATGACAGAATTCTTCGGTGAACTAACCCTTTAAGAATCAGCTGCTAAGATGGGTATTTTAACATAATTTTGCGTGTGTGTATCTAAGCAAGGAGACGTGAAAGAGGAATCAATAGCTTGCAATTTAATGTAAATATTTTGTAAATTTATGTAAATTATTTGCGAAAAAATCAGAATTGTGAGATAAAAAGTTGATTACCTTTATTTATTTATAATAGCAATTACCTTTTGTATTTTTTTTTATTCCGTGGCGAAAACAAGCTTCCATAGATGTGTCTTTACCATTTAATTGCACATTCTAGTACTTGAACCAAAACCTGCATTAGAGGCCAAGGAAAATGAAGGGAAAGAAGAAAACAGTGAAGAAGAAGGATAAGACAAACGAATCTAAGGAGAAAATGCAGACGGGGGAACAGTCTTGTAAGTGTACCGGAGATGTGTCTCTATTGTTAGGCATGACACAAGTTAAAGGCCATTTCCTGTGGCACAGGCCAGTGCCTCATCCATAAATAGGAAATTACCTGACATTGTTTTTGATAACATTCCAACTTGTGTGGTATTTTTCAGCAATTCAGACTGATTCAGTGGTGGAATTCAACATTAATGAAGAGAAAAAACCTGAATCGGAGAGTGAGGATGAAAGAAAAGACTGGACAAAGAGCCCCGTCCCTCCCACACCAAAGAAACAACAACAGCTGAAGCCAAGTAAAAAATAAATCATATTTGTCTTCATATTAACCTTTTTGGTTAGAGATGGTTTCCTTTGATTAGGCCTGTTTGGTGATGTCCGTTTTCTGTCATTATAGCGAGATGTCATCTCAGTGATAGTGAGGGAGAAAAACAGGACGAAAAAGAGGAGGACAAGAAGAGCGAAGCTAAAAAAACATCAAAGAAGTCTAAAAAAGCAGCAAAAAATAATAACGATCTTGCTTCTTTAAACTCCAACTATAAGGAGCCTTCCTCTGACAGTGACTCTCTGGACATGGGAAAGGTAAGATTTAGTAGAAATTCATTCATTTATATATACAGTCAAGAAAGAAAAAAAAAGAAAGAAACAATTTAGCATTGTTTTTCTTTCTTGTCCAGTCCTCTCCTATGTCTTTGGAGGATCTGGAACAGTTTGCCATGCGTCCTGCTCCAAGAGATGTGACTATTCAGTGCAGGATCACCAGAGACAGGAGGGGAATGGAAAAAGGGATGTATCCCACATATTACCTCCACATGGAAAAGGAGGATGGGAAAAGGGTGAGCAGGAGTGTGACTGTGAATAAAGAAATGTATCATTTTTTAATCTCTTAGTACATCATCGTTCTCTTGTCCAATGTTTCGGATGGGCAGGTCTTTCTGATGGCTGGCAGGAAAAGAAAGAAGTGTAAAACTTCAAATTATTTAATATCAATCGATCCTACTGATTTATCTAGAGACACTGACAGCTACATAGGCAAACTAAGGTGAGTAACATAAAGCGTCTTAATTTATCACAAATACTTTTATTGTTTGTAATTCTGCCTATGCAAAAATATATGATTTGTCTCCTCAGGTCAAATGTCTTGGGGACTAAATTCACTGTGTATGATAATGGCGAGAATCCAGAAAGGAAACAGTTCATCAAAGAAACGGATGCACTGCGACAAGAGCTAGCAGCAATATATTATGTAAGATGCTAATAGTGCATTAGATGTCTAAAGTAGGTTTTTTAAAAATGTATTTTCTTTATTGTGATCGCAAAAAAGCTTTTTCTTTACCTTCACACAGGAAAAAATGTTCTGGGTTTCAAAGGTCCCAGGAAGATGACAGTAATCATTCCGGGTATGCACGAGAATGATGAAAGAGTCGTTATTCGACCAAAGAGTGTGAGTATTTTAATGTGGATTCTAGTTTCCATTTTTTTGTTGATCATTATATTTCTTTTGGAAATACAGTACGATTGAAAAGTTTGGAGTTGGTACGATTTTATTTTTATATTTCTGAAAGAAAACTTGCGCTCCAAGGCTGCATTTGTTTGATCAGAAATACAGTAAAAATAGTAATATTGTGAATTTACATAACTATTTAATATTTTATATACACTGCCGTTCGAAAGTTTTTGATCTGTAAGATTTTTAATGTTCTTAGATGAAGTCTCTTATGCTCACCTGCATTTATTTGATTAAAAATACAAAAAAAAACAGTAATATTGTGAAATTTTATTAAAATATTAGAATGATTTCTGAAGGATCATGTGACACTGAAGACTGGAGTAATGATGCTGAAAATACAGCTTTGCTATCACAGGAATAAATAACATTTTAAAATATATTCAAATAGAAAACAGTTATTTTACGTTTAAATAATATTTCACAGTATTTTTTTTATCAAATAAATGCAGCCTTGGTGAAAATAAGAGACTTCTAAAACATTAAAAACTGATCAAAAACTTATATATGGCTTGGGGATATTTCTTACACTTCTCTTAGATAAATAATATAAAATACATTATGTGTTTGATTCACTGATTAAAACAACTCTCAATCATGTATATATTAATAAGGTTGTGAACATATGAATCTCTTTTGCATGTCCCAGGAGCTGGAGTCGCTGCTCATCCGATATGAGAATGGTAACAAAGAGAATCTTGTCACCCTTGTAAATAAATCACCCAGCTGGAATGAGCAAACTCAGTCGTATGTGCTCAATTTCCATGGCCGAGTTACTCAGGCATCTGTGAAAAACTTTCAGATTGTCCATCCAGATAATGGTGAGAAGTTATCCTTCTTTTACTCATTTTGTATTTGCTACACACTAAAAAATAAAGCTTCTTTATCGACATCAGTGGCTCCATGAATAACTTTTAACGTCTATGATACCTTTCCAAAAAGGTTCTCAATACTAATCCTTATCAATGAATATCCCTCTCCAGAGGACTACATCGTGATGCAGTTTGGTCGGGTAGCAGAAGATGTGTTTTCCATGGACTACAGCTTTCCCATGTGTGCCCTACAGGCATTTGCCATCACTCTGTCCTCCTTTGATGGCAAACTGGCCTGTGAATGAGCTTCATCCATCTGTATTTCTTTTCTTTTAAAAAGGGAAACTTTGCAGTACTTTAGAATATTAAATTCTCGCAGTCAGAAATGAAAGAACTTTAGATCTTCTCTATAATCTGCAAATTATGATGTACAGTAGCAACTTGATTTGTTTTACTAATTATTCATGAATATAGGGGAGAGCGGGCACAACCTAACACTTTCTGACTGTCTCAGTTTGTGTAAATCCACTTGGTGTTTAGAGTATTTCTTTTTTCCTATATTAATTTTGCACATGTCTTGTGCAGCTATGTGGTTTTGTTTAATTCATATGAAAGAATGGAAGTGAAATGTGACAACATGCCCCATAGGTGGCATTGTAACATGTGAGGGGCACATTGTAACATGACCAAATGACAGCTTAAAATGTTATCTTATATAATAAAAAAATATCCAAGACAAACTAAAATATTTTGTCAATAAAATACAATTATTAACTTTTTCAAATAAAATAATGGCATTTTTTATCACTAAAAATACACACATTTTTGAGTAGGCAACAAACACACGGCAAAACACAGCTATGCAAGTTTCGTCATGCCGGCATGTGTGGAAAGTGTTAAACCGTGTGTTAGGTTGTGCCCCATTCACCCCTACAATTAGTAAGTTGAAATTGTTCCATCTTTAAATGCTAAATTTAAGTCTGTTTTCCAAGCCTTTTAAAGCAAATCATGTGAATATTGTCCTTCCTTTATTATTTTTCCTTTCTATTTGTTTACATGAAAACAAAAGCTTGGCATTCATTGTTAAATAAAGACTGGATTGTTAATTATATGTAGTTACTCTTCTTAAGGTTACATTGACTTATTTTGTCCATCTTACAGGCTTACACTAGTAGTGTAATAAATATTGTAAACAAGCATGTTTCCCCAATAGGGGGCAGTAAAAGCTTTGATTATTTTTTCATTCGTCTGCGAACTAAAATAGAAGAAGAGCATGCCAAATTCGTATAACAACTGCATCGGCCCGTGTTGAACGATAAACATAACTTAAGTTTATCCATGTTATTTAAAAGCTATCATTCGGGAACCTCACAGCAGCGCCCATCAACACAATCTGCTCTGAAAGTTATTTGTGGAAGTTGGCTCTGGCGTGAAATGTGACTTTCAATGGAAACTCCCTCTTTTTAGATTTGAGTTTTTTGCGAGTTTGCAGACAGATGAGGAACGCCTGTTAAGACAGGAACTTTTCATCAGAGTTGGAATTAAGACACACGGAAAATGCGGGACCGGACTAAAGAACTGGGCAACGTGAGTACAAAGTAGGGCAATGCAATCAGGAAACCGGCTAACGAGCTAACGGGCTAGCCCGAGGATAGCGTACCCACTGCCACTTTCACGGGTCACATCCTGCAGCTATGTGACTTTTGATATATCTTTATGCCGAGCGTGAAAATATCATAAGTAAAATGTAACAAACTGAATGCTAACAACCTCCTGCTCTGCGCTCTAGTCTTGCAGTGTTATAGTTGGGGTGTGACTTTATTTATCCTGAATACACTAGCAACAATGCATGTTTGCAGTTGATTAAGTGAATTGTTTCCCAAGCATATTCAAAATGGCATCCATTTTCAATTATTATTTAGCACTGTTCACCGTTGGATTTGTCACACTTTCAGAAAGAAAGATTTAATATCACATCCGTTTAGAACCCTGTTTCTTCTCATTACACTGAATTATGAGCTCTTAAATTTGTCTGATATTAAAAGAATAAGAGTTAACAAATTATATAGTTCACAAATAACTATTTAAAAAAAATAACTGTCTTTAATGTATCTTGCTAGACTGCTGATGCCTCAGACGAAGATGAAGAAACCATAGCTCTCATGATAAAGCCTGGATCTGGGAGCTCCGCAAATGAAGAAAAAGAAAATGAGGCTTTCTTCAAAAAGGTTAATATTTGGCCATTGTATCACATTGATCTTTTATTGGAAGTATCACTGCATCTTTTAAAGGTGCACTATGTAGGATTTTTACAGTAAAATATCCCAAAACTATCAGGCCAGTGTTATATATTTTGTTCAGTTGAGTTCTTTCAATATCCCAAATGTTTCCAACTATTTGTAAATTGTGAGAAAATTGCTATTTTATCCAAGGAACCGGGATGTGTGAAGGAGTCGCCTGACAATTGCGTCAAATCTGCGTTACCCTCGGTTTCTGGTATTATTTGGCAGAAACGCTTTACTTTCACTGGAGTGTGCAACAAGTGTCATAGCAGCCGCCGAGCGAACGCACAGAGTAACGTCATAACATAATTTTCAAATGTATCTAATATGATAAACAGAGCTGCGTTACCTCATACTCATGACGGGAAAAGCGGAAATGGTGCCAGCAACTGTGTCCCGTCATAATAAAAGTCCCACTGCTAGGGAGCCCTTTGTTGTGTAACAATCACTCCAGCAGCCTTTCTCAGCTCCCACAACACTCGGTCCTGCTCTCCTTCATACTGCAGTAACATTAATAACCACATACATGAACATGATTTCTGCCCAAGTCCTATCCTGATTCTTTTCCACCGGCTGTGAGGTGAAGACCACATGTTCCAATCAGTGTTAATTTTGACAGCAAATTTTGATTTAGTTTTAGTCATAGTCTTTTGACTAAAATGCCATTTAGTTTTAGTCTTATTTTAGTCACCTGAATTGTTTTTAGTTTTAGTCTAGTTTTAGTCGACTAAATATCAAAAGATTTTAGTCGACTAAATCTACAGTAGATTTGGTCGACTAAAATCTAATGAGTTTAGTTAAATTGTAATGCATTAATTGAGTATTTAAGCATTACATAACCAACTGTTACTTGAACTGACATTGTGACATTGTGTTTTTGACATTAAAAATACGAAAGAGAGCTCAATTCACTTTTTTTGGTTTGTTTAAAAAAAAAACATCTATATATTTTTAATACTTTGTATTTATGTTTTAGTTAGTATATCAGGTTAAACTAAAGCTTCAAGTTTGTTTATTTATTTAAGTAATGGAGAATTAATTTTTTTAATGGTTTTGTGTAACTATTATAACCCTGATACTGAATATGTGGCAAATACTGGTCTTTCCTCCTGACTATGAATTAAATGGGAATGAAATTAAATTAAATGGGAATGAAATTAAAATTACAGTTTATTATGTAACCAAAAACTAATATATAATTTGTGACTTTTAATTATAAACAAGCTCGGAATACACCGGGACTCTTATTTTGAAACGCCTTATTATTGCAGTTGCAGCTGCTCTTTGAAGTTCAGATGAGGGAGATAAAATATGCATTGTTACAAACGTCTAAAACATATTACAATATAAACATGGTAAAGTAAACATTGTCCTTATTCATCAGCATTAATTCATAAACAATTTCCTGATATAAATGTGTTATTCATTGATTGAGCCGCTCTGAATTGAGTTGAGTATTGGAGATGTAGTATTGGAGAGTATTATTTATTAACCGCTGTTGAGTATTGGAGATGCGTGAGCCTGGAGAAGCTCAACAGCGCCATGTTTTCCTACCGTTAGATCCGCACGTTACAACCTTTAGACCAGGGGTGGGGAACGTTGATCCAGAAGGGCCACTCTCTTGCAGAGTTTAGCTCCAACCCTGAAAAAAACACTCACCTGCCTGTAATGTTAGAAATCCTGAAGACCTTGATTAGCTTCAGGTGTATTTGATTAGGGCTGGAGCTAAACTCTGCAAGAGAGTGGCCCTTCTGGATCAACGTTCCCCACCCCTGCTTTAGACTGTATAAGGTTACAACTCAAATGTGCGCATCTGTTACACAGGACATCAGTTCTGACTGGATCTCTTCTCCAATCGTCCCTCCCTGACATTTTCATTTCGTTTTTATTCGTTGACGACAATGACAGTAGATTTTCGTCATAGTTTTTGTCATCCAACACTAGTTTTTATTTAGTTATCGTCTCGTTTTCGTCAGTGAAAAAAGGTTGTTGACGAAAATTATGACACAAAATATTCGTCAACGAAATTAACACTGGTTCCAAGATTATGCACTCAAACTTGGCGTCATCAAACTACGCCTTTGTTTTGAATAGGTGATTTCTAGTGGATGGAA
The DNA here is from genome assembly GCA_023029165.1 of Gobiocypris rarus. Classification (NCBI taxonomy): domain Eukaryota; kingdom Metazoa; phylum Chordata; class Actinopteri; order Cypriniformes; family Gobionidae; genus Gobiocypris; species Gobiocypris rarus. The sequence continues at coordinate 17,836,184 of CM040920.1, forward strand.
AAGTTACATAGTGCAGCTCTAATAGTAATATATACATTTTTACACATACATTTTTAGAGAACTGCAGAGAAGAAGCTTGCTCTTTTTGTAAACAACTCCAGAAATGAGTCCCTATCTCCAAACTCCATGTTAACCGATACTTGGGATCTTGTAATGTCAGTTATTCAGCATAAATTACTTTTTTTTTGTTTTTTATTGTTGTAGTTTGTATGGTTTGGGCTTACAAAGTTCTCAGAGTGAAACATATATTCACTAATATTTATATAATATTCAATATTATTGTCACAATTATCTTCTTTTTTCTCTATATAGGTTCAGGAGATTCGAGAGGGGCTCGAAACTATTAAGAAGAAGGTGTCTGAATTAGAGAACAAACAGAAAACAGTGTTAGGAGTCGCACTTCCAGAGGACAGTGAGTAGTTTAGCTTAGACTTGGGTATTTATATTATGTTTAAATGAATTTCTAAAATTCATGGTTCTCCATGGAGTTTTGTCCAGTTTAAGTTTTATCATCCAACACTGTTCGGGAAGAATGATTTATTTTTTATTTTTTAATGGTTTTTAGGTAATACTAATTTGTGTTTTTTATCGACATGTTATTCATGATTTATAACCCTTTTATTTATTTTTAAATAAATAATTATAAAATAAATGTTTACTTAACCCATAGGTATGAAAAAGGAACTTCAGTCCCTCAGAGAAGACATCAAAGTCAAGGCCAGCCAGATCCAAAGGAAGTTAAAAAGTGAGACTTATAAATAAACAGGCGGTTGTTGAACGTTTTACGCCGGACCTACTGGATGTGAAAGATTAAACAATACTTTTACGTCACAGGCATCGAACCTAAGAAAGCTGAAGGTGAAGACAAATATATTCCAATAAACGTAAGAATGCGGCGAACCCAGGTTAGTTACTTTTAAGCTGTATTACGTTTTTATATAGAATTCATAAACTGTTGTTTTGGCATAGAATAATCTGCTTCTCCCTTTTTTCTCAACATCTTTTGAAAGCATGGTGTTTTGTCCCGTGAATTTCTGGAATTGATGGGTCACTGTAATACAATTCAAGCCCAATACAGAGACAGAAATGTGGAGAGAATACAAAGACAACTCAAAATCAGTATGTGCCCTTTCTGTCATGTTTTACTCCATTGATAATTATAGCATTATCACACAGGTCTTTCATAGTATAGTCATTTTTTTTTCCTTATTTAAAAGTTTTCTTTTGTATTATCCACAATGCTTGGTGTTGGTATGAGTCCAAGACTACTGCCAAATCAGCTAGTGTAACATAAATCAACAAATAGTTTACATTTAATGCTTTCATATACATTACTTCTGAAAATGAATAAAACTAATGTGAATCCGGTTTCCCTTACAGCTGGTAACAATGTGACAGATGAGGAACTGGAATCAATGCTTGAGAGCGGACAAACAGATGTTTTCACACAAAATGTGAGTGTGTTGTGTTGTCAATTACCTCAAAAAAACAGTCCACAGCATAGTGATATTATTTCATATTACATATTACATACATATTATATAGTCACATTTCAAGTCTTCTCTTTTGCTTTCTTTGGAATGGATATTTAGTTTGGAAAGATCCATTTAGGAACAGTTCCATATGAAATTCAGTTGATGTTGTTTTTGATGAAGTTGATAAACATGTCTGGCTATTAAGTGAAATAACCATTTATAACAAATGGGAAAATTTCAGTGTATTTTCCTGACCTTTCACTTTCTGAATTTCTCACAGTAAAAAAATCTGGGTTTTCAACATCATTAAAAGCATTGTAGAAGTAAATGTGTGGGATAGACTAGTGTGGGTGCTGGTGAATATTGAGCAGGCATAAGTCGTCCGGTCAGAGACGAAGTACACTTTATTGGCTTGATGAATTGTAGTACAAGTAGTGGATGAATGGCAGAATGATACAGTAGTTTTAACTGTATTTTGAATGGTATGAGTGGTTCTAAACAACAGAAATAACAATACTCAATTAGTAATGCAAATAATAAGAATTAAATCACTTTGGCACTTACATTTGGATATGGTTATACATATATAGCAACCGATTCAGAACTGTATAGGCTAGATTAGCACTCGTGAAAACAGCATCACATTATCTGCCACGTGAGCTCGGGATAATCGACACATATGGCTTAAATAACGGGCATAAGATCACCTTTACAGTAAATAACAACCTGCACGTGCTTAAAGTTACTCCAATTGTCTCAAAACATTGTCTCTATTCTCTTTCACTAGCGCCGCATACGATGATGCAATATTTACACAAAACTAATGGCGCAAATCGGTGATTACAACTAAATAACCTCAAAACAATCAAACTTATATTCCAAATACTGCTCTTTTAGGATAATGAATAACATAAACAAAGTCACTCACTTGTATATGGACGCACTCTGAAACAACAACAACAGCAGCAGCGAATTCTCTATTTGTAATTTCCACAGCGTTCCGTCAGTACTGAACTTTTAAAGGGGAAGTGCTTCATTTCACATAAGGTGTCTGAAAGTCCACAAGGGGGCACTACGGTATCTACATATGTATTCAAAGCCTTTTCTACAGCCGCCCCCACATTTCTGAGTAAATGTGAATTCAGAAAAGGCAGTATCACAGAAGGGATAATCTGAAGGGATACTCAGTCTGGTAGGGCTGGGAGGCTGATAAGACGGGTGATTGGACGAAGATACGTTTTCTTCTTGACTTCCACCTCAGCAGTTCTTGCTCTCCCATCTTCTCCAGGAAAGACTTTAGTTACTTGTCCAACTGGCCATAGAGCTCTGGGTAACTGATGATCCACAATCATGACAACTGTACCAGGCTGTAAGTTCTCAGTCTCTCTGTGCCACTTCTGGCGGACTTGTAGTTCTGGGAGATAGTTACGGATAAAGCGTCTCCAGAAGTGATCTGCTAAAAGCTGGCTATGTCTCCACCTACGTTTGCTCAGCAACTCTGACTCAGGGTATACTACTTGCGGCAAGGATGAGTCAGTCCGCCCCATGAGCAGCAAGTTGGGAGTAACAGGGTCAGAGTCTGCTACATCTGAGGATGTATATCCTAGTGGCTTTGCATTAAGAATTCCTTCGATTTCCACGAGCACAGTCGTAGGACTTCTTCCGTGACAATCTGATCTCCTATAGTAGCACAGAGGGCTGACTTCAGGATCTTATCTCTCTTTCCCAACAGCCTCCGAAGTGTGCAGCGCCTGGGGGGTTGAACTTGAAACTGATCTGGTGGCTTGCTAATTGCTCCTGGAGGGACGGATGGAGCTCAGCAAAATCCTCTCGTAATGCTCTCACACCACCTCGGAAGTTCGTACCTTGATCGGATATGATTTCGAATGGCTTGCCTCTGCGAGATGAATCTTGGAAGCGCCATTAAGAATGAATCTGTGTCCATTTGGTAGAGCAGGTCAAGGTATACAGATCTCGTCGTCAGGCACTTAAATATGATCCCCCATCGTTTCTCTTGTCTGCGCCCTATCTTGATGAGGTAAGGGCGAAACAATCAACTCCTGTGGAGTAGAAAGCTGGTTGCAGCAAGCGCAGTCTCGAAGGAGGTAGATCGGCCATCCTGGGAATGCTGGGTTTACCTCTCCACTGTCTACACCCCAAACATTCTCTCTGGTGTTGTCGAATAGCTTCTCTGCCTTTCAATATCCAGTACTTACGACGTATCTCTGCAAATACCCTTTCCCCTCCGGGGTGGTGTAAAATTTCATCAAAGTCCTGGATAATCAGTCTGCTCAGGGGATGCTTAGGCTCCAAAACTATGGGGTGAATGGTGAATTCGTCAAGTTGATCTGTACGTCGGAGACGGCCACCAACTCTGATGAGGTGTAAATTACTATCATACTCTGGAGCAAGGCACAGGAGACGACTGCTCATAGGTAAAGGTTTACCTGACTTCAGATGAGCCATCTCTACTGGAAAACTTTGGCTCTGTGCTTGACGAATGAGGGCAAGTTCTGCTTCTCTATAATCCTCAGCTGTTAGAGTGTCAGTCCCATTAGCCGCCCCGTGTAAGACTCTGGCTGTAGATGTGAGTAGTTGTTTATAGGACTCAAACTTGTTGCAATCAGGTAAGGCCGGATTGCTGATAGGAACTGCGAGACCACAAAATGTACCTTGTTTCAACTCTGCATCTTCTGAAGGGAGCTGTATGAGGGGACTCTGAGGCCACTGATCTGGGGGTAAGAGAAGGAAAGATGGTCCCTGACTCCACCGACTCGACTTTGCTAACTCGGCTAATGTCTTACCCCTGTGATGTCAGCTGGATTAGACTTGGAATCAACGTAACGCCAATCTTTGGAGTCTGTTATCTCCTGTATTTCGGCTACCCTCGTGCCAGTGAAGACTTTAAATCGACATGATTCAGCTTGTATCCATGCCAGCACAGTAGTGGAGTCAGACCAGAGAGTGACTTGAATCAGAGGAATACTGAGCTCTGCCTTCAACAACTTGGCTAGTTGAGCTCCAGTCAGGGCGGCGCACAACTCAAGCCGAGGGATAGACTGTTGTTTCTTAGGGGAAACTCTGGAACGGGCAGTCAAGAAAGCTATCTCAACAACACCTTGAGGGCTGATTGTTCGAAGGTAGGCTACTGAGCCGTAGGCTTGCTCAGATGCATCACAAAATATGTGTATGTCTCTGATACTCTGTGGGTTATCCAACCCTGACGTGACGTAACATCTGGGAAGGAGATGCGCTGAAGGTTTGGTAACTCTTGCTCCCATGTTAGCCAGGCTTGGAGTAACTCGTCTGGAAGGTGAGGGTCATCCCAATCCCTTTTCTTGTCCCAAAGGCGCTGGACCAGTACTTTTGCTCTTGTGGTATACGGAATGATGTACCCCAAGGGGTCATACTGACTGGCTAGAACTTTGTATATATGGCGCATCGTAGGGGCAGAGCATTGAATGGGACGATACTTGCGACAGAATGTCTGAGTTACATTGCCATTGTAGGCCAGTGCGGACTCCTTGGCGTCTGGTTGTACTTGTGTCAACAACAACATCAGGCTACTCGACTTGGCTTCTGCTGGGACTTGGTCTAGTACTTGTGGAATGTTACTGGCCCATTGTCTCAGATCAAAACCTCCTGTGGATAGGAGATCTCGTAACTTGGATGCCAATGTACTGGCCTCTTCTTGGGAGCTGAAACTCTGTAGAAAGTTATCCACATAGAAGGACTTTTCTATGCTGTATCTGACATCTTCGCTTGGGTGACTATGGTCAATGACATGCTTCTGGAGTGCGAAAAGCTCGCACAGCATGGGCTGCACGTCGTCCCAAAAGGGAGAACTTGCCACTCAAATACTTGTGGGGACTTTTCTCTGTCTAGATCCCCTCCATAGGAATCGTAACAGTGGACGGTCTTCAGGTAGCAAGCGCACCTGATGAAACATGCCCCTAATATCACTACTCAAAGCAACAACATGTTCACGGAACCTCAGGAGAACAGATAACAAGGAAGGGCCTAATGTGGGACCAGGGAGAAGCAATTGGTTGAGATTTTTCCTCCATGTTGGAGCGAACAGTTGAATACAACTCTTCTCTTGCCATTATGTTGTGTCATGTGGTGAGGGATGTACCACGACTCTTCAGCTTGATCCACTTGGTCCGGAGGTATCACTTGTGCATATCCTGCTTCCTTCAACTTGTTCATCTCCACTTGATAAGCGTCTGCTTGTGCTGGATCCTTGGCTAATCGCCGCTCTATTCCTCGGAGACAAGGGAGAGTTGTATCTGGTGAGGCCTGCAGGAGAGGCATATCTTTCACTCTTAGTAAGGGTGTGGCATATCTGGCTACTCCATTTACTGGAACTCTGATAGTCTTGGACTCAAGCAGTGAAATGGCTTCATTATCTTGCTTTGAGCGGGTAATGAGTTTCTCACTGCGGTAAGGGAGCACGTCTAATTGCCACAATTTCTCAACTTGTCTGTACAGGTCAGTGTATGAACCTGAAGTAGCTGTGAAGAGGCACTGTTGGCTAGGAGACGATGTTTGATCTCTTGAGTGGGACCTTGAAGTGTCCAACCTAGTCGGGTCTTGATGGCGGCAGGACCATTAGGCGGGCCTAGACGGACTGGCTCTACTGGAGTGATAAGAGCAGGGTAATCTGACCCTATGAGGAGGAGTGGTTGGACAGATTCAACCTGTGGCAACTGTAGACCTTGTAGATGGTGGAATTTGCGTTGCAACTCCTCTACTGAGTGCGTATGCTCAGCTAATCCCAGAGTCTCTGCTGTAAAGGCTTGATGGATCCTGAATGAGGTCTTGGGTTGGGAAGCCGGCGACACTGTGAAGGTCACTGATGCACCTCGCAGCTTGTGTATGTCTTGTCTTACTGTGCGTATCTGAGCTCTTCTGGCCGACCAGTCAATTCGAGTTGCTGTGCTGCAGAATGAAGGAGGATGGCGTTCAGAACCATCGTCTAAGAGGGCGTAAGTCTCTAGACAGTGATTTCCATTTCTCAAGAGCACTTTACAGATCTTCAACAGGACACGCCGGCTGTCAGTGGGACGATCTAGATACAATGTCTCTGTGGTCGTGTTCACCAAACAACTTTCGGAAGGTCCGATCGTAGGTCTCTCAGTTGTCTTCACAAAGCCTCTATCATTAACCTCATGAAGGACATTAAGGTGTCGGCGATTACAACTCTTGCACAGTGTCCTGAGGTTACATTGCGCGGCTTGATGGGCTCGTCCACAACGCCAACATCTCTTGTGTGAATGGATCCACTGCACTTTCTGATCTCGATTCAGTTGCTGAAAACTAGCACACCCATTCAGGAAGTGGTCTTGAACATCGCAGTATGGGCAGAATATCTTCCTGTCTCTGGACTTGGTGTCAAGAATTTTAACTGGCAGATCACTAATTTCTTTCTCTGTACCAAGGAAGATACTTGTGGCCTTAACTGGTTGTCTCGAGTCTCTCTGAGGTCCTCTCTTGTGAATGGGTACAGGCTTACTTGCTAGTGGATAGAACCTGGTGCTATCCTCTTGAACTTGCAGCTCAAACTCTAACCACGCTGATAGGTCTAGCAAGGTTGGAATGGGAACTTGTTGGGGATGGACAGACCGTCGAAAGCTAGTCTGAAGATCATGAGGAAGCTTACACAACAGTCTTGATACATGGGAACCGCACTCAAGTTCCATGTAGCCTTTATTTCCCAGTTGCTGAAGCATACTCACTAACGAACTTTCAATGCAAACATCCTGAAGGCTCTCACGTCTCCGTGACTGACATTTGGACCGTCCATAAGCTCAGCTATTCTCTGAAGGGCCAACTGGTGGGGTTGTCCATACTGTTGGTTAAGCGCCTCCATAGTCTCTGAGAAGGGGAATAATGAGTTGCAATAAGAGTCGGCAATCAGCAATGCTTCCTCTAATTTTAGGTGATCGACGAGAATCTGGTATTTGAATCTCTCCGTAGCGTCTACTGGCAGGATGTTCTCCAGGGCTATCGCGGCCGGGAAAACTCTCTAGGATCTGGCTTAACAAAGTTTGGGATAGTGGGAGCTGGTCCCCTATAGGTAGTCTCCTGACTTGGAGGAATACGTACTCTGTTTGAGCTGTAACCACTTCTGCTATTCTCAACTCTGTCATGAAATGTCTGAGGAAAAACTGGCGGTGTGGGTCGGCGCTAGTAAGCTGTGATGTCCTCTCCAGCTGCTGAAGTCGCCTTTCTAAGTCCTGCAGACGATCTTGTCTGGAGGTCTCTGCCATGTTCTCACTCATTCTCTGAGGTAGCTTTAATCTAGGCAGAGGATGGGCCTAGCATCTGTAGAGATCTGCTGAGTATGGGTGCGAGGATAAGGAACAGGAGAAGATGTGCTCTGTGGACGGTGACTCGATCTATCACTCACTGCAAGTAAGCTTAATTGTGCTTCCAAGGCTGCATTCCGCTCCTCCAGTTTCCTTATCTGATCACAGGAATGACGTGCAGCTCATCAGTCTCTCTACGTAACTGATGGAACTCTATTAGAACTTCTGAAGACAGCTCTGGAACAGGGGAAATATGTGCTCGCTGTTGTTCGTACTCACTACTGGGACTCCACTCTATCAGGGGCTGATTGGACTGCATCCTTGCTCTATACTCAATGGAGGGGTGGGCTAACTTAGGTGCAGCTGCTCCTAGCAGTTCTGAATCATCACTCATGTCAGGGGAAGAATCTCTTCTCTGTCTTGAATGGAATCTCTGTTGATGATCAGTGAGTTCGAAGTCAGAAAGGTAACTTGGGAGTCGCACTGCTCGTCTGGGTCTGACGGTGGGCTCAGGAAGGGTATGTATTGGATCTGCATCACTCTGATCCATCATTCTTATGCCAACTCCTCACTCCGGCTCGAAGGACCATTTGTGGGATAGACTAGTGTGGGTGCTGGTGAATATTGAGCAGGCATAAGTCGTCCGGTCAGAGGCAAGTACACTTTATTGGCTTGATGAATTGTAGTACAAGTAGTGGATGAATGGCAGAATGATACAGTAGTTTTAACTGTATTTTGAATGGTATGAGTGGTTCTAAACAACAGAAATAACAATACTCAATTAGTAATGCAAATAATAAGAATTAAATCACTTTGGCACTTACATTTGGATATGGTTATACATATATAGCAACCGATTCAGAACTGTATAGGCTAGATTAGCACTCGTGAAAACAGCATCACATTATCTGCCACGTGAGCTCGGGATAATCGACACATATGGCTTAAATAACGGGCATAAGATCACCTTTACAGTAAATAACAACCTGCACGTGCTTAAAGTTACTCCAATTGTCTCAAAACATTGTCTCTATTCTCTTTCACTAGCGCCGCATACGATGATGCAATATTTACACAAAACTAATGGCGCAAATCGGTGATTACAACTAAATAACCTCAAAACAATCAAACTTATATTCCAAATACTGCTCTTTTAGGATAATGAATAACATAAACAAAGTCACTCACTTGTATATGGACGCACTCTGAAACAACAACAACAGCAGCAGCGAATTCTCTATTTGTAATTTCCGAACGGCGTTCCGTCAGTACTGAACTTTTAAAGGGGAAGTGCTTCATTTCACATAAGGTGTCTGAAAGTCCACAAGGGGGCACTACGGTATCTACATATGTATTCAAAGCCTTTTCTACAAAATGCCTCTCATTTTCAGTACCTCCTTTTTTATTATTATTATTTTTTTATTTCCTCTTCCCTTTTAGACTTTTGATTATGTATTCAGTTTTCTAGAACCCTTCCAACTCCTTTGAAGCATCAGCAACACAAATCGTTTCATTATGCTGTCCTATATGTCACATGATCAATGCCGGCTCTAGCATTTTGGGGGCCCTAAGCAGATTTTAAAAAATGGGGCCCCCCTACCAACGTTTTGACCTAACTGGCCCCCATCCCGCTACGTACACATCCTACACTGACACTATATTGTAAAACTTTACCAAATTGTCTTACTCCGTATGTTTGATGTATTTACTTAAAGGTGCACTGTGCAAATTTTAGCGGCATCTAGTGGTGAGGTTGCGAATTGCAACTGCCCACCGCTCACGCCTCCCTTTCGAAGCACATAGAGAAGCTACGGTGGCCGACACAGGACAAAGATGTCGTCATCTGAGACAGCAGAGAGTGACTAGCGCTCTGTAGAACAGTTTGTCCGTTTAGGGCTACTGTAGAAACATGACGGCACAAAATGGTGATTTCACTGTAAGGGGACCCGCATGTATGTATATGCATGTAGAGAGAAATGGCTCTTTCTAAGGTAATAAAAACATCACGGTTCATTGTGTAAGGTCTTTATACTCCACTGAAAACATGATTATGTATATTATATTTCATTTATGTCAAGAGATCCTCATAAATAATACACACTGCACCTTTAAATCCGGATCAAAACACAAGCAGAAACAAACGACAGCATATGTAAAATAATGCAACAGCAAACGTTAAACAGCATATAAATCAAAGCTGCCTAATATTACCCAGGACGAGCTATGTGACTGTGCAGGTTTTAGTGGTGTTGATGGACTCTATCTACTTCATCTATGTTTTGATCGTCGTTCTGAATCTGATCCAGACATAGTCCTGATTAACATGATTTTCTCAGCTTTTTGCTCAAAATGTTCTTTTTTATGAAACGTACTCACATTCAAGTGTTGATAAAAAAAAAGAGAATGCATGCTAGAATCAAAATAAAAAGCGGAGGGTCTGTTCTTTCTTTTGATATATTGCATGTTCAAATATTCATACAAAAAATATTCTGGGGCCATGAACGTTGTTAAATTAATGATCAAAAATGCTGGTGATGGCAACTCAAAATCAATTCTGAAAAAAAAAATTCTGGTGGTGTTTCATAAATGCCAAAGCGAATATTAAAATCTGGCATTGGGCCCCCTGGTGGCCACAGGGGCTTCATGCAACCGCTTAGTGCAACATAATGTGTGATCATGTGAAAAATCCTGTTTTACCACACAAGCCATGTTCAGTGCTCTGAACCCCCTGGTGTAAAATCAAATCTTTCTTGCAGATTTTGAATGATGCTAAAGCTACCAGGCAGGCTTTGAACGAGATTGAGTCGAGGCACGATGAGATTATCAAACTGGAGAGAAGCATCAAAGAACTACATGATATGTTTCAGTACCTTGCAATGGAGGTGGAAGCACAGGTGAGATCAACAGTTTTATTTAGTGCATTCCATAGATGAAGCAATCTAGAAAATTAAAAACCATCATGTCCTATCATTAATTCCAAGCATGATGTTTTCTAAATGTGTGGTTTAATTGAAATGAACTTGTTTTGTCCAGGGTGAGATGGTGGACCGCATTGAGGAGAACATTAAGAGTTCCCATGACTATGTGGGAAAGGCTGTTAAAGAAACGGACGCTGCTGTAAAAACATCAAAAAAAGTGCGCAAGGTGAGTCAACATTTTATTTATTTATTTCTTGGCATGAGAACATTAAATCATTGAGCAGTGATCATGACCACTTCTTTTTCTTCACAGAAAAAGATATGGATTGCAGCATGCCTTGCTATTCTAATTTTAATAATATGCATTATCCTGGCTGTCAATTTCAGCTGAGGTGAGTCCCATCAGTTGTATTAAATTTGAATGGCAACTTTATGCAAGCTATTCAGATGCAAGTTATCTGTTATAGAAAAATATGTCACAGGTCTTTTAATAATATCCATATATATTTTCTTTTTACAGTGTTTTCATTTATTAGATGTTTTTGCCCACCAAGCACTGGGTTTCTTCTTCCTAAACTTGGTCCTGAAGGCCCTTTTGCAAACAACATGGCCATGCGTACACATGATCATAATTGGCGTCCCAACTCTAGCAACATGTTTTAAAATTTTAAAGTGTTAATTTGTTGTTTTAGCTGCTTTGACCTACTTTATTAAGACTTCCTGAAAATGTGTCAGCGTCACCACTTATACAAAGTTACATGGTAACAGTTAACTGATTACCGTATAGACTGGATTTCCAAGATGGTGGACTTAATTTGCAGAAACCGACACTTAAACATGGTCATATAGGGTAGATTAAGAAAAAAAATGCTAATGAGATTCCTAATATATAACACTTCCATTTGGAGACAAGCTCAAGAACTGAGTGATGGGCTGTTTGTCTTTGCCCTACTATGTTTATAAGATGTATTTTGCGTTATCCGTTGTGATTTGTCCTTTTGTAATATCATTTCAAACTTGAAATTCACTAAAAATAGCATTTAAGGTCATCTGTGTTTGTATATACATATTAAACAAATGTTATACTCTGCTTTGCATTATAGTAACCACCTTTCAAAATATTTCTTTTCTTGCTCTCACAATGACAATACTGCATACACATGTATATTTTAACACATTTGTGCTCTGTCACAGTTAAAGGAACACTCCACCGTTTTTAGAAATAGGGCTTATTCAACTTCTTTCCTACATTTAGATTTGTGGGCAAATGCATTTTTGTCTCAGTGCATGCATTGTTTTAGTTTGGCAGGGTCGCCGCTAGCTTAGTTTAGCATAATGAATGGAATCCTATGTTGCCAGCTAGCATGTCCCGAGTAAAAGTGATCCAAAAAACCCCACCTAATTACTTCTTGTGGCCTTCGTATTCACAACGAATACAAATAGCGATTTCCTAGGCAGATATTAACTATATATTATAAATATGTTAACTATATTATGGGCAAGCACAGGCGAAGCACTGCTACTTTGGTGCAGAGATATCATGCAACACACGAAATCCCCAAACTTCCATCAACATACTGGCGTATGTTGAGCTTGTGTTCCGTGATATCTCTGTGCCCAAGTAGCATAATAGTTTTTTTTGGACCAATTTTACTCGGTACATGCTAGCTGGCAACATAGGATTCCATTCATTATGCTAAGCTAAGCTAGCGGCGACCCTGCCAAACTAAAACAATGCATGCACTGAGACAAAAATGCATTTGCCCACATATCTAAATCTAGGAAAGATGTTGAATAAGCCCTATTTCTAAAAACGGTGGACAGTGCCTTTGAAGACACGCAACTGAATATGTACAGTTACTTGTTTAGTGCCTCAGCCTTGGTGCCTTTTCTTGAGCAATTATTTGGGGAGTGTCCACTGTGTGGCACTGTAAAAGCCAAGATCACCAAGAGTGCTTATCTGGTTTCACTGTGCCGCCTCTGACATACTGCCACACATTTCCCTCATCATGGTGTAAAATTGTCATTTTTAAATAAACTACATGTATATTTTATTGTTTTGCAATGTTTTTCTTCTTATTTTATAGTAATTGTTATATTTTAGCCCATCATTTACTGTACTGTACAATTAATTGGATGGCAATATTCGACATAAATTGACTTTTTTTTCTTTGGGTGCAGTTGGTTTGTCACTGGCAAAAAGTCTTGTGGCAACCTAACATCATTCGTTAACTGTTAATGTCTTAAAGACATTTCAACAAAACACTTCTTGGATTACACTTTATTTTAAGGTGCCTTTGTTACACTGTAATTATACATGTAAGTAATGAGTAATATTAAGTAACTACATGTACTTACTATAGGATTAGGGTTTGGTTTAGGGTTAGTTGCATGCAATTATGCAATTTATAGTTATTACTATAACTACATGAAACATATGTAGCAATGACAGTATAAAATAGTGTTAATAGTTTTTGTTAAGTATAATAAATCTATTTTTGTATATAAAAGTGCTCAACCTGCCTGTTCTGCTAGTCTTTTGCTTGGGAGTTTATAGCACCATGTAAATAATTTGTATCTTTGTGAATACTGATTTTATTTTATTTTTTAACTCTTGAAATGTACAGTACTGGTCAAAATTTTGGAAATATCACTATTTTTTAATTCTCATTAAGCCTGCATTTATTTGATCAGGAATACAGAAAAAACAGTAATATTGTGAAATGTTATTACAATTTAAAAAATGGTTTTGTATTTTAATGTACTTCAGAAATCATTCTAAAATGCTGATTTGATGCCCGGTTATTATCAATGTCGAAAGCGGTTGTGCTGCTTGATATTTTATGCCTGTGAACCTGTGATGCTTTTTTCCAGGATTCTTTGAATAAAACGTTAAAAAGAACAGCATTTATTCAAAAAAAAAAAAAAATAATAATAATATATATATATATATATATATATATATATATATATATATATATATATATATATACAGTATTGTTCAAAATAATAGCAGTACAATGTGACTAACCAGAATAATCAAGGTTTTTAGTATTTTTTTATTGCTACGTGGCAAACAAGTTACCAGTAGGTTCAGTAGATTCTCAGAAAACAAACAAGACCCAGCATTCATGATATGCACGCTCTTAAGGCTGTGCAATTGGGGTATTAGTTGAATTAGTTGAAAGGGGTGTGTTCAAAAAATAGCAGTGTGGCATTCAATCACTGAGGTCATCAATTTTGTGAAGAAACAGGTGTGAATCAGGTGGCCCCTATTTAAGGATGAAGCCAACACTTGTTGAACATGCATTTGAAAGCTGAGGAAAATGGGTCGTTCAAGACATTGTTCAGAAGAACAGCGTACTTTGATTAAAAAGTTGATTGGAGAGGGGAAAACCTATAAAGAGGTGCAAAAAAAGATAGGCTGTTCAGCTAAAATGATCTCCAATGCCTTAAAATGGAGAGCAAAACCAGAGAGACGTGGAAGAAAACGGAAGACAACCATCAAAATGGATAGAAGAATAACCAGAATGGCAAAGGCTCAGCCAATGATCACCTCCAGGATGATCAAAGACAGTCTGGAGTTACCTGTAAGTACTGTGACAGTTAGAAGACGTCTGTGTGAAGCTAATCTATTTTCAAGAATCCCCCGCAAAGTCCATCTGTTAAAAAAAAGGCATGTGCAGAAGAGGTTACAATTTGCCAAAGATCACATCAACTGGCCTAAAGAGAAATGGAGGAACATTTTGTTGACTGATGAGAGTAAAATTGTTCTTTTTGGGTCCAAGGGCCACAGGCAGTTTGTGAGACGACCCACAAACTCTGAATTCAAGCCACAGTACACAGTGAAGACAGTGAAGCATGGAGGTGCAAGCATCATGATATGGGCATGTTTCTCCTACTATGGTGTTGGGCCTATTTATCGCATACCAGGGATCATGGATCAGTTTGCATATGTTAAAATACTTGAAGAGGTCATGTTGCCCAATGCTGAAGAAGACATGCCCTTGAAATGGTTGTTTCAACAAGACAATGACCCAAAACACACTAGTAAACGGGCAAAGTCTTGGTTCCAAACCAACAAAATTGTGGCCAGCCCAATCTCCTGACCTTAATCCAATTGAGAACTTGTGGGGTGATATCAAAAATGCTGTTTCTGAAGCAAAACCAAGAAATGTGAATGAATTGTGGAATGTTGTTAAAGAATCATGGAGTGGAATAACAGCTGAGAGGTGCCACAAGTTGGTTGACTCCATGCCACACAGATGTCAAGCAGTTTTAAAAAACTGTGGTCATACAACTAAATATTAGTTTAGTGATTCACAGGATTGCTAAATCCCAGAAATAAAAATGGTTGTACAAAATAGTTTTGAGTTTGTACAGTCAAAGGTAGACACTTCTATTTTTTTGAACACACCCCTTTCAACTAATACCCCAATTGCACAGCCTTAAGAGCGTGCATATCATGAATGCTGGGTCTTGTTTGTTTTCTGAGAATCTACTGAACCTACTGGTAACTTGTTTGCCACGTAGCAATAAAAAATATACTAAAAACCTTGATTATTCTGGTTAGTCACATTGTACTGCTATTATTTTGAACAATACTGTGTATATATATATATATATATATATATATATATATATATATATATATATATATATATATATATATATATATATATATATATATATATATATATATATATATATATATATATATATATATATATATATATATACCTTTAATAACTTTTTCAGGATTCATTGATGAAAGAAAAGTGAAAAAACATTAATTTAAATTTTAAACAATATACATTTTTACTATTTCATGAGGACCATGTGACGTGACTGAAGACTGGAGTATCATGATGCTGAAAATTCAGCTTTGCATCACAGAAATAAATTATTTTTAAAGTATATTAAAATACAAAACCATTATTTGAACAATGTTTCACAATATTACTGTTTTTTCTATATTTATGATCAAATAAATGCAGGCTTGAAGAGCATAAGAGACTTCTTCAAAAACTTTTGACCTGTAGGACTAGTGTGTACATATACTTGGGTATTTCTAATAAAAGAATACATATTTTGAGGCGTGTATTAGGGTGGTCCGTCACTGGACCAGGGAAGCAATTCATAAACTGGATGACATGAACTACGGCAGTTCAGGTGCCCGACCTGTGCGTAGAACTACATCTCCCAGATTGTGTTTACTGTGCTTCTATTTATAGCAACAGTCTTGTATCGCACTGCCTGTGTTGAACAAGGTCTGGACTGCGGCAGAACGAGGTTCAGGTAACATTTTATATTTATAAGTTGTTTATTGTGACAATATCACCAAATTACACGAGTAAGTTAAACACACCCAATGACTGATGCTGATTTCTAAACTATAAAAGTGTGTATTTCAAGATAACAAGCTGTTACGTGTTTACTTAAACTCTTTTTTTTGTCTTTATATTTTGACTTATTTGCCGAGCTAACAGAATCAAACAAAACCAGTGTGTTTTCAGTCGATGTTGTCATTTTTGTTTAGTTAGTTACGGCCGTTTCTGAAATGAAAGTGAAAGGACACAACTAAAAGGAACACTCAACAATAAAACTAACTTGTTACTAAACTGATTTTTGGTTTTGTTAACGAATGGAAAGGTTAATAAATCCAGGGATGAATGACAAAATGGAGGAAGAGACCGTTCCTTTTGTAATGGAGACCTCATCATACTCTCAGGTAGTTTTCATCGATGTTCCTCCATCATATCCGCCAAACATCGCAGTTTCGTGTCGGTACACCCTCACTGATGCTCTGCAGCCCAACCCAAGAGACTGGGTTGGGATCTTCAAGGTGACTTATTAATAACAAACTCATTTACAGTTTACTGACTATACATTATATTTACTGATTGCTTCTTTATTATGGTCACACTTGTTACATTCTATAATGGTTAAAATGTATCTAATATTGCTTTCACGTGAGTCTAATTGAGTCTGTGAAATGGTTCAGGTTGGCTGGACTTCGACACAGCAGTATTATAACTATGTATGGGTGGAACCTTACCTGGACCATGTTGGACCAGAACCGCTTTTGCAACAAGTGGTTTTCAAAGGTAGGAATCGTCCTGTTTCTCGGTCCAGCTCCAAGGGGAACTCAACACTGCACACTATTTTTAAATACTATTTTATTTATCATAACTTTCCAGTTTTGCTCCATGACCTGAACTGCCAGAGATAAAAAAAGACTTTAGGTCTTAAAAGGGACTTGGTGTGTTCTCAGTGTCTGTGGTTGGGACCTTGGGGACAGTTGCATAAACCGCTAAGACTAATATTACAAGTGAAGCACTGGTTTTGCTATACATTTTTTCCCCTTTAAGACAGTTAATAACTTTTTTTAAGTATGTTACATATAAACCATAGGTCTATATTTATACTGAAAAGTAAGACTGCCCCCTCACTCACTTTCTTAAGAAACTTTCTTCATACTAGATCTTGGGACACTGTTTTAAAACATAATGGCTACTTTCATGCAACTGACCCCTGGTGTAATTACTGTGCATCAATGCCAGGGATGTGACGTTGTGCTGCTATTTTAGTAAAGGCAGAACCACTAGCTTGAGTGGTCCACATCTACTCATCACGCTACTCAGGGGTCATCAAATCAAGGGATCTTGTGATGCGTCAACCGTCTCAAGAATTTGGTTTGCTGCCATGCACCACTTTCTTGGCAGTTAATTAAGTGTGGAGCAACAGGGTGAGGATTACTTGAGCATGGTACGAAGCAAACTGTTTGCTGAAAATATCCACAACAAAATTGAAACAGAAGCACACAGTTTGTCTGTCAATCAGTTGCATGTGGAAGTTACTTTTGTTACTATAATAGTTGGTATATGTATATATATATAAATATATATAAATATATATAAATATATATATATATATATATATATATATATATATATATATATATATATATATATATATATATATATATATATATATATAATATACACACACACACATATTCGCAAACCCCAACCCCACCCCCAGTAATTTGCACCCCCTTTGAGTCCACTGCCGTATAATTCTGATGCCATTCGATGTGATACTCTATATGATAAAGTTTTGTTTTTTGTTTTTTCTCAGAGAGCTACCTGCCAAAGGATGATGGTGAGTTTTACCAATTCTGCTATGTGGACAGCAATGGTTGTGTCAAAGGAGCCAGCACCCCGTTCTGCTTTCAAGGCCCAGCAGAAACAAGCCTTGACTGCAGCTTGGAGAAGGACCTGTTAGTTATAACAACACAGGTACAACCATGTGGAGTTAAAGTTTCTAGTAGCCTTTCCTTTCTGCTAGCTGCTAAAAGTTTAATACTAGTACCAACTGGCCACAAAATCTGTTATTGAATGTTCTTGTGAGTAGGAGCAGGCAGAAAAGATGGAGAAAGAGAAAGAGGACTTTGTGAAAGAGATTGAGCACTTAAAAGAAACAAATGTGATCCTGAAAACTGAGTTGGATGAAAGACTGCATGAGATCCGCCGTCTCAGGGTTAGTCAGATTCTCTTCCTTTTACAACACATGTAAAATATATGTTATTTACAGTATTTGTGCTACCTTCAATCGTACTGGATGTTTTTGTAATGAAGGTCAACTGATTGAAAACTGATGTCATTTTTAGACGCTTGTCTTTGTGTAGTGGGGGACGTTGTACTACTTGTTGTCCTAATCAGTGTTTTTTTACTATTATTTATATACTTTCATATAGCTTTCAATTTGTCTTTTTAATTTGTTTAAGTAAGTTTATGCGTTTTTGTCATTTTCACTATATTTATTATTTCATATTTCTGTATAGTTTTAATATTTTTTATGTTTTAGTAGTTTTAAACAAACTTATTTCAGTTAGTTGTCAAGGCAACATTGGACCCACTTTATATTAGGTGGCCTTAACTACTATGTACTAACATTTTAATTAATAATTTGATACATTGCACTTATTGTGTACATACATGTTTTTACATTGTACTTACATTTTTAAAAATACCTGCATGTAATTACATCTGTAATTAATTTCTGTAGTTACATTTGTAATTACACTATTGACACTTCCCTTACACCTAACCCTACCCTTAAACTGACCCATCCCACCACACCTGTCCCTAACCCTACCCGTATCCCACCTCAATATCAGCAAAGGTGTTTTGCAATACAATATGAACACAGTTAGTACATTGTACTTAATTTTTGATGTAAGTACATAGTAGTTAAGGCCACCTAATATAAAGTGGGGCCGCAACATTTCTTATTTTCATGAAAGTTTTTCATCTAATATTTATATTTTTTTATTTTAATTCAGTTACTGAAAACTATGTGAATAGTTTTTGTATTAATCTTAGTTGACAAATAGCAACACTGGTTTTACTGCATTTACTGACGAAACACCACTGTGTATAAGCAGTGGGGAATTAAGTGATCATATATGTGCCTTTTTACTAAACTGCAGAGCTCTTTAGATGATGTGTCAAAGTCAAAGGATAAACCGGAAACACCACTGCCAGATGTACAGAGTTTTAACTTCACAGAAGAGGTAAAGGTCAAGCAAACACCCAGTTTAAACATGTCTGTAATTTTATTATTTTACTATGTCTGATTGAGAATTTTATGAGATGTATAAATTTTATCAAACAAAATGATTCACAGTCACTGAACAATCTTCATGAAAAGTATGAGAGAGCTGTTCAAAAGATCAACTTGCTTAAGAGAGAAAAGGATGAACTACAGCAACAGGTTGAACTCCAGGATGTTGAAAACCTCAGGTGAGTTTCCTCATTATGGAAATCTCTGCACCAACATATGTTTTTATATGCAAATGTAAGACCGCAGCTTCTAGCATCAGTCGCTAGTGCGCCTCTTGAGGCCAGGGGAGTAAGGTTCACTCGCACAGCTCTAACTGGCCTACGTCCATTACACTCATAAATTTCACTCCCATCTGAGTCACGGCACCAAATGTAACCGGTCTTACTCAACCCGAACTGAGCGGGATTCGAACTGGGGTATCCAGCTTAGGAGGTGGGTGCGCTAACAAGGATACTAAAGACCGCAGTCGCTAGCATCAGTTATGGCACCAGCTGTAAACGGTCCTACTCGACCCGCTCTGAGCGGGATTTGAACTGGGGTCCCCATGTGGGAGGTGGGTGAGCTAACAAGGACGCTAAATACCGCAGCCTTTAGATTTAGTCGCTAGCACTCATCTTGAGGCCAAGGGAATGAGGTTTACACACATAGCTCTTACTGGTATACGTCTGTTACACTCACTCCCCTAAACCTCACTCCCATCTGGGTCAAGGCACCAAATGAAAACGAACTGGGGTCTCTAGTGTGGGAGGTGGGCACGCTAACGAGTACGTTAAAAAGTACAGCCCTTATTGGCCTACATTCTATACACCCCCACCCCCAAAAAAATAATCCTGTCCTACTCGACCTGCTCTGCTCTGGGTCTCCGACGTGTGAGCTTACAAGGTTGAGCTAACAAGGATACTAAAGACCGCAGCCTCTAGCTTTGGTCGCTAGCACTCCTCTTGAGGCCAGGGGAGTGAGGTTCACTCGCACAGCTCTTAATGGTTAACGTCCGTTACACAAACATTTTAAAGAAATATTCATCTTTCCTTTTTCTCCAGGCTGAAAGAAACAGAACAAAATTACAACAAAGTACAGGACCAGGTCAAGTTGCTACAGGTTTGCAAACTTTCTTATTATGTGTTCTTATTGTTAATGATAATTAAGAATACAATTATTTATTTCTGTGGTGCCTGTCTTCGTAATCCATGACAAGACCAAGATACTAAAGAAACAAATTAGAGAGAGAGAGAAATGAAAAGTAAATAAAATCATATGAATACAAAAAAGGCAGGGGAAACAAGTTGTGATATAAATAAAAGTCGTAAAGAGTAAATAAACATTTCTGAGCTGTCTGTGAGCTTCACCATTGTCTTCAAAATATAATTTATTAAGCTTTGAAAGCTTCAGTAATTTATGTTTTCTTAAATTCATTTCCAAGTGTATTCATAATTTAGCTCCCGAGCCACTTTTTTATTTTCACAAATTTATTAAAATACAGAACAGCAAAAGAGTTACCAGAAGCACCACAAATCATAACTGCACAATACTGCAGGCCAAGCTTCGCACAGACAGCCTTCTCTGATAGGATCTGTAAGCTCTGGAATCCGTTACCATCTGATATTATTAAGACCATATCTGACTTTAAAAAGTTCACTTCCAGGCTTAAGTTGTGGCTAAAAACAAAACAAAACTTTATCATTTTTAAATATTGTAATTTTTCTTTTTGTGTGAGTGAGTGTATGTTTAAAGAAATGCAAATGTTTCATACTTCAATGTATGCGTTTTATAATGTACTTAGAAAAGCTCAACCAGAGACAGGAGTTGAAAATTAGCATCAGCTATGTACACTATATACAGTTGTGTTCAAAATAATAGCAGTGTGTTTAAAAAAGTGAGTCAAAATCCTTATAATAACTTTTATTTCAATACACGCAAATGCATTGGGAACACTGCAGATTCTATTTTAAATCAAAACATGAAGAAAAATTTATCAAATTTATTTATTACTTAAAGGTGCACTATGCAACTTCTCCGTCCGCTAGAGGGCACCTGTTCAAAACAAAGGCGCAGTTTGATGACGGCAAGTTTGAGCGCAGAATCTTGGGACATGTGGTCTTTACCTCACAGACGGTGGGAAAGAATCGGAATAGGACTCGGGCAGAAATCATGTTCATGGATGCGATTATTAACGTTACTTTAGTATGAAGCAGAGCAGAAGCGAGTGTTGTGGGAGCTGAGCAAGGCCGCCGGAGCGATTGTTACACAAAACATGCTGCTCACGAGCAGCGGGACTTTTATTATGACGGGACACAGCCGACAGCGCAATCTCCGCTTTTCCGGTCATGAGTATGAGGTAACGCAACTCTGTTTATTATATTAGATACATTTAAGTGTGTTCAAAATGATGTTATGACGTTACTCTGTGCGTTCGCTCGGCGGCTGCTATGACACTTGTTCACACTCCAGTGAGAGTAAAGCGTTTCTGAGGGTAACGCAGATATGACGCAATTGACCGGCGACTCCCTCACACGCTATGCTCACATGTCCCGGTTCATTGGTAAAAATAGCAATTTTCTCACAATTTACAAATAGTTGGAAACATTTGGGATATTGTAAGAACTCAACTGAACAAAATATATAACACTGGACTGGTGGTTTTTGGATATTTGACTGCAAACATCCTACATAGTGCACCTTTAACAGAAAGTGAAGAAAAAGGAATATTAGGCTGTTCAAAAAAAATTTCTTTACAAAGTCAAACATTTACTGTATAAACTGAAAAATACTTGAAGATTTAGCTTTCTTGTCAATAACTGAACTAATATTTAGTTGTATAACTACGGTTTCTGAGAAAACTGCTTCACATCTGTGTTGCATGGAGTTAACCAACTTCTGGCACCTGTGAACAGGTATTCCAGCCCAGGATGATTGCACTATATACCACAATTCCTCTGCATTTCTTGGTTTTGCCTCAGAAACAGCACTTTCTGTCACCCCACAAGTTTTCTATTGAATTAAGGTCCTGGAATTGGGCTGGCCACTCTATAACGTTAATCTTGTTGGTCTGGAACCAAGATGCTGCTCGCTTACCGGTGTGTGGGGTCGTTGTCTTGTTGAAACACCCATTTCAAGGGCATTTCCTCTTCGGCATAAAGCAACATGACCCCATGAAGTATTTTGACGTACTCAAACTGATCCATGATCCCTGGAATGCGATGAATAGGCCCAACACTATTGTATGATAAACATCCCCATATCATGATGCTTGCGCCACCATGCTTCACTGTCTTCACTGTGTACTGTGGCTTGTATTCAGTATTTGGGGGTTGTCTGACAAACTGTCTGCGGCCCCTAGACCCAAAAAGAACAATCTGCTTTTATCAGTCCACAAAATATTGGGCCATTTTTCTTTAGGCCAGTCAATGTGTTCTTTGGCAAATTGTAACCTCTTCAGTACGTGTAGTTTTTTCAACAATGGGACTTTGCGGGGGCTTCTCACTGATAGCTTGGCGTCTTCTAATTGTTACAGTACTCACAGGTAACTTTAGACTTTCTTTGATCTCCTGGAGCTGATCATTGGCTGAGTCTTTGCCATTTTGGCTATTCTTCGATTGGAAGTTTCCCATTTTGTTCCATGTCTTTCTGGTTTTGGTTGCCATTTTAAAGCATTTAATATCATTTTAGCTGAGCAGCCTATTATTTTCTGCACTTCTTTATATGTTTTATAACACCTACTAGTAAACTATTTGCCATGTAGAAATATAATTTCTACCAAAAACAGTGATTGATCTGGTTAGTGGTGTAGGACTGCTATTATTTTGAACACAACTGTGTGCTGTGAATCAGTTATAGGATTTGTATTGTAACTATGCTTGACTGCATTGTCCCTGTTAAATAAATAAATAATATGGCATTTATTTTATTTTAGGTGGATGTGCAAAACAGCAGGAAAGACAATGAGAAATTGCATATCGAAATCCAGGAGCTCAAGATGAAAAAGACTCTGGAGGACCGGAGAGCTGAAAACAAAGCATTACAAACATCCATGTTAGATCGAGGAGCCCAAGAGAAAGAAGAAAACAAAGTGAGGATTGTCTATTTAGAAGTCTGAAGCATCAAATCATCAGTCAGTAATAACTGTATCATCATGAAGTGATCTCTTTGTTACCGAACACTCAGGTCAAGATCCAGGCACTGCTTACTCAGCTGACAGAGGCCAGAGGCCTGCTTCGCCATGAGGTGCAGAACTGCAAAGAAGCCTACAAGCGTGCAGAAGGAGCTGAGTGTGAATTGAAGGAAGTGAAAAATAAGCTGGAGGAGATGACCTTGAAACAGGCTGAGGACAAGAAAACCAGTCAAATCCAGGTATTGAACAGTGTCGTGTTTTTTTAAACTTCAGTAATTTGTGAGTATTATTATTAATAAGTATTTCAATCCTGATTCAAGACAATTCTTTTATTACAGGCACAACTTCAGCAAACACAAGACAAAATTTACGAAATGGCAGAGACATCAAGATTAGACAGAGAGGTGCTTGAGAAAAAGAATGAGGTGATCTGTTTTGTTATGACACAGATTAAACATCAGTGTTCGGTACATTACCATTCAAAAGTTTGGGGTCAGTAAGATAATTTCATGTTTTTGAAAGAAGTCTCTTATGCTCACCAAGTCTGCATTTATTAGATCAAAAAATACAGTTAAAACACTAATATTAGAAAATACATTTTAATATATTTTGAAAAAAAATGTAATTTATTCCTGTGATGGCAAAGCTGGATTTTCAGATGTCACAGTTGCTTGGTGACAAGAACAGTCCTCCTTAGGCTAGAGTAGGCTGTCCTATTTAAGGACCCTCAGTCCGACCTTTGTGGCCTTCGAAGGATACAGCCTCTGAATTGGGATGCAGCTTATGTAACTTAAACAAAACCTAAAAACAAAACTGCATGCATTTCGCGGAAGAACATTGTTTTGGTTGTGCTTCCCATATGGAGGAATATTAACCTACTGCTCAATAAAACATTCACTAGTAGGATTAAAAGATGTAACCAGTTTAGATGGAAAGTATCTCAACTGACTAGCTGAAGACGTTACTATAGCTACACCCATAGACACAGTACTTTCTTGAAAATAAATTCCAGCACAAACACACAATGACAACACTACAACAACCATAATGAAATAACCCGTCACAATGAAGCTCTCTATGCTCTGTTCTTAAACTATTTAGAAGGCCACACGAAGTTGGAGGTCTGTAGCTATTGAATGCAGAAAGTTGGTGACTTCTGCACTCTGTGCGCCTCAGCATGCGCTGACCCTGTCTGTGATTTTATTTGGCCTACCACTTTGTGGCTGAGTAGCTGTTGTTCCCAATTGCTTCCACTTTGTTATAATACCAATAACAGTTGACCGTGGAATATTCGGTAATGAGGAAATTTCACAAATGGTCTTATTGCACAGGTGGAAACCTATCATGGTAACACGCTTGAACTCACTGAGCTCCTGAGAGCGACCCATTCTTTCATAAATTTTTGTAGAAGCAGTCTGCATCCCTAGGTGCTTGATTTTATACACCTTTGGCCATGGAAGTGATTGGAGCAAGACACCTCCACGGGACACCTCTTAACAATGGCCTTATTCTTTTCACCGTCACCTGTTGTTTACTGGAAAAGCCCTGACTAAGCAAAAACTGCTCAGTGACCGCACAAATTTCTCAGCTGTGCTTCATCTTTGCAATCAGTAACGTAGGCCACATCTGGCTTTTATAGTATTCAAACTAATTTGACAGTTGTTTTCTATAGGAGAGATCAAATATTTCATCACATAGTGTACCTTTAATATTATTGTGTAAATCGCAGATATATCGTATATTTTCTCCCTAGGAATCATTGTTAAATAGAAAGTTCAAAAGAACAGCATTTATTTAACTGTCACTTGCCGAATAAAAGTTGTACTGACCCCAAAAATTTGAACAGTGGTATATATTAGGAACTTAATACCAAAGATGTTGTGGAGTTCAGAGCACTGAACTACATGCCAGTCAGTTATTTAATAATTATTAAATGATTATTATTTGATGTAGGTTTTTTTTTTCATCTCCAGGAACTGCAAGCAGAAGTTATTAAACTTCGTAGAGCGTTGTTTGACTACCAGGTCGCATCTCTTGCCGCAATGTCTGATCAACTACCCAACCCTCAAAGCCCATCCGCCTCCCAGGAGCAAATCTACCAACCTACCTCTCATTTTTATGAGAGCATTGATGATTTAACAGGTTGGTACAATAACAATAATTGTAAAAGGATGGTGAAACATTCAGTTAGATAAAAATCTAGAATTGTTCTTAAAATTAGCGTTAACCTTTATTCGTACATTACAGCAAATCCTGCAGAAACAGAGATCCAGGTAATGACATTTTCTTATGTGTACAATATTTTAAGAATGAGTTTCCACAGAGGTCAAAATGATTGAATTGTCTGTATTTCCTTGTGTGCAGATTAGGGTGTGCCAGCACTGTCAGGAGTGTTTTCCTGGCATCAGCGAGGATGAATTAGCACAACACGAGCAGTCTCACAGAGTGTGTCCGTTCTGCACTCAGATCTTTGACGACTGCCAACAGCAGGAGTTTGAAGATCATGTCTACGGTCATGAGTAGTCAGTTCGGATTTCTATATCTGATATCATGTATTTAGGAAAGTATGGTGTTGCTTTTTAAAGTACTGAATGGTGCAGGATTTTCTAGATATGCATCACTTTCATTATTAGCTATTATCTATCTAAAAATGGGAATGTTTATTATTTTTATTATATAATGATTGCAATATCATTGAAAAGATTGGTACAAATTAAATTAATATGTAAAAGTAATACAGATATAAGATACAACTTTTGCCATTTTCTTTTATTTACCCAAACTTTTTTTCCAGTGGTTAATCTGGTTTTAAAATAATAAACATATTAAGACTTGAGAAATACGACTAAATTTATGTTTTTATTCACATTTTTTCCTATCAAACAAGCTTGGCTCACACAACACTGTGACATTCTTTGACCTTTGCCTTCATCCCCTTCTCCCTGACAATCTGTTTACAAAATAATGTCTTATCCTCAAGGTGTCATTTGGCTGGCCTCCTCGGGTGTAACGTCTTGCAATAACAGTTCTGCGAACAGAGCGGGCAGCCAGTACTGCGGCTCCCCTGCAGCTTGGGAGTCCAGCCATGCTAAGCCTTCTTTTAGCAGGTGATCCTGAAAACAGTGCAAAAGGTATTAAAGAGGACCTATTATGATTATTTACATTTTCAACTTTCTTTAGAGTGTAATGTTGCTGTTTGAGTGAGTAAAAGGTCGGTAAATTTACAAAGCACAACAGCTACATTCACATGTTTTTGTCAGATTCCAGTGCGATCAGATCATGGTCCTGAACTGACACGCATGGACTGAAAGACTAAAGGATCTTGGTGTGTTGTATTATTATGGTATGACAATGTTTGTTACATTTAATAAAGATAAAGTAAACATGGAGGACATTAAAGTAAGCGATCAGGCGTTTATTTATAGTGTGATCTGCCGCCGAAGCCAGCAAATTTATGTGCAGGAAATATAAAAACAGAGGAGGATGCAGAAAAAAAGAGAGAAGAGTTTTTAACTATTTTCCCGCCGATCACAATTTTCTATTACTTGTGAGAAAACGCTTCCCCGCCATTGACAGTAGCCCCTGACTGCAGAACATGAGATCCAGGGGGCAGGATATATAAAGTGGGAGGAGTTGGATCCAGATCCAGGGGGTGGACGTGGGTAGGTTTAGGGTCCAGGGGGCGGAGACGAGTAGGTTTACGGATATGTAAAGTGGGAGGAGTTGGATTTGGATCCAACCTCGCCCCCTGGATCTCGTGTTCTGCAGTGAGGACCATATCGCCGCTATGGCATCTTCTGAAAGAGTACTGAATCTCCTGATCAAAACACATGTGAAGAAGTTGCAGAAACAAGTGATATTATATGTAATCATATCCATATGTAAAATAACGCGATCATCACCATTAAACAACATATAAATCAAAACTGCCTAATGTTACTGAATGAAATGTCGACCCAGGACGAGCTACAGGACTGTGCAGGTATTATGGGTATTGATGGACTCGATTTTGATAATCTTTCTGAATCCGATCCAGACGTAGTCTTTGACAAAAATGCTTTTCTCAGCAACTTACCCATATTCAAGTGCCGGTAAAAACGAAAGCTAGACTTTTTTTTGGTCTTTTATATATTGCTTGATATATTTGAAATTGTGAAAATGATCAAAAACGCAGGCGGGGAAAGAGATACGATGATACAATCCCTTGTGTTTTGCTTGTATATAGAGTTGTCACTGTAATATTTTTGAGTTCTAACACATCACTGTCTTTCCACTGACTGCCTTTTGCCACTGTCTTGATAACGTTGGGTATGTAAAATCTTTGAAGTGACTCCCACAAGCACAGAATTGTGTTGAATGTTGATCTAAAGTGACAGAGGTCGCATGAATTCTGATAAGATATGTTCAGACTGAGGTCGCCTAGCAAAACATCTGACCTGTATCAGATTTAGTACCACATATTGAAGTGGCACAAATCAGAATTGACGTTATTCTCTATATGAGTAAGCCCTGTTTCTGAACTCCCTGAAATGCTTTGGTTGTAGTCTTGTATTTCTCTAGGAAAATACACGTATCAATTTAAATAATTCCCGCCCAAGGCATACACAAAAAAGGGGACAAGGCCAGGTTGAGCTTTGTTAGTAGTGTGTTGAAACTCGCGGTTATGGTCAGGAGTGTGACATTTCAGAAACACACTGATCCAGCTGTCCAATCACTAAACAGACTGGGAAGAGTACTTCAACAATGTTAAATATGTGCAAAATTGTGTTTTTTGAACATTCAAACCCTATTCTAGTAGACCCAAAAACAAAATCAAGACTTTGTAAAAGGGCATAATAGGTCCTCTTTAATTTATGATATAAAAAGAGTGTTTTGTTTTTTTCCTGCACACTTACAAGAACGTGACAGGCCCGCTCTCTCTCCCACTTGAGGCTGTCTCTGATCTCGCTCACTGTCACATAGCCCTTTTTCTGTAAAACATGGCCAATAATCAGATCTGACATCACAGTGTAAAGGCCTCAGCCTTTGTGTCTGGTATTGATTACCTCTGCTAGCTGAAGGACAACAGTGTGATCCATGTTGAGCTCTGCTGGGACCGACTGGACGAGATAAGATCCTCCAACAGGAATCATCCGAAGCCATTTCCCATAGCCTTGAGCTTCTTTATGGCCCGAACCAAGTCATCCCTGAGTGACGACATTAATGGATGGTAAGAGAATTCATGTGTTCAGAATAGCTAGAGAACAGCATGTACAATCAAAGACACTCACTGGCTCACATCTTGTGCAAACTTCCCTCTTCCTTTCAAGACACGGTGGTGAAGTTCCTCCAATGTGATGAGACCTGCACAAATAGTCATTTACCAGGTGACAAGGTGATGAGGTCTTGTATGGTGTTTAGAGATTGTCTAGGAATGCGTCATCATTATTTTGAAATATCTGACTGCTGAATGCCATGACTGACCAATCAGAATTAAGTATTTATTTTTAGCATCATAATAAGAGCCTTTGTTTTGCCACACATATGTGATATCTCCAAGGTACAAAATACTACCATCAATATAGGCCTGTTTTATTGATGATATGCAATTAAAACATACACTGTATAGCCAAAATATTGCGTTATCACTTTAACACTATGAACTAACAACTAAAGCTTACCACCATTTCTGTGTTTTAGAGCTAAACACACTTCAATGATCTGTACACCAAGCTCATAATAGAAATCGCCAACTCCAAGCATCTCAGACCAAAATCCTTTCCCAGCTGCACAAAAAGAGAATAAAGTTCATAAGGTCATAACTTTTTCTCTGAAATTCGAATTATTTATAATGATACATACAATAATGTATTATATAACTATACTTTATATAATTTATATACAGTACTGGTCAAACATTAGGAAACATTACTATTGTTAATGTTTTTGAAAGGAGTATCTTGTAATATTGTGAAATACTACTACAATTTATTATTACAATTTGATTTATCATCAACTGAATTGTTATCAGCCAGTGCTCCAGGCTTTAGTCAAACAATCCTTAAGAAATCATTCTAATATGTCGATGTAATACTCAGTTTTTATCAATGTTGGAAACAGTTGTAGTGCCTAATATTGTTTTGGTACGTGTGACGTTTTTTTCAGGATTCATTGATGAATAAAAAGTTAAAATATAAATCTTTCACTTTTGATCAATTTAACATCCTTGCTAAATAAAAGTATTAATTTCTTTCGAAAAAAAGAAAGAAAATGACCACAGACTTTTGAACTGTATTGTATTGTTACAAAAGATTTATATTTTAAATAAATGCTGTTCATTTTATTTATCAAAGAATCCGGAAAAAAGGTTTTCAAAAATTAAGCAACATTAATAATAAATCAGCATATTAGAATGATTTTAGAAGCATCATGTGACACTGAAGACTGGAGTAATTGCTGATAGAAATTCAGCTTTGCATCACAGAAATAAATTATATTTTAGGGTATATTAAAATTTAAAACCATTGTTTTAAATTGTAATAATATTTCACATTATTACTGTTTTTTCTGTATTTCTGATCAAATAAATGCAGGCTTGATAAGCATAAGAGACTTATTTCAAAAACATTAAAAATAGTAATAAAAGTAGTAATTATTATTTTATAATGTATACTCATTCATATAATTATACTTAGAATTAATAATGTAAATTATACAGATTTCATATGAGCACCACACCCTAATATTAAACAATACAATTATACAAAAGGGAAACATTTAGATTCAATAGTACATACATGCAAGTGGATCAACCCCTATGGTGGCACACATCTCTTGGAACTGCACCCTGAATTGAGAGCTTTTACGAATTTCCTGTTTATGCTTGCTGGCAAACTCCTCCAAGTGGGTCTTAAAGGTTTCCAATTGTTTTGACATCTACAGGGACAACACATACATTCTGATAATAATGTGGCCAATGTTGTTTCGCATCTGTGAGGTTTGCTTGCATTCAAAATCCATGTCTTGCTCATCAGGGTATACGCACCTGTGCAATCTGATCCTCAGCCAGGACATTCCCTCTCTCTTTATACTTTGCCTGTGACAGTAAACGAAGTAGCTGGATGAAAATGCTAAATGATTTGCCTAGTTAATAAATCTCGCAGAAGTGCTGTGATCATACCTCTGCCAGTTTCTTTTTGGCGATCGCTCCAGCTCCGACTCCTCTTCTGTGCATGATGTCTAATGTTAAATAAGGATCTCTAAAATACTACACAATTAAACTGTATTATTTCCCTGTTCTGAAAACTACAGTAAGTTAATGGACTTCCTATTCAGCTGAATAGCTTACGAGCTACATAGTCACAAATTGAGACCGAATATGACAAGGCAGGCAAACTAAACTAGATATTTTAAAATAACACAAACTAATAGGGTTGTTCTCTCTCAGTTATCTCTTTTTCAACAAAGTTTCCAACAGTCCGGAAAGAAGACATCCACAAAAGTGTGTTATTCCTTCTGTACACGAGTTAGGTCACTAGTGTTTTGGTGAATGTGTCCGATAACGACACCTATCGGAAAGGAGAGCAATTGACGAAAGTTATTTGCAAAGATCCTGTTTGTATGCATTGCAATGCGTTAATAATTATTGACAACTTTGCACTAAAAACAAAATTTCTACAGTTTAGAACACAAAGCGGAATTATCGCAAACAATCATCGCTGTCATTAAACAAAATGTAGCACGTCATGGGAAAAAATTATCCTAACAGCACCTACTTATATTTCCGAGAACATATTAAATGTAGGTAGGCTACTTTTTTTTTAAACCAAACTCCATTACACATGCATGACATAAAACTTGCACTTAAATGTAATATTTTATCATATTTTTCTTAAATGAGTCTTTGAATCCTTTACTCGAGAACCGCCCCTGTCATAAACGAGTCGTTCAGAGAAGTTTTGTGAACCGAATCAAACGATTTATTGACAAGAGCAGACTCAAAAAATGAAGGATTTTGGCCGTAATGGCTGCTGCCATTTAGAATTCCATACAAAACAGTCACTACATCGACTATTATGTCATAATATTCGACCCACACTCAATTGGAATGTTGCGCATCAGTCTGGTGCAGTTGAGTTCAGAGCGATAAACACTGATATCAGACCGTTGATTTTGCTTGTTCAAATCGGATTTTTGGATATTTGACCAATCTTTTGCATAAGTATCATAGCAGACATATCAGAGAATTTATATTTGCTAGTGATATTTGATCTTTGGTTACATGCGTAATTGTCAACACTTTGTGATCTATTGCGATCCGTTGTGAAAATGACATTACTCAACAGATTTATTGGTTGCTTAAGCTTCTTCTTGCCAAGACACAACTCGTCAAGACAGTACAGTAAAGGCAACAATGCTAGCAGCATTCAGGAGGAGTTCATCCAGAGACCTCCAGAAGATACAGGTGTGGAAGAGCAAGCCAGTGAGGACTCTCTTGTCAAGATGGAAATATTGCCAGATTTCTCCACTGTGGCAGAACCATTGATGATTCAAGTGGAGGAGCCTGAATACCAAACTCTACATGCTGGAGTGAAAATATTTCCATGTTCCTCAACCACAGTAGCAAAACCATTGTTGATCCAGGTGGCACCTCAACACCCTCTCCCTGATGAGGTGGAAACATGGCCATCTTTTTCGACTGTGGCAGAACAGTTGATGGTTCAGTTTGAGGAACCTGATGAGGGGAAAACATTGGCACATTCCTCCACTAAAGTGGTAGAGCCACTGATGGATCAGGAGGCACCTTGGCATCTCAGTCCACCTGCTGAGGAAGAAATACTGCCATCTCTATCCACTGTGGCAGAACCACCGATGGTTCAGATGGCACCTGCTGAGGTGGAGCAAGAGCATCCACCTGAAAGGCGAGGGAGGAGTAGGACGAAGAAGAAGAGAAATACAGACTCTTCAACTATAAAACGTCCAACTTCACCACCAGCAAAGCCAAAACTTGCTTGGATGGACAATCCTGCACAAAATACCAAGGCTGAGGAAGAGATGATAAAAAAGGAAAGAGAGCTTGAAGATAAAACTCCTGTAAAGCAAGAGACTGTGTGTGTAGAAATACTGGAGGTGGATATGAAACAAGAAAGGGAATGAAAAAGGACAGAAAGATTGAATATGCAACTCCACCACCTGCAAAACCAAAGCTTGCTTGGATGGAGACAGACAGTACAGAAGTCGCACATATGAAAAAAAGACAAGAAGAAAAGAGAAGGCCTGAAAGACAAGCAAACAAGACAGAAGATACAAAGACAGAACAGGCAGCAAATATTACTCCACCACCTGTAAAGGGAAACAAGATGCACGTAGGCCTACATGAGCCTGAATGCAGCGGCAAAATCAGCCAGCAGTCCAGCAGAAGGCAGAAGGGACTTCTTTTCATTTATAAACTGGCAGAGAAAAAAGTCACTGCCGAGAAAGAGAAGAAGAAGATCAGAAAAGATGAGAAACTACAAAGGCAGTTACTGTATAAAAAATATGTCAATGATCCATCCATGAAACACCTGCTCATCAACAAACACAACAGCTTCATTAAATCATAGCTGCGGCCTCACTCTCTTGGTCTGATCATCAAGAAGATTGAGCCAATAAAATGCATCAAAACATTGGTCAAGTGTTAAAATGTCCTTCTTCTGGCTTACAATGAATGTATTTTTCACTGCAAATAAGCAAATTATTTTTTTCTAAAACACACACACACACACACACACACACACACACACACACACACACACACACACACACACACACACACACACACACAGTAACCTAATCAAACAACTGATTTTTTAAAAAAAATTTGTTTATAGGTCTATCTCGGTTTATCTGTGTGTGTTAACATTTTTATTTGAATGTGACTTTTCCACCTGTAGCCTCATATGTTCACCACTAGATGTCCTTCCTTTCTAATAATGAATTCTGAAATAATTTTATGTGGTATATTGAAGTTAGATGGAAATCATTCTGTTGAGATACTATTATATATTACTTTTATTCATATTTTGATTTAGCTGTAGTAATTTACTTTTTACCTTACATTACTTGTTATTAGTTTTTTAATGTGTATGTAGTATTTATCGATTTTTATTTCTGTTTTAGTTATTTTAGTATAGGCTATCAGGTTAGACTAAATGAAAATGAGAAAGGTTGCAACTGTCACCATTATGTTCTGTTAGTTTCTTTATCATGGACTTTTAGTTTATTTTCCGTCTCATCATGTGCTCCTTTGTTCAGTTTTCCCGCGCCTCATTATTAATTAATTTGTGTCAGCTGTGTTCTGTTATTCATCCTCATTTGTGTTTGCTATATAAGTTGGTCCCTCAGATTCATTCTCTGTTTGGTCTGTTCCGTTTAGTGTTGCCTGTCTGGCTATTATTTGTTTTATCCTCATTAAACTTGAATGTTATCTTCATCTTTGTTTGCCTTAGTGCAACCACCTGTGACTGAAACTAGATGCATTTTTTTTTCTTTTTTTTCCCAGTTGGGTTAGGGATCATATTTATGGTTTTAGTTAACTAATAAACCAGATTTACGTCATATATTTAAAAATAAATAAATCCTAATTAATGCGTGGCATTTGATGTTCTGGTGGTGCAAATGAGTTTTGTGTTACTTATGAATTGAATTACGAAGAATGTTGGATTGGAAATGATTTATCTATGCGTTGTAAGCCTACATGCCTTTGGAAAGTTATTCTTCCTTTTTCCTATTCATCCTTTTCAGTTGCTTTCAAACAGAGACGAGGACAGAATAAATTGACAAAAAAAGGTTTCCAAAATGTGTGGGCCTGCATACTATGCAAAAAAAAGCACAAATGACAATTGATTTTGAAAATAATTTAATTAAGAGATTTTCATTTAGAGCCACATGACCAGATATTCAGATAGGGGTGAATTCAGGTCGATATGGACACTTTTTGCCATTGGGATGTCTAGAAAAGTGTTTCCTAATCAGAAATGAATGGTACACCCCTTTGCTCTTCAAAGTCGCTTTGGAGGCACGTCCAGTTTAGCTTTATTGATTCCTGTGGGTCAAGAATAAAACATGATAAATGCAATTTACATGATGGTAAATCATGATTTTTTTCACTTGCAGAAGTCAACTTACTTCAATGCATCGGCTTTACTCTGAACCCACATTGCAAACTCTTTTTTCAGCAGGTCATTGAAGATGGAGGTGTCTGAATGATCTGCCATAGCTGGTCTGTAATGTGTATCAGATGTTACTTCATGTAAATATGTATTTGTAACACACATGCTTTCCATTTCCCAAACTTACTCGCTTTTCTTCTCCCTCTGATTGAGCAGATAGTTTACAAAGTTCTTCTGAACCATCGAGTCTACAATTTTGCTCATGTCACTTGCAATGGTTGATTCAGCATAACGACGGCCAAACTTCTGGATGCCATTTGTTGAGCTATTAATGATATTTGAAAGAAAAAAAAAGCATAAAAACAAAACAATCTTCTCTGACACTTACAGTAATACTAGTTATCTAACATTAATACATTTGTTACAGCATTTATTAATCTTTGTTAAAGTTATTCAATAAAAATACTGTTCATTTTTAGTTCATTTAAGTTTAGGTCCATGCATGTAATTAATAACAGATTCAACTTTTGAATATTTTAATAATATATGTTGAACTTAACATGAACTAAAGTTAATAAATGCTTAAGTAAGTTCATTTTAACTAATGAAGTTAAGTAATGTTAAAAAAATGGAACCTTATTGTAAAGTGTTTGCACATTTTTGTATACATATACATATGCAAATGTATTATTCTTTTAAATGATCTGATTATGCTTAATTATTATCTTACCTGCCATCAACAGGCTGGGATCCTGCACATGACAATGAACTGCCCAGGCATATCAAAACCAGTGCAAATACTGCAGTCTTCATTTTTCCTTATTTAATAAGCCTACATCAAAACAGATGAGAAACATGGATATCAATCATACACCACCACTGACAACCAATAGTTTCATTCAAATGCTTTAGACCTACCTTTTCTGGTTCTGGTCTAAAACTGGTGTGCAGCTACAGCAATCTTGACTGGTTTTTATACAATGTGATTGACATTAACAGCAGAACAACATCTTATTTCCACATCATTAAAACAATTAATAATGAGGGCGATACAAAGACATTAAATCTGATAAGGCTGCTTTTTCTTACAGTCTTAGGTGTCAAATCTATTTACACTCTTTGTGGTTTGTACTGGACAAATAACGTTCATGGAACTGAAAATAGTTAAATGACCCCATTAAACCATTAGTTTTTAAAGGCAAACATTTGCATTATACAATATCTTACTAGTATTTGTTGATGTAAGGAAATGTACCAAGCTAATGACTCGAGGTGTACATTTTCAGGCATTTTAAGAAAAGTAAACAGATTATAGATTTCTAAAAGGTTCTTAGGTCTTGTAGCCAGAACAATAGTGGTAAAGGATTATTAAAGGATTACTGGTAAAATGTATTATCAGATTTAAATAGGCCTAAAAAAACAATCTGACAAAATAAACATTAAAATTTCTACTAGAATGTCTTACTAATAATGTAGTAAAGAGATTATTTTGACTGAACAGATTTGAATATATTCTGTGCATATACACATTTTGTATTATAAATGCAAGCACTAGCTGGCTATTAAAGTAGTTAAATTTCTGTGGTACCATAACGTTTTGCCTGTCCACCATTCGCCAAAGTTACACATTTGCATTCAGCATTCAGTTCGTTCAAATGTCTTCAATAAAACAATATTGTAATTGTTCGGTGCTTTTGTGACTGACATGTCTGAAGCTTTTATTTTGAAATAAGAACTTCCGGTGTGAGTAGCTATATAAAATCCAGTGTATATTTCTAAATGGACTGAGCTAAAGAGTCAAGTATAGGGATTTCTAATACAGATAAATTCGTCGCAGTTGCACGTTTTCAAAGTATGCATTTATTAAAACACTCGTGTCAGCAGACAAGAAAACGCCTACGTCAGCGTTAGTTAGTAGTTAAGCGGATATTACCAACTAAGAAAGTTATTCCATATAACTTTAGTCATGATGGATGTAACCTCAGATCTGTTTTGGCCGGCGATGCTATTTACGCTGCTTACGATTGTAGTAGCATCGGTTGCTGTTTTGGGCAGATATAAAGGCCCCGTGCCGTCAAAGTGCACTCATCAAACTAGTGCTGCTGTGGAGGAGAGAGCTGGTCCAGATCCTGGAGCTTCCTCACAGTATCATAAACAATGTAATGATACCAGACAACCGCTGCAATCTAGTACAAAGAGCCTCAAAGCCAAAGATGAAACTCCGAAACATGCAAAGGTGAGGATTTATTTTGCGTTATGAATGCTATTGTAATTGTTAAAGTCAATTAAAATTACAAGACAATGAAAAACACAAATTCATTTTTAATATTTATCTAATCAACTATGCACTGATTCTGTATTTACTTCAGGATTCTAACTCACATAATGTGGAAGAAGTGTTTAAGTCCGATTCTCCAATTCACTCCACCATTGGATGGGGGGAGGATACCTCGGAGTCTGGGATAAGGAATGCTCTGAGGGATTATGCTCAATCACCTGGTATTGCATAGTTAATAATAATAATATTAATAATACACCTCTTTACTAACTTCCTGTTTATTTACATTTACATTTAATCATTTAGCAGATGCTTTTATCAAAAGCGACTTAAAAATGAGAGTAATAGAAGCAACCAAGAACAGTCAAGGGCAACAATATGCAAGCGCTGTAACAAGTCTCACGGAATCTAGCACAAAACACATAGGACAGTTTAAAAATATATATATATATATTAATTTTTTTATATATATAAATAACAAACAGAAACGAATAGAGTGATAAGTGCTATTCTTTATTGGTCAAGTGCTGCTGGAAAAGAAGTGTCTTGAGATGTTTTTTGAAAATGGCTATAACCTCAACTGCTCGAACTGAGACAGGCAGGTCATTCCACCAGGTGGGAACGGTCCAGGAAAAGGTCCTAGTTAGGGATTTCATGCCTCTTTGAGATGGCACCACTAGGCGTCGTTCACTTGCAGAACGCAAGCTTCTGGAGGGTGTGTAAGTCTGAACAAGCGAGTATAGGTATACTGGTGCAGAGCCTGCGGTTGCCTTTTAGGCGAGCACCAGAGTCTTGAATTTGATTCGCGCGGCTATCGGCAGCCAGTGCAGACTGATGAAGAGAGGCGTGACGTGAGCTCTCTTCGGCTTGTTGAAGACCACTCTTGCCGCTGCATTCTGGATCAGCTGCAAGGGTTTAACAGTGGATGCTGGAAGGCCCGCTAGAAGAGAATTACTGTAGTCCAGACTGGAGAGGACAGGGCTTGGACCAAGAGTTGAGTGGCCTGCTCTGATTGGAAGGGTCTAATCTTCCTAATTTTGTATAGCGCAACCGGGTTGTTGCAGTAATGTGGTCACTGAATTTTAGCTGATCATCAATCACAACTCCAAGGTTCCTGGCTGTCCCGGACGGAGTTATGGATTTAGAACCGAGCTGAATGGAGAGAGTATGTTGAAGTGCTGGGTTGGCTGAGACCACAAGCAGTTCTGTCTTTGCCAGATTGAGTTGAAGGTGTTGTTCCTTCATCCAGGCAGAAATGTCTGTCAGGCAGGCAGCGATCCGAACCCCAACTGTGGGATAATCTGGTTGAAATGAGAAGTAGAGTTGAGTATAGCAGTGATAGGCAGGATGAGTACTGAGGATTTGGAAGCTGCTTTTGTCTTTCTCAGTGCTTCAGTAACCGAGAGCAGGGCAGTCTCAGTTGAGTGGCCGCTTTTGAATCCGGATTGGTTGTTGTCCAGGAGGTTGTTCTGTGCAAGAAACATAGAGAGTTGGTAGAAAACTACTCTCTCAAGTGTCTTAGCAATAAAAGGCAGAAGGGAGACCGGTCGGTAGTTTTCTAAAAGTGCTGGGTTCAGAGAGGGTTTCTTAAGCAGTGTGGTTACCCGAGCCTGCTTAAATGCTGTGGGAAAAGTCCCGGTGTGACGAGAGGTGTTGACAATGTGGGTGAGTGCAGGAGTAATTGAAGAAGTAATGGCCTGAAGCAGGTGAGTGGGGATAGGATCAAGCGGACAAGTAGTGGGGTGTTTGGAAAGGATGAGTTTGGAGACTTCTGCTTCAAAGAGCAGAGAGAAAGAGGGTAGCTTATGTGTGACGGTTGATAAAATATGCATGTCAGCTTGTGGTGCGGAGAATTGGCTGCTAATGGAAGAGGTTTTGTTTGTGAAGAATGATGCAAAGTTGTCAGCTGTTAGAGTTGATGACTTTGGGGGCAAAGAAGAGAGGAGAATGTTCTGAAAAGTGTGCGAGAGTCAGAGCAGTTGTTGATTTTGTTGTGATAGTATGTCGTTTTTGCAGTGGAGACATGTGCAGAGAAGGAAACAGGAAGAGACTGATACAAGGTAAGGTCAGTAGAGTTCTTAGATTTGCTCCACTTCCTCTCTGCCACCCTGAGTCCAGAGCGATGTTCGCGGAGAATGTCCGACAGCCAGGGGGCAGAGTGTGTGGTGCGGGCTGGTCTAGATGAAAGGGGGCAAAAGCTGTCTAAACAAGATGTTCGAGTGGAGCAAAGAGTGTCAGTAGCACTGTTAGTGTCCAGAGCTGAGAACTGAGCAGGTGGAGGAAGTGAGGATGAAACCATAGTGGATAGACGAGAGGGAGAGAGAGAGCGTAGAGTACGCCGAAAGGTGATCTGTTGATTAGTATGAGTTGTATCAGGAGTCAGTATGAGGTTAAGAGTGACGAGGAAGTGGTCGGAGGTGTGCAATGGAGTCACTAAAGTGTTGTTGTCTGTAGAGCAGTAGTGTGTGTAGATAAGGTCCAAATGATTACCTGATTTGTGAGTAGCCATGGTAGATACTCGCTTAAGGTTAAAGGAGGTCAGTAGAGAGGTGAAGTCTGCAGCCTGGGGTTTATCAAGGTGGATGTTAAAGTCACCGAGCAGCACCAGAGGAGTGCCATCTTCAGGAAAGTTGGAGAGTAACATATCCAACTCCTCCTAGAAGTTACCCAGTTGACCTGGGGGGCGATAAACAACTACAACATGGATTTTAGCAGGGTGAGTGATAGTGATTGAGTGATTCAAATGAGCTGTTGCCAGAGAGAGATGGTATGGGCTCAAATTTTGTTTTATAATGTTATTTATTATTACAAAAAAAGAGAAAATACTTTGTAGTT
The DNA here is from genome assembly GCA_023029165.1 of Gobiocypris rarus. Lineage (NCBI taxonomy): Eukaryota > Metazoa > Chordata > Actinopteri > Cypriniformes > Gobionidae > Gobiocypris > Gobiocypris rarus. The sequence continues at coordinate 17,875,866 of CM040920.1, forward strand.
TGTGTTACTGCTTATAATAGGTTATATTGGCTGGTTTTGAACTATTTTTGAAACTTAGATTTGTGAATATAAATGTATTCACAGATATTACTTACATACAAACATATTCTACATATAATAATCATTTTAATAACAAGAATCGCCTTGTATTGTCTCAAAAACAGTCTATAGTTTAAAAAAAAATATTCTCATATTTTTGCTGCCCATATCAGTGAACGAGAGCATTCACATTGGAAGCGTGACAGCCGACTCTCTTATTCATTACCATGGGCATTGATAAATATGCGCTGCTGACACATCTGATGTGAAACAGCCATGGTGATAGACATAGCGGAATCAATGTCATATAGGAATAAGATGATATTTTAATTTTGATCTAGCTTACTGCAGTGTGCAACAAGTGTCAGAGCGCGAGCGAACACACAGAGTAACGTTGTAACATGACTGTCAACACACTCAGATTTATCTAATATGATAAAAGAGCACTGCATTACCCCACATAAGCTTGATCAGAAGAAGCGGAAGCAATGATTGTGGCATAAGTTTGACTGCTGCGCTCGTCTTTGCAATCATCATTTCAGTGGCCTTGTTCGATTCTGCGCTCAATCTCGGCGTCATCAATCTACGCCTTTGTTATGAATAGGCGACCTCTAGCAGCTGAAAACTACGTAGTGTACCTTTATAAAGTGCAATAAAATTAATTAACAGTACAATTATTAAATAATTAAATTGTACTGTAAAGAAGTACACTTATTTTGATGTGGTGACTAATATACCACAGCACTTGTAAAGTATACTTAATATTCATTTGAACTGTAAAGTGTCCAAAACAATAACTTTTTTAAAGTAAGCACTATGCACCTATTTACATGTTGTGATGTGTTTAGTTACATCGTGTACTAAGACCGACGGAAAATGAAAAGTAAAATTTTCTAATAATTTTCGTAATATCATTGCGCCGCTGCACCCATGGTACGGCAGCAAAGTTCCTTGATTATTACGCAGGAATGAGAGAATAGTTCCTAGCAATATTGGTCTAGAAAATCGCAAAAAATGTCAGTCATGGTACACGATGCAACTATACACATCACAACATGTAAATAGGAAATGTGCGTTATTTTGTCACTTATTGAGCAGTAGGCTAGATGGAGCCGTTTACCTCCAGTCATTGTGCTAAGCTAGGCTAGCGGTGGGTGCGTCAGACAGAGTTATGGCACGCACAGAGTTGAGAATGGTATGTATGAACTTATCTAACTCTAGGGGATACGGTGAATTAGCTAAAGTCCCAAAAAGTCAGCGTGTTCCTTTAATGCTTTTGAAAGAAGTCTCTTATATGAATGCTTTTGAAAGAAGTCTGAAATTTCAACTGATTTGAATGTATTTTAAAATATGTTTTTTCCTGTTACTCCACTCTTCAGGGTCACAAGATCCTTCAGAACTCCTGCTAATATGCTAATTTCGGGCTTAAGAAACATATTTTCTTCTTCTTCTTCTTCTTCTTATTATTATTAGCTGAAAATGGTTGTGCTGCTTATAGAAATGTGTAATCATGTGTAGGTTGAACAAAGATTGAAATATTAACGTGAAATGGAAAATAGAAATGTGAATTCTTTAAAATTATTTAAATATAAATATTATGCAATATAAATGTCATAATACTGTCAAATATATATTGCACATTTTCAAAGCAGGGCAAAGAGCACCTATAATATCGCAAGTCACACCACACTTATTAACATCCAAAAAAGACAAAAATGACTTAAAGATCAGGACAGCACTAAACTGTGGATTCATATATTCTTCCAAAACATTATCTTTTCTTAAACTAGTAATAACTATGATTATTTTTCACAGAAAACCAATTAAATTTTTTTCTCCAAAAATGTAGAGGTAAAATCACGGTATAGTAAAAAGTGTAGTTAAGGAAAAACAAACTGAAAACTCTTCTGTAAAAAATCCACTATGGATATTTCCTAAACTGGATTTTGTAACAAGTCTCTTTAACCTTTGAAGCAACAGGGGATGTCAGATAGACATTCAAAGACACCTCAACATCACCAACAATATACTTAAACTTTGTAAATCAAATTATTACACTTATTGTGGAATCAATTTAAAGGTGCACTATGTAACTTTTCCATCAGCTAGAGGTCGCCTATTCAAAACAAAGGCGTAGTTTGATGACGCCAAGTTTGAGTGCAGAATCTTGGGACATGTGGGCTGCGTCCGAAAACCTAGGCAGCTGACTCGTTGCCTTGCTGCCTTATCAGACAATGGCTTGTAAGGCAGCATTTTTGCCTGAAGGCACCTCACAGAACTAATTTCAGACAGAATTTTTAGGCAGCGTAACTGTTGAATGATCTACAGCAAAATAGAGAGAGCTTTGGTGAGAACAAAACAATTATTTAATTACTACATTAGTAATTTCTCACTAGAAACGACATCAGAAGTGGAAAATGTTGATTAAAAAAAACTTACATTTACACACAAAATGAGCAGCAACTTCCATACGCAGTTCCATACGCCATCTTTTTCCCACAGCTCAACCGTCACAGAATGGAACGCACAGGATTGTGGGATATCAAAGGCAGTGAAGGATACGTAAATGCTGCCTTCGAAAATCGATCAGATGGAGGTATCTCAGGAGGCAGGAAGTGAAGCTAACATTAGATTCGGATGTGACTTGATGCCTTCCTGCCTTGAAATGTGTCCTCTGAAGGCAGCATTTTGCAGGTTTCGGACGCAGCCCACATCTTCACCTCACAGCCAGTGGAGAAGAATCGGGATAGGACTCGGGCAGAAATCAAGTTCATGGATGCGATTATTAACGTTACTGTAGTATGAAGCAGAGCAGGACCTAGTGTTGTGAGAGCTGAGCAAGACCACTGAAGCGGATGAAAGCAATGCATGCCTCGCGAGCAGCGGGACTTTTATTATTCCACAGCCACCGGTTACACAGCTCTGTTTATCATATAAGGTACACCGGAGTGTGTTGAAAATGACGTTACTCTATGCGTTTGCTCGGCGGCTGCTATGACACTTGTTCACACTGCAGTAAGAGTAAAGCGTTTCTGCAAAATAAAAAACGGAAACCGAGGGTAATGCAGATATACCGCAATTGACAGGCGACTCCCTCACACATCCCGGTTCCTTTGTTAAAATAGAAATTTTCTGATTTTTTTAAGATTTACAAATAGTTGGGAACATTTGGGATATTTTAAATACTCAACTGAACAAAAAATATAACACTGGCCTAGTGGTTTGGATATTATACTGACATTTTTTTTACATAGTGCACCTTTAATGGATCCTTGCTGAATGAAAGTATCAGTTTATTTAAAAAAAGAGAAAGTATTGTACTACTTTCCCCAAACATTTGAATGGAAATGTATATAATAAACAGAGAATAATAATCAACATTAATATTCAGGGAAGACAAATAGACTACATTTTATTTGATGGGGGGTGGTAAGGCTCCTAGATAATGGGTAGGGGGACGCTGGCCTAAAAAAGTTGAGAATCACTGCTCTACACCCTTGATTCGTTTAGTATACGTGGAACCCTGAATATGCAAATAAGCCCCGCCTCCAGTACCAAAAGCTCCGAATACCTGAAACACTTGGTCAACTTTACTGTAGTAGACGCTACACAATGGCAAGTGGAAATACTGGTTTAATTCAGACATGTATGTTACATGTAGAAACTAATTCAGAAGAAGAAGTGGAAGAGTATGAGTATTTTATGTATCACACACTTAATTCATAATTCATATGATTAGCCTTTTGCTTTAATACATTATCAAACAGCTAATAACGAACCATGTTCACAAACCATGTTCCCATTCGCCATCTCAAAGTCAGACATCTGCCTTCTGAAATTCAGCATCTTTAGAAATGCTTTAAACAGCTTAGACCATCAGTGGAGAAAGGCATATAGTTCATTATAACATCATAATATACATCATATACATAATTCACTCGCTATGTTGCTGAATGTAACCAATTTTTCATATCAACAGAAAAATATACTGGGATATCCTGGCTTCTCTTGAGACTCCCCTGCTTCAGAGCGGTCATAGTTAATGATATGCTAAAGCCCGCCTGCACGCTGATGTGATTGGTTACAAGGTAGTTTGTGATGTAGAAAACACCGGCAACTTTTTGACACTGTCTTTGGTTCACTGCAGTTTTAAGGAGAAAAAACTCAGCAAAGGAGCATTATTAAAAACACCACACAGACATACAGGGGGCAAAAAGTATTTAGTCAGCCACCAGTTGTATAAGTTTTCCCACTTAAAAAGATGAGCCCTGTCATTTTCATTCTAGGTACACTTCAACTATGAGAATCACTGTCTGATTTTTAAAGAATTTATTTGCAAATTATGGTGGGAAATAAGTATTTGGTCAATAACAAAAGTTAATCTCAATACTTTGTTATATACCCTTTGTTGGCAATGGCATAGGTCAAACGTTTTCTGTATAATCCACAAGGTTTTTACACACTGTTGCTGGTAGTTTGGCCCATTTCTCCATGCAGATCTCCTCTAGAGCAGTGATGTTTTGGGGCTGTCGCTGGGCAACACAGATTTTCAACTCCCTCCAAAGATTTTCTATGCGGTTGAGATCTGGTGACTGGCTAGGTCACTCCAGGACCTTGAAATGCTTCTTAAGAAGCCACTCCTTCAATGCCCGGGCGGTGTGTTTGGGATCATTGTCATGCTGAAAGACCCAGATGTTTCATCTTCAATGCCCTTGCTGATGGAAGGAGGTTTTTGCTCAAACTCTCATGATACATGGCCTGGTCCCTTTGCAGAAAAACAGCCCCAAAGCATGATGTTTCCACCCCCATGCTTCACAGTAGGTATGGTGTTCTTTGGCTGCAACTCAGCATTCTTTCTCCTCCAAACACGACAAGTTGATTTTGGTTTCATCTGACCATATGACATTCTCCCAATTCTCTTATGGATCATGCAAATGATCTCTAGCAAACTTCAGACGGGCCCGAACATGTACTGGCTTAAGCAGGGGGACACGTCTGGCACTGCAGGATTTGAGTCCCTGGTGGCGTAATGTGTTACTGATGGTAGCCTTTGTTACTTTGATCCCAGCTGTCTGCAGGTCATTCACTAGGTCCCCCCATATGGTTCTGGGATTGTTTCTCACCGTTCTTGTGATCATTTTGACCCACCGGGATGAGATCTTGCATGGAGCCCCAGATCGAGGGAGATTATCAGTGGTCTTGTATGTCTTCCATTTTCTAATAATTGCTCCCAGTTGATTTCTTCACACCAAAGTGCTTACCTATTGCAGATTCAGTCTTCCCAGCCTGGTGCAGGTCTACAATTTTGTTTCTGGTGTCTTTTGACAGCTCTTTGGTCTTGGCCATAGTGGAGTTTGGAGTCTGACTGTTTGAGGTTGTGGACAGGTGTCTTTTATACTGATAACGAGTTCAAACAGGTGCCATTAATACAGGTAACGAGTGGAGGACAGATGAGCCTCTTAAAGAAGAAGTTACAGTGCCAGAAATCCAGATTTTTTTTGTAGGTGACCAAATACTTATTTTCCACCATAATTTGCAAATAAATTCTTTAAAAATCAGACAATGTGATTTTATTTTTTCTCTCTCATAGCTGAAGTGTACCTATGATGAAAATTACAGGCCTCACTTATCTTTTTAAGTGGGAGAACTTGCACAATTGGTGGCTGACTAAATACTTTTTTGTCCCACTGCATAAAGAACATTAAAAACTTGATTTTCACAGCAGGGGTTTTAAAGCAAGTTTTGTTTACAAGGGAAATTTGATTTGTTAAACCCAATAAACTGAATAAACATCTACAGCTTGCGGGCTTCACAAGCATTACTATTTGTCCGTTTTCACTTGTACTTACAAATAATTTACTTGTGTCTTGTAGGATGGTAAATTTGTGAATTTATCACAGTGTTTGATATCTTCCTCTCTGCAATAGACGCTGAGAATAAACCCTTGAAGTACATGGCGGGCATGCTGAGGACCTGCCAGCTTGAAAAGATGATGACCAGAGAAGAACTGGAGGAAGAGCAGAGGTGATTCAATCCACCCCTAAATATAGCATTACTTGTTTTATATTTTACCATGCTCTGTTTGAATACACGATTCTGATTGGCTGGAAGGTTCAAACCTTGTAATACACAGGTAGTTCCAGTCAGTTTAAGCACGGTTCTACAGTGCATCCGGAAAGTATTCACAGTGATTCACTTTTCCACATTTTTGTTACAGCCTTATTCCAAAATGGAGTAAATAATTTTTTTTCCTCAAAATTCTACAAACAATAACCCATAATGACAACGTGAAAGAGGTTTGTTTGAAATCTTTGCAAATGTATTAAAAATAAAAAACAAAAAATAAAGGACATTCACAGAGTCCTGTAGCCACTCCTTTATCTTGACTATGTGCTTAGGGTCGTTTTCCTGTTAGAAGATAAACCTCTTGGCCCAGTCTGAGGTCCAGAGTGCTCTGGAGCAGGTTTTCATCAAGGATGTTTCTGTACATTGCTGTATTCATCTTTCCCTCGATCATGACTAGTCTCCCAGTTCCTGCCGCTGAAAACATCCCCTCACCACCATGCTTCAAAGGGCTGCAGAGATGTTTGTTTTCCGGAAGGGTCTCCACTCTTTACAGAGAAACGCTGGAGGATAATTTTATTTAGCAAAACATCTCACCATTCACTGATGCGTCCAGGTCGCACTCGGTCAAGCATTATTATGTTTGGTCTAAAATGCAATTCCACTCATGTTTTGCCACAGTACAGCAAATGCGAGTACATTTTCTGTAATCCTTGCAGGACTGTGATATGAAGTGTGCAAAGTAACATATTTTAGCAACTGTGTGAAAGTGAATAGCTGGCAAAATAGCGGTATAAACATACATATCTATTGGTACAATATGCGTCACATGACTAAACATGCGTCATCGTTTTCAAATACCTCTGTCTTCACAGTCCACACTACGACGCAAAGACAACATTTTTAGATTTATCCGCTTTGGAGAGCGTTTTCAAAAAGCTACGCTTTCGTTGACTTAAAACGCTGTCTCAGTTAACAGTACATGTGGACGGAAGGCCAACACGGAGAGAAAAAGATGCGTTTTCAAACGAAAACGTATTAGTGTGGACATGGCCGAAGGGCCTTCTCCCTGATTGCTCAGTTTGGCGGACGGCCAGCTCTAAATAGAGTCCTGGTGGTTCCAAATTTCTACCATTTATGGATGATTGAGGCCATTTTGCTCATTGGGACCTTCAATGCTGCAGAAATCTCTGTACCCTTCCCCAGATCTGTGCCTCGATACAAGGTTGTCACAATGCAGTCTCGGAGGTCTACAGTCAATTTCTTGAACTACGTGGCTTGGTTTGTGCTCTGACGTGCACTGTTAACTGTGGGACCTTGTATAGACAGGCATATGCCTGTCAAAATCATGTCCAATCAACTGAATTTACCACAGGAGGACTCCAGTCAAGTTGTAGAAACATCTCAATGATGATCAGTGGAAACAGCATGTACCTGAGCTCAATTTTGAGTGTCATGGCAAAGACTGTGAATACTAATGTACATGTGAATATTTTTTAATGAATTTGCAAAGATTTCAAACAAAACTTCTTTCTTGTTATTATGGGGTATTTTTTTGTAGAATTTTGAGGAAAATAATTAATTGAATCCATTTGGAAAAAGGCTGTAACATAGCAAAATGTGGAAAAAGTGAAGCGCTGTGAATATATATATATATATATATATATATATATATATATATATATATATATATATATATATATATATATATATATATATATATATATAACGAGTAAACAATAAAATTTACTAGCCAATGACAAATCTATTGCCAAAGTGTGCATAAAGGGTTGAGTCATCAGCTGTCACTCTGCAACTCTCCCCTGGTTGCCCACTGAAGCTAGATGTTTGCAGCAAGTTTTGGTAAACAGTACAGCAAAGTGTGCATTGATTATTAAGTTAACCATATTAACAGGATCGTTTTATTATGGAGAGTGATAGAGATGCAACACTGTTAACATTAATGTTATTCTTGTATTTAACCCTCAGGTATTCCTTACTAATTGGTTACACTCATACTCCTTGATGGTCAGATGTGACTATAGACCGTAACTGTTTTTCAATTAATTAAATGTTCTATATTTTAGTTCAATAAGAATTCAACACTTTACATACATCTGTTATTTTGTCTTTGTTATGTTTAGTTAATGAAGTCTGGTGCCTTTAGTCTCTTCAAGGGAGGTATAAGGTGGAAGGTATACAGTTTATAATTAATTCAACTATAGTATCGTATCGTATCGGTATCGGGTATCGACAGATACACAAAGCCCTGGCATCGGTATCGGGACTGAAAAAGTTGGATCGGTGCACCCCTAGTTCATATGAAGGCTGCATTTATTAGATAAAAAATACAGTAAAAACAGTAATATAATAAAATATTATTACAATTTAATACAATTTAAAAATATATTTTAAAACATAACTTATTACAGCTGAATTTCCAGCATCATTACTCACATGATCCTTCAGAAATCATTCTCTAATATTCTGATCTGGCGCTCAATAAACATTTATTATTGTTATTGTCAGTTTTGTATAGAGTCTGATAAATTTTTTTGTGTGGAAATCATTTTTGTTTTATAAAATAAAGGTCAATCAAGGTTCACTAAAACTCTTACCCTTGTTTCTTTGTATGTTGGATTTTAAAGTGTTCTTTTCAGAGACTCGCAGGATTGTATGACCCATTCAAACAATGTTCCAATATGTTTTAACTCCACCCATAACCAACATTTTGATATAATCGTTTTTAAATTAACTCTGTCAGCAAACAGTTCTGTCAGGCAGTTTCACTGTTATATTATAATTCCACAGTTTTAGATGTTTTCCTGTTTGCACTAAACATTGCATATAGTTTGCATTGGCCCAGTGTGCCTTATTTGAATTTACACAACTAGGAAAACAATGTCAATTTCTGTTTGAACAGCATACACTTTAACACATCAGTGGTCATGTTAGATAAACTCACAATTTCAGATTAGACTCAAGTTCAGCAGCCAGGAGGGACACATTAAAACCACAAAAAGGCCCACAAATTACTTTAAATTACTAGACTTTATTTACCCTGCTTAAGTAAGTATTTGTAGTTTTATTTATTTATTTACAAATGCAGTTTTTTTTAACTTATCTAAATCTTGCTAGTATTTTAATGATTGTCCTATTTAGTGTCACTGAACATTAAAAAAATTCTACAACAGAAAGTGTCTTTCTATAAAAAAAAATCTGAAATGGTATATGTTATAATTTCTGAGGGCCAGATTTACTAAACAGGGCAAATAAGTGTGAGAGCACAATTCCATAAAGGTCATTTTATCATTACCATATTGACCAGCGCAATCTACCCGTTGGTGTCTGGTTTAAGATGCGTTTTTTTGGGGGGTGGTAAATAATGTCGCTAACTTGGTCCGAATGCAATGATAGGATGTCCAACCTGCACGTAAACATATGTATTTCCACACCTCCACACACCCTGCTTGTACAGACATCACATGTCATCTGCACATTTCATTAAGGTTATGCAGAGCTGTAGACAGACAGTCACCGAGTGCTACAAACAGCAGCCATCTTTTACAGTTCCCGAACCAAGCTCATGCCATGTCGCAACCGTAACTACAAGATGGCAACCCGTGACTTTTTAGCCAGAGCTGTTCCTGTCCTCAGATTCAGTCAAAAACCAAGGAGAAGTAGATAAGGTCTGTGGCAACACCGTACGTTCATGTGTAGCTCGCTCATTCACGTTTATGTCTATGTCACTGGACAGAGTAGACACAGAGAGAGGTGTGGCTGCAGGGGGAAAGAAAGATTTATTGTGAGTTATATCTAACTGCAGAACCTTAGGACAGCAACGTCAGACCAGAAGTTACGATAGTGGTGACGATCACGTATACCCAGGGGCGCTGCTAGCAATTTTGGGCCCTATGAAAGAATATGAAGTTGGGCCCCCTTATCGTACCATTTAGGGGGGTAATTTTGCCAGAAATGCAGAAATAAGATGTAATTTTCTTTTATTTGTTACTCTGGTAGATTATACATTTATAATTTATATTACATTACTGCTAGTACTGTTACTACTAATAAAACCAATCTCTGGGGGCCCCCAAAAGTGCATGGGCCGTAGAATCGTCCTAACTTTCCCCCCCTTAGCGGCACCCCTGCGTATACCTGCCCCAACCACTAACTCCACCCTTCACTATAACTATAACCTCTACCTTAAAGGGTAACTAAACCCTAGAACAACTTTTTTAGTTGATGATATGCAAGACTGGGGCTTTATTAGTACTGTTCATTGATTCAAGTAAGAGTTTTGACATTTGAGTATAAAGTGTTTTAATTCTATAAAATATGGTGTAAAACCGCCAAAGTGCTGCCCTCTTAAGGTTGAACAGTGGCTACTGCAGCTGAATTTTCCTATTCGACGTTATTTGTAGGATGATTCTTTCAACGGCTCACTACCACGCCCCTGGCACGAGCTCATCACGCCCTTGGCTCAGCTCCTGGTATAAAAACATGTTCTGTCAAAACCACTGTAGCGAGTCAGGAGTTGGAATTTGAGTATTTAAAATGATCAGGATAGCGTATATTAGCATCTAGTTAGCATAGCCATTTATATAGTTATATAGATTATTTTGTGTAGCCTAGTTTAGTTTCTTTATTAGCATAGTCATTAGTGTATTATTGTTAGAAACATAGTTAGTTAGCATAGTATTGCATCAGTTTTTAGCATTTTTTTTTATTTTTAGCATTAGTTTTATCTGTATTTAGTACAGTGGTTAGTTAGGATAGTACGTAGGTGTAGTGTTGCTGGTAGCAACAGCAGTGCTGGACTGCATAGCTTTCAAGCAGACGTGGAAATTAGGCGTCAGTGGTTGCGTGCACTTGGCCTGGATGACCGCGAGTATACTATCCATAATGCTAATGTTTTACCACTCAGACACTGCTTCCATTCTCTCTTGTGCTGCTGTTCCGCTAGTATCGTCGGCATCGGGAGTTAACGCAGTTTGAGCAAGCGGCTCGAATCGATAAGGCTCTGGCCCTGTGTTTACAGACAATTCATCCTGCTCCACTTCAGAAGAAGGTAGGGGAGTAAAAGTCCTCTACTTTAAATGACCGCTTTGTTGCAAAACTACTGGTGTCACTCCAGTCATTCTCCATCTTTTCGAGTCTGACAGCTGTCAATCAATCCGTCACTGTGGAGTCTCAGGTGCACACCCCCCGCTCAGCCCGCCCTCGGTTCGCCCCCTCTGTCGCAGCATTTTTCAAATATTGCCAGTGGGTGGAGTTAGGCTGTGAACAGGGGTTTAGTTACCCTTTAACAAATGCCCAACCCCTTCCAACCACTAAACCTACCCTTGACACTAGTGGTGGGCGATACTGCAAAATTTGGTATCGATCCGATACTAAATACATATAGGGTCAGTATTGCCGATACCGATACCAATGCGATACTTTTGACTTAAAAAAAACTAAAAACTTTTGTGTTAATATGTCATTATTTCTGAGGTGAATGAATGATCAATTATTTCGACAATATTTTTATTAATGTATTGAAGTCCACAAAATGATTAGTTATTAGGCACTGTAGAATGAGTTTCTGGTCATGTGTTTTTAAGTGTTTGTATAGGTTTGTAGTGTTGCCACAGTATCGAATGCTCTTTTTACACATATCACAGGTTGCAGTATTATCATTTAGTGCCTTAAAATAGCTTAACACAACACTTATCTTCCTCTCGGCCATACTGATCTCTCATTCAATGTGCTATCAGCTTCGCTCACTCAGTTCGCTGTCATGTGACAACACAACAACGAATCACACCAGAGCAGCAGGAGGGGGAGGAGTAGCAAAGTGGGCCAGGATGTGAAAGCAGCGTTTGCTCAGGTAGAAGACACGAGCAAAGTATAATGAACGTAGAGGAGAGATATTTAAATTTAAATATCGATTCAATTACAACTGGATCGATCTAATACCAATACCAGTGTTGGCATCGATACTATCGATATTTAGATCGATCCACCCACCCCTACTTGACACTATAAGCGCTACCCCAACACCTCTGGCCTAGTGCTGCTGTCCTTAGACTGCTGTCTGTTAAGATGAGTTAGTTCACTGTGAACTAACATGAACAAGAACATTTTTATTGTTTTGGCGGAGGTGAGGCTTTGGAGAAGGGAGGCTCTGAAGGGAGGGGGTTCTTATGCTCTCAAAAGTAACTTGCAATTGCTAGCCTTTCCGAAATCACCTACCCTACCTTTAACAATAACACCACAAAGCAAACCGCACCTGCATTGAAATGCGTAACTGTCTCTCTTGAAACTGCAGTGTAAACATGGCCATTGGTCCTCTTGGCAGCATGAAAAATAGAACTTTTATTCAAAGACTGTATATACAGAAAGAGGGGGAGAGTGGATAGAGTTGCATCACAGGGCAGTTGCACCATGGCTTATTCCTCCAATCAGGAAAAAGCTACAGTGATGATATTTATACCGCACATGCTTAGTTAGTCCCTCGTCATATCTGAAAAAAAGATTTTTTTTTTTGATAACTTTTTGCGTGAAGCATTGTTAAGTCATTTTAATCTGTTTTCTAACGGGCATAGCTAGCATGTGTCAAAGGCAAAGCTATTGTGTCAAGCTAGCATAGCAAGTTTTTTCACGGCTGTCAGTGTAGGGTCTTGATTTTGATGAAAAAATATTTTGTAGTTCAAATGTATTGTAATAATAAACAAATACATGATTGTTCCTTGAACTGCCATTTTTAGCATGACGCAGACCACAAAAATCAAGTGTCAGCGTCAGTTCTGTCTTTCAGCTGATCACGTCCACCTATAGGAATACGACGTCTATCACCGCATACATACAGTATATATAGCTCCTCAGTACTATTAACTGCTATTGCGTTTCTCTGGAGCTCATTTACCCTCCTACACCCAAAGCTCCTCCTCTTGCCAGTCAGGATTTGGTATTCTAATTCCCCTTGAATCAGACTAAATTCCTGAATTATTTTGTACATTAAATATCAACATGAATGATATCTCCAATACTTTATGTTAGTGCTGCTCTCCTTGCTCTTATCCATGCTAGGCTGCATGGATGAGCAGGGAGTTCTTGCCCAGAACAGAACCATACCGCCAATCCAAACTATATGCTAATAGTCAATCAATCATCTTTGACGATAGTGGTCCTGACAGAATTAGTGCTGAGTATTAAAGGTTCCAGGCTATTCACATTTTTCATGGCTCAGGAAAATGTTTACCCTGATTAAGTTCCAGACTCATTTAGACTTAAAGGAAGCAAATATTTACAAAGCATATTTGCAGTTGTTATAGGTCAATCATATATAATCATTTTTGATCATTCTGTTTGCCCATTGTTCCTTTAGACCCGGATAAGCACGTCACAAATTATTATTTGAATAGGACAAATATGTGTACACAGGCTATAAGCTCTCCAAATCATGCTGCTTTGCTCAGTAGATCAAACGTCATTAACATACATATTGCACAATCTACAAAGAGAGAGGGTTCATATAAATTGCTTCTATAATAGCTCATTCAGGGCAGTACTAAGTCAAAAAACATGCTATTTTTATGATTCCTCTTATTTGGTTAAAATTATGAATAAGGCAGTGTTGGGGGTAACTCATTATAAGTAATGTGAGTTATGCAATGAGATTACTTTTCAAGTAATGATTAATACATTTCTTATATGTGCAATTAAATATTTGAGTTACTTTTTCAATTAAGTAACCCAAATTACGTTGTTTACGCAGACACTTCTCCTGTCCATGTTAAATAATACAAATAAACTTTATGTATTTAATGTCACTTTATTAACCAATGTCTGTGCTGCTGATCTTCAATGATCCAATTCAACCGTAAGCAAAAATGACTTTATTTGTTTTTAAGTAAAAGTATTGAACTTTCTTCTCCTGTATCCTAATATTTTTCAATCCAGAATTTCAGCACAGCTGAAAGGTTTTGAATTGCAACCTTTACTTTACTTTCATCTTTACTTTCAGGCAAAACGGCCTTTACATTTGCCAAAAATAGAAGTTTTGTTTAAAAAAATAAATCATAATTAAAACACAAACAAGCATGCCCAGCCCATGGGAGAAAAGTAACACAAAAGTAACGTAACGCATCACCTTACATAAAGAAACGCAATTACTAGTTACAAGTAATTACTAGTAGTTACTTTTTTTTTTTTAGGGAGTACACAATATTATAATGCATTACTTTTAGAATGAACTTTCCCCAACACTGGATGTGAATGTACACACTGAATATCTGCAATAAATATTTTATAAAGTATATGTATTCTGTTTCAGGATTCAACAGGAGCAGTTAGCTGCCATATTCCAGCTGCTCAGAGACAAAGACACGTTCGGTGAGGTGACCGAGAGTGATTTACAAGAACAGCTTAAACTCTACTCTATTTGACAGATCAGCTCAGAAGACTACACTGAGAGACGCTTTGGAATGTCTGTAGTTGATGTGGATTTGATTAAGCACCTAGTCATCTTTATAGAGTCAAATACTTTTTATGCAAGTGCAAATGTCTCAAATAATTCACAAATGATTTGATTAGGTCAGATTGATTGGCAGTGAAAGTCATCGACTTATATAAGCTTATTTCCACAACAGAATAAAAAAATAAAAATGGTAATTTGACGTTTTTCTTGCAATTCAGACTTTTTTCAGAATTGCGTGATATAAAGTTGCGATTGTGAGTTATAAAGTCGCAATTGCGAGATATAAAGTCAGAATTGCGTGATATTCTAATCCAATCTCACGGCAATTCGTACATATTTTTCGAGGTGGCTAATTCTTACGAATTTGTATGACCTCACTCGTACAAATTGGTACGAGTTTTGCTAAATCGTATGTATTTGACGAGTTGTTGATTTCTTATGATTTCAAACGAATGACCTAACCTAAACCCCACCCCTTAACCTACCCATCACTGCATTATAGACAAATACGAGAGAGGTCATATGAAATTTGTACGAATATGCCACCTTGTACAAATACGTACAAATTGGTTGTGAGATATATGGTTAGATATGCTGACTTTTTGTTGTTGTTTATATCTTGCAATTCTGACTTTATATCACGTGATTGCTAGATATAAAGTCAGAATTGTGAGATATAACTTGCAATTCTGAGATCCCCAATATTTGAAAATATTCCAAATATGAAAAAAGAGAGGGTTTGTTTATGACTTATATGTATATATTTATTTATTGGTAATTTACCATACAAGAAATAAGTAATGACGAATCAAAAAAGTTAAGTAGTAATCTTTTTATGATTTTCATTCTTTAGCTTCATTTTATGGGTGTGGTGAATGCAAGTTCAAACCAAATCCATATTAAATATATGTAGGCTACACTATGAACTAAAATAAAATGAAAATTTAGGTAGTATTACTCTAGCCATCAGCTGTCCATCTTACAAAATGACACTGTGCTTAGGTTACTAATATGCAAAATGGACAAATGGATATTATTTTTGTTTTTATAAATAAAAACCTTTTGCTTTATTGTGTGTATTATATTTGTTAATGTTTGTTTTTTTAAAACACTGCTCGTTGCTGGCCATGGTAATTATATGAATGGGCGGGCTGTAATCCAGAAATAAACACATGGTTTGATGATGTAATGAATTTCAATAGGTTGATTATAAAACACTGTTACCAGTCGGTGAAGTCTTTCACTAGTGCGCATGTTTATTGCCAGACTGATAAGATGAGTGGAAATTGCTCATGAAATATGCAGAAAGCTTGTGTTGTTAGTCTCATTCTGACTTCTTGCATGCTGCTCTATCTAGTACTTTTGATAAATCTCTCTGAACACTTTCACAGGTAAGAAAATGAGTGTATTGATGAGTGTGTATCTTTTGAAAATATTTGTCTTGTGGTGTAATTGTTATTCTAATGACTTAGTATTAATACTGTTTGTCTGGATTACCACAAAAAGTTTGTTCCTGTTTTTAATTGACATTTTCCTCCTCATTAGAAAAACTTTAATCACTTCTACACTGATTTTATCAACACGAGGAAATAATAGTTTGTACAAAATTGAAAAATCCTTTCACTCTGCTGAGCAAGAAGAGAATATCACACCTATTCCAGTTATTTATAAGACACATTTTACGAAACTGCCAGTGTGGGATTTCGAAGAAGTTTATTTGCGAGACCATCAAGCAAGAAAACCCGTAAGTGCTCCTTTTCAAATACTATTCTCAAGTTGTCTTCACTTGTTTTGAGCCTTTGAAAAAAAATCACCTTTTCTGTAGACCTGTAAGAAGTCTGTCCAGAACACAGAGGATCCAAAGTTCAAGGAAGCTGTCCTTTCTGACATTCAGCTGTGGCTTTACAAAGGTCAACTCAACATAACAGAATGGAATCGATTAGCACACTTCAACAATCCTTTTGGCTTCATGGAGTACAATTACAATGGTGATCATCTATGGCATATTTCAGAATTTGGTTGTGTAAAACCTCCAGCACATCCTGCATATGTTTGAGAAAGGCGTGTAGTATTTCTTTATCATAGGCTTTGGACCTGATGCATTGTAAATAATGTAGCCTAAATGGTGCTCTCTTTCTTTATTTAGAGAAACATTCTGTGTTCAATAGGTTAAGCTCAAATTAACAGCATAATGTTAATTACCATTCGTCTTTTCTTTTCTTTGAAAAAAAAAAAAACATGAAATCAAAATGAACAATTCTTCATTTCTATGGAACATTGCAGTGTTTGTTATAAGGTATTTATCTATGTACACATTATTTTATCTGTTTATTGGGTGGAGGCAACTCACGATCAACTCAACATAATCAATGGGATCGTAGAAATAGCAAACAACATTGATCCAACGATCCAATTAATTCTCAATAGTCAAAATCAAGTCTTGTCGTCCTACATTTTTCTCATTTGCGAAGCCGTTTCACGCATTTATAAGCCGCAATAGGTAAGAAAAGGCATTCACAACTTAAATATGGTCGGTCACAAAACCTGCAGGGGACTTTAGCTCAGAGTAGCACCATATTTAATCTTTGACAGGGATGAAAACGAGGCTGAGAGGGATAGTATACACAGGGATAGTTCAATGGATTGCACTGCTGTTTAACAATACAGATTGTTCAGCTAATGAAACTTCTTTACAAAAAACTTTCAGTGGACAAAAGCAGTTTTTAAAGTTGTGAGTTGTGAAAATTACATGATTCATGAAGTCTATCCCTTGCAGCCTCGATTTCATTCACGTTAAATTCAGTATGGTGTAATATAGCAATAATATGGTTTGTTGAATTTAGTGCGAAAAATGTCACTGATTTACCTTTTAATGTTCAACTTTACAGGTAAACATTTTTAACAGAAGAATAATGTGTGTCTGTATAAAGCTTCACATTTTCAGATTGGCCCTATTTACTTTGATTCTAAGTCTGTAACCTCAATTTCTGTATTAAAGAAAACATTTTTGTGATAATTATCATTATGCCACAAATACTGTTGATTGAGCTTAACTTGTAACCTTAAATTACTGGATATATGCCCCATGTATGCTTTCCTGCACTTTGCAATCATTTATGTACATTTTTTTTTTCTCCACTAAAGAGGTAAAAAGAGCAGTGGATTTGATACCAAAGCCCAAGTCTTCAATATTACTGCCTGTGCCTGAAGGTTCAAAGGATGGCTGTATCCGCTGTGCTGTTGTGGGCACTGGTGGTATTCTTAATAACTCAAAGATGGGCAAAGAGATAGACTCCCATGATTATGTTTTTCGGTAAGCGTAAACTTTTAAACTAAAACTATAGCTTTGTAAAAATGTCTAAGGTAGAGTTGACAATTAAATGAAAAAGTTATTATTAATGCACTTCAAAACACTTTATTCTGAGGTCATGACTGTGTATTGTAATACTGTTTATTCTTTAACAGAGTAAATGGAGCTGTTACTCAAGGCTACGAGGAGGATGTTGGAAATAGAACATCAGTCTATGTACATACAGCTTATTCCTTATATTCCACTGTTATGTCATTACAAGACTACGGCTTTCACAGTGTTCCACTAGATGAGGTCAGTATTTTGTACACTGAATGCTAAAATAATATATTCACTGTCATTTGTCTATAGCAAATATTCAGTGTTTCTTGTATAGGTAACTCAATTTAGTGTGCTGTGCTGCTGTGCTCATCATTTGTAATCATCATGATCGATAATTAGAAATCATTCTAATGGGGATTTGGTGCTTAAGAAATATTTCTTATTATAATCAATGTTGACAACAGTTGTTCTGCACAAATATTTTATGCTTCGATAGCGGCCTTAAGCTCATCCAGAGTGTTGGGTCTTGCGTCTCTCAACTTTCTCTTCACAATATCCCACAGATTCTCTATGGGGTTCAGGTCAGGAGAGTTGGCAGGCCAATTGAGCACAGTAATACCATGGTCAGTAAACCATTTACCAGTGGTTTTGGCACTGTGAGCAGGTCCCAGGTCGTGCTGAAAAACGAAATCTTCATCTCCATAAAGCTTTTCAGCAGATGGAAGCATGAAGTGCATGGCACCCCAGACCATCACTGACTGTGGGTACTTGACACTGGACTTCAGGCATTTTGGCATTTCTTTCTCCCCAGTCTTCCTCCAGACTCTGGCACCTTGATTTCTGAATGACATGCAAAATTTGAGCGACAGTCCAGTGGAAATGCCAAAATGCCTGAAGTCCAGTGTCAAGTACCCACAGTCAGTGATGGTCTGGGGTGCCATGTCAGCTGCTGGTGCTGGTCCACTGTGTTTTATCAAGGGCAGGGTCAATGCAGCTAGCTATCAGGAGATTTTGGAGCACTTAATGCTTCCATCTGCTGAAAAGCTTTATGGAGATGAAGATTTCGTTTTTCAGCACGACCTGGCACCAGCTCACAGTGCCAAAACCACTGGTAAATGGTTTACTGACCATGGTATTACTGTGCTCAACTGACCTGCCAACTCTCCTGACCTGAACCCCATAGAGAATCTGTGGGATATTGTGAAGAGAAAGTTGAGAGACGCAAAACCCAACACTCTGGATGAGCTTAAGGCCGCTATCAAAGCATCCTGGGCCTCCATAACACCTCAGCAGTGCCACAGGCTGATTGCCTCCATGCCACGCCGCATTGAAGCAGTCAAATCTGCAAAAGGATTCCCGACCAAGAATTTTGATTGCATAACTGAACATAATTATTTGAAGGTTGACTTTTTTTGTATTAAAAACACTTTTCTTTTATTGGTCGGATGAAATATGCTAATTTTTTAAGAAGGACCTGTATATATGTGTGTCGTGTGTGTGTTTAATTCTATTATTGTAATATATCTATAGTGTCTGGTTAAATCTGACTGTAAAAACTGAAAATGTTTTACAAATAGGGTATCAAATATGTAATGATCCCTGAGGGCCAGAGGGACTTTGAATGGCTCCAAGGCCTTTTGCAGGGAAAAGTAGCCAATGGGTCATTTAAGGATGTGAGGTAAAGTATCCGGCTCTCCCAGTATGCAAAAATGAACACAGTAATATTAATACATTACTGTATTAATACAGTATTCTTTTAAATTAATTTTCACCACTGGCCAATCAGAATTAAGTATTCCAGAGAGCATATAAATAAATAAACTTAAAGCTTACAATGTTTGGCTCCGTGATAAGTTGTAAATATTTACCATTGTGTTCGTGATTTGTTTAAAAACTAACATTTGCATTTATTCTTCCGTAGACCACTGGATTACTTCAATGGGAATTTTAATGAGAGTCGATTCTATGTTCTTCACCCTGATTTTCTTCGATACATTCGCAACAGGTAACGTTTGTGTGACCAGTTTGTTTGATCATAGAACAACCTAAGTCTGATCTATATCTCTTTTGAATGACCCCCTACTTTTTTTCTTTTTTTTGTAATAGATTCATGCCATCCAAACAAATGCAGGATAATTACTGGGCAATATACAGACCGACCAATGGAGCGTTTGCTTTGTTCTTGGCTATTCACACATGTGATATTGTAAGTAAATGCAGATTTTTTTCTATTACTTTGACTTATTCTTTAAAATTAAGCAGTTTGTAGCTCTTCAAAAACTGTAAAGTAAATGTTTTATTCATATCATCATGATTGCATTGTATTAGCAATACTTAATGAACATTACTTTAAAATGCTTTATGCTCAACATCAGGTGGATGCCTATGGATTCATTACAGAAGACCACCATAAGTACTCCAACTATTATTATGAAAAAGTAAACAAAACCAGTGTCATTTTCTATATTAACCATGACTATGGACTGGAGATGAAAACCTGGAAGAATCTGCATGACTCTGGAATCATTAAACTCTTCCAAAGACTTTAACACATCAAAACCGAAAGACTCTGTTTTGTTCTGTCAACAGGTGTTCATTTAAAAGACATTTCCGGGTCTTGGTGGTTGGTTATTTATGTGCAAGATGGACAAAATCTGTCTTGGAAAGCTATGGACCGAAACTTAATGAAACGTCTGTGAAATGCAGTTTTAAAGTAGAGAAAGCTATTTATACATTGAAATATTTAAATGGGCCAGTGTGTTCAGACTTGAATTATTATTCATTACCTTTAATGACATTGCGAGTATAAAACTATTTTTTTTGTTATTGTATCAATGTTTTTCCTGTGCATTTTTATTAATCATTACTCTTTTTACGACTTTATTAGATTAATATTTTCCTATAACTGGGTTACCAATAGCCATGTCGACTAACTTGATGTATGTTATTTATTGATATCTAGGTCTATATTGTACACACACACACACATACATATATATATATATATATATAATATATATATATATATATATATATATATATATATATATATATATATATATAGATCTAGATATCAGTAAATAACTTTAATATATATATTCTATAGCTCCATGTCCTATCTAACAAATTCCAGTTCTGTGGATTGCAGAAATGTGTATTAATACGCATCATCAAACAACATGAAGAGAAGAATAAAAAGAGGTTATACTTTTTTTAGGTGTGTTACAGTGTAATTATTCACCGTATATTATTTAACTACATTTACTTACTAGGGTTAGGATTGGGGTTTGTTTTAGGGTTATCTGCATGTGATTATGCATAATTTATAGTTATTACTACAGTAACTACATGCAACATGTGTAACAAGGACATTGTAAAAGAAAGTGTTACCTAAAACGACTAATGCGAGATTTTTTTTTATATGCTGAATTATCCAAAGTGCTACTGCACACTTCTGTTAAATACTTATTTGTATTACTAGTTTGCTTATGTTGTAGCCTATACAAATTCACTGCATCAAAGTGTTTATTTTTGGATAAGGAGAAACCGGACCTATTCATCACAATGTATCCAGTATTTGTCATTGTTGCCCAGGCCCCAGGGGAAATTGTAATATGTTAATTTAACACGCTGTTGGCATGTTAGCATTAGGGGTTGAATGACTTCAGTTTTTTTTGTGATGAAAGTCGACGTCGACTTCTCGCTGACGACGTCATTCATAAACAAATAAGCCTGAACGCAGTTGTTTTGTTTTGTTTGTGCACAGCTGATATGTCACAGCCTTGACCATAAGGTTATTTCTCCTACATAACAGCTTTTATTTATCAATTCCTTTGTCTTTGGGTCGTTAGGCTAGGCTATATTTCTCACAGATTTCTGCTCGTTCTGAATCAGACACAGCTATAGTGAGAGAGCGATTGCGTGTGAATTAATTCTACTGGCAGCATCTCTCTACTATAGTGAATAGTGAAGCTGTGCCCTCGTGAAAAAAAGTATACTTTATTGTATTTCAAATATATTCTCTTTTCCAATAGTATATTGGAAATATACTAAAAAAAAAGTGTACCATCTCTAAATATATACAAAGTATATTAGAATCATATTTTCACGATACAACTTTTAACACACTTTAAAATAATTGTATTTTAGTATATTTTCTAAAAATATATTTTCTAAAAATATACTTAAAATGAAAGTTCTGTGTACTTTTGTAAAGTGTACTTATTTGAACATTACTTTAAAATATATTTTTGTATATTTTAAACTGTATGCTCAAAATTGCCATTGTAACAAATTAACAATGCACCAAAGCATATTTAAAAAAATACATAATTAATATAATTAAGCTGTAGTATATTTAAAGTTAAATAATGTTTAAGGTTATTTATTCATGCTTAAGTGTTCAAATTAAGCATGAATAAATAAGTGTTAAATTATGACTAATGCACTAAAAGGCCATTTATATGCAGTGTATGCTATAAGCCCTACTTTAGTTACAATAGCTATATAGTGATTTAAGTGCAAATATGTTTAATAAGTTTAAAGTGGCAGAGAAGAATCGAGTTACAATCATACACACATCAATATTAAACCAACAGCACACTTAAATAAAATACAACGCAAGAAACATCGCAGCCTGAACTTGATGGTGATGATAAACTGTTAAAACGGCCTAACGAGAATCGGAGAAAAAGTCCTGCTGTTTGGAGGTAAATAATAAGTTACTGTTAGACTAATGTAACTAAACGTGAATAAAAAGTTGTATGCAGCCGACCTTATCTCTTGTATGTTCTGTTAACAGATGCTGATCTTCACGAGTGTTTGCTGTCTCTGATGGTGTGTAAGCGCCTTCAGACGCAAGTGTAACGATCAGCAGCTCATCAGAAAAATGTGTAATTTATATTTATGTATAGAGACGGTAGGTGGAATAAGTTCAATAATATATTTTCCAACATCTTCCAGTGTTCATTTAATGAAAAACATAAGTTAATTTTGTTTAGCTTTGCTGAAACCATGTGAAACCATTAATAAAAACCGTTGGGCTTGTTAATGAAATGTCTCTTCATTAGTTATGTTTGTTATATATATATATATTGCTTGTGTGTTCTGAAGATACTGGTAATTAATTTGTAATGTACTTACAACACAAATAAAGTATGATATAACACAAATAAAGTAATACAAATAAAGTATGCTTATAATAGGCCTACAAATAAAGTACACTTATAATACAAATAAAGTACACTTATAATGCAAATAAAATATACTTAATACAAATAAAATATACTTATAATACAAATAAAGCACATTTAATATCACTAATCAAGCATGTAATTATGCCCTATACTTAAAGTGTACTAAGTATACTTAAAGTTGTTCCAATTTAGCACATAAAAGTACACTAAATACACTTAAAGCTATGCTTTAACACAACTTAATTACAACTAAAATATACTTAGTACAAAATTAGTTGTTTCAAAATAGCACACTTCAAGTTAACTATTCATTAACACACTTCAAGTATACTGAAAATTAGTCTGGCTGCAAGTATACTTAGCATACTTTTTTTTCCACTAGGGATGAGTTTTAGTTATCAAGAAATATATGCTAGCTAGAACGTTTTAGTTTCTAAGCTGTTTTATTGATAAATCACAGAACAGTGTTGACAATATATTTCTGTTCAACCAATGATTTTGAGTGAGGCGCGCGTGATGTGCGAGCTATGTGTGTGCGTTACAAATACAATGCAGAACAGCATTATTTAGAACTGTGATTAACTGACCTGTACAATAAGCGTGCATTCTCCCGATCAATTTTGAGCATCCAGGTGGCATTATCAAAAATGTCTTGTGAAGAGCTTTTGGAGTATGCGTTTATTTGTCATTATAATTGATGGAAATGGAGCGTGTGTGTCAGGAAATGGCTTATCCTGTTGCGCCCTCTATAGGCCAGCGACCAGTTAAAACATCATGGCTGAGCATTAAAGTCGACTAGCCGACTAAAGTCTGTGGAACCCCTAGTTAGCATTCTAGTGTACACGTGATGTCTGGAGGGATATTTGCACAATATTTGCTTTTAGTGACACTTCCGGTATTAAGACAGTCAAAATATGAGGAATATGTATATTGGGAAGAAGGGTAGACTAAACTTGGTTAACGTATTAAAATTACAATACATTAGTGTACATTAGTTTTACAACATATTTTACAACAAAATATTTAATAATGATTTAATAGGAAGTTTGAATAAAGTGCGAAGAATCCAGTTTTTCTATAGGTCGGACATCACTTTTGGCCACTGTATATCATATATTTATGAAATGACACCAATGTAAAACTTAAGATTCTTATTGGCATCCATTCACATTTGAGGTCTCTAAATATATATATTTTTTTATATAGATTTTATTAATTATTCATGCTTTAGTTTATGCTTAGACACTGTGATGCAAAAAGACATGACAGTAATTCCAACTGCAAAAAGAAGAAAATTGCCCGGTTTCACAGACAAGGCTTAAGTTTATGGACATTTGGGCTGTTTTAACCAAAAGCAACTTGTACTGACTTATAGTGCCATTGTTTTGACATTTATTGAGGTGCTACCTAACATGCACAAAAACAAAGATGAAAATTAAACTTCTCCTCTCTAACCAAAAACAGGAGAAAATGGATAATAAAATAACTCTTTCGCTCCCTATACTTCACAGCTAATACCACAAAGTTTAAAAGGGATACAATGAATACTTGCACAACTACTTCCGCATTTTACTTATTACAGCTTGGGGGTTACATGAGAATGCAGATTATTATTACGTTTTATGGCTGTCAATTCATTAAAACAATGAAATCTAATTTTCTTTGTGTTAACATTAATTATTATTGAACCTGCTGAAATGTTACTACACATTTTCTTTCCAACTGTGCATTACAATAAATAAATATATTTCTATCCGAAAGGCTCAGGAGGCGAGAAAAACATTTGAATAAGATTTATTTACCGTTTGTGTACAATGAGTATTGAATAGATTAAATGATAAAGTTCTTTGGCGTAGGCCCCATCCATAGTCTGAATCCAGAGGGCAGTTCCTGCCTGAAGATGAAGGCAGGAGCGGAGCCTACCCCCTGATGTATGGACAGGGACCGACCTGGTGGTGGGGACGATGGGGGCGAATGTAGTAATGGGTGGGAACAGAACTTGTATACTATAGATGATGAATAATAATTTGCAAGATAGATAACTAATGTACAGGTCCTTCTAAAAAAATTAGCATATTGTGATAAAAGTTCATTATTTTCCATAATGTAATGATAAAAATTAAACTTTCATATATTTTAGATTCATTGCACACCAACTGAAATATTTCAGGTCTTTTATTGTTTTAATACTGATGATTTTGGCATACAGCTCATGAAAACCATGAAAAATCTCAAAAAATTTGCATATTTCATCCGACCAATAAAAGAAAATTAATACAAAAAAAGTTTTTAATACAAAAAAAGTCAACCTTCAAATAATTTTGTTCAGTTATGCACTCAATACTTGGTCGGGAATCCTTTTGCAGAAATGATTGCTTCAGTGCGGCGTGGCATGGAGGCAATCAGCCTGTGGCACTGCTGAGATGTTAGGGAGGCCCAGGATGCTTCGATAGCGGCCTTAAGCTCATCCAGAGTGTTGGGTCTTGCGTCTCTCAACTTTCTCTTCACAATATCCCACAGATTCTCTATGGGGTTCAGGTCAGGAGAGTTGGCAGGCCAATTGAGCACAGTAATACCATGGTCAGTAAACCATTTACCAGTGGTTTTGGCACTGTGAGCAGGTGCCAAGTCGTGCTGAAAAACAAAATCTTCATCTCCATAAAGCTTTTCAGCAGATGGAAGCATGAAGTGCTCCAAAATCTCCTGATAGCTAGCTGCATTGCCCTTGATAAAACACAGTGGACCAACACCAGCAGCTGACATGGCACCCCAGACCATCACTGACTGTGGGTACTTGACACTGGACTTCAGGCATTTTGGCATTTCCTTCTCCCCAGTCTTCCTCCAGACTCTGGCACCTTGATTTCGAATGACATGCAAAATTTGAGCGATAGTCCAGTGCTGCTTCTCTGTAGCCCAGGTCAGGCGCTTCTGCCGCTGTTTCTGGTTTAAAAGTGGCTTGACCTGGGGAATGCGGCACCTGTAGCCCATTTCCTGCACACGCCTGTGGTGGCTCTGGATGTTTCTACTCCAGACTCAGTCCACTGCTTCCGCAGGTCCCCCAAGGTCTGGAATCGGTCCTTCTCCACAATCTTCCTCAGGGTCCGGTCACCTCTTCTCGTTGTGCAGCGTTTTTTGCCACACTTTTTCCTTCCCACAGACTTCCTACTGAGGTGCCTTGATACAGCACTCTGGGAACAGCCTATTCGTTCAGAAATGTCTTTCTGTGTCTTACCCTCTCGCTTGAGGGTGTCAATGATGGCCTTCTGGACAGCAGTCAGGTCAGCAGTCTTACCCATGATTGCGGTTTTGAGTAATGAACCAGGCTGGGAGTTTTTAAAAGCCTCAGGAATCTTTTGCAGGTGTTTAGAGTTAATTAGTTGATTCAGATGATAAGGTTAATAGCTCGTTTAGAGAACCTTTTCATGATATGCTATTTTTTTGAGATAGGAATTTTGGGTTTTCATGAGCTGTATGCCAAAATCATCAGTATTAAAACAATAAAAGACCTGAAATATATCAGTTGGTGTGCAATGAATCTAAAATATATGAAATTAAAATTGTATCATTACATTATGGAAAATAATGAACTTTTATCACAATATGCTAATTTTTTTAGAAGGACCTGTATATAATGCAATGGGTGAATATTTGTGGGTCCTGATAATGCCAGATGTTACCAGTAAAAAGTGGCCTAAATTATTTTAAATATATCTACTCAGTGACAGAGTTCAAGCATATTAATAATTCTGAATTGTCAGCTTCAGAATTCACCATGTCCAAACCTATTTATGACCAAATTTAGCATTTTAATTTACATTTTAATTTTTTAACCGTTTACCATATGTCTTGGAGTATCGCAATAAAATCGAATTGTGAGTTCAGGATCGTGATGTGTATCGAATCGTGACATGATGGTATCGTTACACCCCTAGTTAGCATATATTTAGTGCATAACCATTTTATTATTTGTAAATGGCCATGTCTCTCACTTTTCATTTTAGGTTTCTTAGGGCAAAACAATTAAAAACTAAAAGATGGTGGCTGGTCAGACCCACTAATGGAGCATTTACCCTTTTGCTGGCTATGCACACATGCGACATTGTAAGTGGTCATTCCATTCTCATACAAATGTAATGCATTCTCTTTAAAATAAAACATAATTGATTACTTATCAAAAGGATTCAGATTTGTTTTATCAGATGACCTTACCGCTGAGTGTATCATTGTACAGTGATGCCTTGTTTTTTCTGCTCTTCATGTAGGTGAGAGTCTATGGTTTTAGCACGGACAACTTTCAGAAATATCCAAACTACTACTATGACACCAAACACACTAAACTAGTGTTTTTTGTTAATCACGATTATCATTTAGAGATGAAAACCTGGAAGAAATTTCATGACGACAAAAGTATCTGGCTGTATTTGGGAAAATCTGATATCTAAGTGAATCTAAGTAATTCAGCTTCCTTGAAATGATCCAAATAATTACTAGAAAAAGAGTATAGTTCAGTCAGTGTTATTTGACAGAAAGAAAGAGGACATGTAACTTGTTGCTAATGTTGGGTGAGTTTTATAACTTTTTGCATTGTTAGTCTCTACTTTGTATATTTGTATTCTGGAATAAACAATTAAATACTAAAGCAAGTCAATTCTGTTCTCTTATATCAATATTTTAAACTGAGAAGGGTATTGGTTAAGCTATAGTCAACTAGTTCAGTTAAAGAGATAGTTCACCCAGATTTTTATTTTATTTTTTAAACTCAACTTGAAATGTTGTTCCAAACCTGTATGTATTTCTTTCTTCATCTGAGCACAAAAGAAGATATTTTAAACAATGTTGGTAACCAAACAGTTGATGGGGCCCCATTGACTGCCATAGTATTTTTTTTCCTATACTGTAGAAGTCAATGGGGACCATCAACAGTTTGGTTACCGACGTTCTTAAAAATATCTTCTAAATTAATTTTTGGGTGAACTATCCCTTGAAGTCTTTTGTGTTTTATATAAGAATAAGATGTTAATTATGGAAAGTCGTATTTAAAGTCTTTTCTGCATATTGTTAAAGGGATAGTTCACACAAAAATGAAAATTGTCATAATTTACTCATCCTCAAGTTGTTCCAAACCTGTATGTGTTTCTTTGTTCTGCTGAACACAAAAGAAGATATTTTGAAGAATGTTTGTAACAAAGCAGAAAGAGCAACCATTGACTGCTATAGTATTTTTTCCCTACTATTTTTCCCTATTTTCCCTACTCTATCTGCTTTGT
The DNA here is from genome assembly GCA_023029165.1 of Gobiocypris rarus. Classification (NCBI taxonomy): domain Eukaryota; kingdom Metazoa; phylum Chordata; class Actinopteri; order Cypriniformes; family Gobionidae; genus Gobiocypris; species Gobiocypris rarus. Next base: position 17,904,249 of record CM040920.1, read on the forward strand.
TACAAACATTCTTCAAAATATTTTATTTTGTGTTCAGCAATGAGCAATCTCTCATTTGCTCACCGTCGAATTGGTGAGCCCCAAAAATAAAGATATTTGGGGCATTATTAACTTCCATAGTATGGAGAAAAGAAATACTATGGAAGTCAATGGTGCCCCACAACTCTTTGGTTACAAACATTATTTAAAATATATTCCTTTGTGTTCAACAGAACAAAGAAACTCATACAGGTTGGGAATAACTTTAGGGTGAGCAAATGACAGAATTTTCATTTTTTGGGTGAACTATCCCTTTAAGGGATTTACGCAGGTGAAAGTCAGAAGCTCTGGCGGGACATTACATCGTTAAGACACCAGATGTCGCACTTACTTTAGAAACAACAGTTTCACAATAGGATCCCAACTGTATGCTTTATATATGTATATATCGGCAAAATTATTATCAAAGCATACGGTGACAAGTGAGAGAGCCTAACTGTGGTGTAAATGTAAACTGTAGGCCTATGTAACATGCAAATATATAGACAGCTTTAGAACATAGCTTTCAGCCTTTTAAACATACAGATAATTTTATAGAATACATTCTCCATTATCCTTTTTTTTGGGGAAGCGCTAAATTGAAGCAAGAGTCTCAGTGCACCTTTCAGGAAGAGAGTTACGCCAGGGAGGCGCGTGATAGACGCGCGCGCTCACGCATCGGTCACTTGTGTTGTGTCAAACACGTTCAAGTGTGTCATTGCGCTTTTGCGATTTCACCAACAGGAACATAAATCACAAACGGGACTATACTTATTGAACTACTTCGGTTTTGTGGAATAAGTGGCTTCAAGCGTTGAATCGACCTGACTACGTATTGGTGAGTATCAATGTGATCTATACAGCTCTACATGGCAAGTGTATTCCCTATTTAGCTTTTGATTAAAAACATTCAGACAAGTAACTGGTCAGGAAAGTTGTCATTTTTGTTTTGGGTTATTTTTATTTAAGTTTAGGTCCTTATTTCCGTCCTGCGCTTTCCATAACCGAATGACCACAGAAGCGCTCTGAGGTTGTCTTGGAAGTGATTGGTAGCTGTTTATTGTTAATGAAAGATAAATTAAATACTGTTCTCTACAGATGCAAGATTCCGTAAAGTTTTTTTCCAAAGATATATTAGTGTATTACGATAATGATAACGCAGCATGTTTGTTTTTTCTCTCCTTATAGGTTTCCATGTGATGTTTCTGGCATTAAGGATGGCTTACATTCATTATATACCCCCTGCTCAAGAACAAACATGTAGCATAGGACCTTAAAAATAACTCCAATACAAATTAATAGCTTAATGTGCTAATTGTTGTGACCATAAAAAAATGATAAGGTAAACCAAAACGCCAAATCCAAGGTTTCGTGAGCAGAGAGAATCATGATATTGTGAATCCAGATTGTAACTCTCTTCTGGGAGCTGGACAAGAGCCATGGGCAAGGAGCAGGACCTTCTTCTGGCTGTGAAGAATGGAGACCTTCCCTTAGCTCATAAACTTCTGGCCAAGATCAAGACCAACCGAAATAGTGAGTTTTTTCTTCTTCTTTCTTTTGACAGCTAGTCAGTGTGTGTTAATGCTATAGTTTGTAGCATAGTTATGTGAAATTTTTAGACCTTTTATAAATGTAACAAATTAATCATGTACTGATCAATACGTTGTCAGCCACAGATCATATTATACATCATGCTAAGTATTTAATCTCTTTTTAAAAGTTTCACATTTGAAATATTTTAAATGAGATAAGCTGCAACTTGATACCCTGTACACTGTGTACAGTCATGCTGTTATTGTGTCCCAGATTACTCTTCAGGTCAAGAATTCATTTTCAAGTGCATAAGTCATTGTTTTGACTTTGCCTAGATTTTACTGTCTGATATTAAGAATAACCATTAGGGACTTTATTTAACATCTGAGCTGCATTAACAAGAACACCAGACGAATCACTGAATCAGCCTTGTATGACACTAAACAACACCTGCCTTCAAACTGAACATGAAAAAACCTTAAGCATTTCTTGGCCATTCCAGTAATGTGTTTACTTCGATGTAAATAGGTACCTTCATACATCAACTCTAGTTGGAATAGTATGCCAAAACCTTTTTTGGGGATTAAACCAAGTAGTCTGTTACCCAGTAGGGTTCAAGTTAGTGCAGTACACCTGCAGAGGATGTTTTAAGGACAGTCTGTAAGTCTTTCCCAAGCAGATCGAGACCGTATCGACTGGAGGCCAGACAGGGTCAGTTCCTGGAAGGCCAGACGGTCAATGAACTCCACTGGATATCTGAATGGTGATAGTCAGTCCAATTATGGTCATATTCTGCTGCAGGATATTGATCGCAGTGTTATTAATATTGAATATAATTATTGCATGTGCTCCCTGTCAGAGTCAAAAATTCATATTGATCTTAATCATGTCGAGGCTTTTGATTAGAAGTTCCTTGGAGATTTTTTTTGAGCTGGGTTTGGTTTTATGAAACAAGTCAAAACCAAGACCTTCTCACTAACTTAAAAATTGATTAAATATTAAATTATATTAAAATTCTTTCTGCTTTGAGCTGGACTGTTTCATTGTGCTTGTATAAAATGTTCAGAAAATGATCGCAGTGAAACGGAATTAGCGACACTTCTTTTGTGTTGCGATGTACATATGACTGAAATGAATTATTAAAGAAAAAATGTAGGATGGAGCTTGGTTCTTGTCCAGAGAATGTTGATGGGATGGAGGCAGACCTTAATGAGAGCTTGAGGTCCAATTTAAGAACGGGGCAGGGATTAAGTGGACTGAACGATTGGAGAAGTCCCATACGCCACCGAAGAGAAGTTCTGATATTTTAATTAGAAATTACGAGGGGATGAAAAAAAAATCAAACATCATTCAAGATCAGTAACATGCATTTTAAAATAAATTAGGTGAATATTAATTTCATGTTGACTTTAAAAGGATAGTATATAATGAATAATCTCTTATTTTCTCACCCTCAAATTGTTCCAATCCTGTATACATTTCTTTATTCTGCTGAGCACAAATGAAGATATTTGGGGCATTATTAACTTCCATAGTATGGAGAAAAAAACAACAACTATTCTGGGTAAAAAACAACCCAATGTTGGGTCAAATATGGACTAACCCAGCGATTGGGTTGTTTTAACCCACAGATTGGTTGTCTTAAGCAAATATTTAACCCAACCGCAGGGTTAAAACAACCCAATCGCTGGGTTAAAACAACCCAACTGCTGGGTTAGTCCATATTTGACCCGACATTGGGTTAAAACAACCCAGCATTTTTAGAGTGTATGGAAGTCAATGGTGCCCCACACCTCTTTGGTTACAAACATTTCTTCCTTTGTGTTCAGCAGAACAAAGAAATGTATGCAGGTTTGGAACAATTGGAGGGTGAGTAAATTATAACAGAATTTAAAATTTTGGATGAACTATCCCTTTAAGGAAAAGGAGCGCTGGGTCAGTCATGCCACAGTTTCTGTTGATTGAGCGTAACTTCTATTGAACCTGGAAAAGCCTTGACATTCCTTCCATTTTGCCTAAATCTAGTATCTTGTGTTCATCCCTGCCCCCACCTGCCTTGTTACAAATCAGGGATAAACCATATGGCAAACTGACAGATTAACTTTAAAGAGAGCTGGATTTCAGCACACCGTTCATTGTTTCTATTGGGCAGCTTTACTTTCAGTCACTTTTGTTCCCTAAAATGAAGTAGCCATGTAAACTACTGGGGTAAATACCATCAAGACACATGCGTTGGCTTAAAGCCAGTTAGTTTTTCAACACAAAGCATGTTTAACACAAGCATATACATGTTTTAATACTCTCTCCTCTTGTTCATGACAGATGGGTCAGGCTACTCAGGACTGTTTTGGAATCTGCTCAATGAGTTAATCCATGAGCGATGTTGTCAGTCATCACTAGATCTAGTATAAACTGTGTAAGCCGACCGTTCCTTCAACTGAGCAGATCTTACAGTCAGCTTTTAAATATTCATCGAAACTAGAGATAATTAAAGGATGGACATTATTATTAGCATTTATCTGAGAGCTTGCATACATTTTCTATTTTTAGCTTAATTAGCCTACAGAACACAAGGCTACTGTAGAAAACACAAACGGCGCAGATCAAAAGACGCATACAACATCTTAAATCTAGATCCTCACATTTATTTGATTACTGGATATGACTGCATGTAAATGCGCTCTTCTGGATTTATTTGAATAGTTTTAAAGTAAACTTTAGTTTTGTATAATCCGTTTTGCACCACACTGGTTCACGCTGTGTTAAAATAGTGAAACCGTGGCATGACACAAAGTGAACAGCAATAAAGGATATCTAATGTAGATTAGTATTTTTGTCAATGTTGGCAAATTGATGATCATTTGGGGTCAGTTTTTCAAAAGTAATATGTTTGGATTTCGGTTATCGGATTGGACCAATTCTTGAAAATTTGGTGTTCAAAAGAAAAAAGGAAATTCCTTTGATCCAAAAAAAGAAAAAAACAGGATTGTACTGATCCCAACAGGAGGGTGGATGTCAGGGACAGAAATCCTTTGTCCCCCTTTTGCTGCAAAAACAGCCCTGACCTATCATGGGCATGGACTCCACTAGACCCCTGAAGGTGTGCTGTGGTATCTGGCACCAAGATGTTAGTAGCAGATCCTTTAAGTCATGTAGGTTTTGAGGTGGGGCCTCCATGGAATGGATTTGTTTGTTCAGCACATCCCACAGATGCTCGACTGGATTGAGATCTGAGGAATTTGGAGGCCAAGTCCATAACCACCTCAAACTCATTGTTGTGCTCCTCAACACATTTCTTAACCATTATTTAAGGGGTGTACATGGTGCCCATGACCCTCTCGCCGGTTCACCACTGTTCCTTCCTTGGACCCCTTTTCATAGATACTGACCGCTGCAGCCCGGGAACACCCCAAAAGAGCTGCAGTTTTGGAGATGCTCTGACTCAGTCGTCTAGTCATAATTTGGCCCTTGTCAAACTCACTCAAATCCTTACACTTGCCCATTTTTCCTGCTTCTGACACATCAACTTTGAGGACAAAATGTTCATTTACTGCCTAATATGTCCTACCCATTAACAGGTGCTGTAATGAAGAGATAATCAGTGTTATTCACTTTACCTGTCATTGGTCATAATGTTATACCTGATTGGTGTACACACACTTTTCTTTTGCTCTTGATTAGTTTAACTGTTAAAGTAATACATTCGAAGTAGACTAGCCTGACGTCATCATACTCAGATTCTAGTCAGAATACGAGTCTGATACTGCTCCATACAGCTGTAAATATCACACACAAATATCATATTTCATTTGAGGTGTTTTTATCACTGTTTGCAAACTACATTGGCACAAGCATAACAGATTAACCTGTCAAAAGTTGTGTGAGTGAAAGTGAGTGAATGCAAAGTTTCTCAAGTGAACACTACGTGAAACTTTTCTTTTCCCATCTCTACTTTTTCCATCACCATGTCCCTTTATGGGATCCGTAGCACACTATTAATCCAGATTTGGTCATCTGAAAAAGTGTGTATCAGGATGATCCAATCCAATTTTGCTTTGAAAAACAGCACAAAAATAAAATGGATTACCTGATCCTGGATAGCAAAACATGTGATTTCCAAATCAAGCTCATTCTGATCCTGATTGAACTTCTTGAACAACAGCCCCTTATGTGTCATAGCACTGTAGCCGCGCCCTCTGTAAAACCTAATCTGTCCAAAATTGCCATACAGAGGTTTCAATTTAAGCTTGGGGAGACAAACTAAATTTAGGTGTGTAGTCAGTCCACTTTTCAGCTTTGATCCGTCTCAGTTTTATTTCTGGTTTCATTGTTGATGCAAATGATAGTGAATCTTGACAGGCTTTAAAAATCACAACACATTCACATCCTCATTGGCTTATGTAATGGGTACAACGCAAGTGAAATGTCCTACTAATGTGGAAGTAAGACTAATAATCAAAGCGAATAATCAGTTATTTCAATGTAGAAATGTTTTAATAAAAGAACTAAATACACGGGCACGCTCTTTTTAGTCAGTTTGCCTTAATATAATGATACAATAAACTGGATTATACTTGACCTCTGTGACCTAAATGTTCTGTATTGTAAACCTAAATAATGACCTATTTTGAGGTACTTAACATAATCGTTGGTATCGCTATGGCCACTGGTCATATGATCCACAAGCTTCAGATCATTTAGAACAGATTTTAGAAGGTTACTGGCTATTTTAATATCACAAAAATTTGCAATTAAATGGAAGGATGTTTTCATAATAAAAATGTCCTGTTTGGAGAGAAGACTTTATGTGCAGACTAGCAAGGTGTATTTGATCTGACTGGTTCTCTGCAGCTTTGTTTACAGTCGTCAGCACCAAAACAACCTCACAAAGGCAGGCGACAAAACCAGACTTGCAGGAGATATGAAATCAGAACACCGTGTCTGCTTTCGTTGTAATGATTTTATCGTCCTCCGAGTGACTAGGATCAATCTGTACAGTTTATCTTAAATACCTATGGTTGGGTGAAGATTTTAATTGTATCATTTATTTTATTAATCATGTATATTCATAATCTTTTTTTTTAGGCTTCCTTGTTATAATTACGTTTTTGTGGGTAGAATCTGATTTAAATGAAAGTTTGTTTCTGCCACGAAATAAAAAATAAAAAGGGTTTTATCTCAGTTTATCAAGCAAATTATAGGCCTTATTCATAGAAGCGCCATCTTTGATTTTTAACGAGAATGAAAGCGAGGCTGTGAGGGATAGACATGCATCTCTTCAGTGTGTTGTACTGTTATTTAATGCGTTTTTGGATTGTTCTGCGGATGAAACACTGCAAAAATATAGTTCTAAGAAGTTTTAGTAGACAAAAAACTTCAGATTACATGAGCTGTGGAAATAAGCGATTTATGAGCTTTATACAGCTTTTTACTGTGGATGCCATTGAAAACACGGTAAGTCTTACCCTCACAGCCTGGCTTTCATACCTGACATGGCGCTGCTCTGAATGAGGCCTATTGCAAGTTTGTTTCAAAATACTGAGGAAAAAGTCTGAATTGTGAGATTTAAACACATTTGTGAGGAAAAAGTCATAACTGAAATATAAATGTGCAATTCTGATTTAAAAAGTTAGAAATCCAAAGTTTTCAGAAAATTCACAATTATCTTTTTTGCTGCACGTTTATATCTCCCAATTCTGAGAAAAATCAATTGTGAGTTATTGTGAGAAATAAAGTCAGATTTGAGCTATATAATCTTGCAATTGCAAGAGTCAAAATATTTGTTATTTTATTAGTTTAGTTATATACAAGTTAAGATTTTAGTGCTTCATGCCATTAAACGTGAAGAAGGAAAATGTTTGTGACAATTAATAGTTATTGTTTGATATGGAGATATTCATACCCCAGTGTGCGTAAGATAAATGGATGGTAGTCTAGTATTTTGCAGAATTAGAATTTTGTTGTGAAACTTTGCATATATGTGAGTCTTTTGCAAGATCATTTACATTATTTTAAATGTACATTCAGCCAGTATAAGTCACCCTTGTGCACAGTCAGGTGATGTGTGTTACATAACCTGGTGCGTCGTTTCTCCTCTCATCCGCTGACAGTGAGCTCAGACACCTTGACAATTTTCCGCTTGTTTTGTTCAGGGAGGCTTTCATCATGTGGCAGAATGTTGTTTAAGAAATGAGCTGAGATCCAGTGTTTTGGAGAGGTATTACAGTAAGACCTTTTTCCCATTTTGTAGTGGTAATTCCCTTTGAACACACTGTCACAAAGCCTCATGGGATAACAGTAGGCTGGGTCTGGATGCTGAAATCCATGTGGGTAAACCTTATGCAAAGATGAAAAGTTTGTCTTTTGTCAGTCCAAGTCAGTCTTCATTTCTAATGCCAACTTGTTCTGTTTTGTGTTTGGTATCATGGGTAAAATAAGATGGCTTACAGCTTTCAGACACTGTTATAGAGTAGAGAGTTTGTTAGCCTGTATTTCACACTGTACTGTTTACTGGAACAAATTGTAGGTAGGTCATTCAACTCTTTACCCTAAATTGATTCTGGCAAGCCAAGCTCAGTCAGTTGTGATCCATCTAATTAAAGTCATTATCTAATCTGTTGAGAGATTTACCTTCAACGGCTGCTTGTGTTCCTGTAAGTTTCTAAAAAGTGTTTAGGGAAAAAGTTTTTTTTTTTTTTAAACCACTGTGAATTTTAAGTCATAAATATATTAATATTTATGACTAATATTTATATAAATATTAAGTAACGACTTAAGGACTATTCCATTCCATTTCACTTGAATTACAAAATGCCTTTTTTTATAAAAAGGTAAAAATATGTGATATTTTTAATGACCACATAGTACTGGGGGTATATAGGGATTTTTTTTGTCACATGACCACTAGGGTTGGGTACTGGTACCCAACGGTACCTTTTTTTTAATACTTTAGGTATGTTTACATCAATAACTGTAAAGAAACTGTATTTGACCGATTATGACCGCAGAATGCCTTTCTGCATGTAAGTTGCCAATTTTAAATTTTGAACTTTTAATTTCTTAAATTGATAAACTTAAAATACAGTAATATAGTGAAATTATAATAAATTAAAATAATTGTTCATTTTATCCTCCCCCCACTTGAATTTTCAGCAGCCAATACTCATTCACATGATCCTATGCTGATTTGATATTTCTTTCTCTTTTTGTTAAAAACATTCTTTGAACATATTTCAAACCTTTGAACGGTGCAGCATGCTGTCTTCTGTCATGAAAACACGTATTTATATGGAAAATATGAACTTTTATACTTTGATATGAAACATTGCAGGTGTGTCAGAATGATAATGTAAGTCTAATAAATTGCTGCAAAAATCTTATATTCATATAGAGCCTAACCCTGCAACAAGATATTTGTATTCTAAGTCTTATCTCTAAAAGTTGCATTTTGTAATGGATTGGCATTAATTAAAGGCATTCTAAAAGCTAATACACTATATTGCCAAAAATATTGGACAATTCAGTTGTTCCATTCACTTCCATGGCCACATGTGTATAAAACCAATCACCTACGTATGCAGACTGCTTCTATATTTGTGAAAGAATGGGTCACTCTCCGGATCTTGGTGAATTCCTTGGTACCGTGATAGGTTGCCACCTGTGCAATAAGTCCATTTGTGAAATTTCCTCACTTCTAAATATTCCACGGTCAACTGTTAGTGGTATTATAACAAAGTGGATTGATTGGGAAGAACAGCAACTCAGCCACAAAGTGGTAGGCCACGTAAAATCACAGAGTGGGGTCAGCGTATGCTGAGGCGCACGCCGCACAGTGCGCAGAAGTTGCCAACTTTTGCAGAGTCAATAGCGACAGACCTCTAGAACAGTGCGTAGAGAGCTTCATGGAATGGGTTTCCATGGCCTGAGCAGCTGCATCCAAGCCTTAGTGCAAGTGCAAAGTGTTGGATGCAGTGGTGTAAAGCATGCCACCACTGGACTCTAGAGCAGTAGAGATCTATTCTCTGGAGTGACGAATCACGCTTCTCTGTCTGGGTTTGGCGGTTGCCTGGAGATCGGTTCTTGCCTAACTACATTGTGCCAAGTGTAAAGTTTGGTAGAGGGGGGATAATGGTGTGGGTTGTTTTTCAGGGGTTGGGCTTGGCCCCTTAGTTCCAGTGAAAGGAACTCTTAATGCTTCAGCTTACCAAGACATTTAGGACAAATTCAGTCTCCTAACCTTGTGGGAACAGTTTGGGGATGGCCCCTTCCTGTTCCAACATTACTGCGGACCAGTGCACAAAGCAAGGACCATAAAGACATGGATAAGTGAGTTTGGTGTGGAGGAACTTGACTGGCCTGACCTCAACCCGATATAACACCTTTGGGATGAATTGGTGTGGAGTCCGTGAGCCAGGCCTTCTTGTCCAACATGCGCTTCTAGAAGAATGGTCAAAAATTCTCATAAATACACTCTTAAACCTTGTGGAAAGTCTTCCCAGAAGAGTTGAAGCTGTTATACTTGCAAAGGGTGGACCAACTCCATATTACCGTATTTTCTGCACTATAAGGCGCACCGGATTATAAAATGCACCTTCAATGAATGGCCTATTTTAGAACTGTTTTCATATATAGGGCGCACCGGATTATAAGGCGCATAGAATAGAAGATACTGCAGTCAAGCGTTTGCGTTATGCATCCACTAGATGGAGCTGTGCTTAAGGGAATGTCAACAAAACAGTCAGATAAAGTCCAACTTTATTAAGCGTTCTGACAACTCCGTTCACTCCCATGGTAACGTTGTTCAAACGTTGATGTGCATATAAACAATATCTCCCAGCCTTGCTAACTTTTCTCCCAAACGTGGAGGGGAACTTTTCCTTAATTCAGTAAACACGTAGCCTAGTAAAGGAAACAGTCGGATACCACTAAATCAAACGTTAGTGCATAACTCCACATTGTTCAGTTACGTATAACACGTAAAGCTCACTTTTTCAGTTCATTCCCTGTCCACGAATCCCTCAAATTCTTCTTCTTCAGTGTCCGAATTGAACAGTTGGGCGACTATGGCATCCAACCTGCCCGGCTCCCTCTCGTCATTATCCGAAAGCACAGTACCGGTGTTTACTGACTACGGTCGCCGTAATGCTGCAAGTGGTGCGGCTTTGTAGTTTACCAGACGTACTGAAACAGTTTTATTATTATTAAATTGTTTTTATTGGTTTTTCATACTGAAACATTTTGACAGAGCGCCTTGATCCATATATAAGGCGCTCCGGAGTATAAGGCGCACTGTCGTTTTTTGAAAAAATGAAAGGCTTTTAAGTGCGCCTTATAGTGCGGAAAATACGGTAAACCCTATGGATTAAGAATGGGATGTCATTAAAGTTCATGTGCTTGTAAAGGCAGGCGTCCCAAAAATTTTGGTAATATAGTGTATTAGTTTTACATTTTCACAGATGTTCTTTCAGTGACTTTGTTATTGTTAGCTTAATTGTGTCTAAATCATGTGTATATAGAGCTATTGTTGATTATGATACTCTCTTCGCACATGGTCACATCTGCATTTAGTGCATGTATGTTGTTGTGACTTTAAAGGTTTTTGAGGGGCACTTCTTTTCATAAGTAAAGGTGGAAAGATGCCTTCAAGGATAAAAAAATCAACAGGTTCAGTGACAATGAATGACTTGATATAAGGTGTCCTTTTAAATTGCTCATTATGTTTATTGTGTGGGTTTAGGGAGTGGCTGAGCCCTGTGTGGTTTCTGTGGCTCATTTCATTTGAAAGATGCCCACATTAGAAGCAGCTCTTCCATTCAACGAGAAAAGACCACTGTTGACAGACACAAAGGGTGTTTGTGTTTCCACGCACACTTTTGTGTGGAGACTGTGAGTGAGGGAGGGAGAGAGGGACACAGATGGAAATTGAGAGATTGGGTGGGTTAGCCATGTCTGGAATGTTGTCATGTTGAAACTCGAACTCCTCTTGAAAGACCCAACTTTTTTTCTTCCCCTACAGTCATATGTAAAGTTCATAGGTCTGTTGGCATTGTGCCCTCTGGCTGCTGACCGTGGGGTGCCTCTGTTGGAGTACAACAGGGCCTGTGATTAGCCCAAGATGAGCCAAAGGCATGGCTCACAGACCCCTCAGAACCATAGGAAATCGGTGATGGCATTTTGATACAATGTCAGCCTATACTTGGATTTGCCAAAATATAGGGATCTGCCTTGAGCTGTGTAACTCCACATGTACACGTAGTTAAAATGTTATTTTCTTGTTAAATGTTTTTTCTTTTAATATATATATTTTATTGTGGCCAAGTTCTGAATGAAATGCAAGCTTACTACCTACCATTGTGCAACAATGTATACACCGTATACTGGCTACTATTTGTGAAAAAATTGTATGATACTGTAAGCATTACTCCATGATAAACAGTTTAAACAGTACTATATTGTCACATGACCTCATCACATTACATGTTAAATTGGCGTCCAGTAATCATCTTGGAAATTAAAAGGGTTATTTTGCATTTTTTTTGATTTTGTGAAAATTATGTTTGGCAGTCTGATCATATAAATGAATGAGTCAAGAACCATGTGTTGAAAATCCTTGCTGACGTTACTTCATTATTCATCACTGAAAATGGAGGGTAAAGTTGTGTGTATTGCATTGTGGGATGCAGTGAATAAATGCAATATGTGCTTTAATTCGCTCTTACTACTTCTGCCATATCCTTACAGAAATAAGGGTAAATAGAAATATAGACTAGTGTGTTTTGTTTCGATTCCTGTCCAACCTTGGCATTTGTATTACTTAGTAGGCGTAACTAAATTAATTTAAAGTGCCTTTATTAGTCTTTTTCAAATTTTATCTTTCCAGGCAGTGTAAAATAGCTGTTTGTGAATTCTAAAAGGTCTGCAAAGCAAAGAACAAAGTGCACAACAAATTCTCCTAAAAGAAAGAATTGATTCTGAACTGCTGAAATGAGTCATCAGCAATTCTCACTTCCTCTACCTACTTAAAGATTTGCATAATGCCAGCATATAGTCTTCATTGATTACCTGCTAATGACGTCTACTTTGACCGGCTCTCAAACACAGCCGCTGTAGCTCAGGCCTGGAGGTGTTGGCTGCGTGTTGTTGACTTTTCGAGAAGACACTGTTCAGCGCTGCAAATCCACTTTGGGTGAGGTCTCGCTGTGGAATTGATGCTGAAAAACCGACCCCATCGTTCGTTTCCGTATCAAGTTAAAATTCCGATATGGTAATAGGCGTTTCATTTCTGACACGCACTGTAAGTTGTAGACCAATCACAACAGAATTGACCATCTGACCAATCAGAGCAGAGTATAGGCTCACAGAAAAGAAGGGGTTTAGAGCGACTTTCCTTGTGTCCCAATGTCCATATAACCATACTAAATAGTATGTGAGATTAGAAGTGTATCCCAAAGCATAGTGTGGTGTGGGTCCATGCACACTAAAGGCTTATATTGCCCACAACCCACTGTGCTTTGGAGGAGGATTTGGTTCAGAACTACAAACATGAGTAAAAAGTGTTCAAAAAACGACAAAACATTGCAGGTATGCACGACAGACGTTGAGAGCTTTAGATTAAGGTTTGAGTGGCTAATAATCAGTTTAACCTGACGATCGATTAAATATTTATTTAATGTTATCCATGTTATATTTAATCTGCAATAACAATGTGGACTTGTATAAAGGTCCGTTTAACTTTAAAATGCATCATTTTGCATTTATATGAGGAGAGTTCTCTGCATGAAACTCACAACTGCAGATCAATGTGCTACTGCATTTCTCTCTGATATGGTAAGAAATTAAATGAAATGTGGAGGATTTTAACTGACAAGATGATTGAAAGGCTAGTTTACAGTGTCAGGGTGCGACAGAGAGCAAAGACACAACTGTATGACTTGAGATGTCCCAAAGCTTGTCTACTCTTTTGCAACGCACTCAAAAGTATGTACATTTTCTTCACAAAAAGAGTATTTTAGGGCATAGTTTAAGCAGGCGAATAGAGTGGTGCAGGTATGATGTCACTTTTTGTAGGCCAACCAGTTTGCTTCGCATAGCCACGTTCCCTCGAGAAAAACCCAATAGGATTTTCCCTTAGGCTTTTGGATTTGACGCAAAAAACAAGTTCTGTGATCAACACAAGTTTGATACTTACACGTTTTGCCCATCAAGATAATTATCACAGATGAACACAACTTTAATGAATTCTGAAGCATAAATTCAGTCTCCAGAAGTAAAAGGCTAAAATTAGGCTATAAATGGACTACACCCCGGTCCCAGAATTTCAATGTCACCAACACTAAACAACTCTTTCAGTTTTTATCTCAACTTTTCCCCAGAATTTATGAGTTAAAGCGGACTGATCTTACCTTTTCAGCATGATGACGTTTAATCTTCTCAACAGCCTGTGTGGTCCATTTTAGCCACTTGTTAGCAACCGCCTTTTCAAGACACGTAACAGCTTAAAATCACGATTGGGGTATTTTTTTAAATGTATTGATGTATTTTATGTCGTAGAATAAAATGTGAAGTGTCTTGAGCTTGTGCTCACCACAGACCTTATTTTAGCCATTTAACCCAAAAAAATCCATTGACTTCGGGACGAGGGAACAGGAAGTGCTAAAATGCTTTCGCTCCTACAAAGTGATGTCATACCTGCACCACTCTATTGGGACGCAGCATTGTTCTTTGACCAAACCGTTTTCAGATTATTTGAGAAATTAGGTGACATGAATGTATATTATGAGAAAATTCAAGTGTTTTTAACCTTGGATGCATGTAAACGTATTGTAGTAGACCTACAAAATAAACTTAGAAATATTTAAAATGGTATATGGGGCATTTATAAGTTTATTCAGCAATGTTTTTAAAAATGCTTACATTTAATTGCAAAAAAATTGTTAAAAAAAGTTGTTTTTTATGCAGGCAAATTGTATGAGCTGCATACTGCACAATTATGTTTTAAATGATCATAAAGATATACATCTTTTCACATGCTGTACTTACATTTTCAGTCTTATATGTCATTACTGGTTGTCCATGACCATGAGAGGCCTCTTTTTCATAAGGGAAATGTTATATTTTAAGTGAGGTGATAGCCATAGATGCCTATAATCAGGGAATAATCAGATTTTTTGTCTAATTTGGTTTTAATCCAGAAGATGTGGGGGCAGGAATTCATTGCATCTGTATTGCTCCCACTCTGCTGGAGGGTACAACTAGTTATAGATCCAATTTCTTTCAGTATGATTCAGTGCATGAGAGAGGATCTTTTTCGAGGCTGATGGTCTTATATATATGGATTGGATTGAAAGGTTTCTAAGCAAGTGAATGATTGAAGAGTGTATAGGGTGTAAGAACATAAAGGAAACTTTAAAGTCAATATGGGGCAGGCAGCTGTGTGTGTACTGACAGGTAAGTGAACACTGTTTACATTTACCACATTTTTCCACGTTTGAGATAAAAGTGGTCAGGATGCTGTGTAGCTCAGAGTTCATTTTAAATGATGACACTGCTCCATGTTGTTTAGAGGACAGACTTGTCTACTGTCTCTGACAGTTGGGACAGTCTTGCTCTGCATTCATCGCTCTTCACTTAGTGACCTAGATTACATTTTCCCTTCAGCGACAGGTAGAGCGTACGTTTTTTTTCCCCAGTGTTTCATTTTTAAAAAATGTTTACAGTGCTTACAAGGCAGCTCTTTATTTCACATGTTTTTCTTGGAAATCATTAGAACATTTGGTCTCACTTTATAATAGGTGTACTATGTACTAACATATAAATTATAATATATATAAAACGTTTTTACATTGTAAAAAGCAATTACAACTAACATCACTGCCCAGATGATACGCATATGTTTCTCTGCTGGATAAAGCAAACCAGCATCTCACTTGTAAAGTTCTGATGGGTGAGGATTGCAGTCAAGCTAAAGACGAGTGAGGAGATTTGCCATTGTCATATACAGTAGGAACGCGCGAGTCCGTTATATTGATGTGCAAACAAACTCTCGACACAGTGACGTTTGTGCACAAAGACCTTTTCCTACATTCACGTTGTTTCCACGCATATTCAGAGGATAGTGGTTTGATTTGCCTTGTGTATGTTGCTGCGTTTAGTAATTCTGAATGGATCTGTGTACTGTAGTAGGTATATGCAGTCTTTATTCCATCCATCCATCCGTCAATTCCTCCGTCCATCCATCCATCCATTAATCAATCACTCCATCATCACACCATCCATCACTACCTCCTTCCATCATTCCATCATTCCTTCACTGAATCCATCACTTCATCCATCCATCCATCCGTCCATCCATCCATCATCACTCCATCCATCCATCATTCCATCCATCCATCACACTCTCCATCAATTCATCCATCCGTCTTAAAATAAGCTTTTAATTGTTTTACAATATTTCATCTTCAATATGAATGAGTTTGTTTGGAATTTTATAATTTTTACTTTTATATTTTTACGTTGCATTTATTTGGTTCTTTGTTCAATCTCAGACCATTGTTTGTCGTATAGGTCATTGTTTGACTCAAGCTTTTTTGCTGAAAGGTAAAGACCCAACTTTATGCTTGTATTGTAAGAGTCCCCTCTCCTTTAAACATATTTTTTTGGACTGTCCTGGGTTAAAACAAGTGCCCTTTTATCAATTTATTTCACTTAAGGACTTTGTTAGTAAGATTATGCATGAAAAGGTTTTGGATTTTTTAAAATCATAAATTGATTTAAAAAATCTTGTATAATATGACTTGTTGTATTTGTTTGCTTGATTTTATTGTATTCATATGATATTTGTATTTTTGTAATTAAATTTTTGCCATGAATATAGCCTTGGATGCTGACATGGCATTAAACAAAACAATCTGTATTCCATTATTTTATTAAGATGTCTGCATAAGAGTAAACTAATCTGTGCAAACACATTAAACTTTGCTGAAATTAAAAATCTTGATTTGGTCTACACTTCGTTCTGGTAACTCTGCTAACTATTTACTAAAACTGAAACGAAATATATAAAAACTAAATAGAAATGTGTTTACAAAATAAAAACTAAACTGAAATTTGTAGCAAAATTGAAAACGATAATAAAATAAAAACTAATTTAAAAATGTAAAACTATAATAACCTTGCATGGAACCGGTAAATCATCAGACCGTTTGTACGAGAAGGGACACAGTGCTGTAGAATAAAGCTAAATTATGTAAAAAAAAAATTTAAAAAAAACCCAAACAAAAACAAAGCATGAACACATTAGACTGCATCCCAATAAACACAATCAAGCCTTTGAAAAAAATCGAATCAACCACCACTTTAATAGGTGCTTTGGTGTGTATACGTTTATGAATTATATATGGACTTTTTTGTTGACTTATTTGTTGTACTTTTGGAGTCTCCAAGTGTCCTTTTTTTGAAAAGGCACTTAAATTTATTTGGAAAAAATCTTGCAGAAAATGCAGTTTTGTGAGAATCTGCTAAATGTGTTAAACAAGATAAATATATGCTTAATTTAACCATAAGGGTGCGATAATTTTTCAGCTGCTACGAACTCTATCAGCTGCATTTTGCATTTGGACTAACTGTGTCATGTTTATTGAAGATGCTTTGACCGCACTGGGACTTTCCACTGTTTGTTTCACTCCACTTGTTTGCATTTGCATGTTCCAAAAAAGGAACATTTATTCTGTTTGAGTCCTGTGGCATGTGTCATTTATCATTTAAAGGTATTGGTGGTCACTCTCTGACTATGTAAAACAGAATATGCAAGCCACTTTTGCTTTTGTCCTGATAGTATTCATGGAAATCATTTCTAATTTGGATTGTTAGGAATCCTGCATGGCTGTTAAGACATGTGTTTTTGACAGGATTAAATAATGAGACCATCTGTAGACAATGGCTGATCTCATGAAGGAGCTTCAATTAAAGGGATAGTTTACCAAAAAAATACCACAACTGTCGTTTTTTTATTTTTATGGAAAAGCTGTGTGAAGATTCTGACATTCATAGCATGCAGGCTTGGAACTGCATGAACGTAAGTTAATAATGACAGAATTACCATTTTTGGCTGAACTGTCCCTTTAAGACAGTTTTGAACATAGAAATACTTTTCTGACTTTTAAGTTTATATGCAAAAAAAGTCAGTGGTGTTATAACATAAATATTGTGCAGATGACAAAATAGACACGTAATTAATGTTTTGTTACTCACTGGAAAAATATGACAACCATCAATCTACGTTGTGTTTGAGTACAAAACAATTGCCTGTTGAAAGTTTGAAACAAGTGCTTTCATGCCGTAACATCATCATGCCTCATACCTCTCTAATGGAGGGATCAGCGGCTGACTGATTTGTTGCAAACATCACATCATGTCCTGACTTTTATTTCCATCTGTTTTTCTAGAGTTACTGGGCTCCACAAAGAGGCTGAATGTGAACTACCAAGATCAAGATGGGTAAGTTCTCTCTTTCCACACAAAAATGAGGAAATCAAGGAAACACGAGCAGGAGTGGTATATGACTCATATCAGAACAGATGATGGGTAAATTCAGGTTGATTTTCGCCATAATGCCCTGATCAACCTAAATTCACCTTACATAAATTTAACAAATTTTGGTGGGTCATTTTGTGAGTCATCCAAACCTGTTCCCTTTAGAGTTTAATATTTATGCAGTAAACTCTGCAAACTTCACAGAAATGTTATGAATTTTTCATGTTTATAACTGCTGAGGAGCAGATTGAAGCAAACAGCACATCCCACACAAAAGCTTTAATTACGTGCAAGGTTTATTTGCACCCTTTGACTGATCAGAACATTGTGTGTCCCACCCATTTAAACACTGAAAACGTGCTGTTCTATCATGTCGACATCTTTTTTACTCAGAAGGTGGTCTGTGCTTTCTGACGACATGACTAGTTAACCCTTATTCAATTTAAAAAAACCTTTACAAATCTTGTCAAAAATAAATGGTAACAAAAACATCAATAGGGGATTTCTTTCTGTTTGATAAAACACTATTATTAATAATAAAAAAAAAAAAAAAAACACCTGTCAAACTAGAATCAACATACACAAACAAACATACATTTTATTAGGGGCCAAGCACAGAAGGTGTATAGTGACCTATTGTAATTATTGGCATTCTTATTATTCTTCTGTCTATGGCAGCCCGTAGAACCGTTTACGGGAAAGGTCTGAAATTTGGGACCTCGTCCCAATCTCATAGAGGACAGTCTAAACTGTCACCATAGTAAATTTGTCTCTAGTCTCTAGCTCAATCGCTCTAGTGCCACTATGGGATCAGTTTCCCACCTAATGCATTGAGGTCACGCAATAATAAGGGTGAATCAAAATTTAAAAAACATATGAAAAAAATATAATGCACAAAACTGAAAAATCAATGCAAAGTTAATCAGAATCACAAACAATGCAGTCACGGAAATAAAAATAATAAGTGTAAATCAAACATTGTTCATGAATTCAAAATTATCTAAATCGCACACAAAATCATGTTTTTATTTTTATTTTTATTATTAAAGAAAAGCACATATATCGCAAGACACAGTATATACATTGAATTGTTAGAATTAGAATATATAGTATATACATAAAATTGTGTGTATCCATACTACATAAAACAAGTATAATAAAGGCCCACATAGAAATGAAAGTATAATCACTATAATATCAAAATCATGTTTTTCTTATTTAATTTTTTTGTGTGCCTGTAGTCTTTTCTCCTTTGCTCTCGTTCCCAGATTCTGTGCTTGCATTTCCAAATTATGCCGTTAAGCCCAATTTATACTTCTGCGTTGAGTGAACGGCGTAGGCTGTGTGTAGCATGCGTAGACGACGATGTACCCTGACATGCACCTCTCCAAAAATTTAACAATGCGCCGATTCGACGCAGACCGCAAGCTCTGTGATTGGTCTGCCAGAACCCCTCCCTCAGGGGTACACATGCTCCCTCTGCATCTGTTACTGCACGATGGCACGGACAACGACGCAGAAGTATAAATGAAAGTCAATGCGTAGCCCACAGCGTAGAGGCTACGGCGCAGGTCCGACGCAGAAGTATAAATCAGCCTCTGATTCATTGGTTCAAGAACTCCTCGTAGACTGTTTCTCTGATTTTCACGAAAATTTAATCAGATCACCACTCAGAGAGAAAGTTATGGATTTTAAGTGATTCATCAAACCATTCTTGAATAACGTTTAAAGGTACTTGATGAAGTGGCCGCCAAAATGAACTTGAGGCTATATCTCTGCAATGCACACATGGGACACCCTACGGTCTCACGGAATTAATGGACACGCACACGCTGCAGCCATTGTAAGTCCACAAGACCGAAAGTGCTTATGAAGAGTGCCATTTGGGACAGGGCCTTGGTGTATGTTATAACAACCATGAGGCTACCTGCACAGTTTCGGCACAGTGCCACCTAGTGGTCAGGAGATGTGATTTTTTTTAAAATTATAACTTCTGAACGCTGGCCAAAAATCACAAAACTGAACTGGTCTCTTTAGATTGGGTGCAGCATGCAGAGTCGAGGCTGTATCTCTATAGCGCTTTAGCACATTGACACCAAACTTTGTAGCTGTCATTGTCACCTTACTCTGACCAAACTACATCAGTTTCATAACAACGCCATCTATCGGACGAATTAAGTCACATTACTAGTGATTGTACTTGATTTTTCAGGCATTTTGCCTTAAATAATTGAATTATGCTTTTAATTGTTCATTGCTGCAGTTGGTCTGATGCTCCCAGCCATGCAGTCATGACTTGTCGTGCCTTCTTTGTGCTTGGCCCTTTAATGGCTGCTTGCAGCTGTATTTTAGCAATTGTTTTTTAGTATATTGACACTCTGTGCATCATTTCCGCACTCAGAGAAGAGATGCGTCCTCATCCGTCCCTAAAGCAGTAATGACGTTATCAAGAACATTAATTAGTTAAACCTAGACGAATATTTTACCCGAGGGGGATAGCTGAATATTTGACTCATCCATCACTTCCTCTGGGTAGAGTCTTACAATAATGTTCCCCAAGTAAATTAATTAGTGAAGAAAGATAAAACACTTGGCATTAAGCTGAGTTTAATTACTCATTACAAAATGATCTGTAGAATTTTGCCTTGCAATATATAAATGTTTTTTTTAATTATTAATGATTTATTAAAGTAACATTTTTTTTGTAATACCTTTTTTTGCCAGTCTTCACTGAATTATATTATAGCAATAGAGAGTACACTGTATATCACAGAGCATTAAAAGATAAAGACAAAATCAGAGTGAAATATATTTTTATTTTTGAACAGGAATTTGTATTGTAAGAATTAAACATAATACGTCCTATTATATTAACCTATTGTTCTGTTTACTGCATGCCCTGCAGAAACATATTCAAAAAATATACTCCATGTCTTGACTTGTGTTTGTTTGCTGAGCCTAGCTGTGGTATTGTATGCTTTTAGGTGTGTTTGCATATATATTCTATCCAAACATTGTGCTGTAACACCTTTGTGCGCAAACAGGAAAAAGAAAGTGTATAGGTGCTTTTCTAAGAGATAAAACTGTAATTTAGTTTCTTCTCAATATATAACACAAAGTCACATGTATTGTAGGTTTTCTTTAAACTATAGCTCATCGTTAGTCAAAAGCAACGTGACATGGTTTGACTCGTTTTCCCATGACTCTTCCCATGATTCCTTTCTGCTTTGAGCTACCATCACTGTTTGAAATCAAAGCTTAGACTGTTGAGAAAGCCACAGACTCAAAGCTCTGATCACTTTTAAAATACTGGACTGTGGCTCTGGGAAATGTTGTCTGGAGATGAAACCGCTACGTGTATGCTTTGTGTGCATTTGAGATCAGAACCAATGTACATTAAAGGAAGATGACATGAAAAAGGATTTTGTATTTGATGATAATGATTGAACAGCGAGAGTTCGCCCCAAGGTATTGTTGTCATAGCTCACAGATGAAGACAAAGATTTTTGTCTTTAAATTGTCCTTTTGTTTGGCCAACTTGAATTTGTTCGTTCACTGAATTTCTCATTCGACCAGTAAATTCCTCTCAAGGCAACTACTGATTTCTTGTTTCAGAAGATATTTCATTGTTCATGGTTTTATTCTTATATGTTTTAAACCACATCAATATATGAAGTACACTCTGCAATCTCTGCCTCAGAAAATATGGCACAGTAAAAAAATTTAAATGCATGTTTTTAATTTTTTTTATGTTGTGTACGATTCATTTTTGCATACATTTTTTATTTTTTTTTATTTTGACCTTGTAATTTTTAACTCAATCTTCTGAAACGACAGACTTCTTTATGGTGATGTATGACGAAAATGTCCAGTTATTTAGTCTGCTTAAACTCCGCCCCTTTCTTACAATAGACTGCAAACTTGCGTTTAGATCTGCCCCCATTCAATCAACAACTGACGATTAAACCCAACTCGCCGTGCTACATTTTTTTCCATAAATATGAAACGGATGTACATCACACTAAGGAAGAAAAGATCTGCCACTACATATTACATACTGTAATACATAGCTTTAAAAGCCTCCTTTTTATTGAACAATAATAGCCATTATAATAAAAGTATAAGTGTGGTGAGGTAGACGAGCGAGAGACGTGGGAGGAGCGAGTGAGACCGGTGCGTGATTGAGTGAGTCCTCTTATGAGGGAGCTCTGAGGCATATTAATACGAGCGACACCAGTGAAGGTCTACCTCGCCACAATCATGGTGCTTTTCCATTACCAGTACCAGCTCAACTCGACTCGTCTCGGCTCGCTTTTTCACTCCGTTTTCCATTGCAGATAGTACCTCCACAATAGTACCTGGTCGCCATAGCAATGCCGCAGGAAACTGCCGTGACATAATATTCTTCGCGACACCCCCCCGCTAACCAAACAAAGGAAAGTCTGCGCCTCCTCGTTTAACCACGGTGTAATCTTCCGAGTTGCCATAATAGTAATGGGTATATCAAGCAATCTCTGGCCAAACTATTTAAAAATGGTGCGGTTATTCAGGATACTCCGTCTGGCGCGCGCAATGATGACGATAGTGAATAGTGACGATTCTCTCTGACAAATCAGCAGGCTGCTGTGTTTTCACGTCACATTTTAGTATCGCGGAGGTGATATGAAAAAAAGTACCTGGAAGCAGGCACAGGTACAACTTTTACACAGTGGAAAACCAAACAAAGGCGAGTCGAGTCGAGCTGGTACTCTGTAGTGGAAAAGCGCCATAAGTAAAAGGTATAAGAAGCTATACAATAAATAAAGCAAACAATTCAGTCAAACAAAGTCAGCGCTAGTAGGCTACAACAGTAGAGTTAAATAGCCTAAAAATATAAAGTTATGAAACTTCACTTTGCCCTCAGCCAAAAATGATTTGCTAGGGAACAATGACACCAAAGATTGCCTGTTAGATCTACACAAGATGAAACATATCTCGTGTTTAACCACTACAGAGACATCAGAGCCAGTGGCATATATGTCAGAAGGCCTAGCCGAGGAAAGGCTGCTCTCTGCGGGTAAACGAGCACTGAGTGCCGCTCAGTGCCCGCTGATCGCCTGGATCTCACAACTCCGAAAACAGCAGATAAAATAGGCACTCTCTTTATAAATAAACCACAGATTTGAGCTTTAAACAAGTACATTCTCACCTGAAAAACTACATTTCGTGACTCATTAACATTAATCATTTTAAATTACGCAGTTTCTCATCCACTATTGACTCTTCTTGGTTGGTGCGAGATACATTCTGGGATATCTGTCCGTCTCAAGTCCGCTCAAGTCACCTCTCGATGCATCCTCGATAAAAGGAGCGGCTCAAGGACACATCCAGGGATTTGAACTGTTCTTGGCCAGATGTTGTAATGAAGGGTCAACAGGGAGTGGATCCATTTGCAGCTTTTATTTAGACAGCAGAGTAACAGACAGGGATAAAGCAGTACCGTAAACAGGGACAGGCAATGGTCGAGGCAGGCATCAAGGATCAGAGACGAGTCACAGGCAAGGGTCAAGACAGGCGGCAAACAATCACAATACCAGGTACAGGCAAGGTTCAGGGCAGGCAGCAGAGGATCAAAGATGATAACCAGTCCAGGTAATAACAAGATAACAGTTCACAGGAAACCGCTCAGAAATGACAACCGTAGCAAACCAAGACTTCGAAATGTGTGATTCTTGTGTGTGTCTTAAATAGGGTGTGTGACGCAGTGCAGGTGTGAGTGTAATCAGTCCTAGGAATGAGGGCCCATGGGAATTGGAGTCCGAATGATCGTGCCTCAGTATTCCGGTGATGGCTCCCTCCGGCGGTCCGGAGGATGAACCGGAGAAGCGCTATTCATGACAGATGTGAACTTTGAATTGGAACAGGACTTGATGACGTTTCGCAAGTCCACGAGAACACAAGTACAGACAAGAACGCATATTGAGAAACGGCATACGTCAACACATTGATTCAAGGCACTTCAGTGGGCCTTTAATAACCAACTTTAATAACTCCAACCTCACAGTCAACACATATCATTAAGTAAAAACATATTTTTCCATAAAACCAATTAACAAATGCCCAACAGTCATAGTTAAAACAACAACATAAATAAACAATAATCTGAGAATTTCTTTTCATGCAGCAGTGCATGCCGGGAGCTCACGGTTCAACTCAATGTAAAACTATTTGTTCAGACAACTCTCTTAGGCTATTTGGAACAACATTCGTGGGAATAGTGTTGGTTAACATGTTTTTATGTAATTCTCATTTCTTGTATCTGTGATTCACTAAGCCCTGTATGCTTTTGTACAGTCATTGTGGGCACAGGTTGAATCTGTTGTTGAATCTGGGTGTCCCATTAGTCTCGAGCGACCAAAGTGGAAGAAAGTTGAAAGCGCATCTCGATGAAGTTGAGGGCCTCACATTAGCATGAGAGCTAATTTGTGCTTTCATGAGCAGCAGGGGAAGAACTGAGAAACCGGCTCCTGAGGGACCTGCAGCTGAGGTGGAGGAAAAACATTTCATTATTCATCACTGCTACTGGCGCTCTTCTTTTTTTTCTTTTTCTTTTTCTTTCTTTCTTTCTTTCTTTCTTTCTTTCTTTCTTTCTTTCTTTCTTTCTTTCTTTCTTTCTTTCTTTCTTTCGCTCTTTCTTTCTTTCTTTCGCTCTTTTTTTCTTTCTTTCGCTCTTTCTTTCTTTCTTTCGCTCTTTCGCTCTTTCTTTCGCTCTTTCGCTCTTTCTTTCTTTCTTTCGCTCTTTCTTTCGCTCTTTCGCTCTTTCTTTCTTCCGCTCTTTTTCTTTCGCTCTTTTTCTTTCGCGCTCTTTCTTTCGCTCTTTCTTTCGCTCTTTCGCTCTTTCTTTCTTTCTTTCGCTCTTTCTTTCGCTTTTTCTTTCTTCGCTCTTTTCGCTTTTCTTTCGCTCTTTCTCTTCTTTCTTTCGCTCTTTCTTTCGCTTTTTCTTTCTCTTTCTTTCTTTCTTCGCTCTTTCTTTCTTTTCTTTCTTTTTCTTTCTTTCTTTCTTTCTTTCTTTCTTCCGCTCTTTTCTTTCGCTCTTTCTTCGCTCTTTCTTTCGCTCTTTCTTTCGCTCTTTCTTTCTTTCTTTCTTTCGCTCTTTCTTTCTTTCTTTCGCTCTTTTTTTTCTTTTGCTCTTTCTTTCTTTCTTTCGCTCTTTCTTTCGCTCTTTCTTTCTTTCTTTCACTCTTTCTTTCGCTCTTTCGCTCTTTCTTTCTTCCGCTCTTTTTCTTTCGCTCTTTTTCTTTCGCGCTCTTTCTTTCGCTCTTTCTTTCGCTCTTTCTTTCTTTCTTTCGCTCTTTCTTTCTGGAAGAATAAAGTAATATGGGTGACATACAGGTGTGTAAGAGGTGTCCCTAGTGGATGTGTTTAAGAATGCTGTTTAGAAGCCTTGATCAGTGTATGCTACTGAACCATAGACTGAACCCAGCATTCTTCAGATATGTGCCATATTAATCATCAGCGTTTCTCACTCTCAACATCTGTGACTGCTGAACAGTAGCTGTGGGGTGCTTTTTTTCTAATCTTTTATTTGTTAGTTTCACAAAACTCATGCCCTGAAATAGTTTTAACTGAGTCCCTGCCGAAGTTATGAGGGGTTATTTTGGCTTAAAGTCTCTTTGAGAGATGATATATGTGAAGTTATGCATATGAATGAGATAAAGGGGAAACTTTCATGTTCTGTGTGGACAGACAAATTACTTTTAAAGGTTTCCCTGCCTGGTTAGGACACGTATACGTATATGGATGAGATAAAGGGGTTGGTTCGTCTTTTCTGCATGAAAGGAGGAGGAGATGATTTACACTTTAAGACTTAAAGCTACACTGTGTAACTTTTTTTGTTTATTCTTAGCTAAAAACACTTAGTTCTTTCAAAAATATATGTGCTCATTAATGTATATTTACTTCTTTCAAGTAATAAAGTATTCTCTTAAGTTTATAATATTGCAAATACATACGGGTGAGGGGTTCGAATGCCGGTCGCCATGTTGCCCCTTCATCTTGAAAGTACATTAGCCAAAGAGAGACATACCCATAAATTCAAGCTTCGCCTTTCGCATTTTAACACTCGATGGCACCGTGTCAAATGTGAAGAGGGGGATTGCTTGATACTGCTATATGAAAACCTGAAAGCCTTTTTGAAAGTCTGTTGCTGATGGAGCATCACTTGAAGTAGGGATGCACCGAAATCAAAATTCTTGGCCGAAACCGAAAACCGAAAAAGAAGAAACCAAGGCCGAAAACCGAAACACCGAAAGAAATTATGCCAATTATTAGTACCATTGCATTTATGGCTATGACTGTGTAACTTTACTAAAAATCAAGGCATTGCAATTGCATAAATTAATATTAAAGTTTCAAATAATAAATCAATTACAAATTATGCAAATATTTATTAGCACATTGCAACAATGCACATTATAAAATAAAATTCAAATTAAAAATGTTTAACTTGACCTAAATAATAATGTACGGGCATACTGGCCTGCAGAAAGCTACAGAAATTTAATAAAGTAATCAAACATAAAATAACTGCATATTTAACTGTTTAAATTAAAGATTAATCATTATTAAACTTACAAAAGCTATTCAATCAGGAGCAGTGAGTGATGTCCTTGTCTTTTGTTGTTTGACATTAAACAGACCGCAGTAAAGGCTACTGCCCCTTTAAGACCTAATGCAGGGATATGCGTCGTCTTTCTCGACTGTATACAGTTCACTTAAGGCATATACAGACTATGTCTGCAGGGATACTCATCAAGATGGACATGTTGACATACTTTTTGTGTGAGTTTGTACGTTTAAGTGCAAGACTTGAAAGAGAACTCAATATTTGCGCGCTGTGAGACGAGTGCGCGCTTTCGGATGAGTGCACAGAGACAAATCTTCTCACAGCGAGCTCTTATTCGCGTCTTCTGACTTTACACCCGGTGATGATGCGAAAACGACTGGTCATATTCGAACATACGGCAGCACTCGCATGCATTGAACAAAGTTTACAAAGAGAGACCGCTTTGCCCACGTCGTTGTTGTAGTGTATCACTGAGGAGCCAGCAGGTGTATCCATCAACAGAAACATAAGCTGCGTAGATACGTCATCAGACGTGATATGAACCACATACGTCCACACCGCAGACATGTTGCAGCTTGTTTAGACCAGTGGTTTTCAAACCTGCCCTGCACATTTTGTATGTCTCCCTATATCACACACACCCATTTCAGGTCTCTAGTAATGAGCTGATGATTTAAAGCAGGTGTGCTAGATGAGGGAGACACACAAAATGTGCAGGGCTGGTGGTCCTCCAGGACAGGTTTGAAAACCACTGGTTTAGACCGTTTAGACAAGCACGTGCAGGTCGTGGTTTCTGTTTGCCCGTATTGTTTCGGTGATAAAAGTCTTTTGGGCCATTTTCGGCTAAAAATTTTCGGTGGCCGAATATTCGGTGCATCCCTAATTTGAAGGATCACTCATGGACGAGGTCGAACTGGAGGCCATGTTAATCTTGGACTAAATCGGCCATTTTAGGAGTTAAAACAAAATCGGAATTGATAGGAACAGAAACTAATATTCACTGGATGGTCATATACCTTTTCACCGCTAGATGGGGGAAAATATCACACAGTGTAGCTTTAATTCATATCTATCTTGACATATGGTTTCAGATTGTTTCGTACTGTTTATTGCTATGGTTATATCACTGTCAATCATTGCAGTTTTGTATTCAGCCGCGCATTTAAATACAGATGTAAATCCAGTAACTGCATTGTACTGAGCAGCATGAAAAAAACTTTTATTCAAATTGTATATGAGTTGGGGGCCCTTGATTCTCTTGTATTTTAGGTGTTTTTGGTAAAATGGTGTTGTGTGACAAATGCGCTGTAAAATGCATAAATATCTCATGCATCATTAACTCAAGTCAGAGGGATTGTGATGCTGAGTTACACTTATGGGCTGGAAAGGAATGTCTTTTGACTGATCCTTCAAACTATGAATAAATACTGAGCAACTTCAATTGGAGCATCACTGAACCTGTTCACACTTAAACCAAATGACAGTATTGAATAAATCAAAAGCTAGCTGCTAGTGAAAACAGGGTCAGTTCCTCCCTGAGACAAGTGCGTCTAAAGAAATCTTGGTATTCTATTCTTGTGATACATTTTTAATGCAAATTATATATTTATCCGTCTCAGACAGACATGCTTTGTTGGGATTTGCGCAGTTCCACCAGATTCAGTTTTAACCCTAGAAACAATCTGAGTCTGCAAGGAAAAGTCAGCTTAACCATAGGGAGCTAATTATACACTTATTAGCTGCACTGACACATTTTAATAGCCGTTCCTAGAACTTTGCCTACTACATGACCACATATTGTCCTATAGATTAGTAAATGCCAAGTACACTTGGCATCACATTTGAGAAATGATAATCCTTTAATTCAGCTACTCCTCTTATAACAATCCCTTCGATGTATCATATATCTCTAGATCGGTCTCGACTCTTGAACAGCACATTATTTATTACATGTGTTTGGTCCATAACTTATATGGTAAAGGCGTAGATTTATTTGGCTTAATCCGCATAGGTTGAGTTCAGTCCTTTTAAAGAAATGTTCTTTTATTAAATTTTCAGTCATCTATTCCCTCAAACACATGCATATTTTAGAAGCTGGACTATCCCCTGTCATAAAGTAGAAGCTGTAGAAGCAGCGATAACCGCTAATTGGGCAGTGTGCTCTTGCTGTGCCGTCAGGACTGTACTCAGTTGAACTTTGTGACAAAAACTGTGCCAGACTGGCCAACATTTCCCTCTTTCACACCAGATCAACTGTTCTGCGAAATGAGATGCATTTTTGTCATGTTGTGTTGGCTTGAATGAATTAAGGCTTTTTTAAATATATTGATTTAGTATGGTTCCTCTGGGCATAAAAGTACACCATATTTTTGATGTTTACAGTTTCTTAATTAAATCTGAAAAGTTGCTGCTTGGCCAAAATGCTTTGGTAATTTAACCAATAAACATATCAGTTCAGAGATCTAAGTAGCTTTTAACAGTTTCCATGAGCTTTTTGTGTAGTTTTCAGGACTTTTTCCTGATTTTCTGTTCTTCACAGTTTTTCAGCTCTTCATCATGCTGCTCTCACGGGCACCACTGACCTCTTGTCTCTGCTGTTGGAGGCACAGGCAACTGTGGACATCAAAGACAGTAACGGTGAGATCTTTTACCATATGTATCCCATAGCCAAAGAGTTTATTTTATTCACAATGTTTTTGTTGTTGTATTTTTGCCATATCAACACTTTCCCACAAACACAAATGTTTTTTTTTTAATGAAATAATAATGCTAACATGAACGAATAGATGGATGGATGTCCCTGTCCCCATCCACTTTCTGTCAGGTTTGCTGGATGAGAGGACTCAATCGCAGGAGAAATTGACTTTTATTTAATAATAAAATAAAACAAAAACAACCCAGAGGGGCGAAAAACAACTTTCACTGTATTGAAAAGATTGGAACGTCTTATGTTGAGCCTAACCTGTTTGACTTCATTTCTTCCGTAGAATACAAAACGAGTCATTTGGTCAGTATCTCTTAACACTAGAACCATCAGGGGTCGCTATATACCTAAAACTGCCAGCGGATAAAATTTACTCATACAGATGATTACTGTTTTGATACGGCTAAAAAACGTAATATGTCACTGTATTATGCCGCTCTCTTCACAAAGTAATGTATAGAGTCATGAAATTATTATTTTTAGTCATCAACTATGTTTTTGTCCTGTTGTTTTATGCTATTTTAAGCAGGTTACACAAATCACTTTTTGGTGAAGATAGGCTAAATCAGCCTGCAACGAGAATCAGAAGGAAATAAATACATATTTGGGTGGTGTAATATTTTAATAAAATGTCATTAATCACATATTAAGATAAGCCATGTTATTTAAATGACTAAAATACCCTAAATAGACTATATAGAGTAATAATAATCCACCACACTGCATAAGGATAACATATAAAGTGCACAGTTTCACCTAATTAATTATTAATTTGTGTAGTTATATCATGTATAATTTGAATAAGAGAACAACACCAATAAACTTGGGGTAATCATGAGACATTTTTTATTCATTTTTTATTCATTCCATCACAGGAAATTTCATTTTCAGGAAACGGGCAGACTTGAACAAATACCAACACAGTAGAAAACAGTACACAATACAAAATTGCAAAACAAAAATGTATAATTAATCCAAAGTTTGAACATTTATAATAGGCTAAAACATCTTTATTTAAACGTGTGTTGTGTGACCGTTTACTGTAAGCCTACACATTGCTCAAACACAGCGCAAAAATAAAGGAATTATATAGGGGTAAATTTGACCCGCTGGCGCTTATAGGTATAAATGCCTGGTTTTTAAATCTGGTTTTATCAACAAAAAAAATTAACAACAGGAGATTGTAAATAACACAATTATAGTAAAAGTCAGCGACTGGGAGACTTCAATATTTTATTGAAAATCTGTTTTGTACATTTGAAAAACAGCCATGGGTAAATTTTACCCCGTGGCGGTTTGATTGTTAATATACCATCAAAAAAAATTGGATAAGTGACCTGTTCGTAGCAAATAGTAATTTATTCACATTCCAAACTCCAAGGCATTTAGAGACATACATAATATTGTGTTGTGCATGAGCTGAGCAAAGAAAAATTAGATAGTCATTGTTTTTTCCTTTTTTAAAGGGGCTATATGTAAAAACAATTATGTATTAATCACATTTTTATTGCCAAAGTGTGGATAGCTTGTAACAAAACGTAAAAAAGAAAGCATTCCTCAACTTCCTAGATTGTCTATGAAAGCCTGCAGACAGATTTGTGAAGGACTCAAAAGGATGTTCAGTAACGTATGAAATCAATGCTAATACAATGTTTAGGATAATGTCCAAATAGCCATTGTGTAATGTCAGTGTGTCATGCAAAGAAAAGGTATTTATTCAAATTTACTTTATAATCATAACTGTGTAATTTGATTTACTTTATCTGTCAAAAACATAATGCCATAATGCAGAGCTGGTACAGACATAGTCACATCGATATGATCAGATGCTTTCCTAACAGCTTTCTCACAGCTGTCATTTTTGTTGTGTGTTCATTTTGTTATTGAGATAAAAAAAGTGTGCAGCACATATTTACATATTCATCTAAACGGCACTCACAGCAGTGTGGATGGTGTTGGGATGTTCGTTAACAGTATAACATTGCAAAAGTATTTCCAACTTATTTTTTTTTCTAAGCAAAAAAAAAGAAAGAAAAAAAAGAACATTGCTGTGAGTATATTGGGGCCTTGAATCATATTCAGTCTCTTGTACATTACGTGTGCACGAGTGCGAGCATGAGCAATAAGTATCTTACTAATGGCTAATTTTCTTTCTAATGTTGCTAGTTACAAGAGTTTCTGAATTCTCCATATAGCCTCTTTACAAGTAAAATGATTGCGCCACCAGAGAAAGAAAGCACATTTTCTTTTCTAGCGTGAAAATAATGATTTTCTGCTCACTGTTGTAGGTATGCGTCCATTGCACTATGCTGCCTGGCAAGGAAAGGCTGAGAGTGTGCTTATGCTTCTGAGAGCTGGAGCTTCTGTGAATGGGGCTTCACAAGATGGACAGATCCCTCTCCACCTGGCTGCACAGTACGGACACTATGAGGTGGTATGTACCTCACTACTCCTCTACTTTTGATCAATTTGTACCTGTCTACACTGACACAAGGGACAACAATATCAAGAGTCATATACTGTAGGACTTAGACTTTCACCTACATCATGGTTCATCGTACCAAATTTGGTTTGGTTGACCTGGGGGTTAGGGACTTGTACTGATGTAATCTGGTACGCTTTAAGGGTGTGATGATTACACCTGTATCTTGGTTGTTTTGGTCTGGACCATAAAAGAAAATGATACATTCAGTCCTGGTTTTCTTAGCATTCATACTGTCATTTTTAACACTGAACCTAAAGCTACAAAACATAAGGCATAAGGATAAGGCTACAACCTGATTGGACAGCTTTTATGACATTTTGCTATGGTATTTTGCAATCATCCAAAACAATTCTGTGTGTTGGGCTAGTAATGCTCCCCAGTGAAACCTGAATTTAAAGGAAAGCGGAAAAAAAAGTTTATCTAATAATTAATCAATCAATCAATCAATCAATCACATTTACTTGAAAAATCAACACTATTCAACACACAAATAAAATCTGAGTTGTATATTCTACTACAATTCGTTGTTAAAATAACTTGTTTTCTTTGTCGGATTTCTTATTAAAACACACATTAAATAATGAAGACAACAGGTTAAGTAAAGATAAAATGAATATATAATATAGTGCATATGTCTTGCAAAATGCTCTTCTCTAGAGTTTTTTTTCTGACTAATGAGCTATGAATGGCTTTTCTGAGGTAACATGTAACATGGTGGGCCAAATTTTTATTTAATATTTTGTTTAATTTAATAACAATATAATACAAATAGTTTCAGCTGCCATAATTTCGGTGCATCACTAGTTACATCACTCAGTAGTATGTTCAAAATAAATGTGCAAAAAGGGTGAATGCAGCGCTTTGATAGTGACTCAGGTACGTGCTGCGACTCAAACCAAAATATTGCTTTTGAAGCTGTTTACAGATCTCTGGCAGCTAGATAAAAACGGTGCGTAGTGTTTTATGTTTTCTTAAGGAAAAAGTAGGAAAATGCAAGACATGTCGTTGCACGCTCAAGGCAAAAAAAGAGGTCCCTAGCAAAGATATAACATTACTTTGCAGGTCCAGGGCTTTGTTTTAAAACAATGCATTTTTTTAGTTAACCTAGCTGTGTATATGATACCTCTCAGAACCAGGTTAGATTGACCAGTTGTTTGGCTTGAAATGCAGAGTATTCCCTTTCCAAATGTCCTACCCTTTCTCACAAAACATGTCACAGGATATACTGTGTGCCATATAACATAGTAATTTACAAAGAATCAACAGTATTTCTCTGGCTTTTCCCTCTTAGTCCCTGACCTTTTGGATGCTATTTCATCTTTTCATATGTGTAGACTAAAACCGATACGGCTTTTGACATTGTCTTCTATTGTGTAGTCCCAGAAACATTATGCAGCTAGACATAGCTCCTCTGACCTTTCACTGTATCTCTGTTTCTGTGTGTTCCCTCAGTCTGAAATGCTATTACAACACCAGTCCAACCCCTGTTCTGTCAACAAGGTGAAGAAGACCCCTCTGGACCTGGCCTGTGAGTTTGGCCGACTCAAGGTGAGCCAGGAGGAGATTTTGAGAGTGCCACTTTAAATAATAATAATAATAATAACAATATTTGTTGTGACCTTGTAACTTGGCCTGCCATTATACCACCTCAGTGGGATTAATATGTGCTTGAATTGTGATATTCAGGTCTCAAAAAAAGCATATCAGAGATGCCAATGTGGTGTAGCAAAAAAAGAACACAATGCTGACAAACGATATTAAAGAATGCACTTTTGTTAATGAGTTAGGCTTATTCTTACTATTGATAATTATTGAGTGAAGATGGCTTGATGTAAGATGTTGCAGTCTGTGTTAGATAAGTTACTGTAAAACGGTAATTACTGTAAATTAATTACTTGCTACTAATTACATATTCAATGATTACTGTACTAATTACGCTCTCTAAAAATTATTGGATTACTTATTACTAATTACT
Organism: Gobiocypris rarus; assembly: GCA_023029165.1. Classification (NCBI taxonomy): domain Eukaryota; kingdom Metazoa; phylum Chordata; class Actinopteri; order Cypriniformes; family Gobionidae; genus Gobiocypris; species Gobiocypris rarus. Next base: position 17,938,099 of record CM040920.1, read on the forward strand.
TTCTAAATCCCATATTAACTTCAACCAGTTGAACAATACAAGGATACACACGAAACCACAGTTTTGATTTTCAAATAAACAATATGTAATTGCATAATTTATTCCAAAGTGTGTTAATTTTGATGTTAAATCACTATTGTTTCATATAGAATTGTTTTATAGTCTATATACCGTATTTAATGCACTTACATCAGAAGTAACTGTAATAAAATTACAGAAAAACTAAGAGTAATCCCTTACTTTTTGAAGGGAAAAGTAATCAAATTACAGTAATAAGTGATCAGTAATTAATTACACACAACCACTGATTACAATTAATAGGCAAAATATTCAATGTCCTCACCATTTTCAAGTCTGTTTTTGTAAAAAAGAAATAAGATTTTAATTATATTGAGTGGAAGTAAGCCTTGGGGTCAGAAATTGTCTTTACACAATCATTTGTTCAACTAGATAAAGTAAGCTTGTCGTTGGTGAAATGATTTATATCCCATATATCATTTGGTGTGTGTGTTTGTGTATAATAAATAGTGTTAAAAGTAATCTTTTGCAAATCTAAAAATGGAATGTCCAATGTTGTATATACTAAATCTTGCAATTTTGTCATGTCTATGCATCTGTAGCATTTCAAGTGATTGATTTTTATTAGTGTTTTATTTTTAATATATTTTGACAAAATAGTATAGAATTTTGACCACAACATTAAAAAAATTCACCCTATGTATCAGCTGTAATTTTAATTTTGATATTTATGTAATTGGTGAAATCGAACTATTGTGCCCACATATTCTCAAGAGTGTGATTACATGGTTGCAGTGGAATTGTTCAGCTATTGGTATTTGTGCATCAATATAGTTAGGGCTTATCCGATTTAAAATTGCTGCGCCCTTTATAACTTCTATCGTAGTGTAAGCTTATAGCGCTGAATCTATTTCCACACTGCATTCTCAAATATAATTATAAGCAGAAGTTCATGACATAACGAAGCTTGAAAGAGATCTTGTTTATGTGCGCTTTCAGTGGCAAACAATATCAGTAAGCTCATACAAAAAAAAAACTAGATTTGCCAGGATGAACTATTTCCAATTAATCTTTCGCCCAAGTCATTTGGAATTATAGAATGCAAATGCTGCAGAGAGTCAGGCTGATGGAATGAGTCTAATTTAGCAGCACACTAGCGAGTCAGTTGCTGGGCTGCGGGAGGATTCTGCCCCAGCTGGAAACTGAATTCCATTTGACAGATTCTCGATGCCAGAGAGTACAATGTCATATGCCCGGGCTGACAACTCAGGCTGGATGCTTTCCTGTATTTTAAATCCCCAGTGTTTAGACTTAAGTAGGCAAAACTAGAGCACTTTTTGGCTGAAAGTGCTCTAGTTTTGGATCACTTTTTCTCACGGTTTCTCAATTCTTTCCCTCAGGTGACCCAGCTGTTTTTGAGCAGTAACATGGTGGTAGCTCTCTTAGAAGGGAACGGCAGGGATAACACCCCCCTCCATCTTGCTGCCCGCAACGGCCATAAGGACATCATAAGGTCCACTTTTCCCTAACCCCTTGCTTCCTGTTGCGTATTTATGCATCTTCCTTTCAGTCTACGTATCTGTTTGGGGTCTCAAACTGTTGTCATTGTTTCAGAGGAGAGTTGAGCTCTTTTTAAAATCCTAGTGAGCTGCCTACTACCTACATAGGTAGACATGGAACCTTACAAGTGAATGATTTGGAGTGCTTTACATAGGCAGCAAGTCCCTACTTACGCACACGCACACACACACATATATATATATATATATATATCAGGACATTTTTTAATATAACTCTTATTACTAATTAATATAATATAATTGTATTCGTCTGATAGAAGAATGTAATATACACCTAGGATAACTTGAGGGTGACTAAATCATGGGCTAATTATCATTTTTGGGTGAACGATCCCTTTGGGTGAAATAATGCACAGAAAGAGTACATACTACACATGAACACGTCTTTCTTAACTGTTAACGTTTTACTTAAGACATAACCCACTATGTTTGCTAGGAATACTTACAAAGTCGGCATGTTGACATAATTTTTGTGTGAATTTGTCTGTTCAAGCTCAAGACTTGAAAGAGAACTCAATATTTGAACGCTATCTGCGACAGATGAGTGCACACACACACACACATACACACACACACGCACACACACACACACACAAATCTTATAAAATTTGTAAAAAGGACCCCGTTTAAAAGTTTATCCTTGATTCTTAATATAATATAATTTTAATATATATATATAATAAATTTTGTTATTTATTTACATTTTCACAGATTCTGTAATGGGTTCACAAACTTTTAAATAGCACTGTAGATAAAATGTGTATTATTTTTATTATTATTATTATTATTATTAGGTATATAAATTAGGTTCCTTATTCAATTTTGGGTCAATCCGGTGATAGTATCCTAAATTCACATGGTTGATTTTGTTAAAAAAAACAAAGTGCATCACTGCAATGCATTCTAGGATTGCATTCTTCACAGAAAAATCCATGCAATGGCCAAAATCAAGGAGGCATCATAAATAAGTTACCTTCATTTTAATTTGTTCGTCACATCTGGAGCACACTTATATTATGCTTTAAAATGCAACTTAGGCAGATATAGGCAGCCAGTTGTAATAAGAGGGTGAGAAAATTTGGTTATTAATATACATGCAAGCATGCCGGGTGGGAGGTTGTTTGTCTTTTTTTGCAACATAGTTTGTTGTCAAGCCGGCAGTCGGGCAAACTTTGGCTGGATACCTTGTTTACATGTTTGTCGAGCAAGTGAGGTGAAGAGAAGGTGTGGAATGAGTGTAGTGTGTTTGTTGGTGTGTGCATGTGTTGACCTGGGCTGCCCTCCCCTTTGAGTGTAACGAGAGGGCTGTGACTGCGCTGTGATGGTAACATGCATAGGAATGAGGCCGAATAGGGTTACACCAGCCAGTCAGCTGCTTAACATGCTCCTCTAGCAGTAACCATATATGAAAGTTCAAGCTTCAGCTCTCCCCTCCACTGCCTTTCTGGAATGCTGGAACTTGTAAACATGGGAAAGATGGACAGTGGTAACAGGAGCCCACTCTACACTTTTTAGTATAAAGCATTCCGTTGCTTGGCCTTCATAAAAACAGAATTAATTCATGCCGAACAAACACGATTTGTTATTTACAAATTATTATTATTATTATAGTATGCTTATTATTATTGTCATGTTGACTACTGACTGATAGTTCAACCAAAAATTAACATTCTGTCATCATTTACTCACCCTCATGTTGTTCCAAACCTGTATGCTTACTTTCTTCAGTGGGACACAAAAGGAAAAGTTATAAAGATTGTATTGGCAAAATGTTCCAAATTGTTATTCACTCATCATTTTGAAATGGACTACAAAAGTCATACAAATGGACTACAAAAGTCATACAAATGGACTACAAAAATTACTTGTCAGAAGCACACACACACAATAGGTTCTGACATTTCTCTGTACATTAGTCAAAAATCATATGGATTTAGAACATGAATATGAGTAAATGATGGCAGACTTTTCATTTGGCTAAATTAATCAATTCCATCTAAGTGGAAAATGGAGACTGTACTGCTGCTTTAGACACCGAATCCTGAAGAGACACTCAGAATGTAAAATTGATTGATGATGCACAGGCTGTTTTTGTTACTCAAAGGCTTTAAATTGTCATGACTTTTGACCCCTTGCTGGTGGTCTTGAACTTTCTATCATCATGTGGTTTCCGTTCTGCCCACTCACTATGCCATTTTTGGTGTTGATTTTGGTTTCTCACATGTCAAATTCATTTAAACTGAAATCAGTATTCATATCAATTTTTAATTCATTTGGAAAGCAGCAATTTAATAAGGGACAAAGTACAGTATAAGACCTGATCACCCTGTCAGGTTCAGTCTTGTGGTAATGAGCAGATGACTGTACCGTTTATTAAAGACTTGAGGGATTTCGTTCGTGTCTTGTGGACAGGATGGCTCATGTGTCGCTCTGGTCTATCACTCATTTTTAGACTGCTGCTAAAAGCTGGGATTGACATAAACAGAACCACTAAATCCGGAACGGCTCTGCACGAGGCTGCCCTCTACGGGAAAACGGAAGTAGTAAAATTATTGCTTGATGTAAGTAGATACACACAGAATAATAGGAACAGTGTTGTAACTAAACGTCTGCATATTTTCTGTCCCTACACAAGAGCCACTATGGCAATGCATGATTTATTTCTAAGAGTTTAAAGTGAACTTATGTCAGATTCATTATCAAAAATAAATACTCTTTATCTAAAGACCCCAAAATTGGCACAAGTCACAGTAAAGTGCTTAAGTCTTTCTGTCATATCAGAGCACAGTTATGTATCATTTTGTTTTGTTTTTTTCTTTACGGAACTAACCCTCACATTTCAATTCACTCATGTACTCTGTCGCTTAGGCTGGGATTGATGTGAACAACCGCAACACCTACAATCAAACAGCCCTGGACATTGTGAACCAGTTCACCACTTCACATGCCAGCAAAGAAATCAAACAACTCCTTAGAGGTGACTCAGACATTCAAAACTCCTGTCATTTCATTCTTCCTCTTCCTTTTCCTTGCCCTTTCCGTTTTCTTCATCCTTTTCCTGGCGTTACCTTTTACTTCCTCTTCGCTTTCTTTAAATTTTTTTCCCTTTTCCTTGCTGTTTTCCTTTCCTTTCCTTTCCTTTCCTTTCCTTTCCTTTCCTTTCCTTTCCGTTCCGTTCCGTTCCGTTCCGTTCCGTTCCTCTTCTCTTCCAGGCCTTCTTTTTTCCTTTAATTCCCTTCCCTTCCCATCTTTTCCTTCCTCTTCCTCTTCCCCTTCCCTTCCCATCTTTTCCTTCCTCTTCCCCTTCCCTTCCTTCCCTTCCCTTCCCTTCCCTTCCCTTCCTTCCCTTCCCTTCCCCTTCCCTTCCCTTCCCTTCCCTTCCCTTCCCTTCCTTCCCTTCCCTTCCTTCCCTTCCCTTCCCTTCCCTTCCCTTCCCTTCCCTTCCCTTCCCTTCCTTCCTTCCTTCCCTTCCTTCCCTTCCCTTCCCTTCCCTTCCCTTCCTTGGCTGTCTCTTTCTATGGTTGATTAACCTTATATTATTTAACATCAGGCAACACGTTTTTGTTCATTGTTAGCTTTGTCTGGATGTAGACAGTCATTTTCTAGAGTGTGTTCATTCCTGGGAATCTGTTTTCATAGCTTTTGTTATAATGCTTATAGAGTTGCATAACATTACTGCCCTGGGGCATAACAATGGCAGCCGTGCCATTTTGTTTACGTGTTTGCGTGTCTGTGTCTAAGCGTATGTCTGGCTGTGTTTAGTAGCTGCACCCTTCTACTGTCCCTCCTGTAATCCAGCAGCTTGTTGTCTTTGAAGTGCACACTTTGATATGAGCACTAAAACAGCCGAAGGAGCTGTGTTTGAAGATGAGGGGTGTTTAGCATCCCTGTTCTGAGCTCAGCTCCTCATTAAATTTTCAGATGTGCTAAGTGCTTCAGAGTATTTAAACACTACATTACTCTTCTTTAAATTCTGCTTATTGCACTTCTTTATTGGAATAAACCCCACCTGAGTCTTGACTTCTTTTAAGAATTCTACAATTTCAGGTTGTAGTTTTGTGTACCTTGTAAAAGTAACTTCCACCCTCAGTAGTGGATTTAATGAATATTTTCAAGGCAAACTGTTTTTCTGTCTCTCTCCTTCTCATTCATTCATGTATTCGTTGTCCTGGCTTGTGACATTAGATGCCAGTGGAGCGTTGCAGGTGAGAGCTTTGAAGGACTACTGGAATCTCCATGATCCCACTGCACTCAACATCCGCGCAGGCGATGTAATTATGGTAAGCTAAAAGAAATTACATTAAGCAAACACCCCACTATTTCTCAAAAGAGGTGTCCTAATTTAATACTGTATAATGTGTGTTATGCAATAGGCCTATATAATTGGCAATGTGCTTGAGCGTTGCCTTGATCTAAATTCTTACCAAATAACTATATTCTGAGAAATCACAGAAACATCAAAATCCAAAACAAGTTTAGGCTAGTGGAAGAAACAGTAAAGCTGAAAGCTATTTTAGAACACTTTAAATATGCACTAAGATGCAAGACAACACACAGCATTGCATATCACATTTCTAACTGATATAATCATGACCTGCATATAAGACCTAGCAGTAACGTGAAGAAGTGAGGACTGTAATTTGGTCTTTCCTACAGAGAATACTTTAGCATGCTGCAACAGGTTTTTTTGCCAATCAACCTTTGATGTCTGACTCAAATGAACCATAGCTTGTTGTTTGTGCTATAGTAGTCTGTTCAGCCTAGTTTCCCTTCATAACAGCGTGCTTCACCCCCACTAAAAGACTTGTGTTCAGTGCGTGTTCTCTAGAGTGCAGCCCGAGGCTCAGTGCCATACGTATGCTATGTCACTGTTCACACCTTGTCTGTCTAGATAGCTTTAGGCGTCCATTTCTGCTAGCATAAAAGACTGCTGCGCTTTTGTGGCAGTGAGACATAAAATACTTTAGGTGTTTTTAAAAGATAGCAATGAAAGATAGTTCCCTTACAGCAATATTAGGACAATAGGGAGTTGAATTAGGGGTAAATTAACACATATCTTAATGATTAATACAGTAAAAGATAACTGTTATTCACATTTATTTAGGAGACAGATGTGCCCTTTAAAATGCAGTTTTGAGAAACAAAGCACTATGGGGGAGTTCATTAAACAGCAAGGTTTATTTGCAGATTGTATTTCAGCACAAAAACGTATTTACTAATCACCAACAGTACAGTTTACCCAGGCACTAAAATGCTGAAATAGCACTTAGCCATCAGTACTGTATTTGCCATTCTTTTCCTCGTGAATGTTTATGTAAATTATTTGGACTTATATTTCACCTTTTCACAAAACTCAGCACTATTTACCTGGTATAAACTGCATTGTGCTGTGTTTTCTTTTTATGGCTCTCAGTAATACTTCATTCTAATTTGCCCAACAATAACAATACTGCATTGACCAATTAAAAGTATTACAAATTTATTTTCATCAATTGAAATAAAGCTGAAATAGACTATAAATATTGAATGGAAAAACGTAAGCAAAAATTTGAAATGTTGCCTTGGCAACTAACTGAAATAGGGCTAGTTTACCCAAAAAGTAAAATTCTTTCATTAATTACTCATCCTCATGTCGTTCCAAACCCATAAACCTTCGTTCATCTTCAAAACACAACTAAAGATGTTTTTTTTTAATGAAATCTGAGAACTTTCTGTACTCTCCATAGACAGCAATGCAACACTTTGATGCTTCAATAAGTTCATAAAGAGATTGTAAATCTAATTCATATGAATTGAGAAGTTTAGTCAACGTTTTATATGATTGCTTCATATGCTGAACAGATAGATTTTAGGCTTTTATTCACACAAACATTCATCACCGCACACATCAGCATATTCGCTTTGTGCCAGAACCAATGAGGTTCATCTTTATGTGTTACGCAGCACGTTTGAGCTTCAGCAAGAACCAATGAGGTTCATCTTTATGTGTTACGCAGCACGTTTGAGCTTCCGCCAGAACCAATGAGGTTTGTTCCTGTGTTACGCATCACGTTACTGCTTCAGCAAGAACCAATGAGGTTCATTCTTGTGTGTTACACAGCACGTTTGAGCTTCCGTAAGAACCAATGAGGTTTATTCTTGTGTGTTACGCATCACGTTTGAGCTTCCGCAAGAACCAATGAGGTTTATTCTCGTGTGTTATGCAGCACGTTTGAGCTTCAGCAAGAACCAATGAGGTTTATTCTTGTGTTACGCAGCACGTTTGAGCTTCCGCAAGAACCAATGAGGTTTATTCTCGTGTGTTATGGAGCAAGTTTGAGCTTCAGCAAGAACCAATGAGGTTTATTCTCGTGTTACGCAGCACGTTTGAGCTTCCGCAAGAACCAATGAGGTTTATTCTTGTGTGTTACACAGCACGTTTGAGCTTCCGTAAGAACCAATGAGGTTTATTCTCGTGTTACGCAGCACGTTTGAGCTTCCGTAAGAACCAATGAGGTTTATTCTCGTGTTACGCACGCTTGAGCTTCCGTAAGAACCAATGAGGTTTATTCTCGTGTGTTACACAGCACGTTTGAGCTTCCGCAAGAACCAATGAGGTTTATTCTTGTGTGTTACACAGCACGTTTGAGCTTCCGTAAGAACCAATGAGGTTTATTCTCGTGTTACGCAGCACGTTTGAGCTTCCGTAAGAACCAATGAGGTTTATTCTCGTGTTACGCAGCACGTTTGAGCTTCCGTAAGAACCAATGAGGTTTATTCTTGTGTGTTACACAGCACGTTTGAGCTTCCGTAAGAACCAATGAGGTTTATTCTCGTGTTACGCAGCACGTTTGAGCTTCCGTAAGAACCAATGAGGTTTATTCTCGTGTTACGCAGCACGTTTGAGCTTCCGCAAGAACCAATGAGGTTTATTCTTGTGTTACACAGCACGTTTGAGCTTCCGCAAGAACCAATGAGGTTTATTCTTGTGTGTTACACAGCACGTTTGAGCTTCCGTAAGAACCAATGAGGTTTATTCTTGTGTGTTACGCATCACGTTTGAGCTTCCGCAAGAACCAATGAGGTTTATTCTCTTGTTACGCAGCATGTTTGAGCTTCCGCAAGAACCAATGAGGTTTATTCTTGTGTTACACAGCACGTTTGAGCTTCCGTAAGAACCAATGAGGTTTATTCTTGTGTGTTACGCATCACGTTTGAGCTTCCGCAAGAACCAATGAGGTTTATTCTCGTGTTACGCAGCACGTTTGAGCTTCCGCAAGAACCAATGAGGTTTGTTCCTGTGTTACGCATCACGTTTAAGCTTCCGTAAGAACCAATAAGGTTTGTTCTCGTGTGTTAACAGGAAACATGTTATGTGTGAGGAAACATGTGTCAACATTAGAAACAATAGAAAAATAGAAAACTATTGTTAATTTGAAGGATAATATAATTATTTCAACTCAAATAAATATTGCATGTCAATGTGTTTGTTTATTCTGCTTCACATTGGGAATGCAATCATATGAGCGGCGTGCTACATAATTTGCACATTTCTGTTTTTTAATTGATTTCTAAAAGAACTCAGACACTAGAATAAATATGCTGTTTATGTGCAATGGATGTCTATTTCCAGGCCCGCTTTAAACACAATTTCATGTCAGTCAGATGCACTGACTGCTACACAGATCCTGTCTGCCATGTGTGGAATGTCAACTGACTTAACTTACCGCATTGTTCGGCCAAATGAGGAAACGATCACAGGCTCGGTCATGAGGTTAGGAGATTGTTATTTAAAACTAGATGACACAAAGGTCATTTTAGCTTTGAATAGTGAAGGGTACACAGAGGACTATAATTAAATCCTAGATTTTTTTAAATGATTGTGATTATTGATGATTACACAAGCAAATAAGAGAAAAAAAGTAGGTCGAATTCTCTAAAAATGGTTTTTGAAGACTGTTACTAAATTTGCAAGCATTTTGACACCATATCTAACCAGACGTGATGCAAAAAGATTCCAGCGACAAGCAATTCGTCTGTCCACACCCGACACGACGCATCTTCGTGACAAAATCGATCTAAAATCTCAGCTAATTAGAAAAGCGTGTGGGCTGTCTCTCTGCAAGCTCACGGCACTCGCAACGAAATGGATACATAAGTACATAATCAAATTCTTAAATATTTCATTATTAAATATACATACTGAGTGATAAACAATCTTTATCATAGAATACACTTGTTTGTTCACATTGAGTTCACAGAACCTTAAATAATCCTTTAATTCGTTTTCAAGATCTGAGATCAGTTATACATTGTCGCTCTCAGGCTATAAAGGTCATGCGATATTCAAACCCACTTTAGATGCTTATAACATTAAATACATCACATAAACAGTCATACTTTGTATGTTTTTGTTCTAGCCGCAACATTGCAGAAATAGAAACATATCGCTGTCACGGCTGGTTAGGACAAAGACACTGATTAACATGGAAAAGATGCCTTTTATCTCGTGTCGCTGTTGGCCCTGAATATCCTGTGATCTAATTGTTCTTCCAGGTTTTAGAGCAGCACATGGATGGACGTTGGAAAGGGCACATCCATGACAGTCAGAGAGGCACTGACCGCGTGGGATTCTTTCCTCCCTCCATCGTGGAGGTCATTAGTCGCAGATCAGGTATATTGGATATATCTATGTTTATTGTTCAACATACTCAAACATTCATAAGAAATATGGTCCATTGTCAAATGTATGATAACCCAACACGATCTCATGACAATGTGTATAAATAGTACGAGTGTGCAATCTCGTAGAATGTTTACGCCAAAACTCATTTTGGCGTGCATATGGTACGCCATTTTTGGCTTGCATATGATATGCACTTTATGGCGTGTATATGACACGCTTGGGTAGGGTGAGGGTGGGGGTGTGGGGGGTTCGTACATATAATACGCCATAAAGTGCGTATCATATGCACGCCAAAAACGGCGTACCATATGCACGCCAAAATGAGTTTTGGCGTATACATTCTACGAGATAGCACACGCGTACTATTGATACGCATTTCCGTGAGATCGGGCTCGATAACCTAACTACTTAGCTACATTTTCCACCAAAGATAAAGTCATTAGGGATGTTTTCTGTTTCAATAAATTGTTTTTCATTCTTAATTATATTATCAGCATGACATTGTGAGGACATATTTGAATTAAAAAAGTCCCCCTTTTGCTTCAAAGAAAGCAGCATAAGTTTTTGACTTAGAAGTAGTGCAGAATTATCTTTAATAACACTTTCTCTTTTTTTTTTAGTCTTTCATAATCCTGAAACTCTTTATTTTCAGGTTTAAAATAGAATTTGAATCCCAGATTTTAAATGCGCTATCTGACACTTGTATCCCACATGTCAAAATAATGCATACTGAAAGTGCAGTTCTCATAACTTCTTGTATAGACATGTGGACATGTAGTCAATTGATAAAGGCACATGCAGACACACACTCTAATGGGATTAACAGGAACATATTGGGGGCAGGCGGATAAGCTTTGGAGTCCTGTGCCTCCATGAAAAGGGGAGCTGGCGTTAGATTGCTAGGGCCTGAGCAGAAAATCTTTCCCTAAAATGAGTGGATTTTTTTCTGTGCGAGAGCGAGCGCAGCGGCAGACTCAGCATTCTGTCATGTCACAGCGTCAACATCCTGCTACTCGCACGAAATTAGCCTCCGCTCAAAGCTCCTGCTTCAATTCTGCTGAAGAGGACATGATGGAGGCAAAACAGCCAGATTAAGACCCAACCACTTATCTCATTGTGCTGGGGTTTCTCCCACCCATTTTATCTCATAAGGATGCTAAAACCTCCCAGGTCCGTCTCAGTTTTTGAAATGAACGTAAGGAGAGGAAACAGGCTTTTGTCTTTCATGTTAAAAGGATGGTTGACACAAAAATGAAAATTCTGTCATTCCAAACCGGTATGACTTTCTTATTCTGTGAAATGCAAAAAAAAAAAAAGATGTTTGGTTTTAGTTTTTTTTCTCTCTCTCGCCATACAATGAAAGTCCAATGTTTATATTTATTGTTTGGAGAAAAACAGGTTGACATGGAACAACAATGAGGATGAGTAAATTATGACAGAATTTTCATTTCTGGGTGAACAATTCCTTTAAAGATGTGATTTTCTTTTTTTTTTTTTTTGATTACTTTTTAAAAATTATTTATTTAATAAATAATACAATTATTATTTACACTGCCGTTCAGAAGCTTGGGGTTGGTACGATTTTTTTTTATGTTTTTGAAAGATGTCTCACCAAGGCTACATTTGATTGATCAAAAATACAGTGAAAACACAAATATTGTAAAATATGAATTTATAATAATTATTAAATAATATTAATTTAAAATAACTGATTTCTTTTCTAATATTTTTTTTTAATGTAATTTATACCTGTGATGGAAAAGCTGAATTTTCAGCACCATTACTCTAGTCTTCAGTCACATGATCCTTCAGAAATCATTCTACTATGCTGATTTAGAGCTCAGGACAAAAATTCTTATAATTATCAACGTTGAAAACTACAGAGCCCCGCAAATGAAATGCTGGGAAAAAATTGTAGGATAAATCGTGCGCACCAGTGTTGGTCAAGTAACTTGGAAATAGTAATTAGTTACTGATTACTGATTACTTCTCCAGGAAAGTAATCCAGTTACTTTACTGATTACTTATTTTGAAAAGTAATTAGTTACTTTACTAGTTACTTTACTAAGTTCTTTTTCAAAGACATGATGCACGACCTTTCAGCCTAATACTATTCTTTCTGCATATTCCGTCATCTAAAATTTAATCAAATGAAACATTCTCTTTTTTAAAACTTGTTTTATTAGTTTCAATATTTTTACTTTATGCACATTGCATCAAGCAAAAACTTAATTAAATGCAACAGTCTCAGACTAAGAACAAAGAACATTGTTGAACATTTAAACCTATTTTCTGAACATTCCACCATATTTTAATGAAATAAAGCCCTTCTTCTGTTAACTTATATTTCTGCATATTCCAGCATATAAAAGAAAAATATTTTTTTGCAAAATCCTTCATTAGATGTAAATAAAATACAGCAATAAAATAATTTAAATGAAAGTCTCTCCTGACTGTATTCCAAATTATTAACGTTTACGTCTTTTAACAGTAAAGTGCTGAAAGGAGTAAAAATGAGTTTAGCAAAACAGAAAATGCTGTCGCATGCCACATTTAGGCTGTTAGTCCAGTTTCATTTTATGGTTACCCTGACAAGGCCCTATGTTTTTTGTTTTTTTTTCTTTCGGAGTGACAAATCTCACAAAACAAAATCACAGTTAAGGTCCCGATCACACAGAACGTGTTTTCAGGTTCGAAAAAGCAAGGCGCACCGCACTGCCTTTTAATGGTTGACATTTTTCAATTTAGAAAAGAGCAGTGCGCTGTGTTTTTTTATGTTGCTAGGAAACCCCTGAATCAGCTGTCCTGTCAGTTTAATCAAGGTAACAGTCACCACTACTTTTCCGCTCAGAGTTGATTTTTTTTTCCAACTTGATGAGCTCAGAGCGCTCCTTCTAAAACGCGAGGCACAGCAGGCGGTTAAAACGCGAGGCGCCCGGAGTGCATAAGCAGCGCGCATAACGCTCTATGCCTATTCAAATCTATTTAAAAAAGGCGCCTCTCACTGCAAAAACACATTCTGTGTGATCGGGCGATAACGCAGTAACGCAGCCTGCTTATGGGGAAGTAATAGTAATCTAATTACTGTTTTTGCTATTTTAATCCCTTACTTTTCTCGTTACTGGAAAAAAAGTAATCAGATTACAGTAACACGTTACTTCTAATGCGTTACTGCCCATCACTGGTGCGCACAATTTACTAACTTGTTCCCTTGATTTATAGACTGTGCGCACGATTTATTAATTCGGTCCTGCGATTTGCTAAATTGTGTGCACTATTTATAAATCAAGGGAACTAATTAGTAAATCGTGTGGACGGTTTAACAAGTCGAGGGAATGAATCAGTAAATTGTGTGGACGGTTAGCAAGTCGAGTGAACAAAGTAATAAATTGTCTGTATGATTTATAAATTGAGGGAACAAATTAGTAAATCGTGTGGACAGTTTAGCAAGTCGAGGGAACGAATCAGTAAATCATGTGGACGGTTTAACAAGTCGAGGTAACAAAGTAATAAATTGTCTGTATGATTTATAAATCGAGGGAACAAATTAGTAAATCGTGTGGACGATTTATAAATCGAGGGAACGAATTAGTAAATTTTGCGCACAGTTTACTTTTTATTTCTTGCACGTCATGTGCGGGGCTCCGTAGAAAACAGCTGTGCTGCTTAATTTGCTGAAAATGTACTACTTTTTTTAAGATAAGATTTTTGAGAAATAGAAAACATTTATTTAAAATTAGAAATCCATTGTAACAAATGTAGTTACTGTCACATTTGATCAATTTAATGCATCCTTGCTGCAAAAAAATGTTTTCTTTAAAAAATTTACTGACCCCAAACTTTCACTTTAAAGCATGTCTCTAATGGAATCATCTTTCACAAGGATGATGTTTCATTTGTGTCCATGGTGCCTCGTTTGTGTTTCAATGTTGTCTATAGGGGGCGTTCTCTCCCGGCAGGCCTCACTGCCCGTCCAGAGACATCACATTCTATCCCGAGCCCTACCCTCACACAGTTCTCATCTCACCTCTCACACTGACGACTCCTACACCTTATACTCATCCACCCGTCCTGTACTGACTCACCACAACGGGCTGGATCAACACTCAGGTAGCGTGAGAATTAGACTCTTAGGGATTCAAGTATACACGCCTGCAAATACATGGATTCATGATGCGTGCGCCCTGCAGCCATTTCTTAAAATTGTATTGGTCATTGTCAATCACAGTACTGCTTGCCTACACCAAACACTGATCCCTAAACCTAACTGTCACAGTAACCTTAACCAATGAAATTAGCTGCAGGGCGGGATTTCCGGTGAAGTAGTTTGGGGGAGGAAATCATCCCCTGCAAATTTATAATCTCACCTCAAAAAAGTCCTCTATGACTGAACATGCGAACAACATAAACTGCAACTTCATTGCCACATTTAGACAAATTTTCCAAACTTATGTGATTCCTAGTCTAAAGCTTATTTTGGATCGGCACCGAGCCCTAAATGCCATAACACACCAAGCTGACGTTTGGCTGTTTTCTCACTTTTTGTGGTGTGTTCTGCACCGTTGCCCTATATGCACTAGTCGGATCCCATCCTGGGTTTTTTTGGCCGATTGAGCATGTTGAATAAGCGTCAGGCAGTCTGTGAGACGGTCACTCTGATGGTTCTGCGAACCACTGTACGAGAAGAAAAGTATAAGTTAAGAAGACACACAGAAAGCTGTTCGAATTTTACATCATCTTACCTGAGAATTTCAATATGCAAATAAGGACATGGTCATCTGTAATGAAGAACGTGATCAACATGACTTGAAATGGAAAGCTAGCACTACTTTGCTTGCGGTTTCTATAATCCGCAGTCCTAGTGACTGTTTCCCTTACTAAATTACTAATATAGACTACTACCAGCAGCTGATATAGATAGTCATTCTCGCTCACACTGGCGCTGAAAGTACAGTATGTGCTAGTTTGACGTTGCTACGGTCTTTACGCTGTTCAAGCAAAAACTTTTAACGTGACATGAAGGGACAACACAGTCTGCTTGCGTCGCTAGTTTTTTGGTGTCGGTTTAGTGTGTCATGGCCTTAAGACTCCCAAAGTTCCCCCCTCTGGCCCTTTAAAGTGTTTGTATTTGCTAGGTGTGCTTCCCGACAGTCCCAGTGCCCTGTGTAAGCCAGCTAGTCCTAAAGAGCCAGAGGATATTTGGGTCCTCAGGACCTCCCTCAATGGTAAGAGTTGTGCGTTTCCCCAGGCCCTTGTTCGTCTCGAGTATTTTCCTATTCTGTTTTGTCCTCCTTACGTCCATTCGCTTGACACGAAAGTCACTGGTGTTCAGGCTTTAGGACAAGTTGAAGTTTTCCCAGTTGTTTCACAGGGTTCCTGTTCCCTTAGGCTATATTTGTCACATGCTTGTCAGCCTACAATCAGCTTGCCATTCATGTTCCTTAATTCGCACTAGTGCTCCTCAACTTTCCCTTGTGCTCCTTAAAGGGTTAGTTCACCCAAAAATGAAAATTCTGTCATTAATGACTCACCCTATATCGTTCCAAACCCGTAAGACCTCCATTCATCTCCGGAACACAGTTTAAGATATTTTAGATTTAGTCCGAGAGCCTTCTGCCCCTCCATTGAAAGTGTTTGCACACTATACAGTCTGTGTCCAGAAAGGTAATAAGAAAGGTATGAAAAACATCATCAAAGTAGTCCATGTGACAGTTAGTGGGTTAGTTAGACTCTTTTGAAGCATTGACAATACATTTTTGTCCAAAAATAACAAAAACTACGACTTTATTCAGCATTGTCTTCTCTTCCGTGTTTGTTTTCAATGCACGAACAAAGATTCGAACGATTATGAATCAGCAGATTGATTCATGATTCGGATCGTGTGTAAAACGGCAAAACTGCTGAAATCACGTGACATTGGCGATCCGAATTCTGAATCGATTCACCGATTCATAACTGTTCGAATCTTTGTTTGCAGATTGAAAACAAACACGGAAGAGAAGACAATGCTGAATAAAGTCGTAGTTTTTGTTATTTTTGGACCAAAATGTATTTTCGATGCTTCAAGAGATTTTAACAAACCAACTGATGTCACATATGGACTACTTTGGTGATGTTTTTGTTACCTTTCTGGAATGGAACAGTATACCGTGCATACATTCAATGGAGGACCAGAAAGCTCTCGGCCTAAATCTAAAATATCTTAAACTGTGTTCCGAAGATGAACGGAGGTCTTACGGCTGTGGAACGACATTAGGGTGAGTCATCAATGACAGAATTTTCATTTTTGGATGAACTAACCCTTTAACATTCCCCTTGTCTAGAGAGACCTTGCTGGAGGTCAGAGGTCATGGTTCAAAAAAATCTTTCCCCCATTTGTTGGCCAGTGTGCAGAAAAGGAGTGTTTGTTTATGGGACATTATTTCATCAACAGTTCTTTTTCGTTTTCCTATCTTCGTCTGTTCCTCTTTCTTTAAGCAGGAGACAGGAACAGTGTGGGGAGCGCAGGCAGCATGGGCAGCAGTCGCAGTGCTGGCAGTGGACAGAGCACTGAGGGAAACTTGCCACACAATGGACCCCATCAGTTACCTTCTGTTGTCCAGGACACCACCAAGGTGGGCTTCAGTCTTACACACATCCAGTGTTCCCTTTAAGCCAGGGGTGGGCAACTCTGGCCCTCAAGATCCACTTTCTTGCAGAGTTTATCTCCAATCCTGATTAAACTCATCTGCCTTTAGCTTTCCTCAGTAGTGCTTCTTCCGAAATCGAATACTTCCATACTATATAGTTTGTGAAAAATGGTTGCCAATATAGTAATAGGTCTGAAAACCTAGTATTTGAAAAACAGTAGGAGGAAAGTTCCTGGATGACCTACTACTTCCGCCGAGATTCTGAAGTTCGCATTCGATAGACAATTTACTATCCCATGAGGGATAGTAACAACATGGCGGATGTAGTACGTCCGAATTTCATTCATATTACCAATATTCATACTATATAAACATACCTTTTTAATGGTCACAAAGTAAATTCAAATTCAAATGTAGTACCTACCCACAGTACGTGATTTGGGACGCAGCGCAGTAATTTTGAAGGGTTTGATTAGGGTTGGAGCTAAACTCTGCAGTAAAGTGGATCTCAAGGGCCAGGGTTGCCCGTTCCTGGTTTAAGCTGGAGATTTTATGATTCTGTCTCCATGTCCATTGATTTTCATTAGGGAACTGAAGCTGTGAGAATTTGTGCAGAAAAATATGCATCACTGATTAATTCTCGAGATAGGGACCCCATCACAGTACATAGATTTCATGGTTTTTAGAGGCACCAAAAGGAAAAAATAATTACTGTTATATATAGAAGTCCACAGAAGCCATTTTTGTCATGTGCTCTCAATATCTTATTTTTCTTTTAATCTTGACAAAAAAGTTATTTTGAGTTTGTCTGGAATTTTCTTAAAAAAGCTAGTCAGACAAATAACAGTTCTTACCAATATTAAATATCTTTTAACCTGTTGTTATTATTAGCCTAAATATTAATAATAGACTACATATATAGAATAAACAAATAATAAAGAAAGAAATGGATGATTCTGAATTAGGTCATTGGAAGAAGAAGTCTCTATGCTCACCAATACTGTTTGTTTGATCAAAAATACAGTAAAAACATTAATATTGTGTAATATTATTACCATATATATTATACCATTTACAATAATTGTCTATATTTAAAAATGTAATTTATTCCTGTGATAGCAAAGCTGAATTTTCAGCATCATTACTCATTACAACAGTCTTCAGTGTCACATGATCCTTCAGAGATCATTCTAATATGAAGATTTGGTGCTCAAGAAACATTTCTTACTTCTTTTTGTTTTCAAAGTTCTATAAAACAGCATTTATTTAAAATAAAAACATTTTATAACATTATGTTTACTGTCACTTTTGATCAGTTTAATGCATCTTTGCTGAATAAAAGTATTAACTTCCTTAAAAAAAAAAAAACTGACCCCAAAGCTTTAAACGGTAGTGTATGCAGCCAAAGACTTCGGTAAATGGAAAAGGATGTACAGTAATTAAAGGGAACATAGCTCTCATCTCTATCACAGTGGTATTCCCACTTATTACATAACACAATAATCTCTGCATTTTATATGCAGCTGAGCATACTGTTACTCATACTCGTAATGTTGATTTCATGCTGTGATTTACCCTCAATATTCTCAATGATTGGGTCTGTAAACGTCTGTAATATAGAGTCTTACATTTGAAATTAAAGAGATATTCATTTATGTTCTTGTTGATAATTATATTTAATATTCATGTGTAGTAATTAGACTCTCTGTGTGAAGTCTTTCACACACAGTAGTCGTGTCTCTGAGCTATTTCTGTCAGACAGCTGTTGAGTTAAATGTGATACAGTGCTGTGTTTTTCCTATGTGTAGCTGCCTCCCTCTGCTGGAGAACTGATGGAACAGTGCAGTCAGGTCCATGACCCCGCAAAACCGACGGACCCTCATTCAGGTCAGAACTGTCTTCAAGAGAGTAAGCAGTAAAAGCAGAGGTGAAGAATTAGAACTTATTTGGGGAAAAATATATATTTATATTACACTCAGAATTAGAATAGAATTTTAATAAAAATAAATAAATAATTGGATGCCACTTGGCTTAATATTATAGTAAATATCTAATGCATTATTATATATTTTTATAATTATATATACAAAATCTAAGTGTGTCTTAAAGGGAAAGTTCACCCCAAAATTTAAATTAACCCACAATTTACTTACCCTCAAGTCATCCTAGGTGTATATGACATTCTACTTTCAGAAGAATAAAATCTGAGTTATATATAAAAAGTCCTGGCTCTTCAAAGCTTTATAATGGCAGTGAAGTAAAATATCTAGCTTCCACCAGATCTAAAAAAACATAACTGGTGTGCAATGTCGTCAGACGCAGCGTAAGCATTTGAACTGCGGGAGGCGCTACACTTTTTCTGTAAGTTGAATACGGAAGGCGATCGGCCGGAGCTAGATAAGTGAATTTTTCTTACAGAAACGCATCGCTTTGCTTCAGAAGGCCTTTATTAACCCCCCTGAGCCGTGTGGAGCAGTTATATGATGGATAGATGCACTTTTATTGACTTCAAAAACGACAATTCACTGCCGTTTTAAAACTTGGAAGAGCCAGGAATTTTTAATATAACTCAGATTTTATTCGTCTGAAAAAAGAAAGTCATATACACCTAGGATTACTTGAGGGTGACTAAATCTTGAGGATGGCTAATTTTAATTTTTGGGTGAACAATGCTATTTTTCATTTTGAGTGTCCAAATACATTTCAGGGCCTCTGTATATGACATTCATTGATGTACTAAATATAAAGGACCTTTTCACTGTCCTCTAGCTCACTCTTCTAATTTGTGATATCCTTGAGCATGTCTTCATGTTGTGTCTTGCCCATGAAAAAGACATATTCAGAAAATGGTGTAATACAAGTGTCACCTCAGCTCTGTGTGTTTGTTAATTCTATTGTACTTTTAAAAAATAGCCTTTTATTTAGTATATTTATTGCAGTTGAAAAGTAAGGAAAATGTTCCTCCTAAGACCACAATAAAGACATCAGCAAGGCAGCTTAAAATACCTGCTCATACCTGCTCATTTTTACTAAAAGACTGATACTGTGCAGTGTCAGATTTCAGTAGGAGGGACAAAACCGAGGCAAAGTTGTGTGTAAGTCAAAAATACCAAGGAAAAGAGGAGATTTTAAGAGGGAGAGAAGATTATCAATGACACGGACACAAGACTGTTTTTGTAGTGGCTTTGACTGGAAGAGGATCTAAAAATAAGCATGAGAAACGCTCCTAAAATCAGCTTATTTTATGGAGGTGAGTTAAATGGAAGCATATTCACATGTTATTGCCACTGTGGACTTTTTAAAAAGGTAAATACCAATTCAATCTTATCGTCATGCTTTGTTACAAGTTAATGGGTTGTAATTATATGGATTTTTATTATTTCGCACTTTGTAACTTTTTAGTTTCCTGCTCTTACTGTTTGTTATCATAGAAGAAGGTATGCATGTCTGTCTCTCACACAAACACACACTTTCACAATCACTCAAAACAGCCTTAGGTCTTAAATCCTCATCTCTAAATGTCAGTGATTATGCTATTCTGGTATGATCCATTGTTAATGAAGATGAAAAAACAGTGCCTCGGGTCATAGGAGGAATTTTTTTTCTGCTGAAACATGTACTCCATCAGCACACTGATTTATAAACATGCAGGTACAATAACATGCATGAAAGACTGCTTCGTGAGTTCATACTCAACAGCCTAAGGCAATAGCCGAGTCTATGACCAACAGAAATATGTGTGTGTGTGTGTGTGTTTGTGTGTGTGTGTGTGTGTGTGTGCTTTAGGTGCTCTTGGACGAAGGATTCCACTGTGCAGCTCCAGACCTGGTGAACATGTCATCCATCCACAGCAACTTCTAGATTGCAGGGTGAGGCTAAGGCAGAACATATACAACCATATACAACATTATAAATTATTTTTTAACAATTTGTATCTGGTTCAGAGTATACACTATATACCACAATGTCTATATTCAACAAAACGACTGTAACTCAGTGCAATATGCTTGATGAACTTTAATTTCCAGTGTGATCACTACCTATTTTTTTTTTCAGATGATTCTTTTTACACAAAAATGGATGATGATAATATAAATAAAGAATAGTAGCCATAAACAAACATCTGAATCTTCTTTATTTTTCTTTTGTTTTCAGTAATATGCTTATCATTTTCACATCTAAATGACCTGTGGGCCTTAACATGACTGTCGACTCTGCTTTTATGCATAATGCGCAATCATTTCTTTGTATCAGGATGCTGAGGCTATTTACCAGTGGCTCTGTGAGTTTCAGCTTGAGCAGTACACATCGAATTTCCTCACAGCTGGTTATGATGTGCCCACAATCAGCAGAATGACCCCTGAGGTGAGCCATCTTTTTGTGTATCAGCATTTGAGTACACAGACTTATGTTTGCATCCTGCTGCATTACTGGCACAGCACATTAGTATTCACTACAGCATCTAATAAATATCAAAGCTTAACATACCGTAATCAGGTTTCTGAGGTGCCTTTAAGAAAGCTATTCATTTTGTAAGTGTATCAATCTTTTTTTGTATGGTTTTAGGATCTCACTGCTATTGGCGTTACAAAGCCTGGCCACCGCAAGAAGATCTCTATGGAGATCAGCAACTTGAATATCCCAGAGTGGTTGCCGGATTACATTCCAGTAATTCAATGCTATGTTTTCATATAAACAGTTTTAAACATTTACATACATGTGCTGTACAAGTTCAAGGTTATGACACACCTAATGAGAAATTCAGCAGTTAATAAGCAGATAATTGCTAAATTCAAATCACAGACATTTACTGTGGGTTAGTTCACCCAAAAATGAAAATTCTCATGCCGTTCCAAACCCATAAGACTTCCAGTCATCTTCGGAACACAAATTAATGAAATATGAGAGCTTTCTGTCCCTCCATTGACAGCCTACACAACTACCTTTGTGTAAATGCTTTGTTTGGACAAAAGAACCCAACATATTTACAAAATATTATTCTTCAACACACGTTCATAAGAGTATGAGAACATGCACACAAGAACATGCATTTTGTACATAGTGGTGAATTATGTTTTTTTTTTTGCACAGAACTTAAAGATTACTTATAATAATGTCTTTATTACCTGGGGCTTGAAAAGTATAGTTGCATAGGCTGTCCAATGAAGGGACAGAAAGATCTCAGATATAATCAAAAATATCTTTATTTGTGTTCCGAAGATTAAACAAAGTTTTAATAACGATAGTGAGTAATTAATGACAGAATTTTTGGGTTAACTAACCCTTTAACCATCAGAAGCATTGTTTGTCAGTTAATCAAATAAAATAATAGACAAATCACACTTGTCTGTTTGTTTCAGTCTGATATTGGGAAATGGCTCAGTGCTATTGGGCTGCCACAGTACCAGAAAAATCTAGCAGAAAATGGATATGACTCAATCAGCATAGTGCAGGATATCACATGGGAGGATCTACAGGAAATTGGCATCATTAAGCTGGGTAAGTGGAAAGATAGATACATAAAATGTTTCTATGTAATGACTTTTTAATGTTTTTGAAAAAAGTCCCTTTTGTTCACCAAGGATGCATTTATTTGATAAAAATATAGTAAAACAGTAATATTGTGAAATATTAGTACTATTTAAAACAACTATTTTTAATTTGTATATATTTTAAATATTTGAAAAAAAGTAATTTATTCCTGCAAAGATTTTAGTCTTCATTGTCACATGATTCTAAAGAAAACATTCTAATATGCCGATTCTGTAACATTTATTTTATTATTATCAAAGTTGAAAACAGAAGAACACTAGAAATCTATTGTAACATTATAAATGTCTTTACTGTCACTTTTGATCAATTTAATGCATTCTTGCTGAATAAAAATATACATTTCTTTCTTGACCCCAAACAAAAGTGATGCACTCAGGTTAGGTATATACCAGATAAGTGATCCAAAATCACATTCCTTTTTACAAAGTATTTTTCCTAAAAGTATATCTGTGGATTAACATATTGTTTATCTACAGGCCATCAGAAGAAGCTGATGCTTGCTGTTAAGAAGCTCAGTGACATACAGAAGGCTCGTAAGAATCAGGCCGAGGGGCAGGCGATGCTACAGCGCAGGAAAGCTCCCCCCACCCTCGAGCTGGTGGCCATCGAACACCACGACAGCTCCGACTGCCCCTCGTCCCCTCTATCACCAAAGATGCTCACTTTCCAGGACAGCGAACTGAGCATTGAGTTACAAAACGCCATGGCTCGGAGTGGATACAGTGGAGGCCAAGATGGTCTCAGCAATGTGAGTGGAACAGCCATGCGTCTTAGTCAAGAAAGCATTGGTACACGGTCAGGAGGGTCAGGACGGTCACAAGAACGCCCAATGGCATCGGTAACCCCCCACAGCCGCTCACAAGAGAGTCTGGGCAGTGTGGACAGCAGTCCCAGCAAGGAACAATATGTCATTATGGAATCTCAGGATAGAAGTCAAATATCGCCTGTCAAAATGCCAAAGGTGTTGGCACAGCCTAATCAACCCTTATCTGGCAGTCCAGCAAGGACGCCACCCATAATCACTAGTAAAATAGCATGCTTTGCACACCCACCCGTACTCACCAAACCCAGACCGGTGGTTTCTCCCTCTCAGCCCCATCATGGATCACCTCTTCAGAGGGGCTTTAGTTACCTACAGCATCAAAACTGCAATGCCAACATGAGAAGCCCAGGTCCAATCAGACCCCAGCAACCAAACGGAGACGCATCCCGGTCCAAAAAGCGAACTCAAAGTCTTTCGCGCTATGCTATGTCGGATGGAGAGAATGATGACGATGACATCTCAGCCCGTACGACAACTTCCGTCAATGTGGAATCTTATGCCACGCTTACTCGCAAACCCGGCCGCAGCCAACCGTCTTACGGATCCTGCGAGCGTCAAGTGGGCCGCAGTCATTCCTTCGCCATACGTGCCAAGAGGAAAGGTCCTCCTCCTCCCCCTCCAAAGCGACTGAGCTCTGCTGCAAGTGGGGTAACTACAAGCGGGGTTGAAACAGAGAGTGCAGGAAGTGTCCGAAGCATTGCAGCCAGACTAGAGAACAATTCTGGAAGCCCCAATAAGACATGCAACAGCCCCATTTTTAAAGCCATGTCGCCAGCTACCCCACCTAAAAATATGGGTAACCGTAGGAGGACCACTAGTGAATCTTCGATGTATGAAACTATGCATGGCGGAGAAAATCCTGCCGATGAAAACATCGGCCCTCTTAGGAACCAGCAACGTGCAGGTTCAACATCCTCACAGGAGAGCATACCTTTCGCTGAAGAGGGCAAAGTTACAATCAAGCAAAGGACCAAAATAACACCTGCTAAGATAGAGTCTGAGGCCGGTGTTGAAATTCTAAAGCCGGCACAATCTATCAAATCGTCCCTAGAGGTGCCGGAGTTTAACTTAAAGGAATCAGACACGGTCAAAAGGAGACACAAGCCAAAAGAACTGCAGATGAAAGGTCAGGGCACCAGCACGCAAATAGGAAATGAGAGGGCCACAGTGACCGAGATGGTCTCGCAACGCATGCAGAATGGAGGATTGACAAAAAATCCTTATAAATCTGGCCTCTCTCCAAAACCAGGCTCTCCACATAAACCTCCCACCCCTTCTAAGCCCACACGGCATTCTACTGCAGCAACCTCAGGTGATGCAACGTGCCACTTTAGACTATTATTTTAAGTGATATTTTAAACACATTTATAACTACTACAAACGTACACTACTGTGTACAGTAAAAACAGTTTTTGAAAGAAAGAAAGAAATTTTTATTTATCAAGGACACATTAAATTGATTAAAAGTGACAGGAAAGACATTGTTATAAAATATTTACTGTTAGAAAAGATTGTGTAAGCCCATTTTACAAAAAATTGTATAGGGAAGAACTCCATTGTTTTATCCATTAAGGCTGATTTATACTTCTGCGTCGGACCTAGCTGTAGACCAACGCGTCAATTTTCATTTATACTTCTCCGTCCTTGTCCACGTTGACGCGCAGTTACACATGCAGATGGAGCATGATACCCCTAAGGAAGGGGTTCTGGCAGACCAATCACAGCGCTTGCGGTCTGCGTGGAATCGACGCGTTGTTACATTTTTGGAGAGGTGCACATCAGGGTACATTGTAGGCTACGCGTGCAACACAGCCTATGGTGTACACTCGACGCAGACGTATAAATTGGGCTTTTAGGATTGATTAGCTCCAGTGTTATTTTATTATTTTTATATACTGTTATAGTATTTATTAATATTTTGAATTAGCTATTATTTTTTATATTTTCAGTTAATAGACATTCTACTAACTATACTGTAAGTAACTTTGCAGCTACATGTCAGCTATCACTACCAGTCATTAATAGACTGACATTATTAGATTATTAGTAGACGGTCTTCTTGATATCTGCTAACACTTTTTTTAACAGAAATTCTACTGAACAGACATTCTACTGACTATAAGTAACTTTGCAAGTACAAACGTATGTAAACGTATTCTACCTAACAGTATACTAATACTCTTATGACCGTTGTCATGTCGCTGCATTTTTTTGTTTTTCATCTAATATTTATATATTATTTCAGCTTTATTTCAATGACCAAAAGTAATTAATAATAGTTTTAGTTTCACTTAACCCTAAATACATGAATGTTTCACCAGTCATTATAACTTATTCGGGTCTTTAGTGACCCGGCTCTATAACTAAAACAGATGGATCTCTACCTGTCGCGATAATATAAAACTCTCCTGAAATTAGAGTAAGCATATTTTATTACCTTTTGGATCTTTGAAGGCTTCAGTTTGAGCAGATGTTTTATACCATCATCACTGTCCTGGTCAAAGCTCATTTCCCAGGTCGCTCAGGATATGGCTCATATTTGCAAGCTCAAACATATTCACTATAATTCTTAACATCTTCAAAATCAACATTTCCTAGTTTTCAAGTTTTCCTGATGATACTTCCAGTTGTTTTGTTTTCTGCCTGCGGTAACTATGAGTGAAACATCACTTCATCATTGTGTATCAGGCATTGCCACCTTGTAGAATAAAGGTGAACTGCACTTATTCAGTCATCAAAGATTAAATTTTTGTGTAGAAGAAAATATACTTACACTGTTACACACCTCGGGTCATTAGCAACCCTATCAAATTTATTTTTAAAACAGGCTTTCTTTTATAATTGTATTATATTTTTCTTGTTATAATGCTTATAATGAATTGATTGAGCAATAATAAGTAGGTTGATGTCCAACTTTAAAAAATGAATGAGGAGGAGGGTCGTGAATGACATCCCGGGTCACTTAAGACCTGAGGTATGCGTTTAAATGTTGGTCATAACAACACTGATTGATGCTATTGAATCAGAAAACTAGCCCTGGGATTCTCACAAGCATTTGCCCATGTCTATATTTATTAACTTGCAAACCGGTGTTTATGCTCTTACTAAATTATTGTTCTATCTCCTCCTTTGGCTGTTGCCAATTTTCTTCAGGTGTGACAGTCAATGTCGCACAGAGTGTGGCCTTTTCACCTCCCTGCAGTCCTCTAGCTCACTGTCCCCCGAACAAAGCACCTCAAGGTCAGGCTGCGCTGGCAGGAAAGCCACAGGCTGTGACCAAAGGCAAGGAGGTTTTGGTCCACAAACGACTTGAGCAAACAAGCACATCTCTCGAGGCAGCACTTAAAGTTGTGGAGAGGAAGTTGGCTCAGGAAGATCCAGCAGAAAGGTAACACAAAAGCAACTTATTTTTTTTGTCTCTTTGTATCTGTCCTCTGTCAAAGTAGTATTAAACAGCTTGAATCCACTTTTTCACACAGTAGAGGAAATTCAGTATTTCAATGAGACAGCCTTGCAGATGGTACCATAATGACCGAATGACCACTTGTCACAACAAGCCTGCTGGGAAATCTAGCAATAAGTGATCTCCCTAAAACTAGTGCCTGTTTTTCCTTTGACTCTTTGATCGTTTTGGCTGTGATGAAGACAGATTGTTGATGTCCTTATCTCACGGACAGAGACAGATGGTGTCTCAACAATTTAGACTTTAATTTGACTCCCCTCCTATTTTATCACAACAAATCCACTGTCAGCAGTGTTGCTGGTCAATCTGTCTGCGTTGAACCTTATTTTGCATTTTGAACAGATTTAGTATATAGCGTAGCATATGCTAGTCAAGAATAAGCCCCTCAGTCAGTATTTTTAACATAAAGTAACCCCACTCCTGACAGTGTTTGGATTGGAGTACTAGTATACTAACTACTGAATACTGTGCTGTATACACCATATACCATATAAAAAAATAATGGAAACATTAGGCATTGAAAAACATTTTAAATAGACGTATGCTACTATATCTTATCACATGACCTCAGCGTTTAATTAAAGGATTAGTTCACTTTAAAATGAAAATTAGCCCATGATTTACTCACCCTCAAGCCATCCTAGGTGTGCATTTACTTTTTTTCCTTCTGATGAACACAATCTGAGTTATATTAATAAATATACTGATGCTTCCAAGCCTCAGTAAACAGGGCTCACGAGTTTGAAGCTCAAAAAAGTGCATCCATCCATCATAAACATACTCCACATGGCTCCAGGGGGTTAGGGGATGCACTGGGGGTAAGCAGATAAACATCACATTTTCATTTTTGGGTGAACTATCCCTTAACAGTTATAAAGTATAATATCTAGCTTACGCCAGACCGCCTTCTGTATTCAACTTGCAAAAAAAAGCATAACTGATGCTTACTCCACGTGCCCCATCCATTACCATTACTCAGTCTTCAGTGTCACATGATCCTTCAGAAATCATTGCAATATGCTTATTTGGTTCTCAAGGAATGTTTCTTAATTTTAATTAATACACACACTCACAATACCAACATATTAAACCTTCTTAACCTTGTTCTTGCTTTTCTTTCTCTCAGGGGCATTAACACAGTGAAGGCAGCTGGGAACATTCTGGACGATATAGGGAACATGTTCGATGATCTTGCTGACCAGCTGGAAGCCATGTTGGATTGACTTACTGCTCAATGACCTATGCGTGGGGCCTTCACATGCGAGCTTGTGGATGTTTTAGACATGCAATATCTAACTTCTCACTCTTTGTTTACAACACAACTTGGTGGTCCTGCTTACAAGTATTGGTTTTAACAGTTGAATTAAATGAGCTAATTTAAGACACTATTTGCAACGGACTGCGTGCATCTGTTGGGTAGATCCTGCCTCAAATTTCCACAAAAGATCCACATGAGAATTTCACATCTCTCTTACCAAATTGTTGCTTTCTGCATCTTCGGTTTTCTGCAGTGAAGATTGCAGAATGTAAGCACTTACTGTTCAGATCTACTGTACTAAAACTCTTCCAAAAGAGACGGTTTAATTTCCTGTTCCAGATCAAGACTCACAGTTGGCCTCTAGCAAACGGATATATGGTGTAAAATCTACAACCCAAACTCTGTTTCATGTGTTCTAAGACTGATCACTCTACAATTTAGTTTTCTGTAGATTGGAGGATCTTTTATTCGGTTCAAAAGTTAGCAATAATACAACTGATCAAAACATTACCAAGAAAACTGCTCAGCAGACATCATCATTGTGTAATGACCCAAACCTCATGGACCAAGTATGTTTGACTATAATGAAATGCCATGTCCTGCCAACGGATTCAGTGTTGTATTTGTAGTTGCACTGTACACTGTGCGGTTCATCCTTTGCAGGACAATTAAACTAGATCTTAAAATGTTCTGAAAATGACATATTAATAGAGCAATAGTATATTTTGACACCTGTTGTGTTTTGGGGAAGAGAAAACATTGTATGGACTACATCTATTATATATTTTTGTACCAGAATGATAATTTATTCGCTTTGTCAGGTTAAAAAGGGACAGTCCCTCTTTGTGAATGCTCTCACTCTGGTTGAAATTGATATGCAAAAATAGAAACAAAGCACTACATTTTTTTGGGCTTCGCTGACCAAAAGGGAACTTGCATTTTAATAAACTGGGGCCCATATGGTTAAAACACACCAAACTATAGGACAAGAAGTGTTCAAATGGAGCTTTAAAGTCTTGAACAGATATTCACTTCTGTGACTTGTGCACTTTTACCACATTTATGTAGTGTATGCACTATGTATGTTTTATTGTATCAGTTTATTTCTGCATGTACTGTACAGTGGTGAGACAGCCAGTACTTGACTGAAAGAGACTTTCTCTAACTGTTTGATGTAAACTACATTGTTCAAAAGAATTGTATATGTAATAACTGCAAGAAGACCAGACCATCCTGTTCTTGCATGCTTTTTTTCTAAGTAACAATTTGAAATTATAGATTTTGTACTATGTGGCATAATTATATTTTAATGGACTTTATGAAAACAGCACTGCTGGTGCTACAGTATCATTTAAATGAGCACTGTGTACTTTATTTCCCAAGTTCATTCCTTTGTGCAGCGCTTTGTGTGGCATTGCTCTGTCAAAAAAACTAGACACGTGGTTGGTTGCTTTGCCTGGGGCCATGAGTACCATACAGTAAGTAGAAAACTAATTGATCCATTTAAACTACTTGAAGTATTATGTTTAATAAAATAAAAATCGTCAAGAGATCAATCCTTGAATTACATTGTGTCGTCATGGCTCTAGCATTTGTTTTATTATATAGTACCAGCTCATTAAAAGTGTCCCTCGAACTCATAGGATTTCTTGTTTTATTGTAAAGACAAACAGTGAGGAAAAAATAAAAATGAACGCAATTAAATTAAAAAACACCATAGAAGGGTGCAGAAAAAGAAGGAAGTATTCAACCATTGAGCCAGCTGTCCTGACATTTGGTGTAGTCACAGATCTCGTCTGGTTTGAACCACAGGTTGATCTCAGCGTTGGCACTTTCGACAGAATCACTGCCGTGAATGATGTTCCTGAAGCGAAAGAAATTTAATATTAGCAAGCGTTGAAGTAAATGAATGGAAGTGACAGACAAACAGATGTTGTATACAGTGTTGGGGAAAGTTACTTTGAAAAGTAATGCATTACAATATTGCGTTACTCCCTTAAAAAGTAACTCAATGCGGTACTTAGTTACTTTTTAAGAAAAGTAATGTTACATTACTTTTGCGTAACTTTTTTTCACCTGGGCTGGGCTTGTTTGTTTTATGTAACCAAAAATTTATATTTTTGAGCAAATGTAAAGATGCTTTCACACCAAAAGTGAAATAATAAGCCTCAGAAATACTTACTTCACCAATAAAAACAAAAATCTAGTCATTTCTGCGTATGGTTTAACTGAATCATTAAAGGTTAGCAGCAAGAACATTGGTCAACAAAGTGAGATTGAATGTATAAAAATATTTGTTTTATTTAAAATATATAATTATTGGAGGTTTGCATAGTATTCTGATTTTGCATTTTACCGATTTTAGTAATTTGAGGAAAACTGAATAGTTTTTTTTTTTTTGTCCAAGTGAGATTAGTAATTGCACTCACATTTAGCCTAGATAGAACTACAATAACCATCATGTTTACACACAACGACTCCGCACTTACAATTTGTCTCAACATTGGGACAGGAGAGCTGTCAGTCTATAAATGGGAAAGTAAAGTAACTTGCGTTACTTATTTGAAAAAGTAACTCAGATATTTTGTTGTAAATTTGAATAGTAATGCATTACATTACAAGTTATTTTGAAAAGTAATCTGATTATGCAACTCAAGTTACTTGTAATGAGTTACCCCCAACACTGGTTGTATATGAAAACGTATATATGATAGCTCGAAACGGATTTCTAATAGTCACATTTCATGTGATTTTTGACTGGTCACACTTGTATTTTAATTGGATATCAATCGGATATACACTTTACAGCTTGAAGATAGCACTTTGACTCTCCCTCAAACGCTGTAGTTGTAGCTAAAGCCTGGAAGAGTTTGTTTTGTGTTGGTGACATATTGAGAAGTTGCATGCATCAGTCAAAAGGATGACTCATTCTGGAATTGATGCGAAAAAACCTGTTCTCATCCAGCTCTGAGGAAGAACCCGGAGCTGAAATTCAGATATGGTAATAGGCGTTTCATTTCTGATGCACTGTAAGTGGTAGACCAATCACAACAGACTCAACCATCTGACCAATCAGAGCAGAGTGTAGGCTCACGGAAAGGAGGGGTTTAGAGATACTCATAAATGGTTTTCAGACTCTTTCAGGAATGATGTGATATACAATGTATGTTTTTAGAAAATTCAAGTGTTTTTTGACCTGGGATGCATTTGTAGGAGACCTCCGAAACAAAATTAAGAACCTTTAAAATAGCATACAAAGTATTCAAAATTATGTCGTAGAATACAGTATGAGATCTTACCGGACAACCTGAACGCAAAAGTCACCTCGGATAGTCCCAGGCTTGGAGTCAATGGGATTAGTCTCACCGAGCATTACTCTGCCGGTTTTTATAACGTTAAAACCTTCCCACACCTAAAATATATATCACAGAAATAACATTACTACAGTGATCTTCATGAAATGTATGAAGAATATTTATTAGCAATAAGGGAGAAACGTTATTAAATTCAAAGTACCCTAGAGCCGCACTCTGGGGAAAATAAATATAAATAGATTTACCATGGCAACCACAGGGCCAGAGGACATAAAACTGACAAGCCCAGGGAAGAAAGGCCGATCCTTTAGGTCACAGTAGTGCTGTCTCAGAAGATCCTCATCGGCCTGCATTGACGACAGCAGCAAAGAAAGTTTTATGAATTAAAGGTCTGCTAATGACCTAAACTTTTTTTGTTCTGAGGTCATGTTTACTGTAATGAGATGGTCACACGAGGATATATATAGGAGCAACTTTGCAGACCACAAGGAACAAGTAATTGGTTTAACCCCTAAAACAAGTGTGTGTCTGAAAGAGTTTAAGTTCTCTAACACTAAAATAGAGTTTTGTACAATTATAGACTGGAAAAATCTAAAATATATAAAGTTTTTAATTTGTTTAGTAATATAATAAAAACATAATCATAGAATTGAATTAAACTGCAGTTCTAATACAATTATACTAGTTTTCAAAACTATTAACTAGAAAATATGATACATTTTAATATTATATACATATTTACATTTAAAAAATCGCCCCTACAACTTATTTTCAGTGGCATTTTACTTATTTGAGGGCATTTTTTTTCTAACCATGTAATATACTATATAATAAAAAAACGTCCTAAATCATTGTAATACAATAATATATTTTAAAAATTATTCATTCATAAATACATAAAGCATATACAATAATTTTATTATTGTACCCTTTAAAAAAAAAATCTAGAAAAAAATAAATAAATCTTGCCTTTTTGTCACATTTGCATTATACAATACATTCACAAATAATAATAATAATAATAATAATAATTATTATTATTATTATTTGGCACTGTTTGGCTATTAAAAGGAAAGGCAAGTCCAATATAACCTATTTATCTTAAAACTGTTAATTTAATTTACCTGGATTAACTTCATAGCAACTAACTTGAAGCCTTTCTGTTCGAAGCGCTTGATGATCTCTCCGATAAGTCCCCTCTGCACTCCATCAGGCTTGATGGCAATAAAAGTGCGCTCGTCATTTCCAGACATTGGGCTAAAATAAAAAAAAAGAAATACCGGTAAAACATACGAAAAACAGCTGCTGACAGAACTGCATTCAAACTTACGCTGTCCCACATTTGGCACACTGGGCTGGATGTGAGGATGGGGGTTTCGGCGATGAAACCCCTGGGGGTTTCGGCGATGAAACCCCTGAGCCCATCACTACATTTCAAGTGACAGGGAAGATCCTTGTGCCTTGACCTGTATTGACGGCTTACTGTAGGGTGGACTGTAACTGACTGCATAACCGTGACTAGTGATCTGATCTGACCGATGTCCTCAAGCATCCTGCACGTTATCTAATCACCATTTTCATGTTAACAAACTTTTATAGCCAAATCTATTATATACAACAAAGTCATAGCCCATTAAAATCATAATTTTCACTCGAATTTTCTTTCAAACGGACACTTCTATTAAACAATTATACAGGCGATTTATATTTGGCAAAGGTGTTTAACAAATCACTGTAGGCTACAAGCATGTGCATCATAGCCACCCGACCTCAGCATTGCCATATTTCATTTGAATGATTAAACTTCTGTCAACTTGACAGTAACAAGATAATCAAACGCAGAGAAAATATTTGTCTTACTTTGTTTGACGACAGTCCACGAGTCTGAAGTTGATTCCTCAATCCTCACTAGCGCGTGCCTTCACTAATCCATGATCATCCAGAGTAAGTGTTTTATGGAGGGGGCGGAGACTGATTCCAGCGCTCGCGCATCAGTGTTTTTAATCTATTGTTTTAATTATCATTAGATAGTCCCCCCCCAGCTCTGCTATAACTTAAAAAAGACAACACCGCTTTCTGTCGGCGCATCATTTTTTTTTGCTATTTTAATAATTTTAAAACACTTTAAAAATAATATTTTACATTTTAATAAAAATAAAAATAAAAATAAATATATATAGCCTATATATATATATATATATATATATATATATATATATATATATATATATATATATATATATATATATATAATGCATTTGAATAATAGTAAATTTAATAAAATGGTGTTTTTCTTTTTGATTTCTCTTTTCTTCTTCCTTTTCCTTCTTTCTTTTTCCTTTTTAGTTTCGTTTGTATTCCGTCTCCCATAAGAGTATGATTCTGTATGCATTTCTGTTTATACATGTATTAATAATAATAAGATTTAGTCATTCAATGAATGTTTCATGTTTTTAAATTTAGTCTAATGTCAACACTATGCTCTAATGAGTTACACTTCTAACATGTAATTGCATATCAAAATTCATTCTGCAATCATTGAGAAGCACATTAGAGCATCAGAAAATCTCTGATTTATTAAGTTCACCCAGAGCGATTTATCCACTGCACACTAATTTAACAGCTCCAGACTCCAGTTAAGCCACAGTGTACTGCACATGGCCATTATCTCCATCTGTAGAACATATTACCGTGGTGGAAGTTTGATGGTGTAAGATTTGGGACCCATTAGACCATCTGTGCAGTTAAGACATATGCATTAAATCCCTGCTCAGATTCAGAATCATATACTGAGGTAATCCTCAGGGAATCACTCATGTCACTTACTTATATGCACTTACACGTACTCTTTTCCACAGTTCCATTAAATGTTTTATGCAACAGTGTCTAATACATGCACAGTCAGTGTAGTGGCACTTTTGGCTCTTGTTCGTGTATCACTATTAATTGACCATTAGTAGAGTCTTTTGAAAATGTAGTGAAGGCATGCAAGGCAGTTACATTTCAGCTTTGTACAAAAGAGCCTGGAGGGTTTTAGGTCTCAGTCCTATTAAGTAAGCCTAAATTAGTGCCCCATACTGACAATAAAATGAAAATCAAGAGTGGAAAAGTGTTCATTGCTCATAAGTATCATAAAAAATGAAACAACCACATTCATATAACTGCATTCTTATATTGGTCTTATCGAAAATCATGTTTATTAATTTAATTTAATATTAATTCATATTAAATCAAAAATTAGGTTTGAACCAATACATTTGGATGTAACAAATTATCATGCCTATTATTATTTTTAAATTTCAGTGTACATGGTTGCAGTCGCATACGCATAAGAAAAAGTTTATAAGAAAAAACATATGTTTATCTGTTGCAATTAATCAATAATGCAGTGCAACTTTTCAATATAAATGCAAACCTACCAAAGTTTTAGGCTACTCAGTCTTTTATCCATTTCAGATATGACCCTGACATGACAAGAACGATTGTTGATAAGCTCTGTCCAGTTTCAGCAATAATTCATGTTTGCATTCTCAACCCATCATTCCTATTTGCAGTCAAAGCAGTTTTGGCAACAGAGGGATTTATGGTGCTGACCCTGAGAAACAGACAAGAAACAAACAAACAACTCAAACGCCCCCAGCAACCTCAGTACCCAAACACTCACACTGTGCTATGGTGGGGTAATCATCAGTGTGCGAAATACTTGGGGGAGGGGGAGGCTCGACCCCCCTAATTAACCCATGAGACCCCCTGAAAGCCTCAAAAGCAAAATTTGAAGGTGGTTTCAAATTGTCAATTCAGGCGCAGTTGCGGTAAAAAGTGTCTGGGACAAACGCTGTCAATATGAGATGGTGTAGCCATGCTATGTCTATGTCATTATTCCAACATTATAAATATAAATAAAGTTTAAACATCCCAGAAATTTTAACTTTCCTCTATTGTCAACATTATAGCCTGGTGTGAGTGCGCCGCGCGCTCTTCAGTGATCGTGGTGCGCAATGAATATCACGTCACAGAAGGACGTACACAGTAATCAGATCAAGTTGTTTACATGGTGGAATGCTTCGTTTGATCGGTTCATTAACATTTTTATCCCATCCCCCTCTCAAACTGATTACTATTTCATTTGGTTTGGGCATTTTTATTCCGATTGAGGTGTTTTAATGGAGCATTTTCATTCGGATTGGACTTTTAAACCAAAGTACAGTGCTCCATGTAAACTCACCTATGTTGCTTCGAACACCTAGCGTATCGGATTATCAAAAACTGTTAAGTGCGTGCGCGTGTTGTCATGTAGGCTATAGACATGGTCTTGGCTTGCATCCATAAAATATTGTATTGTTATAAGCCTACTGCATTTTGAGAAAATTTAGATCGGTATTACACAACGCACACTGGTATTCATATACTGAACAAAGATTTTTTAGCAAATGTGTGTGTCATGCAACACAATGGGCCATTTCACAGGCTTAATCCAGTCATCTCGATCCACCTCAGACAGCAACACGTGGATTCCACACGTACCAGATGTGGGCTGGATCTGGGCCGACACTATGGTGCTGTCTGGGACATAATTTGGAACGTCGCGTTAAAGGGTCACATTTACCATTTTTTAACAAATTTTCGCTGAAGAAGTCCAGTCATTTCAATAGGAATCCACACAACCGGAAATTTAGCATGTGGTTGAAAGATTTCCTCACGTAAATTTGTGCTTCCTACACTAGTGATAATAGCCTAGACAGTAGACCTTTATGCCTTCAAATTTTCACCGACATTTTTCTAATGTGACGACACCTTAACACATATTTGAACATGTGGTCTTCTGTAGAATAAGAATCTATTTGTAGAATAAGATCTTGACCACTAAATGGAGGGATATTACAGCCAGGGCTCTTATTTCCACAAATTCTTCCTTCTAACAGAATATGCACTTATCTGACTAAATGGATAAATAATCCCCTACTAATCTCTCCAACAGTACTAGATGGTTTGTATTCCATGCTCTATTTTTACCAGGGCTTAAAGTAAGGATTAAATGAGGTAGCTGCCAAGTGGTATAGTGTGAATTACTGCCACCTTAAATTTGATTTAAGTCACTCACTTTAGATCTTGTCCTTTCTGCTTCAGCAGAAATGTTTCCCCCTTTTCAGTTTTAACTGTCGCTTATCTAAATAAGTATCTTGTGCATTTGTTAGGGTACCCGATTAATGTGGCAGAATGTCAGTCAATCAGCACAACAGCATTACGTAATGCTCATTGAGGTCTAACAGCTCTGGGGAGAATCTGCAGGAAATATTAGCAAGTAAAAAGTCTATTGTAAATTACAAAATTTTCTCTGCTATCCATTCCATTTGCTTATAATTACATTTGTACTCCAGCAGCTTTATTCAGGTCACCTCATGTAATTGTAAATCACTGTGATTTTTTGGTGCTGTAATTTTCCGCATCATTTATTTGTCCACATTGTAGCAAGCAGAGAACCAGTGATAAGCGTAGAACCAATAATAAGCAGGTATTCTTAGTGTTTGATTTACTTTCATTAGAGACTTTCATTAGAGACATTAAAGAGCACCTATTATGGCATTTAAAATGTTCCAAATATTGTTTTAGAAGTCCCCAACAACAGTTTTGCATAAATGCAATGACAAAAAAGACTTTAGTTTTCTTATAATATGCATTTATTTTTACCTGTTTTGACAGCGATTCTCAAATGATTCGTTTAGTGATTCAATTTTAAAACCCCACCTTTACGTGACGCTAATCTGCGGTGATTGGTCCGATGACCCAGTCAGTTGTGATTGGTATAGTATGTGCAGATATTTTTGTAAACGAAACACCCATCACCATAAATGGTTTTCGGTTTAACAAGTTTAAACGCGTATAAAGTGTATGAACAAACATGGCATAAATTTTACCCTATCACTTCAAACCTGAATATGAAGGGGAAACGTCTGGAGATGCGAATGATCAACAAACTCAATCTCAAACGCCACGACTGGAGCAGGATATTTCTCAATGGTAAGCATCAATGTAACGTTAGTTGTCACTTCAGGCCAATGGAGCATTAACTCGATGCATAAACATAAAGTTTTTACCAAAAAATAAATAGAAATGCAGTAACATTACTACGAGGTATGACTCTATTCTTAAAGAAAACTCCGAAAACAACAACAAACAATTCACATATCTCAATACAATTGTCATTGAAGACCTAGAAGCTAAACGGTGCTTACACAACAAACCAAACAATTATTAAGCATGCTACATAAAACATAAAAGCAACAATTATTAATAACACTTACAGTTTGTGATACGGAGGAGGAAGGTGATGCAAATAAACTTGGAACTGAACCTTTCAATATCAGCCGGCTCGCAAATCCAAGTTTAATTGCATTTAAGTTGGTAAAGCAATCGTCTTCAAAATGGCGTGAACAAAGCACAAGGCTCGGACTATACTCCTGTGGTACAGTTGTATATATGATATGTAGCCACTTAGTCTTCAAATGCTCAGATGAAAAAAGTTTGCTTTTGAGTCGCACTTCAGAACACAGCGTCTCGTTGCCATGATGTTTTCTAGTTTTCACTGGCGTCTTGGAGCGCAATAAATGGGCGTATCGTATTCAAATAACTTGACAAGTTGACGTCATCTAGTCAGAGAAAAAGCTTCGGTCTTCTAACGATTCATAAAAATGACTCAGAGTCAACTCTTGCAGTGTGATGATGTCGGCCACCGTGAAGAAGGCCACCTAAGAACGTCAGAATAATTGCCCCCTTTTTTAGGGGTCTGAGCCCTTTCCAGGAATGAGTTCCTGGTGAGAAGAGCAAAAAGGTGAGTGTGTCTAAGGCTTTCCTACTGAGGAACTGGGAGAAAAGCGAAACTGTATTTAAAAAAGCCACACACAGATCTGGGTCCTATATTTAAAAAGGGAGCGATTGAGTGAGGTTGCTGCTTAAGCACTTGCCCCTTTTTCATTCCTTTCAGTTCCTCTTAAATCACCTGTGTCCTTTCCAGGAACAAATTCCTGGGGAGAAGAGCAAAAGGTGAGTGTGGCTAAAGCTAGCTTTTCTTTTTGAGGTATCGGGGCGAAGCGACTTAAGTCACACACAGATCAAGATGATCTAAAATGAGGTTGGACCCACTCCTCACCCAAAGAGTGAGCTATAATGCTTACTATAACCTGAGAAGCAGGCTGTTTTGGTTGCGAGGCCTGCTTGCCGGCCGACACACTAATGGCTCGGGCTGAGGCCTCTGAGCAGGCATTTGTCAGCATGGTGTAGTTGCCTTGCACCTTGCGACGCCATTGCACTGTGTCGGACATTGTATGGCATGTTTGTACACATGCCTCCAGTGGTGTACAGTAAGTATTTGTACTTTGTTAAGGACTTTACTGTACTTAAGGGCATTTATCAAGTATCTGTACTTTACCAGAGTATTTTTATTTTGAGACACTTTTACATTTACGTTTATTTATTTAGCAGATGCTTTTATCTAAAGCGACTTAGAACTGACAAATAGGCCGAGAGGAACTGATCTGTCATGAAGAGACGAAAAATCACAAAAAGTGACTGAAATAGGAGGGAATAGAGGATTTAAAAAAAAAAATGTTTAAAGATGAGGATAAGTGCTCATGGATGAGATGAGTCCATGAGCTGTCTTTTGAATGTTGTCAGTGATTCTGCATTCCGGATGGAGGTGGGGAGATTGTTCCACCAGCAAGGAACAGTGAACAAAAATTTTCTAAAAGGGATTTCGTGCCTCTCTGTGGTGGTACTACAAGCTGTCGCTCCTTTGCCAAGCGAAGGCTTCTTGTGGGGATCTAGACTCATAGGAGCGAGTCGAAATATGCGGATGCTGAGCTTGTAAGGGATCTGTAAACAAGCATCAATGCCTTGAACTTAATGCGAGCAGCGTATGGTAGCCAGTGCAGAGAGATGAAGAGAGGTGTGACATCTGCCCTTTTGGGCTCGTTGAAGACAAGACGTGCTGCTGCGTTCTGAATCATTTGAAGCATCTTGATTGCACACAATGGAAGTCCAGCCAGAAGCGCATTGCAGTCAAGCTTAGAAATGACCAGGGCCTGGATAAGAAGCTGTGTTGCATGCTCTATTAGGAATTGTCTGATCTTCCTGATGTTGTGCAGCGCAAACCTGCATGACCGAGCTTTGAAATGTGGTCTTTGTCATCAAAGGTTACTCCAAGATTTCTGACTGAGCTTTAAGGGGTAATCAAGGATGAACA
This sequence comes from Gobiocypris rarus, assembly GCA_023029165.1. NCBI lineage: Eukaryota > Metazoa > Chordata > Actinopteri > Cypriniformes > Gobionidae > Gobiocypris > Gobiocypris rarus. Next base: position 17,977,641 of record CM040920.1, read on the forward strand.
TAACTGTATGGTGAAATCATGTTGTAGAGTCAGATTGGCAGGAAAGACTAGCAGCTCAGTCTTTGCCAGGTTGAGCTGCAGGTAATGTAATTTTGTCCATTCCGAGATGTCTGCCAGACAGCTTGATGTTCGTGCAGCTACTGTGGGATCATCTGGTTGAAATGAAAGGTAGAGCTCTTTTTCATCAACCTAGCAATTGTATGAAAAGCCATGTGCCTGTATAATGGGTCCCAGTGATGTAGTATAAATGAAGAAAAGGAGAGGTCCAAGAACTGAGCCCTGGGGAACCCCTGTGGTTAGTTGATGTGCTTTGGATATCTCCCCTCTACAGGCAACCTTGAAAGACCTACCTGTGAGATAGGATTCAAACCAGTGAAGCAGAATCCCTGTGATGCCCAGTGATGAGAGGTGGAAAGAAGAATCTGATGATTCAGTGTCAAAGGCAACAGCGAGGAGGACGAGGACTGATGATTTGGGATCAGCGTTCGCAATCCGCAGGGCTTCAGAGACCAACAGTAATGCAGTCTCTGTTGAGTGGCCCCTTTTGAAACCTGATTAACATTTACATTTACTTCACTACATTCTAAAACATATCATAATTTGACTCCATTACACCACCTAAAAACATGTCGTTCCTCATTATTTTGAACTGTAGAAATCATCACATGCTCCATGTGGCGGACATTTTGTGAGCGATCTAATTCTTTTCAATGAGCCTGTTAAATTGGTTTGCAAATCACACCATGATTTCTTTCGCAAATTGGACTGTTCTCAAGTCAACAACTCACTGATTCAATGATCCATTCAGAGCGAATCTCCAGTTTACTGAATTTACAACCAAAATCAAACCCATAGAAGATGAGTTAGAGTCATACTCGCAAATAATGTTAATTTTTAAACCGAACAAAATACAAAACTTTAGAAAACACTCAGCAATGTAATTATTTTTATTGAGTAATAGGCAGTGGGTTTAATCAGTGACATTATTACTAGATTTGCTATTCGGTGTCTTCTCATTGTCACGTGAAGCTCAAGAGAAAAAGAGTGAGGACTCAATTGCAGGAGTAGGAGGATGAATTTATCAACAAAACAAAAATAATCTCAAACAAAAGCCCACGAGGGGGAAAATCAAATACAACATACCACGAACCAGGAACAAGGATGTGGTCACAAGAGCCATCAAAACGTAACACAAAACAACATACCAGCACAGGACTGAAAACAGAAGGAGATTAAATAAGGGACAAACAAGGCAGGTAACGAGGGGCAACAGGTGGGGCAAATCAAATCTGGTAATAAGAAGGGTGAGGTCTAGACTGCAGACAGGCACATGTCACAAGAAAACCCAAAACACCGCATGTGCAACACAGAACAAGGCAGACATGTGTCAATAGTCACCTCCTCAACCTGCTGTCTTGGGATTTTTACACATAAAAAAGCTGCAAAAACATATTAAATTGTCTTGTTTTCTCCCTGAAGTGAGTTACTATGGCAACTCTCGATGCAGCATGAATGACCTATATGATGGCGACATTTTTCACAATCATGATATAAAATTTAAACTCACTAGCAGAAAGGCTGCACGATCCTCCCAATATGGCGTAGCGTAGCCTATAAACAAAGCAGTCACCTAGAGCTCAACACAGTGTCACGTCAGCTTCACATTCCCTATTATAAGTGAAAATCATATTTAGATCACGACTGTCAGTTGAGTTGGTGAGTAGGGTGAGCTGTTTAAATGTGATGCACGTCTGTTTTTATATTCTTTGTCAACACACATTTTGTTTTTCCTCATTTTTAAATACTATACTATATTTTGTGAATTTGGGTAAAGTAGGTCTAAAACGTGATTTGGGAGGTGGATTTAGGCTCTCTAGCCTAATGACATTTTGCTGTTGTTTTTTTTTTTATATAAAAAGTTTCAAATTTTTTGATATCAGCAAACAAACGTTCCTTTCAGCAACTAAATAATTATTTTTCAGCCACCATGCATTCTTTGAATTGACTAATTCCCCCATTGATTTCACCTAAGGCCACACGAGGGCGGTGTATAGGCAGCACAGTCATTCCAGATGGCTACATTGCTCCATTCTCGGCCTGCCAAACACACGTTATCGACAGAGCAATCTAACTGTTGATGGATCCTCATTCAGCTGCCCTCCTGCAAGGATGAATTCGGGAGAACTGTAAATGAGGACTACCATATGGTTGGTAATTTACTGTGATTTACATATAAATTGATATAGAAAGAGAACTCCCATCCGTTCACACTTAACTTTCCACTTGTTCTCCTGGCTCGTTTTAGTCCACTCGTCTCGAACGGATAGTTGGGTAAAAGTTTAGAGCTCAGCCTTTCAAAACCTGATGTTGTAGGCACATGACGAGTTCAGTTTGTAGCGTTTTATCCAGTAATGGCGGGAAAGAAATCCAGCGCCACAAACTGTTGTGAAGATCACCGAGACTATTATCATATTTACAATGATAAAACCTTGTTATATTTAAATAATTGTAAACACTAATATATGATAATATTATATATTAGATTAGATATTATAATGTTGTAATGATTATACATCATGGCATATTTGATTCACATCTTTAATTTCGTTTTATGTCCCAGTGGTTTATTTTATGTTTTTTTTTTTTTTTTTTTTTAACTAAAACAACATAACTTTGAATCATTTCTAATTTCTTATTAAATTTGTCTGGGTAAGCTTTTATCATTACCCTTTTTCGTTGTTTTTGCTACTATCTCTTTATATTTTCTTTACTCTGGTTTACTCATTAGACTCGAAACTAAATCCATCATAAAATATGAATTATTACATGTTTAAATGATGATTTATTATCAACACCTTTGAAATATTTGTATGCATTAGTTTTTGGGACAGGTGGTCTGGGACTGGGATTTATTTTCTATTCACATACATTTTTACAGTTTCTGTAGAATGCCATGACCAATATCAATCTGGTATTATTTGTTTTGTGTTTCAGGGTTTTTTTATTCTTGCTGTTTGAAAGTACAGTGGCATTATGAAAATGCACTTACATTACCTCCATTTCTGGTGACTTGATGGACTGCAAAAAACATTAGCCTACAACATTTCTGGTAAGCTTGATTAATTTCTATAGTAACTGAAAATAGTGATTGACTGTTGTTCAACTCAATTCAATGGCATCAAGGCTGTAATGTGATCAATGTGTGTTATGTAATGCAATTTGATGTAATGTAATGTGTTATCAAGACACACATGATCCAAGTTAGCCATTACGCTTTCTCCAATGGTAGAGCCATAGACCCTCTTATCTGACCCTCTGATATAATGCTTGCTGTTATTAGGGTGCATTCTGGGCCGTAAGTATTTGTGGCTATGTTAGTTGAAAAGCATTCGTTGTTGCACACACCTTGAAATTATATTGTAAACAAGCATGACATCCAGATACCTTTGGCTTACTTTATTCTAACGCGACATGTAAAGGCCAAGTATGGTAACCCATACTCTGAATTGGTCCTCTAAATTAGTACACACACATCAGGAGTAGTGAATACACACACACTTCACACCGTGGACACACACACCTGGAGCAGTGGGCAGCATTGAGAATCAAACTCGCAACCCTTGGCTTACTTGTCTGACTCTCTAACCATTAGGCCTTGACTGCCCTACTATTCAGTGTACTGTGAAATCTAATCTTGTTGCACGGTTGTGTTGGGTTCATTTGTTTCTATCAGATTATTGTGATGGCTTAAATGTGTAGTGTTAAGTGGCCTTCAAACAAGAATGTTTGCAGCACTTAAGCTAAAATACTCCCCATAAAAGGTAAATGTGTTTACCCCCCGAACTTCAACCGATTGGGAGCTGTATATAGGTTACGGATACGAGCGCCTATCTGTTTTCAATGTAGCTTACTTAGGGCAGATTCTTGTTATCTACGCACTCATTAAACTTTGACGGGTGAGGCACTGACAAAAAAGGTAATTTGCAAAACTGTAAAGTTATGACGCTATGGAGCCATTTTCATAGGTTTAACATTACATTATCAGCTCTGAAAATACACTTATTTGACTAGAAACTGCGGAGACCATAAATGTAAAGGATAATTGCACTATGGGGTGAGACTTCCAAGTTCTGGAAAAAGGTGGATATTTGTGCTTCAGTCAAGTCATACAAGTTAAGTATATTATTATATAGGCCTTTTTTTAAACTTTAAATGACCAATACGATTTTGTGATTTCACTTTTTAAATGATAATGCTTATTGTTGCATCATGCACGTGTATCAGTTTTGCTGTGGTGTTTAGACAATCCATCTGTGCTCTGTCTGTCTGTATCTGCTGGTGTATTCCCAAAAGTCAGAGAGTTGGATAAGGAAGGTGAGCAGTCATGTCAACAGCTTAATTTCTATCACAGCGACCTACTTTACGCCCGGACTGATGCGAGGAAAACAAGATTATATTTTTGAGTAACACAGCTAAGATGAGGGTGACTGATGCAGCACTGTCAGAAAGCTCGAACATAGCAGCGACGGTGGGATATTTTCATCACTTTGTGGCAAAGTTGTCATGCCAGTTGCAAGTTATCAATGAAGCTTATTGGCCTGGGCTCTTCATCACATACGGTTAGGTACTACGGAAATTGGATTGTGCGTGTGAGATGGAGAGAGAATGTAAGCGTGTGTGGAGGTTAAGGATGTGATTTTTGAGAGTAAATGTCATTTTGCATAATGATCATCAAGCATATTTGTGGCGCAGTCAGATTTACATAAAGCTAAGTGGTTATGCTGCTTTTCCAAGTAGTAAATGAAATGATTGACAAAATGGTTTATTTAAATTTTAAATATTTTGATTCATCTTGACAGGACTGTAATATAATAAATCTTAACTTTATTAATACTTTATTGCTGTGTCTTAAAGAAATTGTTCAGCCCAAAATTAAACATTTTTAAATGCCATATGCCAGTTTCAATGCCATATTCTGTTATTTTTCTGTGGAACACAAACATTTTTGAAGAATCTTCATGCAGCTATTTTCCGTAAAATGTTTTAGCACCCAAAAATAAAAACAATCATATATAAATTCATAGCTGTAATTTTGTTTGTACTGTAATTTGTATGAATTCGTATGATCTCATTCATACATTTTTGTACAATCTGCTTACGGCCCCATTGACGGGAATGTTTAGGTGTGGACCTTCATGCATACTTTTTTTTCCTAATAATCGTACATTTTTATATGATTCACATTGTAGGAATTCATTTGAAATTGCAACCTCTAAACAGAGTTATATTTTCCTGTGAGATCGGATTGATAAAAGTGACAAATATGACTTGAATGAATTCAGAAGTCTTGAATAGCACACGTCCAATAGCTTAGTATGAAGAAAAGACAGAAATTGTAATATTAATTTGAGAACTGCTGCAACTGGTTCACTGAACTGTCAGGCTATTACTTTTATTTTACTTTTAATTACATTGATTAAAAGTGACAGGAAATACATTTATAATGCAATAAAATATTTCTAATTCAAATAAATTAACTTTCTATTCAATAAAGAATCCTGACAAATAAAAGATTCTTCAAAATATGTTTAATCAAGGAACAAGGTCATGCGGTTTTGGAACTGCATGAGGGTAAGTAACTTACAGTGCATCCGGAAAGTATTTACAGTGCATCACTTTTCCCACATTTTGTTGTGTTACAGCCTTACTCCAAAATGGATTCAATTAATTATTTTCCTCAAAATTCTACAAACAATACCCCATAATGACAAGAAAGAAGTCTTTGCAAATTCATTAAAAATAAAAAACGAAATAATCACATGTACATTAGTGTTCACAGTCTTTGCCAATACACTCAAAATTGAGATTAGGTGCATCCTGTTTCCACTGATCATCATTGAGATGTTTCTACAACTTGACTGGAGTCCACCTGTGGTAAATTGAGTTGATTGGACATTATTTGGAAAGGCACATGCTTGTCTATATAAGGTTCCACAGTTAACAGTGCATTTCAGACCACAAACCAAACCATATAGTTCATGGAATTGTCTGTAGACCGCCAAGACAGGATTGTATCAAGCACAGATCTGGGGAAGGGTACAGAAAAATGTCTGCAGCATTGAAGGTTCCAATGAGCACAGTGGCCTTTATCATCCGTAAATGGATGAAATTTGCAACCACCAGGATTCTTCCTAGAGTCTAGACTCTTCCTCTTCCAGGACTCTTCTGTCTGGCCAAACTGAGCGACCGGGGGAGAAGGGTCTTAGTCAGGGAGGTGACCAAGACCCCATTGGTCACTCTGACAGAGCTCCAGCGTTTCTCTGTGGAGAGAGGAAAACCTTCCAGAAGAACAACCATCTGCAGCACTCCAGTCAGACTTGTATTGTAGAGTGGCCAGACAGCACATGACAGCCCACCTGGAGTTTGCCAAAAGGCACCTGAAGGAATCTCAGACCAGGAGAAACAAAATTCTCTGGTCTGATGAAACAAAGATTGAACTCTTTCGCCTGAATGGCAAGCATCATGTCTGGAGGAAACCAGACACTGATCATCAACTGGCCAATACTGTCCCCTACAGTGAAGCATGGTGGTGGTGGCATAATGCTGTGGGGATGTTTTTCAGTGGCAGGAACTGGGAGACTAGTCAGGATCGATCAATGTACAGAGACATCCTTGATGAAAACTTGCTCCAGAGCGCCTCACACTGGGGCAAAGGTTCATCTTCCAACAGGACAATGACCCTAAGCACACAGCCAAGCTAATAAAGAAATTGCTATGAGACATCAAACCCGATTGAACAAAGGTGCTTCAACAAAGTTTTGACAAAGGCTGTGAATACTTATGTACATGTTTTTTTTTTTGTGTTTAAAAAAAAAGTTTAAAAAAAAACTTAGTTCACGTTGTCATTAAATGTTTGTTGAATTTTGAGGATTATAATTAAATGAATCAATTTTGGAATACGGCTGTAACATAACAAATTGTGGAAAAAGTGAAGGGCTGTGAATACTTTCCAGGTGCACTGTATGACAGAAATTCAGAAAGTTACTTTTGGGTGAACTATCCCTTTTAAAGTCTTTTCATGTTTTCTCTATTACAAAATTACAGTTTCTTTTACAGTTTGGGAAAAAGACTTCCAAAGAGTCAACTAATTATAGAAACCTAATTCTCAACTAAGTTTGAACCTGCTGCGGGAGGCATAAAAAAATCTCAGGTTCCCATCTATCTTGGGACTTAGTTTGACAGCAAAACATCCTGAAAACTGGGCTGTTTTGGGATCTCGCTACAAACACTGTGTTGGTGTGAATCCCAAATGCGAACACCAAGTCCCTGCTGAATAACTAAATATGAGAATTATACAGTGTGATTCACAAAGCAACTGACACACAGACACCACCTCTTTGTAAAAATGCACTACGTGAGAGTAAAATAAATGACTTAAAGCAAGAATAAGTCTTTTTGTCATGAAGTTAAAGTCTGGGAAAGGGTCACCGGGGCCACTTGATTTGTCAAGGACAGCGGAGGTGTCCATTAATATAACATTAACCTTCCTCACCCGCACCTTCCTTCCCCAAACCTCTGCTTTTGTCTTCATTAGATGCCATGACGTGTTCTCCGAATAGCTCAGAGTGCCTGTTAGCAGACTCGGAGCATCAAGTACCCTGTGAAGACTTTGAGTCTGTGAAATCGCTTTTCTGGCTGGTTACGACGGAGAAGATTTTCATTGGAAAGGCGAAAAGCTGAGAAATCCACCGAATACAGATATTTTCAGAATCTGTACTTTAGCTTTGTATCCGAGCAGATAGTTTCATGGGAGCAGGTCTACTTTTTTCAGGTGTGGGATTTGTTGTGTCTTGTCATTACAGAGGAGCAATAGGAACTCAGCCATCACTGTTGTTCACCTCTCTTGTCATTCTGGGGATGGATTGTACAGGGATGAAAAAGACAGCAGACAGGCTCGAGATAGAAGGCTCAGTTGAACTGTCAGATATTCTGAGCCTCTTCACATGAATAAGACTCCTTAATGTTAGTAACCTTGAGGTTTGTGTTTGCTCTCCATAGAAACAGACTGCTGAATCTTTGTTCCCCTGGTAACCTACAACGTGAGGCAGTCCAGCTGGTGAGAGAAAATTCTTCCTATACCAATTGGGCAAATAGGGTGATGATGATGAGAGAGACTGTAGGTGGAACGGCGACGACAGCGTCTGAGGGAGAGCTTTGGCACAGTCTTAGATTACATAAAGCCTCAGTGTTGCTTAATATTCACTGCATCTCCGTCCTTCTGGCTCTGGGACTCTGTCTTTATCTTATTGAGGATCTTCTATTCTTCAATACAATCTTCCACTACTTTTCTCTCTGGCTGCTTATATTTCCAAGCATTTTTTGACTTAGCTAAACTCAGCTGTCAGAACAGGAACAATGCATCTCTTTTAGGCAAAGTTTGCTTCTCCTTTAGGCAAAGATATTGCATGATTGATGTGTCGCTTTTCAACTTTGACCCCGGGCTTGGCACTAATGCACTTTTTGCTTGTTTATTTGAACAAAAGCAGTAATATGTGTCAAATGCATGATAAGTTCGCCTAGTGTCTTTTTGTAGTCTTTGAAGTGAGGCTGTGAGTCCGGACTCCTCAGATGCCTTATCAAATAATGAAAGCGCTGGGGTTACACCATATTCAGATTGCTTGGCGAACACCCAACAGATACTGGTTTGAAACAGCAGAGGGCAGTGTTCTCTTTGCTTCACATAGGGCTCTGTCAGGTACAGGCTGTTTGATTCAGTGGAGATGTGTCTAAGCTGTGTAGATGTGAGAATAGTAGACGGATCAAAGATGTTATCAAAAGTGTCATTTAGCACAAGTTTTTCAATTCTAAGAGTTAAAAATGAGTTAAAATCTTTTTTCCAAACAAATGCAAAATTCAACTGTATAAATATTTTTTGTTGAAAAGTTTTATTTTTTTGTTTAACTTTTATTTAGCAAGGATGTATTAAAGGGGAACTTCAGCACTGGGAAGATGAATGTGTATTTAAACTGTGTCATTTATGTAGTAGAAATGTGAAATTATTTTTTAATTTGGTGCCTTCTAGACTGAGAACCCAGAAAATGTATTTTTGGCTCATGTGGATGAGAGAAAACTTCCAGAATGCACTTGCTTCGCTGCCCTACAAGGCCACTTTCAAAGCCACTGCTACTGGTTCACTTGCCCACTACAGCACCGCCCCTACCGTTGTTTTCATAGTAATAAAACCAATTAGTTCAGTTAGAGAACACACACTACAATTAAAATCTGAACGTGTCTGTTCAATATAATGTGAGTGAGCTGAACGAGTGTCGTGGCACAAACGCAGCAGGAGTGAGATTTCATTCATCACGAGAGCGAAGAGGTGAGGTAAGCGCGGGTGCGGCAAACATTCACAGCCCGTGTTTAGTCTGGCGCGTTTTCAGATCATGCCTATCAAAGCTTAATTTGGAATTAATTTGAAAAGTTGAAACACTCACTTTGCTCTGCACCGCTCCGTTTACATGAATGCCCGCAGCTGCCCGAGCCGAGCGCTGTGAGTGAGATCCCACTCCCTATGGGTGGGTTGAAAACATGCGGAACTAGCTCGTTCTACTGGCTGTAGTCTTTGGCCTCTGGCCAAAAAAACCTATGAAGACGCAAAATGATGAAATAAAATGCATAAATCTCTTGTCTCAGTGGGATATGAAGGGGAAAGCACAATCATTTGAATATACTACTGGATTTACTGATACAAAGTTTAATGCTAAATCGCTGAAGTAACCCTTTAAATTGATCAAACTTTACAAAGACTGTAAAGACATGGTATGTTAAAAAGATTTTCATTTCAAATAAATGCCTCTCTTTTTAACTTCAAAGAATACTGAAAAATAACCTCAGTTTCCACAAAAATATTAAGCAACACAACCATTTTTAACATTGATAATAAGAATAATGAGGAATTTTTCTTAAACACTAAAGCAGTGTCACATGATCATTCAGAAATCATTCTAATGGTGCTGAAGTCTAGGTTTGTTGTGGTAGTTGGTGTTACCGGTGTTACACGTGTTCGAGTGTACACTGATTAAATTACTTGGCCACCACAATACTTTTGTTTAATAGAAATAAATTCCATTTAGTTCAGTTTGACAATGGACACTACAATTATAAACTGAAAGCATCTGCTCTACAATAAGTAGAGATGACTGACAAAACGATGGTGGAGGACTTGGTAGATCCTAAACGTTATTTTCAAATATTACAGACATCCCACCCTGCAAAAAAATTATTTCCAGGAGACATGGGTGGTGTTGTTTCAAAATCATTTCCAAGGGTCTCCACAAAATCGCACGTGGTCACAGATTCAGAATTTAAAACACATGATAAAACCAGGTTTATCGGTAATGTGTCTTGGCTGACCACTTCCACGCATCTGAATACCAGGTGGAAACAGGCTTTCTCTTTCGCTCGCTTGATTTCCATATTGCAGGCCCCAGGGAGTGTCTGCTAATATGTGGCAGACTCCAGGACCTTTCAGGAGAGGTGGGATGTCTGAATATAGTGTCTTGTAAAATGTGCGGTCAAGCGATTTCAATACCCTGTATATAAATAGCGGCTCCCTGATGCCTACAAATTATAGGCCTAAACAAAGAGCAGCAGTGATTGCGAATACAAAATCGAAAGTGAAAAGCAAGCACTCATTTAAAATGGCATGCCAACAATGGGCATACAAGCATCCGAACTGGACTTTGGAGCAGTGGAAGAAGGTCACTTGTAGCACCGAGCCTAAAACCACGCTGCGTTTTCACCGTTGGGATAGCTTCACTAAAACCCGCCTCTCTGGAACAACGTCACAAACCCATAATTTCACCAACAAAAGAAAGTTTTATCAGGACATTTTTGTCGTTTACTTAAAGATGTAAAACTCCAGCATTGATGTTTTACAATAATAAGTGATACATCGATCATAATGAATTAATTTGTGTCAAGATTGCACATTAGTCCCACAGGTAGTGTTGCACGATATACCGGTACTAGAAAAGTATTGCGATACCCTGCTATTACAAACGGTATGATATGGAATTTTATTAGTACCGGTACTTTAAGAAGGACCGCGCGTTAATAAGAGCTGAGTCAGGACGTGTGTGCAGAGCTCTGTTTCCACCGTTCACTAAACATTGGACGCAGAAGAGTTAAATATACACGCGCAGCGCATGACAAAGAAAGCAACAGAAACATGCGCGCATGAGAAAATATAGTGCAGCGCGGGACATGCTCGCCTCGCGCTGCCGGACTTTGATCTGAAGCGCGCGCACACGCCTTTCAGACAACATGCGATCGCGATTCAGTTCTTTCGGATTATGGATTTCAATGGTCAAAAATATGTAAAAATGCACATCCTGTGAGTATTCAGGTAAACACAGTCGGGGGTGTCTGTATGTACAGTTGAGGTAATTGGATCTGTTAAGCCAGACTAATATTCTGTGTGATTAATGTTAATCAAACAACGAAAAAAAGAAAGCCACCCCATGACTGGCTAAATAATTTTAATATATTCATTAAGAATCAGTGTATAGTTAATTTATTGAGTGAAGACTAAGCAGTTTTTTTATTTATTTCTTGACTTGCTATACTGTTAAATAGACATATAGCTGAAAATTAAAGCACTGTTTTTGTCATATTGATTGTAATTTGCATTTTTAGCTTATTTTAAAAAACAAAGATAAGATAAAAAAAATGCAATAAGAAGAAATGGCCAAACACCAGGGCAGGAACATGCTGGCCACGTGAGTTTTTAGTTAAAAATAAATAAAACCGTGAATAATAGGTTCTGTTGTCATATTATTCAATTACTTTTACTGGGTGGTATTTTGACCGTGGTATCGATTTAGTATCGGTATCGAGGTATTTTAGTCTGGTATCGTATCGAAGTCATAATTTTGGTATCGTGACAACACTACCCACAGGAATAAAGTGGTAGGTCTACGTACCATTATTTCACCAAAGAAAGAGGACATACATTCTTATTCAGTGGCGTCTGTTTCTGTCTATTTGTAGTCACAGGACAGTATTTTTACATCACATATAGAAAGAATGATAATTTCTACACATTTTCCACCAAATATACAGGTCCTTCTAAAAAAATTAGCATATTGTGATAAAAGTTCATTATTTTCCATAATGTAATGATAAAAATTAAACTTTCATATATTTTAGATTCATTGCACACCAACTGAAATATTTCAGGTCTTTTATTGTTTTATTACTGATGATTTTGGCATACAGCTCATGAAAACCCAAAATTCCTATCTCAAAAAATTAGCATATCATGAAAAGGTTCTCTAAACGAGCTATTAACCTAATCATCTGAATCAACTAATTAACTCTAAACACCTGCAAAAGATTCCTGAGGCTTTTAAAAACTCCCAGCCTGGTTCATTACTCAAAACCGCAATCATGGGTAAGGCTGCCGACCTGACTGCTGTCCAGAAGGCCATCATTGACACCCTCAAGCGAGAGGGTAAGACACAGAAAGACATTTCTGAACGAATAGGCTGTTCCCAGAGTGCTGTAGCAAGGCACCTCTGTGGGAAGTCTGTGGGAAGGAAAAAGTGTGGCAAAAACGCTGCACAACGAGAAGAGGTGACCGGACCCTGAGGAAGATTGTGGAGAAGGACCGATTCCAGACATTGGGGGACCTGCGGAAGCAGTGGACTGAGTCTGGAGTAGAAACATCCAGAGCCACCGTGCACAGGCGTGTGCAGGAAATGGGCTACAGATGCCGCATTCCCCAGGTCAAGCCAACCAGAAACAGCAGCAGAAGCGCCTGACCTGGGCAGAGAAGCAGCACCGGACTGTCGCTCAAATTTTGCATGTCATTCGGAAATCAAGGTGCCAGATTCTGGAGGAAGACTGGGGAGAAGGAAATGCCAAAATGCCTGAAGTCCAGTGTCAAGTACCCACAGTCAGTGATGGTCTGGGGTGCCATGTCAGCTGCTAGTGTTGGTCCACTGTGTTTTATCAAGGGCAGGGTCAATGCAGCTAGCTATCAGGAGATTTTGGAGCACTTCATGCTTCCATCTGCTGAAAAGCTTTATGCAGATGAAGATTTCGTTTTTCAATACAACCTGGCACCTGCTCACAGTGCCAAAACCACTGGTAAATGGTTTACTGACCATGGTATCACTGTGCTCAATTGGCCTGCCAACTCTCCTGACCTGAACCCCATAGAGAATCTGTGGGATATTGTGAAGAGAAAGTTGAGAGACGCAAGACCCAACACTCTGGATGAGCTTAAGGCCGCTATCAAAGCATCCTGGGCCTCCATAACACCTCAGCAGTGCCACAGGCTGATTGCCTCCATGCCACGCCGCATTGAAGCAGTCATTTCTGCAAAATGATTCCCGACCAAGTTTTGAGCGCATAACTGAACGTAATTATTTGAAGGTTGACTTTTTTTGTATTAAAAACACTTTTCTTTTGTTGGTCCGATGAAATATGCTAATTTTTTGAGATTTTGAGGTTTTCATGAGCTGTATGCCAAAATCATCAGTATTAAAACAATAAAAGACCTGAAATATTTCAGTTGGTGTGCAATGAATCTAAAATATATGAAAGTTTAATTTTTATCATAACATTATGGAAAATAATTATTTTTATCACAATATGCTAATTTTTTGAGAAGGACCTATACAACCTGAGGACTGTTAGCACTATCTCCAGTGACAGTCCCAAGATGCTCCTGAAAAACAGGAGTTGCTTCATATTATGACACATGCAGAGCTAAATATGGATGTCAGACAGTCCAGTATAAAGAGTTGAGCTAAAATTATTTTAAAAAATCTTTAATGCTGATGTTAGCTGGTACATGAAATCATCCGCTGCCGTCTCCAGACTCCAGATAAACTCCACCTTTGTTTGTAACCACTCCTCAAGCCTGTGCTGGTCCGCTTTGAACCAAGGTATTCGGTGGGACAAAAAACCCTGGCCATAGGCCCAGAGGAAGCCCCGGTGTGGCCCGATGAAGCCGACTGAAACGCGACTGGCCCTGGCATGAACTAGCATCCCGGCTTTTGGCCCGACAGCGGAAACGCGGCTATTGTTACAGACCAGGTACACCCTGGTGGAAGTGGCCTCTTTCAGCAGGGTAATGTGCCCTGCCACACTGCACACATTGTTCAGGAATGGTCTCCAAATTCCTTTTATCTCAAAACTAAACTGAACAGAATGGTGACACTGTCTGTATGTGTGGAATCTATTGTGACTTTTGTGTATTAAGTAGATGCTTTTTATTTTTTCTAAAGTCAAATAATAATGTCAATTTTTTTATTTATGTAAATCTGTTTCAAAAGCTTCAAGAAATCCGCAGATTTGCTTCTACTCTTTTGTTGCTGTCACTTTGTAGACTGATCCATTATCTCTTTCATCCCGCTAGCTAGAACTGTTGATCACTTTGTTAATTCTTTGTGACAGGAGGCTTCCTGTGGTCGCTGCCTCCTGAGACTCTATAATTTATTTTTGTCCCCTATAAGGGAATCGAGATCTGAATCCATGGAAAGGAATAGCTTCTGGCCTGAAACCATGTTCTAATAAAGACTACATACTGGGCTTTTCAGTCATATCCCATTTGTTTGATTAAACCTTGGCAGTCATTTGTCCTGTTTTCTCAAATACTTACATGTACATGCTCAAACAAAAGTCCTGGACCGCTGGGTATAGGAGGCTTGTTTTGATATTTTGGAATCTGTGACGTCATTTCGTCATATTACTGCCTCCAGTGCATGGCATAAACGCACCATATGCCCGGGCCTTTGGCATTCAGTCATTTAACGGCTGAAACTTGCCTACACTGTATGTGAGCATTGTGTCGCATGGAAAGCAAATGGAGCCCATCACTGATGCTGTCTACACCGGACACAGTATAGGCCTACAAATGCGCATTCAGCTGCTGACATACATGCTCTTGAGTCTACCGATATTTAAAAAGTGTATTACAGATACCGATTATTTGCATGTTTATGTGCCCAATAACCGATATATAGAACCAATATTTATTTATTTATTTATTGTGGTGTTTTTTGTTTTTTACAATTTCATTATAACAAATAGTTTTATTTATCACTTCACATTTTTGCAATTTAACTCCCTCCTTACATACAAAACAAAATTGTACATCAATAAAAAGTCTGAAAGTTTAAAAAATACAGTGCACTGTCACTAAAGTGTCTATTCTCACTAAAGAATGACTGCTGATCTTTTTAGCTATTTATAAGAACAGCATATTAACAACAGACAAAATAAATTTACAAAGTCAACATAAATGACAGGTGAGTCTATATAAGCATTTGTTTTAAACTATAGTTTTAAAAGGTTTGTGTTGTTTAATAGACTAAAGAGTCTAGAAAATGGAACGCACTGAAATATTCTCTGGAATATGCAAACATTGTATACATCATCGATATTACAGAGTCCATCTCATCTGGCTTGTTATCAGAATTATTAATGTTTTTGTCGATCTAGATTATGAAATTCCTGCTAATGACAGAGTGCTGTTTTCATGAGAGTGAGTGAGTGAGTGAGTGAGTGAGTGAGTGAGTGAGTGAGTGAGTGAGTGAGTGAGTGAGTGAGTGAGTGGGTGAGTGGGTGAGTGGGTGAGTGGGTGGGTGGGTGAGTGGGGTGGGTGGGGTGAGTGGGGTGAGTGTCATGCGATCGGCCACCGCCGAGTGTGCACAGCTCGGATGGATTACTGTCATTATGACTCCCCATCCTGCCTCCACGTTGCCCCATAACAGTCCTATGAATACTCAACTAACATACCCAGTTGCATTAGACAAAATCTCCACCACAATACTGTCGCAGCGATTGCGGAGAGGCACACGGTCAGAAGACGCTTCATGGCTCGCGGTAAAATCTCCCCCGCGCCGCCTCGTTCCCCACAACACCAACACACCTGCTAACTTCGAGATGAAGACTCCGAGCCCGGGAAACATTGTTCCCACCACTGACATTGGGCATAGCACCATCTACATTGGGCAAAGGATTCACCGTTTGTGCTTGGTGTAGGGCTATACTTTCACTTTCAGAATCACCGTCATCTTCTGACAGCACATAGAAACAGGGTCCGCGAGTAGAAGACCCAACACTTCATTACACTACGGGTAAGATTTATTGAAGCCAATAGATAATAATAATAATAATAATAATAATAATCTAATGCAAATACTCGCTGACGTTGACAATATTGCTCTGATAAAATGGCTCACTCGAACATGAGCTCCGCTTTTTTTTCGCACTGATTCAATGCGCTCTTGCTCGAAGATTTTGTATAGAAGCATGATGTTTTTTTGAGTCAGGGATGAAGTATGATATGTTTGCCATCTAGTGGAGGGGAGGTCGAATGAAATTCGATACCCTATTTGACAAAATCGGACGTTTTATTCAGTGCCGCATCTTGTCGAGTAAACTCGACCGTGGCGCCTAGAGGGTTAAAGACAGAAAAAAACGTCTGTCGTGCCAAGGACCATTGACTGTAGACCAGGTTTTTGCTGTTGCATTGTGCCGGGTGTATGATAGGGCCCTTATAACTTTTTGACAGATCGATTTAGATGTGCAGATCTAATGTCGGATGCAACACCCTATCCTTCTATGGAACAACAAAGTACCGAGTAGAACCCGGCCTCTCTCCTGGGTGGAGGTACATATTCTATGGTCTCCTTGGCCAACAGAGTCTTTACCTCTTGTTGTATCACCTGAGCCTGCTCAGGGCCCACCATAGTGTGCAGGACCCAGATGAAACGGGGAGAAAGAGAAACTCAATTCTGTATCCTATCCTTGAGCAGGACCTATTGTGACACAATTGTCAGAAGCTTTCATGCTGTCAGTTTGCTAAGGGAACCAGTCTCTCAAGACTGGCCTCTGGTATAATTAGAGTGCTCCACTTGGTGCCCTGAAGCGATTGTCCAGCAGGGAATTACTGAACTGACTGCTCCAAGAACACCATCAGAGGTTGCGAGTCTCCCAGTGTCGCTACATTTCCTGGCAGACAGTGGGATGTTAACTCATTGGAAACCTCTGCGCCCCAAGGCCCCACCAGTCCTCTAAAGGCACAGAGGAGAAGCAGGCACCATATGATGTGGAGTGAGCCACTTCCCCCTGGAGAGGCCTGCCCTTAGAGGCCTGAGCACCTTGGCATCATGCCCGCTTAAAATGCAAAACCCACAAAGACACAATTGACTGCAAAATAGTCTAAAGCGATACCAGCCTCTCAAGACTGACCTCTAGTGTGGACGAAATATAATGTCTAGTGCCCTGAAGGAGTGGAGCGGCAAAATGTTTTCCTTTGTTCTCTAAGCAATCAATAATCACTCCACTTCACTCCAGGTTCACCATTTCGCACTCCGTGCTCTGCTCCTCGCTCACTGATATCAGACACACTTCTCCATCTTCTCTCCCTGAGGGAATTTCTGCCTGAGGCTAAAGTAAATAAGAATGCTTTGACATATCACAAAAGTTCTGTTTATAACATATATTAAATGAAAAAATAAATGTAAACAATACTAGGAGAATCATTTCAACATAGTTTATTGGAACACTAGTGTGCACACATTTTATCCTACGACCTGCCAAGCTAATTAGGCTACATGGTTATCAGCATTAAAAGTTTAAATATCTATATTTTATCTACGGGTCGTTACATTACAGATTTCTGCTCATTTAAAATCACAGATACAGACAGAACTGTAGCTTACATTTGTTTGAATGCAATTACATTCTTTCTGATTTGAGTGATCCATCTGTATCAAGCTAGCTACATCTGTATTCATTGTGGAGCGGTAGTGGATTGTTCCCGAAGCGAGTGAAAACCACTCCACTCCGACTTTGAGAATCTGCTCCTCGCTCCATTCAAAATCACGCCCACTCCACTCCGCTCACATACCGCTCACTCCACCAGCATTAACTCTAGTGATCGTCCAAGTTCCGCAACATTCCAGGGCAGAGACCGGGCCCAATTTTACTGGATCCTGTTCCATAACTTGGGGCCTTCCACTGTGGGTGTGACCCGGTTGAACCGGGATGGACAAGAACCAAACTGGATTCTGTAGCCTTTCTCATGGCCTGCAAGACCCATTGAGATATTTTTGGCAGAAGTTCCCAACTCCCCACACTGCCAAAAAATCTACTAAGGGAACCAGATTCCTGAGACTGGTCTGTGGCATAGCTAGAGAAAAGCCAATTCAGTGCCCTGAAGCGGATGATCAACAGGGAACAACTAAACTGATTCCTCTGAAACCCTCCCAGCAAGTCTCCCAGTGGTGCAACATTTCTGGCCAGACACTGAGAACTTGCTGGAGACTACTGTGCCCTGAAGCCCTGTGCCCTGTGGTTGGCAGAACTGACTCCTGAGGGCACAAAAGGGAGATGGGCACCGTATGATGAGGCTTTATCCACATTCCCCCAGAGGGGTTTACCCTCAAAGGCATAACCATTTTAGCATCAGGACCTCTTTGCTGAAGCCTTCCTCGAGAGGATGATGGTTCTCAAACCTATCTGCCCCTGGGACGACTTCTAGCTACTTAAACATACATCCAGACTTCCAAAGCCAGATGGCTATTTCACCATTTAATTCCTCAGAATTAAATGCAGCCAAAGATCAACCAGACAAGTATACACGGTCTGAATGACAGGCTGGATATTATATTAGAATAGTTTCAAAATACAAGAAGAATCATAAATTGTTGCTTGCAACAGACACGGCGCCAGGATTCCAGTTTTGGATGGGCCAGACCAATTGTGGGTGGGCCTTAAATTAAAACGTTATATCAAATCACTGTTTAACTTAATACAAATGACTGACTTATATACTGTTATATTAGATGTGCTTACATAATAAAGATTTGAATAACTTGATGCTCTTTAAATATATTTTGTGGCATGGTAAAAAGTTTTTCTCTGGACCAAGGCTCATTTAAAATGGACTGTGGCAAAGTGGAAAACTGTTCTGTGGTCAGACAAATCAAAATTTGAAGTTCTTTTTGGAAAACTGGGAAGCAATGTCATCCGGATAAAAGAGGACAAGGACAACCCAAGTTGTTATCAGCACTCAGTTCAGAAGCCTGCATCTCTGATGGTATGGGTTTGCATGAGTGCATGAGGCATGGGCAGCTTACACATCTGGAAAGGGGCCATCAATGCTGAAAGGTATATCCAAGTTCTAGAGCAACATATGCTCCCATCCAGACTTCGTCTCTTTCAGGGAAGACCTTGCATTTTCCAACATGACAATGCCAGCATATGTGCCATATGTCATCTATGTTGCATTCTGAATACAGGGAGTGCAGAATTATTAGGCAAATGAGTATTTTGACCACATCATCCTCGTTATGCATGTTGTCTTACTCCAAGCTGTATAGGCTGAAAAGCCTACTACCAATTAAGCATATTAGGTGATGTGCATCTCTGTAATGAGAAGGGGTGTGGTCTAATGACATCAACACCCTATATCAGGTGTGCATTATTATTAGGCAACTTCCTTTCCTTTGGCAAAATGGGTCAAAAGAAGGACTTGACAGACTCAGAAAAGTCAAAAATAGTGAGATATATTGCAGAGGGATGCAGCAGTCTTAAAATAGCCAAGCTTCTGAAGCGTGATCATCGAACAATCAAGCGTTTCATTCAAAATAGTCAACAGGGTCGCAAGAAGCGTGTGGAAAAACCAAGGCGCAAAATAACTGCCCGTGAACTGAGAAAAGTCTAGTGTGCAGCTGCCAAGATGCCACTTGCCACCAGTTTGGCCATATTTCAGAGCTGCAACATCACTGGAGTGCCCAAAAGCACAAGGTGTGCAATACTCAGAGACATGGCCAAGGTAAGAAAGGCAGAAAGTCGACCACCACTGAACAAGACACACAAGCTGAAACGTCAAGACTGGGCCAAGAAATATCTCAAGACTGATTTTTCTTAGGTTTTATGGACTGATGAAATGAGAGTGAGTCTTGATGGGCCAGATGGATGGGCCTGTGGCTTGATTGGTAAAGGGCAGAGAGCTCCAGTCCGACTCAGGCAGGCAAGGTGGAGGTGGAGTACTGGTTTGGGCTGGTATCATCAAAGATGAGCTTGTGGGGCCTTTTCGGGTTGAGGATTGAGTCAAGCTCAACTCCCAGTCCTACTGCCAGTTTCTGGAAGACACCTTCTTCAAGCAGTGGTACAGGAAGAAGTCTGCATCCTTCAAGAAAAACATGATTTTCATGCAGGACAATGCTCCATCACACCAAGTACTCCACAGCGTGGCTGGCAAGAAAGGGTATAAAGAAGAAAATCTAATGATATGGCCTCCTTGTTCACCTGATCTGAACCCCATTGAGAACCTGTGGTCCATCATCAAATGTGCGATTTACAAGGAGGAAAACAGTACACCTCTCTGAACAGTGTCTGGGAGGCTGTGGTTGCTGCTGCACGCAATGTTGATGGTGAACAGATCAAAACACTGACAGAATCCATGGATGGCAGGCTTTTGAGTGTCCTTGCAAAGAAAGGTGGCTATATTGGTCACTGATTTGTTTTTGTTTGGTTTTTGAATGTTAGAAATGTATATTTGTGAATGTTGAGATGTTATATTGGTTTCACTGGTAAAAATAAATAATTGAAATGGGTATACATTTGTTTTTTGTTAAGTTGCCTAATAATTATGCACAGTAATAGTCACATGCACACACAGATATCCCCCTAAAATAGCTAAAACTAAAAACTACTTCCTAATAAACTACAAAAATATTCCGCTTTGATATTAATGAGTTTTTTGTGTTCATTGAGAACATGGTTGTTGTTCAATAATAAAATTAATCCTCAAAAATACAACTTGCCCAATAATTCTGCACTCCCTGTATAATATTGAAATTTGAAACTTCCACATCATTGCATTCTGTTTTTATTCACAATTTGTACAGTGTCCCAACTTTTTTCGAATCGGGTTTTTGTGTATAAATGTGTGTATACATATATATATATATATATATATATATATATATATATATATATATATATATATACATTTATACACAAAATCCCGATTCGAAAAAGTTGTGTATATATATATATATGTATGTATGTGTATATATATACAGTATTGTTCAAAATAATAGCAGTACAATGTGACTAACCAGAATAATCAAGGTTTTTAGTATATTTTTTATTGCTACTTGGCAAACAAGTTACCAGTAGGTTCAGTAGATTCTCAGAAAACAAACAAGACCCAGCATTCATGATATGCACGCTCTTAAGGCTGGGCAATTGGGGTATTAGTTGAAAGGGGTGTGTTCAAAAAAATAGCAGTGTCTACCTTTGACTGTACAAACTCAAAACTATTTTGTACAAACATTTGTTTTTTCTGGGATTTAGCAATCCTGTGAATCACTAAACTAATATTTAGTTGTATGACCACAGTTTTTTAAAACTGCTTGACATCTGTGTGGCATGGAGTCAACCAACTTGTGGCACCTCTCAGCTGTTATTCCACTCCATGATTCTTTAACAACATTCCACAATTCATTCACATTTCTTGGTTTTGCTTCAGAAACAGCATTTTTGATACCACCCCACCAGTTCTCAATTGGATTAAGGTCTGGAGATTGGGCTGGCCACTCCATAACATTAATTTTGTTGGTTTGGAACCAAGACTTTGCCCGTTTACTAGTGTGTTTTGGGTCATTGTCTTGTTGAAACAAACATTTCAAGGGCATGTCCTCTTCAGCATAGGGCAACATGACCTCTTCAAGTATTTTAACATATGCAAACTGATCCATGATCCCTGGTATGCGATAAATAGGCCCAACACCATAGTAGGAGAAACATGCCCATATCATGATGCTTGCACCTCCATGCTTCACTGTCTTCACTGTGTACTGTGGCTTGAATTCAGAGTTTGGGGGTCGTCTCACAAACTGCCTGTGGCCCTTGGACCCAAAAAGAACAATTTTACTCTCATCAGTCCACAAAATGTTCCTCCATTTCTCTTTAGGCCAGTTGATGTGTTCTTTGGCAAATTGTAACCTCTTCTGCACATGCCTTTTTTTAACAGAGGGACTTTGCGGGGATTCTTGAAAATAGATTAGCTTCACACAGACGTCTTCTAACTGTCACAGTACTTACAGGTAACTCCAGACTGTCTTTGATCATCCTGGAGGTGATCATTGGCTGAGCCTTTGCCATTCTGGTTATTCTTCTATCCATTTTGATGGTTGTCTTCCGTTTTCTTCCACGTCTCTCTGGTTTTGCTCTCCATTTTAAGGCATTGGAGATCATTTTAGCTGAACAGCCTATCATTTTTGCACCTCTTTATAGGTTTTCCTCTCCAATCAACTTTTAATCAAAGTACGCTGTTCTTCTGAACAATGTCTTGAACGACCCATTTTCCTCAGCTTTCAAATGCATGTTCAACAAGTGTTGGCTTCATCCTTAAATAGGGGCCACCTGATTCACACCAGTTTCTTCACAAAATTGATGACCTCAGTGATTGAATGCCACACTGCTATTTTTTTGAACACACCCCTTTCAACTAATTAAACTAATTGCCCAATTGCACAGCCTTAAGAGCGTGCATATCATGAATGCTGGGTCTCATTTGTTTTCTGAGAATCTACTGAACCTACTGGTAACTTGTTTGCCACGTAGCAATAAAAAAATATACTAAAAACCTTGATTATTCTGGTTAGTCACATTGTACTGCTATTATTTTGAACAATACTGTATGTGTGTGTATATATATATATATATATACACACACATACAGTATTGTTCAAAATAATAGCAGTACAATGTGACTCTCAAAAAATTAGCATATCATGAAAAGGTTCGCTAAACAAGCTATTAACCTAATCATCTGAATCAACTAATTAACTCTAAACACCTGCAAAAGATTCCTGAGGCTTTTAAAAACTCCCAGCCTGGTTCATTACTCAAAACCGCAATCATGGGTAAGACTGCCGACCTGACTGCTGTCCAGAAGGCCATCATTGACACCCTCAAGCGAGAGGGTAAGACACAGACAGAAGTTTCTGAACAAATAGGCTGTTCCCAGAGTGCTGTATCGAGGCACCTCAGTGGGAAGTCTGTGGGAAGGAAAAATTGTGGCAAAAAACGCTGCACAACGAGAAGAGGTGACCGGACCCTGAGGAAGATTGTGGAGAAGGACCGATTCCAGACCTTGGGGGACCTGCGGAAGCAGTGGACTGAGTCTGGAGTAGAAACATCCAGAGCTGTCGTGCACAGGCGTGTGCAGGAAATGGGCTACAGGTGCCGCATTCCCCAGGTCAAGCCACAGGCCAAGCGCCTGACCTGGGCTACAGAGAAGCAGCACTGGACTGTCGCTCAAATTTTGCATGTCATTCGCACTTCAAGGTGCCAGAGTCTGGAGGAAGACTGGGGAGAAGGAAATGCCAAAATGCCTGAGGTCCAGTGTCAAGTACCCACAGTCAGTGATGGTCTGGGGTGCCATGTCAGCTGCTGGTGTTGGTCCACTGTGTTTTATCAAGGGCAGGGTCAATGCATCTAGCTATCAGGAGATTTTGGAGCACTTCATGCTTCCATCTGCTGAAAAGCTTTATGGAGATGAAGATTTCGTTTTTCAGCACGACCAGGCACCTGCTCACAGTGCAAAAACCACTGGTAAATGGTTTACTGACCATGGTATTACTGTGCTCAATTGGCCTGCCAACTCTCCTGACCTGAACCCCATAGAGAATCTGTGGGATATTGTGAAGAGAAAGTTGAGAGACGCAAGACCCAACACTCTGGATGAGCTTAAGGCCGCTATCGAAGCATCCTGGGCCTCCATAACACCTCAGCAGTGCCACAAGCTGATTGCCTCCATGCCACGCCGCATTGAAGCAATCATTTCTGCAAAATGATTCCCGACCAAGTATTGAGTGCATAACTGAACATAATTATTTGAAGGTTGACTTTTTTTTAATTAAAAACACTTTTCTTTTATTGTTCGGATGAAATATGGTAATTTTTTGAGATAGGAATTTTGGGTTTTTATGAGCTGTATGCCAAAATCATCAGTATTAAAACAATAAAAGACCTGAAATATTTCAGTTGGTGTGCAATGAATCTAAAATATATGAAAGTTAAATTTTTATCATTACATTATGGAAAATAATTAACTTTTAACACAATATGCTAATTTTTTGAGAAGGACCTGTATATGTATATATGTGTATGTGTGTATATAAATATAAATATAAATATATATATATATATATATATATATATATATATATATATATATATATATTGGGACAGTATGGAAAAAGGAAAGAAGTGATTTCTAAATTTACTTTGACTTGTATTTCATTGCAGACAATTTGAACAAAAAATATTTCATGTTTTGTCTGGCCAACTTCGTCATTTGTAAATATGCATAATTTCCTGTAATTCAGACCTGCAAAACATTTAAAAAAGTTGGGACAGGAGCAATTTAGGGCTAGTAATGAGGTAAAATGGTCAAATAATGATGTGATTTGAAACAGGTGATGTCAACAGGTGATTGTAATTATGATTTTGGTACAAAAAAAGCATCCAAGAAAGGTCTAATCCTTTAGGAGCAAAGATCGGCCGAGGATCGCCAGTTTGCCAACAAATACGTGAGAAAATTATTGAAATGTTTAAAAACAATGTTCCTCAAAGAAAGATAGGAAGAGATTTGGATATTTCACACTGAACAGTGCATAACATAATTAAAAGATTCAAGGAATCTGGAGGAATTTCAGTGCGTAAAGGACAAGGGCGCACGCCTAAGCTGAACAACTGTGATCTCCAATCCCTCAGGCGGCACTGCATCAAGAATCGTCATTCATCTATAAGCAATATCACCACATGGGCTCAAGACTACTTTGGCAAACCTTTTTCAAGTACCACAATACGTAGTTATATCCACAAATGCCAGTTAAAACTGTACTGTGCCAAAAGGAAGCCCTATGTTAACAGTGTCCAGAAGCACCGTCGACTTCTCTGGGGTCGGAGGCATTTAGGATGGACCATCACACAGTGGAAACGTGTACTGTGGTCAGATGAATCAGTATTTCAGGTATTTTTTGGGAGGAATGGACGCCGTGTGCTCCGGACCAAAGAAGAAAAGGATAATCCAGACAACAAGTCCAAAAGCCAGGGTCTGTCATGGTATGGGGTTGTGTCAGTGCGCTTGGCAATGGTAACTTGCACTTCTGTGAAGGCACCTGTAACGATGTTCGTTGGTGGAAGGAAGAAGGCGGGAACCGGCGAACGTTCAAACAGATTTTAATCAAAAATAAATAAACAAAACAAAAGTAAATAGCGGGCAGCCCCTCACGGACGACTGCCCGCAAACACACACACACATAATAAAACGTGGGCAGCCCCTCGCGGACGACTGCCCACCAACATAACAAACGTAAACAAAATATAACATAAAATCCAGGCCTGGTCCTCTCTCGACTTCCGCTGCCTTCGCTCCTCCTTTTATGCTCCCGTCCCTCGGCGAGAGCGAGACCGGTGTGACGCGCAGCTGGCACTCATTATCACTCGTCACCGGTCCGCTCTCGCGGTCCCTCGCCCCGCTGCTTGCCACATACCCCCATCGCCCCTCGCAGGCCGGGGGGCACTCCCGAGACTGCGCTCTACTCCCCCTCTCCTGGGGCCGATCACGGCGGCCGCGGCACCTGGGGGTAAGGACAGAGAGGCGAGAGAAATGAAGACGGGAGCACGAGGAGCGACAGAACGAGAGAGGGGAGAGAGGAAAAAAAAAAAATTCTGGTCCGGCTCCCTGACACACTGCCGCTCGGTCCTCAGCCAGCTGAGAGGCTCTTACTCGCGGTGCCATGCGATGGTACTGGGCGCTCGATGGGCGGCTCGATCCTCCTCCGCCCCTGGCGGCCGGCGGTGGCTCCTCCGCTGAGGGCAGCCGGCAGCGAGTCCCGCGCTCCTGCTCCTCCCCATCATGGCGGATGGCAGCAGGCTCCGGCCCACGGCGAACGCCGGTGACTCCTCCGCTCCCTCAGGACGGCCGCCACCCCACCTCGACCCAGGCGCGGCAGCGAGCTCTCCGTCCACCGATCTTCCTCGCTCCAGCACCACCGCCTCGGGCAGCCACTCGCGGTCTTTCCTCATCCGCGCTGCCCGAACTCCTCAGCACCGCGATCCCCCTCAGCAGCGAGGGCTCTTCGACAGCATGTCCCTCCTTCCTCCCGGGTTTCGGCACCAGTGTAACGAAGCTCGTGGAAGGAAGAAGGCGGGAACCGGCGTTCATTCAAAAATACTTTAATAAAAATAAATAAACAAAACAAAAGTAAACCGCGTGCAGCCCCTCACGGACGACTGCCCGCACACACATACCAAAACATAAACAAAACTCAACATAAACTCCAGGCCTGGTCCTCTCTCCTCCTCTCCTGAACTCGCCCGTCCTTTTATGTCTCCGAGCTCCCTCATGAGAGGACTTCGAGACCGGTGTGCCTCGCTACAGGTGACGTTCATTAACACTCACACACCGGTCTCCACTCGCTCCTCCCATGTCGCTCGTTCGTCCACCTCGCCACAGCACCATTAATGCTGAAAAGTACATAGAGATTTTGGAGCATAATATGCTGCCTTCAAGAAGACATCTTTTCCAGGGACTTCCATGCATATTTCAACAAGACAATGCAGAACCACATTCTGCGCACTTTACAAAGTCCTGGCTGCGGAGGAAGAGGGTACGGGCACTTGACTGGCCTATCTGCAGTACCGACCTGTCTCCAATAGAGAATGTGTGCCGTATTTTGAAGCGCAAAATGCGACAACGAAGACCCCGTACTGTTGCCCACCTTAAAACTTGTTTACAGGAAGAATGGGACTAAATTACACCTGAAACACTTCATCACTTGGTGTCTTCAGTCCCTAAACGTCTTTTAAGGGTTGTGAAAAGGAATGGAAACATTACAAAGTGGTAAATGCTTTACTGTCCAAACTTTTTTTTTAAATGTGTTGCAGGTCTGAATGACAGCAAAGGATGCATATTTACAAATTACATGAAGTTGACCAGACAAAACATGAAATATTTTTTGTTCATATTGTCTGCAATGAAATACAAGTCAAAGTAAATTTAGAAATCACTTCTTTTTTTTTGCGTTTTCCACACTGTCCAAACTTTTTCTGATTTGGGGTTGTATTTGAACACCCTGCTATTTTGCAAGTTCTCCCACTTGGAAATTATGGAGGGGTCTGAAATTATCATCGTAGGTGCATGTCCGCTGTGAGAGACATAAGCTAAAAAAAAAAAAAAATCCAGAAATCACAATATATGATTTTTTAGCTATTTATGTGAATAATACAGCTGCAAATAAGTATTTGAACGCCTGTCTATCAGCTAGAATTCTGACCCTCAAAAGACCTATTAGTCTACCTTTAAAATGTCCACCTCCACTCCATTTATTATCCTAAATTAGATGCACCTGTTTGCGGTCGTTAGCTGCATAAAGACACCGGTCCACCCCATACAATCAGTAAGAATCCAACTTCTAACATGGCCAAGACCAAAGAGCTGTCCAAAGACAGTATAGACAAAATTTGTACACTTCCACAAGGCTGGAAAGGGCTACAAGGAAATTGCCAAGCAGCTTGATGAAAAAAGGTCCACTGTTGGAGCAATCATTCGAAAATGGAAGGAGCTAAACATGACTGTCAATCTCCCTCGGGCTGGGGCTCCATGCAAGATCTCACCTCGTGGGGTCTCAATTATCCTAAGAAAGGTGAGAAATCAGCCCAGAACTACACGGGAGGAGCTGGTCAATGACCTGAAAAGAGCTGGGACCACCGTTTCCAAGGTTACTGCTGACAATACACTAAGACGTCATGGTTTGAAATCATGCATGGCTTGGAAGGTCCCCCTGCTTAAACCAGCACATGTCCAAGCCAGTTTTAAGTTTGCCAATGACCTTTTGGATTATCCAGAGGAGTCATGGGAGAAAGTCATGTTGTCAGATGAGACCAAAATAGAACTTTTTGGTTATAATTCCACTAAATGTGTTTGGAGGAAGAAGATTGATGAGTACCATCTCAAGAACACCATCCTTACTGTGAAGCATGGGGGTGGTAGCATCATGCTTTGGGGGTGTTTTTCTGCACATGGGACAGGGTGACTGCACTGTATTAAGGAGAGGTTGACCGGGGCCATGTATTGCGAGATTTTGGGGAACAACCTCCTTCCCTCAGTTAGAGTATTGAAGATGGGTCGAGGCTGGGTCTTCCAACATGACAATGACCCGAAGCACACAGCCAGGATAACCAAGGAGTGGCTCTGTAAGAAGCCAGTCTCCAGACCTAAACCCAATAGAGAATCGTTGGAGGGAGCTCAAACTCCGTGTTTCTCAGCGACAGGCCAGAAACCTGACTGATCTAGATAAGATCTGTGTGGAGGAGTGGGCCAAAATCCCTCCTGCAGTGTGTGCAAACCTGGTGAAAAACTACAGGAAACGTTTGACCTCTGTAATTGCAAACAAAGGCTACTATACCATATATTAATATTGATTTTCTCAGGTGTTCAAATACTTATTTGCAGCTGTATCATACACATAAATAGTTTTAAAAATCATACATTGAAATTTCTGGATTTTTTTTTTAGATTATGTCTCTCACAGTGGACATGCACATACGATGACGATTTCTAAGTGGGAGAACTTGCAATAAAGCAGGGTGTTCAAATACTTATTTTCCTCACTATATATATATATATATATATATATATATATATATATATATATATATATATATATATATATATATATATATTATATTATATTATATTGGCACATAATCTATGCATTGCAGAGCCACTAAATTCTTTATTGCATAAGTCCTTCTCTCGAGAAGAAAGCCAACAAGAGCGGAGCAAAAGCTCCCGATAGTGCATATACATGTTGGGGCAATTTTTTGAATGAACACAGTCAGCCCACTCGGGAGCCGACCATGCATGCTCTGCTCCCAAACAAACAACACATAAATCTTGTGTATCCCCACTCATAATGTAGCGAGGACACGCAATTCAACTGGCTGTTTGCTCGCCATTATATTCCTGTCTTTTATGTGTGTGTGTGTGTGTGTGTGTGTGTGTGTATATTTATTTAAAGTTGTTGTAACTAATCTTAAATATAGCTAATCTAATAATCTAATCTTAAATATAGCAATATTTTTTTTGTGGATCAGATTGTTATTAGTCAAGATCCATCTGCACATCCCTAATTAAAGCATTGTTCAAATCATCTGGAGTTTCATGAATGACGTCTGAAGTCTCTGCTCAAAATTACATTGTAAAATTGAAATGCTTGCCACTTGTTGATGTTTATAAATCTAAGCAAGGCTTTTTGGGAATGTGCTATATGAATCCCAGGGGTCATGCTATAGTAGGTACTTTTTCATGTTGGGGCAGAAATATGGCTGCAGTGCTCTTTAGCTCTGCCAGAGCATGGCCTAGAGCGGCCCTCTGTTCTGTCTGAAATGAAACTGTCTTGAACACAGTTTAAATCCTCCTTTGAAATAAATCCTTATCATCAATTTGATGTCAAGGTAAAGTGCCTGACATCACCTGACTCTCCTCATGTCTCCCACATTAATGGGTGTCTTTTTCAGGTTTTAGCTGCCAAACCGCTTCAGCCTGCCTCTCTCCCTCTGTTTATAGACCAGCATGAATAAATGATGAAATGATAATACACAGCAGCCGAACCTTTTTTCCCCTCTCCAAGAGACGACTCTGCAGGAGACCGGGGACTTGCCTGTATTAAAATGCATTAACAGTAAATCAGGTCAGGCCTCCACTGCCTGCTATAGTTTTTTTTTTCTCTCTTGCTTTCGAGGTGTGGGGCTGCAGGCAAACATCCCTGCTAGTATACATGGCTGAGATTGGGATTGAATCAAGGGAAAGCGGATGAGTATCCACAGAGATATCCGCACGCACATGCACACACACACACACACACACACACACACACACACACACACACACACACACACACACACACACACACACACACACACACACGCACACGCACAAACACACATACACACAGAAGTAACAGACCCAAAACTGATTCCTAGCATCTGGGGACGATGATATAGTAGCATAACAAAAAATGTTAGAGAGCAGATCTAGGCTGTATGATGGTGTACAGTATACTGTATAGTGTTCAATTTAGTTGTTTATGGTTGCCAAGTAACACTGAATTTTGCTGCACCAATGCACTTAAAGGCCAATTCACACTGCACCGACAGACAGTAACAAACGCTTCTGGCATGGAGCAGGTGCACTTAGCTGTGAGTGTGATGTCCAAATCCACTTTTGCTAGTTTACCGATGGAAAAAAACGGTCTGTATACCAGGCGCATGGTCCAAAAGGGTTGTACCTAGTCTCCTAATGAGTCGTGGGTGTGTTTTGGACGTAATCTCCTTTCCTTTAAAAGCCAGTTGCGCTTGCACCATGACATATTTGCTGTTTACATGGCGGAATTTGCGAGCAGAAAGACTGGGATTCAAGGAATCCTTTTATTTTTTATATTTAAAAATGTGTGTAAACAGCAGAGTGTAGGCAGCTGTGCCTAATACGCACTTTAAATAACACAAAAAAATTTTTTTGGTCAATGGCGCAGTCGTTTTCATTTGCCTCAAAATAGCAACACGGCAACTATACACCTGAACACACCTTGTTTTCAGACCAGCATGCCCATGGGCGAACAGATGTGCGTGAGTGCATTTGCTATTTAAACAACGTGGCTCTGGACGTGAAAACGATAACTGTCTCGAGCTGAAACTTGGGATGTGCTGATCCGATACTGCCATTATTTGCCGGATCGGGTATTGGTCAGACAGGACCGATCCAAATCCAATACTGTGCGTTTATACTGTGTTATTGTTAAGCACCAGTGCCCCAACAGAAGGCGGCTGCCAGTCATTCTCCATTCAGCTTTCAAACTGTGTGTCGCGTTCGGTTGCGACAGTCAACGCGATGAAACAATGATTTAATGTTCCTGTTATTATACTTGATCTGTAGATAACGGTCTATGGTTTCGAATAAAATGACTTCATCTTGCTGGAGTTTATTGCGGTTTTAAATCGTATTACTTTTTACCGGGTGTCTGTTAGATCACAACAGTGGACTATAAATTGTATTGTTCTTCACACTCTTTAAACTTAAAAATAAAGGCTAAATAAAATATTGCATAGTGGGGCTGCACAATTAATGCACACATTTCTAATCGTGATTACAATTATGGATGCCACAATTGCGTAATTGTTCAAAAAATTCCCTTTACAATATTCTGTATGCTTACGATGTGTTTTTTCTTTCTTTCTTTTTATAGGTTCAGGGTTTTTTCCCCGCCATTGTTTTAATTTTAGTTTTAGTATAACATAATACCATAGCCTACATTATTTTTTACTTTACTTTTAAATCAGACCAATGTATAGTTGACATTTGAGGCTTAAAGGGTTACTTCAGCGATTAGCATTAAGCTTTGTATCAGTAGAAACCCAGGAGTAAATTCAAATTATTGTACTTTCCCCCCTAATATGACCCTGAGACGAGAGAATTATATATTTTATTTCTAGAAAAATTCCTCCGATGACGCAAATATCGTCATTTTGCGTCATCAGAGTTTTTGTCCAGAGGCCAAAGACTACAACCAGCAGGAGGCGCTGTTTCCACATGTTTTCAACATCACACTCACAGCACTCGGCTCGGGGAGCTGCGGAGATTCATGTAAACGGAGCGATGGAGAGCAAAGTGAGTGTTTCAACTTTTCAAATGAATTCCTATGAAAGTTAAGCTTCCAAAGACATGAACTGAAAATGCGCAGACTGATCACGTGCTGTGAATGCAGCCGCAGCCGCGAATCCCGCGATTACCTCAGCTCGTGTGATGAATGTCACACGAGGCTCACTCACATTATATTGAACAGACACGTTCAGTTTTTAATTGTAGCGTCTCTAACTGAACTGATTTCATGAAAATGAACGCTGTGGGCAAGTAAACCATGTCGTGCCTAGCGTAGGGCAGCAAAGTGCATTCTGGGAATTGTTGTCTTTCATCCCCATGAGACAAAAATCTATTTTCTGTGTTTTCTCAGTCTAGAAGGCATCAACTTCAAAAATAATTTCACATTTCTACTACATTAATGACTGAGTTTAAATACAGATTCATCTTCCCAGCGCTGAAGTACCCCTTTAATGCTATAGAAAAGCAATATAAAAGTTTTTCAGGAAGAATGCAGTTGGTTCAAACAATGGTATAAACCTATTCAAAACATGATTCAGTGTAAATTGTTATAATCGTCATATAATAATTGCTATTACAATTTCAAGGGGATAATCAACAATTACGATTTGTCATAATTGTGCAGCCCTATTGCATAGAATCATATAGATACACTACGCATCGATATATCTTCCCATTGTGTTTTGAACTTTTCAATGCAGACGGAAAGCTGCGTGCTGTGACTGTTTCTTCAAGCTCATCATCCTTGCGCACGGGATGCACATAAGTGTTTTGTGCCGCTCTGTATCTGAGCCTTTCATATTATAATACTTTTTCACAATGATTATTAATAGCCTTTCTTGTTCTGCCCTATCTATAATATGTTGCTGCCTCATTGAAAAAGCTGCGCTATACATTTAAAATAAATGTCTTTACATTTTTTTTGTATATAGGCCCTATTTCTATAAATATATGTACGTATTTTTTCTGAATGTATTTTATAACAACGTGTAACATTTTACTAGATTTTTTTTTGATGTGATTAATTTATTGAAACATGCCTAATTGTGCAGACATAATATTTTGGCCAGGCTGTCATACATGCTGATTATTGTAGCGGACTCCCCTAATCAGATACACTCCAGTAATTGGCATCACTCCCTGTTCACGGACTACACTAACCAGAATCCCTCACTCACCTCACCTGGGCAGTATATACCAGTTCATACTGAATACCGGTATTTATTTTTGTTATGATAGGAATTTTTATTATACTGCAAAACCGGTGTATATTGCTTAAACAATGTTCGGAACGCGAAGCAGCGCAACATTGTTTGAGGGAGCCCTTTTCACTGTTGCAATGTGGTGAGGGCACTGTGGAGAATTCCAACAAAATGCAGCGCGCAAGAACGGTTTCTGCGCGGTGCTGCGCAATGAGTTTAACAACGCCCACCATATGATATCAGATACAGATCGGAGTGAGTGCGTTAAAGTTTTCAATGGTGCTCTAAAAAATAACCAGCACCGTGTATGCACACACATTTCATCACGTCTACTTCAAATGAAATATATATGCAAACAAGGACATTGATACAGCCGTACGTCTGATCATGACCGCGATGACATGATGGATTATTCTGATACACAGAAGACAATGTAGACTGACAATTCAAAGAAGAATGGGCAAAAAAACTATGCCTTTATTCTTTCTATGTTAAACTGACGTGTGTAATTTTTTTCAGAGTCAGTAGTGTTCTTAAATGTACCAAAAATATCCATAGACCTTGTTCTTCTGCTTTTCTCCCTCGTTCTTCCTTTTTTTCTCCGTGGTCATATTTTAATATTTGTATGTGTGTAATGAGTCTGTGTTTTATTGGTTGTCTCCCCACAGCATTATTTTGTGGGGCTTTGCAAACCTGCATTCATTCTAGTGTGGAATTTTTCTGCAATATTCACTCATCATGACCGTAAAATAGGGCAATGTACTATGTACTGCAGTATTTCCTCTCTCAATCAGTAGAAAATGAGGTTAACACCTGGTTGTGCATGGGTGAAAGAATATCGCCTTATACTGCCAAACCGGTATAATTTAGAAAAATACTGTGATATAAATTTTTGGTCATACCGCCCAGCACTACCTGACTTCCTTCAGTATTCACACTCGTGAAAACACTCCCTTCATCACCGCAGCTACACAAAATATACTATAATTCCTCCTCTTGTGTTTGGTCACCAACCTATAAAATGTAGGGTACGTTTACACGACAACAATGTACTAAAAACGAAACGCTGTTCCTTTGTGTTTTTCACGTACAGGAAAGTTTAGTGGTTTGTTCTTCTCAATATAACATACTATTATGTATATTTTATTCAACTTGTATAAAAAACAAATATCCCCTCTGGACATCGCTTTTGGCCACTACTGTATACTTGTACGGTTACCATGATATAAAATTATTCACACCGTCAAAATATATGGCAAATAATAATTTTGCCTTGCCACCCACCCACCCACTCATAGAAAGTATCTATTAGCTAACACCTGCTGAGATGTTTCAATTTGACAGCTTTCATATATATTTTTTTAATCCAAAAAAAGTCAGTGATGTGGGCTTGAATCACAGTAGCTCTTTTTCTCAGAGTAAAGGGCGCCTTTGGCTGCTGCCCAGCTGAGAATATTGAAAATACAACCGTCTTTTGGATGACTGGCTGTATAAAGATAAAGAACAGAGATTACTTTTCAATTAGCTGCCGGCGCAGATTCACAGTATGACCATGCATTCATAGCTTTTCATTAGCAAGCAACGGTGAAAACGGTCCTCTCTGCACATGCCTGAC
Organism: Gobiocypris rarus; assembly: GCA_023029165.1. NCBI lineage: Eukaryota > Metazoa > Chordata > Actinopteri > Cypriniformes > Gobionidae > Gobiocypris > Gobiocypris rarus. Next base: position 18,012,223 of record CM040920.1, read on the forward strand.
TAATCCTAGAGGGCTGAGATAGGACCATCACTCCAAATCACATCGGCTGTTCGTCTTCCTGTCCTCAAACAGCTGCTGTCATGCAATAATAATCTGACATTCAATTAAGCTTGAAATCATTTAGTGAGCTAATTAAGAAGGAGAGAGGTAGGGGTGTTAATCTGTCGCTAAATCATTAGGGTGTAAAAACACTGCTGTAGCCACATTAAACAAATAAAACACCAGTCAGTGCTCTTTTATTTGGGTTGTATTTATGTTAGCCATGAAACCTCTTTTAACAATTCTACTGTAAACTTTGTGCCTCAATCCTGTACCAAACTGTAGTGCATCTTGAAACCTGGTTTACTATACTATATATTTTACTATACTATACTATACTATACTATACTATACTATACTATACTATACTATACTATACTATACTATAGTTTTCCCTAGCTAATTTATTACTGTGAAGTAAGTGGAAAAATCCATAACAAAGATATATGTCGGTAAGGAACTATTTCTCCCACTGATGACCAATCGCTCACATGGTGATGAATGAGCTTTGCATCTGTTGGTTTCATGGGGTTGATAGTTTTCTCTCAGATGCCACTATGACGTCTCCCAGCTTGCTTTGTTCTTTTAATCACCTTCCCCCACCATTTGTTCTTGCAATGATTGATAACAAGACGCAGTCATGGCTTATGAGTTTTGAGATTTAAATTCATTCATAGCATATTCATGTGTATTCAAATCTCTGTAAAATTGTCAGGGGATATTGATCCGTTTCCCGCATTGTCATGATTCTGTATTAGCAGCAATGAGAGTCAACAGCAAATGGTCTGCAATGTCTTTTGCCTGTGAAACTGTGACCCTCATTTTCAGAACGAATTGGCTGTGAGCAAAGCAAAATTTACTTTTGCATTAAATATTCTGCTGTCTAAATGAAGGCCAATAAATGTCAACATGCATTATTCAAAATCTAGCAAAGGTAATGAATATGGATTACAGGTAGTGCATTGCAGAATTTTCTTTTCATACATTTTGGATATGATGAAACTATGTGTATGATAAAACTAAAATTAAGCAAGCACGGATATGCATTATAAACCTAAATATTATGTAATTAATCCAAATTATGTATTATTTATGCATGTGTGTATGTATGTATGTATGTATGTATTTATGGATATATGGATGGATGGACGGCTAGGTCATAGCATCTCCAAAACTGCAGCTCTTGTGGGGTGTTTCTGGTCTGAAGTGGTCAGTAGCTATCAGAAGAGGTCCAAGGAAGAAACAGTGGTAACCCGGTGACTGCGTCATGGGTGGCCGAGGCTCATTGATGCACATGGGTGGCCGAGGCTCATTGATGCACATGGGTGGCCGAGGCTCATTGATGCACATGGGGAGCAAAGGCAGGCCCGTGTGGTCCGATCAAACAGACAAGCTACTGTAGCTCAAATTGTTCAGGAAGTTAATGCTGGTTCTGATTAGAGGTCGACCGACAGTGGTTTTTACAGATACCGATAACTAGGTTGGCACGCATTTGCTGATAACCGATTAAAAACCGATAGTTTTTAAAATGGAAACTGTAATAAAAAATAAATAAATTAATAAAACCATAACACTAAGCAAAACAATGCTGAAACCATGAAAATGTGCTAAATGAAATACATATGTAAATAATACAGAAAATAGTTTAAAGATTAAAATATTATAAATAAATGTTTCTTTAGCCACAACCTAAACATGTAAATTTTATAGGTAACACTTTGTAAGTCCCATTTGTTAACATGGATGTATTAGCTAGCTTACATGAACGATATGCATTATGTAATAGACATTTCACAGCATGTATTAATATTTGAGCAATACAGTTATACCTTGATCATTCATGTTAGTTCATAGTGCATTAACTAAGGTTAACAGATCAAAATAAAAGTTAAAACTCAATTTAAAAATGTATACAGTTACAGTACATCTACAGCATTTATTAACCTTATTTAATGTTACAAATGGAATTTTATTGTAAAGTGTTACTATTTCATATAAATCCAAACAGCCATGCTTTTTTAGAATACTTGAAGATTATCTAATCAAAATAACATATGTATTGAAATCGAATGCGTTTCTGATGTTTATATTTCTGTCGGCTGCATGACGATACAGTTTGCTCGTCACTAGTTGTTACATTGTTTTCCCTGCTTGAGGTACTGCTAATGTTAGCGTCCTCTCAGCCTCGATGACAAAGTACATACACACTGCTGTTCTTTACCTGCTAATGCAGCATTTAGTCAACAAATTAATTACTTTCTAAAGATTTGGCAACATGTACTGAAGTGTTCTGTTTTAAAGGAACCCTCCACCGTTTTTAGAAATAGGGCTTATTCAGCATCTTTCCTACTTTTAGATATGTGGGCAAATGGGTTTTGGTCTCAGTGCATGCATTGTTTGAGTTTGCAGAACAAGCCGTTTGCAGATTCTGGGGAATGTGATGTCACATTTCACAGGCCCTGCCCAGGAGTGTTAATTGACACTGCCGTATTAGCATAGACCCCGCCCTCAGAGAGCAGTACACAGTCGGCCATGTTTATCTCCTCGCCAGAACATTAACAGCAGCATTCAAGTAAGAAATGTGTCCTTAATAAAGCTACAAGTTATTCAGTCATGAGCAGTGAGTGATTTTCTGCTTTTCTTCTGTTGTTTGATTCGTATTAACAGCAGATACAGTTAAACTGCTTTCACTTTTGTAACATCACACAGATCTAATATACACAAAGGATTTCTGTAACTTACTTGCTGCATATGTGACCAGACATAACCAACTGTTTTCATGTGAGCTTTGTGTGTTTCTAACATAACCTTGTGTGCATTTGACTGTAGGGTTGTGCCGATGGACGATATCATCGTCCATCGTGATGGCTGACCAACATCACGATGGAGCGCCACCATCGTGATGCCACGCCCCCCGTTGCGAGTGCGACACACACTAATCCTCTTCTATAGTTACACTAAAAACTTTGCAGGGATTGCTCTGTAAATTAAATTGAGAGTATAACTAAAGCATATCTTTTAAATACTGTATTCAATCCCAGATATATAGCCTACATTTTTAAATAATCCATTTCATAAGCATGCATGTTTATTTTAGCACTTCTGTCAGTGAAACAACACTACAGCCTGTAAAACATTTAAACAATTATCAGTTAATAATGGTAACATAAAGATTAAGACAATTAAATATTAGTTTTAAAAAAGTTTTATTTCCCCACAAAGATGCGTCAGCTTTGAGATGAATGTGGGACACCTTTGAGAGAGAGAGAGATAAATATATATATAGAGAGAGAAGACATCTTTGTCTTCATGTTTTCTCCTGATGTTGCAAAGCAACACGTGTTGTAAAACGTCTGAAGAGCGAATTTTATCTTCCACAGGGTCAAGACATTTAGGCTATGTTTGATTATGCACTGCCAGAGAAAACCAGAGCGGTGTGTGTGTGTGTGTGGGCTCAGCCTCCTCTCTCATTCGGCATGAATACATATGTTTTCATGGCTTCGATGTAACTGCAAATTTATTTCCTTTGAAAACAATTCTTTGTGCTTCTGTCCTGTGGTAATATATTCACGCACAACAGCATTCACATACAAAACACGGGGATAATAACGAAATTATAGTTTTAAATAGAAAATAGTATTTATGTAAGGAGGTATATTAAAATAAAAAGTGCACAACTCTTTACTTTGTTTCCCCTCACGTGCAACCTAGCGCGGGTGAGTCCTTATTTGGGTTAGCAAAACAACAAAATAGAAAATAGTATTCATGTAAAGAGATAAAATAGAGATATAGTAAATTATATTTTTTTTATTAAAAAAAAAATTAAAAAACGACGATATCATCGTCCATCGCGATGTTTTACTGTAAACATCGGGTGTGTGTGCTCAAGTTGAGAGTGAAAAGGCTTTAAAATGCATGCAGATAATATTTCATGATGATGAAGACGTCACTGCAATGTCACGTTAGCATTTCTGCGACAGAGATGAAACAAACAGATATCAGGCTTGTTCGACTTGATGCAGTGATGCGCAGACCTATCGGCAGCTGACTTGAAGCAGTGCATGCCGGTTAAAAATTATGTCTGACTTGAGCAAGAGGGTAATCCAGCCCCCGGAAAGCATACCTTCCATAGGGGTAAGCCATTGCTAACCAAGCCATCACCTGCTGTTAGCATCCCATTGACTCCCATTCATTTTGGCGTCACTTTGACAGCGAATAACTTTACATCTGAGGCGTTTGAAGACTCCATTTGACCATTGTTTATTTCTAAAGAAACACGGCAATGTATAAAAGACTCCATTACCTTGTATCTTACACTATCGCCCCGTAGAAGCCGTTTTTGTAAAAAATTGGCTAACGATTGTGTCATAACGACGCGACTCTCATTGCATAGTAGAGAAATTACTGTATAGACAGGAGGAGAAGCTCGAAGACAATCTTTTACTGTCTATGAGGCAATCGGGGGGACGTGGAGGCATAAAGTCTGATAAACACAAGGGAGAGGCATGGGGAGAAGCCCATAGAGAGCCAAAAGCAATGGAACAAAATATATTTAAAAAAACGTGAATCAGATTTTACTTTCCACAACTACTAGAGGACTTACAACAGTCAGACAGGTTGCTCACGTCACATCTACGTCGTCAAGCTCAGTCTGAGGCTGCGCAGTACGCTCAGCCATCAGGAAGTGAGTGCTTCTAACTGACTTCACTTTCCCCCGTCGAAGCCTATGGGGTTGCTGTGTCCATTTATTTTACTGTCGGACTTGAGGCAGCGCCGACAGCACATGACTGACGTATGTCAACAAAGTACCGCAGGAGCAATTCGAGAGCAGCTGGCTAATACAGCAAGTGCAGCTTCTCAAGAGCAGCTTCGCCAGGCTGCACGAGCTCTGATGATGACACAGCTGTTCCACGATTGGCCGGATTCACCGCATGGCGGCAATCACGTGTGTTTCGTATTTATTCCAAAACCTTTAGTTCCACTAATGCTCACAAATAATTTTTTTATAACTGTAAAACCTCTTTTCATATTGCTGCGATGTTATATTGTAATGTTTATCAAAATAAAATTGATAAATAAATGTAGACCCCACTTCACTGATAGTGTATGCTTATGTTGAACTTTATTCTTGTACAAACAGATTTTAAGCAGTATAGCTACATAAAGTATTGAATGAAAATGTGTGTTAAAGTATGCAAAGAAAGTGAGAGCATCACTACAGGAAGCAGAAACTGTCCGACTTCATGTCTCCGTTTGTTGCTCCTCCTCACAGATCGGATGGTTCAGTTTTCATTCGCGTTTTCACTGGTGTTCACGGGCTGTGGAGGCTCCGCCCTCTGGGGTGGGGAGCAGCAGCTCATTTGCATTTGAACGAGAAAATTGGCATTTTCAAAATGGGATATTAAATGATCTGTTAGGGATTTTGACCTGAAACTTCACAGGCACACTCTGGGGACACCTGAGACCTATATCTTGTAAAAAGGGGCATAATAGGTGCCCTTTAAAAAAGGTTGCCATCCACTTGTAGATTGAGTCCATCAACACACCCAAAGCTTGCATAATCCTATATCCTGGGTCAACATTTAATTCCAACCCAGGCTCATTGGAAATACGTGACCCTGCCTACATTTTTGCAAACCCTGAAATATGTACCTCCAGGTACGTTTCCCTGCACTTTTCGGGTGAAACGTCCACTAGAGGCGATAAGTGGTATCAGTTTTTCTCAACCCCTTCCCTAAACCTAACCATTTGTGTATTTAAAAAAACAGGATATGACAGGCAGATACCACTGCAGTCACAATTTATTTAAAAAGTACAAATATTCCAAGTGTTTCGAGGCCAAATGATTGCTTTTTGTGAAGAAAATCCCCAAAAGCGATCAGTGTTGAGTCCACCCGCCGAAGATCATATTTGAAAATTGGGACCCACTTTATATTAGGTGGCCTTAACTACCATGTACTAACATTTGAATTAATAATTTGATACATTGCACTTATTGTGTACATACATTTTTTTACATTGTACTTACATTTTTAAAAATACCTTAATGTAATTACATCTGTAATTAATTTCTGTAGTTACATTTGTAATTACACTGTTGACACTTCCCTTGTACCTAACCCTACCCTTAAACTTACCCATACCACCACACCTGTCGCTAACTTTACCCATATCCCACCTCAATATCAGCAAAGGTGTTTTGCAATACAATATGAACACAGTAAGTACATTGTACTTAATTTTTGATGTAAGTAGATAGTAGTTAAGGCCACCTAATATAAAGTGGGGCCGAAAATTGCAGCTGTTACATTAGCTTTTACAGCATTGGCTGTCGTATGTCTCGTGACCAATTGCGTCATTACGTCAGCTTTGATTGTAAAATGCCATTGGCTCTTGTGTGTCTCATGACCGACCGCATCACGCTCAAGAGTTGTGTATTATTTGAATGAAATATAAACGAGTGGAGGGTGTTTACACGGAGCGGCGGATTGGATCATCATTTCAGCGATTAAAACATTAAGATCAACTCTGTTCTTCACATGAAGATATCGTATGACTTTAGAAGACTTGGAATGCAACATGATTTAATACTTTTACACTGTTTTGGTCAGTTTTTGCAATAAATACCTGTGACTGTAATTTTATTTGTCTGTTATGTGTTTTATTGTTGAGAAGTGGTTAGGTTTAGGGTAAGAGTGGGGTTAGTTGCTCCAAAATATAGAAGTAGCCTTTAAATATTCATAAAATCATGTCTACTTTTACAAATGCAAAGAATTAAATGTATTTCAATAGGAATTAAAATTTGTGCTTACACCACGTTTTTCTTGAATTGTGCAGGTAAACGTACTTGGAGGTACATATTTCAGGGTTTGCAAAAATGTAGGCAGAGTCACGTATTTCCAATGAGCCTGGGTTGTTTCATTCAGTAACGTTAGGCAGTTTTGATTACCGTATTGTTCTGAACATAAGACGACCCTGTTTATAAGACAACCCGCCTTTTTCCAAGATGTACCTTTTGGAAAAGGGCTTTTTGAAGAACAAATCTTGTATTTAGAAAAATGTATTGAGGTAAATACTGGTAAAATGTACAAATGATCACAGTTAAAAATAAACACTTTTTGGCATAACAAAAAAATAACCTGTAGCCCATCTGAATTATATAACAATTGTTGTGGGTGTATTATAAACATGTAAAGTCTAGACCCTGACTATAGGACAAACCAGTTTTTTTCAGATATATTTCTAAATCTTCTATTTAGAGCAATAAAGTATTAGCTTTTTAATGATCGCGTTATTTTCCATATGTACATGATGATTTATGCCTTCACTTGTTTCTGCTTCTTCGCCTGTGTATTGATCGGGAGATTCTGTACTCTTTCGGAAGATGCGAAATAGCGCCCCCTGCCGTATAACAGTGAAAACACAGAAAGCTGGACATTTCCGTCAGTGGTGGGAAAGAGTTAAAGAAACTCATAAATTTATATATAACTCTCTGGCAAAGTTTGTGAAACTCGATAATATAAAGAAAATGGAGAGCAAATCTTCTGAATTTTTAGGCTTATCTTTGAGTGAGGAATTGGGGCAATATTTCCCTTGCTGGTGGTGGTATCAGTCAGAGTCGCAGGCCTAGTACCTGATGGCAATCATCAGCCGTTCACCTCTCTCTCTCTCTCTCTCTCTCTCTCTCTCTCTCTCTCTCTCTCTCTCTCGCTTTCTCTCGCTCTCTCTCACACACACACAGAATCTGGAAAGTCCCCAGAGAGAAACAGAGAATTCTTTTTCTCTCTTCCACACCCACATTGACATTTCCAATATCCCCTACCAATAGAGCAGCAGCCTGTATTATTTGTTTATTTTTCATCCCTGTATTATTCCCTCATTTTGGCTCATTGTTTCCCAGACCAATTTCCAAGTGGGTTATTGTCGCTCATTGTGAGTACCATTCATTAGTTTGCACCAAACAGCAGAGGCTTATTGAATTGTAGATCTATTCTGGTGATGGAAGAAATATTCCTTCGAAACAGGCACTTGTCACTCATATCTTTATTACCTTCAATAAACCTCAGCCGTAACTTGTTTCCAGACTTCCTGGGCCGTTTCGGAGGCATGCGGTTTCTTTGCAGTAATGCCATTTTGTGTGATTGGAAGCAGCAGGAATCTGTCCTATAACCTCTAATTAGCTCAGCACTTGTGTGAAGGCGATACACTCACCTCAGAAGGTCTATTTAAATGACTGGTGATTAGCAACAGTGATGCTGCTCTTGTAGAGCTTCAGCTGCCTGCTCTATTACCCAGAGATCAGGGAAGACCCTAATGTACAAATGCAAAGGCATTTGATCTGTGTTGTGTTGAGTGGGAAAATAACAATAGATCCTGACATTGCTTTGAGAATAGCTCATACCAAAAACATATATGTATGCAACAGCATTATAGAGTGGTGCAGGAAAGACGTCAGTCTAATTCTCCGCTGGTTCCTTTTTCATATGGGGTTTTATAATGGCATTTTCAGATTTATGTGTAAAATAAAGCCTGTGGTAAACATAACCTGACTAAATACTTTTGACGTTTTGTTCTACAAAGTTAACTGCACAATCACACCAAGCTGTCTTATTTACTTATTCTAAAAGTACATTTTCAAAAATGAACATAACGGCTTTAAAACTGCGTCAAAGTATAGCCAAGTTATGTTATTTTACACATAAATGGAAAAACCCTTTATAAAACCCCCTAGGAATATCTCGAAGGAACCAGCGGCGAATTAATCTTTCAGGTTCTGTTGTCACACCTACACCACTCTAATGTTGTAAACAAAGCAAAAATTGTTGATTTAAACAAAAAAATTATATCTATGCTTTAGTCAATGTATCCTCCTGTGAGCTTTTTATTTTTCTATGCGTTACTTATAGCTGTAGTTTGCCCTGTTTTGCCAAATAATTTTGTTAAATACCTTTACTAAGTTTAGTGTATGTTTTTTTTCTAATATTTAAAAAGTATATAAAATGTTTTCCCCATATTTTGATGGTTTAATCAAACTAAAAATATCCCCTCCAGCCATTACTTTTGGTTACTTCTGTATGTCATTATTAGAATAAAAACAAAACTGCAACTATCAAAGCCATTAAGGAAGCTAACCAAAACTACACTCCTATGTATTTGAAAATAGAGTTAAAATAAAAATACATTTAAGAATGCAAAACTTGATGCACAAATGGTAGCTTTTTTTTGGAGAATACAAAAGATGATATTTTAATACATTTTAACAATGAAATTAATCCCATACAATGAAAGTCAGTGGGGACCAATGGTGTTTTGCAACATCTTCAAAATATCATTTTTTTGGAACAACATGATGGTGAGTAAATACATGTTCATTTAGAAGTGATCCTTTTAATGTTTAAAAAATTGCCTTTCGCATTTTGTTAATGGGCTGCTTTTCATGTTTGACCACTTTGAAATACAGAAACCATTGAGAAATGTACATAATATCTAACCATCATGTGTTCCTAAGAGTTTATACTCATGAAAGCATAGCACGTACCATACTGTCATATTTCCCCTACTCTGCTTCTTTAGAAGAGAAGTGAAATCAACAGTGCAGAAACATCATTAATTCAACTGCTGAGAAATATGAAAAACATAAGGTCTGCAATGTCAAGTGCTTTGAAAGCTGTGAACTTGCGTAAGGTCTTTGCATGTCTCTCGTTAGGGTAATGTAGGGAGTGTGCATGGTGTGTAGAGAGGATTTAATGAAACCCCATGACGCAATAGCAGTAAAACAAAAAAATTCAGTTCAGTTTAGATACTTCAATTTTAGGTTGTAGAATAATCACAGTATTCTGTTAAATATTCACTATTATTACATCTTTATTTTATCATTCAGAAACCATTGTATGCAATTCATTTTGTGCACCAAGTAGGCAAAATTAAGTTGTCAAATCCTTTTTTGAAGTTATCAAAGCATATTCATTACTGACCTGATTCATGAATCTCTTGGGATATTTTGAGTGCAATTACCTTCCCATCTGGACAGATATTCTGTAACTTTTTATTCAAGTAGATTATTTCCCATGGCCTTCAGAGATGATATAGGTGTTTGTTCCCCAATTTCCCTAACATTTTTTTAATTGGGCCGAACTTTAAGCCACCTAACATACATTTAAAAAAAAGAATTCTCATGCAGTTTATTTTCATGCTGTTCTATTTATCACGTGACACTTGAAAATAATTAATATATTGATGTTTACATAAGTTAGTGCTTTGGGTATGATGGAAGATGAATATTTGTACTGTATAAATATAGTATTGTTCATTGTTATTTCATGTCCATTCTGAAGAGATTAACTCTTTTATATATATATATATATAATATATATATATATATATATATATATATATATATATATATATATATATATATATATATATATATATATATATATATATATATATATATAAAAGAGTTAATCATGTCCATTCTGAAGAGATTAACTCTTTTATATATATATATATAATATATATATATATATATATATATATATATATATATATATATATATATATATATATATATATATATATATATATATATTTTATATATATATATATATATAAAAGAGTTAATCATGTCCATTCTGAAGAGATTAACTCTTTTATATATATATATATATAATATATATATATATATATATATATATATATATATATATATATATATATATATATATATATATATATATATTTTATATATATATATATATATAAAAGAGTTAATCATGTCCATTCTGAAGAGATTAACTCTTTTATATATATATATATATATATATATATATATATATAATATATATATATATATATATATATATATATATATATATATATATATATATATATATATATATATATATATATATATATATATATATTTTATATATATATATATATATATATATATATATATATATATATATATATAAAAGAGTTAATCTCTTCAGAATGGACATGAAATAACAATGAACAATACTATATTTATACAGTACAAATATTCATCTTCCATCATACCCAAAGCACTAACTTATGTAAACATCAATATGTATATATATATAGGGTCAGTATTGCCAATACCAATACCAATACGATACTTTTTACTTAAATTTTTTTTTTTATCATTACATTATGGAAAAGAATTAACTTTTATCACAATATGCTATTTTTTTGAGAAGGACCTGTATAATGAACGTAAAGGAGAGATATTTAAATTAAAATATCGATTAAATTACAACTAGGGCTGAAACGATTCCTCGAGTTACTCGAATTGAAAAAATCCTTGAGGCAAAATCATCTGCATCGACGCTTCATTTAGTTCATTTAACTACACACGGATGTTGCAGAAATACATTTTTGTATAAGGACTCGGGAGTATGCGCGGATTGTGGTTAAATTCGCGATTCAGGTGGGTAATCATCTCAAAAATTGCGGGTGGATGAGAGAAATCATTTATGTGTTGATTTTAATTAAGACGCGGAACTCATTTCACGGTAAAACGCAATGAATGTGTCGGTCTTTAACTTTCGTTATCAGCTCATGTCGAGATCAAAGACCGCAATGCGAGAGAGATTGGCATCAGCACTGCTAATTTCATTTAGTCTCGCTATTTTTAAATGAAGACAATTGTGTGTTGAGCTTCAGGATACGACACAGAACATTTAGGCTTCATTTGTGGCAGTTCGCGCGGCAGCTGAGGAGATACGAGCAATATTTATAGCTACTAACTTAATAAAACAAGCTGTGTTACAATGATGAATATGATTAGCTCTGTATGTGCGATGAAGGCCATTTTATCTGTATTAAATACAAACTCATCTCTCGCATTTGCTCATGTTCCAGCAGTTACTCCTCCGTGTGATGTAGAGGTTGTCAACCCGTTTAGGTTATTTAAAGCGTGTAATTTCGCCAAAGAAGATTTGTTTTAAAGCAACCTACTTCAGTTTAGTTAATATGTGACAATCGCGCTTACACTGAGGATTTGAATTTGTGACGATCGGGTGCGGATGAATGGTTTGTTTTTAACAGTGGATTCGGTGACTATAGAGCTGATCTGCGCATCTCTAGTATGACCATCTCTACTCTGGTTCTTATTTCAAGTTTCTTTCCTGTCCAATATTTTTTGCTTCTTACAAAAGCCACACAGCCTTCAGAAGACAGTAAAGGCTTATGTCATGCCTGAAATGAAGCTGAAACTTTAAAGTTAAGTTGCACAACATACATGCAATGTTTAGGCATTATTGCTATTTATATTAATATTATTTTGGTTTATTGGTTGTAGGTTTAGTTTTAGACTGAACTATGTTTTCCTTTTTAAAGTAATTTGAAATAGATTTTTATAATGTGGCAATTGAATGCATTAAAATTGTTTATTTTCACAGTTATTAATGTATGCAATTTCAGCAATAAAACTTTATTTTTCTAAAAAGAAAACAAATTAGATGTTAATTTTAAGATACCTGTCTTATTTTCTCTTATATATTTATTATTGCGTTTTTAATAAAGAAAAAAGTAATTATTATCTGATTACTCGATTAATCGATGGAATAATCGGTAGAATACTTGTTTACTAAAAGAATCGATAGCTACAGCCCTAATTACAACTGTATCGATCTAATACCAATACCAGTGTTGGAATCGATACTATTGATATTTAGATCGATCCGCCCACCCCTATCAAGCAGATGCATATGCAAAATAACGTGAACATTAAACATCATATAAATCAAAACTATCTAATGTCACTGAATGAAATGTGGACCCAGGACGAGCTAAAGGACTTTGCAAGCATTTGAGGTGTTGATGGACTCGATCTACTCCATCTGTGTTTTGATAACCGCTCTGAATCTGTTCCGGATGTAGTCTTTCAGAAAAACGTGATTTTCTCAGCTTTTTGTTCAAAATGTTGCTTTTTTTAATGAAACTTACTCATATGCAAGTCTTGATAAAAAAGGAATGCTTTTTGTTTAAAAGAAGAGGGTCAGCTCTTTCTTTTGATATATTGCATGCTCAAATATTCTTTAAGAAAAAAAATCTGTGGGCTATTAAATTGAGGTGAAAATGGTCAAAAACCCTGGCGGTGACTGGCAAAGTTTTTTTAAAAACGCTGGTGGGGAAAGAGTTAATTCTGATATTAAAGTCAAGTCACTTTTATTTATATAGCGCTTTTTTTTTTTTTACAATGCTGATTGTTTCAAAGCAGCTTCACAGTGTTAAACAGGAAAATAATGCAACAGAATTTGATTCGGCTGTACAGCCGCTCTGGTTAAAAAACGGTGATGTTATCCAGCTCATTTCAATCATCATACTGTGACAATGCGGGCAGATCAGTAATTTAATTGAATATTTAGTTTAATATTTAGTTGAACATTTAGTGTCCCAAACTGAGCAAGCCATGCCAAAGGCGACAGCTTGAAATGTAGAACAACTTGAAATGTAGAAATTAGGGGTGTAACAGAACACAGAAGTCATGGTATGTATCTCGGTTTTGTGGTCACTGTTCTTACGAGTTCGATACAACAGGAAAAAGCAACAAATCCCCATAGCTAGGTTTCTTTTCATTTATTTTGAACAGACAGTAGTGCAAAATGACAGTTTTTTTCCACCTAGCGGCATTGAGTCCCCCCTGAGGTAGTTGGTACAGTGCAGCCTCCTTTAGTGCATTAAGCATTAAACAAAAGAGTATTTGGAATTTGGTCACAATCAACTACCAAACTGAAAAGCATCTTTTGTGTTATAAAAGTACAAAATAAATAGAATAATGACCAAAAAAACAGAGATTAGTTTTCTTTGCTCGTGAGTTCATTAACATGCGGTGACAATGACGGATAACTGCACAAAGTTCAGAAATCACGGAAAGATGAGCAAGAAAGAGAAAAAGTGCCATACATGTGAGCTTACTTCACCTTTCCAAGAGGAGACAGTAAGTGAACCGTGACCGTTTGGGACGATCACATGTACCATTACAACGCTTGTAGAAATTATATAAACTTGTGCATATATAGAAATTAACATTAACCTAGCTTAATAAATGCTGACAAATGTAACCTTATTTTAAAGTATTACCATTAAAGGGGTGGTCTAATTCTATTTCATGAATTCTGATGTATTTACACTGTTAAAGAGTTGAATTCTCATGCTATGCATGGCCAATTAAAAAAAAAAAAAGGATTTGGACGTATGACAGAGTATTTGTTCAATTCAATTCAATTCAAATATATTTGTATAGCGCTTTTCACAATACACATTGTTTCAAAGCATTTTTTCTAAAATGTTAGAAAAAGTTAATCAATCATGTATTAATTTAGGCCATAACAGCGCTGGCGTTGAGTCGTCTCTTCACAGGCGTCGAGTCGTCTCGGCTGCTTGGCTAAAGAGATGCGTCTTTAATCTAGTTTTAAACTGGGACAGCGAGTCTGAACCTCGAACAATATCAGGAAGACTATTCCAGAGTTTAGGAGCTAAATGTGAAAATGCCCTCCCTCCTTTAGTGGACTTAGATATCCTAGGAACGACCAGAAGCCTCGAGTTTAGTGATCTTAAAGAGCGCGATGGATTGTAGGGCGATAGAAGATCCGTTAAATACACTGGAGCGAAACCATTTAGGGCTTTATAGGTCAGTAGCAATACTTTGTAATTGATACAGAACTTAATAGGTAACCAGTGTAGAGATGATAAAATTGGTGTTATATGATCATATTTTCTTGACCTAGTAAGAACTCTAGCAGCTGCGTTTTGGACTAACTGTAGCTTTTTATTGAGGATGCAGGACAACCAGCTTATAAAGCATTACAGTAATCTAGTCTCGAGGTCATGAATGCATGAACTAACTTTTCTGCATCAGAAATAGATAGCATGTTACGTAGCTTAGCAATGTTTCTTAGGTGGTAAAATGCCGTTCTTGTAACATATGAAATATGATTTTCGAAAGACAAGTTGCCGTCTAATATAACACCCAGGTCTTTTACTGTAGTGGATAAAGTGACAGGACGTCTTTCAAGTTAAAGTTGTATTGTGAGAGGTTTTGTGGGCAGTTTTTTTGACCAATAAGTAATACCTCTGTTTTATCTGAATTTAATAGCAGACAATTACATGTCATCCAGTATTTAATATCTTCAACACATGCTGTCAGTTTAGATAATTTAGCGTTTTCATCTGGTCGTGATGAAATATATAATTGAGTGTCATCAGCATTACAGTGGAAATTAATTCCATGTTTTCTTATTATATTACCAAGTGGCAGCATATATATTGAGAATAGCAGAGGGCCTAACACAGATCCATGCGGCACCCCATAGTCTACTGACGTTATATTTTTCCCCATTTAGACAGAAAAAATGGTAGCGGTCTGATAAGTACGATCTAAACCAGTTTAATGCCTTTCCCTGAACACCAGTGTAGTTTTGAAGTCGATCTAAGAGTATTTTATGATCTATAGTATCGAACGCAGCACTAAGATCGAGTAGAACTAGTATTGAGATACAGCCTTGGTCAGAAGCTAAAAGTAAATCATTTGCGATTTTAACGACTGCAGTTTCTGTGCTTTGATGCGGTCTGAATCCTGATTGAAATTTTTCATAGATATTATTTTCTTGCAAGAAAGAGCACAATTGAGCAGACACAACTTTTTCTAGTATTTTAGACATAAATGGAAGATTTGAAATGGGTCTGTAATTTGCTAGGTTATTATGATCTAATTGTGGCTTCTTAATGAGAGGTTTTATGACTGCCAACTTGAATATTCTTGGAACATGACCTGAAGATAAAGACGAGTTAATAATATTGAGAAGAGGCTCTTCCACTACAGGTAACAGCTCTTTCAGTAGTTTAGTGGGTATTGGATCTAATAAACATGTTGTTGGTTTAGATGTAATGCTAAGTTCATTTAGCTCTTCCTGTCCTATAGTTGTAAAGCGGTGTAGTAGTTCTTGAGGGGCGATAATTGAGGTTGAATCATAAGACATCATTAAAGATTGTACATTTACAATTCTGTTTCTGATGCTTTCTATTTTCTCAGTGAAGAAATTCATAAAATCATTACTAAACTGTAACGGAATATTTTCCTCAGGCGATGCTTGTTTATTTGTTAATCTAGCCACGGTGTTAAATAAAAACCTTGGATTATTTTGGTTATTTTCTATTAGTTTGCGGAGATGCTCAGCCCTGGCTGCTTTTAGGGCCTTTTTATAACGTTTGTGCCAAATACACTCCTTCAGGAGTTAAACAAGTAAAAAAAAAAAAAAATTACGAGTATGAAAGTCATAAAGGGTGGAATTGCTTGTATGGGCACTTCTCCCGGATGAGCGCGTACGCACATCAACCAGAGCGAGAGCAAGAGCGCACCCACCGACAAGCTTTGTGCGGGTTACAGAAGCCGTCGGCAGCGTTGTCATTTTAGTTTTTAGGCCACAAAATCAACAATGTCACTAAAAAAGTGTGTTATGAGGGAAAGATAATTTTGTTCAGCTTCCCAAAAAAGTCTGCGTTAAGGACACAGTGGATGCAGTTTGTTTTTCCGGATCAGCAACGGTGTTCTGCAAGTGTGTTTGTTTGTTCCCAGTCACGAGTCGAAACCTCAGGCGGTGAGTGAAACTACATCAAATGTCTGTTTTTTTGGCAACATGGTGCATAAGTGCATATAATACAAGCAACACGAACGTATAGTGAATCAAAGTTTTCCAGGGATAATGCCAATATATTGTGTGTGTTTGTGTGTGTGCGCGCGCTTGACTCTTTAGCTCCGCCCACTGCATGCCTGCACAAGCTCAGCTGTTTCCAGAAAGAATCGGTACAGTGCATCTGTCTTTTTATAAATATGATAAATAGGTATGTCAATTTACATAAATTCCAATGATCGGTCGTTGTTTAAAATATCGATAAATTAATCTATTAATCGTTTGCGTTAATACTGGAATATGCGTCTACAGCAGTGGCTTATAGCAAGAGCATGAAAGGGTGTGCAAATTCTGCTCCAAACACCATGTTCCTCACCAAATGGATGAGAAGGGTTTTTAGTAGGGCTAGTAGGATTGTAAAATGAGTCAATGTGATTGATAATTTAATTTAAGGACTTATTTAATAATCAGATATAACCTCTAATACAATGTGTCACCAACGCCTCCTCAGATCTGTTATTTAGAACGTGTTGACATGCTCTTCCTGGAAGTGGAACAACGTGCTGAAACGGCAGTTCACAACGATTTATTAAAATAATGTTTTATTTTACCAGATTTTCCTGTGGTGTGAAGTGTGTTAAGAGTGATGAAACCTGATCGGAAGAACGTTGGAGCCGTCCCGATCTTGAATATTTACGCTCTGGAGATTATCACGAAAAATACCCAATCAGAAATCTCCCCTCCAGCTCGCGCTGTAACATGTAAAGTTGATGTCTCCACCATGACTTGATCTAAACGTTTTCCCTTTTTTTTTCCTAAAACATTTTTCTGTAAAAAGCATTCCATACACTATAAGCACAATTTCTTCTTGTCAATCGTCCACCATGTTTGTTTACTTTAAAGCGACATTTTGAGATGTTTTGGTGCGAGAGATTTTTCGATATTTCCCGTGTTTGCAGGCGAGACTGTTATTTGAGAATGGAATCTGTTTGTGTGGTGTGCTTTCCTGGTCACATCGCAGCACTCCACACACGAGAGGAACGAAACAGTTAAATCTATGATTTCTTATCGTAATGTTTGTGTTCTCTCACATTTTCAAATCCTTATAAGAGTTGAAAAATCTTTTTGTTTGTACCCAGCATAAGGTTGAGATATGAGTTGGGATTTAGGGTTAGTTTACATTTGATTGTACGTACAATTAATTATGATTCTCAGTCTCATACAATTTATTATGACCATAAGAATGTGTAATTAGACTATATTTATTGTTTGATTAACAAACACACTATACTGAAAACTGCTGAACAGTTGATGTCCACGTCTAGAAGCATAATGTTGTATCTAGCCAGCGACCGGATTTAACATTAATCACAACTAAGCAGGAGGAAATGATAGCCCTGCTGAGGAGAAACAATATTAGAGTGTGGTGTCAGTGATTTCTTTCATGCTTGTTTATGCTTTTATTTTTCCCTAGTTGTTTTTTCTTAATAATACTGGATGACAAGATGTACATTCAAAGTGCCAAGGCCAATAAGCAAAACAAAGAAAAACAGCTTCTGTCTAATTGACTCAGGGTCTATTCATTAGACCATTTCAATCCCACAACAAATTGCTTGGGGGATTCTTGAAATCCCTGAACAATCTCAAACACTGACTTAAGGAAGAAAAAAGTACATGAAACATCACAAGGCACAAATATGGGGTATACAGAATATGTGGCACATAAAGGGAGCCCACTCAAGAGAAAATGAACTCAAGAAAACAAACAGAAAAAAGCAGGGAATTTTTTAGCAATTCTGAATTTTGGCCGGTACTGCACACAGTATTGTCCATTTATAATAATTTACTCACATTATATTTACTAAAATTCGTTTTTTTACAATGCCACCTAAAATGTACTTTACTTCAGTTGCGATGTAAAGGAAGTAGCGACATCTTTTTTTTCTATAAGCATCCTACATCTGAGTGAAATGGATTATGAAAAAAATAAATATTGGGCGGTAACATGGTTCCATCAAACTGTTGTTGATTGGATGAAGACAAATGTGAATAAGGGCTGTGCAATATAGTTAAAATCACATTGTGATTCTTTCTATGGATATTGCGATTTGCAGTTTTTTAATTTTTTTTTATTTTGGCAATAGCATTCAGTGTATAAGAACATATAATGTCTTTAGAACAGACAAGACAAAATTAATAAATATTAATTAACTAAATTCCAATAACTAATAATAATAATACAAAAATAAATATGTCTCAAGTGTTGATACAGGTTTGTAGTATTGCGCCAATAATCATTTGACAGGTCTTTTAAATGCCTTGTGGCCTTGTGACACATCCTCTCTCTTGCGTCCAGACCATAGACTGTAAAACAAATATTGATGTAGTGTCTGTGACGTCACCCATAGGATTCTGAAGAGCAGTTTTAAAGCGTAACGTAGGGTCAAGCTGGCCATTGCCATCTTAGCAGCGCATCGTCGTGTGTCACTCCCGGATAACAGAAAATGGGCAAAGAAGCGGGACGTGGGCGGAGCTGAGGTGACATGATGACTAACAGACAGAAGAACGGCTATCCACCTGTCACTCAAAGTGGCCACGCCCTTAATTATTCAGAACTTTAAGGACTTTTTACTTTTTATATATTGTAATCGAATGAGTTATAAAAAAATGTATCCCCCTCACAGTTGTCATGAAGGGCAAAATTAGATATATAGACCAAAACCACAATTTGTAACATCTGTAAACATGTTTTTTTCTGCTGGAAAGTTTTTAAAAAACATTTTAACATGGAGCTTAATGAGATTCTGCTCCCTTCTTGAGCCTGTCCCTAGCAGCCAGTCGATGAATTACAGTTTTAAGTCACTTCCATATTGGCTTCAAGAGAGACCGCGGGAGGTTGCCACTTGGTCCATATATATATTTATATATATAACCTCTAGTCTTGCACTACAGCCACCAATTATACTTATGCAGTATATGTGTGTGTATATATACTATATATTAGGTTTCATGTACTGCAAAAGTATAATTAGTGGCTGTAAGTGTAAGACTACAGGATATGAAAAAAGACTTAGAAATGAACTTGAGAGGAAATGAGCATGAGATGACTTCTTCAAATATGATGCAATTAACTTCCTCAAAGCGGGCGAAATTTCTGTAAATTAATTCTGTTATGCATTTCAGAGGACTAATCATTTCATTTTTTTCCCAGCTTCATGTGTAATCACCCTCATTAGTTTTCACAACAGAGAAGGAGATGTTTAAATTTCTGACATGTAATCTGTTGCTTTGGAGACAATTGAGAGTGAGTTTACATCTCTCACAGGAGCCTGCAGATGTGTTATTATTTGCTATTATGTACAGGAACACTCCATCCACTCGATCGGCTTTATCTATCTACACTACGCAAACATTTTATGATTGAAAGAACAAATATCCTTTGGGCACTAATCTTGTTGTTAAATGCATTCAAAACATTCATGAAACTCCGGAGAATAGTGCAATTATTTCAGGTTGTTTTCAAAGCTACAGCTGGATTCATTTCCCCGGTCCAATCAGTTTTGATCAAATAAACAGACATGGAAAAATGCTTCTGCTGATCAGAGCGTCATTATTTTCAGCTCAAAGAGAGAAGAGATCATCAATACAACAGTGACATTCCACTCAGTTGTCCCAATTTCTACTGTTTACCAGTGTGCTCAGTTCCAGATTAGTAGTTTACGGACCATTTCTAGAATAATTCAATCAGAATCGCTCAAAGTATATTCTGCTTTTTCTTCATTTTATTTTCCCCATTGTGCTGAACACCCTTTATGAACTAGGCCGTGTTGGTGAAGCAGGGTTGTGAATGATAAATGGCTAAAGGTCTAGTGAGGGGGCGGGACTGTTGTAGCAGCAGAACACAGTGCTTTAAGGAGCTCATTTGTCATCCAGAACCCAGTGCGCTGCGTGAGGTGAAAAGGTCCCCAAGTCTCTTAAATGAGCTCTGAACTTTCCCGTAGTCCACTGGCTATACTACGTAGCAATCACCTCCACGTCCTGCCTTCATAAGTTCCCCTTGAGCTGTGTCAGCCAAGAAGGGCAAGATTAAATGGCATATCTAAACCGTTCAGGTAGATGACCTCTCGTGTCCTGCCTATCCTGGCTGTGGTGTTCTTCTTTGTTTATAAGAATTGGTCTTAATAAATGTATACACTGGGCTATTTATACAAAGTGCAGCGAAAAATTGTACACGCAGTTCTTTTCTTATTGCATACATACATACATACATTAGTCTGTAAGTAATTATTAGCATAATACTCACCCGTCAGGTCTCCAAATAAGGAGATGATTTAAAGGAACACTCCACCGTTTTTAGAAATAGGGCTTATTCAACATATTTCCTACATTTAGATATGTGGGCAAATGCATTTTTGTCTCAGTGCATGCATTGTTTTAGTTTGGCAGGGTTGCCGCTAGCTTAACTTAGCATAATGAATGGAATCCTATGTTGCCAGCTAGCATGTCCCGAGTAAAAGTGATCCAAAAAAAAAATAACCCCACCTAATTACAGATATTAACTTGGGACTAAATTATGGGACGCACAGGCGAAGCACTGCTACTTGGGTGCAGAGATATCACGCAGCACATTAAATGTGCTTCGCCTGTTCTTCCCCATCAAAAATAGTCCCAAGTTAATATCTATATATATATATATATATATATATATATATATATATATATATATATATATATATATATATATATATATATATATATATATATATATATATATATATATATATATATATGTGTGTATATATATAATATATAATATATTATTGAATTCAAGTGTTTCAATCAAACCCATTGCCACAGGTGTATAAAATCAAGCACCTAGCCATGCAGTTTGCATTTACAAACATTTGTTAAAAAATTGATTGTTCTGAAGAGCTCAGTAAATTCAAGCATGGTACTGTGATAGGATGCAAATAAGTCAGTTTGTAAAATTTCATCCCTGCAAGGCAAGATATTCCATGGTCAACTGTAAGTGGTATTATTGGAAAGTAAAAGCGTTTAGGAACAGTAGCAACTCAGCCACGGAGTGGAAGAACACATGTAGTCACAGAGCTGGGTCACGGAGTGCTGAGGTGCCATACTCTGCTGATTCCATAACTGAAGAGTTCCAAGCTTCCACAGGCATTAATATTAGCACAAAAACTGTGCTGCAGAAACAAGCTTCACATCACAGTGCCAAGGAGTGGTCGAATGGAGTGGTGTAAAGCGTACCACCACTGATCTCTGTTTTTGCAGTCTGATGGGCAAGTCTGGTTTTGGCAGATGGCAGGAGAACATTACCTTTCTGACTGTATTGTGCCAATAATAATGTTTGGTGGAGGAGGGATAATGGTATGCAGCTATTTTTCAGGGCTTGGGCTCTGCCCCTTAGTTTCAGTGAAGGGAAATCTTAAAGGTGCCCTAGAATGGGAAACTGTATTTACCTTGGCATAGTTGAATAATAAGAGTTCAGTGCATGGAACTAACATACCATGAGCCTCAAACTCCATTGTTTCCTCCTTCATATGTAAATCCTGTGCTTGAAAAAGACCACTGAAAAACGGGTGAATCCCAGCATGACACTGATGTTGACATAACCGTCAGAATCATTAACATTTACACCTTTCCAAATTTGCATATAACCAGCCCATGTCCAAGGCCAGGCCGTATTAACGTGGACCTGCACCAAATCATCAGAAGTTCTGCAGGTATTGTGAAGATGAGGAAAATATAGTAAAAATGGCAGATCATGGATATAAATGTTAAGTTCCACGCTGTGCAAGGAATGTGAGCACTTTTCATAGCCTTCCCACAGAACAAAACTGTCAACAGGCATGGTTGATGTTGATCTATAACCGGATACCGCACCAAATTAATTCAAATTTATTAGTTTGCTCTGACTAGTGTCAATTTAGTAACAAAAATATGACGAAATTTTTTTCATTTGACAACCTTTTTTCCCCATGACTAAGACAAGGCGAGATGAGACAAACGTACTTAAACGATTATTGTGACTACATAAACATGCAATAGCGTTGACAAAAAAAGCTGAGTCTAAAATGTAGTTTAAAAAATAAAAACTTGAACAAAAAGCACTCTTTGGTTTTATCAGGGGAAAAAGAGGATGTTCGTGCTTGCGGTTGCCAGATTTCAGTCATTTAAATCCCCCAATCAGTATTCTATCTGGTGTTTTACCTAAACAATGTGCAATCTGGCAACCATGTGCACGTGAGCAGTGATCTGAAAACACCAATAAACAAGTAAGCTGCATTTTAGCGATCTCCATTTGAGATTTTCTCCCTTTACGAGCCGCTTGTGCTGTTTGCGATTGTGTTAGCTGAATAACTGCACTTGTGTGAGCTGCTGAAATAAGCCAATCAGAGCAGAGCTCAACATTATTATTCATGAACCTTCCAAATAAGGCAAAAACAGACCATTTCATTCTAGGGACAATTTCTAGTTTTAAATGGATCTGTAAAACCGTATCTGGACAATTTTTGCCCTTAAATGTTTAGTTCACCCAAAAATGAAAATTATGTCATTAATTACTCTTTGTGTTCCAAAGACTTCCGTTCATCTTCGGACACAACTGAAGATATTTTTGTTGCAATCCGATGGCTCAAATTCCTTCTGAATTCTTCTCTCAAGACCCATAAAAGGAACTAAAGACGTCGTTACAAAGTCCATCTCACTCCAGTGGTTCTACAATAATTTTATGAAGTGACGAGAACAGTTTTTGTGTGCTAAAAAAACGAAATAACTTATATAGTGATGGCCAATTTCAAAACACAGCTTCCTGAAGCTTCGAAGCGCTATGAATCAGTGTATCGAATCACAAAAGTCAGAGGATTTCAGCAGTGTGGCAGTTTGACACGCGATCCTAACCATGATTCAATACGCTGATTAATAATGCTTTGAAGCTTCAGGAAGCAGTGTTTTGAAATCGGCCATCTCTTTATCGCCGTTATAAGTCGTTATTTCTGGGTTTTTTGCGCACAAAAACTATTCTTGTCGCTTCATAAAATTATTGTAGAACCACTGTAGTGAGATGGACTTTGTAACAACATCTTTAGTAGCTTTTATGGGTCTTGAGCGAGGAAATGGCATTGGTGTCAATGGAGGCCTTTCTGAGCTATTGGATTTCGACAAAAATATTTTAATTTGTGGTCCGAAGATGAACAAAGGTCTTTCGGGTGTCGAACCACATGAGGGTGAGGAATTGATGACAGATTTTTTATTTTTGGGTGAACTAACCCTTTAAATAAGCCACATACCCTCTATGTAGATATCAGAGAACAATTTAAAATATTGTTTCAACTCATTCTAGGGCACCTTTAAGACATTTTGGACAGTGCTATGCTGTCAACTTTGTGGAAGCGGTATGTATTAATATCTATGTATTTAGAATGCAATGTCATTACAGTCCCTGTTGGTGTAATAATCAGGTGCCCCAATAATTGTCTCCATATAGTTTATGTATGTAATGTATGCAAGTTCGTTTTTCTGTAATTAATCGCTATTTGGTCAAAACAAAAGTTTTTCATATTTTTACAAACAATTTAAAGATGTCATATTTTAAATATGCGTTGTAATGGCATCCTTTTTGTCTTCTTTTCTACAAATTTTATTTCTTTATTTTATAAATGATGGCCAGTATCATTGATACTAATACTGCTTTTTGATGGTTCTATGAAATAGATTTTTTTTTACATTAATGATAGACATTCAGAATTACAGTATAATTGAAAGATAATTGAAAGCAATTTCAACATTTATTAGGCTTTTAATTTAAGTGAACTTAAAATAATATTCACATAAACCCTTCATATACAGGTCCTTCTCAAAAAATTAGCATATTGTGATATAAGTTCATTATTTTCCATAATGTAATGATAAAAAATAAACTTTCATATATTTTAGATTCATTGCACACCAACTGAAATATTTCAGGTCTTTTATTGTTTTATTATTGATGATTTTGGCATACAGCTCATGAAAACCCAAAATTCCTATCTAAAAAAATTAGCATATCATGAAAAGGTTCTCTAAACTAGCTATTAACTTAATCATCTGAATCAACTAATTAACTCTAAACACCTGCAAAAGATTCCTGAGGCTTTTAAAAACTCCCTGCCTGGTTCATTACTCAAAACCGCAATCATGGGTAAGACTGCCGACCTGACTGCTGTCCAGAAGGCCATCATTGACACCCTCAAGCGAGAGGGTAGGACACAGAAAGAAATTTCTGTGTGCTGTATCAAGGCACCTCAGTGGGAAGTCTGTGGGAAGGAAAAAGTGTGGCAAAAAACGCTGCACAACGAGAAGAGGTGACCGGACCCTGAGGAAGATTGTGGAGAAGGACTGATTCCAGACCTTGGGGGACCTGCGGAAGCAGTGGACTGAGTCTGGAGTAGAAACATCCAGAGCCACCGTGCAAAGGCGTGTGCAGGAAATGGGCTACAGGTGCCGATTCCCAGGTCAAGCCACTTTTGAACCAGAAACAGTGGCAGAAGCGCCTGACCTGGGCTATAGAGAAGCAGCACTGGACTGTCGCTCAAATTTTGCATGTCATTCGGAAATCAAGGTGCCAGTGTCTGGAGGAAGACTGGGGAGAAGGAAATGCCAAAATGCCTGAAGTCCAGTGTCAAGTACCCACAGTCAGTGATGGTCTGGGGTGCCATGTCAGCTGCTGGTGTTGGTCCACTGTGTTTTATCAAGGGCAGGGTCAATGCAGCTAGCTATCAGGAGATTTTGGAGCACTTCATGCTTCCATCTGCTGAAAAGCTTTATGGAGATGATTTCATTTTCAGCACGACCTGGCACCTGCTCACAGTGCCAAAACCACTGGTAAATGGTTTACTGACCATGGTATTACTGTGCTCAATTGGCCTGCCAACTCTCCTGACCTGAACCCCATAGAGAATCTGTGGGATATTGTGAAGAGAAAGTTGAGAGACGCAAGACCCAACACTCTGACTTGTTTTGTATTAAAAACACTTTTTTCTTTTATTGGTCGGATGAAATATGCTAATTTTTAGAGATAGGAACTTTGGGTTTTCATGAGCTGTATGCCAAAATCATCAGTATTAAAACAAAAGACCTGGAATATTTCAGTTGTTGTGCAATGAATCTAAAATATATGGAAGTTTAACTTTATCATTACATTATGGAAAATAATGAACTTTTATCACAATATGCACATTTTTTTAGAAGGACCTGTATATAAATGTAACTAATTATATATAATCAATATACAGAAATTGAATAAAGTTTTCAAACGCTTTACAGTACTAATTGTATAAATTATATAGATTCATCCTTATTGTAAAGGGCTACTATTTTTAGTTAGCTGGAATGCTAGTCCACTACGGAACTGCCAAGAAGTGTGACAGGAGACAGAAGACTGTTTATATCTCTCTTTAGGATGTCAATTTACATGTCCAGCATACACCCATTAGTATAACAAAAGTGGTAAACTGTGGTTTAGTCAGCAATAAACAAACAGAATCTGTCTGCATACGGTAGCACAAACATTTACGTAGTTGTGCACGAGTGGAAAATGATGGCACGTGCAGAACTACGTAATACAAACAGAAATGCTACCCATACAGATACAGTATCTATACCGGTATATAAGGAATTTAGTATACTTATTAAAGCTACAATTTTCTTTATTACATCACAGCATCGGTTTTATTAGGCTACTGTCATTTTTATTGATCTGCTGCTGCCAAGCATGACTCGGATCTGACAGCGTGTTCTATTTTGACTTGTCTTGCTTGAATGGTTTAAAAAGCATTTGCAGAAATAAGAGCCAGATCATATAATGTAACGCTAGCCAAAGAATGACAGAAAAGTGGAAAGCTGCGTTAATTGCGTGGAATATTTTTAATGCGTTAAACTGAAAAAATGAATCACATGCACATGTGCTAATTTGGACAGCACTAATATACATACAGTATTGTTCAAAATAATAGCAGTACAATGTGACTAACCAGAATAATCAAGGTTTTTAGTATATTTTTTATTGCTACGTGGCAAACAAGTTACCAGTAGGTTCAGTAGATTCTCAGAAAACAAACAAGACCCAGCATTCATGATATGCACGCTCTTAAGGCTGTGCAATTGGGGTATTAGTTGAAAGGTGTGTTCAAAAAATAGCAGTGTCTACCTTTGACTGTACAAACTCAAAACTATTTTGTACAAACATTTTTTTTTCTGGGATTTAGCAATCCTGTGAATCACTAAACTAATATTTAGTTGTATGACCACAGTTTTTTAAAACTGCTTGACATCTGTGTGGCATGGAGTCAACCAACTTGTGGCACCTCTCAGCTGTTATTCCACTCCATGATTCTTTAACAACATTCCACAATTCATTCACATTTCTTGGTTTTGCTTCAGAAACAGCATTTTTGATATCACCCCACAAGTTCTCAATTGGATTAAGGTCTGGAGATTGGGCTGGCCACTCCATAACATTAATTTTGTTGGTTTGGAACCAAGACTTTGCCCGTTTACTAGTGTGTTTTGGGTCATTGTCTTGTTGAAACAACCATTTCAAGGGCATGTCCTCTTCAGCATAGGGCAACATGACCTCTTCAAGTATTTTAACATATGCAAACTGATCCATGATCCCTGGTATGCGATAAATAGGCCCAACACCATAGTAGGAGAAACATGCCCATATCATGATGCTTGCACCTCCATGCTTCACTGTCTTCACTGTGTACTGTGGCTTGAATTCAGAGTTTGGGGTCGTCTCACAAACTGCCTGTGGCCCTTGGACCCAAAAAGAAAAATTTTACTCCCATCAGTCCACAAAATGTTCCTCCATTTCTCTCTAGGCCAGTTGATGTGTTCTTTGGCAAATTGTAACCTCTTCTGCACATGCCTTTTTTTAACAGAGGGACTTTGGGGATTCTTGAAAATAGATTAGCTTCACACAGACGTCTTCTAACTGTCACAGTACTTACAGGTAACTCTAGACTGTCTTTGATCATCCTGGAGGTGATCATTGGCTGAGCCTTTGCCATTCTGGTTATTCTTCTATCCATTTTGATGGTTGTCTTCCGTTTTCTTCCACGTCTCTCTGGTTTTGCTCTCCATTTTAAGGCATTGGAGATCATTTTAGCTGAACAGCCTATCATTTTTTGCACCTCTTTATAGGTTTTCCCCTCTCCAATCAACTTTTTAATCAAAGTACGCTGTTCTTCTGAACAATGTCTTGAACAACCCATTTTCCTCAGCTTTCAAATGCATGTTCAACAAGTGTTGGCTTCATCCTTAAATAGGGGCCACCTGATTCACACCAGTTTCTTCACAAAATTTATGACCTCAGTGATTGAATGCCACACTGCTATTTTTTTGAACACACCCCTTTCAACTAATTCAACTAATACCCCAATTGCACAGCCTTAAGAGCGTGCATATCATGAATGCTGGGTCTCATTTATTTTCTGAGAATCTACTGAACCTACTGGTAACTTGTTTGCCACGTAGCAATAAAAAAAATATACTAAAAACCTTGATTATTCTGGTTAGTCACATTGTACTGCTATTATTTTGAACAATACTGTACAAACATACACTCACTGGCCAATTCATTAAGTAAACCTTTTAAACTGCTTGTTAACATAAATATCCAATCAGCCAATCACATGGCAGCAACTCAATGCATTTAGGCTTGTAGACAGTCTAGACGAACTGCTGAAATTTAAACTGAGCATCAGAATGGGGAAGAAATGTGACTTTGAACGTGACATGGTTGACAGACGGGCAGATCTGAATATTGGGATTTTCACGCACAACTCTAAGGTTTACAGAGAATGGTCTGAAAA
The DNA here is from genome assembly GCA_023029165.1 of Gobiocypris rarus. Lineage (NCBI taxonomy): Eukaryota > Metazoa > Chordata > Actinopteri > Cypriniformes > Gobionidae > Gobiocypris > Gobiocypris rarus. The sequence goes on from CM040920.1 coordinate 18,040,793, forward strand.
AGAAAATATCCAGTGAGCAGCAGTTCTGTGGGGGAAAATGCCTTGATGCCAGATGGCCAGACTGGTTCACGCTGATAGAAAGGCAACATTAAAGGGGACCTGTAATGCGAAATTCATTTTAATAAGGTGTTTGAACTGTGTGTGTGTGTGTGTGTAAACAACCAGCCTATAATGGTAAAAATACACCCAATACTTTTTTTATAATCCCCATAAATCATTCTACAAACGCGGGGTTTCAGATTTCTCCCTACCCTTACCCTGGTGACGATCTGCCCTTTTAGCATAGACAGCCCTGAGTGAGAAGCACAGAGACCGCCATTTCTTTTACCATGTCTGCGCCAAAAAACAAAACAAAAAAAACATTACAAATGTTCTGTTGTTCAATGCAGCAATGAACAAGAGAGTATAAGAGTCTAGACCCCCGTCATCCGAGCTACTGAGGACACTGTGGTTAAATTAAATTTTCAAAGGAAATGCCCTGAAGAAAATGTATAAAGTCTTACATAGACCATATAGACCATAGTTCGTTGGCTCGATAAATGTTGCATGCGTTCTGAAGAGAATATGCTTTTAAATGTAACCGTGGGGGAAAAATAACCTGAAATGTAAATGTCTATTTAAGATCAACATCATACATCATGAGGAATACATTTACAATGTATAAACACTGATTACCTGATCCACATTATGACGCTTTATGGTTTTAGCCATTGTCAAGATCACGTCTGAGAGTCTTGCGAAAGCGCGAGTGGAAGTAGTGCTTAGCCAAGTGTACTGCATTGCTTGTGTGGGCGCAGTGGCTCAGTGGTTCATGTAGATTGTCTACAAACCGGAAGGTTGGTGGTTCGATCCCCGGTTCCACCTGACCAAGTGTCGAGGTGTCCATGAGCAAGACACCTAACCCCAGCTGCTCCCGACGAGCTGGATGGTGCCTTACATGGCTGACACCGCCGTCGGTGTATGAATGAGTATGAATGAGTGAGTGAATGGGTGAATGTGAGGCAATATGTAAAGCGCTTTGGATGGCCATTGGTCTGTTAAAAAGCGCTATATAAATGTGATATAGTGATATAACCTCGATAAAAAGCCTAAAAGGTGACCTCGATAAAAAGCCTAAAAGGTATATTCCATTGTGGAGTCGTATACGTAGGCAATTGCGAGGTCACGTGGAGAGTTTGTTCGTGTCTCAAATTATGAATCAAGAGCTCAATGCAATCAAGAGATGAATCAAGTGTTGTATTTGTCTATTTAATAATATAATATGTTATGAAAACTATATTGTGCATAAAGTGGGAATAACTGTTTATTGTGTAATAGTAAAGTAATGTCTTTCTTGTTAAATTCAGAGGGGACAAATAGTGCTGAATAGGCCATCTGTGAGATCTGGATTGTGTTCAATAATCCAGGGTGAGTGATGATTATAGTATATTGAAGCATAAATGTGTATTTTGTAAAATGTATGCTAATATTTTGAAACGTATGTACCCTTGATTTGTGTTGAGTTGTTTTGTTTAAAATTCAAGACTAATCTGTGATAAAGCTACTACTGTGACAGTTCAGTGATAGTTTGAATGATGCATATGGCCTTATCTCTGCAACTATGTTTTAATTTCAGGGGTGTAAAGGCCACTACCGTTGTCTTTTCTGTCTTTTTGTTGTATTTAAATGCCAAATTGATTGTTATAACTTGGAGAGTGGAAACCAATTCTTATTTTATTTTTATTTCTAAATATTTTTGTCTTTTCTGTAACCTAATACAGCTCAAATCCCAAAAGCCAAAGCTATTTTTAATGCAGTGTCCTTTTGGCCACAGTGGAGAATAAAAGACCCCAAGTTTAAGTGTTTTGCCTGTGTTTTGGCCCTTTATTTTCTTACTAAAGGCTATTGGCTGGCAACATCAACAAACAGGCTCCAGCCCAGGATGGTCATTAGGGGCCAAGCACCAAAGGTGCTGAGGCACCTATTGAAACCGTTAGATTTATTATTATTATTATTATTATTTCGCCATTGGAGTCTATGGCAGCCCATAGAACCGTTTGCGGGAAAGTTGTGAAATTTGGCACACTCATAGAGGACAGTCTGATCTGTCATCATAACAAATTTGAGTCTCTAACTCAATCCTTCTAGCGCCACCACCTGTCCAAAGTGTTTATGCTAATAACTTTTAGACCATAAGGGCTATAAACAAAATTCGTTTTTCCTCTGATTCCTGGGCTCAAGTCGATCACAATGCCAAATTGATTCTTAAAATAGATTCCTAAGGTCATACCAAGAACATTGATACCAATTTTAGCAATTTTGGCCAAACTTCCTGTTTGCCATTTTGATTTCTTTTACAAACCTACTTTTTTTAAACTCCTCCTAGGCCATTTGTCTGATTTTCACCAAAATCGAATCGTAACATCTTCCAACCATGTCAGCAAAAAAAATTGTATTTCGTGTCATCACACAAAACCGTTTTCATATTATTATTAATATGCAACATATTAATTATTATTAATATGCTCAACATTGACGAAGTTGAGGCATGATGCCAAAATGACTCTTGATGCTGTATCTCTGCAATGCTTTGACATAATGATACCAATCTTTGCCTGAGTTATTGTCACCTCACTCTGACCACACTACATCAATTTTGTAACTGCGTCACCTATTGGTCAAAAATGATAAACCATTAAATCAGTTTATTAGTGACTGTATATATGATTTTGTCAAAAATCAACTTAAAATGCCTTTAATTGCTCATTGTTGCAGTTGGTCTAACCCTCCCAGCCATGTTGGCATGTCTTATTGGCTTTTTTGCGTTTGGCCCTGTTAATGGCTGGTCGCAGCTATATTTTCAGTCTTGAGTCTGCTCAAGCTGTCACATCCATCTTTTCACCTTTATTGCAATACAGTATGCAACACGGATGCAATGTCATAAAAGCAGGCTGACAAAGTTACCGTAATTCAACTAAACTCCATGCAGCGCATATTGTATAGTGTTTTATAGATTATCGTGACGGAACATGCTAATCAGTGACTTGAAGATAGTTAACTACATCAATTAATCAATTAACCGTTTAGAAACGGCCTGTTACATGTTGTCACTTCTTCTTGAGTCTCTCCATCATTGTCCGACTCAGGTTCGAACATATAAGGCTGAACACAGCTTACTGTCAGTTTCGGACATTTTCAGTGCGAGAGACCAACCGGAGCGCAAGCACTTGAAGCTCCGCCCTCTTCTTGAAATGTAGCCGGGAGCACCAGCTCATTTGGATTTAAAAGGGTTGATTTAAATTTCTGTGTTTTTCCTTATCCCCCAAAAGTGGCAATTTTAACATGCAATAAATTATCTGTGGGATATTGTTAGCTGAAACTTCACATACACACTCTGGGGACATCAGAGACTTATTTTACATTTGTAAAAAGGGGCATAATAGGACCCCTTTAAATCAAATAACTACTCGTTACAACCGAGGTCTGCAGAAGAGCATCTGTGAATGTTGAACCTTTAAGCAGATGGGATAAAGCAGCAGAACACCACACTGTGTGCCACTCCTGCAGGAAACAGGCTACAATTTGCACAGGCGTACCAAAATTGGACAGTAGAAGATTGGAAAAATGTGGCCTGGTCTAATGATTTCTGCTGCAGCATGAAGATGGTGGGGTCAGAATTTGGCCTAAACAACATGAAAGCATGGATGCATCCTGCCTTGTATCAATGGTTCATGGTGCTGGTGGTGTAATGGTGTAGGGGATATTTTCTTGCCATATTTTGAGCCCTTTAGTACAAATTGAGCGTTGTTAACGAATAATTAAGGTAGTTCTGAAGGCCAATGGGGGTCTGTTTCTTGCAAGGTGTAACTAATAAAGTAGCCGTGTGTTTTGAAAAATTAAGTATGGTAGTATCATATTTGAATGGAAACTTATTTTACTGTAGGCAATCAAGGATGAACTAAAATTCATGGCATTTGGCAACGCAACTTCTACTCATGTTTTTGACGGCTGCTATTGGATCATTGAGGGTAATTGTCATATGTGATTATGCATTACTTTACGGAGAGCTAATGCAATTCTGCCTTCAACAAATTGTGCAACCAAATAAAGAAAAAGTTAGTTACAAACTAGGTAGTAGTTACTAGACTGAACAGTGTACTTTAGGTTCCAATTTAAGTACAAACTTATGAATGACCCAGGTAATAATTATTCTGCTAATACTATGGTTACCATGCCCCAAAACTGTTCAAATGTTTTATTTCAAGACATTTTGTCAGATTTTTGTCCTTAAAATTATTTTGTATATTGGACTAATTTCTTATGCATCTTATCCAAATTCTCGTTTTAGAGCTAGAAATGGATGCTTGTGACACTGATATGCAGACTATCTACTAATAGCTAAGATGTAAGTTTAACTGCTTCAAAAACAGCAATGTTACTACTTCGCTACTGAGAAATGTTTTACTCAGTACATTTTATTAAGAAAAAGAGGCAGCGCATTTTTATGTGTGCTTGTAGGTTTCTGTGTCTGTGTCTGTACTGTGTGTGTTTGTGTGTGTGTGTGTGTGAGGGAGAGAGCAGGCAAAAGAGAGTGAGTTTTACATAGATAAACAAAATTTTGTTGGGAAAACATGGATATAGTTTGTCATTTTCATCATTTTGTTTGTTATATCTATTTGTTTGGTCAATGCCTTTGTGGGTTTTGGTTCTTTTGCGGTTGTAAGCTGTGAGCTTTTGAAATAACTGAAATAATTTGGCAAAGTGAAATGGAACTTTATGACCACTCACAGGTAAAGCGAAAAATGTTGATCATCTCCCAACAAGGTCATATGTTATGGACTTGGTTGATTAGATGGTAAGTTAACAATCAATCTTACAATCAGTCATTGTGTTAGATACAGGAGAAATGGGCAGGAATAAAGACCTGAGAGACTTTGACAAGGGTCAGATTGTTATGGCCAGAGAAGTGGGTCAGAGCATCTCTGAAACGGCAAGGTTTGTGAGTTGCTCCTCGTCAGTAGTGGTGAGAACCCACTGACAGTGGTCAAAGGAGGGACAAACCAGAAACCAGAAACCATCCAAGACTTCTTGATGTATGAGGGAAACAAAGGTGATCCTGTCTGGTCCGAACCGACTGAAGGTCTTCTGTGGCACAGTAAGCTGTAGAAAATTTGAATGATGGTTATGAGAGGAATGTGTTATATGGGGCTGCGTAGCCGCAGACCAATCAGAGTGTCCATGATGAACACTGTCCACTGTTGAAAGCACCTACTATGGGCACACAAGTGTCAGAACTGTAGAACATGTCCCTGGAAAAACATCCTTGTTGATCCTGGAACAACATTCCAATCAACCAATCATATTTGAGGGTTAGGCTGACAGTTACTGACAAGTTAAAGCTTATAAAAAAGGTTAGTGGCTTCTATACCATTCTTATCTACCTATCATTTACCTATGATTTTAGAAAGTTAAGTTAGGGTTAGGTTTAAGGGGTAGGGATAGGGTTAGGACTATGTTTTTGGACTGGAGTATTGTTCCAGGATCAACAAAAGACACAAGAACAAGAAACATCCAGGAACATATCTTACTTGGCAAAATCACAGTGACTGTCGGAACTGGACCTTGGAGCATTGGAAGAAGATCCTGGTTCTATTAGTCACAATTTCTTTCTTTGCATCACATGGATGGCTGTGTATGTGTGTGTCATTTACCTGGTAAACTAATGCCTCCAGGATGCACTGTGGGAAGATGACTGCTGGTTGAGGGAGTATAATATATAGTTCAGGCAGGCCACGTAGTCAAGCTCCGCTATCAGCTGATTGGAAAAATTCCAACCCTGCCCATATCAGCTGATCCGATTTCTATGCACTCAATTGGCAACTTTCAAACAGGGTGCCTTACTTAAGCATAGCTTCAGCTTAGTCTGCCTGCTTGGCTGCTTCCACTGCAGGCTGCTTTGCCATCCACCTCCACCCGAGATCCTCCTTAAACTGTGCTTAACTTAATCAATGTCATTCTGTTGTCATTGATGCATACTCTGTTCTCAATGGGGAGATTTACGCTGCCCTCCCAGTTAAAAAAGAAAAAGAAACAAAGGGAGGTTGTCCCCAAAGCTGCTGCTTTTCGCTGTCTTGGCTTTTCATGGAGCTCATGAAAAGGATGGGGAATTTGGAACAGAGCCATATCGCCAAATGTAAATTTAGCAAAATATGCAAAAAAAACCTAAAAGTTTGTCTATGGTGTTTTTGACTTAAGTAGACCTGACTGAAATATAAATATTTTTTTATATTTTATCATTTTATCATAGTTATTCTCTTAACATGACCTGATACATATATCCATTTGTCTGCTGTAAAAATGATTGCATTTTTTTACACTTCCTTTGTGTCTGGCATTATGTTGGCAGAAAGTATGCATCATGACCTGATGCTGATAGTGCTGATGATGCATTCATGATATGTTCCGCTGGACACACTGATGTACTTGTCAAAGGGGTCTTCCGTGCTTCTCTTAGCTTCAGCGGTGGAACGAGCACAGCCAACTCAATCTCAGTACAAACACAACTAATTTTAATCCTGACAAGAGTCTTGGTTTTTATTCTGGTGTGCTTTCACTCACTCCCTCTCTAACCTCTCTCTTTATCATTTAAAATTGATGCCAACTCCCCAATGGCCTTTCTTATGGAAGCAAAGAGACTTTGAAGTTTGGAGGACTCCTTTGAAAAGCCCTCAGGCATCTCCTTCATAAGGCTACTGCTACCATACAACCCCCCCGCCTCTTCCCCACCATATCTCGCTCTTCTTCTTGGCCACTCTGGATCTTAGGAATCCACTGCTACTGCAGCACAATGAATAGCAAACAAAACCTGAGAAAGGGCATGTCAACAAATTCAGACTATGGAAGATGGTGGGGGGAAAAGTAATAAAAGGACATGCCATTTGTATACAATAAATATTCTGTTTCAAAGTAAACTCTTAAATATTTACAAGCGTATGCTTTTGTATAAAACAATGTAAAACACATTGTAAATATTTTAGTGGTTGTGGAACACACTGCATACTCTCCTCGCAGATGTTGTGTAAGGTCTAATACAGTTTCCTTATTATAAGTATGCAAGTACTTGAAATGGTATTTCCTACACAGAATAAGAATGTAAGGTTTAAACAAAATAAAGATTATTGGATTATGTTTGAAAAGAAAATATTGTTTTAGTCTTTCTACTTCAAAATGTCATGTTTAATTCAGTGAAATTACATAGCAATTTCTGAGTGAGTTAAATCCTACACCATTTCTTTATTTTCATTTTACCTTAACTTAACCATATGTGTTTAGTGAAATGCATATAGACAGGATCAGAATCATACCATTTTGTACAATTCATTTAATGTTTATTTTGAATTTGTCTTTAAATTAGATTCGTTTTTATTAGTTTGCATTCCAATGTCTTATCATCTTTTGTGTTCCACAGTTGACAGAAAGTCATGCGGGTTTGGAACGGCATGAGGGTGAGTAAATGATGACAGAATTTCAAGCTTTACATTTTTCTCAGGGCAGTTTTAACCCATGACAATTGTAATTACTAGAGTATAACCACATTTTCACCTTTAATCTGAATATTATAAAACCAGTTATATTAGTTGTCCTGATCAAAAACAAAATCTGATAACAATCTTTCGCAAGGTTTTCTCTTCTCACGCTTGGGGAGAGCTTGCTAGCAGCTCTCTGCTTTATTGGTTGCCCTTATAGAATAAACAAGCAATGTTTCTTTGCTTGTCCTTGACCCTTCAGAGCACCAGGCAGGTAATGGCTCTTGATAAGTTGGAAATGGCTGCCGGAGATTGAAGTGAGTAGTTTGTAGAAGCCTTATTGGGGTGTTCCCACCCTGCTGAATTGAAGTCAGCTTGGTGGGATGGGATATCCGTCTCATTACTTGGGTCTATGGCCTTGCAGGAATAGAGGCAGAGGGCAACACAAACATGTTTAAGAGCTGACCTGCTTTTGAAGGTGTCTGAGATGGAGAATCTGGAAGAAAGCGCGTTGTATCTCAGAATTTCAAAAAAGAATAACCATCCTCTTTAGTTTCCATTAGCACCTGTTCTTAGTTCAGTCCCTCTTCCCACTCATACACTATATATAAATGAATTGCAATGTCTTTAGGTTTTTTATTATTATAAATGTTTAAATAAGATTAAGGGCAACATATAAATTATGGTAGTGAAAAGCATCAATGAATAAAACCGTCTTTGAGGAAATATTATGAAGAGCCAATTATTAATATCAATTAGGTCAGACCGAAAGATTATTTTTGACAAGCTAATTCACGATATTGTAGATGCCTATCTAGTTTAAAGCATCTGGTACAGAACGTTCCAAAGTCAAAATTGATAAATGTATACTCTGAAAATACAAAGATAGTAACTTCTCAAGAAGCATCTAAGAAATTACTACAGGAAATCTAATATATCTGATGGTGAGTGCACTTCAAAGGCTTTTATGCTGGCATATGAATGCAGCCAGTGAGATTCATCATGTCTCATGCAGATGAGGTTTTGATTTTTAATAAACCTTATTAAGTCTATTTTGAAAACCCATGGGTGATTTCATAATCAGCTTCTCAATATCACACATTTCCTGAGATCACTGTTGCCAAGATCTCAGTCAGATCCATGACTAATTGTTTTTCACCAGGCTAAAATCCTGAGGGACAATGTTGCCCATACAGAATTTCACAGATAAACCACGGATAAACCGAAACTGCTTTGATTTTGACTCCCATTGGACCGAGACGTTCCAGCATTGTTCAAAATAATGATAGAATCCCTTCTGTTATGCAAGCACAAAAACTCTTTTCTACAAAACATTATCACTTTTCCTCTTGCTATGCTATATTGCCTGGGGTGTGTGGATCAAACTGCGTTATGATATAGAAGTGAACTCTGAAGCACTACAGCTACAAGTTGTCTATTGTTTTGTTTGTCAGATGTTTGGTGATCTACTGTTTCTGAAAGTCCAGATGAGGAGGTGTAAATCTTTTGCTTTAACAGTTTGAGGCCGATTGGATTTTCACCCTGCGGACATTGGTCCCCTGTGTTTTGGATAATGAATGCCTATTGATTTTCGTGTTCTGTGATATACAGACATCTACTTTATAAGATGTAATTGTCCTTCTTTGGTGCAGTCTTTAACTAAATCACCACAGACACAGTCTTTATGAATTTCCTCCAACTTCAATTTATTTTTGCACCCCATTTACCATACTGTCAAAGGAATGTTTCGCTCTTTTGCACATTAAGTATTCTCTCTCTCTCTCTCTCTCTCTCTCTCTCTCTCTCTCTCTCTCTCTCTCTTTTTGTTTTTGTTTTTTTGAAGTTACTTTATAGTCTGTTTTTTTGCATGACATATGTAAGACTGTGACTAAATTGTTGGCATAATAAATATAGTATATTTATGGCAATGCATAGCAGAATATTTTAGTCTACTGACTATTGCATCATAGCTTATTGCTGTCCAAATCTCAAATTTATTATGATGTACATTGAAATAGATAGCATGTTTTACAGATAACGTATGCAATGAAATAAAGAAAAATAATAATAATAATGACCTCCTCATCAAACATTGGTTGTTCAGTATAAGTTTTTTTTTTTTTTTGCCCACTAAACAGAAAAAAATGCTGTATTTAGTTGAATGCTAACTGTTTGTGGTCAATTTACTTAGACTCAGGAATTAATATAGTTTGTCTTTCTCAAGAAGTAAAACTGTGTACCTATGTAACCTAGAGTTTGGGATAAACAATATGAGCATTGTTCGACCTTACAAATGTCACCTGCACCATTGAGTTGACAGCCATATATGAGACTTTTGCTCATTTGACATCCCTCAGAAAGGAAAGTGACAGTTATGGTAGTGTACACTGAAGGGCTTCAGGTTCTTCCCAAACCTCAGTGCTGTAATGAGGTTCCATATGGTTTAGAATTAATTGAATGTACTGTGGCTGACAGCCCAGGTCTGGAGGGTAATTCTGCAGCAGGGACACTGGTTCCGCCTCAATTGAGACCTGGCAGATTGGAGTCCTCTGAGAATTTGACCCTCAACCCTCAATCCAGAAGTATGTCATAATTTGGACATCACTGCCCAGCAGTACCTTTTTCTCCTTTTTGCTTTGTTTAAAGATTCCCATGCATTTCTCCTTGTCAGGAACATAATTCAACCTTGTAATGCTGTTTGGGATGGAGGTGGGCACTATCCTTCAAAATAAGTTTCCGGTAATTTTTTCGGGATCAGAGTAGGATATAAATATTCATGCTTTATACTGTAAATGTCATGTAAATAAATATATTTAAGCGTCTGTTAAATTGAGTCAATTTAAAGGCATTTTAAAATAAATGCAGATCCTTTATTTCTTATCTGCATTAAAACATGAATTGCAATTATTCCAATAATTATTTCAAAATCTTTCAAACTTTATTAATTAAATCTTGCATGTTTTTTGTTTTGTTTTTATGTGTTATTTTATGGGTGATATTTCATACATGTTCATTTTCTATGATAATTAATTGCTATAAGTAATAATTTTTTTGGAACGCCACAAATAAATCATCCCTTCTACCTGTCTTGAGAAATAACGCTCTGTGACGGCCCAAGGCCATGCTTTCCCCCCTCTCTCAGTCAATGTGCCTGTTAGTGTTTGTCGACCACGGATTGGTGGGTTTTGGGGAAAGGGCGTTTGGTTGATGTTATCAGAATGAAACAATGTCAAATATGGTAACCAATGAATTAATTGATTGCATGTTTAGAACCTGTTTTAAGCTGTAACTTTTTAGGTTTAGGCAATGTATCTATCAAATCGTATAATATTTGTTTGGCTAGATGTTTTATAGATTATTTTTGTTAAGAATGGATTGGCTTCAGGTCTTTCAAAGAATGGCTATTTAAAAGTTAAACACCGATGAAAAGGCTGTGTGAAAATTGATATCCACCTTTTTCAGTGTTGGCAAGGCTGATCTCATTGGATTTTTTCTCCTAAATGTGAAGGTGTACGCTTTGTCCCCAGGCTGACGCCAGAGTTAAAAGCAAACAGGACGTCAGCCACACAGACAAACCGGAGGCAAGTGCTGCATTTTAAACAGCCTGGCAGCATCCTCACCTGCTGATCTTCAAAGAGTTTGATGATAAATGAGTCCCGCGAACAAAATATTCAAGGTGTGAGAGTAGCGTACCGATCTATGCCGCAGCTCTTTGAGAGGGACATGATATTTACCAATTGACTTTGATCTGCATAATTCTGGATGGTTTGTGTTTCTGTGGCACATTTTAAAATAGAGTGCTGCTTTTAAAAAAGGCAGTTTCAGAAGAACTCTAGAGAAAATAGGTTTACCTCAGGCAGGTAGATTTCCTGTTAAATGCTATTGCTGCGTTCGATTCAAAGTCGGATGTGGCTTTTTCTACTCAATATCTCCAACTTCCCATGATAAAGTCACTCGGTGCTAGGAAGGTTACGTGTAAGGAAACTCAATGGCATCACTATTGCATTGCAGGACTGTGATTGTCAATGATTAAGTCACCTAGCAACCAAATTATGACGTAGTATGTAATACTAACATCCGTTTTGAAGATATACACTCACCTAAAGGATTATTAGGAACATCTGTTTGATTTCTCATTAATACAATTATCTCATTAACCAATCACATGGCAGTTGCTTCAATGCATTTAGGGGTGTGGTCCTGGTCAAGATAATTTCCTGAACTCCAAACTGAATGTCAGAATGGAAAAGTAAGGTGATTTAAGCAATTGAGCGTGGCATGGTTGTTGGTGCCAGACAGGCCAGTGTGAGTATTTCACAATCTGCTCAGTTAATGGAATTTGCACGCACAACCATTTCTAGGGTTTACAAAGAATTGTGTGAAAAGGGAAAAACATCCAGTAGGCGGCAGCCCTGTGGGCGAAAATGCCTTGTTGATGCCAGAGGTCAGAGGAGAATGGGCAGACTGATTCAAGCTGATAGAAGAACAACTTTGACTGAAATAACCACTCGTTACAACCGAGGTATGCAGCAAAGCATTTGTGAAGCCACAACACGCACAACCTTGAGGCGGATGGGCTACAACAGCAGAAGACCCCACCTGGTACCACTTATCTCCACTAGAAATAGGAAAAAGAGGCTACAATTTGCACGAGCTCACCAAAATTGGACAGTTGAAGACTTGAAAAATGTTTCCTGGTCTGATGAGTCTCGATTTCTGTTGAGACATTCAGATGGTAGAGTCAGAATTTGGCATAAACAGAATGAGAACATGGATCCATCATGCCTTGTTACCACTGTGCAGGCTGGTGGTGGTGGTGTAATGGTGTGGGGGATGTTTTCTTGGCACACTTTTGGCCCCTTAGTGTCAATTGGGCATCGTTTAAATGCCACGGCCTACCTGAGTATTGTTTCTGACCATGTCCATCCCTTTATGACCACCATGTACCCATCTTCTGATGGCTACTTCCAGCAGGATAATGCACAATGAGATAAAGCTTGAATCATTTCAAATTGGATTCTTGAACATAACAATGAGTTCACTGTACTAAAATGGCCCCCGCAGTCACCAGATCTCAACCCAATAGAGCATCTTTGGGATGTGGTGGAACTGGAGCTTCGTGCCCTGGATGTGCATCCCACAAATTTCCATCAACTGCAAGATATCCTATCAATATGGGCCAACATTTCTAAAGAATTCTTTCAGCACCTTGTTGAATCAATGCCACGTAGAATTAAGGCAGTTCTGAAGGCGAAAAGGGGTCAAACACAGTATTAGTATGCTGTTCCTAATAATCCTTTAGGTGAGTGTATATAAATCAATAGAGTGAATGTTTTACATTCCTGTCTCTGCAAATGTTTACTAAATAGGTTTTCTTTTTAGGGAAGCACTGATATTAAAGTCGCAGTGTAACTGAACTAGTGACAGACCTTTTCTTCCGTAGATTTGGATTATGGAACAGAAAAATATGTTGTGCTGGGACTTATCTATTGGTTGGTGGTTGGATAGAGGCAGATCTGAATCTGAGCTTGCAGTCGATTTTAAAAAGAAACGGACTGGGATTTAGTGGTCAAAATGATTGGAGAAGTCTGGTATATCACTAGAAGTTCAAGTTGTGACAATTTGATTCAAATTTATTAAAAATAATAATAATCAGATGCCCATGTATGAAGCGGCCACAATAAGATCAATAACATGTATTTAGAAAATAGATTGGGTGAATTTTCATTTCATGTCGACTTATGTTATGGATGATAAATGGCTGATAATAAATCACACTCTATAAGCCGTTTTTCACTTGCAGCCCTCGTTAACAATTATATATTACATTTAAATGATTATATACAAAATTTTTAGTAATTAAGATTGATGTGGTTTGGAATTGGTAATGTGCTTGGAAAAAAAATATGATCAGAATATCGACCTGCATAATAATACTGTAGAGCGTTAAATGAAAACTAAGGTGTCTAAATGTGAACAAAGAAGTAATGAACATATTTACATGATTTTGTACACGTCTGGAGAAGGAAGTTGAATGTTCTTGTCAATACTACTCCACCCCTTTCCACACCAGAGAGAACAGAGATTGGAACTTCAGCTCTGTGGTTATAAAATATGATTACAGCTTCTGTTTTCGCAAACAGCACAGACAAGTACATAAACAGCCTGTGGTATCTATTTTTGAGAACAACGTGGATCCGGATTGCTTATTGAAGAGCCACATTGTGACATTACATTTGTGCCAAATAGCTCAGGAGAAATTTTGTCTAATGCGGCACTCACACAGACACGCAAACTCCCAAAAGCAGAAGAGCAACATCAGCTCAGTCTAGCATATCGTTTATATTTTAACCGCCAGCGTATATAACATCAGCAGACTGCAGTGAAACGCTTGACTAGGCACTGTATTGTGAGTCACTTGGAGAGGCTGTTAGCTGTTGCTCGCTATATTGACTTTTGAGATCTATTCTCCCGCTGAATGCAGCGCAATCTCCTGCACAAATGTAATATTGATAAAGGCCATGGCCTTCCTCTCATCCTGCCAACCCCGAGATCGGAATCCAAAACTTGTGAATAGATCTGAATGAAAATTTGTGCCAAGGAAAGAGAAAGAAATGTGTTTATATGGACAGGAAAAATTAATGTAGCAAACAGAAATGGAGCAGGTTTGTGTGTGTGTGGGGGGGGCTGGATGTCTTGATCTCATAGCCTGCTGACTTTATTAGAACCTGCAATTAGCCTCAACTATGGCAGTCGCTCATGACCTGTGAGTGGGAGTGTTAATTGTACGTTAGCGGTTCTATGCTAATGTTAATTGGAGCAGATCAATAAAATGCTCACAGAGCAGCCATGGGCTTTGTACATCAGTTTCAGAGAGTAGGCTGCAGAGTATTGAAAATCCAGTTTTAACTGGATTTGCGATGTGGATTTGAAATGTATAACACAGGGAAAGTACACATCAAGACATTTAATTAACTGTATCAAATGGAAATATTGTTTTATCATGAATATTCAGTGTTTGTTGAACAAATCTGTTGAATGACCAATTAGGCCTACTTCTTAAAGACTCACTTGTTGCTACCTAAACAAATATAAAAATATAAATATAAAAACTTTTCAAAAGTTTGGGGTCTGTAAGATTATTGCAAAGTTTTACCAAGGCTGCATTTACTTGATCAAAAATACAGTAAAACAGACATATTGTAAAATAGTATTAGAAAACAATCTAAATTTCATCTACTTTAAAATGTAATTTATTTCTGTGATGGCAAAACTGAATGTTCAGCAGCCTTTACTCCAGTCAAGATCCAGTTCCGTCGCTCACATGCCCATTGTAGGCTCTTGCAACTGTGGACAGGGTCATCATAAGCACTTTGGTTTACAGCTACGAGCAGTGAAATGCACTGTGTGTTGTGACCTTGTCACCTTTATTTATGTCGCCTTGTCATATGTCACCTTGCCATAACAATTTGGCCCTTGTCAAATTTGCTCAGATCTTTATTCCTTCCTATTTCTCCTGCATCCAACATGTTGATGACCTTAATATGTGGCCTTGTTAGGAGATAATGTGACTGTGACTGGTCATAATGTTTTGGCTTTATAAGACACTGAGACCACTTGTAATTTTAACGGTGCTAGTTAAAACAGACTTCATATTCACATAAATGCCTATTTGTTCAAAATAAAATTTAAAATAAGAATAACTTTGATGTAACACTTTCTAAACGAGCATAAGCAATTACTGAGTAACCCATTTGATTCCTTTCTGTTGTGCTGTTTGTGTGTTCGCATGCCATTTCAAATTAAAACACAAAGCCTGCGCATTTTCATTTCCTCATTATCGTAATGAGCAAATAACACAAATATCTGTGCTGTTTGCTTGAGTTTTTCATCTTTGCGTCTCAAGTAATGAATTCATCACTTTCAATGCCCCGCATAAACCATTACTTTTAACTTCTGAACCATGACAGAGAGGCTACCATTTAGACTAATGGAAAGAAGACTTTGATGTGCTTTGGCAGAAGTGACAGGCAGGGTAAAAACTGAGAAAATGTCCTCTGAGAAAAGAGAACTTGCATCTGCATGCAGAAAACACACATAAAAGGATTGCAGGAAGGTGAATTGTTATATTAGTTTTGGTTTGTGGAGGTCTAATAATGCACCTGCAGCAGTATTTTGAGGGATTATTTAAAAACCTTGGATATATTTCGCGTACTGCAGATTGATACCGATGAGATAGACATAAACGTTGAAATGAAGTGTGCTTGTAAATCCTTTCCATACTGAGAACATGTTATATTTATATGTAAATGTGAGTTTAGTCTCTTGACAAGTCTGAGACCACTTTGAAAAGCGAAATGTTATTTCAACCGGAGTATAATTAGGAAGTCTTAGGATTTTGATTTTCTTTAAAATAAAGAAATAAAGAAAAGATAAGCAAATTGTGATTTTTCTTTTTTCTTTTTTATCATGTGAAATTTTTTTATGTTACTTTGTAATTCATGTCCTATTTTAAAAATTGAGTAATAAAAAAAAAATAGAATTAGAAACAAAAAAATAGACGCATTTTACCTTTAATTTCCTTTATTTGACAACACCAGCAATATGAGTACATTGTATGTACACATGGTTGTTCACTTTATTCGTTTATTCAGAAGTTTTGCTTTTTCCATAGAATTCTACTGTATTCTTTCTTCTGTATTTCCTTGCACTTCACTTGTCCTTTTCAGATGAAACCAGGAGCCTAATGTGGAACAGCAGTATTGAAAAAGCTCAAGTGAGCGAATCGTTCAGGAGAGCGGAAATGTACTGTCTACTTCACAATAACACCTCGCTGTACTTTATCTACTTGGAATCACTGGAAGGATTACTGTCCAGATGAACCTGACCGCTCCATGATCACGTCTGCGGTGCTACATGATGTGTCTTTCCAAGCGTGTGATTTTTCTCTTTACTCTGGTACCCGCCTTCAGAGTTGCCATTTGCTCCCACTCACCCACAGCCAATTAATATTTCACAGTCTCGACAGCCCAGGCACAAATTCAAATGGCCTTGAGAAGCGAGCTGCTTCTTTCCCACTTCACTCCATTTTCTATATCAATTAAGTTCAAGTTCTTATTTTTTTGTGTGGAGATTTTGAGATGCTTTCTCTTTTTTCCACCCCACCGTCCCAGAAGTCTTCATTAACAAACTGGGAGAACATATTCTGAATAGAAATGGTGTTATCCATTTGCCATCAGACAAAACCGTAACAAGTGGCACAGTGCTCCCATCGCCCCTACACTTGGCAGAATCCTTCATGCCTTTCTCTGTCAGCAATAAGAAGATTGCTGGCACCCCAGGTAATGTTTTTGTGCCACTAGACAATAGGGTGACATTTCTACATATGGATCAATCCTCATCTTTTTTACGAGTTCACTCGTAGAGTAATGTAACACTTTAGCCGTTTCTTCTTAGTGGTTAATTGAATTTCTCCTGCTAATATTGTGACATGTGGTGAGCAGTTGTTGTATGCAGCAAGGTGAGGAGGCGGAAATAGAGATTTCCTGTGCTTTTACACTTATTCAACAAATCAAATGCTTTTTCATCATACTTTCTTGCCAGATACCAATAATAATAATTCATATACAGGTCCTTCTAAAAAAATTAGCATATTGTGATAAAAATTCATTATTTTCCATAATGTAATGATACAATTAAAATTTCATATATTTAAGATTCATTGCACACCAACTGAAATATTTCAGGTCTTTTATACCATTTACCAGTGGTTTTGGCACTGTGAGCAGGTGCCAAGTCGTGCTGAAAAACGAAATCTTCATCTCCATAAAGCTTTTCAGCAGATGGAAGCATGAAGTGCTCCAAAATCTCCTGATAGCTAGCTGCATTGACCCTGCCCTTGATAAAACACAGTGGACCAACACCCAGCAGCTGACATGGCACCCCAGACCATCACTGACTGTGGGTACTTGACACTGAACTTCAGGCCTTTTGGCATTTCCTTCTCCCCAGTCTTCCTCCAGACTCTGGCACCTTGATATCCGGATGACATGCAAAATTTGAGCGACAGTCCAGTGCTGCTTCTCTGTAGCCCAGGTCAGGCGCTTCTGCCGCTGTTTCTGGTTCAAAAGTGGCTTGACCTGGGGAATGCGGCACCTGTAGCCCATTTCCTGCACACGCCTGTGCACGGTGGCTCTGGATGTTTCTACTCCAGACTCAGTCCACTGCTTCCGCAGGTCCCCCAAGGTCTGGAATCGGTCCTTCTCCACAATCTTCCTCAGGGTCCGGTCACCTCTTTTTCGTTGTGCAGCGTTTTTTTGCCACACTTTTTCCTTCCCACAGACTTCCCACTAAGGTGCCTTGATACAGCACTCTGGGAACAGCCTATTCGTTCAGAAATTTCTTTCTGTGTCTTACCCTCTCGCTTGAGGGTGTCAATGATGGCCTTCTGGACAGCAGTCAGGTCTGCAGTCTCACCCATGATTGCGGTTTTGAGTAATGAACCAGGCTGGGAGTTTTTAAAAGCCTAAGGAATCTTTTGCAGGTGTTTAGAGTTAATTAGTTGATTCAGATGATTAGGTTAATAGCTCGTTTAGAGAACCTTTTCATGATATGCAAATTTTTTGAGATTTTGGGGTTTTCATGAGCTTTATGCCAAAATCATCAGTATTAAAACAATAAAATACGTGAAATATTTCAGTTGGTGTGCAATGAATCTAAAATATATGAAAGTTAAATTTTTATCATTGCATTATGGAAAATAATGAACTTTTATCATAATATGCTACTTTTGAGAAGGACCTGTAGCTCAGTATTTCTAAAGAAACCAGTCTACCAACATTTTCTCAACTGGGTTGGTGATACACTATAATGCCAAAAGTATTGGGACACCCCTCCAAATCATTGAAATCAGGTGTTTCAATCACTTCCATGGCCACAGGTGTATAAAATCAAGACTGCTTTTATTCTATTTCACAAATATTTGTGAAAGAATGGTGCGTTCTCAGGAGCTCAGTGAATTCAAGCGTGGTACCGTGATAGTATAACAAAGTGGAAGCAATTGGGAACAACAGCAACTCAGCCATGTGGTAGGCCACATCAAATCATAGGCACAGTGCTGAGGCACACAGTGCGCAGAAGTCATACTTTGTGTGGCCTTCAGATTAGCTCAAGAACAGTGCGTAGAGAGCTTCATTGAATGGGGTTCCATGGCCGAGCAGCCGCATCCAAGCCTTGCATCCCCAAGTGCAATGCAAAGCGTCGGATGCAGTGGTGTAAAGCATGCCGCCACTGGACTCTAGAGCAGTGGAGGCGTGTTCTCTGGAGTGATGAATCACACTTCTTTGTCTGGCAATCAGATGAACGAGTTTGGGTTTGACGGTTGCCAGAAGAACAGTATTTGCCTGACTGCATTGTGCCAAGTGTAAAGTTTGGTAGAGGGGGGATTATGGTGTGGGGTTGTTTTTCAGGGTTTGGGCCCTTAGTTCCAGTGAAAGGAATTCTCAATGCTTCAGCATATAAATACATTTTGGATGATTTCTTGCTCCCAACTTTGTGGGAACAGTTTGGGCATGGCCCCTTCCTGTTCCAACATGACTGTGCACCAGTGCACAAAGCAAGGTCCATAAAGACATGGATGAGCGAGTTTGGTGTGTAGGAACTTGACTGGCCTGCACAGAGTCCTGACCTCAACCTGGTAGAACATATTTGGGATAAATTAGAGTGGAGACTGTGAGCCAAGCCTTCTCGTCCAACATCAGGAAACCTCTTTGTTGGACCAGTTGTGAAGTATGTGTGGCAAACACAACACACAATTGTGAGAGGTGTGGCAGAAGGAGCAAACGATGACGAGACACAGTGGATATGGCGTCAGGGCTCCTGGAGGCATTTATTAACATAAATAAACATAAAATGTTTTGTAGGAAAATAGTGTCAAACAAACAGGGGATCTGGTGTCCTCTACGTACCAGGGAATCGTGAAGGTAGGGTAGTGATCATATACTCACCTAAAGGATTACTAGGAACATCTGTTCAATTTCTCATTAATGCAATTATCTAATCAACTAATCACATGGCAGTTGCTT
Organism: Gobiocypris rarus; assembly: GCA_023029165.1. Lineage (NCBI taxonomy): Eukaryota > Metazoa > Chordata > Actinopteri > Cypriniformes > Gobionidae > Gobiocypris > Gobiocypris rarus. The sequence goes on from CM040920.1 coordinate 18,060,381, forward strand.
CAATGCATTTAGGGGTGTGGTCCTGGTCAAGATAATTTCCTGAACTCCAAACTGAATGTCAGAATGGGAAAGAAAGGTGATTTAACCAATTGAGCGTGGCATGGTTGTTGGTGCCAGACAGGCCAGTGTGAGTATTTCACAATCTGCTCAGTTGCTGGGGTTTTCACGCACAACCATTTCTAGGCTTTACAAAGGATGGTCTGAAAAGGGAAAAATATCCAGTATGTGGCAGTCCTGTGGGCGAAAATGCCTTGTTGATGTGTAGCCACAATGAGGATGTCTGTTCATCTGGCAAACGGCCAGATGTCTCGCGCCTCTCGTGAAGCGCGTTATCAGATCATGATCATACGATTGATGGTATAAATGGCGCCACGATGTCTGAAAGACCACTCTTTGATCACCCTTGGGAGATAACGACCATAGTGACTTTTATTGCCCAAATGGCCCTGCCGCGAACTCTGACACCTCACACACACACCTAGGAACAAACACAGGGATTGTTCACCAAGTCCATGGAAGAATAAATGGTTAAAAGCCACCGAAAAACGTACTAAATGTATACTTTTCTGTCTGAATGTTTGTATATGTGTCTGTAATAATTAGGGGGATTATATGAATGTTAACTCAAACTATTTAGGACAATAGACAGTGGAAAACCTGGACTTGTGTGTTTTCCACCTCGCAGACCAGTGGTTCATGGTGTCTTTAGAACCGAGAGAACTCCATCGTACCGAATCTGGTAAAATAATTTAAAGGACATGCATTATTACAAAGATGCCAGCTTTGTAAAGAAAAATGCATGAACCTGTCTGCCCCGGATAGTAGCCAGGGGGAGGAACTTTGTTTCGCGCCGAAAACGCTCAGATCGATTGGACCATCCAGGAAATGGGCGTCGCTCCACCTGATCTACAAATACCAATGCATTCCAACGCTTAACGCCTTTGCTAGTGCTTTGCATTGCAATCCGCCACCCGCTTTCCAGCCCCCCCGAGGGCATTCTTCAGAGAGGATACAGCACGCTTCAGCCCACTTCCAAGAGACCCGGCCGCCTCCAGCTGAACTTCTTCGCAAACCGAGAGCCAACCGACTTCAAGAAGGATCACGGAACACGCGGGACATTTGAACTCAGAATACACGCACACACCCAATGAGCCAAAACCAAAGCAAGTATTCTTATTTTCTACAATCTGAACTGCTGTTGAAAGGTCGTGTTATTCCCCTTTTAGGGACGAGATCAATTCATTGAGGGCTCTTTGTAATGAACTGAAGTGAACGCTGTTCTCTCTCTCTCTCTCTCTCTCTCTCTCTCTGTTATCTTCTCTCTCTCTCTTATTTTTGTTTTCTTCATTTTTTCGTTTAGGTACCATTTTAGTTTCATTTCCTATCTATATTTCTACTCTCTTTAGGCATATTTAGTATGTACTTTCTGTGTGAATTGTAGTGTTTATCTTTAGTCTGTGTTTATTAAACTTCCAAAATATATTTTTGAATTGAAGCTGTTATTCTTCTACATACACAAAGTCAATGAAACTTACAATCCTGAACGTTACCTAAAGCTGCCTTGTGCTACGATTTTAGTAGCATAACTGTACGAACATACGAAATATTAATTTGTCCTGATCAGTAAAGTTAATGCTTCTTATGCTCTCGTAAAAGCAGTAATCCCTTATTGAGAATTGATTTGAAAGTCTATAACTAATTTGCAGGACAAACTTAGTAAGATAACTTCAAGCAATTCTTTAAAGGTTACTTGTATTTAATTAAACATTTTCCTTATCGGAAAATTTTAATAAACGTAATGAACGACTAGCAAATTATATTCATAAACTATGAATATTATATCCCTTTTGAGTTAATTATTCCCCGAGATATTCGACTCATAGTCGATATTGTTACAGATGCTAGAGGTCAGAGGAGAATGGGCCGACTGATTCAAGCTGATAGAAGAGCAACTTTGACTGAAATAACCAATCGTTACAACCGAGGTATGCAGCAAAGCATTTGTGAAGCCACAACACGCACAACCTTGAGGCATATGGGCTACAACAGCAGAAGACCCCACCGGGTACCACTCATCTCCACTACAAATAGGAAAAAGAGGCTACAATTTGCACAAGCTCACCAAAATTGGACAGTTGAAGACTGGAAAAATGTTGCCTGGTCTGATGAGTCTCGATTTCAGTTGAGACATTCAGATGGTAGAGTCAGAATTTGGCGTAAACAGAATGAGAACATGGATCCATCATGCCTTGTTACCACTGTGCAGGCTGGTGGTGGTGGTGTAATGGTGTGGGGGATGTTTTCTTGGCACACTTTAGGCCTATTAGTGCCAATTGGGCATCGTTTAAATGCCTTGGCCTACCTGAGCATTGTTTCTGACCATGTCCATCCTTTTATGACCACCATGTACCCATCCTCTGATGGCTACTTCCAGCAGGATAATGCATCATGTCACAAAGCTCGAATCATTTCAGATTTGTTTCTTGAACATGACAATGAGTTCACTGTACTAAAATAGCCCCCCCAGTCACCAGATCTCAACCCAATAGAGCATCTTTGGGATGTGGTGGAACAGGAGCTTTGTGTCCTGGATGTGCATCCCACAAATCTCCATCAACTGCAAGATGCTATCCAATCAATATGGGCCAACATTGCTAAAGAAAGCTTTCAGCAACTTGTTGAATCAATGCCACGTAGAATGAATGCAGTTCTGAAGGCGGTGCTGTTGCGCATGCTTGTCCATTCTGGACTGCAGGTCCGGCGACTCACATCCAAGACAGTGCGGGAGTCCCTCCGTGCTCCCTTCCGTGACCCACGAGGACACCAGCGTGCATGCATGGGAAGAGATAGACTTTGCTCAGCAGTTAACAGTGGTGGTGATGAGGCTTCATTATCTTCCGTGTGCCTCATCACGCGCTGCCAGTTCTCGGTATTTCAGCGCCCCTCTTCTCTTTCACACCCACTCAGTTGGGAACCTGGTGAAGGGCGATAATTTCGGGATGGGGATGGGGATGGGGATGGGGATGGGAATGGGGATGGGGGTGGGGATATGTGCAGCCGCTCCGTCACAGAGGCTATACATAGATGTAAAACTGGTGTGCTTTCATATTTCTTTCTCTTCAGAGACCGCATTGTGTGTGTGTGCGCGCTACACTCTGTCCATTATGTTAGGACTTGTGTCAGTGTAAAAAAAAATAAAAAAAGAACATAATGTTGTAAACAACCAGATGCATGCCTCAGTCTTCACGACCCATCCCTGATTATGATAAACATGATTTCTGCTTTGAGTTCTGCCCTTGTGAGCATGGCGAGTGCGAGCACTGCGAGTCGTTCTCAATTAAGTCAAGTCACCTTTATTTTATAAATCGCTTTTTACAATACAGATTGTTTCAAAGCAGCTTTACAGTGATAACAGGAAAATAATGCAATGATTCTTTACAAAGTGACATTGCCAACTACTTATCTGGCATGCATAATCCAGCATAATTTTTTTTTCTGCAGAGCCGTGTGAACGGGAATAATTTTGATAACTTTTTATCTGTACAGAGGGAAAAAAAAGTAAATACCCTTAGTTTATTTATCGATACAGCAGCTCTGGAGAGAACAGTGATGTCATCATCCAGCTCAGTTCAATTCTCATACAATATTGTTTAAAGCACATATTTTCAAGGGCAAGCTCCAACAGTAATGCTCGTTTCACACATACTCCGTTTGCAGTGCAGATGCGGTGCATATTTTTTTCTGTACCCATGTTAATGGATAACAGCTTTTACACTGCACTCGGATGCGGTCTGGACTTTCTCAATTACCTGCAAGATTTCTTGTAAAAAATATTTAAAAACAAAAGAAAAGACGAGAGTCTGCTGTTTTTGTCTAACCTGTTGTAAGGTTTCATTTAGAATGTTTGTAGATTTTAGGCTATAGCCTATGTTTAAATATTTTGCCACTTGCGCGAGCAAGTAATATTTCTAAATCTAAATGATAAGCTACTAGGCGATATAAATATAAAGTAATGAATTGATTAAAACGTTGTTTAAATGTAGTGAGTTTTTAAACGTGACAAATGTAGGCTATACAAAGAGATTTGCAATGATGACAAGCCATGTTAAGTAACAATTTTTGGATTTGAAATAAAAAATAATGAATAAATGTTGAGTTTGTGGTATAGGCTACAACTGCGGATCAGTTGCGCACTGAAAACGCGGCATATGTGAAAGCACAACAGCTCGTGCTGACCCTGCACCACATACGCACCGCATACGCACCGCATACGCACCGCATACGGACTGCAAACCGATCCATGTTTGAAACGGGTGTAAGATCATGGGGCTCACGAGTCAATATGGCTGAGGAACGAGAGATGGGTCTGTCTCTTTTGCTCGTTCTCTTTCCAGATCAGGATGTCCTTGTGTCCGATTCCAAAGAGTGCCCCGGCGCGGCTTTGGATCAGGTAGAGGACGCTGCAACTCTTGTTTCTGGAGAGATGGACGCTGGTGGGGAAAGTGTTTCAATCAGCGGTTCAGGCTGGAGCTTCTCTGCACACTGTAAGAGAAACCGGTCAATTTAGCTCAAAGGGAATTAATTAATTATATTTTGAAAGAGTCACTTATTTTACGTCTGACCAAATTAGTCCTCCAGCGTTCACTCTGTAGTGGATATTAATATCCAAACTATAGTGAAAACAAGTAACAAGATCAGTAGTTTAAGGTGCCCTAGAATGAACATTTTAATTAATTTTGGCACAGTTGAATAACAAGAGTTCAGTACATGGAAATCACATACCGTGAGTCTCAAACAATATTGTTTCCTCCTTCATATGTAAATCTTGTGGGTGAAAAACACCATGAAAAATAGGCGAATCTCAACATAACACCAACGGTGATGCAACCGTCGAGATGTATACCCCAAGTAAGTGTGCATATATGATTATCTTCCCTGTGATAAAATTAAATATCATGCGCTCTCTTTATAAACAAACCACAGGTTTGAGCTTTAAACAAATACATTTTTACAGAAACAGGCTCAATTTCAAACATATAAGGTTAGATCAATGCCTCTATTGTCATGCCGCAACTGACAGAGCTGTGTAGTGAAACAGCCAGTCAGAGCAGAGCTCCACATTACTATTCATGACCCTTCCAAATAAGGCAACATCAGACAGTTTAATTCTAGGGACAATTTCAAGAGTTGTAAATGGACCTGTAAAACCGTATCTGGACAATATTTGTAAAATAAGCCACATACCCTCTATTTAGATTTCAGAGAACAAAATAAAACATAGTTTCAAATCATTCTAGGGCACCTTTTAAGACAATACATTCGTAAGCACATAACACAAGAACACTTCTCTTTAAATATATTATTTAATCAATTTTAAATACACACATTCACACAAGTTTCAGAAAGAAAGAAAGGAAGGAATGAATGAGTTTTAAGAGAGTGAAATGGTGAAATCCCAAGTTTCTGGCAATATATGCCTATGCATTTTATACAACATGACCTGAATGAATCATCAATCATTCATTTAACCCTTCTATCATTTCTTAGGAGGGGTTATTACATTTTATAGCAACACACCAGTTTGGTTAGAATCTGGAGGTGCTATGCTTTTATTTGTGTCTTTGGGGATTCCCTTTGTCACCTTAGATGTTTATCGCGCAAAGGGGCCATAGAACATTTTCCCCTCCCAGAGAGAGAGAGTTAGGCTACTACAGTCAGTACTTTCTGGTCCCCCAAAAAGATTGGATTGTCATGATCAATCTCAATGTTCGCTTTCAAAGCTTGCCGATATCGGGTTTTTCAATTAGAACTAGCCTTGTCACCCCACACATTCACAAAATTCTGATCCTGGCCCAGTCTCAAGAGCTTGTGCTTTGACATTGTGACGCCGTCCTCGCTTATCTTGTATCTCTGAGGTTGAGACTCAACGCCAAGATAGCATTCCCTCTCCTGTCCAGAGGGCAACGTATTTAGGGGTCGTATGGGACACGGTCACTATGCGGCCACAACTGTCTCCCGCACGTTTCGAGACCATCTTAAACACCCTTAACAATATAAGGTTAGGCCAGGAAATTACTTTTCATCACTTTCAAAGAATTCTAGGTCTAATGGAAGCTGCATCCACGGTGATACCTATCTGCCTTTTCCACATGAGACTGCTTCAGTTGTGGATAATCAAATGGTTGCACGCCGCAGGCTTCGTTCCCTTTTTATGCGGCTCATAGCCCGGTTCCTCACCTAGGGTCCCACTCGAGGTGCATGCTGTCGTCGCAAGATGCTAACAGTCTAGGCAGCGGTTTAAATGGCCAAGGATCTGAAGAGGTCATCAACTTAATTGGAACATCAATTGTCTCGAATTGATGGCTGTATTTCTGGCCCTAAAGTACTTCCTCCAGCAGTAAATGGGCTACCATGGTCTAGTGCGGGTGGACAACACTATGGTAGTCGCCTACATAAATCGTCAGGGTGGACTACGTGGGTGCTGTCTGAACAGGCTAGCGCAATAGATTCTGCTTTGGGCTCAGGACAAGTTCCTGTCCCTCAGGGGCATTTACATCCCTGGGCATTTAAATGTGGAATCAGAACAGGCTGTGACACACGGGAAAGGAAACTCCACCCAGAGATAATCAAACAGATTTGGGAAAGATTCTATGAAGCAGAAGTGGATCCCGTCGCCTCATAGTATGGAGGAAAATACCATGGAAGTCAACAGGGCCCATCAAATGTTTTGTCACTGACATTATTCAAAATATCTTATTTTGTGTTTAATAGAAGAAAGAAATGTATACAGGTTTGGAACAACTTCCCTCCTTCCTTTTATATTTGTATTATTATAATAAGAACTACACTTGAAATTGAACTGTGATTTGGTTATTTATTACAACAGCAATTATCCCTCGGATTTTGAGAAAGTAATGCCTTGGATGTTAACAGATTAAAGATATTCCTGTATTTGAAGAGAAAAGCGTAGGTGACAATGTTAACACCTCTAAGGGTGTAGAACCAATCAGCCTGTCTCCATAATCCCCATAATGCAAATAGTTGCAGAGGATACAAAATGATCAAAACGGTCTTTGTATTAGAAATGAAATGTTCAGAGAGACTGCAGGTTTTTCAAAGCATGGTATTTTCAAAAAGAAGATGCAGGACATCCTTTTCCCAGAAATAACTGAAAAAGTTGGACTTCTTCCAGGAATCCTTTAATTCAGACCTTGAACATGGACAGTTCAATGGATCTAAAAGTCTATTGCAATCAATATCTGCGCCTATAATTTTATGCTTTCAGAAAATTTGAGTTTCTTTATTTAGTAATTCCTGAAATTACTATTTTTCTCAGAGTTGCTTGTAATTGTCATGGCATGCTGCTCGTTTTTCCGGTATGAATTCACAGAACTCACCTGTCTGAGTGGAAACTATTTAAAAAAAAATTGTTCTCTGTGGTCAATAAAAGTGAGTCACCTAATTTTATTGTTTAAATGGGTAAAGAAGGAAAAGAAACTGGCATTGGGGTTTTTACAATACAATACTAATCTACTCAATACAATACTAATCTACTCATAGATAAGTATACAGTATTCTATGTTATTCCATATCTGTAGGACTTTTTTGTGTATGTGTCTATACTCCAGTGTTGTATGGAACCCAAATGTTCTGTGAAACATGTCTTTTTGTGTGTTCCACAAAATATTTTTGAGTAAACTATCCCTTTAAAGGACAGGATGCTCTCTGGAAAATTCTCAAGTCATGTTGGATAACACGGATCATCAGGTCACAAATATGTAAGTAAAGCCAAAATGAAATTTGAAATGTGCAGGATTACAGTGCAAAGCCTAAATGTAACCTGTAATATCTGGCAGCTGTCCATTCGCTTGGTTAATCAGACTGTTAATTAATACACTCATAATTAATTTGCTAGCCGGTAATAAATGTGATACCAATGCCCAGGCTTATACATTTTTTTGTTGTTGTTGCTCTGCCAAAATGTGACATTGTCTTGTTTTTAATTATCCAAGGGCGTCATTGCGCAAAATTGCTTGCAAATGAAACAGAAAATTGAATCCGTATATCTGAAAAAAATCTTAATATATCATATGATGCTAGTGGAAAGCAGTACCACATATTTCCATTAACTTTTTTTAAGCTTATATTCCTAAACTTCCTTGTATACCTTTGCTTTTGCTAACTGTTTGGTAACCAGTAGCACTTTTAGCTTTTATCTTGTCAACAGTATTGTCAACTGCTGTGTTTGACCTAGGCTGCGTCCAAAAACGTAGGCAGCTGACTTGTTGCCTCGCTTCCTTGTATGCAATGACTCTACTGACAGTGTTCGCACACAAAGGGTACAATCACGAAACTGATTTCGGACAGACTTCTGAGGCAGCATAACAGTTTAATGATCTACAGCAAAATAGAGCGAGGTGAGAACTAAATACAAATTTAATTTCTACAGTAGTAATTTCTCGCTAGAAATTACATCAGAAGTGGAAAAACGTTGGTCAAACTGACCAACAACTGAAACTTTCAGACGCTATCTTTATTTTACTTGCTCAACTGTCACAGAATGGAAAGCACAGGATTGTGGGATATCAAAGGTAGGGATGCACCGAATATTCGGCCACCGAAATTTTTCGGCCGAAAATGGCCCAAAAGAGCATTTTCGGTTTTCGGCCGAAAGACTTTTATCACCGAAACAATACGGCCGAAATGTTGTGATGACACAAACAGAAACCGCGACCTGCACGTGCTTGTCTAAACAAGCAACATGTCTGCGGTGTGGACGTATGTGGTTCATCTCACATCTGATGACGCATCTATGGGTTTTAACTTGAAAATAATGCTTTGTTTCTGTTGATGGATACACCTGCTGGCTCTTCAGTGATATACTACAACAACAGCAATAATAAAAGAAAAACGTGGGCAAAACGGTCTCTCTTTGTAAACTTTGTTCAATGCATGCGAGTGCTGCCGAATGTTCGAATATGAACAGTTGCCGTCATCACCGGGTCTAGAGCCAGAAGACGGGAATGAGAACTAACGCGCTGTGAGAAGATTTGTCTCCGTGCACTCATCCGAAAGCGCGCACTCGTCTCACAGCGCGCAAATATTGAGTTCTCTTTCAAGTCTTGTGCTTAAACGGACAAACTCACTCAAAAACTATGTCAACATGGCCATCTTGATGATTATCCTTGCAGACATAGTCTGTATATGCCTTAAGTGAACTGTATATAGTCGAGAAAGACGACGCATATCCCTGCATTAGGTCTTAAAGGGGCAGTAGCCTTTACTGCAGTCTGTTTAATTTCAACAAAAGACAAGGACATCACTCACTGCTCTTGATTGAATAGCTTTTGTAAGTTTAATAATGATTAATCTTTAATTTTAACAGTTAGATATGCAGTCATTTTATGTTTGATTACTTAATACAATTTCTGTACCTTTCTGCAGGCCAGTAGACCTGTACATTATTATTTAATGTTCACATGAGTGAGGTCAAGTTAAACATTTTTATGTGCATTGTTGCAAAATATTTGCATAATTTGTAATTGATTTATTATTTGAAACTTTAATATTAATGTATGCAATTGCATAAGAAGATGCCTTTTAGTAAAGTAAATGCAATGGTACTAATAATTGGCATAATTTTTTTCAGTGTTTCGGTTTTCGGCCTTGGTTTCCTCTTTTTCGGTTTCGGCCAAGAATTTTGATTTCGGTGCATCCCTAATCAAAGGCAGTGAAGGATGAATCTATGCTGCCTTCAAAAATCGATCAGATGAAGGTATCTCCAAAGACAGAGAGTGAAGCTAACAATGGATTCAGACATGCCTTAATGCCTGCCTACCTACCTTGAAATGCGTCCTCCGAAGGCAAAATTTTTCAGTTTTGGGATGCAGCCCTAGTTTCCCGTTCTCTTTAGTTACTATGGCAATTCATCTGACCTGTTAAGGTGATAATACATGGGGCAACTTTTTGAGCAATGTTGTTGGGCAATTTTGCAACAGGCAACCTAACCAGGTGAGAGTCAGGGCCCACAACCAATCTAAAATATACGGATAGATATTTGTTGCCCATTCTCAATGGGAAAGTGCCCAGGCAACATAAAAGTTTCCCTGTGTATCATCACCTTTATTCTTTTAGTTTATCATTTTGTTCTTTAGTTCTTTGTTTCCGTAGTTCAGAAAGTATCGGTTTGTGTATTGTGCAGACTGTTACTTGGCTTACCGTGTGTTTATTCTTTTATTAAAACCTTTGTGTTAGAAATCTCTGGATCATCTCTGTCTTTGGAACATCTAGAATTGACCTATAAGTAAACATAAATACCATGTCAGTAGCAGCTTCTGTCCCATCTTTGCAGTGTAACGACAACTCTTATTGATTTAGAATTTTATTGGTAACAGCCTATAGTAATCTGATTGATTGAAATAATTGCTTACATTTAAGGATTGAAACAACAGAGAACACTGATATATTTAATGAGGTAATTACAATGGTTAAAAAAAGAAAAACGTATTAATATCTGACCCTGGTCCAAACCTCTCCCTCAAAATTTCCAACTATTCACCTGCCATGTAATTTTCCATACAGTGTCCGGTTAAAACCTGCTCAAGTCTTTCTTTCTGACAGTTTTCCCCACGAAAGCAAAATGCCACCGTGGAGCCAGGGGTAACCATATTTCATTCAGCTCCCTGACAGAGAAATTGAGCCATGTGTGCAGCCTTGATGTTGCACAACAAAACCTATTATGTATGTTTCTGAGAAGCTCTAAAGTGTGCATATATACTTGTGGGAAAATGAACGATGTTCTAACGGAAGCTATAAAAATTATGCCAGACACTCAAGCCTATTACACGGGTCAGAGTGTGTAGGAGGAGACAATGAATGTTTCAATCTGCTTTGCAGGAAAATATCAATTTAATGAAGGTCATTTTAAAGCTGGTGCCTTTGTGAGGAGCTTTGATAAATGGAGCTGCAGAATTTTTTTTGCCATGTCAGGGAAGAGGAACACAGCAACCATAAGTCTGTATTACACTTTGCACATTCACCTGACAGAGAGACAGCAAATCACTCGAGTGACGACAAATCACTCATGCATTCTGAAAAAGAGTTAGGAAATATAACACCATTTAGCAAGTTAGACAGTGGAACATGGGCGAGATGGGTGGGCAGAGGACACAAATCAACCAAGGCGGCTGTTCATCCTTAGTGATTTGCTGAGGAATTGTATTGCTATGGTGGCTGAGAGCTTTGATGAACTGAATCTTACAGCCCAGAGGAAGAAAAGCGATCATGTAACAAATGTAGTGCCAGTAGATGTCCTCAGCACACTGAGAAAATGAACAATGTAGGTGTACTTGCTTTAAACTATATATATCAAGGTTCTTTTCTTGTTTTCACTTCTATATTCAAGCAGTGCAGTCCATCATAAGGGAGATTTTTGATGGACTTCCCTGATCATGTGGCACAGTGCTGCGGAGGTTTGTCCTCTGAGTGTTTTTAACAATACTGCAGAATCATTTTTTTTTTTGCGTTCACCAGAAATGTCTGTAAATCCAATTTTTTTTGTTCTTTCTTTTTAGAATTACCGCATGTCGTTTTCATAGAAAAGGAACCTGGATGTTGCAGTTTTTTAAACTTGGAGACCACTTGCATCTGCTTGCATCCAACTGATCAATATTCTTCAAGGGGACCAGATGGGTCATTTGGATTCTTTTGACGGCAAACAAATGAAACTTACAATACCGGATCGATGCAGGATCAGGTGATGATTGCGTGATCTTCCTCGATTCAGTTTTTCTTTCTGGGTCATCTATTGCAGACGCTGCATAGAGAATACCATTCGCCCTGCTGAGTTCAATCATTTCTGCCTGCACAGGTTCATGTGAGGGTAATAGAGCAAGTTAATGCTTCAGTGCAGGGTTAAAAGACAATATTACTAAGAGCAGCACTCACTATATTTGATTTGGGCCTAACAAATAATATGATTTGTACTTGGAAACTCTATAATAGTTTTTCATTAGAGCAAAATTCCATACACTCCAGCTTCTCTCCGCTGTGCTGCTATATTAACCATTGGAAAATGGCAGGGAAGAAAAGCCTGTTGATAGTTTTATTAAGGGAGCTGATGTACAGAAAAGGGAGAGTTCACCCAAAAATGAAAATTATTCATTGTGTTATTCAAGACCTTTATCTTTTTACTATAGAATGTAAGAGAAGATATTTGGATCCACAATGAGGGTGAGCAAATAAAACACTCTAAGAAATGCTGGGTAAAAAACAACCCAAGTTGGGTTGAAAATGGACTAACCCAGCAATTGGGTTGTTTTAACCTTGCATTGTTTTAATTGCTGGGTTAAAACAACCCAATTGCTGGGTTAGTCCATTTTCAACGTGGGTTGTTTTTTACCCAGCCCTTTTTTGAGTATAGCATTTTCATTTTGGTTGAACTATCCCTTTAAATATTAAAATTAAGTTGATAGTTATTTAGATTTTATGCTAGATAACTGTGGCGAGCAGCGGGGCGAGGGACCGCGAGAGCGGGACCGGGGACGAGTGATAATGAGTGCCAGCTGCGCGTCACACCGGTCTCGTCTCGCGGTCGAGTGACGGGAGCATAAAAGGAGGAGCGAAGACAGCGGAAGGCGAGAGAGGACCAGGCCTGGATTTTATGTTGAGTTTTGTTTATGTTTTGTTGTGTTGGTGGGCAGTCGTCCGTGAGGGGCTGCCCACGGTTTTATTGTGTGAGTGTTTGCGGGCAGTCGTCCGTGAGGGCTGCCAGCGGTTTGCTTTTGTTTTGTTTATTTATTTTATTAAAATATGTTGAATGTTCGCCGGTTCCCGCCTCCTTCCTGCCCACAACAACGAACATCGTTACACTAACCAATAAATGAACTATTTATACTATTTTGTGTAAAAAATAAAGAAGAAAAAGTGATCTCATCATGGCACCTCAATTTCTGTTCTCTCACAAATGCTTTCAACATAATAATAATTATTAACAGTGCAAATCAGTTCATTCATTGTGCAGTTTGAACAGCATCATTGATTATAAAGGGAGTTTTGGCGAGAGTTACTGATAAACTTGCGCTGTGATTGACATATATATATATATAATTTAATCACAATTTAAATAAGATTATTTTCTTGCTACTAAGAGAAACAATGTGAAGTGGCTGTTATTTTTAGCCCAGTCATTCTATATCTTTCTTCTCTTCTCTCCTCATCTCACGCACCAGTAGGAGAGGTTAAATATGCAATGATGTAGAAGTAGACGTTGATCTGATTCTGCAGAGGCAGTCTTTGTCACATAACGTGACAAAATCAAGAATGAGTTGTTTATGGAGCTTGGTTTCAATAAAAGCTGTTATTGGATAAACAAGGAAGTTTTGAGTTCTGAAACTTAAAGGGTTCGTTCACCCAAAAATGAAAATTCTCAAATTAATTACTCACCCTCATTCAAACCCATAGACCTTTGTTCATCTTTGGAACACAAATGAAGATAAATGAAATCTCTGACCCCTCCATAGACAGCAATTTAATTACCACTTTTAAGGCCCAGAAAGGTAGTAAAGACATTGTTAACATCGTCCATGTGAATATAGTTGTTCAACCTTATTTTTATGAAGTGATGAGAGTACTTTTTGCGAGCAAAAAACAAACAAAATAAACAGATAAACAGTGCAGCGCTTCCAGAACGCTGGCTTACCATTGGCCGACGCTGTTCATTTGAGCACCACAACACTTGCGCACGAGTCATAGACCTAGGAAGTGATACACTGTTTACACTATGTCAACAGCGTAAGAGTCTGACACAAGATAGAAGTCGTTATTTTTGTTTTTTGTGCACAAAAAGTATTCCAGTCGCTTCATAAAAATTGAAAACAACGTAATATACAGTACCTACTGCTATATATGCTGTTAATATGAATCAAACAACAAAAGATGAACAGAAAATCACTGCTCTTGATTGAATTAACTTTAATAAGCTTTAATAAGAATACATTTCTTGAATGTTGTGTGGAGGAAATAATAAACATGGCAGACTGTGTACAGCTCATTCAGGGCGGGGTCTATGCTAATAGGACAGATTCTGTCATCAGTCATGGGTGGGGCCTAAGCATATGTGACTTCACGAATTAGCAAATTACTTGTTCTGAGACACTGCTTATGATTTATAGGCATTCAAAAAAGAGTGGGTAGATTTGTATCATTATAGGGTAGTTGTTGACACACTGCTGACACACATTTGTTCAAACACCATGTAAAAGATGGCATAATAGGTGCCCTTTAATAATACATTGACCTCTTACATGTCAAACAAACATTTACATTGTGCTTATTCTGACAACAAGTGAGTCTTGGGACCCTTTACTGACATGAATGAACGAGTGCCGGTGGGCGCATGCGTGTTAAACTGACAGAGCGCAGTAGAATAGGAGCGTAATAATTCTGACTAAAATAAACATTTTGCTACATTTTTTATAGAAATTAAGTGTAAGTTTAAAATGCTACATGTAATACAAGTATGAGAGCAGTAACAGTAAAGCAACTGTTGTTGGAACAGCCCATTAATGTAATATAATTAATATGTTGAGACGAGTGAATGTGTGTGTTCTTCATATCTCATTACGATTTTGTGCGTTTGTTTTTGTTTATCATTTTTAATTTATGCTTTAGTAAGCAACCAGATGTTTGCATTTGAACCCTTTATATTCTCTATCTATATTCATAGGCTTTTATATTACACATTGTTTAGAGGACAGCGTTGGGCAGGATGTGGAAACCATTGTTGAATATAATGGATTAAAATTCATGTGTAATATATAATAATTTCTAGATTTTGTATCCGATTAATCAGAAAAATAATCAATAGATTAATCAATTACCAGTTGCAGCCCTAAAGCAATCCATTACTTTTTTATATTATTGAATTCATAAATGATTTAAAATTCATTGTTTAAATTATTACAGATGCATGGGCAGAGTGCGGAGTCATGACGACAGCACAACTCTGTTTTATATTCTGTTGCATTAGTTATAGTCTATAGTTTTAAATTCCACACTAGCAAGAGTCCACTGTGATCATCCTAGTGATCAAGGTCAGAGGACATCTTTTCCTCATTATTGTTCATCTCCCCGTGGATGTTTTAGTCCAGAAGAATCCGCAGGAAAAATCCTCTATACACTTAAGACCGCAATGCCCCCTTATGTGCACTAACACTGTTGAACATACAGAGGAAAGTGGTATCATTTGTCTTCTGCTTAAAGGCAATGGCTCCGTAGACAAGGCTGCCAGAGTTAGAGCTGATGGAAGTGCACTTCTCTGAAGTCTTTCCATATAGGTCTCTCCACAGAGAGACGCTTTTAAAATATTAATAATAATATCCACTGGTTATTTTTTTAAATTTTTGAGTCTGTCGATAAAACATTTTATTAGGCAACATCAGTGCACTAGGCGCTTTCTTTTGGCATTGCTAGTTTTAAGCAAAAGGCAGAGTCTCCGAAAAAAAGCAGAGCCGTGTTTCCAGAAGCAGTAAGTTAGTAGCAAATTCAGGGGGCCCATATGTCTGAGACCACAATAAAAAAATCTAGCATTCAAAATCACATTTAAAGCTGGAAATAAACAGAACATCTCTATTTCTAGGCCACTAATCAAATAGCAAAATTCAAAATTTTCACTCAAATGCTGAAGTGATCATTTATAATACATTTTTTAATTAAATGAAAAGAAATAAATAATCATAATCGAAGCATTCACTAGTTGGTATAAGACTTTTCAAGTAGATTTTAATTAGGTAGAAATTTACATTTGAATGCAGAATAGAAGCATTTACTGGTGGTCTTAGACTTGTATTAACTTAAAATACATTTTTCACTCACATTTTTATGCAGAAGTGATCTTTTGTAATGGAAAAATTTTAATGAGATACATGCTAAATAGAATCAGTCACTTGTGCTCTCAGAACTTTGGATCCCTCTGTAAGAGTATTATCTCAAGAGTATAATCTCAATGGCACATTTCCCAAAAGCGTTGTTATCCAAGTAATGTGTAAAACTACTTGTAAAATCATTGTGTTGATATTTCTATTTTCTATTTATAGCCTATATTTATTTTTTAAAAATGTTTTTTGCCAGTGTCGGCCTATGCTATATCAAAAAATTTAAAAAGCGTTGGTGAAACAGTTTGTGCATGTCACATAATAGGCTTGAATTTACATGACAGAATATGATCTAGGCCTGCTTTAAGTGTAACTAGTTGCAGTTTAGGTATGATATTATCTTAATTCATTTGATATTTGAGGTTTAATATGATAATTAATGTATAATATGTTGCATTATGGCAGTCACAAACTGTGTTATTGTTGTAAGGCTTCTTTTGTGTATGCTTTATGTTCCTAGAGCTCAACTTTAGGCTGCAGAGCCACATTGTGTGTAATCACATTATATGCATTTATCTTGCCAAATAATTAATTTTTGATATTATTCTTACATTAGGCAAGGTAACGTTCAATTTTCACCTTTGAATGCAGTTTCCTGTTTTTGAAGGGAAAATTCTTGGAGATGTTCGCAAACATTTAATGCGCAGGAAATATCATATTGTCAATAGTGTATTGATGCATGAAGCACCGTTCACACAATTTCATACCAAGCACTTTTTGTTGGTCAATGCAATGAATCTGTGAAACAATTGTTGCTAAATCTACATGGGGAAATTTTTCACCTTCACGCGTACTTCCCGATCACATGGAGTTCTATTGAAATGACTGGTAAATGTGACCTCCCCTATATTCTGATTCAACGGTTAAAGAAAATAACTATACTTCGACAGTTTTCAGAAAGCTACGAATAACACTGGCCGATAGATGATAGATCATCCTATACATTATAAAAGCAATTCAAAGGCTTTTTGCAGTTCTTAATGGCTCTATAGTCATTGATTTCTGATTGACTGAACATGTAATACATCTCTATGGGACGGTTCCTCGTGCATTTTCAAACAAAGGAGTTTTTATTCATGCATAAGCCATACATTTAAAACCTTCATGATTCCTCCATGGCTGAGCCGTTTCCCTCCGACACCATCCCACAAATGTGCTATATTGATCATCGCATCACGTTCAGACTGTTTCAGCTATGATAACATAGACCTAAATTGATCCTAAGAACTGCCTTAAATTTCAACCATTTTAGCTTTTAGATGTGCTTTTTTTCACTTCATATCTGAAACGGTTTTGTATTGCACCATGTCATATTATACTTTATGGAAAGCCGTTAACAAAGACAAATTACCCCAGAAGTTGGGAGCTTATACCTCCATTGCATCAGATATCTCTGCAACGACTGTGCCTTAATATAGACATGAAAGATACCAAGTAATTTAAGTAAGATATCTTGTACTTCTAAAGTTTGGTGGATTTTGTGCTTATTGGCAGTTGATGTTTGTTTTCCTCATTTTTCTTTAATGGTTTTTATGACTTAGTATGCGGAGTGAAATGGGTTTGCAATAAGTCTGATTGTTGGACAGTGTCGTCCCACTCTTAAGAAAGAGACCTGTATTATATTGCCTTGTCCTGCAATTGTCAAACACCAATTACTGTTTATTTCATTGTATAAAAGTAAAAGGCTCTGTGATGTGCTCATTTGAAGAAAAATGTGTGTTGTGAAAAACAGAACAAAAACAGCTCAATTACTAATATCCAGCTATGTCCAAAAGCTATATCTGAAGCTTTCAAGATGGTTGCGTTACAACTAGCGCACCTGGAGTTATGTATTTTGTGATTATGGCTTTTTGAAATAAGTTTTCCCCATCTAATATCGAAGATCCAACTGCTTGGTGGTAACCCGCATGAACATCAGACAAATAAACAGCAAAGACAAATACTAAAAAGTATCATAATATTGCAGGAAGCCTCCAGCACATACAGCACATGCAGCCACCCAACATGGCAAAAATAGCTTTTCCGCCTTTTTATTTAGGCTCAGTGCTATTTTCTTAGTGTAAGGTTTGGTGCCAAAAAGCATTTCTTGTTTTACGAGTCCCTGCAGGCTGCTCCATTTCCAGAGCACCGTCTTTCATTCCATTTTGGGAAGGTTTTTTCAAACTGAGATAAATAGTTTTGCGAACCTATTTATTTGTCTTGCATATTTAAGCCTATTAGTTTCAATTGGCAATTGAAGCATGAACATTAATTAAATAATATTAAAAACTACGCCAGACAGAGGCAAACAGTCTCATTCATACAATATTTTATTGCAAAATCAAAACACAGGAATTATGCCATTATGTATTTACAAAAAAGCCAACAAAAAAAATCCCATTCTTATTATTTTAATTAAAAAATCATTGATTTATTTTTTTATTCTGCGTTTATGCTAAAAAAAAAATGCATTCATTACAGTAATGAAGATTGAACGTGAATCACTATTGAGAATGGAAAGAAAAAAAATATCTTGCAGCATTAAGCTAATGAGAATTTGGGGGGAAGCCAGGTTTTCTTTTTTATTTGAATCCACAATTTATAAAATTGGCTTCATTTTATACAATATATCATTAATATAATATATATATTATTTAGGCATTTTCATTTTGCTTTGTTTTTGAGGGGAAATGCGACCAGGATAATTCTCCCTTTTGTTCCGTAAATACAGAACAACTTCAGCAGGAACAATGTCATAGCTGTATAAAGACCCAGCTGTCTGTCTCATGTTTGTTGGAACACAAGATTAGTTGTAGCTGATTGGGTAAAATGCTGTAAGACTGGCATCTAGGTTAAGGAATCCATGTTAATGCAAATCCAGAGACTATGTTGAAGGATAAGAAGGCTAGCTGACAGTTCTATCAGGATCAGAATGTACTTCAGCCGAACCTGCTGCCTTGTGGATTGCATTAAAAATATAACGTCTTATGAGAAACCTGAGGTGACTGTGTGAGCGGATTTATGGCACTGACTTGACAAATCTGAGATGGCCATTTTGACATGAGAATTTGTCTATTTTCCAGCAGTGCAGTCGTGCTATCATCTCCTTTGTGTCTGTGACAGGCTCTGAGGAACACCGAGAAGAAAAGTCCCATCATCACAGAAAAGGAGAGAAGGTACATTTGCTGCCATCGAAATAACATTCTTCTGTCCAATATCTGTTACACAGTGTGACACTGAAATGAATCCAGAAAAATGTGATGATGTGTGGAAAAAAGGACAGTCATATTTCTATGTTTGATAAAAGAAGCCTAACCGGATTATGAGGACAGATATACATAGTCCTGTGTTTGGGTTAAGTGAAGTAAATTTCACCTTTAATGGGTCTGTACCTAGGCTAAAAACAACCATAATACAAAATCCTGCTTTCGAAGCATGAATCACATGTTTTTAATGGCATGCATGTTTTTAATGGCATGATTGTATAGGCAGGCAATGCAATGCGCACAAAAAAATTTAGTTATTTTTTATTTCAATGACAATACATCTATGGATTTCTTTTTGATGACTTAAAAGTCTGAATTGCAGATTGACAGATTGACTGTTTTTACTGTGGGTCTTTTCCTGTTCTCTCTTTATGAGTGTTCAAACCAAATCGTTTTTTATCAAACAGAGTCGTAGAGCTTTGTTGGATTATTTTTTGTTGGACTTGTGTAGTAGTCTGATGTTTTATAACTTCAATACTTAAACTATGATTGTTTTATCGATCTATCATTAATCACACTGAAAGAATATATACTTCCTTGTCCTACTCCAAAAGTCTATACACAGTGACTTCCCTCCTTATAATGCTCCTCATAATGGCATGTACATATACTGATCAGGCATAACATTATGACCACTGAAAAGTGAAGGGATTAACACTGATTATCTCTTCATCATGGCACCTGTTAGTGGGTGGGATATTTAGGCAGAAAGTGGGTCAGAGCCTCTCCAAAACTGTAGCTCTTGTGGGGTGTTCCCGGTCTGCATTGGTCAGTATCTATCAAAAGTGGTCCAAGGAAGGAACAGTGGTGAACCGGCGACAGGGTCATAGGCAGCCAGGGCACACTGATGCACGTGGGGAGCGAAGGCTGGCCTGTGTGGTCCGATCAAACAGACAAGCTACTCTAGTTCAAATTGCTCAAAAAGTTAATGCTGGTTCTGATAGAAAGGTGTCCGAATACACAGTGCATCGCATTGCGTATGGGGCTGCATAGCCACAGACCAGTCAGAGTGCCCATGCTAACCCCTGTCCACCGCCGAAAGCACCAACAGTGGGCATGTGAGCATCAGAACTGGACCACGGAGCAATGGAAGACGGTGGCCTGGACTGATGAATCACGTTTTCTTTTACATCACTTGTATGGCTGGGTGCATGTGTGTGGTTTACCTGGGGAAAACATGGCACCAGGATGCACTATAGGAAGAAGGCAAGCCAGCGGCGGCTGTGTGAAGCTTTGGACAATGTTCTGCTGGGAAACCCTGGGTCCTTCCATCCATGTAGATGTTACTTTGACACGTACCACCTACCTAAGCATTGTTGCAGACCATGTACACCCTGAGGCTGTGGCCTCTTTCAGCAGGATAATGCGCCCTGCCACAAAGCAAAAATGGTTCAGGAATGTTTTGAGGAGCGCAACAACGAGTTTGAGGTATTGACTTGGCCTCTAAATTCACCAGATCTCAATCCAGTCGAGCATCTGTGGGATGTGCTGAACAAACAAGTCCGATCCATAGAGGCCCAACCTCGCAACTTACATGACTTAAAGGATCTTCTGCTAAAATCTTGGTGCCAGATACCACAGCACACCTTCAGGGGTCTAGTGGAGTCCATGCCTTGATGGGTCAGGGCTGTTTTGACTGCAAAAGGGGGACCAACACAATATTAGGAAGGTGGTCATAATGTTATACCTGATCGGTGAATGTCTATGTAAAATGTTGATATGATGTTGTGAGTAACTGTCAGAATCAACTCGAAATGACATGAAAACCTTGCTTCTGAATCTGACTGGACATAGTCTGAACATAGACAACAATTAAGGCAGAAGTAGCTTTTTTTGTGACAATGTTTTTAAATATCTTGCTCAATACCTCATTCCAGCCTTTAAATTTTAACATTTTATAAACATTTTGGTAGCATTTAGCGGCACATTAATGTTGTATCTGTATCTGCAAGGATGACAGTATTATTTGAGTTCAGATAAATCTGAAAATTTGTCAAAACCAGATAAAAAGATTATTTTTATTTAAACATTTATAGTTGTCAAAGCACATGTTTTAGGGGATGCATGATACACTCACTGGCCACTTAATTAAGTACACGTTCAAATGCTTGTTAATGCAAATAACTAATCAGCCAATCACATTGCAGCAACTCAATGCATTTAGGCATGTAGACATGGTCAAGATGAACTGCTGAAGTTCAAACTGAGCATCAGAACAGGGTAGAAATGTTAAACATGGTATGGTTGTTGGTGTCCGATGGGCTGTTCTGAGTATTTCAGAAACTGCTGATCTACTGGGATTTTCACTCACTACCATCTCTAATGTTTATGGGAATGGTCTGAAAAAGAGAAAATATCCAGTGAGCATCAGAGCATTTTTGAATGCACAACACGTCGAACCTTGAAGCAGAAGGACAATTCACACAGGCTCACCAAAATAGGACAATACAAGTTTGGAAAAAATGTTGCCTGGTCAGATGAGTCTCGATTTAAGATCGAGCAGCACTAAGATGGTAGGGTCAGAATTTGACATAAGCAACATGAAAGCATGGATGCATCCTGCCTTGTATCAATTGTTCAGGCTGCTGGTTGTGTAATGGTGTGGGGGATATTTTCCTGCTGCACTTTGGGCTCTTTAGTACCAATTGTGCATCTTTTAAACGCAACCGCCCACCTGAGTATTGTTGCTGACCATGTCTAGTCCTTTATAAACACAGTATACGCATCTTATGGCTACTTCCAGCAGGAAGCTCAAATAATCTGAAACTGGTTTCTTGAACATGCCAGTGTGTTCACGTACTGTAACATACTGTACATAAACAGTACCATATATTGGCTGATATTAGAGGCTCATTTCCGCCTATTTAATGTTTAGATTATCTTCACCATCTAACAATTTAATAACACTGTTAAATGTAATTTTTAGCAATTCTCAAAATGAATATAAATTTTACTTACTCTATAATGTTGTTGTAGCGACAATGAGTCTCGGGGAATAATTAATTCAAATGGGGTACATATTCATGAGTCTATGAATATTATTCATTTGTCCTACACAACAATATTAATTTATAACGGAACCTTTAATCATGTAAAAGTAACCTTTATAAAAGTTGATTGCAGCGATCTCTAATTTCCTCGTTCTGCAGTGGAAATTCAGATTACTTCATCAAATATCAATCTTACAAACTAGAAGAAACATTAATTTGCTGATCAGACAAATAATATTTCCTTTGTTTGTATAATTTGTATTACTTGAATGGTAATACGAAAATCAAGCTTTATAGGTAGCTACGATCTTACATCTCATTGACTTCGATATCTGTGAGCAAGGTGACAGATTCAACTTCATGTAATTATTGAGTTTTTAATAAAACAACTAAGTATACAGAACTACGATTCACACAAGGGAAATATGCATATATGTGTAGGGGTAAAACACACCATATGGTACAAACAAGGAAAAATCAAACTTAACGAATGATATAAACAGGGAGCGAATAAAGGAGAGAAAATGAAAGATGTAGAGAGAGAGAGAGAGAGAGAGAGAGAGAGAGAGAGAGAGAGAGAGAGAGAGAGAGAGAGAGAGAGAGATTATCACGCAGTTATTCACAAGACACCTCAAGTAAATTATTTCACAAATAGGAATGAGTGTACAACCTTATTGCAGTTTGATTGGGAATAAAATACTTGCTTTGATCTGGCTGCTTGCGTGTGTATGTCGCTGAATCTTTCTGAGCAGCGAGGCACGGATGGTTCTTGGGTGACGAAAGTCAGTTTTCCAGTTCTTCTCTCTCTCCAGATGTTGGGGCTCTCTCTTGGGAAGGTCCTCGGAGGACCGTTTGCAATGTTGTCTCTCTTTGGCAGGAAGCGTGCTCTTAGTCAAATGGTCTTTCTCGGGTTTTATAACCGAAGAAAGGGGTGAGTCCTTTGAGATGATTTAATCATGTCCGAGAGGTAAAAGGGCACAAAGTTCCCTTTGTGTTGCAACCTCCGCCTTCTTGTCTCATCACGAGGACTGAGGGGTTCTGAAAATTTATTCTCAGAAAGTTGGTAATTTTGTAGTAATGCATCTTGTTGTAATTTGGAGACGAGATTCGATATCGTCAGGTAGACGTGGTTCTGGAGGTACCATGCATTATAATTTTGCGAGTTCAACGTACAAAGATCCATCAACGTTCACAGTTTCTAGCATACAGAGTTTGATTCTACATTCAGTAACACCATAAAAATCTAGTCATTTTAATACATCGTATAAGGACGTCGAATCAATCAAATATATATATTTAATAGTGTAAGAAGCAATTTGTCCCATTGGTTCTTATGTGGAAACTCTGTGTGTGTGTGTGTGTTTGTCACGGGACCGTCCGCGTGTGCTTGTGGGAGCACAAGTCCAAAAAGGGGGGTTTAGCGGGGTGCTGATGTGGAGTTGCCCCGGATGTAATCAAATTATGTTGACAATGCTCTTTTGTTGACATTCAGACATTCCGGCGTGAAGTCGTTAATTAGTTATAGGAGCTGTGCCAAACAAAAGGCCTTTGTTTACGTTAATCTGATTAGGTCTCTCCGGATGGTGAGGAGTTCAGTTAATTTTGGTTACTGGACCCAAATGGCTATCCTACCATTAGTTAATGTTACTACAGTCCCCCTTTTTGTCGGATGATGTCCTATGGTCATTATCGGACAACCCCCATCACAATGATCGAATGGTAGGTGAGTCGGGACAGTCGGATGGCAGGTGTTCGTTATGGCTGAGGAGCCAGCTCGATGAGGTTCGCATCTGCTTCTGGCGTGGTAACTTCCCTCCGTGGTTTCCATCGGAGACCTCCAGACACAGCTGTCGTGAGTTTGGCTGTAGAGGTTCTCATTTCATTGAATTTCCTGTACAGGAGGAAGGCTATGCCCAGGGTGAGGGTATTGCCGATGATCATTGAGATACATAGCGCAGTGTCAGCTGCGGTCCAGGTTTGGACAACCGGCGAGGCGCTCAGGGTTGGCAACCGGGACAAAGCTTGGAGGGCTGTGTCGAGGGGAGCAATGTCAATGAGCTGAGCCCCCCCTTTTTCAATCCACCGTTCTAACTCCGGATCTAGGGTGAGGTTGCTGTCCAGGTTTAGCTTGCATTGGCCCCTCCCTGTCTTTCTCTGCTAGTGGCCATATGTCTCTTAATCTGGTTCTGGTGGACCCATTTGAGAACTGGTTCTCTGGGCCCCCGGTTTAGCTGGATTTGGTACGCCACTGGGGAGAGTTTGTCCACAATCTCATGAGGTCCTGTCCAGTGGGGCAGGAATTTCTTTGACAGCCGCTGGGGGCCTGTCGAAGGTGGCGGGTTGAAGCTGTAATACAAGATCTTGTCGCCCACATCCAGTTCCTGGTGTGATGCTTTCCGGTCGTAGTATGCTTTCTGCCCTTCAGCGCTTTTTTGCAGGTGTTGCTGGGCAAAAGCGAAGGTTGCCTTTAAATGTCTGTGGAGCTCATCGAGATACTGGGCGTGGTGTAAGCGGTGACAAGGTTGGCGTCTCCGGGTTGGTACAGCAAGTGAAGTGGCAGAGTCATCTGCCGCCCTGTCATGAGTTCGAAAGGGGACACCCGTGTCGATTCTTGCGGGGTAGCTCTGAGAGCCATCAGAACGAGGGGGAGTTTCACATCCCAGTCTTTCTGGTTAGCAGACACATACTTCTTCAGCATTGCGACCACCGTTCGGTTTGATCTCTCGACCTGGCCGGACGAGATTGGATGGTGGCTGATGTGAAGTTTAGCTCGTACCCCTAGGCATTTCCAGATCTGTTGCATAATCTCGGCAGTGAAGTGGTTGCCTCTGTCTGAGTTGACTCTCAGTGGCAGTCCGAACCGGGAGAAAATGTGGTTTAACAGGAGGTATGCCGTGGTCTGGGCAGTGTCGTTGGGTGCTGGTAGACACTCTACCCACTTGGTAAACTGGCACACCACCGTGAGAAAGTACTTGTTGCCTCTTGTGGACCTGGGCAGGGGTCCTACCCAGTCGATTTGTAGGTCTGACCACGGGAACGTGATCCCTCTGCGTTGCAGTGGGGCTCTGTGGTTCGGGTTTGCTGGTTGGAACTGGCAGCAAACCAGACATTCCCTGACATACTCCGCCACATCTTGTTGCATTCCGGGCCAATATGCCACCTGTTTCAGTGTGTCATACGTGGCTCTGGTGCCGTGGTGTCCCGCACATGGTGTGTCATGGGCGTACATTAGCATCACCCCCCTTTGCGACCGTGGCACCACAAGCCGTGGCGTTGTGCTGTCATCGGGTGCAAACCACAGAATGTCGTCCTGTATACGCATCATGTGTTTGGAGTTATGTAGATGCCTGAGGCTTGAGTCATCAGAGAGCTCAGAGTCAGTGATAGGGTGGTTGGAGGGGTCAGAGAGGTGGTCGAAAATTTTCTTTATTGCAGTGTCAGAGGCTTGCATATCCGCGATGTCGTTGTTGGAAATCTGCGGCGTTAGCGATAGCGACTGCGAGGCAGGCATTGTAGCCGGAGCCGGTCGCTTGCTGCGGGTTAGCACTGCAACGCTGGGGTTGGATGTGGGATTTGGGGGTACCCACATGTCGCCGTGTAGTGCGCCCATCTTCGCGAGGGCATCAGTTTGGTCATTTAAGTCTTTGTCGAGACCTGGTAGCTTCGAGTGGGCTTTGACCTTCTTCCAGTACACTGTTAGGTCATGTGTACTCGTGATGTTGTCACATTCCTGGAACAGTTGTTGGTGTTTGACTGGCTTGTTGTTAGCGGTCTTGAAACCATTTTGTTTCCAGCTTGGAAGGTGGCACACAAAACTGAGTCTGGCATAGTTAGAGTCTGAGCAGATGAGCAGTTCTTTGATGTCATGGGCTGATGCGATCTGTAGGGCTATGAGAATGGCTGCTATCTCTGCACATTGCGATGACTGGGGTCCCAACTTGAAGTGTTGTGGTGGGCACGGCTGATCGTTCACCCACAGCACTCCTGCACCTGCCTTGAGGATGCCGTCGTGGTTGTAGGAGCATCCATCGACGTAGGCCGCTGGCATGCCTTGGCACGCATTCGGTTCAAAGTACCTGTGACAGGTCAGTTGTTGTCGTTGGGGTTCTTGTGCATCCGCTGCAGCAGCAGGCGTGTTATCAGAGCAGTTTTGGCAGGCAGCCAGGCGTTGCCCAGCGCAGATTTGTGATTCTGTGCATACCGTGCCTCAACATTGCGTCCCTGGAGGGCCATTAACCACGTGGCTATCGTGAATTAGTGACCACGCCTCGGATCGTTGGCTGTTGAGGAACATTACGGGCTGGTGGCAAGTCTCTATGATAACTTTCTGTGCCCCAATGTAGTTGGAGAATCGCTGAATGGCCCACACTGTGCAAAACAGAGCTTTTTCACAGTCCGAGAATTTGCACTCTGGTGGGAGAAGCGTTTTGCTGGCATATGCAACCACCTTCTTGTCTTGGTCATGTCGTTGATATAGGCCAGCACTGAGACATTGGTCGGAAAACCCGGCTTCCAGGTAGAATTCCTTCTGTGGATCGGGGTAAGCAAGGCATGGAGCTGTGCATAAATGTCTTTTAGTGCCGTCATGGCGTATTCTTGCGCTTCTGACCAGGACGAAGGGAGTCTTTCTTTAACAGGGCTGTTAAAGGTTTAGCAATGTCTGAGTAGTTTTCAATGAACTGTCGGGAGTAATTACATACCCTAGAAAGCTGCGCAGCTCAGAGACGTTAGTAGGAGGCTTAATGTTTTGAATGGCATGAATACGGTTTGATTGAGGTTCAATGCCTTGGGATCCGATGAGCAAGCCAACGTAGTTGACCTTGGTCCGCACCATTGTCCCTTGTGGAGGGCAATCTTTGCACCGGCTGCGGATAGTTGGTTCAAAACATAGTCTATTTCTTTCAGGTGGTCGGCCACCGTTGTGCTCTTCATGAGAACGTCGTCTACATAGATCAGGTTGCCTCTTACTCTGGCATCTGGGCAGGCTTTGTTCAAGAAGATGTTGAACTCAGCTGGTGAGTTGGCCGAACGGACACCTGTTGAAGGTGAATTGTCTGTTGCCAAATGTGAATGCTAGCTTGTGTTGGTCTTCTGGGTGCATTGGGATGCGCACCGTGTGGAGGTTGGTGAGACCGCAGTCTAAAGAGTCTTTGGCAAAGGATTCTTTGAACTTATAGAGGACTCGTCTGAGTCCCTGACGTTCTGTCTCGCTCTGGAGCGCGTCAGCGTCTTGTAGAATTTGCTGCACTTGAGACTCAAAACCTGGGTACGGTTCCTCCGTTTGGGTGTCATCAGCCAGGTTGTTATGGAGAGGTGAAGCAGGTTCATCCGTCTCCATGACAGGCTGATGGGAGACTGTGTATATTGCGAGGTGGCTGTCCTCTGTCAGCTCCGTTCGGCAGACCTGGTCTTTGGTCACCGGCATGACAGATGTGATGGCAATGAATTTGAAGGGTACGGTGAACAGTGTGTTGTCTGTACTCCCTTCGGGTATCAGGGCGGGCGGAATGGGCCCGATGATGGGTAACACAAGTTCAAAGTCATGAAAGTCATTGCTGATTAGCCATCCCAGCCGAAAGGCTTTGGGAATGTTGATGTCAGTTGCTGTGCAGTTGTTGAACAGGATGTAAACTACGAGATGACACTTCAGTGAGGTGTGGCTTCAAGTGTGAGTCCGAGTTCCACACATTCGGGTGAGGGTTGGAAGAAACCCAGCGTGTGGTTTAAGGTTTGACCACATCGCATGTTGAGCCGCACGGCGACCCCTTTGGTGTAGGCTGGTATCACAGTTCCTTGTTCACTGACAAGCGTGCAGACTTCTGGGATGGTCTGTCCTGACATGAGATTGTCATGACTGACGGAAACGTGTGGCTGTGAAGTTAATGGAGCCCATACCACTTCGTTACACACGTCTACATGAGCCCGGAGGCGAATCAGAATGTCTGCTCCGATGTAAACATCGTGGGGCGGGTCCGGCAGGACCAGGAAATAATGGGTCAGGCACCGTGGTTCCATGTCAAACGCAGCGCACAGATTACTTTGGCAGACACCATTGAGGAGGGTGTGAGCCTAAAGGGAAGCAGGTGCGCTTGCTGGCATAAGGAGGGCCTGGTGTGCTCTTACTGATTGCATTGAACAGTGAGAGACTAATGGCTGAGTTATCGGCCCATAGTGCGAGAACACTGTTCGTTGTGGTGATATCATTCAGCTGTAGGTCATTCATGACCTGGGGGCAGAAGGTATCAGAGTCTTTGGTGAGCTGAAATGTGCAGAGTAGCGAACTTGAACTTGGCTTCGTGGCTGAGGCTGTGTTTTCACAGTGTGCTGCAGGAGGTCCCGTGACCTTTGTGACCTGGCAGTCTGGCTCTGTGGGAGTTTCCGTGACCTCGGTGACTTGACAGTCTTGCTCAGACGATGTGTGTCTGAAGGGGCAGAGGGTCGCGCACTTGAGCCCAGAATTTCAGCTGTTTGAAGTCCAGTAAGGGTTCAGCGGTCCAGCAGGTCTTTTCCGATGAGAAAGCGGATACGTGTTCATCGGGGAGACATAGACGGGTGTACAAGGCTCATAGGTCCAATTGTCAGGTGAATGGGAGCTATGTGCTTGAGCTGGATGTCGTTTTGGCTATACGACTGCATATTTAGCTTGCAAGTTTGAAGGTTAAGAGTGCGATTTTGTCTCTGTGCTTCAAATCTGAGTTTTTCAAATAGTTGGGGAAATCAGCGTGAGATCGGAGCCAGTGTCAGCGAGGGCTTCGAGCTTAACTTCCTTTCAGGGTGATGGTTAGATAGAGTTTTGAGCCATTCCCTTCTCGATCAGGTTTCCCAGGAGTCTTGGTGTGGGGACCTGTGTGTTGCTTGTTAAGCCGTCGGGATATGTCTCTGGTGTCTCATTGTGAGTGCAAATAGTCAAAACAGCGCTTTCTGGTATCTTGGGGTGACACATGATGCTGTTTTGGTCAGGGCTGTTGCTGTCAGCTGCAGTGTGTGTGCTGCTGACGTGTGGGGGTGCAACAGTTAGTTCAATAGTCTGTGATTGAGGAACAGTGTTCAGGGTGCTTAATTCAGTTGCAGAAAGGTCGGGAAGAGTGACTTCAGGCGTCCGGTTTAGTCATGCGGTGTCTGGTTCATCCTTCTTGTCTTCCTGGTGAGGTTTCTTCTGGAGAAACTCTTTCAATGCTTTCAGCAGTTCTGAAGCGAATTGGCTGCACTTGTCTTGTTAGACGTGGGCTCCGGTCCGAGTTTATCAGTGTCACGTCGAGAGTGGCCCCTGTGTCGCCTTTCTGGGCTTGGCGTTCTGGGAGACTGGGTTCGGCTCCTTCTGGGTTGCCGGCCGGCTTCCTTTCTGCCCCCTTTTGGTTGTGGAAGGGCGAGGCCGGTCCCAGGATCCATTAGAGCGATCGTTCTGGTACTTCAGATGGGCACCATCACGACCACGCTGCCCCCTGCTGGCTTGGGACGGTTTAGACTCTCGGTTGACGGGTCTGTGGCTGTGATTCTGTTGTGCGCCCTCTAGGGTCAGCTCTGGACGATGCTCAGAGACAAGGCACACGGTTGGGTGTTTCACAGTCTTTTCAGAAATAGTCTTTTGTTTGGTGTAAGCCTTGTGGGCTAAGTCTCTTAACTGTTGGGTGGTCATGCTGCGTGGGCAAGCCAGAACTCCCAAATGGTGACTAATTGTGGGGTACAGGTTTCGGAGGAACAGGGTTCTGAAGTTGACGTCTTCCTCCATGCCTGGTTCGTTTCGTGCTCCGAAGTAGGCACGTCGTAGTCGGTTATAAAAGTTCTGTGGGGTCTCAAGTCGACCTTGCCTGAGGTCCATAGCAGTGATGAGCCCTGGTCTGATTCTGGATCAGAGAATTCGCGAATTAGCGCTCGTCGTAGCTGCCAGTAATCCGCTTTGACGGTCTCTGGTTGACGGTCTAGAAAGCCACGTACCTCACGGTTAGACGTGATTCTGAGTAGGTACAATCTGTCCCAAGTGTTCGCGTTAGCGATGGTCTGCAGGTGAAAGTCTATGTCTTGCAAGTAGGCATGAACGTCGTGTCCTCCTGCAGGGTCGGGGCTGAACGTAGGGATATTTCGGGCCAGCTTGTCAAGGTCTTTGGGAGCTACGTGGCTGTGGCTGTTGACCCTGACTTCATGGAAGGGCTCCTTTTCCTCCGCTGCTGGCGATTCGTGGAGGCTGGCAGGTGACATTCTTAACAGTGGGCTGTCGCCCCCTTTTAGCTCTGGGTTCTTGGCTAACAGGTGCGGACTCACTGGTCGGGGGAAACTCTGTGTTGTGTGTTCCCCCTTCCTGGTCACTTTGCAGTCTATATGAATGTTTCAGTTCTCTATGAACAATGTCAAGTTCATCTTTGAGGCCACGTCTTTGCTGGACAAGCTCATTGATCTCAGCTCGGGCAGCCTGCAAGTGCTTTTCGCAGGCTTTTGCTTTAGCATCTCTTTCTTTAAGTTCAGTGTTTGCTCTCTCTAAGAGAGCTTAGCCGCGTCGGAGCTGTTTGTTGAGTTCTTTTCTGGCGTCTTCTTCCGCCTGCTCTCTGCGGTCTGTGTCCAGACGGAGATTTTCCAGGGTCTTTTGGAGTCTTTCTACTTCCTTCTCCTGTTCTGTGTCCGTCTCATCCTCTTTTCCAGTCTCTAGAAGTAGCTGCTCTAGTTGATGCTGGATGATGGCCTGGTTTCTCCGGGCCTCCTCGGCTTGGAGCTTTAGTGCTGCCGCTTCTTGTTCCAGATTGGCGTTGCTCTTTTCGCTGAGTCGTGCCTGGGCGACAAGGTTGTGGGCGAGGCTCCCGAGGATCTTGGCCATTTCTTTGTGAGGGTAACTCTGTGTTGGATCACGTGCCATCAGCTTGTCTAGCTCAGTGTCCAGTTGCTCCTGGCTCAGCTGCTGCAGATCACTGGCGTCCTCGGACAGAACAGTGCTCGTTATTGCGTTCAGCCATACCGCTAGGCGATCCCAAGGGACAGCGGGGCTGGATGAGCGGGACATACTGGTTCACTGTGGGCAGAGAAACACAGCACATACACACAAAGAGGCCAATGCAAGTTTGTTCTAAAGTGACGAGCTTATCGTACGGACTATGCCGTCGATAAGAATTTGGGCTAACTGATGTAGACAGTTAGACAGTTAGACGGCCCAATCTTTGGGTCAGTCTGAAATAGAGACTTTGACAGGCGGTAGCCCGGTGGGTCACTTGGTGACGCCCGGCTGCTTGGTTGTCACTCTATTACTTAGTTTTCCTTGGGGTCTCTTGGTGAACTGAAAGAAACAAAATTACGACAGTCCAAACGGTGAGGATAGGAAAGAGCACAGTGGAAACAAACACAAAATGAATTGGTCTGTAATGAAAGGAAAATAAGCGCGAGCGCTTGAAGTGTTAGAGAAAACTAAAGGCCTAAGCCTGTTACTTTTAAGAGTTTCTGATAGGGCCTACAGCACGGTGGATACCGGGTAGGAGACCTAGGAAGAAGGTGCGGCTTAGAGAAAAGGTGGGCCAAATGCTCAGGATATACTAAAATTCGGCTTATACTATGGGTTTTTATCCCATTTAGCTCATCCGGGGTGAATTAAGGTCGCTCAGGTGGAAAACCCAGCGGTGTGGTCAGCCTTCCGGGCGTTTCCAAACACCCAACTGCCGTGTCCTCGGTCCTTCGTTACTCTGTGTCGCGTTACGCCCACTCAAACAGCTTATGACTTTAAACACAACCTGACAACACCAATCCATCAACCGCCAGTCAGCACAGCAAAATCGGTACGTTCCCTAGAACCCTCTCTTTCAAGAGTGGCCCCCTATTAGGCCCCGGTTTAGGTACTGGTCCCAGAAATTGCCTTGCGTGCGTGAGCTGGACTGGTTGACTTCTTTGGAGTGTCAAATTGCTGATGTCGCCACTGCGTGCCGCAACGGCGGACAGAGATAAAAGGAACCGAGATTCACACACAGCCGGTGTCGGTCACGTTGGTCGGGCAACCCCGCTGGTGGAGACCAGTTTGAGACGATTCTCAATTCAGCATAGATGCTTGCGAGCCCTACAATAAATACACAAAGAGGGTAAACAGGTGGAATTAAACTGAATTAAGACTCTCTTGTTTACCGGATCAAGGGATTTAGGGTTGTAGGCGAAAAGGAAGTGGAAAATTACATATCAAGAGCAATTTAGAAAAAGGCGAAGGTTTTTTTTTTTTTAATAAGGATAAAACAAAAGCACTTTTGATACTGTTTGTAATTACCAAATTTAACTTAACCCAAATGAGAGGGGGAAAGGAGAGGAAAAAAAAAACTTTTTAAAGAAAAACTTTTTTTTTTTGAAAAGCCCAACTTAATTAAAATAAATTCAAACATGTTTAAATTAAATTTAAATAAGCCTGTAAGGAGAATCAAATAAAAGGAATCAAATCAAAATACTATCCTATAACGATTAATCGCTAAGTGGGAGTATCATCAAAGAAAAGAATCAATCAGAAAGGAAGTAGGAGTTAGCGATGCGCTGACTTAGCAGGGCACGCCACACGGTGGCGTCCTTCCTTCCAAGTGGACCGTCAGTAACTTGAAGAACTTAATTTAAAATTTCAGTTAGGGAAATTCATTTTTCCCTTTAAACTCAAATTCAAATAAGTGTTTTTAATCAGTTAGAAAGGAGACCTAGTTGCTTCCTAATGCTAGTAAAATTGCGTAATTGAAAACGTTCCTTACAGTAATCAATAAACAATTCACATGCTCTTATTAGGAAGGAAATTAAGTTTGTTTCAGACAAACTTAATAGCGGAGAGTAGAACTATCCGGAAATACCCACGAGATGGCGCAGTCGAGTCCATCCATACTAGAGTCGCTCACCCGATGGCGCTGTTACGCCCGCTCGGGAAGAAGCTGTGGTGATGTGTAATTCGAGAGCTGTTTAGCATTCGAGTCACCCTCTGGTGACTAGCAGACACACTCTCCTGTGGTTAAGGCCAAAATTCAGATAATGGTCAAAACAGAATTAGCAACAATCACAATTAATTTTCAGATCACAGCGGATCCTTCTGTGCTGTTCTGGCACAGGAAAAATGTGGAACAGGAATTTACGTCTGTTTACTTCACATTTAAAAGAACTCCGATAGACATTTATCAAACTGGCTGGTTTTCAGCATCTTTGAGTCAAATGTTTTAGGTCTCAGGTTTTGGGTAGCTAAGCCAAAATTAAACCAGGAGTTATCGTTTATATTAACGATATAATATTAGTAGGCCTATTTTATTGAAAAAGAGGAGTCTCGCTCGATTTCAATCTTCCGCTTGAAAGAAGGTTTCGTCGTTCAAGTCAAAGCGGGGTAAACAATATTATGAATGTACGGACTGTACAGAGATTTCGTTATCTTCTGTAGTAGGCCTATTTTATTGAAAAAGAGGAGTCTCACTCGATTTCAATCTTCCGCTTGAAAGAAGGTTTCGTCGTTCAAGTCAAAGCGGGGTAAACAATATTATGAATGTACGGACTGTACAGAGATTTCGTTATCTTCTGTAGTAGGCTACATTTAATATTGCAAATTTAGCATCTATGTGCTTGCACTGAGCTCGGCGTTGCCCAGTCAGTGGGTGAGTTCGCCTTGCGCGTTTTATCTCACAATTTCCAAGGAAAAACGAAAACGCGCGTGTATAATATTAATACCCAAAAATATACATAAATATGAATATTGCTCACAGAAACAAAGTTTGAAACGTGCCCGCATTCTCCACCAGAAATGTAGCGACAATGAGTCTCGGGGAATAATTAATTCAAATGGGGTACATATTCATGAGTCTATGAATATTATTCATTTGTCCTACACAACAATATTAATTTATAACGGAACCTTTAATCATGTAAAAGTAACCTTTATAAAAGTTGATTGCAGCGATCTCTAATTTCCTCTCGTTCTGCGAGTGGAAATTCAGATTACTTCATCAAATATCAATCTTACAAACTAGAAGAAACATTAATTTGCTGATCAGACAAATAATATTTCCTTTGTTTGTATAATTTGTATTACTTGAATGGTAATACGAAAATCAAGCTTTATAGGTAGCTACGATCTTACATCTCATTGACTTGATATCTGTGAGCAAGGTGACAGATTCAACTTCATGTAATTATTGAGTTTTTAATAAAACAACTAAGTATACAGAACTACGATTCACACAAGGGAAATATGCATATATGTGTAGGGGTAAAACACACCATATGGTACAAACAAGGAAAAATCAAACTTAACGAATGATATAAACAGGAGCGAATAAAGGAGAGAAAATGAAAGATGTAGAGAGAGAGAGAGAGAGAGAGAGAGAGAGAGAGAGAGAGAGAGAGAGAGAGAGAGAGAGAGAGAGAGAGTTACAGCCTTATCACGCAGTTATTCACAAGACACCTCAAGTAAATTATTTCACAAATAGGAATGAGTGTACAACCTTATTGCAGTTTGATTGGGAATAAAATACTTGCTTTGATCTGGCTGCTTGCGTGTGTATGTCGCTGAATCTTTCTGAGCAGCGAGGCACGGATGGTTCTTGGGTGAAGTCAGTTTTCCAGTTCTTCTCTCTCTCCAGATGTTGGGGCTCTCTCTTGGGAAGGTCCTCGGAGGACCGTTTGCAATGTTGTCTCTCTTTGGCAGGAAGCGTGCTCTTAGTCAAATGGTCTTTCTCGGGTTTTATAACCGAAGAAAGGGGTGAGTCCTTTGAGATGATTTAATCATGTCCGAGAGGTAAAAGGGCACAAAGTTCCCTTTGTGTTGCAACCTCCGCCTTCTTGTCTCATCACGAGGACTGAGGGGTTCTGAAAATTTATTCTCAGAAAGTTGGTAATTTTGTAGTAATGCATCTTGTTGTAATTTGGAGACGAGATTCGATATCGTCAGGTAGACGTGGTTCTGGAGGTACCATGCATTATAATTTTGCGAGTTCAACGTACAAAGATCCATCAACGTTCACAGTTTCTAGCATACAGAGTTTGATTCTACATTCAGTAACACCATAAAAATCTAGTCATTTTAATACATCGTATAAGGACGTCGAATCAATCAAATATATATATTTAATAGTGTAAGAAGCAATTTGTCCCATTGGTTCTTATGTGGAAACTCTGTGTGTGTGTGTGTGTTTGTCACGGGACCGTCCGCGTGTGCTTGTGGGAGCACAAGTCCAAAAAGGGGGGTTTAGCGGGTGCTGATGTGGAGTTGCCCCGGATGTAATCAAATTATGTTGACAATGCTCTTTTGTTGACATTCAGACATTCCGGCGCGTGAAGTCGTTAATTAGTTATAGGAGCTGTGCCAAACAAAAAGGCCTTTGTTTACGTTAATCTGATTAGGTCTCTCCGGATGGTGAGGAGTTCAGTTAATTTTGGTTACTGGACCCAAATGGCTATCCTACCATTAGTTAATGTTACTACATTGTGATGCCTAAATTGTAATGTTTTATTTATTTAGACACGCGTATAGAATTTGAATTGATTAACTTTTAGCCATAATATGAAAATAATTGGCTTATTGTTATCTGCCAAAATTATAATATATGCACATCCCTAATATGCCTTATTCAATTCATAAATCTTGAATGGTAAAGTTAAACAAATAGTAGGCAACTTGGTAGTGCTAGTAGCTAATAGTGCTGATTATGCATAACAAATAATTTCCTCTGCATGCCTATGGTTGTTTTACACAAATTGCAGTTCAAACCGCTTTAGTCTGTGCAGCTGACTATAAAAT
Source organism: Gobiocypris rarus (assembly GCA_023029165.1). NCBI lineage: Eukaryota > Metazoa > Chordata > Actinopteri > Cypriniformes > Gobionidae > Gobiocypris > Gobiocypris rarus. Next base: position 18,096,259 of record CM040920.1, read on the forward strand.
GATCCCAGATATTACTGTGTTCCCTCTTACTAACTGAATCACTGGTGACTGCTTTGGATCGCTCTCCCTCACCGACCTCAATATTCTCAGATGCTAACAGATACACAGGTGACAAGAGATGAATGGTATAAGTGAGAAAGTGAGGGTACACAATATGAGTGCTGTTGTACTTAGACTGACTTGCATTCATCACATGACAGTTATGAGTTAGTTTCGCTCCACTCACACCAAAATCCGTAGCTTTGCCCCACATCATACATTTATTTAGCTCTGTGCAGTGAACCGGCAGTGAAGGTAGTTTAGAAAAGCTGGTTTGGAACACAGAGAAAATATCTAATGTAGTATATAGTTTGTCAGTTTTTATGACAGCTTCGGATTTCCAAGACAGGAAAAATGAAAGATACTGCGATGCAGTAAAATGGGAAATTAAGGATATTTTTAATTAGGGTAAATGTTTGTTATTTATAGGGAAAGTACAGATTACATTTTTTTTGATTTGTAAAGCATTCATTGTTTTATGGTTATATGGCATAATCCGGAACTGAAAAGAAAAAACATTTTCATTTTCCAATGTGTAAACTGCACAGTAGTGTTATACAGAAAAGCAATAAATCCTAGTACTGACATTCCTCAGTTTTTTTTGGTGTTTCTCCCTGTTGGCATTACCTGTCTGATTCCCTGCCAGTCAATGATTAGAGCAATACAGAGGAAGAGACTTTTTGAAGTGCCCTCACATGTGGTGTCACAGGCCGCCTCCAACCTCCCGCTCATGCTGCTTTTGACTAGGTTCTTTTTTTTCCATTTGCAAGTTCAAAGCATTGTTTTAACTTTTGAATTGATCTGATGTTGTTGACAATGATGTATGTTTTTTTTTATAGTCATGTCTGTTCATAAACAATTACCACTGATAAAATGGTACAATGATGACAAAAAGATACAAACTAGCATCTGACAAACCAAACTCAGCTACAGTAATCATTTTCAAAATGAGTTTTCATGATGCCTTCATTCTCTGATTGCGCTCAGATGTTTTTGGTGTCTGTCCTTATGGTGTCTTACATCATTCCATCAGTGACTGAATTTTTTTTTAGTATGCCAAACCGAACTCATAGCTAAATATATTTTGAAATGTTTTTATGAACTCCTTTGATCACCAAGGGTGCATTTACTTAAACTTAAATACAATAAAAAGGTAATATTGTGAAATATTACAATTTAAAATGACTGAATTATTGAATATTACAAATTAAATGTATTCCTGTTATGGCAAAGCTGAATTTTCAGTAACAATTACTCCAGTCTTCAGTGTCACATAATACTTCAGAAATCCTTCTAATATGCTTATCTGCTCAATCTAATGCTTTCTTGCTGGATAAGTATAAAAGCTGCACTATGTAACTTTTCTGTCTGCTAGAGGTCGCCTATTCAAAACAAAGGCGCAGTTTGATGATGCCAAGTTTGACCGCAGAATCTTGGGACATGTGGTCTTCACTTCACAGCCGGTGGAAAAGAATCGGGACAGGACTCGGGCAGAAATCATGTTCATGGATGCGATTATTAACGTTACTGTAGTATGAAGGAGAGCAGGACCGAGTGTTGAGGGAGGTGAGTAAGGCTGCTGGAGCGATTGTTACGCAACACATGGCTTGCGAGCAGCAGGACTTCTATTATGACGGGACACAGTCGCCGGCGCCATTTCCGCTTTTCCGGTCATGAGTATAAGGTAACGCAGCTCTGTTTATCTTATTAGATAAATTTGAGTGTGTTGAGAATGATGGTATGACGTTACTCTGTGCGTTCGCTCGGCGGCTGCTGTGGCACTTGTTCACACTCCAGTAAGAGTAAAGCGTTTCTGCCAAATAAAACCGGAAACTGAAGGTAACACAGATATGACGCAATTGTCAGGCGACTCCTCACACGTCTCGGTTCTTTGGATAAAATAGCAATTTTGGAAACATTTGGGAAATTGTAAGTACTCAACTAAATGTAATATATAACACTGGCCTGTTGGTTTTTGGATATTTTACTGAAAAAATCCTACATAGTGTACCTTTAATGAGTGTTAATGAAGTATTCTTTTCTTTTGAAAAAGTGCACACTACCACTGCCTATACCACATTGAACTATATATATATATATATATATATATATATATATATATATATATATATATATATATATATATATATATATACATATATACAATTTCCTACTGTCAATTTATATACCAACCCAGGCATCTTATTTTCCATGGAATAGCAGTTTTTAGAGTATGATCTTTTTTTTTTTTATGATTACAATTTCTTTTTTTTCTTTTTTTGTGAATTATAGACTAACGTTAACATCACTTAACTATTTCACTTTTGGTTCTACAAATTAAAATAATCAGTCACACTTCAGTCAGGTTAAAGTTTTAAAGCCATGTTTGAAGTCAAAAACTACTGTTCTAAAAACCCATATGGCATTACGAAGGGAATACATTACTCAAAAATAAGCGTATTCTGTTCCAGGTTTTGGGCTACAAACTCAACAGCTTTATAGGAGAACACGACAACACTGAGATCTCATATACACATCTGACAGGGTGCAAAGTTATAGTTTTTAGGATGAGAGGCCTAGAGCAAAGAGAAAGTACAAAATGTGGTGTTGGTGGTATGATGTGTCACTAAGAGGACAGGAAACAAGAATCAGGCTGACAGAATAATCCTGTCACCCATCACACACATGGCTAATGAGCAAGACAATTCCAAATCAACCATTCACTCTCAGACATAGAGTACAGAGCCTATTATATACACATCATTGCCCCCCCGCCCACAACACTGCGCTTGTTACATGTGTGAAAACAGCAAAGTCAAATGGATTTCTCTCTCTGATATGATGATTAATACATTTCTGCATGTTCTCATCTCTAATGAGAGCAAACATCCCCCTCATATGGACATTGATACCAGGGTTTATAGCAGTATGGGTGCCCACCGGTCAGCGCATGAGAATGCTGGAGGTGATCAGAGAACAGAAGCCTCTCTGGAGACACTTTGCTTCAGCATGCCTGTCATTTTGACGACCGCTACATCCATATTGTCCTTCCTACACATCCTTGTTACCACTCTTCGAATTGGATGCAATGGACGGAATGCTGCAAATCGTGTCCTATTTGCTCACTCCTTTTTTTGTTTTATCTTACTCCTCTTTCAGAAGACTCACCACACAGGGTGAGTTAAATGACTTGCTAAGCCTTCTCACCAGTTGTCAGTGCGGTTCAGATCTGGGCATCTGGCTGATTTTTGTTTGAGCTTGCGCGATGAGCCAGAGATGCTGTGCTTGTCTGATATAGCATGCTTGTAGAATTGACAGGGTAAGGCAATGTGCCATCCTAAGGCATGACAGATAGGACTCAAAGTGAGTAGATGTTGTGCCAGACATGTAACCTGTTCCTGTGCTCAAACCTTTGTCCAGCTTAGATTTCCCACAACCTAAGCCTCAGGTTAAGAAATAACATTCACACATACAGAGAAAGACTTCTAGGCCCTGTAAATGGATTACTGAGTATTTTTGTGAAGAAAAAAATACATACTTTTGAGTGTTTAGCAGATACACTTTGGGAAAGACTACCATGCTATAATTTCATCTTTAATGGACAACTCTGTCTCATAGTTACAGGCAGTGTCTGTTTCGGGTCTTTCATGCGTAGAAATCTGTTTTTGCATAATAATGCATTTGAAAGTTGAAAAATGCATCTCTGCAGATGCAAACTTGTTGCAGGTGAACAGTTAAGATTATTAACCTTTTAAACTCCTTTATCTAAACCTTTTTACATAACCATAAGCTTCACACATATGCCATGTGTGTAGTTATTTTGTAAACATTTTCAATCGTGTATGTATGTAGTTTAGGGGTGCGGTTCCCGATGTTGTTTCTTAGCATTCTACCTATAACAAACTATAGATTGCTTAACATATACAGTACCTCCTATCATGCAATATTAAAGGCAGCAAAGGATACATACACCTAAAGGATTAATTAGGAACACCTGTTCAATTTCTCATTAATGCAATTATCTAATCAAGCAATCACATGGCAGTTGCTTCAATGCATTTAGGGGTGTGGTCCTGGTCAACTCCAAACTGAATGTCAGAATGGGAAAGACAGGTGATTTAAGCAATTTTGAGCGTGGCATGGTTGTTGGAGCCAGACGGGCTGGTCTGAGTATTTCACAATCTGCTCAGTTACTGGGATTTTCACGCACAACCTTTTTTTTAGGGTTTAGAAAAAAGTATGGTGTGAAAAGGGAAAAAACATCCAGTATGCGGCAGTCCTGTGGGCAAAAATGCCTTGTTGATGCTAGAGGTCAGAGGAGAATGGGCCAACTGATTCAAGCTGATAGAAGATCAGCTTTGACTGAAATAACCACTCGTTACAACCGAGGTATGCAGCAAAGCATTTGTGAAGCCACAACATGCACAACCTTGAGGCGGATGGGCTACAACAGCAGAAGACCCCACCTTTTACCACTCATCTCATCTACAAATAGGAAAAAGAGGCTACAATTTGCACAAGCTCAACAAAATTGGACAGTTGGTGACCGAAGACTGGAAAAATGTTGCCTGGTCTGATGTGTCTCGATTTCAGTTGAGACATTCAGATGGTAGAGTCAGAATTTGGCGTAAACAGAATGAGAACATGGATCCATCATGCCTTGTTACCACTGTGCAGGCTGGTGGTGGTGGTGTAATGGTGTGGGGGATGTTTTCTTGGCACACTTTAGGCCCCTTAGTGCCAATAGGGCATCGTTTAAATGCCTCTGCCTACCTGAGCATTGTTACTGACCATGTCCATCCCTTTATGACCACCATGTACCCATCCTCTGATGGCTACTTCCAGCAGGATAATGCACCATGTCACAAAGCTTGAATCATTTCAAATTGGTTTCTTGAACATGACAATGAGTTCACTGTACTAAAATGGCCCCCACAGTCACCAGATCTCAACCCAATAGAGCATCTTTGGGATATGGTGGAACGGGAGCTTCGTGCCCTGGATGTGCATCCCACAAATCTCCATCAACTGCAAGATTCTATCCTATCAATATAGGCCAACATTTCTAAAGAATGCTTTTAGCACCTTGTTGAATCAACGCCAAATAGTATTAAGGCAGTTCTGAAGGTGAAAGAGGGTCAAACACAGTATTAGTATGGTGTTCTTAATAATCCTTTAGGGGAGTGTTTATGCTGCATTAAAAAAATTATCAGATGAAGGTATCTCAGGAAGTGAAGCTAACATTAGATTCGGACGTGCCTTGATGCCTTCCTACATTGAAATGTTTACTCCGAAAGCATTTTCCAGGTTTCGGACGCAGCCCATGTTTCAGTCGACGTATTGTACATTTAAAAATGGGTAATGCATACCTTCACAGAGTGAACATTTTCATGGAATTTAAATTCTGCTCTGTACCTCATACAAGACTATTATTATTATATACCACCAGAGAGAACTGCGACAGCAACACATGATCATTTGAATGACTTTTGGTACCGCTTTTGACATTTTTGGCAATAAATAAATTACTTATCTGCCTGTTATGTTTCTAGAAGTTATTTTTAAGAAATGGTCATGGGTAGGAGTAGGATTAGCGGCTCAAAATATATTTTTAATGCTATATTGTTACTAAAATGTGGGTATCCTTAGGTTTGGGATTAGGGTTAAGGGAATCTTACATTTATAAAATAGCAAAAGGGAAATGATAGTTATCTTGAAGATATGAAAGATTTGTAAATATAATAATAGGTGAACCCTCAACCTTCACTGACCTTTGAAATGGTCATTTATATTATCATTATATATTTGCAATAGCGTCTTCATTTACTCCACAGCAGGGTTTATTGGCTAGCAGCCGAAACCACATTATAGGCCGAACATATTCTTCTCTAATAAAAGCAGGAATCTCGAGAAGCAACGTGACTTATGTGGGCAGGGCTTATATGCTCCGAGAACGGACACTGCACTAGTGATAAAAACACACATGTCTGTTATGTCCCAACAAGCTCCTATATTTCGGAGTAGATTAATTTAGATTGATAATAACAGACCAGCAAGCAGGAGTCAGATTTCATTCATCATGAGAGTGAGGAGCTGAATGACAAGATGATCGCGGTAGATTTGGTTTTAAAGCGAAATGGATAAGTGCCTATTTACTTTTTGTTGTTTTGTTGTTGTGCTTTTCATTAAGAATAATAGGCTAATGAACACACCATTCAAGCAACCCACCCCCGATTTGGCGTTAATTCTAAGCAGAAAGTAAAATGCGCACGGCTGCACAGTGCACACACACTGTAATGTGCTGGTGAGGGAAAATTTTCTCACCGTCACAACCCTAATGGGTAAAAAGGCTAATACATTTTGATTCTATTATTCTATTTTCCACAATGTCAATCCAACGCACCTTAACCCAAAATTCAAGTTTAGGCTCTCGCAGTTGTGCGACACTGTTTGAGAGGGGTCCCAACAGGAATTCAAACAAGAGCGGTTTCTGCACCGCGAGTGCGCGATGAGTTTCACAACGCTCACCACATGGATCATATAGATCAGATAAAGACAGGATCAAGCACGTTTCAGGTTTTTGTGGACATATTTCATATATTCTAGTGCTCTAAACATGATCCAGCACAGTGTATGGGCACATATTTAATCATGTCTTTTCCAAATGAAATATATGTACAAACAAGGACACCGATACAGCCGTACGTCTGATCATGACTGCGATGACACAGTGGATTATTCTGATACACCGAAGACAATGATCATGTAGACCGAAAATTCAAAGTGTCATTTGTTCAGAGACTAGTGCTATTACTGGTTGTTTTCTCCTCACAGCATCATTTTGTGGGGCCTTGCAAACCTGTATTAATTCTAGTGTGGAATTTTTCTACAATATTCATTCATCATGACAATCTACTGCAGTATTTCCCCTCTCAATCAGTAAAAATGTGGTTAACACCCGGGCATGGGGAAACAATACCATCATATACCGTGAAACCGGTATAATTTAGAAAAATACTGTGATATACATTTTTGGTCATACTGCCCATAGTGCTGGCTACTAGCGGAGTGAACTGTCATCAGTGATAACCCAGCAAGCAATAGCTGTCATTTCAACATCTCGTTTAACTACAGTCCATGACAAAAGTCTTGTCGCTTGTGTACAAATTGACCTGAAACATATTTCTCATCAAGATTTTTTTTACAAGAAATGGCTCATTTTAATCCCAACAGCTTTTGTAATAATGTTTCAGTGCAAAATATATTCTAATATTCACAGCTTGGTAAAGCCCATTGAGTCAATTTTTGCAAATACATAAGTGTTGTCTCCTTGTCATATGAGCTTCACCTGTGACTAATAATGGATCAATTAGGTCTCAGGTGTGTATAAAAAGAACCCCAGTACACTAGACCTTCACATGAACTGCAACTAGACCTCTGCAAACATGCCTAAAATTCACCCTGAGACTAAAGTTTTGATTATAAAGAGGCTGAAGACCAGATCCACTGCTGATGTGGCAGACACCTTCAAAGTGTCTCAGCGTCAAGTACAGAGGATAAAAAAAAGATCTGAAGAGACTGGAGACGTTTATGACAAACCCAGGTCAGGCAGACCCTGCAAGACAACTGCTCGAGAGGACCGTTCGTTGGCTTGAAAATCCAAGGCCAGCCCATTTTCCACTGCAGCAGAGCTCCACGAGACCTGGTCACCTGAAGTCCCTGTGTCAACCAGTTTGTCGGATTCTGTCTCGAAATGGCCTCCATGGTCGAATAAGTGCCCAGAAGCCAGCACTAAACAAAAGACAATTGAAAAACCGTGTGGCATTTGCCAAAGCCCACACCCTACTAAAAGGATGGACGCTGGAAAAGTGGCAGAAGGATTTTTCAGATGACTCTTCTGTTGAATTACACCACAGTCGCCGCAAATATTGCAGGAGACCTACTGGAGCCGCATGGATCCGAGATTCAAGTTTGGTAGCGGAAATATCATGGTCTGGGGTTACATCCAGTATGGGGGTGTGCAAGAGATCTGCAGGGTGGAAGGCAACATCAATAGTCTAAAATACCATGAAATCTTAGCTACCTCTTATATTCCAAACCATAAAAGAGGCCAAATTCTGCAGCAAGATGGTGCTCCATCACATACTTCCATCTCCACATCAAAGTTGGCCAGCCCAGTCACCAGACATGAACATCACTGAGCATATGTGGGGTAGGATGAAAGAGGAAGCATGAAAGACGAAACCAAAGAATATTGATGAACACTGGGAGGCATGCAAGACTGCTTTCTTTGCTATTCCTGATGACTTCATCAATAAATTGTATGAGTCCTTGCCAAACCACATGGATGCAGTCCTTCAAGCTCATGGAAGTAATTTTTTTTGCTGACATATTTTTGTATTTGCAGTAAATTTGTTCAATTTCTGTATAGGCGACAAAATTTTTGTCTTGCCAAAATTTGACCTTTCTGTCTTGATTAAATGATAAATCTTTTTTCAGTAAAAACTAATTTATTTCAGTGCATTAAACGTCATTTGGGAGGGTTTTAGCTTTTCATATGAGCTATTTCTAACACCAACTGATGAATTAAAAGTCAGGTTAATAGCAGGTGTTTCTACAAAATAGATAAGCAACACAACTTTTGTCAGGGACTGTATAGTCCCTGTATAGTCCGGGATGTGAGTAACCCACTTCTAGCCAAAATAACCTTGAATTTGGTTTTCATTTCATTTTTGAAAAAAAAGTAACTTGTGAGATGTATTATATTCCATCATGTAAGAAAAGTCAACAGTGATTACAAGGTGTTTGGTTTCATTTCTTTGAAATGTCTAGTCTATTCTTGGGATATGTTTAGACATCTATTAAATTTTCACTGACAGCCCAAATTTTCCCTTGTTTTAGCCTAGACGTCAGGGCTGTGTTTGGACGGCTATTAGATGGCTTATTAAGGCAAAATTGCTTGTTGAGAACGTATAGCTAAGTGCGGTCCAGACCAACCATACGAACATATGACTTAATTAAGAACGTTTCAGGAAACGCGTATTAACGTTAAGGTATAGCTTAAGGTATAACTTAAGAACGACGTAGCGTTAAGTTTGGGTTAAGAAGCAATGGCTTGTGCCCAATATTAGCTGTTAGAGTGTGCATGGATCCTGAATTAAAATTTCCATTTGAATTAGACCATCTGAGTTTCTTTTGGGATACTCATTTCAACACACTATGATTTGAGACACACTAATTCTAATTTTGAAAACGATTTAGGACAGATAGTATACAAATTGGGATGAAGTCATATAATTCTGTCTTTAATCAATTATTTTGTAATAAATCTTTTGAGTGACTGATTAATTGACTCAAATTGACTAAAATGATCACTTCACAACGATGTAGCCTGCGGAACGGCTATATACAAATTATTAAGAGCCCAAATTAAATAAGAGCCCAATGTCACCCAGAGTTTCACACCTGTTGTGGATCTCATAGACACAAAATAACCTGTCTGATCATAGTCAGAGGATGCTGGGTTACCTAATAACTTTAAATTTGGCTGCCAACTGCTTGCACACAACTAAAAGTCACATTTAAACTAAGTGCTAAGTCTTATCTACTGCTCTTTTGCAGCACTGCAGCACTGCTTCGATCAGGACAGTTGACAGTTCCATCAACTTTTGGCCATCAGGCAGTCCTTACTGTTGAGCCCTGCATTTACATCTAGCACAACATTAATTCTCTTTACGTGGCTTAAGCCTCTCTTTTTCTCACGTTGAGTGCCCATGAGAGAAAGCGAGAGCAGGTGTTCTCAGCCAATTAAATTATATCTGCGTTAAACTTCTTTTTTTTTTTTTTACTCAATCACAGGAGACTGAAATCGTACAATTTAGTAATTAAAGACCATTGGCTAATTAAAGACATTTTTGTCGCCTTGTAGGAGTATAACAGTACACAAAACTGGGTTGGTATATATCGATTTTGTACATGTATTTTTTAGAAATGATATGGAATGAGGTGTAAAACCCGTTTATATCGATATACACTCACCTAAAGGATTATTAAGAACACCATACTAATACTGTGTTTGACTCCCTTTCGCCTTCAGAACGTCCTTAATTTTACGTGGCGTTGATTCAACAAGGTGCTTAAAGCATTCTTTAGAAATGTTGGCCTATATTGATAGGATAGTATCTTGCATTTGATGGAGATTTGTGGGATGCACATCCAGGGTACGAAGCTCCCGTTCCACCACATCCCAAAGATGCTCTATTGGGTTGAGATCTGGTGACTGTGGGGGCCATTTTAGTAAAGTGAACTCATTGTCATGTTCAAGAAACCAATTTGAAATGATTCGAGCTTTGTGACATGGTGCATTATCCTGCTGGAAGTAGCCATCAGAGGATGGGTACATGGTGGTCATAAAGGGATGGACATGGTCAGAAACAATGCTCAGGTAGGCCGAGGCATTTAACCTCTTAACCAGCCCCCCACTTTTGAAAATGTTCTGAAAACGACATACCCAACTGAAAATGTCTTCAGCTCTTAAACCCTATGGTCTATATTCATAAATCTGGTCTTATTTTAAACTAGACACTTCAAATAGTGTTACCCAAGAGTCATAATAGCTCAAAGTTGTATATGAACAGAGTAATATACATGTAAATATACATGTAAGTGACTCACCTTTTTTTTTTTTATTATTCACTTAGGGAAAAAAATTATGAGATTTTAATGTTGAGGTCCTGAAATGAACCATAATATAAAACTGAATGTCTGATCATGTTTTGATTCAAATTTGAGGATGATTCTCTCAAAAATGTAGCTTCTGTAAGCTTTTATATCAAGAAAAGACTAGGCGTCCTTCCCAAAAGGCCTTTTATTTTAGAACATTTGTAATTGTAAAGAGTAGTTTTTTATTCAAATAAATCTGCAATAAACTGCTGATTATGATTAATTTACAGTTACTGAAAAACTAAATGAACTATTTTCAGAATTTTTAAAGTGTAAAAAACTCATTTAGTTGATAAAAACAGTCTGTCATAGAGTCTGCGTGCTCCACTGCAGTATTGCGCAATCTGACTGGCAAGGCTGCTATGGAGACGGTGACTAGAGGCATATTCACCAATAATGCTTACAAACACAACGTAAGATAATGCCTTGTGATTAGTTACTACGTCCGTCAATCAAACCTTTGCCGGCAAGGCATTGGCTAGGCATCGATTGCCTTTATCCAACGAAAACCATGCGCGCTTTGATTGACAGATGGCGGAGCGAGTAAAGCGCCAACTCTGTATAATGACTCGTCAGAAAGCCTGTGATTGAAGCAGAGACCTGGGAGGGTTTAACGTGACAGGAAGAGTCCACAGCACAGGGGAGATCGTCAGAAACGGATTTGAATCACTATTTCATTGAAAATGGACACAATTGATTACTCTAACTCAAAACGCTCATGCAAACAAAGGAGTTTTTCTTTTCTTATTTTTTCGTTGTTTTGGATCAAAAAGTGGAATGCATTTTGAAAGAGTGGAGTCTTACACAGACATGTATGCTGTTGTTTTTTGGATTCGTCCGATCTGATCCGCACGATAGGAGATGAAAGATGAGTACCTGGTTTATTATGCTAATGTTTAAATAGCTAGCGCTTCAGCATTTCATTTAACCCTTTCCTCTCTGTTATATTTATTGCAAAAACGAGTTCAGAACATGAATCTCGAGTGTTTTAGCTTTCAAATGATGTATAGTTTGTGATGGTTGATTGAATAGTTCGTATAAAACAAAAGTGAATAAAAGTAGAGACACGCCCACTTACGTCAACCCCCCTGCCCACGATCCGGTGCGGGTTAAGAAGTTAAACAATGCCCAATTGGCACTAAGGGGCCTAAAGTGTGCCAAGAAAACATCCCCACACCATTACACCACCACCACCAGCCTGCACAGTGGTAACAAGGCATGATGGATCCATGTTCTCATTCTGTTTACGCCAAATTCTGATTCTACCATCTGAATGTCTCAACTGAAATCGAGACTCATCAGACCAGGAAACATGTCCAATTTTGGTGAGCTCGTGCAAATTGTAGCCTCTTTTTCCTATTTGTAGTGGAGATGAGTGGTACCAGGTGGGGTCTTCTGCTGTTGTAGCCCATCCGCCTCAAGGTTGTGTGTGTTGTGGCTTCACAAATGCTTTGCTGCATACCTCGGTTGTAACGAGTGGTTATTTCAGTCAAAGCTGATCTTCTATCAGCTTGAATCAGTCGTCCCATTCTCCTCTGACCTCTAGCATCAACAAGGCATTTTCGCCCACAGGACTACCGCATACTGGATGTTTTACCCTTTTCACACCATTCTTTGTAAACCCTAGAAATGGTTGTGCGTGAAAATCCCAGTAACCGAGCCGATTGTGAAATACTCAAACCAGCCCGTCTGGCACCAACAACCATGCCATGCTCAAAATTGCTTAAATCACCTGTCTTTCCCATTCTGACATTCAGTTTGGAGTTCAGGAGATTGTCTTGACCAGGGCCACACACCTAAATGCATTGAAGCAACTGCCATGTGATTGGTTGATTAGATAATTTCAGGGAAATTAATTAATGAGAAATTGAACAGGTGTTCCTAATAATCCTTTAGGTGAGTGTACAGTACAGTAGATTGATACGAATGCATAAAAATAGCAGCGTAACCTACGCAGAATGAGCTGATGCAGGGAAAGTTTTCTCCTAAACATGACACATGCTTTATATTAAGGGCTTCAAAATAACTGGTAAGATATAGTTAACATGTATAGTTTAAAGCAGCTTGCCCTGTCAGATGCTCTATGAGATGTTATGTGTGCTGACAGACAGTTAAATACTTAAATATGAGCGCTGTTTAACGCGTTTGAAATGTGGTGCTTTCCTCCATCTGTAAATGTTAGAAAGTAGTGCAAATATGTCCATTTTGCTGTCAGGAGAGGACGAGCCTTCCACAAGTGAATCTCCGCTAAAATTCAGGCTTTCGCGTGACACATCTGAAGGCATGCAAATTCATCACCCATTTGAAAACTGCTGTTAAATAAATTAGCAACAAATAGTAACAATATAGTCAAGCCTTACCTTACAAAACTTGATTTCATTTGAAAAGAAATCAATGAATCCGAAGGAAAGCTGCGATCCATTTTCAAGCTGACACATTTCCATGTCCTTTTCATGTTTTTCCTCAAAGTAGGCTATTTGCTATCATATGCAAATAATCCATATTTACAGAGTTAATATGCCTCTGGATCGCACAAACACTTTCATACGCAATTATGACAAAAAAATAGTTTTTCTTCAATTTGTTTTTGAAATATAATCATTTATACACAGTGGCTGTAATTTTCATGACAGATTTAGTTAAACATACATTAAATAATAAAGACATCACTAACAGGAAAGTAGATTATAATGAATATTTAGTGAAATAATGAATTTCTCCAGTGAACTAACCCGATGTGCACACTGAATGACTTGCCTGAGGTAAATTAAATGCTACGTGACATTGTTTACGAGCTGTTTTATTGACATCTTCTCGCCATTGAAACACTGATTGAGCAATTACACGACATATGATACGTTTCAGTAAATTGTAATGTATCCTCAACATAGCTTCAGATGTTCTTTGACTAGGAAGAGATTATCACGTTCACTCGCGGGCCACTTCGCCACTTTAACTGACGTGCCTGTACAGTGATCTGTCATATCACATTAAAGAGCATCAAAACGCCATTTATAGTTTGAATTTCGTGATAAAAGGGACATAATACTTCATATGTTCATGTGGGATCTGGGAACTCAGATTTAAGTATGTTTCGTGCATAAAACAAGCCTACTGTTAACTGTTAAAGACTGCATACGGTACCGTTAGGTACACACGTGCACCGGAAGTCCTGTGGCGAAACAGTTCGGTACGAATACGTGTACCGTTTTACGCCTATCAACTTGCGTGAAATTTGGTCGCATATGTGAGTGATTTACTTGTAGAGTGTTTATAGTAGAAAAAGTTTCTTTAGATTATTAAAATGTTCTTCACACTAAGAAAAAATATTATTTTAATAACCCAAAATGGTTCTTCTTTGGTATTGTGGGGGAAAAAAACTAAATTTTTAAACCTTTTTTTTAAGAGCATTCATTTGTGAGACCTGTACGTTTACAGAAACCCCAGACTCTTCTTAATCTACCGAAAATATTGATTTCACATTAATACAGAATCAAATTAGGCAATACAAATCCCATTTAGGAATGATAAATATGTAACATCAATTGCTCAAAGATTGAGATTGCTCTAAGAGTGAGAGACTGCATACCTGAAAGCCAAGAGAGAGACAGCAGGTGTGAGAGTTCTAAGCACAGGACTCAGGAGACTCAGACAACAGTGCGTAGGGGTTTTCTGTTTACAGAAAATGCATTGAGTCTTTTACAGGTTTCCTTTAAATACCCAGATCAAAAAATATATATCTGTGGTTGTTTGTTGGTCTTTTTCTTGCACCCCAAAGGGTCATACTTGGTCTAGGGCGGTGGATACTGTTTTTACGTTTAAATTTGAAGGAGCATAACCCACATCAGAAGAAAACATTTCTTAAACCCTTTATTCTGGCCTCTCTTGGTGTAGGTGTGAGACCAATTTTTCCAGTCAGACCAAATACATTTGTATTCCACTTGTTTTTGAGTTTTTTTTGTAGACTTAGAAAAGATTGTTTCACAGTAAAACTGTCTGACAGGAAATAAAATGAAATAGTACACAAAACGGCCTGTGACAAATGACACATCTGGCTTGCAACATGGTAAAGACATTGGTGGAGTCCATTGTAGTGGCTATAATCAAAAAATGGGAGGAAACCAAATAAGGCTGCTAAGGAGTTGGGGACGGTGTTGCTATTGAGGGCCTGCGAAAGAGTTTAAAAAATGTCAGTATATTCGTTCATGTCCAAAACATGTTTAGGGTCAGACTCAGCCGGATATTGTTTAAATCTATGACAGGCATCACTTCTGTTAGGGAATCTTAACCAATTTAGCATGGGCAAAGTGTTGTGTATCACTTTACATTGCATTAAAGCGTGTCTAGCAAGGGTGGATGAGAAATGTACTAGACTAAGAATATTCTTCCACTGATCTATGGAAATGTTAATGGCCAAATAATGCTTCCAGGACCCTATGAGAGTCAGTGGAAGACAGTGATAATTAACTTATTTCAGCATAAATAGTACCTATCAGCCATCTTTGACCAGGGTCAAGGGTAGGGATGCACAGGATTGCTGATTTGTATTGTTTTTACAAGCAAATGGGCTGATTCCTATACCAGTTGCTTATTATTATCATTATAATTTTTTCTTTCTTTCTTTAAGAAAATATATTTGTTGTTTATTTTCTCTATTACAGGCCAAACTGGTCTTTTTAATCATGACCCAAACAGATGTTAGACAGATGTAGCATGAACAGTTGTTTTTGATTTAAATTAGATTGTATAATTAAAAGATTTAAAGTTAAAAAAATAGAACGGTCTGACTATAGCTTTGTGAAATTATGCATACCTGTAAAAAACAAAAACAGCAGATGGACTGAAAGAAAATGCAAAATCACTCTCTCACAAAGAAGGTGGCGCTTATTTTCCTTGGTTACCGCTGTACACAAAGCAGCACTGCACTTATAAACACTACTTTAAAAGGCATTATATGGAGATAAAAGGAAAATAATGCCATCAAAACTTTTCCATTCAGTTTCATTCAGAAATTCCTTCATATAACCCTCACCCCCAAATCATTATTTATACTTATCTTCCAATCAGAGATCGGTCCAAAAAAAAGTCCCGTTCTGATTGATGGCTGGTCGACTGGTGCATCCCTATAAGGGTGAAAAACTGATTGAGTTCAGACCTATCACATTGGTCACCAATCACTACATTGCTAATCATTGTATTCCGATACACTGAAAAAAAGTGTGTTGGAGTTACATGATTTAATTGTGTACATAGGTCCCACGTGGATAAATTAAGTTAAACAAACATCATTTGTTCATATAACTTCAACATCATGGAATGAATACATTTTAAGTGACTCAATTAAGTAGTCTCAAAGTGAATTTTATATGGTTTTCCCTGACATGATTCAGGCATTTCATAAATTCATTCATCCACTTCAATTTCATATACTTTTTAATGTTACACAACTGAATTATAAAACTGCTCTAGCTACTTGATACATTTTTAGCTAGTAATACCACACAATAGCATTTTAAATGCTAAGCATTAAAAGCTCCTTCAGCAAAGCCATCATGACATTAGGTGTATTAGTCCACACCCTAAGCAAATGCTCCACTCTTCTCCATAATGGTAACCCACTGTATTTTAAATTCTTCTGATAATTCCAACATAATTGAATATTAAACACTATTACACACTATCAAGTCTCCCCCTTTCTCATTTTGCTAATAAATACATAAAAGAACACTTTTACATATAAAATAACCACATTTACTCTCTCTCGTTTTAGCCGCATGCAAAGCATGCTGGGAATTAACAAGTCAACACAAATCATTAATGTAATCTCAACTTCAATTTGACTTATATTTAAGTGGATTGAACACAATTAAATTAAGTTAGGACACAATGTATAGCAATTGTGTTGCTTTAGCTCTTTTTAATTAAGTAATTTGAACAAGCGGTATAAATTTTTTTCAGTGTATATGTAGCCTTTGATGCAATTTAGCACGCAATTATCACACACTACTCAGTCCAGATATTATAATCTAATCAAAAATTTTAATGGATTTTAATAACTGAATTAACCAAAAAGATCTGGCATGACATATTATCTTGAGACCTGGTATAAACTGATATTTAGTAGAAAACATTTTAACCAAGAAAGGCTATTGGAATTCACATGGGAAACACAGGAAATGAGGTGTGCCCTGTAGTTATATATGGCTCAAACAATCTGCCATGTGACTGGGCTTGAGGTGTTGTTAATGGTCTGCAGTCATATTAAGCTAATTAGTGTGTGTAAGTGTTTAACCCCCTCGGGTTTTACACACTTTATTATGTTACAGCATTGAACATTGTATTTAATTAAGAATTTGCTACTTATTCATTTTGTTTCACATGGTTTCACAATAAATACAGCATTGTCCGGTAGCACACCCACACATTTCCAAGGGAACAGTGCAATAAAGAACAGGGAATAGTCAGCTCCTGAGACAAGGTCCTTTAAAAAAATACCATTCAGCAAAAGGGCAAAAGAAACACGGAATATACCTTGAAGCACAGGGAAGTCCTAAGTCATTAAAAACATATGGAACAAAATGTGTACATCCATCAAATCTGAGTGTCCAAGTAAGAAAGGCTATAGTAAAGGGGCCACCAAGAGGCCTGAGGCAGCTGTGGAGGAGTTACGAACCTTCATAACTGAAATGGGAGAAACTGTGCATGAGACAACAATAGCTCACACCCTCCATAAATCTGGATGGGGATGGCAAAGAGAGAGCTTCCTGTTGAGAAAATTTCTTATGACTGGAGTTCATCCAAAGACATGTGAGAGATTCTATTTAGGGGAGAATTCAATGGTGAGACCAAAATGGAAGTCTGGAAAGTTTTGTGGTAGAGACCTCATGAGAAAAATAAAGGTAAGAATTGTATTTTTTGAGGAAAACATGCTGCATTCTCATACACTGGGCCCATAAATGATCTGGTCACCTAGGGCTTCTTCAAAAAATAAAATCTCAGTCATTGTATTGTAAAATATCAATCTGTGTCTATAGTCAATAGCTACAGACCTTTAAACTTCATATGGCCTTCAGATTAGCTCAAGAACAGTGCGTAGAGAGCTTCATGGAATGAGTTTCCATGGTCGAGCAGCTGCATCCAAGCCTTACATCCCCAAGTGCAATGCAAAGCATTGGATGCAGTGGTGTAAAGTACTCTGCCACTGGAGCAGTGGAGTCGTGTTCTCTGGAGTGACGATTCATGTTTCTCTGTCTGGCAATCCGATGGACGAGTCTGGGTTTGGTGGTTGCCAGGAGAACGGTACTTGCCTGACTGCATTGTGTCAAGTATAAAGTTTGGTGGAGGGGGGGGGGTAGGTTAGGGTATAGGGTTGTTCTTTTAGGGGTTGGGCTTGGCCCCTTAGTTCCAGTGAAAAGAACTCTAAATGCTTCAGCAGCATACCAAGACATTTTGGACAATTTCATGCTCCCAACTTTGTGGGAACAGTTTGGGGATGGCCCATTCCTGTTCCAACATGACTGCACACCAGTGCACAAAGCAAGACATTTGTTCAATTCTAAAACAATATAAATATTGTAAATAAACTATTTTAATTATAGCAAAAATGTATCTAAATGCTTTTTGGGGCAACTGTAAGAACCTTGTTGACTTTTTAAAGACAATTCATCTTGCAACATGACCGTAATCCATAATTCAAGTCATAGTTTAATGACTTAAAACCAAAGAAAAATCAATTTCTGCGGCCAAAAAAAGCCCTGACCTCTGTTAAATCGTGTTTTTGTTTTTTTAATGTCCAACTTGATGGAGCTTGAGCAGCATTTCAGCCACTAGTTGTCTATATACTGCAACTTTAATGAGAGGATTTGCACGGTTTAATTTAATTATTTTTATTTTATATTTGTGATCAAACATTAATCAGCAGCACTGCAGACCCTTGCTCTAGACCACCACAAACCAGTTTTTTTCTTTTGCTCCGCAACTCGGCAACAATATGTCTACATAGGCATGCATGTGTGTTTTAAGTGTTCACATTATTTCAGCTACAGGGGCTTTCTGAGTTTGTTTTTGCCTTTCATAGATTTTTTTTGTATATGAAGCCAACTTGGCCTCGCTCAAACCGGCATTGTAGAGCGATGTGAGGAGAAAGCTTAACAGAGGGAGCTGCTGTCTGCTGTGTTTCACATACCAAATAATCTGCCTGGAGTCACAGATAAAAGAGACCAAAACCCTCACGTATATATGTTTCTGGGTAAAAAAAACAAAACAAAAAAACGCAAGAACAATCCTTTACCCTCATCTCACATACTTCAGATTCACTCTATGTTTTCACCTCTTAAATAATGTTAATTAACAGTGTTGCCATAGTGTAGGTGATGAGTGCAGACAGTTCCGTTGTATGGAAATATTACATATAAAGAAAAAAATTAATGCAAAAACTCAAATACATAACATTCTAATAAAAAATGTAATTGTTCTTTATTACCTAGAACATTTTTGTAAATAATTATATTTTAAATAATAGCTTTTTTTATTAAATTAAATTAATTATAATGTAATATAAGCTGTTCCCTTTCGTTCAGTCACTACGACGTAACGTTAGTGACTAACGAATGGGGGTTTCGCTTAGAAGCCTATCATCTTGAGCTTAGAAAACGCCCAATGGCGTGCCAATGCCATGGGCATGCGGGATTTGCATACGTAACTCCGCCTCACCGTGTGAGTATATAAGGAGGTACGTAGCAACATCGCATTATGTTTCTGCTTTCGGGGCCAAGAGGACCTACCTCTTCACTCCTACAGCCTTCTGAGACTCTGTCAGCTTCTTCGAGACGAGCAGCTTTCCGGTCGGTGTTGGTGTAACGGGCGCGTTCCAGTGATCGCATACTTCCTGCCTGCTGATCTCTGCAGTGGTCTGTTGACAGCTGGTGTGTGTTTCCCTGGGTGCTTCGGCAACGACTGCGAGGCTTCCTCTCACAAAAAGAGCTTGCGCGTGGCACGTCTTTTTCAAGACGGTTCGCCTGTGCACTTCCGGGTGCGATCGATATCCATTGCTGTCTATGGGCACTTTCACTGCTCGATGTGTTTGGGCTTCAGCACGTTCGGGCAGTGTTTGTGGATGTGTCATGTTCCCACTGCGGGAATGTGACCATCGCGATGTTGTGGTCGAGACTCAGTGATCTCCGTGAGGAGAGAGTCCCCTCTGCCACACCCCAATCTACCGTCTCCGAGAGGTGGTACTTTGGCTGGTGGCCAGGGTGACCTGAGGGCTGTGCTGTGGTTTAAGACCCCCGACGTTCATTCCTCGGGCCACACCCCCCTCTCGTACATCGCTTCCCGCGAGTGCTGGACTGAAACAGCGGCCCGTCTCTGACGCCTCGTTCGTTCAGTTCACATTCCAGATAGCAGTGAGATTTAGATCGCCGCATCCCAAGGTGAGCTAGAGTCCTTTGGGGATGACGATTAGGCAGTGCTCCGCCTCCGGGTCTGTCAGCGCAGCCTGATCTGACCCAGAGTTGACAGCCATGTTATCTCGGGCCGCCGCGAGCCTCGGGCTGGTGTGGAACTCCGCCCTGTCACGAGTGCTCGTGGTTGCGCGATTAGTTTTGGGGCGGCACCCGACAGCTGTTGGGCCCGCCCCAATGCCTTCGTCCCGAGGTGCATGAGGAGGTCACGCGGTCCGGGAGTCCCGTGCTTCCCGTGGCCGCTCGGCCTCCTCCGCCTTCTCTGCCCTCGATGGGGCCGTGGCCTAGGGTACACTGGGGTCCCCCCCACTGTTGAGCACTCTGTTGCGCACTACGGTGTCCACAGAGTGCTTCGGACGTGGCGTGGCTATCCTAAGCACCCTCCCAGAGCCTCAGGGCCCGTCTACTTCGGTGGCGTGGTCCTGCAGAGCTACGGGGCAGGCCGCCGCCCCTTTGCACATGCACAAGGGTGGAGCCGACCCAGGGCTCTTCAATGAGCTGCGTGCCGCCACTGATCCCGCCCTCTGGGGCGTGAAGGTGGCCACACGCTCCTGGGCGAGCGATGTCCACAGTTGTGGTCCAGGAGAAACACCTGGCCTTACCTGGTGATGTGGAGGTAGTTGAGTGAGCCACCTCCTCAACTCGCCCATATCCCAGGCTGGCCTCTTCGGCGGCGCGGCTGAGAACTGCGCCCAGCGGTTCTCGGCCGCCCGAGCAGACTGAGGCTGTAACACGTACTGCCCCGGCGGCCAGCTGCTGCACCAGCCGCCGGCTCAGTCGCCTCAGTCCGCTCGCCGCGCCGGCGCCCTCCCTCCTACCCGGCCCCAGCAGCAGCCTTCACCGGGGCCGTGTCATGGAGGAGGTTGCAGGATGACGCCCAGTCCGCTGCACAGCCTGACTAAACGCCAGGCTGGAGGTGGACAACTCAGAGATGGGTTCCAGTTCTTT
The DNA here is from genome assembly GCA_023029165.1 of Gobiocypris rarus. Taxonomy (NCBI): domain Eukaryota; kingdom Metazoa; phylum Chordata; class Actinopteri; order Cypriniformes; family Gobionidae; genus Gobiocypris; species Gobiocypris rarus. Next base: position 18,117,429 of record CM040920.1, read on the forward strand.
CCAGGAGATGGTAGCAGGGCCTCTCCTTCCCCCGGTGGAGGGCCGGGAAAATCCTTCGCTGCAGGCCTCCGGGCTGGCGGCGCTTGGAAGAACTGGTGTCCCCATCCCTGAGGACACAGAGACTGGTGATGGCAGTGTGCACCGCCTCGGGCGCGCTGCTCGTCCCTCTCTCGCCAGCTTCTCAGAGCAGACCCCAGTGGAGCGCGCGTCCTTCCCTGGTCTCCTCTGTCAGGACGCAGCTGCTGGCTGTGCCCCACACCGGGGCCTCGCCTCCCCGTCTGGGCCAGTCACGCTGCCTCGCTGCCCCACCGGGTGCGTCTGTGGTTCGAGTGACCCCGTGGTCAGTTCCTGGGAGTCTGACTACAGCTTCCAGGACTGTCGCAGGGCCGCAAAAACCATCAGGCTCGGCTCACGCGATTCAATTCGCGCAGGCTCCTCCTCGCTTTGAGTCCGCTCACCATGGTGGGGCCCAATGTCCCAGTCATGCGCGCGGAGGTTGCCACCCTACTGGCCAAGGGTGCGATCGAGCCTGTCCCTCCAGCCGAAATGAAGTCCGGGCCTCGGCCTTTACTTCATTGTACCCTAGAGAACCGGTGGGTTATGGCCAATCCTGGATCTGCCCGTCCTGAGCCGATCCTTACAGGCTTCCGTTCAGGATGTTGGCAGCGACGCCTTCTCGAATGCGTTCGTCCAGTTGATTGGTTGCAGCGATTGACCTGAAGAACGCCTACTTCTTTGTCTCCTACCTCGACGCGGACCGTTCCTACAGGTCTGCTTCGAGGGGCGGACATTCAGTACGCGTGCCTCCCATTCGGGCTAGCTCTGTCCCCTCGTGACTTCACGAAGTCTGTCGAGGCAGCCCTTGCGCCACTCAGGCAGCACAGGGTTCGCATCCTGAACTGCCTCGGCGACTGGCTCAGACTGAGTCACTCTCGAGAACAGGGTGTGAACATAGAGTTCTAGTGCTCCAGCACGTAGCCTGTCTGGGCCTTCAGGTCAACTGGGAGAAGAGCAACTCTGCTCCGTGCAGGATCTCTTTTCCGGTATGGTTTTCAACTCGGTCGCCATGTGCGTGCAGCTTACCAGCGAGCGCAGCGCGATCAATGCTGACTTGCCTCCGTTAATTCGAAGCAAGAGTCCGGTTCCACTGAAGTGTTTCAGAGGCTCCTGGGGCATATGGGCATCTGCGGCCGCGGTGACGCCGCTCGGATTGCTTCATATGAGACCGCTTCAGCATTGGCTTCGCGATCGGGTCCCGAGATGGGCATGGCAGTCTGGCGCTCCGCGTCCAAGTGACTCAGGCATGCTTACAGACGCTCACCCCGTGGTCGAACCTCAGTTTCTACGGGCCGGGGTGCCCTTAGAACGAGTTTCCAGGCATGTTGTCGTATCGACGGATGCCTCTGCCACGGGTTGGGGTGCCATGTGCAATGGACAAGCAGCCGCGGGCTGCTGGACAGGACCCCACCGCCTCCTGCATGTCAATTGCCTTGAGTTGCTGGCAGTACGGTTCGCCCTGCACCGCTTCCGAGCGTTGCTGAAGGGTCAACATGTGCTTGTCCGGACAGACAACACGGCCGTAGTAGCGTACATCAACCACCAGGGCGGTCTACGCTCCCGCCGTATGTCTCAACTCGCCCGCCATCTCGGTTTATGGAGTCAGAAGCGACTGAGGTCCCGTGCTGTCCATATTCTGGGAGTCCTGAACCTCGCGGCCGGCGAGCTCTCGCGGTTTCAGCCTCTCCAGGAGAATGGAGACTCCATCCCCAGTCGGTCCAGCTGATTTGGAAACAGTTCGGGGGCGCAGGTAGATCTGTTGCCTCCCACGACTCTTCCCACTGCAGCCTGTTCTTTCCTGTCCGAGGGCACGCTGCACGGATGCACTGGCGCACATCTGGTCAGCGAGGCCTCACGCAGGTATGCACGTTTCCCCAGTGAGCCTACTCGCATAACTTTTGTGCAAGATCAGGAGGACAAGGAGCAGGTCCTTGGTCGCCCCGTACTGGCACGGCCGGACCTGGGTCCCGAACTCGTACTCCTTGCGACAGCCCCTCCCTGGCCTATTCCTCTGAGACCTCCTCACTCAGAGCGGGGCACCCGGCACCTGCGTCCCGATCGGTGGAGCCTCCACGTGGCTCCTGGATGAGACGCGGCAGGTTTGAGTGGCCTGCCACCTTCGGTGGTCGCCACCATCACTTCCGCTAGGGCAGAGTCCACTCGGCATGCCTATGCGTTGAAGTGGAACCTCTTCGTCACCTGGTGCTCTTCCCGCCAAGAAGACCCTGGAAATGCCCGATCGGGTCCGTGCTCTTGTTCCTCCAAGAAGGGTTGGAGCGAAGGCTGTCTCCCTCCACCCTCAAAGTTTATGTGGCCGCTATATCTGCCCACCACGATCTCTTGGAGAACAGAAAGGTAAGTCAGCACGACCTGATCATCAGGTTCCTGAGGGGGGCGAGGAGACTGAATCCTCCTCGCTCTCCTCTTGTTTCCTCTTGGGACCTCTCAGTAGTTTTAAGATGCTCTGCAGAGGCCTCCCTTTGAGCCTTTGCGGTCGGCTGATATTAAGTTCCTGTCGATGAAGACGGCTCTGCTGACCGCATTGGCCTCCGTCAAGAGGGTCGGGGACCTGCAGGCATTTTCGGTTGACGAAGCGTGCCTGGAGTTCGGGCCGGCTAACTCTCACGTGATCCTGAGACCCCGGCCTGGATATGTGCCCAAGGTTCCCACCACTCCGTTCAGAGACCAGGTGGTGAACCTGCAAGCGCTGCCCGTGGAGGGCAGACCCAGCCTTGGCACTGCTCTGTCAGTGCGGCGCTCGCGCCCTCGTGAAGCGTGACGCAGTGTTCAGGACCTCAGACCAGCTCTTTGTCTGTTATGGTGGAGAGCGGAAGGAAGTGCTCTCTCAAAGCAAAGGCTGTCTCACTGGATAGTGGACACCATTGTTTTGGCTTACCAGCAGCAAGGTCGACCATGTCCCCTTGGGTGCGGGCTCACTCCACTCGGAGTGTCGCCTCCTCTTGGGCTTTAGCGCATGGCGCCTCGCTAACAGACATCTGCAGAGCTGCAGGCTGGGCGACACCTAACACATTCGCCAGATTCTACAATCTCCGAGTGGAGCCAGTGTCCGACTATGTACTCGCCCCCCCGAGGGGCCGGTAATGGGCCAGGCTCAGGTGTCTTCGCTTGCTTGCCATTCCACTCCTCGGACTGGATCGTGCGATATTCCTCAGGTGAGCTCCCGAGAGCCCTGAGTTCCTCCAGCACTGCTTACGCCGATGCCTGTGTGTCTGCCTCTAGCGAGCCCAGACCCTCGTGTCCGGCCAGGTGCCCGTGTGCATGGTTCCCCTCCGGCGACCCCACACGTGTATTTCACCGTAAGCCTCCGCAGTGAGCGGGTTTCTTCCCTTGGCATGTCCCCATCCCTAGGGTTAAAAATCCACCTTCGGCTGGTACCCTAGAGTTTTCCATATGCAACCCTTGCGGGTCATATGTGTACTCTTTAAGTCCTCCCTACGGGTAGGGATCTTGGCATTTCCTCACTGGGATATGCTTCCCAGTGTACCTTGGTATTCCTGTGATAAGTGGGAGTCCTTCGTCCGTACTAGTCTTACGACAGGAACTCGCACTTACGCAGGGCACTGGAAGACAGCTGAGTGGCGGGATTAGATTGGACCCCATTCGTTAGTCACTAAGCGTTGCGTCGTAGTGACTGAGCGAAGGAGCGTCTCGATTACGGATGTAACCCTGCGTTCCCTGAGGAGGAGCGGAGGCGTAACGTCCGTTGCCACATCAGCTGTGCTACCTGGAACGCAGGAGTTCAGTCTTGGCTCCTCAAGCAGGTAACATGATGCGATGTTGCTACGTACCTCCTTATATACTCACACGGTGAGGCGGAGTTACGTATGCAAATCCCGCATGCCCATGGCATTGGCACGTTATTGGGCGTTTTCTCTAAGCTCGAAGATGATAGGCTTCTAAGCGAAACCCCCATTCGTTAGTCACTAACGTTACGTCTCCGTTCCCTCCTCAGGGGCGAGGTTATCCGTAACCGAGACGTTTTTACTAAAAACAAATTACATTATATTGCATTATATTATCTATAAAAATTTTATAATACTATTAAATAACTTCATTTTTTTATGGTTAAACTAAAGGTGCACACTCCCTGCTCTTTCCTGTCAGAAAAGTAACTGCTTTAGATGTGAGGTAAATGTGTTGTGATCTCACCTCTCTGAAATAGAATCAAATTAATTCATATTAGCTTTGATTTCATAAAAACATTTTCGTCATAATCTTAGAACCTGTGCTGGAAGCCATTTTCCAACCACATATATTCCCAGCAAGACCCATGTAATAAATTCTTTGCTGACATGGCATTATAGCAAATGGTTAAAAATGCATGTTTTTGCTGAGGCTTTGGCTCCCTATCTTAAGCTCACACTGAGCACTGATGTGCAATATGTTACTGTTGATAGAAAATAACTTCCTTGAGTCCTGCTCTCGGTCAGATTTTTTGTAAAACTCAAATTATCTTTTAGCATGGGTGAATTTTCTCTTTGTAAAGGTGTATCTAAATTGAATGGTTAAACTACAAACCTGAATTGGGGGAAAACCAATCAAGTAACTGCTTTATTTTTATGGTAAAGAGAGAGCTGTTACTTGCTGTGAGCTGTTGGCATTCCCATTGGTTGCTTGGCTGATTTCACCACAAGGGACTAACCGAGCAATGCTAACCAGCCAAACATTGAACTCTTGCTGTAGCTTTCTGTACAAGCGTCTACAATATTGAAAAAAAGAGAGATTTTACTGGTTTAAAAACATTTGGTGCTAGATTACCAGAGAAAGCAAGCAGAAACTGAAGCATTTCCTACACAAAACCTCTTCTCTTGTCTTCCCTTGTGAAGCTGAAGAAATATTGCCAGATCTGATTATGTGGTCATGACAGCCCAGAGGGAGTTGTTAAGTCAACCAATCAAAATATCTTTTGATGAGTGAGGATGCGGCTGAGTATGTTGAAGAGAGAGAGAGAGAGAGAGAGAGAGAGAGAGAGAGGAGAAGCAGTGAGCGGCGGTGGGAAGCAGAGGGGGTGGGTATGACATTGAACTGATCATCTGCCATTTATCAAGTAACCAGGGACTCAATATAAGTTTTCCTCTCTCGACAGAGTGGAAAGATGAATTGTGTAGGCCAGGCCAGACTCACTGGTACTGAATAATAAACACTGCCTCAGGTAACCTAGCCGGCCCTCCTGCTGAGAGCACCAGTGCCTTGAGCAGAGTGACCAGGGGTCTTTGTTTGAATAACTCATGCCCTTCTGCCATCTGGTTTCACCCTATCTTCAGATCACTCCTTCTTAACCAACTTATTCCTTGCTTTCGGTTTCTCTTGCTGACATACAGCATAAGAAAGTGACCGGAGCTCGAGCAAGAAATTCTGCATCTTGGGGTTCATTAAATGAAAATACTGCAGCTTTCAGTTGAAGAACAGTACTGTTGTGCTGTTTGGTTGATGGAATCAGACATTTCAAGGCTTTTGTAATTGCAAATAATCCTATTGTTTGCAATCTAAAACCCAGTACTTTTATCATTATAAACACTATGTAATCATGCGCTTTTTGAGGTTAAGTTTAATATGTACTCCATGGAAAAAGTACATTAGTCATTTTTGTCATTGTCTTTCCTATACAATGTTTCTGTTCTCTACAACTGCTCTATTTTCCTTCAATGCCATTTTCCATGATTATTCCTTATTATAGCTTCCAATTTCCCACTCCTGCAGTTGGCACAACACCGTCCTGTGCATTACACTTTCATCTGATTTGGTGCTGTTTAAACTGGATAAACTTAGCGGCAATTCACCCAGAGAAGAAAATTCTGTCATTATTTACTTATTTACATTTTGTGTCTCACAAATAGCCACCGTATGGCTTCAAATAACTCGAAAGACAGTGTAAGGCGTATGGACCACTTTCACAATACTTTGAGTCCATTTGAAGCCCGAAAGCTTTGTAATAGCATGGAAAAGAGTCTGGAAAACAACATCATATTTTGTATTCTGAACAACAAGAGGGTTGTGAGGGTTGAGAGTGAATGATTTTGGGTGAACTTTGCTAGAAGTATGAGAGAATTCCAAATCAAATTGTCCAAATCAATTGGCCCTACCTGCCAATGTAACGGTCAGGATTTAGACAAGCAATCGCAAAAGAAACTATCAAATCTGGATCCTCAATTTGATCCACTTTTACAACAATCTGATTTGTTTTGTGGTGACATTGAAGAATGCCTTAGCCTGGTCAAGAGAACCAACCTGAGTTATTGAATGAGTCTAGCTTCTTATAAACCACTACTTCTGCTGCACTGAACTGACAAGTTATGAGTTTTTCTATTTTTAGACCACCGTAAGTCTTTGGATCCCAAAGAGTTAATTAAGGCTTAAACTACAGGATGTACTTAGAAACTAATCGATAGAACATGCTGGCAAGTTTTCATTGTGTTGCATTCACGTTAAGCTCTCTGCCCCCTAAAAAACAATTTATTTTTCCTGTTTTTCCTGGCTTTGTTGGATATCGCTGCAAAGCTGCATGACTAGTTTAAAAAAAGGTGTTGGCTTTGTGTTCCCTGTGTGGCTTTTTTGGCTCGGTGTCCCACATTTTCAGGTGGTTTAAATGATTGGAAAGTGACCATGGCTGTTTCATTGAGAAGTGAGGCATTGGTCCAACCGTCTCAACATAGAAAAACAAATTGTTGCAGAAAACCACTTCTCAATAAGCTCTGAATTAGCTTTCACAAGGGACTTAACTTCCTCTAAATACACATTGACAATCTGGTTATGATCAACCATTCAAACACCATTTATTATATTCATTTCTAAAATGAAGCTGTTCTTTCCATAATTCCTAATGAACTGGCTCCACATACCATTTTGCAAGCCAATGTGTGGTGGATTTTACAATGAGAGGAATAACAATGTAGATAGATTTTCAGATGATCACGTTTTATGTCATTCATTTTAGAGTAGTGCCTGTGTGAATGCAAATTCTGACCTCCATACCAAAACCTGATTAAAGTGTCGCATAATGGATGCACTCCGAATTCTACGCCAATTGAGTTGTCTTTACATCAAACGAGTCATGATGTTCCAGACACAATGTTCAGGCCCTTACAAATTTATCAAAAGGAGGGAATATAGACATTCATACCATAGGCAAATGACAAGGTTACGGTTGCTGGAGCATTCAATCATAGCCCCGAAATAAAAACCTGATGCTATTTTTCTTCATCCCTCAAATGTAAATAAAACGCATCCATCACTTTTCTGACAGCCATCAGTGGATTACTAACGGCCAGCATGATAATTTGTCAAGCAATCCAACACTGAGACCAGTAGAGTGGATTTAGGTCGGGCTTTGCAGCTGGTAGTTTGGCAGCTAAGTGTTTGGTTTCATTACACTTCAGAGTGCAACTGCAAGTGAGGCACTGGAGAGGGAATTTTCTGTAAAATACTTCGCAAATGTTCAAAAGCTTCAAAATTAAAGTCTCTTGACAGAGCCAGATTTATACCTACCATCCATCTAGCCCAGACATACTGATGATAATCAGTGTTGGTGAAAGTTACTTTCAAAAGTAAGGCATTACAATATTATGTTATTCACTTTACAACTATTTGCAACATTTGAGTTAATTTTTATGAAAGTAATGCATTACATTACTTTTGCATTTTTCTCATCTGGGCTGGGCTTGCTTTTTATTTTTTATAAACAAAAAAGTTCTGCTTTTCACAAATGTAAAAGCCCTTTCACACCAAAAATGAAATGAAAAGGCCTCAGGCTGAAAGAAATGCAAATTCAAGTAGAGGGCGCAGATCAAACAAATCTTTCAGGTCTGCTTCCATTCTGGATTGTAGAATAATAGGAAAATTAGACAATAGAAAAGAGAATAGAAAAGTTATACCTTTTTCTTAAGCATAAAAAAACAAAAAAAAGATCTGTTTTTGTGCGATGAATAAATGTATGCTCACATTTAGTCTAGAACTACAGTAACCATCATGTTCACACAGCGCAAACAATGCCGCTGCACGTCACTCCTGATTTCTCTCAACTGGGCAGGAGAGGTGTCAGTCAGTAAATTAGAAAATAAAGTAACTTGCATTACTTATTTGAAAAAGTAACTCAGATATTTTGTCGTAAATTTGAAAGTAATCTGTTACTTTACTAGTTACCCTGGAAAACAGTAATCGATTACATAACTTGCATTACCCCTCAACACTGATGATAATGCAGTTCCCTGTAGGTTTTACACTGGACAAAGCAATGCATGGAATGTAGGGGAAACTATCAGCACTTCCGCATCATGATGGACGCCTTAAAGGGGAAGTGTGTAATTTGTGCCTTAATTAAAGTTGTATAACAGTTGGATGATTACATAAAAATATTATTATATTGTCATTTTCTAAACAAATGTTAGCTCTGGTCCTCTGGGACTTGTCACTTCAGTGATCATTCCGCTTGACTGTGTTTGTACTAGATTTAAATTTGAATTTACTTTGGGACCATTGAAAAAATACATTCTAGTATGAATATGGGTAGAATGAATGAAATTCAGATGTACTACATCTGCCATGTTGTTACTGTCATGTGACCTACCAGCGTCAGTTGAGTTGTTTCACTGCCATTCACTCTCCCGTGGCCTCATGGGATAGTAAAGTGTCCATTGAATGCACACTTCAGGTTCGCGGCGGAAGTTGTAGGTCATCCAGAGACTTTTCATCTTCTGTTTTTTGAATACTATGTAATCGGGCAAACTACTCTTTTGGTATACTGTTTTACACATAGGCTACTGTATAGTAGGGAAGTATTAGATTTCAGACGCAGCGACTGTCTTTAATGAGTGAGTTATTGATTCATTCATTTAACTGATTTATTCAAATATATTGATTTATTCAGTTACAAAACTTGACAGTTTTCATGAGTGAATCACTGAATAATTTATTCAAATGATTCAGTCAAAAACACTGACTTGTTAAAAAAGCTGATTCATTTGTTCAAAGCTGATTTGGTTAGAACAGCTGATTCATTCAGAAGTGAAACACCACAGAGGGTTGCTCTGAGAAGTTGTTCATTTTCTTTAGAGGAGAAAAAAACCCAGACAATATTGTGCTTAAATATCTGAAAATGTTTTAACATTAAACATTTACAGTACATAGTTATCCCCTTAAAAACAATGACATAAAAAAGGACCTTCTCAATTTTCATAATAAATGTACCGTGTCTTATTTTGCATGACTCGTCAGTTCTGCATCACGCAGAAGAAATGCATGTACAGTTGAAGATTCTGTTTCTGATGCAAATGCGATCAAATTATTATTTTTCTTTTTGTTTAGTTTACAAAGCCCTCAATAATTTGGCCCCTCGCTATCTGACTGATTTGCTCCATCTGTATACTCACTCTTAGACCCTAAGATCTTGCGATCCCTCTGTGCCTAGATCTAGACTAAAATAAACAAGGTGTTCTTGGATATATGCTGTAGTGTATTGTATTGAGTGCTGTCTTTAAAACACATAATTTGAAGCCATATATTCCATATTAAAGAGGTTAAACACTGTTAATAATATGAACATACCCAACAATGAACTGTGAGTGTGAGTTTTCCTGTGTTGTTTTAGAATACCTTGGAAAATTACACAAATTTTAGGCAAATTTCAGGATGTAATTCTCACCCACAGATTAGCGCGAGAAGGTAGCGAAAACTGAGGAAGGTGGGAATAGAGAGAAAGGATGAATCAGCCGGAAAGCTTGCTTGTACCACCCCCTCACACTCCCACAGCCTCATCATCTTGCTTGAGGCTATTCCCCATCCTTTAGCAATATTAGTAGGTTTACAGAGAAGGAATCGAGTAGTTTCTTAGCACTTCTTCATCGCAATGGGAAATCTCTGAGGGACCAATCAACTCTTCAGTAATCCCACAGTTTGATATCAGAGACTCCTGCTATGAACGAGTCGATCATCCAATCGTGCGCCCTTATAAGTAGCCATTCAGAGCTTCCTTATTTCTGCTTATGAAAAACTGCAAAGAACCCAAAATCAATTTTGGGTGAAAAAAATAAATAAAAATACTATATCATACTAATGCTTAATTGAAACTTGTTCAGTGGTTGTATGACTTAGAGTTGAGGCTGAATCTGTATTGCTTACTCAGGTGACTCAGGGGAATTTTGCTCTGAGTTTTTCTTTTAGTATTAGGGTCAAAGACGAGGTGTCACAATTTTGGTGTTTGCATCAAATTAAGTTTACAAAAGTCATTTTAAGTACATATACTTAAAAAATCATGTTAAATGAGAGTAAAGTGGCCACTTTAATATTTAAAAAAAAATGTTGGCTGTGTTATTAAAATAACTGTCTTATTTAAAAAAATTAAGTATTTAATTAACCAGGGGACTTTTGTCCCGAAAATGCAGTGTGTAGGAGATAATTCAGTGTAACAGGATCAAGAAGCCATTCTGAAATTATATAAAAAACAGAGTCATTCGACAGTATGTGACATCATCAAAGGGCACCCTGAAGACCATGTGGTGCTACAGAAAAGTTCATTGCTTTTCATTGCTCTTAAATATTTGATAATTCCACCTTTTCAAGTTACAAAACCGCATGTCATTCACTGAAATGCCAAAAACATTGTTAGATTTTTTGAAAAAAAGGTAGATGTTGTGATTAATTGTGATTAACCTTGCTGGTCAAGCTCACTGATTGATATAGGTGGCCATTTGATGGCCTGCAATATAAGCTGAAGTAGAAGTTTCGTCATTCAGGGTTAATGTTTCTTCATTCAGTGTAACGCAAATTCTCTGTCATCCATTACACTGAATGACAGTATCACTGTATAAATAAAAATTTTAGCATCTTATTTATATTACAGATAAATGAGGAATGTTTAGCATTTGTTAAACTTAATAAATATGAAATATTTTAATGCATTTTTGTATTTTTTAATTTGTGTTATTGATTCATTTTAGAGTTGAAAGGCACTGTAAAAAGCCAAAAAGTACAAGCAGACCCAGTAGGGTGACACTCTTAAAGCCCATTCAGACCAACAAGGATTATTATTATGAGAATTATAATGGTAATAACTATATAAGGGTCCACACGATAACACTGTTCTTTCTAAGCATGTACTGTAGTTTTTCCGTCTATGCTTTAAATGCCGGAGCTCTTTAAAGTGGAATCGATTCTGATTGGCTGTCAATGTGAAAATTTGCTCTGAAAGTGGTTTCACGATATCGATTCTCTGTACCGTTGTGGTGTGCACTCTACTATGCTTTTATATTTAGAATGATTTGTTTTTAACTATATCTTGGAATGATTTGTTTAAACTATATCTTTATCTTTATCATTATCATTATCGTTATCATACTTGGTGTGAATAGGCCTTTAGCAAGGAAAAGAGAAAGGTATTCAGGATTGCGATTGTCAGAATAATATCTTACCAATATTTCTGAACAGAGAGTTTCCCCTCACTACGGTACGTCACAAGTTTAAAAGAGACCAGGGGATTCTCAGTAAAATATAAAATTAAACAGGACACCTAAATTTCAAGTTGCATTACACATTTATCTTTTGATGCTTGAAACCCCCGTTTCATCTTTGACCCATTAACTGCAATTAATATAATGTTTGGTACTAGTTGCATGTTCCTCTGTGTCTCTGTTGTGAAAATTATATGGGATGTTGAGGCCTTGCATCTACTGCCTACTCACTGCAGTTTATTGATGAAACTGGATTTCTTTATGGCAGAGTTGTAGAAAAAAACACATTTGTTTGCTTAGGTTGTTGTGAAAAAAAAAGACTGAGGCATGTTACTTTAAGTGTTAGGGTTAATGCTAAAGAACTGATTGGTGCAAGTGCAAATTGCTTAGTTTACAACTGTTAAATCAGCTGGAATTTGGCCTGAAACGCTCTCAAAGCATAACAAAAACTCGAAGCAAAATCAAGAATATTGTTGCTTAGTGCTCTCTGTTCCTCTGTCAGTGGTGTACAACCTTGGAATGCCATTGTGCATTACATTTTTCTTGCTTTTTTATTATGTTAATATTTTTATTTGACATTTATTTTCCAATAAACATGTACCCTAAAGATTCCGTTTACTCCTTAACGCACAAAACAGCTTACTCCTAACACTCTACACTCAGCTGGTCTATTGAAATGTTGATCTTTTGGATGCCTTTATTATTTTACATATTTTATTTTACTGATTAGTGAGAATGTAACATGTAGCCTTTATGAACTTGTTTAGCAATTACTTGCCAAAAATGTATCAAAAGTTTAGAAACACTTTGGAATCATGTGTACTTCTCTAATGAAGGGAATCTTTTTTGTGCCAATGTGGCCTCAGGCTTGCTGTTAGCAAGCTTTGGGCATAAGCTTTGAAGCAACCTGTCAAACATTTCATGACTTTTGACATAAAAAAAGCCCAGACTGCAGTACAAGCGCAGTGCTCATTGCATGTTTATAGCCTAGTAAATGTCAAGACTGTCGACACTTTCCCCTGATACGATCAGCAAATGCTGAGCAGAGTGACAACAGTGATAACTCTGCATGCTGTATCAATAGTGGACACTAGGGGCCAGATTTACTAACAGCTTGCGCCAGTGCAAAATGATGTTTCATTATCAAAGTTCGGGAGGAGCACGTTCAAATGATCTATCCAATTAACTCGTCATCAGCAATTATCACGTCTAATCCTATCAGCATGAAAGGAAGCCTATATACAGTATGTGTATTTATATACACACAGTCGACTCAGCTATTCCTCAACAGTTTTTCAGCATCCCTCCACCACACCGACTCCTCACTCTTGGATTGTTCCTACCACAGAAGGAATACGGGGGGAGTGCTCTGGGTTCAGGCCAAATACCGAGGTCTGACTTATTGGTAAATGTTAACCCGCTTTTGTTAAAAAAGCTAATGTCAGGATTTACTAATGAAACGCAGTGAAACATTTGTGCTGAAAAGGTGTGGACAGGGTTTTTTTATTTTTTTTGGGCTGAACTTATTGCATATGCATTTGTTTGAGTTCCCTTTCAGATGCAACATTTATGGTAGGAGAGTATTTAAATGAACCATGCAAGGTGATTTACTAAGGTTTGCGCTAGTGAATATACCGGTATTTTTGCCATTATTTAACACCCAAAAAAGCATGTCTTAAACCAGATGCTAATTTGCACTCCTCTTCGTAGAGGAGAGGTCATTATGGAAATGATCCGGCTGCATCTGTTCTTTAATTTGCACATCGTCAGTAGATCATCTACAGGACTCTCCACTCCCATCTGCGCTTTTTGGGAATTGAGCTCTCACGCTAATTTGCCCTGTTTAATAAATCTGGTCTAAGGAATTCAATTGCCACTGAGGCCCTAATGAGATGTTTATTTGAACAACAAATAGTTATCTCTGCAGGGAGTTTCAAAGAAGTATCACTTTTGCTGATTGGTGGCTCTGCATATAATGTTGACAGTACAATTCTTATAACTTTTACATGGAGGTAGAGCTTCCTGTGAATTTCGACTTTTACAGTAAAGCTGATGTCCTTGAGATCACCCTGTGGAAACCGTTCTCAGGACTGTGAAGTGGAGTAGCATGGATAAAGACAAAGCACTTGAGTCTTATAAAGAGATTTGTGGTTAACCAAGCACCCGTGTGATGGTGATCTAAGGGTCATTTTTCCTGCTTATCAACCTGCCTTCGATACATGAGCAACCAAGCCCTCTATGTGTAGCAGGTCATTACTGCAGCTGTACTTAGAGTAATCATATTCAGCAGAATACTCTAAAATGAGCAAAGCATTACCCATAAACCACGCATCTGAAAAGCATTCAAAAATGTGACGTTTCTCTTCCAATGACAAATTATGTTTGAATTTTCCAAAAATATAACCCTCCCGGATGTGTTAATGACTATTTATAGTAAATGCTTTGAATATACAAACCAAAGCTTTGCAGCAGAGGGCATGGATTAGCTCAACAAAGATACCAATTGCCATGGTAACAAATTCATTCACTGGTGAGCATGTTATTATAGATGTTAGAAAACTAATATTTGTATCCAAATCTTTGGACAGAACATCATTGCATTTCTTGCAGTTCTGGGATAGATAAAACATTTGTTGTATAGTGTGTGAGTCTCCACTTATATGACTGTAAACACATTTAAATAATAATTGAACAACTACAAAAGCAAAAATGCACCCCTATATAATAACACCCCTCAGAATACTCAGTTTGTACACTCAATTGTTGTTTTTGAACAACAGTTTAATTATTCATTTTCTGCATTATTAAACAAAGCTATATTTATACCTTCCAGAGGTTTTAATCTTTGTTGGCACCTCCTTTGTTTCAATATTGATGAAAGGCCTTTTGCCAAGTCAGCTGACAATAATATGCAAATTGCCTGGAACATTATCATAAAACAAACATATTGGTCAGGGTTATTTTATTTTGAGAGTATAGCTGCTAAGCATTTTATGCTCTGTCTGTCTGATTACACTCTTAAAAATGCTGGGTGAAAAAACCCAGCTGGTTAAAAAAACCCCAGTATGGGCAAGTTGGGTTGAAAATGGACTAACCCAGTTTGGGTTGTTTTAACCCTGCGGTTGGGTTAAATGTTTGCTTAAGACAACCCAATCGCTGGGTTAAAACAACCCATTTGCTGGGTTAGTCCATTTTCAACCCAACTTGGGTTGTTTTTTACCAAGCATTTTTTAGAGTGTAATCAGACAGACAATATCTTAATTTGTGTTCTGAAGATGAACAAAGGTCTTGCAGGTTTGGAACAATAATTAAAAACAGACATTTCATTTTTGGGTGAACTAACCCTTTAAATGGGTTCAGGGCAGCATATTTTATGTGTGTGTGTACACACTTTTTTATTCAGCAAGGACAAAAACTGACAAAAGGATGCATCAAATTGAGAAATAAATTCTGACAGTATAAAGACACTTATGTCACAATTTTTATTTACACCAATCAGGCATAACACCTTCCTAATATTGTGTTGGTCCCCTTTCCCTTTTCCAAAACAGCCCTGACCCGTCGAGGCTTGGACCCTCTGAAGGTATGCCATGGTATCTGGCCCCAAGATGTTAGCAGCTGATCCTTTAAGTTCTGTAAGTTGCAAGGAGGGGCCTCCATGAATCGGACTTGTTTGTTCAGCACATCCCACAGATGATCGGTTGCATTGAGATCTGGGGAATTTGAAAGCCAAGTCAACAACTCAAACTTGTTGTTGTGCTCTTCAAACCATTCCTGAACCATTTTTGTTTTGTGGGAGGGCACATTATCCTGCTGAAAGAAGCCTCAGCCACCAGGGAATACTGTTTCCTTTAACGGTTGCACATGGTCTACCACAATGCTTAGGTTGGTGGTGCGTGTCAAAATAACATCCACATGGATGGCAGGACCCAAGGTTTCCCAGCAGAACATTGCCCAAAGCATCACACAGCCGCCGCTGGCTTGCCTTCTTCCCGTAGAGCATCCATGTGCCATGTGTTCCCCAGGTAAACCACACACACGCACCCAGCCATCCAAGTGATCCAAAAGAAAACATGATTCATCAGACCAGGCCACCTTCTTCCATTGCTCCGTGGTCCAGTTCTGATGCTCACGTGCCCACTGTTGGCGCTTTTGGCGGTGGACAGGGGTCAGTATGGGCACCTTGACTGGTCTGTATGCATGAAACTGCGATGCACTGTGTATTCTGACACCTTTCAGAACCTGCATTAACTTGAGCAATCTGAGCTATAGAACTTGGTCTGTTTGATCAGACCTTTGCTCCCTTGCATCAATGAGCCTTGACCGCCCATGACATTGTCGCCAGTTCACCACTGTTTCTTCCTTGGACCATTTTTGATAGATACTGACCACTGCAGAACGGGAACACCCCAAAAGATGGACGCTCTGACCATCTAGCGTCTAATCATCACAGTTTGGCCCTTGTGAAACTTGCTCAAATTCTTACGCTTGCCCAATTTTTACCTGCTACTAACTCATCAACTTTGAGGACAAAATGTTCACTTGCTGCTTAATATCCCACCTATTAACAGGTGCCGTGATGAAGAGATAATCAGTGTTATTCACTTCACCTGTCAGTGGGCTTAATGTGTATATATAAGTGTCCCAATCACCCTGTATTCACCCTATATATATATATATATATATATATATATATATATATATATATATATATATATATATATATATATATATATATATATATATATATATATGTATGTGTATATATATATATATATATATATATATATATATATATATATATATATATATATATATATATATATATATATATATATATATATATATATATATATATATCTGTTCCAAATTGTTTTCAACACTGAAAATAATATGACAATTTCGTTAAATTACAATAGTATACATTTCTGAAGGATCACTGTAATGGCTGCTAAAAATTCATCTTTGCATCACTGGAATGAATTACTTTTATGCATTGAAATAGAAAACAGTTAGAAATTGTAATAACTCACATATAAAAATTATAATGTAAAATAATAGTTTTAGTGTATTTTTTATCAAATAAATGCAGCTTTGATAAGCATAAGAGACTTCTTTCAAAAACTCTACATACATCTTACTGACCCCGACCTTTTGAATGCTAGTTTGTATAATGTAAATAATTCTTAACTTCTATGGTAGATTTGTTTTGCTAGAATCCAAAATGTGGAATAATTCCCAATGCAAGGGCCCTTATTTTGCAGAACACATTTTTAAAGACCCATTCCGTGTAAAGGATGTGGGGCTCTTATTATATTTATTCACATTCATACTGAAATGCATCAAATGTCTTTGGTCTCCATTTCTTTATTTGCTTGTGGCACAGACTTTTAGACACACATTAAACAACATGCGAACGCCGTCAAACACAGATGGATAAAAGAGAATATTAAGGAATAGGTAGAGGCACTTCCAGGCACTTAGAGGCACTTCCAAGGGACCAGCACACACTGGGCTTGTCTCCTTCTTCATTGGCACTTATTTCATATTACTGCCATCATCTGTGCAATTGACTGTGTAATGATAGCTGTGGTTGTGCTGGTGGAAGATTCAAATGAAGCCTAATTGAACTGTAATGATTCTGCCATCCATCAGCCGATGGCCTCGTGGAGGGACTTGCTCTTCCGCCCTGTGGGTTGCTTGCCCCCAGGTTTCCCACGGCAGCGATGCCCTCAAAACAGTACAGTCAAGGTCCTGAGTAGATCCAGACATCCTGCAGGAGTCCCAAATGTGGGTTAAGTTTGTCAAGGGGGCTATGTGTAGCGGCTGTGGTACATCTTTAAGTGAAGTGTTTCTTTGACAGATGAAGCAAGGGAATTAAAGTCAGATCTGACACCTGCTTGTATGTAACTCTGACACATAATTTATGACTTTACTTTTATATTTGAAAGGGGAATGGCAAACCACATCACCGAATGGAAATTCATCAGATAAGGCATGGCAGAAAATTCATCTTAAGACCTCGTTTTGCATGTCAGTTCCCTGGAAGCAAAAACAACAACAACAACAACAACAACAACAACAACAACAACAACAAAAATAATAATGCAAGATGGTTGTATGATAAATTCTCCAGCAGTCTATTACTGTAACGGTTATGTTCTGTATAGTCCTTTTTCATTGGGTATCAATCACTAATAATTGCGTGGATTCTTTAGTATTTGTATGCATAGGAGAACTTCTCACGTAAAATCTCCGCCTGATTCACAAAACATTCGTACGCACATTAATTTGTTCTTAATCTCGTTCTTTGGAGAAGGCCCTATTTGAAATGAGCGGCTGCGTGTACGAGTCTAGGCATTTGCATAAAACACACCCAAACCACCTCCATATAAGGGCTTTCCTTACAGCCTTTCGGCACTCTCGTCAAGCGTGCCGCTGTTTGCAGATGTGCTCTTGCCCGGATCCTCGAGCAATGCCAAGTGTGCCATTCTCACCAGTTGTCACAATAAACACCTTTAATAAAGACCCAGATTACAGAGCTCTCATTAGCCAGCTGCAAATATGCATATATCTGCGTTATTCAGAGAAACCTTGCAGCTGAAGCTATAATGCAGCTTATCTTACTCTTTAACTGTATATGATCGAATGTATTTAAGATGAAATTATTTAATAATTATTTTATATCTGGATTAATACAATTAATGCAATATACTTAAATGTAATTATAGTCATGAAAGGAAGAAGTATAACTTCTTAAAGGTGCCCTAGATTGAAAAATTGAATTAAACATGGCGTAGTTGAAAAACAAGAGTTCAGTTCATGCTTAGTGAATGAGACCCATTGTGATTTGTAGGGCTATCGCTGTTACGCGTACTCGGTTGTAAAAAATCTTCTATTGCAAGTTACCTGTGTCTATTACCCGGCAAAATGCCAGAATTCCAATGACGTGAATCCATAAACTGCATTATTAGACTGTTTAAGGCTGCACAATAATAAGATAGCATATTGCTATTGTGAATTCACAAAGGTTGCAATCAAATTAATCAAATATGAATGTGTTGCGTTTTTAATACGTAATAAGTTACGTGCGTCTCAGAGCGGCTCCGTTCACATTAATGATGCTTCACAAGATCTCTGTTTGATTGGGTTACCAATAACATGTATTTGGTAAAGCATATAAATTCTGATGGGCTTTGTGTTTCATAGCGTTTTGTGCTGTCCATTTGTCATTTACATTAGTGGAGCACGTCTCAATTGCCATCTATGCATGCTGTGACTTTGGTTTGCTTATAAATAGCATTCATCTGGGAATGCAATTTGCGCCATTTTATCAGATTTGTAAGGTAAAGCATTTATAAACCTACGCCAACACAGGAGAATATATCAATATCTTTCTAAATATGCTAAATGTTTATTGCTATTTCAAAACAAATGTTTAAACCCTTAGTCTGAGTTTTTTAAATGTTTTGATGTAGAAGAAAATACAGTGACTGTAGCATTTCTATCTTAGAGAAGTGGCCCAATATTAACTATTAAGTAGACATTTGAATGAAATGTTGTTTGTCCAATATTAAACAAGGACTGCATCTGAAAACTTAAAAATGCTGCTTTTGGAGGACACATTCCATGGTAGGAAGGCATCAAGGTACATCCGAATCCGATGTTAGCTTTACATCCTGTCTCCTGAGATATACCTTCATCTAATCGATTTTTGAAGGCAGCATAGATGCATCCTTCGCTGCCTTTGATATCCCACAATCCTGTGCTTTCCATTCTGTGTTGAGCTAGAAAAATAAAGATGGCATCTGAAAGGTGTGTTTGTTGTGTGTAAATGTACTCTTTTGACTTCTGATGTGAACATTTTCCACTTCTTTTGTAATACAGAGAAATTAGCCAAGAAATCTAGACGCACCCTAGGGCATATAGCAACTCTCCTTCAAGCTTACAAGCTTGAAAAACCAAACTCTAGTCAGGCCAATCACATCGTGTATAGAGTCGGTGGGCGGGCTTAATATAATGACAGCAGAGTTGCGATTGTTCCGCAAATCTGTGTGCTACTTGAAAACAGCAGTCTTTTGAATCGGCTTTGGCCGTGGCTTTGCAAGACTTGGAGTTAAGCTTTTCTTTGAGAAAAGATCAAAGAATGGCAAAAGGGGAAGATGTGTTCGGAGTTTTGTCGACCGGATACGGCAAAGGTTTAATATGTCAACTAGCTCCGCTTCACCTTCTCCGTTGCTCTGGTTGGTTGTAGCACTATCCTATTGCGTGCAGAGGTAATTTGAAAGACAACCATTTATCCCACCCCTCAGATTGAGCCATGTCAACGGTGTGTTCCCAGACCCAACATCTTGATGTGGGTCTGGCTTATCAGGCTACCAAGAAATTACTATTGTAGTAATTAATTATTTGCATAGTTTTTTACCAAATTTTGTTCTATTTTGTTGTAGATCATTAAAACTTTAAGCTGCCTCAGAAGTCTGTCTGAAATCTGTTTCGTGAGGTACCTTCATGTAAGGCAGTGAGGCGACAACTAAGTTTTCAGACGCAGCCAAGGATTTGTTCATGCTGTAAAGTGTGACCACAACAATCGTCAGGCCATTAGCACCCTCTGCGTGCATTTGATACAAGTCAAGTCATCTTTATTTATATAGCGCTTTTTTACAATGCTGATTGTTTCAAAGCAGCTTCACAGTGTTAAACAGGAAAATAATGCAACAGAATTTGATTCGGCTGTACAGCCGCTCTCGTGAAAACGGTGATTTTATCCAGCTCATTTCAATCATCATACTGTGACAATGCGGGCAGATCAGTAATATAGTTGAAATTTAAGTGTCCCAAAATGAATGAGCCAAAAGTCATTAGATTACTTGGTTACCAAAATAATTATAAGTGATAGCCCTAGTGTTTTGTTTTCCCCGTTTGCCTGTCTGAACCTCAGTTCCTTGTTAGTTTCTATAGTGTTTCCTGTTCTGATTATCCTCCCTTGTGTATAGGCCTTCAGTTAATTCAGTTCTTTGTTCTGTGTTGTTTATGTTTAAGTGTGGTAAGACTTGTTATTTCTCCTGTAGTTTTCCTGAGTGATCGTTTTGTCTATTAAAGATTGTTTCCTTGAATCTCCTGTGCTGTGTGTGTTGTAAAGCCACATCAATACTGTGACAGTTTCACTAAAAAATAAATATTCTCAACATCCGGCATAGAACGTAACTCATATAGTATTTGCTGACCTGCTGCTAATTACTTGAGTGGATGAATGTAAAAACATCCCAGTATAACATGTTTTCATTTCATTTTGTTAAAGGTTTGAGAGTGAATCACGCTGCATTTGTGTCCCTTTTTTCATCCTTTTAACATATGTTGACCTCATCGCACATGTTGTCTATAGTACACGTTTATTAATATTAACATTAATAGCTGAGGACTGTCAACATCTCGCTTATGTACAGAGACAGGAAGGTTGATCGTGAAATACGGTTGGTTTTAATGCTTGGGATTTGATTTATCTGGACTCCCACCATGTACCCTGCGCATTCACCCCAGTCTGTCAGCCTGTATTGTGAGGGTCTTATGTGTGTCACTTCAGCTCAAGGTCTCGTAAGAAATGAAGACTGATTATTCTGGCATCTGAGCTGAGTCCTTGTTTTTTATTTTTTTTAATAAAGGATCACAAGTTCAGAGTCAGCTGCCAAGAAATCCACTGATCCTACCATATCTTAATGGCCATTGTGGGAAAAGAAAAGCTTGTCTGTTTCAACAGCTCTGGGTCATTGTCCTGGCTTTTGAGTAGTGCAATCTCTTATGGATTCGTGCCACAGATGCTTGTATGCTTTATAAACCTCAGAGATGTTGAAATCACAAAATGCCCATTCCCCGAATGTGGATGAATTAGGTCAAAGAGATGTTATCTGGACTTTTACTTTGTTCTGTGGCAATGAGTCAAAGCGAAGCCGCAATGTAGTTGTGATGAGGGACAATGTTGAGTACAATCCCGGTATTTCTTCTCAGCCCCTGAGAGAGCAAGATAAGGAGTAATTGCCTATTTACTCATCAGAACCCTGAATGAACAGGACAGCTGCATCTATCTAAGGCCTTTACCACGACAGGCCACAGAGAGTCAAAAATAAATGACTTGTGGGAGGAGCCACATAACAAAAACACTCTGTACCTATGCATAATAGTGCATTTATTACTTTGAGTAATGCAGATTAAACTTTGTGAGTCTCAGTGTAACAGTGGTTGATATCCTGAATGAATTAGTGTTTTTGTAAGATTCGTTTGGGTGAATGATTCAACGACACTCATAAAGACAGTGGATCCTTTTTACAGACTGTGAGAATGTGTTTCCATAGTTATCATCATTTAAAAATAAGTAATACACATTTATTACGATATACTTTGTTATAATGCAGTCAATGACTAAACATTTGAATCTTTCTCACTCCTGACCAACATCAATCTCTCTATTTTTTCTGTGTTTTGGAAAGTCGTGGAAATGCTATAATGCAATATATTTGAGCAAATGAGTATAAAAAAAATTAAATTTGCTGTCATCTTTTTTTACCACTATAGAAGTTTACCCAGCTATGGTGACTTCCGCTTCTGAGAAGCATGTAAATGTAAAAAGAGCCAATGTTTTTTAAAAAACAAATGTTTTTTAGTTTTAGTTTTTAAGTGTTTTGGACTAATTACTTGAGATAAAATTCAGTGACTCGCTCGTTGTCCCAAATTCTGGTGTATCAATGTAACCTACAGAAAGTGTCACCCAGTTAAATATATATATATATTTTTGTGAAAATGTCGTGGAAAAAATTAACTTGAATAATTATCATGGTAAAGCTGGAATTGAAAAACACAAACTAAGTGTCTTTAAAAGCTTTTATTCTTGCCAATGAAGTCAATTCGGAAAGGTTGTCTGCAGTCAGGAAAGACAACCAAAGCCCCTCATTCCTTCTTTTATACTCTCATTTCAGTGCGTGAAGACTTCGTACAAAAAATACAATAACAAAATCGGTAACACTTTATTTTAGGGTTTAGTTATTAACTATTAACTAGTTGCTTATTAGCATGCATATTACTAGGATATTGGCTGATTATTAGTACTTATAAAGTACATATTAATGACTTATTCTTCATGACCTTATTCTACATCCCTTGATCCTACTCAATACCTAAACTTATACGCTACAAAAACTACCTTACTAACTATTAATAAGCAATAAATTAGGAGTTTGAGGCAAAAGTCATAGTTAATAGTGATTCTGTGTTCCCCATACTAAAGAGTTACCACAAACTCCTTAGTTTGTGTTATCTTCAGCTGTCACACCTTGAGTCAAACACACAACTTTCCGAGAACTTGTTCAAAACTACAGACAATGAACACTAGTTCTATTGAAAATAGTATCAAAGTTCATCAAAAAAAAAAAGTTTACTACAGAAAACAAGAATTCAACAAAAACATATAATATGAGTTTAATATCAAAAATACTTTATACGGTTTGATATGGTTTGTTCAAAATTTCCATTGCAGAAATCCTCAAAAGTCTTGAGCATTTTTATTGTAAATTTAGTTTAAGTTTACACAACTATGAACTAAAATGCTTGTGTTATTTTCGTGTACAAACAACATTATCAAAACTATCTCTGCTTACACGGATCCACAAAAACATTATTACAAGTAACCACCACATTTCAAAGTCATAAAAAATGACGACAATTTGCACTTCACTTGAAATAACGTACGTCCAAAACATCCTTTATGATGAATGCATGCAGCCGACAAATACAACCTCTGAAGGACGCAGCCTTCGAAACGAGACACGCATGCGCATGACTTCACGGGATCCACAGATTTGGCGATAATGCTGCCGTTTTCAAAGACTTGCACTTTTATAAATCCCATTTTCGAAACTTTGCTTTTTCAGGCTCCCAAAACACTGTTGTCGTGTAAATGAAGAGTCAAAATGCATAAAAAGTTTCCTGTTTTTAGTTGTAAAACTATGAGCGCCCATTAATCTACAGCAGAGTTCAGCACCTTCTGTTGTAATTACTCAGGTCGGAAAGAGTTGTGTAATGACATTGGAAAAGTCTAAGCTGCAAGCAAGCAAGCCAGAGATATTACTAATCTGCAATTACATGTTTACATTTGAGGAGGAGCGGTGATATAGATATTAATATATAATTACCTATCTGAGGCTTGAACACAGCTTCGTTTCATTCTGCCAGTCTCATTAATTTTGAAGGTTAGGAACTCGTTTAATGACCTGGAAAATTTCTGAAGTCTTTATCTCAGTTTGTTCCACTGGTCCTTGCAGTTCAATTTGTGCCGTATTCGGCTGCCTTAATTATATTTATAGGATGCTCTTGTTGTTGCCACTAAGATAAGATATGGGGTTTTTGTGACAAGAAACATACTGTAGTCATTACATTGTGGAAAAATATTTGGAAAAACATGACAAGGGCAACATTTAATAATTTTAGAGCATTTGAACCCACATTAGCATTCAGTGGACTCTGCATTACATTGAATTCAGCAAACAGGTGGACTTATCAGTGCATAATGCTTTTATTTGAATATTAATAAGTATATTGCTTTTAAAGAATTATTCTAGTGATAGAGTGTTTATCATTCTATATGTTTGTGATAAAAACAGCCCTGATGGGCGCTTGGATTTGTGGCTTATTACTTTAACCTTGAGGCTCAGTCTTTACCGACACTGTGTTTTGTCAAGATTAGAAAAGGTTTTGATTATAAAGTAGTTCAAATAAATGTAGTAATATGAACCCTGACACCAGCCAGAAGGGGAGGAGCCTGCTTTAGAGTACCATTTTTATTGTAACCTAATGTCCAGTTTCAATTTCAAAACACAGGATGAATTTTGAGTTCATAAGTTTTCGAATGATACCTAATTGATGATTACTAAAATTTGTGATATGAAAAAAGGCAATAAATAAACAGTGCCAAATTAAGTGGTTAAGTGTATATCTTGTTCCTGAATGAGACTGAATATGAGACTTTTGAAATTAAAGGTGCCTATTTAAAACAAAGGCGTAGTTTGATGATGCAAAGTTTTAGCGCAGAATCTTGGGACATGTGGTCTTCACCTCACAGCCGGTGGAAAAGAATTGGGATAGGACTCGGGCAGAAATCCTGTTCATGGATGTGATTATTAATGTTACTGTAGTATGAAGCAGGGCACTCAGCGCCTGCTGTGGCACTTGTTCACACTCCAGTGAGAGACGTCCCGGTTCATTGGTTATATAGCAAATTTCTCACGATTTAAAAATAGTTGGAAACATTTGGGATATTGTAAATACTCAACTGAACAAAATATATAACACTGGCCTAGTGGTTTTTGGATATTTTACTGCAAAATCCTACATAGTGCACCTTTAATTAATTGTGGAACTTAATTACATTTTACAGTGTAAATGACTGGGCACACTGTGAGGAAAATAGGTCAGTTTAGCTCAAAGGGAATTGTTGATTAATTTATATGGAATTTTGAAGGAATCACTTATTTCACGACCGAGCAAATGAGTCGTCCAGCATTTACTTGAGCTGGCTGTATCCACTCCAAGGCACGGCTTGCTGCGTAGTTTCCCTGGTTCGTTGATTTGATGGAGGTCTTTTTTGTCTGGAGTGATGTCTTAGGAGGCCAATCACATTGGTGTGTTGGCGGATGATTGGATTAATGAAGTCTCTTGGCTGAAATTTGAAGTTATGAGATAAGCAAAAACTGTAGAGGCGTGTACTGCAGATTGGGGCAAAAACTTTAACTGAAACAGAGACTTTCAACGGAATAGAATAGAAACTAATTACAGTAAAAGAAAGAAAAGCAAACGAGACGAGAGTAGATGGCTTGATTGAAGCAGTTAACCCATTTTCATCTAATCTTGATCTGAACTCCAATCTGTCAGATTATTTGTTTTTGTCCTGAGTTTTGATTCAAACATATGTCCAGCCTCTTTGAGGAGTTCTGACCAATTAGGTATCATTTTTGGTTCAAAGGAGACTGTTTCTCCTTCTCTAACATACATTACATGTTATCACATGGTCTCTTAACTTTCCCACTCTTAGCAAGTGTACAATTTAGACATTGTTTCAATAATAAGAATACGATATATATTCTACACAGATTTAATTCATGCCTCTCATGTGAGCAGATAATCACGCTAATGGGCAACAAGACACTTTCAATCAAACATTCAATAGTTATAACATTATGATTAGATCACACCATCCCTGGGTGGGCCCGAGTGAAACAGACAGCGTCAGAAGGGTCTCGTCTGGGCTAAAGACAAAAAGTACTGGACTGCTGCTGGGTGGTCCAAATACCCCATAGATTTTCTATGGGATTAAGGTCAGGCGAGTTTGCTGGCCATTTAAGAACAGGGATACCATGGTCCTTAAACCAGGTATTGGTTGCTTTGGCACTGTGTGCAGGTGCCAAGTCCTGTTGGAAAATTAAATCTGCATCTCCATAAAGTTGGTAAGCAGCAGGAAGCATGCAGTGTTTTAAAACTTCCTGGAATATGGCTGCGTTGACAGAAAACACAGTGGACCAACACCAGCAGATGACATGGCATCCCAAACCGTCACTGACTGTGGAAACTTTACACTGGACCTCAAGCAACGTGGATTGTGTGCCTCTCTTCTCTTCCTCCAGACTCTGGGACGCTGATTTCCAAAGGAAATGCGAAATTTACTTTCCTCAGAGAACATAACTTTGGACCACTTTTTGTCCTTTTTGTCTTTATACCAGGCGAGACGCTTCTGACGATGTCGGTTGTTCAAGAGTGGCTTGACACAAGGAATGCGACAGCTGAAACCAATGTCTTGCATATGTCTGTGCGTAGTGGTTCTCCAGCTGCAGTCCACTCTTTGTGAATCTCTCCCACATTTTTGAATGGGTTTTGTTTCACAATCCTCTCCTGGGTGCGGTTATCCCTATTGCTTGTACACTTTTTTCTACCACATCTTTTCCTTTCCTTCGCCTCTCTATTAATGTGCTTGGACACAGCTTTGTGAACAGACAGCCTCTTTTGCAATGACCTTTTGTGTCTTGCCCTCCTTGTGCAAGGTGTCAACGGTCGTCTTTTGGACAACTGTCAAGTGAGCAGTCTTCCCCATGATTGTGTAGCCTACAGAACTAGACTGAGAGACCATTTAAAGGCCTTTTCAGGTGTTTTGAGTTAAATAGCTAATTAGAGAGTGGCACCAGTTGTCCTCAATATTGAACCTTTTCACAATATTCAAATTTTCAGAGATACTGAATTTGTGATTTTCCTTAGTTGTAATAAACATTTGAGATATATCAGTCTGCGAGTAATGAATGAATATAATATACAAGTTTCACTTTTTGAATAGAATTAGTGAAATAAATACACTTTTTGATGATATTCTAATTATATGACCAGCACCTGCACATATATTGTCACATATATAGGTTCTAGACATGATACAGAATTATGCAGTTGAACGATCTTTGATTATAAATCTGTCTAGCATTGTTTTGGAATGATCAGATGCATTTCAATATGTAAAGCTGGTTTTCTGTGGATTTCAAATCTGAGTTTGAGGTCACTCACTTTTTAAAAATTTTTTTTTTTTTATGGAAAATGATCTGTTTTAAGTGGGTCTTGGGGGTAAAACCTTGGCATTTTCCTCATGGGACTCTTTTTCTCATTGATATCTTAGGTGTTTTTTCTCTTGTTGGGATTATCTCTTTATAAGCTGTGGCGAGGTGAGGGCTCACCTCACAGGTGACGCTCATTCTCAATCTCATAAGGGAGCTCGGAGGCATAGAACAAGCAACACCAGTGAATGACGAGAGAGGACCAGGCCTGGAGTTTATGTTTTGTTTACATTTTAGTATGTGTGTTTTTTACTTTCAGTTTGTTTTATTAATTTGTGACCGGTGTGCCTCGCAGGTGACACTCATTCTCAATCACGCACCAGTCTCGCTCACCCACCTCGCCACACAAGCGTTCTCTGTTTTAGAGTTAGTCTGTTTCAGACTGAGTGGCGTCTCAAATGACAGATCCTCTTATTTAGGGTCTGTAGTGTTGATTTGGAATTTGGCTCTTTTCACAGTTCTGAGGGAGTCATTTGTGTCTGATTCGCTCTCAGATACTACACCGACAACCTACTTCCTCCATGTTTCTCACATTGAGGTACAGCATCAGATGCAGACATTTTCTATTTATTTATATATTGTCAAACACACGTGTAAGTAAATACAAATGTACAGATTGAAAAAACTTTTAAAATTTATTTTTAAATACTTTAAATAATACTAAAGTTAAATTTTTATAATATACTAAAAACTATTAATTCACATTACATTTATTTCAGTGTAAATTAATAGTTTTAATTTGAATATCAAATATTTGAACATCTTAACATTAGTTTTACTAATATTAAACCCACCATACTGAAATACAGTTATGATCACTGTATAAAATTGTAAAAAAAAACAAACAAAAAACACCTGCATTAGAATCCCAGTGCTTTCTGATATGGCACTGAAGGTGTGAATAAGCTTTTGGGTAATGATCAGTCATGTGCAGTGATTTCTCACTCAGAGATCACCGTGTTTCTATTGACCCATGTCCATGTCATTTCATCAGTGCTGTCAGTCACACCAATCCAAACCTTGTTACCATCAATATATTTTACAACATATGAACCAAGAGAACATGCATAGTTTAATGACTTGCTGAATAGACAGTGGGGTCCATTCTGAAAATATGAGTTAAATAAGTGAAATTGTCACTCTGACCACGTCAACCTTTTTGTACAGACAGTCAGATGTTCTTCGTTCCATTGAAACAAAGATGCTATTTTGTACATTTTTACATACAACTAAATGAAAGAAATTCTGAAATGCATGTAAATTGTTCAGTTGTGCCAATTGTTATGCTAATAATATTTATTTATATATTCACTAGTGGTCTCAGACTTTTGGACTCCACTGTACCGTATCCTGCATTAGCACAGATAGTCTTCTCTCCATCGCTTTCATTAATACTCCTTTAGCAGCTTTCAGGCAAATAATGAAGGCTGTTTCAATCAGGTCAAAGTGTTTTTAACTCTGTCAATGTAAAAGAGTATCAGACTGTGTCTGTGCAAGAGCACATGACTAGTCTGCTAATATTGAATCACGGAATTATAATCATTATAGGCTAGCAGAAGAATCATTGCAATACAGAATCTACTGAATATCAATTATTTAGATTTTCTGCCATTTTGAACATTGATATTATTCCATGTTTATCTTCTGTGTGTATCCTGTTGATGAATGTTACTCTGTGAGAGGAGAAAACAAACAAAATATAGACCTCCATCTGTATGAAGTGATTACAGTAGGAGATTGTTCATAAAGTTCTCATAGTCTTCTGTATTTTTCAGCTCTCTTATTCTGTTTTTTGTGACTAGCTGGTGAACTTATGAAGAAATTAGTTTTATTTTATTTAAGTGAGAAAAAAAAGGAAAACAGCAACTCTGAATCTATATAATAAAAGAGGCAAACATTTTATTTTGTGATTTGCTTATCTTGACCTGTACTGTACTGCACTCAATCATCATTCCTCTGCCATTTTTGGCTTTTAGCAGTTGAAGAGACTTTTTTTTTGGACAGACCACTTATCTTATTTCTATGGTACAGACAGATAACAGCCAAAGTGAGAGGGGGTGGCACAGGGAGCTGCTTGGGAAAAGTTACCCACTTAATTCATTTTCAATGAGAGTGGAAAAGAGAGTGGGTGGAATCCTGTGAAACTGGAGAGGGCGTCTGAGATATGTCTCCACACACAATGCCTCGCACAACACCGGAAAATGCTGACGCTCTATGCAACTTGATCCACCACTGCTCAAAGTCAGTAGTTTCACAACTCGTATTTATTCATTGTATTTTAATACACTGTGAATGTTGAACTGAATTATACACTGATGAGCCAAAACATTAATATGTTGTTGGTCCTCCGCTTGTTGCCAAAACCTGCCAAGGTATGGACTCTGCCAGACCCCCGATGGCGTCCTGTGGTATCTGACACCAAAACAATAACAGCAGATCCTTCAAGTTCTGTAAGTTATGAGGTGGAGCCACCTTGGATTGGATTTGGAGGCCAGGGCAACACCTTGAACTCTTCATCGTGTTCCTTAAACTATTCCTGGACAAAGTGTGCAGTGTGGCAGGCCGTATTTATGCTCCTTTAGCAGCTTTCAGGCAAATAATGTTGGCTATTTCAATCAGGTCAAAGTGATTAAAACTGTTTCGGTGTAAAAGAGTATCAGACTGTGATTCTTTTTCGTCTGTACAAATTATTTTTATGTAAGTCAACTTGCATACGGCAGTCCACTGGAAGTTATTTTCGTCTATAAAGTTTTAAATATGGATATTATCTTACACAAACCATCACTTCCCTTTCAGAAGGCCTTTACTTACATAGAATGCACTTTTATGAACTTCAAAAACGAATTAAAATGTCACTGCCATTATAAAGCTTGGAAGAGCCAGGGGCCTCATTTATCAACGGTACGTACACAGAGATCTGTGGGTAAGAACAGTGTGGGATTTACCAACTTGTACTTATATGTAGAAATGTGTGTAAATATAAGCACACCTCTGTGCATGCTTACGCAGAAAATCTAGTGTTAGAATAGCGACACTACACATAAAAAGCATTTAAGAGTGTCACAGTATGCATTACGCAATCTACTTATGTCCTGTATTTCCTTTAATTATAAAATACAAAATTTATATATATAATTTTTTTTGGTGCAATTTAAAACATGTGTCATTGATGTCAAACCCTATAAAGACAGCTGTGACAAATGTTGGATGCAATTATTTCCTCGGACCCAACCTACATCCAGTTCCCTTACCGAAATCCCCAACAAGCCGAAATAAAATTGGGCTTTCATGCTATCGGCAGATTCCCAAACATAAGCCATAGACTTCATCAAATTTAATGATGTAGATGGAAAAGACTTTCATTCTGTTAATGTGCAAATCATTTGTGATGCAAATTTGTTGTTGTTAAATGTCGTTGCGTGACTCATTCTGTGTTTGTGAAGTTCCTCTTCTTTGTCATAATTGTGGTGAGGAGAAGTTACTTGATTTTTAAAGGGATGCGTTGTCACCTTATATGGTTCATTGGAGGCGTTTCCGAATGCTAATGGTCACGAACATGAATGAGCACGGTACATACGCACGTGGGATTTATCAACAATGATTGCTTACTAATGTGTGTAAGAACTGTGTGCGCACGTTTGATAAATACGGATTTTCTTGTACTTAGAAATATTCTAAATTTCAGTCGTAGGATGAAATATAAAACCTTTTCTACGCACTGTTGATAAATTAGGGCCCATGACTTTTTTAAATATAACTGAAAAAAGAATGTCATATACACTTAGGATGACATGAGGGTGGGTAAAACATGGGCTAATTTTCATTTTTGGGTGAACTATCCGTTTAACTGCTACTGTATGTATTAACACTTAGATTAATCATTTAATACAATGCACTTATTGTGTACCTGTACATGTATGTGTTTTGACCTTGTAAGGTCCCACTTTATATTAAGTGGCTTTAACTATTATGTACTTACATAAAAAAGCATTGTACTTATTGTGTTCATATTGTATTGCAATTCACAATTGAGGTGGGCAATGGGGAAGGTTAGGGATGGGTGTGGTTGTATGGGTAGGTATGAGGGTGAGTTAAGGGGTAAGAAAAGGCAGCAGTGTAGACGTAATTACAGAAATTAATAATAGATGTAATTACATGCAGGTATTTAAAAAAATATAGTACAATGTAAAAACATGTATGTACATAAATGCATTGTATCAAATTGTTAATTTAAATGTTAGTACATAGTTAAACCCACTTAATATAAAGTGTACTTATATTTGTACTTGTACTTATATATAAGTATATATTAAAAAAAAACTGTAAATACTTACTAAAAAAGCTTTAGAATAATTTAAAACAATATTTTTCAAAAGGAGCAGTCAACCATAGTCATAAACAACTGAGCCTGTAACTGAGAGAGCTGGTTCTACATCAGTATATTTCCATTATTTTTCATCAGTAGGATAAATGTACAGTACATGCTGCTGTGCTGTGTACTCTGACCCAGTGCACAATGCTGTAAATGCATATATGATGACGGACGGCCTTATGACAACTGTCATTATGAAAAATAATGATAATGGAACAAAGTGTTTGCTTCCTCCAAGACTAGCATTATCCTTAAAAGCAATGCATTAAGAGCACTATCCCTTGCTGTGCTAATCGTTCAGCATGCTGTACTTCAGTATATATGTTAAATAATAATTGAATCTGTAAAACAAAACCATGCTCCAGGTGCTTTGAGATAGGTGCTAAAGGTAGGTGCTCTCCACTGAATCCATTTTAAGAACGCACAATTTATGCATCACAGCCAACTACAGAAATGCCATCTTATTTTTATAGCTCCTGCATTGGATTAATGCAGTGAAAACCACATTGAGACGGTTTGGCAGCTCACAAAAGTTGTCATTTTATGTTTTCCATGTATTTAGTCCCCACATAAAGTTTGTCTTTAAGGTTTTAATATCAAGTTTTGATGTAAGATGACCCTTACAGACAGTTCTTTTAAACCTTTTTTCAGTAGCATACAGCAGTTATAAAATATTAAATTCACACTGAAGTATTGGACGATAGCTATAATATGAATATGAGAACACCTGGGTCCTTTCTTGTCTCAGTACTTAAAACAGCTCAAATCCGTTCTTCGCCATGACACACTTCATTCCTCATTTTAAGGGTAGCACTTAAAACACAGTGATAGCACCTTTAGCAGCGAAAATGACTTCTTCCATCATCGACCGCTTCCACCAGGACACGCCATCAGAAACGTCGAGCTTTAATATTAGTGCTGAGCGAAGACATATGACAAGCCTTCTCTAGGGGATCACACATCATCATTGTTTGGCTAATGGTCTTTGTCTGAGCTGTACAAAAAAAAAAAAAAAAAACCCCGGAAGATTAATGATCAAATCAAATGTTCAAATTAAAAGTAATTAAGAGAGGGCATAGAAGTGGAAGCAATTAACTCCCATAGTTGGATTCTCTTGGTGGCATTCAGCATTATTATTTGCACTCTTCGCAGTCACTCCACTGGAGTCACTCCATGTGGACCTCTGTGTCCTTCGTCTTTCAATACCCTACTGTGTGTTACATTTGTCAGAGGTTGGCATGGGTTGCCAGAGACAAAGTGTGGGGCATCCCAGGGCACAGTCTATGAGATCTGCTCCCCGAAACTCTGTAATACCCTTGCAGTGGGACAACGATGTATCTGAGCCTTACAGAAGTGTGTAGAGACCTGCTGGGAACATTTATTGCACTGCAAGAAAAAAGAACAAGCGTCAATCTAAAAGTAAAGATGTTGTCTTTGTTGTTGTGTAGCGGATTTAGACTGATCTTGAACATTCAAAACCCAAATCTTTATGCCAAAACTGTTTGCTGGCCACATTATAAATAAAATAATGCTTCCCAGGGCTCATAAACACAGTCAGTACATTGATTTGATGTTACAACCTAAAGAATCAAAGTAATCAGACAAAACAAAAAATGACACCGTTAAAGGGATAGGGGAAATTCTGTCATTAATTACATTATCATTAAAAACAGCATTGGCCGCCATAGAACTCGAAAGTCGAGAGCGACTGCTTGCAACGGAAACTGTGTAGGAGACTGACACAGGCTAATTTAATAAAGTTGTTATTTTTGTTTGTTTTTGTGCACAAAAAAGTATTCTAGACCTTGAGAGTGTTAATTAAATCGCTGTCTATGGAGAGGTCAGAGAGCTCTTGGATTTTATCAAAAATATTGGTACCACTTTACAATAAGGTTTCATTAGTTAACATTAGTTAACCTCATTAGTTAATGAACTAATAATGAACTTCACTTATAAAGCATTTCTTTTTATGTGTTAATGTTAATTTCAACATTTACTAATACATTATTAAAATCTTTATTACATTAGTTAATCCATGGTGAACTAACATGAACAAACCATGAACAGCTGAAAGCCTCTAAGTCCGTCTGATGTTTTTTTTTCTCTTTAAAATAAGCATTTTGAGTCCACTCCCAAAGCCATGGGGTGGGTAGTATTCGATAGTAATCGATTATACTACCGGGTTTCTACTGATACAAAGTTTAATGCTAAATGGATCATTTACCCAAAAAGAAAAATTCATTAAAGGGTTACTTCAGCCATTTAGCGTTAAAATTTGTATCAGTAGAAAGCCGGTAGTATAATCCCTTTAAGTAAGGGAGTCCATTTATGATTCAGTTTATGAATCCTGGTAACTGACTGAATCGGTTCATAAATCTTTTGTTCGTGAATCTTTGTGTGCTTTGTTTCGTGCTGCAAAATCGGGTTGACACACGGTTGAAAAGCGCATGAAAAGCATCTGTTGCCCAGTCCCATTTTACAATTGGTGACTTTTCCAGGGTTTATCACCCTTGTTGTGAAGGGACACGCAGGTATGGGCCTGCCTTTGTGTTTATTGTAGTGAAACCATTTGGGGAATGACAAAATAAATATATATTGTTTGTTCCTGCTAGTGAAGTGACAGACTTGTTTGCACCATTAGTTCATCTTTCTTTCTTTCTTTCTTTCTTTCTTTCTTTCTTTCTTTCTTTCTTTCTTTCTTTCTTTCTTTCTTTCTTTCTTTCTTTCTTTCTTTCTTTCTTTCTTTCTTTCTTTCTTTCTTTCTTTCTTTCTTTCTTTCTTTCTTTCTTTGGGTTTTCATTTCGGTTGGATGGATGGCCATTTATCATCAGACTATAAGGGTGAAGGGTTTGCTGACCTGGGAAAAAAAATAAATCAAACCCATAACAGATTTAATGTGTACGTCATGTGTCTGTGGAAATCTAGTATGGAACTAAAGTAACTCTGCTGGCTTAGTGTAAAAAAATATTTGCTGTAAGTAAGAATGGAGATTTAGACCCTAAAATGATTTCTTAGAAATATACACTTAGCTCAGTTTCCCATAATCTCCAGCAGTTCTCTTGACATTTCTTTGTTGGTTATGATCTTCCATCACCGAACGCAAACAGTGAGTTATGTAAATTCAACAATATACATGATTTATGTTTACACACAGTATGTCAGTAGTTAATTATTCATTAGTGGAGCATTTTCATGAAAATTCCTTTCACTTTCCTTTCAAGGATTACATTTACTTCAAGTAGACAGTGAACATATTTTATTTTCAGTAACCTTTAAATCTTTGAAATCCCTTTGGAAACTTAAGGTTTGAAGGTCCATATCCAAGTGGGTAACTCTAACAAGGTTTGTTGATAAGAGAATGAGGTGGGAACCGGCAAACGTTAAACATAACTTTAATAATAAAATAAACGTATTTTATACGTATCGCCCTCAAAGACATCTGCTAGATAAACTAAAACAAAACATAAAGTCCGATGTAAAATAAGTCTCTGATGTCCCCAGAGTCTGAATGTGAAGTTTTAGCTCAAAATACCCCACAGATTACTTTTGCATAATAGGTCCTCTTTAATCCATTTACAAAACCATGCACAATTT
Organism: Gobiocypris rarus; assembly: GCA_023029165.1. Lineage (NCBI taxonomy): Eukaryota > Metazoa > Chordata > Actinopteri > Cypriniformes > Gobionidae > Gobiocypris > Gobiocypris rarus. The sequence continues at coordinate 18,152,549 of CM040920.1, forward strand.
TGGGTTAAGTATTGGCTTAAAGGTAGGGACACACCAAAACAACACCAAAGAACTAGCACTGATGAAAGCTGACTGTGTTGTCGACTCGCATCGCCTGCGTTGGGGGAAAAAAACAGCACCTGAACACACCAAAAGGACTACAGGCGACTGTCAACTAGCACTCACATTCTGTGCCTGCAAACTAAGACTGCAGGTATACAAACCATAAACAAAGCAGGGCTTGCCCACTGTTTTAAATATTAATCATGCTGATCACGTTCTTTATTCCACTCCGCTCATGTTAATATGAAAATATTTGCACAGTGTTGCTCGGATAAGATGATGCCTTCTGTCTTTCATCACTTTTGCTCTTATTCTTGTTCTTAGACTTGTTCCCTAAGATGATCTGCCAATCAGAGTTCTCTGTCTCACATTGACGGCCTGGCACCGATTCTAAATGTTGAATGTAAAAAACAAAACAAAAAAAAACAGACGGCGTCCGACTAGAGCTAACGGTGCAGAGCACACTGAAAAAACAAAGTCGGCTGACGTTCAAAAACAGCCCAATGTTGCTCAACACGTGGTGTGTCCCTGGCTTAAAATAAGGGTTATTTAAAAAATGCTTTATAAAAGTGTCTTGGGCCGAGTATCACAACAGACTTGTAGCCAATCAGCAGTAAGGGGCATGTCTACTGATGATGGTGAGAAGAGAGCGCTCAGTGCACATCATTATTCAAAAGACACAACACACAGGACCGACATTAGCCGAGCAACGACCGAAAGAGAGAGATGGCAGATAAAAAAAGCACATGTGGAAAATGTCTATGGAACCAAAGAAGGTTTAAGATCAGGCAAGAAGTATCAGCTTTCCAGCGCTGGAGAGAACAATCGGACACCGAGGTTTCTTTATTTCTTCTCTCGATAGTCAATAGCAGATCGTGGTGTGTACGAAAAGTAAGACGATAAACTCAATAAAATGTGTGTTTCTTTTGGGTCCTCTTTTACTGATCGATATAACCTTCTAGTTTTGTCATAATTGTAATATGTTTGTTGGTTAGACTGTGGTGCTCATGCTGTTGAGTTGTTCATGTTTGTGTTTTTGGGATGTAAGGCACAACAGATTCTGCCATAGTCGTTGTTGTGTACATATGTGTGGGGCGGAGCTATTGGGCGAGACCCTTTTGGGGTAGGGGCGTGTTTGTTTGTGATTTGAAATATCAACATCGGTTACCAGAAAGCACTTACCCCACCTTTAAGTGAAGGTGCTGAAAATCTATTGTTTTTTTTTTGTTTTGTTTTGCTTTCTTATCTTTCTATTATACTTATTAATTTTCTTCCCTGAAAGTGTACACAACTTGGTGGGATAATCAGAAATCCCAACATGTTAAATTTATAAATGATCATCCATTTTTATCAACATGAATGGCAAAAACTGTATTGTTCAATTATTTCAATTTCAGAAATTGTCATTCGTGTAAATGGTTCAGTAGCGTCACATGTAATAGAAATGAATTTATATAACGACGGTTCATTTTATTTCCTGATTAATTAAAAATACATTTGTCATGTTGGACATTTGTTCATATAAGATATTTGCCAATATGGAATAATATTTATACAAATAAAAACTTAAAGACACCCATAATTTGGTAGAATGTGTGGAAAATGTACCACTGATTGAGCTATTGGTGTTTGGACCCTGAGGATTGCTGCTAGATTTTAGTTTGTTTAATTACACATTTTTTGTTTAAAAATATTATGCATTGTGGATGTTTTATAATTGAAAATTGCAACATTAGAGTGACAGAGATGACAGCATGGCAATGACAGTCTAAGCATCGATCTTTTCCCAGCCCTGTAAATGCTAAATCCCCTGGCAGTGACTTCCCTGAGCTGGAATCCAAAGGACCCAGTTTCTGGAAATAAAGCTGCTGATGGTAAATGCTCAGTGCATTCCCAAGAGCAGATAAATTGATTCAATACTGTAGCATTAGAAGCTGCCGCAGTGGCAGTGCGGGAACGCTGGTGGCAGATTTGCAGTGCTAATGGAATACAAGCAAAGTTGCAGGCAGGTTGCCTGTTTATTAAAGGTAATTGTGACACGGACAGGCATCCCTTAGCATGTCATCTTTCATAGAAGTTAAATAACTTTTGACCGTTGTCTCTAATAGGCCCCCTACGTCTCTTACTTGTCTCTCTAGGAAGTGGCAGGTGGCATTATGGTATTTAATTGGATAGAAATCTACAGAGCCTCTGAAAGGGACATGGTGGTGGAAAAAATGTGAGATGAATTTAAAAAAATTAAATTATTTTGCGTTCTCTCTCAAAAGTTTTGCGTTCCCTGAGAAACTTTGCCTTCAAACGCAAAGTTTCTCTGGGGAACACACACATTTGAGAACGCAAAAACATTGACATTATTATTGTTTCTCGCATCTTATATTTTTTACACCACCATGTCCCTTTAGGGGCTCTGTAGAAATCTGTGTAGTGCAAGCTCAGTCATCAATATTTTGATCACTTTAAGACTGTGAAATGTAAATGTATATGCTGTCAAGAGGTGTTAAATGTGACAACAAATACAATTTAAAAAATATAATAATACAATTTGCCTCTGGCACCTTATCAGAAAGCGCAATAGAACAGGTGAGCTGTTTATATTTTAGCATTTAAAGACAGGATCTGCACATTGATGTATTCCAGAAATGGCACATCATCTAATTGCAGGCTAGCTTCAGGGTAAAATCCATGTTATTTCCTCAAAATTATATATAATATTGACCGTATTATGAAATATCTGTAAGAACAGCAGTCTAATCTATGTATTTATAAGGACACTACCGTCTCCTGACATTAGGTTTCTTCTATATGGTGGACATGATCGCTGTCATGGGAGGAATGAGCGAATGCACTGCCATGAATAATTGAGTTTGGCAGAGCAAACACTTGCTCTTTATGAGCTGGTCTTGGCAAGATGTCATTGGGAAGTACATTATGCTCCACAGTGAGATTGAAAGTACTGACCATTTAAAGGGCAGCTTTGTTTTAGCTTAAAATAGTCCAGTGTCCTAATTATGCAATGATGATGTTATATTTGGAGTTAAAATCGAGATGACCAGATGTCATTCTGTCACATACTGGCTCTAGTCTTTGTAACATTTTCTGACTGTAACTTTTGGAAAGAATCAGCAATTTTTAACTTTTTCTGCAGGGGCAGTTTTAAGCATGTCAACAAGCTTGACTTGAGTGATCCATATATTTCAGCAACCTCAAATCCAATGTCGGTTTTTGTTTAGTTTGTTTTAATGTTGTGAAATATAATAAAATGTATAATGACATAATGTTTGAATATTTTTTACTGCCTCAGTAGGTACATATTCCTATTTAATTGACTTGACAGCTCATGAAACCATGGACTTGTTCAACAGAGAGCGATCTCATGTTTGCTGCTGTTATTATGATCAGAATCTTTTTAGTTTACAAATCCTTGTTTTATTGTGTAGCAATTCATCAGTGTATCATTGTATAGCAATTGATATTCTAAAATGGGTTTACAAACTTTGATGCCCACAACCCCCAAAAATGATAAAATGATGTTCTTTTTAACATTATATTCATCAATGAATCCTGAAAATGTATCATGGTTTCCACAAATACAACTCAAGCAATAAAATGTTGACTTTTTTCTCATGTGAGACTAAAGACGGGAGTAATGGCTGCTGAAAATGTAGCTTTGCCATCACAAAAACAAATTACATTTTAAAATATATTAAAAAAATAAACTTTAAAAAAAAATTGTAATAATATTACTGTATTTGTTTAGCAAATAAATGCAGCCTTGGAGAGCATAAGAGAGCATGAATCCGAAATTGCCCCTATACCCTTAAATAGGGCACTATTTGAGGGGACAGCCATTTGTAGTGGTGTCCGAAACCACAGTGGACGTTATTGAGTGCACTCATTCTATCCCACATTGCACCGCAATAACGAGTGTACAGCGGATGTACACTAAATGGCTGTCCGAATTTGCTCACTTGTTTTCATTCACTCCTTCAAGTGAACTGTATTAGTGGACTAAAGTAGGGAATAATTGAGGGTTTATGGGGCTATTTCGGATTCAACCTCAGAAATATCTATACTTCAGTTTAGAACCACCTGTGACGAACACACCAGATCCCTCAGCTCCTCCCCTCCGATCACAATCCCCCGAATTCTAACTCCTTGCACCTTTTGACAGTAATCAAGGACAGTTCAGTTGTCTGGTGTCATTGCTACTGCTTACCTGAACTCCCATTGCCGTCATCATCTTTAGTGCTATACCATTGAGAAAAAGACAAAGAGCTAGATTTACTAACCGCTTGCACCAGCGCAAACCCTCTTTTGGCGTTAAATAACTATTGTAAGGATTTATTGAAGACACGCAGTGAAAAATTTGTGATGAAAAGGTGTGGACAGTTATTTTTACGGCTGCCCTTATTCCATATGCATTTGAGTTTTCCTTTCAGACGCAAAATTTATGGGATGAGAGTATTTAAATTTATCATGCAGTGTGATTTAAGGCTTGCGCTTGTCAATTTACTGATATTTTGCTACAATATTTACTGCCCCCCAAAAAACATGCTGAATAAAGCATTGAAACTTACTCATGTTCATATCTATGACACTACCACTGTCTGTCTAAAACTTTTAAAACATTGTCTTTAAAAATGTTGTAGAGTAGTCTTTGGTCACATTTTGAGTTTGGTCATGTTTTGAGTTTGCCTTTGATGTGTTTTTAAGTTCTGTTCTGTTTTGTTCATGTCTATTTTTATAGGTTAGTTTTCTTGTTCTGTTAATTAGCCCTGTTGTCCTCTGTTGCCCTGCCTTTTAGTCTCCTAGGTTACATATGGGCTGTGTCCGAAACCTTTGGAAGTTATTGTGGGATATCAAAGGCAGAAAGGATACAAATATGCTGCCTTCAAAATTGATCAGATGAAGGTATCTCAGGAGACAGGAAGTGAAGCTAACATTAGATTCGTATGCGCCTTGATACCTTCCTATTTTGAAATGTGTCCACCGAAGGCAGCATTTTCCAGGTTTCGGACGCAGCCCCAGACAGTTGAGCTGGAAAAAGAAATGGCGTCCAAAAGTTGTGTGTGTGCAAATGTACGTTTTTGACCAACATTTTCCACTTCTGATGTCTGATAAGGCAGTGAGACAACAAGTCTGCAGCCTAGGTTTTCCAACGCAGCCATGGTTTGATTGAGTTGTCACAGGTGTTTTATGTTTCCTTGATTGGTTTGTTCTGTCTATTTAAGCCCTGCATGAGTTTATTTCTGAATAAAGACTGCTGCATTGAGATCCTGCTTCATCTCTGCTGCAACCAACATCTTTCTTTTGGTCAAATTTTCAGATGTTGTAAAAGGATCAGCCATAGCTTTGCCTCCACTTAGCCTACCTTTGAGAGAAACTGTCATAAAAAGGTTTTCATGGCACTATATTTCTGTGTAAATCTCAGACAGCTGCCTTGCGCAGTGGGTGGAAAAACATCCACACCCTTCATCCATTATTGCTCTCTGATTTCTCTGACAGGTAAATCATCTTTACTCCCCCGATTAACATATATGGCCATTAACTCCTTTACCGTTGTGGCCTTGGAACTGTTAAATAGGAATTGTGACTGTCTTGACCCCATGTCTCTTTCCATGCTCTAATAATTATAGTTGATGATGTAATGGATTGCTACAGTGTGAGTCGCCAGCATTAGTGTGGTATTAAAGGTCACCACAGTGCATTCAGTGTAATTTAGTGTTGGTGTGGGTGATAGGAATCTCCTGAATGCATGCACTTGACCCATGGACAGTTGACATGCATGTTTTACTGCCTCCGTTTTTATTCCATTACAGGTGACAAGTGACTTGGAAATATTCAAAATGTTCCCATTTCTTTGTGGGAATCAGTTCACGCTTTGCATTCTCAATGCATGGGATGTTACTATTGACATAGTAGTTCATGCTTACTTATCCTTATGTTGTTTTAATCCTATGACCAGGGCTGCACCTTAACTTTTTTTCAACATAGCAGGTGCTACAGAGGTAGAACGTTTTGTAGAACAGGCCACACAATTGTAGCACAAGTATAAAAAGTGTTACCATCTCTAAAAACCATCACATGTTAAAAATACAAAAAATTCTATAAAATACAAAACAATAGTTCCCTTTCAGTCGGTCACGTTCGACGTACGTCGGAACTGACAAATGAATTGTGGATTATTTTCAGAGACCAATCTACTTCGTGAGTTTAAAAACCAGCCAATAACCATTGGCATGCGGTTCGTGCATTTTACGCTCCAACCCGCAGCGCAGGTATAAATGCGATGTGGAATACTGCATCTTTGCTTTCTACTTCTGAGCCGAACTGTACTGTTAACTCAGTCTGCTGTTTTCTACCGAGAGTTTTGTTTATATAACGTTAATATATTGGTTAATGTATAATCTGCTCGGAGAAGGATCGCTCTGTTTTCCGGTCCGGGTGTGACGGCGTGTGTCAGCGGGTGGTTGCTTCAAGTAAACAAACAGCTGTTCTCACAGCTTGCTGGGCATTTCTTTAAGGTGCTCCCAAGCAAGCTTGCACTTTTGGACTGCTGTGAGCCACGGCAATCTCCCTGTGTGCATCAGCACTATCAGAGCAGTTTCCTTTTTCTAAAAGAGCAACAGTTTGACCCTGTGTCATTCAAACCGTGTGTTTCTGGATGCCATCGTTTTCTGTCCCCAGTTGACGGTCATGATCGCTGTCTCCTGTGTTTGGGTGTTCAGCACGCTGAGGCAGCGTTCATTAAATATTCATGTTCCCATTGTGGGAACATGACCATTGCAGTTTTATGGTCTAAGCTCGTTTACCTCAAAAGGGGCAAAGTCCCATTGCGTATCCCTCAATCGAGTGGTCCTCCCGTTGCAAAGCAGAGGGTTGCTACTTTGATAGCTTTACTTCCCCTTCTCTGCGCTGGTGGAGTTTCCGAGAGAGCATGCTGGTCCTTTGCATGGGAGGCCAGCTGTTACTTCCGGGGCTCCGGCTGAGGATATGATCTCGATTGCTGCGTTGGGGGACGATCTAATGTGGAGATGAAGATTCGGCTGTGTTGCCCCCTTCAGGTGTGGTAGCGTTGCCCGAGTCTGATCCAGAGCTCACAGCTATGCTTTCCCAGGCCGCGGCAAGTGTCAGGCTCGAGTGGAACCCTCCACCGTGTCCCAAAACTTTGCGGTTGGATGATTGGTTTCTTGGGACGGCCGAGCTGGTTCTCAGCGCCCTGCCCTGGTGCCTTTCTTCCCGGAAGTGCATCAGGAGCTCACACAGTTGTGGACAGCACCTTACAACACCAGAAACAAATCGACTGACTCCTCCGTCCTCATTATCCTCAATGACAGCGCGGCTAGTTGGTGATACAAGAGCGCTGCCGACTCATGGGGTAATCCACGTCTCCCCTCCCGGGCGTGTAAGTTCCTCGTCCATGCTGAAGGGCAAGGCTTACACAGCCATGGCGTTCATGCAGGTCTACCAGGCCAAAGTGCTAAAGGAATTGCACAAGGGTAGTCCACTCCACCCAGTCGTCGGCTGCAGCGTCCAACCCGCTCAGGGTCCCGCAAAGTCCGCCTGCAAGCGCAAGGACAAGTGGCCCTGAGACAGGCAGCCCAGGGAGAAGAGGATCTGCTTCAGGGGAGATGGTGTCCACACTCCGGGCCACCTCCGGGCCACCTCGCTTCCCCACCCCGGGTACGTCTGTGGTGATGTTGGTCCCACTTGTTCGGTCTCTGGGGGCCTGGCTAGAGCTCCCCAGGCCATCTCGCTGGCTCATCTGTACCATCAGACTCGGCTACGCGATTCAGTTTGCTCACCAGCCTCCCAAGTACAAGGGCATCCTCTTCACCTCTGTGCGAAGCAGCGATGCCCATATCCTACTGACGAAGGACGCGGTTGTGCTGGTTCCTCCAGCTGATATGAAGTCAGTATTCTACCATTCCTGACTTCTAATGGCTGTCAGAGCAAAAACGAAAGCTGCTGCTCTCCGTGTTTTTGACCTTTTTCACGGTCAGGAGTGAGGAAGGAGATAAATATCACTAAATAAAAGTTTCAATTTTAATCTGTTCCTGTAATAACTTGAAAGAGATAGGTCTGAGAAATAAAGATTGACAAATTCAACAGCAAGCAATACAATCAACCGCATCACAGATGGATAAGATCTAATTTTCTTTTGGAAAAGTCATATTCAGTTGAATGAAGTAAAACTGATGACAAATTTAAGAATAAGCTGCAATTCATTTTATTTACTTACTAATTTAGACATCTCATACCAAAAGAAAGATGAACAAGGACATTCAAAAAATAAATGCACAAAAATGCTCTAATGTGTCTTTCACAGAATATATTCTGTGAGCAATTTTAAATTACACTTCTTTGGTTTTATTTGTTAGATAATACCGACTAAGAACTGCCCAAAAATTGTCCCAATCAAATGAGGGAAACATATTAACACAAACAAATTTAGATGGAGGAGAAGAATGTAAAACAAATGTCTAAAACAAATTTTTGTGTGTGTGTTATTCAAAAAAAAAAAAAGGAGAATTTATATGTTTAAAACCCAAACACCACATCAAAAGGACTTGCCTGTGAAAATGAGATAATCATAGAGGTGTTTTGTTTGTTAATATCAAAACTGCATCTAAGAAAAAATTAGGACCCACTTTATATTAGGTGTCCTTAACTACTATGTACTAACATTTTAATTAATAATTTGATACGTTGCACTTATTGTGTACATACATGTTTTTACATTGTACTTACATTTTAAAAAATACCTGCATGTAATTACATCTGTAATTAATTTCTGTAGTTACATTTGTAAATACACAGTTGACACTTCCCTTACACCTAACCCTACCCTTAAACTGACCCATCCCACCACACCTGTCCCTAACCCTACCCGTATCCCACCTCAATATCAGCAAAGGTGTTTTGCAACACAATATGAACACAGTAAGTACATTGTACTTATTTTTTTATGTAAGTACATAGTAGTTAAGGCCACCTAATATAAAGTGGGGCCAAAAATTATATACCACCAAGTTTATGAACGCAGTATCGGACCAGTACACACACACACACACACACACACAAATTCCTGGACAAAAAAATGGGCCAAGCCAAAAATGCCTAAATATTTAGTGGTCTTTTAATCGTCTTAACCATTTTAATCACAAATAAATGGTCAGGAAATTAGCAAGAATTGCACAAATACTGTAGATAAAGTAACTTATACTTATAGCATTCCTTCCTTTGATAAGAGTCAGTGTTGTTCCGCTCAATGTTAATGGCTTCAAACTGTTAATGAGTAGTGGAAAAATGTCTAATTTGTTTTAGTTGAATGTGAGACCCAATATTCACTATAAGGTTCAGGGTTGGACTCTGACCTGGCCAAAAACATGAGCCTGTGGGAAGCAAGCCATTCTGTAATATTCTCCTAGGTAGGGTTGAACCAGCCATTTGTAAGTTCTTTCATGAATTGGACCGTAAAGTCCACACTAGAGGAGTAGTATATAGTTAGTTTGTAACTAACTCTGTTATTAAGGCAGAACGTAGCTAGTAGGTCATAAGCTCTCTGTAAAGCTCTCTCATAGTCGCATAATATGACGTTTACTCTCGATGATTCAATAGAAGCTGTCAAATATATGAGCAGAAGTTGTATTTAAATGCCATGAATTTCAGTTTATCCTTAATTCTAACTTCTTTTGCCTCATGTAACTAACAGAAAAAATATGTTTCCATTAAATACGATACCACTTAAAGGGATAGTTCACCCCAAAATAAAAATCACCCTATGATTTACTTGGGCTGCCATTCACTGCCATTAAAATGCTTGGATTAGCCAGGACATTTTTTTATATATCTTTGATTGTATTTTTGGGTGAACTATCCCTTTAATCATAAATAACATAATTGTTTGTATCTGTATGCTAAATAACATTCAGAAACAGATACAATTTTAATTAATAGAGATCAATAAATAAATACTGACACACAAAAAAAGCGTAAGCGAGTGGAAATGTCACCATTATCATACATTTCTGTCAGGTAAAACAAGATTATTGATGCAATTCTGTTAGACTGCTATTTTATTCCAACCGTTATCCTTGATTGAAGGCTTACGTAATACTAACTTTGTTATGCTTAGTTATGCTTCAACTAAATTTAATGGTGCAATGTAAAAATATTTAGTTGTAACTTACTGCATTTATGTCAAAACAAGGCTAAGTTGCAACTTACGCAACCAGCCCCTGTACTCCAAAGCTTTAAATTACTTTTAACAGTGAAGTAGTTCACCAATACCAGCAGCTTAAAATGCTCCCCACACAACCTCTTCCTCCATGCTTCACTGCAATAGAGATGCTTTTTCTATTATATTTCTCACCAGACTTTTGAACACAACGCTCTGGAGCATCTCATGCAACTCGTGTTTTATTGTGATTCATCACTTGACACATAACTTCCCATATTCTGCCAAAAACTGAATTTAGTCTTTGATGTTTTTCTGAGACGGCAATGGCTTTTATGTAATGCATTTTAATTGCTTTAATTTGGCTAATTTCCTGACCAATATAATCTCTGGTAAACACTATTAAGGGTTTAGTGTTTAGCCATTTTGGCGCTTGGCCCTTTTTTGGCCCCACTTTATATTAGGTGGCCTTAACTACTATATAAGTACAATGTACTTACTGTGTTCATATTGTGTTGCAAAACACCTTTGCTGATATTGAGGTGGGATACGGGTAGGGTTAGGGACAGGTGTGGTGGGATGGGTCAGTTTAAGGGTAGGGTTAGGTGTAAGGGAACTGTCAACTGTGTAATTACAAATGTAACTACAGAAATTAATTACAGATGTAATTACATGAAGGTATTTTTTTAAATGTAAGTACAGTGTAAAAACATGAATGTACACAATAAGTGCAATGTATCAAATTATTAATTAAAATGTTAGTACATAGTAGTTAAGGACACCTAATATAAAGTGGGTCCCCTTTTTTTAGGCATAGCCCAGGAGTATATGTATATACAATCATGTAAAAAAGAAAGGACACTCTATTGAATTCTATGGTTTTACTTATCAGGACACCATTAAAAATTATTTGGTCCTTGGCAGGTTTTAAAATTAGGTAAATACATCCTCAGATGAACAACAACACATGACATATTACACAGTGCCATTATTTATTTAACAAAATGGAAAAAGCCATGGGTGACAGTAAGTACAACCTTACTGCCTGCATAAAAATGAAGAGGGTTAGTAGCAGTCAGACGCTGCTAATCAAATGCCTTTGATTAATTGATCATCAGCAAGTGTGATCACCTCTATAAAACGAGGAAATACTTCAGCAATGATCTTAGAGAAGCAATTATTTCTGCCCATCAATCTAGGAAGGGTTACAAGGCAATTTCCAAACAATATGTAGTCCATCATTCTACAGTGAGGAAGATTAAAGACAGTTACCAATCTTCCCAGAAGTGGACGTTCCAGCAGATTCACCCCAATGTCAGACCGTGCAATGCTCAGGGAAACTGCAATAAACCCAAGAGATACACCTCAGACTCTACAGGCCTCAGTTAGCATGTTAAAGGCTATGACTGTACAATTAGAAAAAGATGTATGGCATGTTTGGAAGGGTTGCCAAGAGAAAGCTTCTTCTCTCTAAAGAGAACATGGCAGCATGGCCTAAGTTTGCAAAGTTGCTTCTGAACAAACCACAAGACTTCTGGAGCAATGTTCTTTGCACAGTCAAAACCAAAGTGAAGATGTTTGGCCATAATACACAGTGCCACGTTTGGCGGTGACCGAACACGGCACAGACACCTTAACCAACTGTCGAGCGTGGTGGTTGAGGGGTGATGAATTTTGGCTTGTTTTGCAGCCTCAGGACCTGCAGGGTCGACTCAAAATATTCTAGAGGAAGTATTCTTGGTTCCACCAGAAAGACTCGGGAGGCCAGATGAAGTACAATAAAGTAGCCAGTTTATTAACAGACCAGCAAGTATTATAATTAGAGGTTCTTTGGCGTAGGCCCCGTCCGTAGCTCTCGTCTCAAGGGTAAAAGACTCTGCATTTCCTGCCTGAAGATGAAGCCAGGGGCACAGCTGACCTCCAGAGAGGTATAAGTGGAAACAACTTGGTGATGATGGAGGTGAATGTTGGCATCAGCATCTGCAACTCAGACATGTGTAAGTGACCATCTTTTATACTCTGAGAATTAGGACACGATTGGTTAGGTCTGAATGTGATAAGTGACATAATATTGAATCTTCCTGGAAGAACTTTATGCTAGAGCTTTCCTTTCATTGATGAGCCTTGGGCATCCAACACCCTGTTGCCCGTTTGTATTTTTTTTTCCCCTCCTTGGTCCACTGTTAGTAAATTCTCACCATTAATGACCAGGAGCAACCCACTTCAGAGATACTCTGACCAGCCTCTCAATGCTTAGAATAGAGAATGTTTTCTTACATAAAGTGAATGTAGGCCACATTTATGTAGTCAGCTGATCTTCTAACTAATTTAAAAATGCTAAGGGGATAAACAAGCATGAGTAATGAGTAAAACACAAAGAAACAAAAAGGTAGAGTTCTATAAAAGAGTTATTTATATTAAGAATTAGGAATATGTTCTAAAGAAAACATTATTTACCATGCATATTGAGCATGATTTCTGAAGAAAGCATGTTTAAGAAATTTCAGTTACCTGCATACTATATATCCAACACCACATTTTTAAAGATTTAGATAATAAATTAAGTAATTGTGCACTTGGAAGACAGAAACTTAATCATGTGCATGCAGTGCATACATATTTTGCGAAGAGAAAACAAAAATGAATATGTTTAAACTATGCAATGAATTAAAATATGAGTCTCACAATCTGTAATTGCTAGCTTGCATATTTCTTGTAATAATAAATCATTTAATGTTCATTAAAGGTCCAACATCATAAATCATCATTAGTGCTATCAGTGCTGGAAAAATGCTCAGTGAAAACTGTCACCATCCATTACGTAGTTTAATTACTTCATGTGGGATGTCTGAAAGTTGCAAACAGGCTGTAGTATGGATGCAGTTGGGGTGAACAAGTGTGCATGTTACGCCACGCAAGACCTGCAGCTTGTGTAGAAGTGTTGCTCACATTCTCCTTAATAAGGGGCTTTTACTTTTTTTATCTTCGTCTATTCTGTGTTTGCTCTTTGTTGCACACTATTTTTACTTTATGTTTCTTGCAATATCTGCAGATTCCAACATTCTGTCTTTATTAATCTTGCTGCAGATTCTGTGCTTACCTGTTAGTTTTGTGTCTGGGTTGCATACATTGTTCTGTTCTCCTATGACTGACTATTATATATATATATTGGAATTTTTGACTTTTAGAATTGAAATGCTTCATGTTTGTGACATGGCAGCATAATTGTGTGTTCCTGTTGTGTATATTGATGTATCAAAACCTGAATTCCTTTCAAAAGATTTGGAATGGTTTATATTACTAAATGGGTTGGAAAGAAACTGAGATTTAGCCTCACATTATCATGGTTGGTATTTTTTACGAATTTTAAGTTATTTCTTTCCAAAAGTCTCCCAAATAATGATGATTTTCTATCAAGGGACTACCTTACTAAATATATTGGCAGCTACATATATATATATATATATATATATTGACTTTCTCAGTTTGTGTAAATCCACTTGGGTTTTTTCTTCTTTTTTCACATTAATTGCACACATGTTTATTAGAATTATGTGGGGTTTTTTCCATTAATACAGTGTATACTTTTGTCTTGATTTACACCGAAAGAATGGAAGTGAAATGTGACATGCCCCATAGGTGGGGTACATTGTAACATGTGAGGGGCACATTGTAACATGACCAAATGACAGCTTAACATGTTATCTGATATAATCAAAAAACATCCAAGACTAACTAACATCTTTTGTCAATAAAATACAGTTTTTCACTTTTAAAGTAAAATAGGCCTTTTTTAATCATTAAAAACAGCAAATACATCGCTAAATACAGCTATACAGCATAGTTAAAAACATAATAATCATGAATCATTTCTGAACATTGACTCTGTCATTATTCACCCTTTTTTCATGGTTTCTCTGAAGAATTCATAAAAATATATTTCTAATAGGTGCTCATTGTAACGCAGTGTTACAACCACGGCTCGTATATTCACTAAAGCACTATCTCAACTGTTAAATAACAGACATAAGATTACAATAGTATCCGATTTGTCTTATCTTAAATAAACACAAAAAACTGAGATGAAAAATAAACTTAAATAAGAAATGTACTTTTGCTATGGTTAAATATGTTTTTAGTAATATCTTCCAAAGATTTTTTAATTTTGGCGCAATGTTTTCTTTAAATAATGTTGAAATGGCAATTAGTAAATACACAAAGTTTCGTCATCCTGGCGTGTGGAAACTATCACCGCGTTAGGTTGTGCCCCGCACTCCCCTATTTAACTATTAATTGATTTTTAGTATTATTTTTCTAAAACCAAATCAAATCATCAAAATATCACCTGTAAAATATTTTCTTTGTTTTAAATGTGTATATATATATATATATATATATATATATATATATATATATATATATATATATATATATATATATATATATATATATATATATATATATATATACAGTATTGTTCAAAATAATAGCAGTACAATGTGACTAACCAGAATAATCAAGGTTTTTAGTATATTTTTTATTGCTACGTGGCAAACAAGTTACCAGTAGGTTCAGTAGATTCTCAGAAAACAAACAAGACCCAGCATTCATGATATGCACGCTCTTAAGGCTGTGCAATTGGGGTATTAGTTGAAAGGGGTGTGTTCAAAAAAATAGTGTCTACCTTTGACTGTACAAACTCAAAACTATTTTGTACAAACATTTTTTTTTTCTGGGATTTAGCAATCCTGTGAATCACTAAACTAATATTTAGTTGTATGACCACAGTTTTATAAAACTGCTTGACATCTGTGTGGCATGGAGTCAACCAACTTGTGACACCTCTCAGCTGTTATTCCACTCCATGATTCTTTAACAACATTCCACAATTCATTCACATTTGCTTCAGAAACAGCAGTTTTGATATCACCCCACAAGTTCTCAATTGGATTAAGGTCTGGAGATTGGGCTGGCCACTCCATAACATTAATTTTGTTGGTTTGGAACCAAGACTTTGCCCGTTTACTAGTGTGTTTTGGGTCATTGTCTTGTTGAAACAACCATTTCAAGGGCATGTCCTCTTCAGCATAGGGCAACATGACCTCTTCAAGTATTTTAACATATGCAAACTGATCCATGATCCCTGGTATGCGATAAATAGGCCCAACACCATAGTAGGAGAAACATGCCCATATCATGATGCTTGCACCTCCATGCTTCACTGTCTTCACTGTGTACTGTGGCTTGAATTCAGAGTTTGGGGTCGTCTCACAAACTGCCTTTGGCCCTTGGACCCAAAAGAACAATTTTACTCACATCAGTCCACAAAATGTTCCTCCATTTCTCTTTAGGCCAGTTGATGTGTTCTTTGGCAAATTGTAACCTCTTCTGCACATGCCTTTTTTTTTAACAGAGGGACTTTGCGTGGGATTCTTGAAAATAGATTAGCTTCACACAGACGTCTTCTAACTGTCACAGTACTTACAGGTAACTCCAGACTGTCTTTGATCATCCTGGAGGTGATCATTGGCTGAGCCTTTGCCATTCTGGTTATTCTTCTATCCATTTTGATGGTTGTTTTCCGTTTTCTTCCACGTCTCTCTGGTTTGCTCTCCATTTTAAGGCATTGGAGATCATTTTAGCTGAACAGCCTATCATTTTTGCACCTCTTTATAGGTTTTCCCTCTCCAATCAACTTTTAATCAAAGTACGCTGTTCTTCTGAACAATGTCTTGAAACGACCCATTTTCCTCAGCTTTCAAATGCATGTTCAACAAGTGTTGGCTTCATCCTTAAATAGGGGCCACCTGATTCACACCTGTTTCTTCACAAAATTGATGACCTCAGTGATTGAATGCCACACTGCTATTTTTTGAACACACCCTTTCAACTAATTCAACTAATACCCCAATTGCACAGCCTTAAGAGCGTGCATATCATGAATGCTGGGTCTCATTTGTTTTCTGAGAATCTACTGAACCTACTGGTAACTTGTTTGCCACGTAGCAATAAAAAAATATACTAAAAACCTTGATTATTCTGGTTAGTCACATTGTACTGCTATTATTTTGAACAATACTGTGTATATATATATATATATATATATAATATTGTTCCAGGGCAGTTTTAGCTGACGTTTAAACATTTTCCCTCAAACTTGCCATGGACCCCCTTTAAAAAACATGCAATTCTGAAAGTCAATATAAAATCTACAATGCATAATGCCAGTAAATCTGAAGCCTTAATAGAAATTATTGATCCTAATTGCATTTCCCACATTATAGTCCGACATTATAGTGTTGGGCTATTATTGCTTTTTATAGCCATCATCAATTGTAATGGTAAGTCTAAGCCTTGGCCAAATCTAAAACTTATTTTATATGATTTAAATATAACAAATAATACTTTCTGTTAGATAATGGCAATGATAGCTCTCGATACATACACTTGGACAATCTTGGAAAGGCCCACCACTAAAAAGAAACATGAACGGGATGATTCATATTATTTGCTATGTTTTAAGTTTTGCCCACTCATGTCGCCACAGGGTGCTCTTCCTGTAAACATTCAGAGTTTTTAGAACATTTGGATGCCCTCCAATTTAGCCCCAGCATCCACTAAGTGCACCTGAAATGTTGTTCTGTGTCTGAATGATAAATACTGAAAGAACACGTGAGTCATCTATCTTTGGGTGCAGTCATGGATAATACCACAGCAGGGCACTGGCATGTTGTGACCCCGAAATGTCTTTTAAAAAACAACTTCATTTACATGGCACAGCACAGCACAGCAGTTTCCCAGATAAGGGAAAATACCACGTATCACAACTTATCACATGGTCTTTGTTTGTGTTTCTGTTCAAATTTATCCCACCATTCCATTACAGACACCCTATATATAATAGGTTGATCAAAATGACCTTTTATATATGTATAAGCATTTACCTCTGTTACCTTGTGTTCTCTGAAACAATCATAGTAAGCTTTAGGGGGATTTGTGAATGTTTTTGTAGAATCTATTACCGACAGATGCTGAAAAAGTTTAATTCCATTGTGCCCCAAAAAGCTGATGGACCTAGAGGCATGTTAAACACCAGCTCTGTGGAAGTGTCTTGAATTATATTAAACAGACACTCTTAAAAATAAAGGATCTTTTTTTTGGCATCTATGTTTCCATTAAGAAACTTTAACATCCATGTTACCTTTCCAATCCACAAAAGGTTTACACAGGGATAATTGTCAGAAGGCTCTCTCAAATTTATGAACAAACGTTTCTTCCAGTAACATTAATATGTTTGTTAAAAGTTATCTGGTGCTGTATTCACTTAACATCTTAAGGTTAATAGTAGCTCCTAACTTGCCGAATTATGAGGAACCCTTAAAAGTAATAGGCGTGTCAGTCCTAATATTAGAACTCCTACTTGCTGCCTAATATATCCCACCCGCTAACAGGTTGCCTTGATGAAGAGATAATCAGTGTTATTAACATTAATTAACTACATTAGTTAACATGATCTAATTATGAACTGCACTTTTAAAGCATTTATTTATCTTTGTTAATGTTAATTTCAACGTTTACTAATGCATTATTAAAATCTTGTTAACATTACTTAATGCACTGTGAGGCAGCAAGTGAACATTTTGTCCTCAAAGTTGATGTGTTAGAAGCATGAAAAACGGGCAAGCATAAGGATTTGAGCAAGTTTGACAAGGGCCAAATTGGTTCCCGGTCTGCAGTGGTCAGTATCTATCAAAAGTGGTCCAAGGAAGGAACATTGGTGAACTGGTGACAGGGTCATGGGAGGCCAAGGCTCACTGGCGCACGTTGGGAGCGAAGACTGGCCCGTGTGGTCCGATCAAACACGAGCTACTGTAGCTCAAATTACTCAAGAAATGAATGCTGATTCAGGTGTCAGAATACACAGTGAATCGCAGTTTGTTGTGTATGGGGCTGCATAGCTGCAGGCTGCAAGTCAGGGGCAATAGAAGAAGGTGGCTTGGTCTGAATTAGCACAATAACCCTGTTTAAAACATTAGCACAACAAATTTTTTTATACATTGATTTTGTAACATTTTTAAATGTTACTACTTGTTTCAGAATGTTTAGAGAACAATCAAAAGTAACAATCTATAATGTTTGCTAAATGGAATGTTTCCTTAACATTTGCATAACCATGAAAAAACATTTTAAAAACCAGACATTTTGAATATCTAAAGAACTTTCAGAAATAATGGAACGTTAGCAAAACATTCTTAAACCATAAAATATGTTCATAAATCAGTTATTTTAAGAACCCTTTGAGGAACCAAACAGTTAACAGTGATATGGCATCACTGTAAAAACCCAGTTTTGGAACCTTTAGAGTGTATCTGTATGTAGAATTGGAAAACCTTGAACTGGTTTAATTTTTTTTATATATATATATATATATACTGAAATAGATTTCAAAATTTAAATATTAAAGTGTTTACAATATAGAGACTGTAAATTCAACATTCAGTTGATGAACTAGTTTTGAATTTTTGCCAAATCACACACACACACACATACACACACAAATACACATTTTGTGATAAACTTTACCACAGTTTGCATGTGGAGACAAAATGGTCCAGATTACAATCTCCTCGTCACTCTCAACAGACACAACTTGTAGACAGTAACAGAAACATCCACATTCTCAATTTCCAGCCGAAAAAGTAGACATTAACAGGAACACCTGCAACAAGGTTATACCTTCTCGAAAAGACCTTCCCTCCAAGGTTTCTTCAGCTGCGTGTTCCAGACTGTTAAGGACTTTCTGCACTAGCGGTCAGTGCCTGACCCTTACAGCTCCTTCAGCTGCGTGATTCACACTGTAAAGACTCTCTTAATGCTCCAGGAGTTCAGAATTTTCCTGCATGTCATGTTCAAGGTTGCTTAAATGGAGTCCAGCTCCATAACCACTGCAGTGTGTCCCGGCATGACCTGTGGAGGACATCACTTCTTTCATGTGGAATGTAAATATCACTCACTAAAGCGCTTTCCAGACACCGTGACATTAATCAATGTTGTCAGATGGTTATCTATCGTGCTTTTGATATTGTAAAACTTATATCAGATTCATAATTTATTTATTTATTTATTTTTTTCGAAACAAGGTTCTTAACCTTATTGCATAATATAATGCTTCTTTACATTGTTACGTCCAACTTGAAACTGTTCGTTTCATTATCAATATAGTTTATATTTGTACCTTTTAGTAATCGTTTCATTTAATGAAACTCATTTAATTAAAATCGTCTTTTTTATATACAATCAGATGCTTTTAAATTATCTAGAATCTTTAAAAAGAAATTCAGGTAAATCCGTTGACAAACTCCCTCCAATTTACATATTTTTTTTAGAACCCTCCTAGATCATTCTCATAGTATTAATGTGAAATTCCTTATTTGGTGCTAAGCAAAGGAGAGAGGCCTCATTTGACTCTCAAGCTGCCTTTGCACTGCCTGTGTCTAATTTTGAAGGCAGCATTTGTCGACTACATTGGAGCTGTCTCATTTCAGGAGAGCTATCAATATATTCCAAATTAAGATTTTTTTCTGCTTTTCTGAAATGAGATATCCTTGATGATGTATGTGGCTTGGCTGACAAATGTGAATGCTGGCAGGCACAGCCTTCTAAATAAGACACCGCTACTATAATGACAGACCGGAAGCCATTCATTTGCTATGGAGAGTAGTACGAGTGCTGCATGAAGTTACATATGCAGTTTTTGAGCTTTGAGCTTTAGTTGCGTTGAAATATTTGAACTTTTGCAGCTAGACCATATACGACCTGCCAGAACGGGTGTGATGTATATCAAAACTATGAGCACAAGGTGATAATTGCCATTATTTTTGCACTAAAAGGTTCTACTGATTTCTCAACCGCACGGTAGGCCTTACTTTGAATGTGAAAAAATTCAGTCAAAAGAAAAGAATGAGACAAAAATCTTCTACAGCTCTATTGCTCCTCCCCCCTGTCTGCTTTTGGCATGGAGGGATGGGACTTCTCAGTTTTCAGATGACAGCATCAGTTTGCACACTTCAGTCGGTCACAAAAGAATGAAGTTGCTGATCAGTCATCAAATAATAGGGTCAACATGATATCAAGTAGGGAATCAAACCATAATGATGGGTGGAGTCTAAACAATAAAAATATGGACAAAAATAAGAGAAATACATAAACACCTGTTTGCCATAAAAGTATGCATGACTGCACGGTTGATATGTCTGTAAAGGTATAAAATAACCAGATAGTAGGACAGACAGAAGTGTGACAATAGAGCCTTCTGAGAGTGGATTATGAGGATATCCATTGGGAAGCAAGGATTTGAGCGAGTTTGACAGGGCCAAGTTGTGATGGCTAGACAACTGGGTCAGAGCATCGCTAAAACTGCAGCTCTTTTGGGGTGTTCCTGGTCTGCAGTGGTCAGTATCTATCAAAAGTGGTCCAAAGAAGGAACAGTGGGGAACCGGCGACAGGGTCATGGGCAGCCATGGCTTATTGCCGCAATAGCTGCAAACCAGTCAGAGTGCCCATGCTGACCCCTGTCCACTGCCGAAAGCACCAACAGAGGTTATGTGAACATCAGAACTGGACCACGGAGCAATGGAAGACGGTGGCCTGGTCTGATTAATCATTTTCTTTTACATCACGTGGATGGCCAGGTGCGTGTGCATCCAGCCCAGGCTCATTGGAAATACGTGCCTACATTTTTGCAAACCCTGAAATATGTACCTCCAGGTATGTTTCCCTGCACTTTTCGGATGAAACGTCCACTAGAGGCGCTAAGTGGTATCAGTTTTTCTCAACCTAACCTAACCATTTGTGTATTATAAAAAAAAGGATATAACAGGCAGATACGACTGCAGGCACAATTTATTTAAAAAGTACAAATATTCCAAGTGTTTCGATTTTTGTGAAGAAAATCCCCAAAAGCGATCAGTGTTGAGTCCACCCGCCGAAGATCATATTTGAAAATTGCCGCCGTTACGTCAGCTTTGACAGCATTGGCTGTCGTATGTCTTGTGACCAATTGCGTCATTATGTCAACTTTGATTGTAAAATGCCATTGGCTCTTGTGTGTCTCATGACCGACCGCATCACGCGCAAGAGTTAAGAGTATTATTTGAATGAAATATAAACGAGTGGAGGGTGTTTACACGGAGCGGCGGATTTGATCATCATTTCAGCGATTAAAACATTAAGATCAACTCTGTTCTTCACATGAAGATATCGGATGACTTCAGAAGACTTGGAATGCAACATGAGTTAATACTTTTACACTGTTTTGGTCAGTTTTTGCAATAAATACCTGTGACTGTAATTTTATTTGTCTGTTATGTGTTTTATTGTTGAGAAGTGGTTAGGTTTAGGGTAGGAGTGGGGTTAGTTGCTCCAAAATATAAAAGTAGCCTTTAAATATTCATAAAATCATGTCTACTTTTATAAATGCAAAGAATTAAATGTATTTCAATAGGAATTAAATTTGTGCTTTCACCACGTTTTTCTTGAATTGTGCTTCCTATTGAAAAAGTGCAGGGAAACGTACCTGGAGGTACATATTTCAGGGTTTACAAAAATGTAGGCAGAGTCACGTATTTCCAATGAGCCTGGGTTGTGTGCATCACTTACCAGGGGAACACATGACACCAGGATGCACTGTGGGAAGAAGGCAAGCCAGTGGTGGCAGTGTGATGCTTTGGGCAATGTTCAGCTGGGAAACCCTGGGTCTCATGTGGATGTTACTTTGACACGTACCACCTACCAAAGCATTGTTGTAGACCATGTACACCCTTTCATGGAAACGGTATTCCCTTGTGGCTGTGGTTGTGTTTTTTCACACAAAAAAAATTTCAGCTGGATAATGAGCCTTCCACAAAGCAGAAATGGTTCAGGAATGTTTTGAGGAGCACAACAACGAGTTTGAGGTGTTTGCTTGGCCTTCAAATTCCCCAGATCTCAATCCAATCAAGCATCTGTGGGATGTGCTGAACAACCAAGTTTGATCCATGGAGAGCCAACCTCGCAACTTACAGGACTTAAAGGATCAGCTGCTAACATCTTGGTGCCAGATACCACATCACACCTTCATGGGCCTAGTGGAGTCCATGCCTCGACGGGTCAGGGCTGTTTTGGCAGCAAAATGGGGACCAACACAATATAGGAAGGTGGTCATAATGTTATGGCTAATCAGTGTATATATAATACAATAAATGTATACTGTACTAACATTGTTACAAGTTTGATTCAACATTCCAAAAAAAACTCATAAACTACTGTAAATGTAAAGCAAGATTTACCATAAACTGACATCTCAAACGTATGGTAGTGCTTTATATCTTAGTTAAAAACAAATTTTTACAAAAAACAGCCTGAAGTAATATTTTATATGTTCAATAATAAGAAAAAAACAAAAAACATTTTCATTGGCTCCTTCTAGGGGTGAGGGTTAAAGGGTTAAACATTATTATTTCTGTGTTTATGTATATGCTTCACAACCAATTTGACTGCCATTCAGTGGTGAAATGCAACAATCATGAATGTTGGAGATAGCGAAAAGGCGGTTTCACACACAACTTAAATGACAAGATCGCTACAACCACAGATTGTGAACTCAGATTTGGGGTTTGTCCCCACCACTAACCAGGGGTGCAAAACTCTGGAGGGCCACAGTCCTGCAGTTTAGTTTAACCCTGCTCCAACACACATACCTGTAGTGCAGTGATTGTCCATTATTAGGGAGATGAGAGGATCTGGGATTTGAACACTGGAGAAATTGTAACGACTCACGGATCACATGAGGCACCTCAGCCTATCACGTAAAGGCAGTGACATCAGTGCCCACCGTTCAAAGTTTTATGACAGTAAGTTATAGAGTTTCTTATGAATTAGCATGTTGGTCCTGTGAATAAATGTTTTATGTTTGGTGCTATAGTAAACATATAGTAGGTCTGCATTGTTTGTGGAATGTGCTTTTCTGACGGACATTTTCCTTTATATGACAGCGGATATAACTCACAATACTGTCATTTTTAGTCTTATTAATAAGTTCAAGACATAATAATGAACTATAAACTATCAACAATACCAACGTGGACTCAGGGAACGGATTACTTTGCTCCACTCCAAACGTCTTCATTTCAAAAATTATTTTGTTTATTAAATGCAAAGTTTTAATTTCAAAAGCATTTCTAAATTCAGTTCATATTTCTAACAAACGAAATTCCAAGCCAAAATAACGAAATGGTAAAAAAAAAAAACTACTTTGAGTTACCACCATGCAAATGCAAACATTTTGCTCTTTTAATTTTAATCAATGTTTGAATAACATGTCTTCTTCCATGAACGAAATGAATCTAGCCCTTTGGAAGATTCAGCGTGAAGGCCGGTAAGCGCCCTCTGGAGGAAGGACACCATATCGCATCTTTGCTGGACAGATTCAGATTGGCTTCTGTGCATTTGTGAATCAAGGCCACGGAACGACAGTCTCAAAAGATTACACAGGTACAAAAGCGCATATTCTAAGGTAGAACAACAATGCAAAAGACTCGTGATTTACTGTGCATTAAACTACAGGTACAGAATACAGATAAAGCATTTGTGGATTGTGAGCAAAAGGACAATAATGCATGATTGCTCTGTGTGTGTTTGGATCTCTCGTGTGCATTTGAGGATTGCTTTGTGTGTGTGGATCTCTCGGGTGCATTTGTAAATTGCTTTGTGTGTGTGGATCTCTCGCGTGCATTTGTAAATTGCTTTGTGTGTGTGGATCTCTCGTGTGCATTTGTGGATTGGTGCGTGCATGTGGATCTCTCCCGTGCGTTTGTGGATTGGAGCGCGTGCATGTGGATCTCTCCTTTGCATTTGTGGATTGGTCCGCGTGCATGTGGATTTTCCCCGTGCATTTGTGGATTGGTGCGTGCGCATGTGGATCTCTCCTGTGCATTTGTGGAAGGTTTTGATACTGTTTTCACTCCATACGGAACATGTTAAGCCCTGCCTACACTTAAAGGGATAGTTCACCCTTAAATGAAAATAAAGCCACATTTTACTCACCCTGCTGTTGTTGGAGATACCTTCTATCTTTTTCGGACCTCAAAAGCAGAAATTTTAAAAAGTCCTGCACACGCTCCTTCCTATAATGGCAGTGAATAGCAACCAGGCTAAAACATTACAAAAATTATACAAAAGTATCACGCAATGATACAGTGAGACGCGCGCCATATATGAAAGAAACCGTATTATTCAGCCAAAAAAACTGATCTTGGCCATTACATTACTGTGCGCGTTCCTGTGAATGTGCACACGCAATGTTGTCATGACAGCCGGTACACAACATTCACTTCAGGAGGTTTTATTATTAGTATTATTGTATTATTTATAATCTTATACCTTATAGAAAAGATGAGAGTCGTGTTTGTTTCTATTGAGCCTGATTTCTCAAAATGGGGCGTGTGTGCTAATCCTGGGTGCCATGACAACAGTGCGAGTTATAGTAAGCATGAACACCGCCGCCGCCTGCTGTCGGCTCGCGCTCATCATCACAGGAACGCGTGCAGAGTATTGGCCTAGCTAAGTATTTTGACTGAATAATACGTTTTTTCTCGCAAAACCTTATAGTATGCCTCCCGAACACTTTCCATATATGGCGTGTGTCTCACTGTATCATTGGGTGATACTTTTGTATAATTTTTGTAATGTTTTAACCTGGTCGCTATTTACTGCCATTATAGGAAGGAGCACATGCAGGACTGTTTTTACAATATCTGCTTTTGAGGTCCGAAAAAGATAGACGGACATAGGGCACTGGAACAACAGCAGGGTGAGTAAAAGATGTCTTTATTTTCATTTCAGGGGGAACTATCTCTTTAAACTTACCCATACCACACACCTATCCCTAACTTTACCCGTATCCGACCTCAATATCAGCAAAAGTGTTTTGCAATACAATATGAACAAAATAAGTACATTGTACTTAGTTTTTGATGTAAGTACATTGTAGTTAAGGCAACCTAATATAAAGTTAGACCAATATTACTATTAAATACTATGCTAATACAGAACATTCTACAAATCGTTCCCAACAAAAGTATTGTTTAGTGTAAAACATGTTAAAGATTGTTGGACAGGCAGTTGATTCAATAAATGTTGAGCCATTTCCACACAAAAATTATTTATTCAGTGTAGTGAACCCTCTTTTCCATTGATATCCATTAAAAAAACAGCCTCTGCTCTCCTTACCTGCATACTGACAAAGCCACAGCATTAGCATTAGCCGTTACTCTTTTTTGGCTAAAGGTCGCAGGCTTGCCTTTTAGTGGCTTTGCCTGTAGTTTTCAAAAAAAGCCTGAAGGACTTTATTAGCTAGATCGGGTGTGTTTAATTAGCGTTCGTGCTAAACTCTGCAGGGCTGTGGCCCTCAAGGAGCTGAGTTATGCACCTCTGATATACACATGTATATATAATATGAATATATTTTTGAATACATACATATTTACTTTTACTGACATCTGTAACCCATTCATATTTCATATTAATATAAACCAGACACCTGGAACCGGACCAATGCACCAATGCACCCAATTACTTTTCTACAAAATCATGTTATTACAATTTATTATATTGTTGTCTTTATCAATATTTATATTATTACAATTAGTAATGTTAATATTATTAATACTTTATCATCCCTATTATCATTACAGCTGGTAATGACAATGGTAGAAGCAGTAGTATTATCGTCATTGTTATTATTATATTTGACATAATAATGGAAATCTTATATACCATTATGTATAGCTTTATTACATGTTTTGGGACCACTGTTATTATATTATCATAGAATATGACCTTTTGATATAAAAAATAGATAATGTTTATGAATATGTACACCGCAAATTTTTGAGGCAAAATCAGAACAGGTCAAGTTAATGTTTTCCAAACCGGACACATGAGAATGTAAAAGAAATATGAAAAATGACTTTAAAGGTAGAATAACTGTAGGTTTCAGATGGGATGGAGCAAGTATCTCAGAAACCAGTGATCTCCTGGGATTTACACAACACAATAGTGTGAGAAAAACATCCAGTGAGCGGCGGTTATGTGGGTGAAAACACCTTGTTAATGAGAGGTCAGAGAAGAATGGCCAGACCTGTTCAAACTGACGGTTTATGACAATAACACCTTGTTTACACCTAGAAGATCCATTTCAGGTGATTTGATCCCAAGTGGACTGGTGTAAACAAGGTCAACAAATGGTCACTTAAATCACATTGATGTACATTTGACCACCTGGTGGAAAGGCTAATCCATGCTGATGTGTCCTGATCAACAATGATTTATAGCATATGTCAATAAATCAGCTAAAACAGTTATTGAAAAATGGATACTGTGTATACACATGCACAACACTGAAGAAAAGTGCCTGTTGTGATGAATTTCATTTCTGCTGGATCATACATATGGATGGGTATGAAGTTGGTGTAATTAACAAATCCATAGGCCCATCCAACCTTCTATCGCAGGCTTGCCTTTTAGTGGCTTTGCCTGTAGTTTTCAAAAAAAGCCTGAAGGACTTTATTAGCTAGATCGGGTGTGTTTAATTAGCGTTCGTGCTAAACTCTGCAGGGCTGTGGCCCTCAAGGAGCTGAGTTATGCACCTCTGATATACACATGTATATATAATATGAATATATTTTTGAATACATACATATTTACTTTTACTGACATCTGTAACCCATTCATATTTCATATTAATATAAACCAGACACCTGGAACCGGACCAATGCACCAATGCACCCAATTACTTTTCTACAAAATCATGTTATTACAATTTATTATATTGTTGTCTTTATCAATATTTATATTATTACAATTAGTAATGTTAATATTATTAATACTTTATCATCCCTATTATCATTACAGCTGGTAATGACAATGGTAGAAGCAGTAGTATTATCGTCATTGTTATTATTATATTTGACATAATAATGGAAATCTTATATACCATTATGTATAGCTTTATTACATGTTTTGGGACCACTGTTATTATATTATCATAGAATATGACCTTTTGATATAAAAAATAGATAATGTTTATGAATATGTACACATAAATTTTTGAGGCAAAATCAGAACAGGTCAAGTTAATGTTTTCCAAACCGGACACATGAGAATGTAAAAGAAATATGAAAAATGACTTTAAAGGTAGAATAACTGTAGGTTTCAGATGGGATGGAGCAAGTATCTCAGAAACCAGTGATCTCCTGGGATTTACACAACACAATAGTGTGAGAAAAACATCCAGTGAGCGGCGGTTATGTGGGTGAAAACACCTTGTTAATGAGAGGTCAGAGAAGAATGGCCAGACCTGTTCAAACTGACGGTTTATGACAATAACACCTTGTTTACACCTAGAAGATCCATTTCAGGTGATTTGATCCCAAGTGGACTGGTGTAAACAAGGTCAACAAATGGTCACTTAAATCACATTGATGTACATTTGACCACCTGGTGGAAAGGCTAATCCATGCTGATGTGTCCTGATCAACAATGATTTATAGCATATGTCAATAAATCAGCTAAAACAGTTATTGAAAAATGGATACTGTGTATACACATGCACAACACTGAAGAAAAGTGCCTGTTGTGATGAATTTCATTTCTGCTGGATCATACATATGGATGGGTATGAAGTTGGTGTAATTAACAAATCCATAGGCCCATCCAACCTTCTATTATCAGTTCAGGCTGGTGGATAATGCACAATGTGAAAAACCATCACATCCCAAGCTAGTTCCAAGAAGATGAAAATGTGTTCATTATACTTCAGCAGCCTCCACAGTCACCAGATATCAATCCAGTAAAGAGCATTTTTTAGATGCTAGTGGACAGGCAGATTTGCAGGTCCACTAGCATTATCATGTTAGTGGACCTGGCCTTTATATTTCAAGCAAATTCAGGCTGTTCAGAGAGCAAACAGTTTAATATTAGATAGGTGAACCTACAGTGGCCATTCAGAATATTTATTCTAACATAAACTTTTTTTCTTTTTGACGTCTTGTGCCTAATTTATTAGCATCTGTTTGATAATGCTGAAAATCTACCCTACCGTTCAAAATAAAGTTATTAAATGGATCAAAAGTGACTTTTACATTGTTATAAAAGACTTCTGTTTTGAATAAATGCTTGCTGTTCATTAAAGAATCCATAAAAAAGGATCACCGTTTCCACAGAAATATTAATGAGCACAACTACATTGATAATAATAAGAAAAGATTTGTGAGCACCAAATCAGCATATTAGAATGGTTTCTTATGGAGCATGTGACTGTCACAGTTAGCTGTAGTAAAATATTGAGCAAAAACAATATCTGTGATGCAGAATGATGATGAACAATATTTGGTAACACTTTAGAATAATGGTCTATCATGAAATTATGTTTCGCTAACAAAGTTCGGGAGGAACAGGTTCAAATGATCTATCCAATCATCATGTCATTCCAACCAGCTGTCAGCATTCAGTAATCAACATGTCACCAATGTTCCTCGACAGATTTTCAGCATCCCTCCACCACCCCGTCTTCCTCACACTCACTCGCTTACTTTCCTAACCAGAGATCAACATGTCTGAGATGTGAGCAGCTGTCTTTA
The DNA here is from genome assembly GCA_023029165.1 of Gobiocypris rarus. Lineage (NCBI taxonomy): Eukaryota > Metazoa > Chordata > Actinopteri > Cypriniformes > Gobionidae > Gobiocypris > Gobiocypris rarus. Next base: position 18,181,448 of record CM040920.1, read on the forward strand.
CTCTCAACATTATAAAATGCATCAATTATTACTTGTTAAAAAGTGCTACCTAGTCAATCTTCAAGAACTACTAGTGTTCTGGACCATTACTTCAAAGTGAAAAAGTTATTTTCACTTTAAAATAATGGTCAAGATCACTAGAGTAATTAGTGATGCATTTTATGACTATTTTCAGAGTAAAACAGATGATCGATTATGTCTCAGACGCACGATAATGTTGTGATTAGTAATTCATTGGTAATTCTTTATAATTTGTCTTTGTTAGTTGATAGTTATTAATGCTAATCTCATTCAGTAATTATTGAATGCTAATCTCATTCAGTAATTGTTGTATTTAATGTGGCTTAAGAAAGTAGTATTAAAAGACCGAACTAATAAAGCAGGCTACAGAAAAACAGAGTCCAGAATATGTTTAATACATGTTGAGTGTTCTCCTCCCATAAGACCAAGAAAATGCTTATAATGAGGGTTAATGGGACCGACAGTTTTATAAAATACAACAAAAAAAAAACGTCATAGCATACATTATTAATAAAACACAGGCTGGTTTAGTGATTTGCGAAAAATCTGTGTTCCCAATTAAATAATTAGATAATAGTCATAAACACAGAGGGAGAACTTTTCCAACAAGCTCTCTCCCCTGAACGCAAATTTTCTGCACATTGCTTTTATTAGTCATTTTGTTAACTGAGTTTGGTCTTTTAAATCACTTTCTTAGTACATTAAGCCAGTTAAGCGTTTAACTTAACCAAATGCATTTCCATCTCCCATTATTCACATTCAAAAACCAAAACGAGTGGAAAAAAGGGTTTTGCGAATTTAGGGATTATTTAGCCAAATTTGGCATTTCCATCACTCATTTCTGATGCGATTCTTCAAAATGCGACTAAAAACAGGGTGATGGAAACATAGCTAGTGACACTGAAGTAATGGCTCATAAAAATTCAGATTTTGCCACAAGTGAAAATAGCATATTTTCTTTGCAATGTGTAAATAGTTGTTAGATGCTATTTATGCTTATAAATAGTGGCAGATACTATGCACCTCAGTGTTGTTGTACACTCTAAAAAATGCTGGGTTGTTTTAGCCCAATGTTGGGTCAAATGGACTAACCCAGCAGCTGGGTTGTTTTAACCCTGCGGTTGGGTTAATTGTTTGCTTAAGACAACCCAATCGCTGGGTTAAAACAACCCAGCTGCTGTTGGTTTTTACCCAGCGTTTTTTTAGAGTGTACATTACACTGTATGCAATAACATAAAGTGTAAATTATTATATTTATTAAAATGATTAATTGGATGCTGCCTTGTTAGGGCAATAAAGCATTACTACACTATTACTACTGATGATAATGTAGTGTCTTCTGTGATTTTGTCTGGCCCAACCATACATCAGTGGGTAGAATTGGTGTAAATAGCTTCTGCCAACAAGTCCAGCAGGGAATGGGGAGGGGGATTTAATATTTCACAACATTACTGTTTTACTGTATTTTTTATTAAATAAATGTAGCTTTTGAACAGTAGTATAGTAGTATAGTATAAGTATATAAAGCTCATATCTTTTAAGAAAACTTTTAACAGAGAAAAATATGAATAAGAAAAACAATAATTCGCTATAAGGCAGATTTTATTTGCCTTGCCTTTGAAATATTGTGTCTATGGAAACAAAATGCTTTGAAATGTTTAGTTTATTTGTGCAGTGATCAAGAAAGTTCTTACTCTTCTATAAAGGCATACTTTTTATTATCTTGTCTCTATAATCTATGTGCATTACATATGTGCACTTAATATTTAATGGTAAAGTAAAAAAATGTTTCCCTCTTTTCATCTCCAAGGTTTTCAAATAAAAACCTCTCTGAAAATTAAACACACACACACAAACATAAGCAATGTGATTTTTGAAGAATGCACATAAAATGTATCCTTTAAAAATAAATAATTGAAACCTAAAACTTTGCTGGTGATAAAAAAAAAAAAACAAGAATGTACCATGCAGTGCCAGTTTTTTATGTTTCACCTTGAGGGTTCGAGATTCTTCCTCTGATGTCAAGAAGAAACAAATTCTGACTGTTTTTAGGTGGGGATTTTTAGAGTGGAAGACCAGCAGGCATCATGAGGTAATCAAGGAGTATATAATCAGTGGTGTAACCATGGCAACATGTCAAAAAAGCATTAGGAAGAGTAACATTTTGGTAATAGCAACAGGAGGAAAATTGTCTTATGCAGCTAAATATGGATGGGGAGAAACAAATAGGTGAGTGTTTGTGTACTATGAAAGTGAGTCAATAGATCTCATGTGTATCATGCTGGAATATAAATCAGAAGTTCCTTTGAAGTTTCAGTGTGAGCACCTACAGTACCTCCAGGATGGGAGATACCTACTTTTTTCTTTTTCTTTTTTAAGCTCCATATTTTCTGCTAGTTGGGTAACCATCATAAGTTACTCAAGCAGATATAAGTGATCAAAACCTATGGCCCTCACAGCTGGTATAAACACAGCCCGATCACAAGTGTCAGATGAGACAGATCGCTTGTTATTGTGTGTCTCAGATGCATCCTGTGACCACTTGTGAATTTAAGTCAACCAATTGTTGCTTCCAAACATACAGTGGTGGCCAAAATTATTACAACACTTGGCGCCTGGGAGTTGTCTTATTGGGTCTGGATTTATTTTCCTAGAGGACAATGACCCGAAACATTCAACTAACTATTGCCGGAATATCTGCTACGGAAGGAATCTGCTGGAACATTGAAAATGATGGACTGGCCCGCTCAAAGTCCAGACCTCAACCCCATCGAGCACATTTGGGGCGAGTTGGAAAATAAACTGGATAGATCTATTGTACGGAAAGGCTTTGGCTTCAGTTGCAGAAGGCATGGGATAACATTAGTGTCGAAGTTCTCAGAGGAAATATATTGACACTATGCCAGAGAGATGTGCTGCTGTAATTGCTGCAAAAGGTGGACATACCAAATATTGATGTTAAAAGTGGAGAAAGACAGTATGACTCACTTGATCTGATATTTGATGGTCAGAGCCATCTGCATGTTTCATGAACATTATGAAATTATGTTTTGGAGGCAAAACAAGGTGTTCAAATAATTTTGGCCACCACTGTATGTAAACACCACTTTTTTGTTTTAATCTCATTTCAAATGTGATGTTTTAAGAAAACATATCATTGTTATTTTAGACGAGCTTCTGTAACACTGTATTTGCATTTTTGAACGTGCTCATTTGCTCAGGTGCAGGTTCTATATAACTAACACTGTTGTCTTATTTGTCAAGCATGTCAACTTCGTTATAGTTGTAGTCTATATTTAGCAACTTACACTTTTAGCAACTACAGCAGCTCTAAAAATTCACACGTGGAGCATGAATGTGTTTCATTTATTTTATAGAACAAACCATGACCGTCTCTTAAAGTAGACTCTTCAAGTCAACTTAACACTTACCAAAATCTTTTTGTACTTCTTGTAATTAACTTGATCTTTACTTGTATTCATAATTCCAAGCAATATAATAATCCTTTTTAATTTGAGTGAATCAATACAATTTCATCTTGAAAAATAAAATAAAACATAGAATGGGCAGTTTTATTGTTTTTTATAAAATATTGCAGTATTTATTATAAATAGTTTATCCGTTCATTTTTTTTTTTTTGTTAATGTGCCCTCGTAATCTTTAAAGGCACAATATGTAAGATTTTTGGATTAAAATATCCAAAAACCACTAGTACGGTGTTATATATTTTGTTGACTTGTGTACTATTCCAAATGTTTCCAAGAATGTTTAAATCCAGAGAAATAATCAATTTTAACCAATACATGGACCATGTCACCTATCAATGACATCATACCCGCGTTACCCCCGATTTCCGAATGTATTTTGTAGAGACCCTGGAAACACCAAAGACGCTTTAATATAGTATGTGTTTTATTAGACAGGTGAGCAACTGTTTGGATACATTCATCGACAGAAACCTGATCATTGTTATATAGCTCAACACAGTTAGTCTTATTGTTTGAATAATGATTTCTTGATCAATCTTGTTTTTCTTTCAACACTCTCAAATAATGCATCTAATATGACAAAACAGCGCTGCGTTACCCTACATAAATGACCTGAATAAGTGGAAGTGGTCGTCTGTGGCATAATACAAGTTCCACTACTCTCAAGCAGTGTGTCGTGCTTGTCTCTCATTAGCATCGCTCCAGCGGCCTCGTTCTGCTCTGATGCCCCACCCTGCTTCATACTAGCATTAATAAATCTTTAATACATTAGCTCAACCATGAATATTATTTCTGCTCGAGTCCTTTAGGATTCTTTTCTGAAGAATTTGTGAGGCTGCAAAGCGAAGACAACAACTTCAAGGTGTCATCAAGCTACATCTTCGTTTTGAATAAGCGACCTCTAGCGGCAAAAATTACATATTGTGCCTTTAATCAAAATGACCGCATTGAATTTTCATTGGATTATTTTCTCTGATTAATGCTGCCTTCAGGTGCTAGTGGAAATTAGATAATTCCCACTTCCGAAGTCGTCATTATGAAATGTGAAACCACTCATGCAGTTTTTACCTAGGAAACTTATATTTACAATCATTCAGAAAGGAAGTGTAGGTAGTATAAGTATTTAGGCGCTAGGGCGGGACAACCTGTCACTAAGTCCCATGGCCTGCCCTTTTTTCCGTCAATAGGGAAGAACATACCATCCCAACTTTCGTTTCATACTGACTTCAAGGGCGAAAATAGTAACGCAGCCGCGAGGGCAAGTACTCTCGTTGGTTTGTGTTCTTTTCTACACTAAAGTAGGCCTACATTTGTGGTTACCAGAGGTGTCAAGTAACGAAGTACAAATACTTCGTTACCTTACTTAAGTAGAAATTTTGGGTATCTATACTTTATTGGAGTAATTATTTTTCAGCCTACTTTTTACTTCTACTCCTTACATTTTTGCGCAATTATCTGTACTTTCTACTCCTTACTTTTTTTTAAATAGCCTCGTTACTCCTTTTTTTTAGCTTGTTTGTTAAAAAAAATTATGCAGATAAATCGCGTCATCCGGATAGTGTGAATTTGACTGTGGTTGGATGAGAAGAAGTGTAAACATATACCATTCCAACACCCTATTGGTTACTACGATCCATCGCCCGCAAATGGTTCAGAGCACAAATCACTCACGGTGTTGCCAGATTGGCGGGTTCGGATGAGCACGCATGTTCAGCCAATCAGCGATCAGCAGGCAGACGCGCTCATTCAGATCATGACAGCCAGGTTTTTAGCGCGATAACTCCGTGATAGCTGACTGTAAATTCAAGAGATCGCTATGCTAAAGTGGCATATATATATAAGTAGGCTACAGTAAGCTGTATCTACAGTAAAGAGTGGGAGAGTGAACCAACTCTCAAACGAGGATTACACCTGTGACTCAAGACTCTGTATAAATATAATCATGACTCCTGTCCATCATCATATACACACTCAGGACATCTGCAACCCCAACAGCTGCTGAAAGAGGTTAGAATCAACAATTCATCAGCTTTGACTGGGCTAAGTGTTCTACTTCACGAATGTACTGTCATTTTGTCAGAGCAAAGCTAAACGCATTGTTGTTATTTTTTATTTGCGGATTATTGTACGCACATTTTGGAAGTGGTGTGTTAATAACGTGTGAAATGCCTGTCAATTACGGTGCTTTTTCCGATCTTTTATATTAGGCACGCTTTTGCACTTAAAGTGGCTAATTCAATGATATTACATTATTTTCCCAGTTAAAGTTTTTTTTTTTTTTTTTGAGCGGGCTGATTTTGGTGAGCTTTGAGCCCTGCACGGGCTTCAGTTCTAGGCCCTAGCCCGGTCCGAGTCCGACTGGAGCCTGTGTTTAGTTTGTTTTTGAATCCTCCTTATGACACACTGCTGCAGTCATTGAAACAGTTCAGCTTTGTTTTTAATGTCAAAGTAGTTATATTTCGTTCGCTTTCTTTATTAAGTTCATTTAGAAAAATGTTTGGATATTTTTAGTTTTTAAATTAAAGTTTTTATTTTTTAAAGTGACAACCAAGCAGTTAGCGGTCGACAGTGAGTTACACAATCTAAACAAATAAAATAAAAATAAAACATGCTGGTTGTCTTACCTTACACCTCCGGAAATGAATAGCTATAAATCGATGCGAGTTCACCAAAAGATATGAGCTGCATTTTATTCATAATCATCTCATTTCAAGATCAAAGACCGCAATATGACAAAAAGCGAGCTAAGCACTAGTAAGATCATTTAGTCTCATTCATTTTATTGAAGATGATTATGAGTGTGTCTCAATCTGCTCCCTAGTTCAGTAGTCAGGGCACTGATCTGGGATCAGCCTATTGACTTATGTCCTGATCAGTGCCCTGACTACTGAACTAGGAGCTGATTGAGACACACGCCATGTGTTTTTGAGCATCTAAGACTTATTTTTAGTTTCACTATGGCCGCTTTGAGTGTTGAGTGTAGGCTACTCATTTGCGGCGACGCATGTTGCAGTAACGCCGTCGGATCTGGCTACAAAAAGCCTATAACACGCTCTCACTCGTTTATCTATTAACAATTTGCCAGGAGTGAAATTTACATATGTGGTTTAAACAACCAGATGCATTTATACTTGTCCAGTTTTGTCTGAAATGTTTTGTAGACCACCTTCTGAATAGGTTTGTTTGAGTGAACTCTCCTGATACTGCTGCTGGCGCTGCCCGGACTCTGAACACTGTGTGAGTCAGTTTTGACAATCGCCTATATCGCCTAATAATCGTCTAATAGCCTATCATGGTCTCATGCTGTTTCCACCAGCGCAGCACATCTCTCACTGTTTCTTTTAATTACTAAAATAAATATAAAATGAAGGAGAAGCCTAAAAGGGCCCGGCCAGGCCCGCGTTTGAGGTATGACATGAAAATTGGCCCAAGCCCGCCATAGGGCGTTAAAAAGTCGGGTCCGTCGGGCTCGCCAGAAATGTAGGACTCTAAATCGTCGACCCAATCTGGCAACACTGATTACACATGTAGCCTACATTTACATTCCAAAAAAGGTAATTGATAACATGCCCCGAAGTTTAATGTTTTGCACCATTACAATACATATAGGTAACTAGTCATCATATCTTCCGCTTGATGAAACACATGTTAATGCTCAGCAGTACACATATATGGTATATTTGCATTGTACTAAAATGCATTCATTTTCAATGGGTATATATGCGGCCTGAACAGGTAGCCTAGTGCATCCCAAATTTTTCAACATTAATATTTTATTACAACATTATAGTAATTATGGCCTTTAGAAAAATGCTTTTGAGGAGGTGGGGTAGTGCACTATAGGCCCCTGTCTGTAATGCACTGTAGGCCCCTGCGGCCTAAGCTTTTGTCCTTAATGGCATTTGTTCTCCTTACATTACTTTTACTTTTATACTTTAAGTAGTTTTAAAACCAGTACTTTTATACTTTTACTTAAGTAAAAAGCTTGAGTTGATACTTCAACTTCTTTAGAAGTATTTTTAAACCCTAGTATCTATACTTCTACTTGAGTAATGAATGCGAGTACTTTTGACACCTCTGGTGGTTACAAGTGAAAAAACAACACTATAAAATAAGTGTTCTCCTCATAAGAGGGGATAACAGGGAAATTGAGAAACGTAGTTCTCAAAGTTTACGAAACTTTCATATCAGTGAGCAACCTCAATACCAGTGCACATGCGGAAGGATTTCACAGTTGGACGTCATACCCCACTCATACCCCCTCAATTTACTGCAACGGGTGATTGAAAGGTAAGTAGATGGGCATTTATTCATCTACACTGGCTGTATTTGGTCGCATCTTGTTACTGACTGTAACCATATGCAACATGGCATCATGACTTTGCGTAAACATACACGCCACTTTCTAAAGCCAAAATGGCATGTTATCTGAATGCATTTTGAGCTATCCGCGTGTATGTCAACGGCGTGTTTTCCGCGTGTATGTGGACGCCGAAACGAACCATCATCTCCGCGTGTATGTCTACGCCGTGTGATTCGCGTGTATGTGTACGCCGTGTGATTCCGCGTGTATGTGTACGCCGAAATGAACCATTATGTGTGTGTGTCCACAAATGTATTTATAAACATACTAAATTATGAGGTTTTTTTTTATGTAAAAATGCAAAATGTTTCTTGTGATGGGTAGGTTTAGGGGCAGTGTGTGTGTGTGTGTGTGTGTGTGTGTGTGTGTGTGTGTGTGTGTGTGTGTGTGGGCATGTTTTTGTGAAATATCAGGACACAAAATGCTTATAAATCACACAGGATGAGTTTTTTTTTCACAGAAAGTAAACTGCGTAGTCTCCTGTGATGGGTAGGTTTAGGGGCAGGGGCAGTGTAGGGGGATAGAAAATACGGTTTGTACAGTATAAAATGCATTACGCCTATGGAATGTCCCCACATTTCACAAAAACAAACGTGTGTGTGTGTGTGTGTGATGGGTAGGTTTAGAGGTAGGGGCAGTGTAGGGTGATAGAATGAAACGGCGTTGATGATGTCTTAATAGCACGCCAAAATGCATACGAATTGGCGTGTCATACATACGCCATTTCATGAGATCAGTCTGCCATATGTGGTTAATCACAGAATGTTTTGAACACACCTACACCTAGAGCTGTTTTGTTATAGCTGGATAGCTCACAGCATATGTTAGGTGTAAAAATATATATTTAAAAATAGCTTAGAAAGAAAGACAATTATAGGATGAATGACATGTGCTATTCTGAGAACGTGTGAATGGGGTGTTATGTGTTTCCCTCTTTTGAACTTGCGTCTTAACAAACAACCTGCCCTCCATCATGAAGAATCACTCACACTCCTTCAAATTGAATGACACTCGCGGGCATAACAAGAAAACGCATCTATCATCCAATCTAAAGTGCTAGGAAATATTTGTAGATTGGAAGAAAGGTGTATTTGGAGATTACTTTTTTTTTTTTTAATGAGGAACAGTTGGTGAGGATATAAAAGTGGTTAAGTGTGTATCCATAGACAGGATAATGTGAATCACATTAACAGATTGATTACGGCACATACTCAATCACATGCCTTTAAAGCTGTAAGATAAAAGAATTAGTCATTATGAGAAGACATTGATGACAAATCATCACCAGGTGAATCAGATAAAACCTGACAAAATTTTCGAGGTCTCATTTAATCCAAAACAAAATCTTTGTTTGGCTTAAAGAAAATGTATATACTGTTATGACTTTGTTTTTGCATTGTGGCAATATTTTCAGGGCAATTAAGTACATTTTACACCATAATTCTTATTACTGTGTCAGGTATTGTCTTAAATTAATATCACAATGCAATTGTCTTTTTGATTTTTGTGGTAAAATGTGATCTGGACAGATGTTCATGAGATTCACCTCATTACTCTGTCAGCAGTACTAAGTTAGGATGGAATAATCCTTAATGATTAAATATTTCTTACTTTTGTTGATTTGAAAGGTTATTTCAAAGTTAGGTGCTATTTTAGTATTATTTATATGAAATTATATGATTCAAATTTTGAATTAGCTCTTATTTTTAGCTCTTCATTTTAATGTTAGATAAGTTTTATTAATTTTATTATCTGTTCTCGTCTTTTTATGTATTTTATTTTGAATCTTCTATTCTATTTCAGTTCTAATTCATTTCTATTTTTAGTACTTCAATAAACTTATTTCAGTTAGTTGCCAAGGCAACATTTCTTGAATGTTACTTTAGCTTTATTTAAAGGAACACTCCACCGTTTTTAGAAATAGGGCTTATTCAACTTCTTTCCTACATTTAGATATTTGGGCAAATGCATTTTTGTCTCAGTGCATGCATTGTTTTAGTTTGGCAGGGTTGCCGCTAGCTTAGCTTAGCATAATGAATGAAATCCTATGTTACCAGCTAGCATGTCCCAAATAAAAGTGATACATAAAAAAAACAACAACACCTAATTACTTCTTGTGTCCTGCGTATTCACAACGAATACAAATAGCGATGCAGATTAAGACTAGGCGATTTCCTAAGCAGATAATAAGTTGGGGCTATATTATGGGGAAGCACAGGCGAAGCACTGCTACTTGGGTGCAGCGATATCACATGCACAACATACGCCCGTATGTTGACGGACGTTTGGGGATATCATGTGTTGCGTGATATCTCTGTGCCCAAGTAGCAGTGCTTTTCCTGTGCTTCCTCCATAATATAGTCCCAAGTTAATATCTGCCTAGGAAATTGCCTAGTCTCAATCTGCATCACTATTTATACTCATTGTGAATACGCAGGCCACAAGAAGTAATTAGGTGGGTTTTTTATTTTTGGAATAACTTTTACTCAGGACATGCTAGCTGGCAACATAGGATTCCATTCATTATGCTAAGCTAAGCTAGCGGTGACCCTGCCAAACTAAAACAATCCATGCACTGACACAAAAAATGCATTTGTCCACATATCTAAATGTAGGAAAGATGTTGAATAAGCCCTATTTCTAAAAACTATGGAGTTTTCCTTTAAATTTAATGAAAACTATTTTTGTTTTAGTTAACAATACCAACACTGTTGCACAGTACCATGTAGCCGCACTTGACCTTTAAGGTTTGCAGTATATGGCATCATACGCTGCAGATGATGTTGTGCGATTACATAGCTATGTATTTCCACATTTCAAAAAACCAATAACTTTTGTCACGTCAACGCTTCTGCCAGTTTATAATACTGCCTTTGACGGTATTTCCATGTTGGTGAGATTTATAAAGGTGTGAAGCATTGATAAGAACTCTCCTGGGCATGTGTGATTGACTTCTTGGCAATGAATTTGATCTTACTGGAGAGACTATGTAAGAGTTTATGGGCTATTTCAGTTCATTTTAAGGCTGATCCACCATGTACCATAGGTGCGGTCTGGGAATTAATCCAACATTATAACACCAAGCCGAAGCGGTGATGCAACCAGAAAGCAACGTTTTCATGCAAAACTTCCTAACCTAGAAACATCCTTCTCTCTGAAGTATTCAAAATATTGTTGTTGGTGTTATACACAATAACTGCGTATGATGCAGAGATGTTACTTCTTTCTTTGCATGAACTTTCCTGTTTCACTGAATTGGAATTCTGTGCTAATTATATCAATTTCACCAGATAAACTTGCTTGCCCATTGATTTTCCCTGAAATCAAATATTTCCTGACCTCTTGCTTTGAATGAATGAAGTTGGCATGGTTTGCTTAATGGATTTTAAAATGGGGCACCGTCATGAACTGAAAGTTACGTTTTGTTAGACAGACAGTGGAGAGCTCAGGAGGAAAGAGAGCAGCGGAGCAGTCTGGACTCTGAGATCAAAGCTGCATTTCTCTGGCTTCTCTCCAGCTCCGCTCCCCTCTTTGTGTCTCGGCCTGGATAAGCAGACAGATCTGCCGGCACTGCAAACTACTGTTCTGCGTTCTCAAGCAAGATGTTGGCATGAAAGAACACCACATTTAATCAGGTTCTCTTATAATGACATCGTGTTTTGGCAGAAGACCAAAACCCAGAGATGAAACCAAAAGTATAATTAGGGCTTATTAGAGTGGAAAAAAGGTCATCAACACTGATTAGGGTAATATGGCTTTGAACAGATTTTGGTGTGTGCGAAAAGCAAATGATAATATTCTTCAACATCTACCGGTTCTGTTTCAGGGTTATTTTTCTTACAAAATCTGGAAACCTAAGTGGCTAAAATGGACGTTAAATAAGAGGTCAGTGACAGATGACTTGTCCTGTTCTCATCCATATCTCATCAAATACTGAAGAATGGACAGAGACACTTTGAATTTGTTATAATGGTGATCCCTACAACCCTTCTGCGTTCAATTACAAACATGCTTCAGTCCACCAATACAAAAGGGAAATGAAATGAGCGTGGCCCACAGGCTGTGTATGCCATAAATTCAGTGTAATCAGATTTATCATTGTCATTATTAAATTAATTTCAAATAAAATTGCCTTTTAATTTTGCAGGTGGAAATGTGTCCATGTCCATTACATGTTAAATTGCTCAAACTTAGCAAAAAACAGATGTTTCTTAATCTGCAGTCACTTGGCTTACAGTATTGGCAAACCTGCATAGGCTGATGAGTAATATTCTGTAGTTTTTACCTTTGCGTTTCTGCAAAGTTTTGTGTACAGACGTCAACGTATCAAAACGTATCTGTGAAAAAAAATTATGCATGCCAGACCAGTTGTTGGAGAAGTCAGAATTAAAATTAGTTGATGTTAGAATTTGGCATGTGTAAATAATGCGTCTCTGGAAAATCTACGCTTTGCTAGAGAGGAGTTATCTCTTTCCCCGCCAGCATTATTTCAAAAAGGTTGCCAGCCACTGCTAGCCTGGTCCTACCAGACTCATTTGTACAGAGAGTCTGGCCACTCTCCATTGACAAGCGTTAACTTCCTTGAAGGCGGGTCCTCTGTTGAAGTTTTAAACTATTGGATCTGCCCAGAGCCACTCTGGATCTGCCATAACCATTCATTAATGTTTGGTCATGACGTATGTTATCTCCAACTAGCACACAAAATCAACATCATCGTTATCAGCCACTCCCTCTGTTCGCCGATTGGACCAGTTAAAATTTGACCGGAGAACACCAGAGAATGCAATCCCAGACAGTTGAAATGAAATGAAAATTGAGTGGATGTACGTAGAATATTTTCCCCAAAAATATTTTGTTGTAGCAATATCTGAACATGCATTCTACCAAAAGAGACCCTCTGCTTTTAAACAACAACAAAACATTTTATTCTAGCTCAACGCATTGTAAGGGTGGATTGCGTACAGTGGTTCAGGCTGCAGAGTTGCCGAATGACTAAAGAAATGTTATCAGCAAGATTGTAGAAAACTACATTTCTTGTCAATTACCACCAACTGCAACTTATACCAACGACGGAAATAAGCGCAGTTACAATAGCAAAATATATGCGAGAGCGTTGCTATAATGTGACAATATTGTATTGCAATAGGTAGCCCTGCATTGTCAAAACTCATTAAAAACTAGTTAGCACATAATTTGTAATACAAAGGATTTAATGACAAAATATGGTTATGGTTAGACTTAAATTAGTTACAAAATAGATGTATGAGATGATAAAAACTTTTACCATTAATCATACCTTGCATGAGAGAGAGAGAGAGAGAGAGAGAGAGAGAGAGAGAGAGAGAGAGATCTTTTATCTCTTCCTTGACCATGTGACTAAACCCAAATGTGAGGCATTCAAACTGACCAATCAGATTATTTCAGATTATTTCAACTTTGGCCTACAGGCCTTCAACATCTCTTTTTCTTTAGGAATTCCACATGACCCTTATGGTAAGAAAGATGGGGGTTGAAAACAGTAAAGCAAATGTCTTTGTTCAATTTCAAACATCTTTGATTATTTTCAGTTCTACAATTCCCCTTTTGGCACCGTTGACCAAACTCATGGAGTCCAAAGGTGGCACAGTCCACAGACATGTTTTTTTTGTGTGTAGATGTCATCTTCAGACTTCTCGTCAGTCCTCAGTCTTTGTTCTCATTTCAGCCCTGCATAAGGAGGCTCCATCAAATGGTGTCGCACCGATCCTTGATATGCAAAACTTACATTGAATATTTCACACCATAAGAATAGTCAGTGAAGATGAGAGCGTGTAACTAAATACAGAGATGCAATTGAATGAATGTCCAAACACATTGTTGCAAGTAAAATGGACAAAATACAAAGAAGCAGAAATCAAATGAGTTCAAAGTTTGATATTTAATTTCTGAAGTCTTCACATAGTATTGATTTAGTAAATCTAAAGAAAAACAAAACAAACAATACCTGGAAGGAATTCACAGTTGCAATACAGTCTAGATGTAAAGATACTTTGTGAGGTAGATCTGACTCTTTGTGTGAAGATCAATGTGGCTGCATTTAGCTGTGGCTATCTGTAAATGCGATAATGCTCCAAACAATGGCGAGGAGGTTTTACAATTTTGATGTAAATTTGGTCCTTGTAACAGGCAGCCAGCATGAAAATGTGAGTGGGGTGTGATCTGGCTCAAAATCTTCCCACACCAATGTTTTTGTTAAGGAGCATGCTAAAGTGCAAAGTTAAGAGTAATTGAATCCTGTTCTGAGAAAAACATTTTTATGGTAAACGCAATTGTAAATTACACATGGCTGTAGCCACATGGCAATTCTGTTCTCCTGTACATGGTTTTACTGCAGCTATTATCAGAGTGTTCCACTCAGGAGACAAACAAATTCAGCATAGACACACGTAGCTTGAAATTGCTATATAATTCCAGTACTACAGTTATTCTAGTTTACACAAGATAGCATCTACAACCTTTATCCTAGGTGTTTTATACAATACTTACAGTAAAACCAATCATGTGTTTTAAAGAATAAACTCATTGTGTATCCATTAGCATATCTCTATGAGCACACTGCGTTTAGTACAATTACAAATTAGCAAATACAAACAGGATCATTGCAATTTGGATGTTTAACTATTCAACTTGTTGCTATGTGGCTGCTAACCCACTAGCAAGTGAAGTCAATAGCTGAAAGCCTTGCATAAACAATGAAGTTAAAGGATTAGATAACCTTAAAATGAAAATTTCCTGACAATTTACTCACCCCAATGCCATCCAAGATGTCCATGTCTTTCTTTCTTCAGTGGAAAAGAAAATATTTTTTTTGAGGAAAAAAAATTCAGGATTCTTCTCCACACAATGGACTTCAGTTGCAACCAATATGTTGAACGTCCACATCAATGCAGTTTCAAATGGCTATAAAGTGCTTCAAATGATACTGCGCAATCCCAGCTGAGGAATAGGGTCTTATCTAACGAAACGGTCAGTCATTTTCTAAAAATTTTTAAATGTATATACTTTTTATCCACAATTGACTGTCTTGTGCTGGTCTGCAGCGAGCCAGGCATTACGTAACGTACGTTGAAAAGGTCATGCCGAACGTGGGCGCCCCATTGTTTAAACGTGTGGAGAAGGAAGATCGTTCAGATTTTATTGTATGTTGAATGACATAGTTATTATTTAATTTATCATTGTTTTACCTGTTTTGTTAAAAAAGCGTTTGTATTAGTCTTCGAACCAGAGTCCTGCACGGGTCCATTTTTGGAGACCCGCCCCTGCCCGTGCCGGCAAAGCACAGCACCAGATCCGACCCGTGACCCATGAAAATATCAAAATTAAATCCGAACCCACCCAGACCCGTTAATATTTGGCCCGTTACCTGACCTGTGCCCGCGATAAATCACATGCTAAAATCATTCCAATTAAAATGGTTTTCAACTTGAACAATTTTAAAAATGTAAGGAATGTATTATCAAATTAGGGAGGGAATGGGATATTAAAGGGATTCTAGGTATAGAAAATACCCAAAGTGAAGTTGTTGAAGTTTTAATAAGTTTATGCATTAAACTGGAGTAGTAATAAGAATTTAAGAAGTTATAAATAAAGCCATGATTTTTACACACTCCAATATAGTAGGTGGCGGTATGCACCTTTAACGCTGGCTAGAAGAAGAAGAAGGTAACGTAGCTCTGCTTATCATATTAGATACATTTGAGTGTGTTGAAAATGATGTAATGACGTTACTCTGTGCATTTCTTCGGCGGCTGCCATGACACTTGTTGCACACCAGTGAGAGTAAAGCGTTTCTGCAAAAATAAAACCAAGGGTAACAACATAGACAGTTAAAGAAATGGACACAGCAACCCCATAGACTTCGACGTGTGAAAGTGAAGTCAGTTAGAAGCACTCACTTCCTGATGGCTGAGCGTACTGCGCAGCCTCAGACTGAGCTTGACGACGTAGATTAGATTTTTTACAAAACGGCTTCTACGGGGCGATAGTGTAAGATACAAGATAATGCAGCCTTTTATACATTGTCTTGTTTCTTTAGAAATAAACAATGGACAAATAGAGTCTTTACATGCCTCAGATGCCAAAATGAATGCGAGTCAATGGAATGCTAACAGCAGGTGATGGCTGGGTTAGCAATGGCCGCCCCTATGGAAGGTACTCTTTCCAGGGGCTGAATTACCCCCTTGGGTAACACAGATATGACGCAATTGATAGGCGACTCCCTCATATGTCCCAGTTCATTGGTTAAAATAGCAATTTTCTCACGATTTACATATAATAGTTGGAAACATTTGGGATATTGTAAGTACGTAGAGATGTATGTCATTCATCCTAAGGAGCAAATAACATGACAAGATTGTAGAATTGGTCAGAAACGAATGAGCTTACAGAGATGTAGGTCAGACACTATGATACAACAGAAAGTCAATAATAGTATTTTTTTAGAGGTCAAGTGTATAAACAGCTGTAAGTCAATTGCTCACAAAGTAGTTGTATCTTTCAGTGTTGTTTGAAGGTACAGAAGGCTATTTTGATGGAGTTCATTACACCGTTGAGAAGAATTTAAAGGCTCTTAAATATTTTTTATCTCAATGTTATGTTGATTCACAAGTTGCTGAGTGCACCTTGGTTATGTATAAAAGAAAATTCCACTGTTGTATTCATTGCTTGTTATTGGCAGATGATGTGTGTCGGTTGGTGTAACTCAAACACTGTCAGTTAATAATGTAACAGTCATTGGTCTGCTCACAGATGGTGAGGAGGCCGAGTACAGAGAGGAGGTTAAGACCCTGGCAGTATGGTGCCAGGAAAACAACATCTCTCTGAACAAGACCAAGGAGATGATCACAAATTACAAGAAACATCAGGCAGGAGCCAACACACTTATTATTAATAGGATTTTTAGATAGCAGCAGAACATTCTCAGAGACAGCTGTAGCTGTATATTAATAGTTACATGCACTGTGGTTCCCAAAACTTCTGAACGATTAATTTTCCATAGTTTTCCCCATGGCTGACATACATATGTAGTTACCATTTAAAAGAAAAATAGGTAAATAAATATTTAATTTAGTGTTAGATCATTGTTAGACCTATTACATGTAGTTACTATACAACCCCAAATCAGAAAAAGTTGGGACAGTATGGAAAACGCAAATAAAAAAAGAAAGTAGGGACCCACTTTATATTAGGTGTCCTTAACTACTATGCACTAACATTTTAATTAATCATTTGATACATTGCACTTATTGTGTACATACATGTTTTTACATTGTACTTACATTTTAAAAAATACCTGCATGTAATTACATCTGTAATTAATTTCTGTAGTTACATTTGTAATTACACAGTTGACAGTTCCCTTACATCTAACCCTACCCTTAAACTTACCCATCCCACCACACCTGTCCCTAACCCTACCCGTATCCCACCTCAATATCAGCAAAGGTGTTTTGCAATACAATATGAACACAGTAAGTACATTGTACTTATTTTTTTATGTAAGTACATAGTAGTTAAGGCCACCTAATATAAAGTGGGGCCAGTAGTGATTTCAAAATTTACTTTGACTTGTATTTCATTGCAGAAAATATGAACACAAAATATTTCATGTTTTGTCTGGTCAACTTCATGTAATTTGTAAATATGCATCCTTTCCTGTCATTCAGACCTGCAACACATTTCAAAAAAAGTTGGGACAGGAGCAATTTAGGGCTAGTAATGAGGTAAAATGGTTAAATAATGATGTGATTTGAAACAGGTGATGTCAACAGGTGATTGTAATTATGATTTGGTACAAAAGCAGCATCCAAGAAAGGTCTAATCCTTTAGGAGCAAAGATGGGCCGAGGATCGCCAGTTTGCCAACAAATACGTGAGAAAATTATTGAAATGTTTAAAAACAATGTTCCTCAAAGAAAGATAGAAAGAGATTTGGATATTTCTCATTCAACAGTGCATAACATAATTAAAAGATTCAAGGAATCTGGAGGAATTTCAGTGCGTAAAGGACAAGGGCGCAACCCTAACCTGAACAACCGTGATCTCCGATCCCTCAGGCGGAACTGCATCAAGAATCGTCATTCATCTATAAGCGATATCACCACATGGGCTCAGGACTACTTTGGCAAACCTTTGTCAAGTACCACAATACTTAGTTACATCCACAAATGCCAGTTAAAACTGTACTGTGCCAAAAGGAAGCCCTATGTTAACAGTGTCCAGAAGCGCCGTCGCCGTCTCTGGGCTCGGAGGCATCTGGGATGGACCATCACACAGTAGAAACGTGTACTGTGTTCAGAATTTCAGGAATTTTTTGGGAGGAATGGACGCCGTGTGCTCCGGACCAAAGAAGAAAAGGATCATCCAGACTGTTACCAGCAACAAGTCCAAAAGCCAGGGTCTGTCATGGTATGGGGTTGTGTCAGTGCCCTTGGCAAAGGTAACTTGCACTTCTGTGAAGGCACCATTAATGCTGAAAAGTACATAGAGATTTTGGAGCATAATATGCTGCCTTCAAGAAGACATCTTTTCCAGGGACGTCCATGCATATTTCAACAAGACAATGCAGGACCACATTCTGCTCACATTACAAAGTCCTGGCTGCAGAGGAAGAGGGTACGGGTACTTGACTGGCCTGCCTGCAGTCCCGACCTGTCTCCAATAGAGAATATGTGGCGGATTTTGAAGCGCAAAATGCGACAACGAAGACCCCGTACTGTTGTCCATTTTAAGACAAAATTACACCTGAAACACTTCATCACTTGGTGTCTTCAGTACCTAAACGTCTTTTAAATGTTGTGAAAAGGAATGGCAACATTACAAAGTGGTAAATGCTTTACTGTCCCAACTTTTTTTGAAATGTGTTGCAGGTCTGCATGACAGGAAATGATGCATATTTACAAATGACATGAAGTTGACCAGACAAAACATGAAATATTTTTTGTTCATATTGTCTGCAATGAAATACAAGTCAAAGTAAATTTAGAAATCATTTCTTTTTTTTATTTGCGTTTTCCATACTGTCCCAACTTTTTCTGAGTGGGGTTGTAATAATAAATGTTTCTTGAGCACCAAATCAGCATATTAGAATGATTACATTACTCTGAAGACTGGAGTAATGGCACATTATGTTTTAAAATAATAATAATAATAATAATACAATATCTCTCTGTATGTATGTGTGTGTGTGTATATATATATATATATATATATATATATATATACAGGTCCTTCTCAAATAAATTGCATATTGTGATAAAAGTTAATTATTTTCCATAGTGTAATGATAAAAATTAAACCTTCATGTATTTTAGATTCATTGCACACCAACTGAAATATTTCAGGTCTTTTATTGTTTTAATACTGATGACTTTGGCATACAGCTCATGAAAACCCAAAATTCCTATCTCAAAAAATAAGCATTTCATGAAAAGGTTCTCTAAACGAGCTATTAACCTAATCATCTGAATCAACTAATTAACTTAAACACCTGCAAAAGATTCCTGAGGCTTTTAAAAACTCCCAGCCTGTTTCATTACTCAAAACCGCAATCATGGGTAAGACTGCCGACCTGACTGCTGTCCAGAAGGCCATCATTGACACCCTCAAGCGAGAGGGTAAGACACAGAAAGAAATTTCTGAACGAATAGGCTGTTCCCAGAGTGCTGTATCAAGGCACCTCAGTGGGAAGTCTGTGGGAAGGAAAAAGTGTGGCAAAAAACGCTGCACAACGAGAAGAGGTGACCGGACCCTGAGGAAGATTTGTGAGAAGGACCGATTCCAGACCTTGGGGGACCTGCGGAAGCAGTGGACTGAGTCTGGAGTAGAAACAACCAGAGCCACCGTGCACAGGCTTGTGCAGGAAATGGGCTACAGGTGCCGCATTCCCCAGGTCAAGCCACTTTTGAACCAGAAACAGTGGCAGAAGCGCCAGACCTGGGCTACAGAGAAGCAGCACTGGACTGTCGCTCAAATTTTGCATGTCATTCGGAAATCAAGGTGCCAGAGTCTGGAGGAAGACTGGGGAGAAGGAAATGCCAAAATGCCTGAAGTCCAGTGTCAAGTACCCACAGTCAGTGATGGTCTGGGTGCCATGTCAGCTGCTGGTGTTGGTGCACTGTGTTTTATCAAGGGCAGGGTCAATGCAGCTAGCTATCAGGAGATTTTGGAGCACTTCATGCTTCCATCTGCTGAAAAGCTTTATGGAGATGAAGATTTCGTTTTTCAGCATGACATGGCACCTGCTCACAATGCCAAAACCACTGGTAAATGGTTTACTGACCATGTTATTACTGTGCTCAACTGGCCTGCCAACTCTCCTGACCTGAACCCCATAGAGAATCTGTGGGATATTGTGAAGAGAAAGTTGAGAGACGCAAGACCCAACACTCTGGATGAGCTTAAGGCCGCTATCGAAGCATCCTGGGCCTCCATAACACCTCAGCAGTGCCACAGACTGATTGCCTCCATGCCACGCCGCATTGAAATGCCACGCCGTCATTTCTGCAAAAGGATTCCAGACCAAGTATTGAGTGCATTACTGAACATAAATATTTGAAGGTAGAATTTTTTTTGTATTAAAAACACTTTTCTTTTATTGGTCAAATGAAATATGCAAATTTTCTGATATAGGAATTTTGGGTTCCCTTTCAGTCGGTCACGTTGACGTGCGCCGAACTGACCGGCAATTGAATCTGCCCTCAGAGACCTATCTGCTTCGAGTGTTTCTAAACGAGCCAATTGGCATTGGCATGCGGTTCAAGCTCCGCCCGCAACGCGGGTATAAATACGAAAGTGAAACACCGCATATTCGCTTTCTACTTCGGAGCCAAACATTGAGTTTTCCAGTGTTCCCGCGAAGAGTGTATTTCGACTACGAGTCTACAAGAAAGAGCTCTTTCCGGCTGGAGTTACGGCACAGTGCAGTGGCGGTCGCGAGTCTGTGAAGAAGACAGCTGTTTTGACAGCTCGCTGGGCGCTGTGTGCTCGCAGTGGGCTTGCACCCTCTAAACCACTGTGAGCTGCGGCCATCTCCCCTGTGTGCCTCGGCACGAAAAGAGCATTTCCTTTCTCTTAAAAGAGCATACACGGTTTGACCCTGCGTCTTTTTCAAGATGTCATTCAAACCGTGTGTTTCTGGATGCAGCCGGTTTCTGTCCCCAGCTGACGGGCACGATTGCGGTCTCACGTGTTTGGGCGTTCAGCACGCTGAGGCGGCGATCGTGAATGACTCATGTTCCCACTGCGGGAACATGACCATCGCAGTTTTACGGTCTAGGCTCGACTTCCTCAAAAGGGGAGCGGTCCCATTGTGTATCCCCCGATCTAGCGGTCCTCCCGCTGCCAAGCAGAGGGCTGCTACTTTGGCTGATGCCTTTGGTGAAGACCCTGTCACCCCGCGGCTTCACGAAGGTCGCGGAGGCAGCCATTGTTCCGCTCAGAGAACGCGGCGTTCGGATTCTCAACTACCTCGACGACTGGCTGGTTCTGGTCCAGTCTCGGGAGCAGTTGTCCGAACGCATGGTGCTCCTTCACCTCAGCCTGTTGGGCCTTCGGGTCAACCGAGAGAAGAGCAAACTCTGTCCCACACAGAGGATCTCTTATCTCGGTACGGAGTTGGATTCGGTCAACCGGACTGCTCGCCTCACAGAAGAGCAAGTCCAGGCTGTGGTGAACTGCTTGAATACATTCAAGGGCAGGACGGCGGTCCCACTGAAAATTTTTCAGAGGCTCCTGGGGCATATGGCATCTGCAGCCGCTGTAACTCCGCTGTGTCCAGGCATGCTGTGGTCTTCACAGATGCCTCATCCACGGGGTGGAGGGCCACGTACAACGGGCACGCAGTTTTGGGTCTGTGGACGGGGCCCCAACTGCGTTGGCATATCAATTGCCTAGAGTTACTGGCAGTACGTCTCGCCCTGGCCCGGTTCAAGAAGCCGCTTCGGGCAAGCCCGTACTAGTCCATTCGGACAGCACTGCGGCCCTTGCGTACATCAACCGACAAGGTGGTCTACGCTTCCGTAGCATGCTCCAGCTCGCCCGCCATCTCCTCCTGTGGAGTCAGAAGTTTGTGAGGTCACTTCATGCCATTCACATCCCAGGTGCGCTGAACCAGACAGCCGACGAGCTCTCTCGCCAGTCGACACCTCCGGCCGTATGGCGACTCCACCCCCGAGCGTCCAGCTGATATGGGACCACTTCGGGGAGGCACAGGTAGACATGTTTGCCTCCCGGACTCGACCCATTGCCAGGGGTACTACTCCCTGAACGGAGGTACCTTAGGCATAGCTGCACTGGCGCACAGCTGGCCCCGGGACCTACGCAAGTATGCGTTTCCCCCAGTGAGCCTTCTCGCACAGACACTGTGCAAGGTCTGGGAGGACGAGGAGCAGGTCTTGTTAGTTCCGTTAGTTCCCAGAACTCTCACTCCTCGCGACAGCCCCTCTTTGGCCGATTCCCCTGAGGAGGGACCTTCTTTCTCAGGGGCGGAGGTTCTAGGTGGCTACGAGGCGCCTCTACTCTCTGAAGTGGAACCTGTTCGCCAAGTGGTGCTCTTCCTGCCAGGAAGACCCCCGAAGGTGTTCGAATTAACGTTGTGCTTTCCTTACTGCAGGATGGGTTGGGTCGAAGGCTGTCTCCATCCACCCTCAGTGTATACGTCGCAGCAATAGCGGCGTATCACGATGCAGTAGATGGTAAATCCTTAGGTAAGCACGACTTAATCGTCAGGTTCCTCAGAGGTGCGAGGAGACTGAATCCTCCTCGTTCTACCTCGATACCCTCTTGGGACTTAGCCCTGGTGCTCAGAGCACTTCAGGGTCCTCCATTCGAGCCTTTGCAGTCCGTTGAGTTTAAAATTCTGTCCATGAAGACAGTTCTCCTGATTGCATTGGCTTCAATCAAGAGGGTAGGGGACCTGCATGCACTCTTGGTCGACGAATCGTGCCTAGAGTTCGGGCCAGCCAACTCTCACATTGTCCTGAGATCCCGGCCTGGATACGTGCCCAAGGTTCCCACCACTCCCTTTCGGGACCAGGTGGTGAACCTGCAAGCGCTGCCCTCGGAGGAGGCAGACCCAGCCCTAGCTTTATGTCCCGTCCACGCTCTTCGCACTTACGTTGACCGGACTCAGAGCTTCAGATCCTCACAGCAGCTCTTCATCTGTTACGGAGGCCAGCAGAAGGGAAAGGCTGTCTCCAAGCAGAGGTTAGCCCATGCTTGTGGAACGTGTGTGTAGGCTGGGTATCCATATGTAGCGGTCCCCTCACGGCTACCCCATATGTGTATTCTCCACAGTACCAGCTACCCTAATTGGCTAGCCCTGTGTCTTTCCCTCGACAGAGCTCTCTCTGTCGTTCCTGGAGGTGTTCTTCCCCCCTGGAACCAGGCTGGAACCAACCTAGGGACTGCCATTTGTTGCACTACCCTGCTAAGTTAGTCCTTATGTGTATTCACCACCTCTCCTTCCATTGAAGGACGTGGCTCCGCAGCGTGCCATCTCCCCGAGACGGGCATGCTTTCCCAGCGTTATCCAATAGTCACGCTGAGTGGGTCTTGCAGGAACAGCAGTGACTGTCCTTCCCTGCCGGGAGTCCTGACCCCCACTGCAACATAGGAGTGGTCCAGCGAGCTCAGGCAGGGCGCTGGAAGGGCCAGCATCCCTGGCGTGTTGGTAGGGATCCCAATTCGAAAGGGAATGAAAGGGAACGTCTCGGTTACGTATGTAACCCTCGTTCCCTGAAGGAGGGAACGGAGACGTAACGTCCCGTCGCCAGGTGCTGTGCTTCCGCTGAAGGACCTGCCACTAGTTTGGCTCCTCAGCAGAAAACGAATATGCGGTGTTTCACTTCCGTATTTATACCCGCGTTGCGGGCGGAGCGTGAACTGCATGCCAATGCCAATTGGCTCGTTTAGAAACGCTCGAAGCAGATAGGTCTCTGAGGGCATATCCCAATTCGTCGGTCAGTTCCGACGTACGTCTCCGTTCCCTCCTTCAGGGAACGAGGGTTACATATGTAACCGAGACATTTTCATGAGCTGTATGCAAAAATCATCAGTATTATATATATATATATATTTTTTAATTGTAATAATATTTCATAATATTACTGTTTTACTGTATTTTTTTATCATATTAATGCAAATTTTGAACAGTATGTATATATTTATTAGTTATGAAAAATCAGATACACAGTAGGTAACAAATGTTTTAAGAGAATAGAGAATATGTGGGTATTACACGTTATATGCTTAAAATGTTACTTATTTGTTTATGCGTGTATTAATATGTGGAAAATTCTCTGTGGTACCATATTTTTCATGAAACCTAGAGGCTATCAGAAACTCTGTGGGGTTGATGAAGACATTTGCTAAGTCAGTAACCTCTTCACCTTGTCTGCATCCTCTGCTTTGGGCAATAAAGCTACTGGGTCAAGAAGTTAGACCTCCTCTTGTGGAGAACACCTTGGAGGAGGGAGCATGTTCCTACAGTGCAGGTCAGATTAAGGTGTTATGTGTGCTAAAGACCGATTCCCTTACCCTTTTCTCAAAGGGAATTGTGAAGTAAAAACCATGATCAATTCTTTGCTTTCCAAAATCGAGATACCACAGGCTTCTTTCAACTACTGGGCAACATGCCATGAAACAGCTTGGCAAGAGATTCTTGTATTTAAAATCATCAGTATTAAAACAATAAAAGACCTGAAATATTTCAGTTGGTGTGCACTGAATCTAAAATTTAATTTTTATCATTACATAATGGAAAATAATGAACTTTTATCACAATATGCACATTTTTTGAGAAGGACCTGTATATATAAATAATTAAAATCACATGCATAAGTATTCACAGCCTTTTCTCAATACTTTGTTGAAGCACTTTTGGCACCAATTACAGCCTCAAGTCTTTTTGAGTATGATGCTACAAGCTTGGCACATCATTCTTCTTCACAGGACCTCTCAAGCTCCATCAGGTTGGATGGGGAGTGTGGGTACACAGCCATTTTCAGATCTCTCCAGAGATGTTCAATCAGGTTCAAGTCTGGGCTCTGGCTGGGCCACTCAAGGACATTTACAGAGTTGTCCCGTAGCCACTCCTTTGTTATCTTGGCCGTGTGCCTAGGGGTGTTGTTCTTTCAGAAGATAAACCTTCACCCCAATTTGAGGTCTAGAGCGCTCTGGAGCAGGTTTTCATCAAGGATGTCTCTGCACATTGCTGCATTCATCTTTCCCTCAATCCTGACTAGTCTCCCAGTTCCTGCCGCTGAAAAACATCCCCACAGCATGATGCTGCCACCACCATGCTTCACTGTAGGGATAGTATTGGCCAGTTGATGATCAGTGCCTGGTTTCTTCCAGACATGACACTTGCCATTCAGGCTAAAGAGTTCAATCTTTGCTTAATCAGACCAGAGAATTCTATTTCTGTTTCTTCTGAGTCCTTCAGGTGCCTTTTGGCAAACTCCTGGTGGGCTGTCATGTGCCATCTGGCCACTCTACCATACAGGTATGATTGTTGGAGTGCTGCAGAGATGGTTGTTCTTCTGGAAGGTTCTTCTCTCTGCAATGACAGAGAAATGCTGGAGCTCTGTCAGAGTAACCATCGGGTTCTTGGTCACCACCCTGACTAAGGCCCTTGTTCCCCGATCGCTCAATTTACCACAGGTGGACTCCAATCAAGTTGTAGAAACATCTCAATGATGATCAGTGGAAACAGGATGCACCTAATCTCAATTTTGAGTGTCATGGCAAAAGGCCGTGAATATTTATGTACATGTGATTTTTTTTTTCTTTTTTTTTTCGTTGTTTATTTTTAATAAATTTGCAAATATTTCAAACAAACTTCTTTCACATTGACATTATGGGGTATTGTTTTTAGAATAGAGGAGATTTTTGAATATGGCTGTAACAACAAAATGTGGGCAATGTTGATATTGTGGCATGTATGGGAAACACTGTTGCTGTCAGTCGGTTAAAATTAAGCAATTTAACAAATTAATTGTTTATTTTTCTGTAATCGATCATGATTAATCACATATTGGTAAAATATATTTTGTTGTCATAATTTCACATTTGAATCTCAAAATTAATGTAGAGATAAAGTTATGGGCCCTATTTTAACAATCGGCACATGGTCTGAAGCCTGTGGCGCAGATGCACTTAGAATAACGTGATCTGTATCCACATTTGCTAGTTTAACGGCGGAAAAAAAACGGTCTGTGCACCAGGCACATGATCCAAAAGGGTCATGAGTGTGTTTTGGGCGTAACTTGCAATACACCATCTCCTATTCCCTTTCAAAGCCAGTTGCAATTGCACAATGACTGATTTACTATATACATTGCGGAATTTGTGAGCAGTGAAACTGAACACTTCTCCAGAGAGGATTTTTTTTTTTTTTATATACTTAAAAATGTTTGTGTGTTGCTGCCCGTCCCTGTGTGTGTAATAAGCAGAGTGTTATGCACATTGTGCACCTGCCTATAGGCGCATATTACTAATGTGCCCTTTAAATAACAAACAAAACAAACAAAAAAATACTGTACTAGACCAGGTTTTTGTTGGTCAATGGCATAGTCGGTTTCAGTTGCCTCAAAATAGCAACGCGCCAACAATGTGCCAGAAACACACCTTGTTTTCAAACGGGCACGAGTGCATTTGCTATTTAAACAATGTGGCGCTGGATGTGAAAATGATAACTGCGTCCGGCTGAAACTAGCAAAAAAACACTTTGTGCATGATAGTGCCCTAATACTGATATCTATATTAAATGAATTTTTTCCTTATTTTTAGCCATTGATTATTGCCATTACAGTATCATTAAAAGACACCATTTGTAACATGTATATACTTAAAAAAATATAATAACTTATAATTTAAATAAACTTAAAACAATCTTCATATAAACTATAAATTGTATATGCATAAACTATAAATTGAAAATAGGTTAATCATTAGTCAAGCTACAAAACTGAATCATTAAAGAGCAGTGACTGAATTCTCTTTTTCTTTTGATCTTTGATGTACATCAATGAGGTTTATTAGGCTGCTGTCACTTTAAGCACATGATGCGCATCTGACATGCATCTGATTTTCTCCCAACTCTTTATGTTCATTTAAGACTTCTTAACTCATTTAAGACAGTGTTTAAGAGGACACTTAACAAAAACAAGCATTTTGACATAAGTTTGTGTGTTTTCGTCTGTTCAAGTGCATTGTCTGAAGCAGCTTTCTGTGCACGCATGTCGGATGTCTGTGTTCTCTTTTGTGTCTTATCACGTTTGATAGCATAATATAGCCTACAGTAATGCTAGCCAAAGAATGCCAGGAAAAAAAAGAGTGCTTCATTAATTGAATTTAATATTTTTAGAGCAATAAACTGAAAATAAATAAATAAATAAATAAAAAATCACAAAACTAATGCTTTGATTTTGACAAGTACGTTACTGAATACATGGTTCATACACTGCTTTTTATTATTGAAAGAAGTCTCTTATGCTCAGTAAGGCTGCATTTATTTGATCAAAAATACAATTAAAACAGTATTATAAAATATTATGATTTTAAATAAGTTTTTTTCAAAATGTAATTTATTATTGTTATGGCAAAGCTGCATTTTCAGCATCAGTACTCCAGTCTTCAGTTCAGAAATCACTCTAAAATGCTCAAGAAGCATTTATAATTATTATTATTATCAATGTTGAAAACAGTTCTGCTGCTTAATATTTTTGTGGAAACCATGATACACTTTTTTCAGGATTCTGTGATTCAAAAGAACAGCATTTATTTGATTTTTTTAATAAATCATTAATATTATAACAGTATCCTTGCTGAATAAAAGTATTACTTTCTACTTGCTAACCCTAAATGTTTTATAAATTTTTCATGAAGTTCATCACTATATTCAATTAATCTAATCTAACCTGTAACTCTGTACAAGATGCTTTGTAGAATCACTGATTGCAGCAATGATAAAAGATTAAAATTTAAGAGGATCAACATAATGATATGATAATTAAGTCCATTAGTCACATGTTTAAAATGATTATGTCTTTTAAACATGTGACTTTATCTACATCACCCTGATGAAATGATTAATTCTTGAATAAAAATGCAAAAAGACGTGGTGTTTACTGAATATTTATTTAATAACTAGTCTTAAGATGGTTCTTGTTCTGAAATGCATGCATGTTTTTCTAAAACAGTCTTTAAACTAAAAGATTATCTCAGCTGCTGCCAACAGTGGAAATAAGAGAGGGTTATGAGGGTCCTTGCTTCGACCCACAATATCTTGGAATTTCACTTTCATATTTCTCACTCTATTATAACCAGTTAATGCATAACAACCAAGCACAACCCATAACCAGGCCTTGTGGGTAAAACTGAGTATTCCCTTTGAACTCTGTGGCCTGAATAAGACAGCTGCATGATAAAGATTGTGGATTTATGACCTTATGTGATTGTATGTGTGTGTGCATTGTTGTATGAGTAAGCGAAGAGCCTCTAATTAGATTACTAGTATTTCACAGAAAGGCACATCCTTCAAAGGTTTAGAAGGCACACGATGTAAACAGTGTTACAAGCAAAGATAAGTTAGGTCGGATGGGAGGTTATGACAGTCTGCCATTTAAAATGCGTACTAAATTTTCATGTGAACGTTTATGAAGTGATTTCAATCATAACCACAAGATAGCAGTCATATTTCGTGCCTGGGCGCATTGCATTTGTTTTAAAGCTGTTGAACAGAGTTATTAAGATAAATTTCCTGTGCCTGTAAATCAGGGCAATTAAGATGCACTAAGATCAGTTCTTTCCTTTAATCTCTTTCCTTGTTTCCCTATGGAAAATGCAGAAATGGGATTTTCTTTCTTGTTTTTTAAAAGCTGATACTATCTTCTTTCCAGAGGCCATGTTTAATAATTAAAGGATTTAGAAAATGGCCAAATACGTTTCATTCAGCTGTCAGAAAGTCTCTGGCTCTTGGCTCAAGCCAGTTGCTCCTTTGAGAATTAAGAAGTGGCATGCAGCTTTCTGCAGAAAATTATGTTTATGTCAAACCGGAGAGGATAAAATCACAATTATTCTTGTAAAAGTGGTGCTCTATGATTTATGTAGCACCCAACATCAAATCAGAATTGTCCCTGTTTACTTTCTTAAAGGGGACCTATTATACCCCTTTTTTCAAGATGTAATATACAGCCTGGTCTCATCGTTAATACGTAGGTATTAATACGTTACTTTCAAAGAGACCAAATGTTCGTCTTAGTACGTTTGGAGAAGTGCTAAAATGTAGAATATAGACGTATTTGCAACATTTAAACGTAGTATTATTACATTTTTACAGCTAAAAAACGTAAAATAATTACGAATCCATCATCAAATCTTTTTTTTTTTAAAGACAAAACTTTATACTGGTAAAAACATTTTTTTTTTGTTATATCATAAAGATATCAATATAATTTCCCTTTGACCATTTTATTGATTAATGCAAGATCCCTTAACACTACCCCAAACCTAAACATACCAATTTAATACAGAATATAAAGAGAATAAAAGGTAAAACTTTGGAAAATGACGATTTTGGTAACAATATAGCATAAAAAAAATATTTTGAACGGCTAATCCTACACCTACCCCTAAACCTACCCATTAGCATTTATTAAAACAACGAACTGTTATAAATAAAAGCATAACAGACAGACCAGTGTAATCACAATCATTTATTTATTGCAAAAATGTCAAAAGCGGTACCAAAAGTAGTTCAAATGAAGATATGTTGCAGTCGCAGTCCTCTCTGGTGGTAATAGTTTTGTATGAGGTACAGAGCAGAATGCAAGTTATTAATAAATGAAAATATTAATCCGGCTTCTCTCCGTGAAGTTGCTTGTTTGCCATTTCAAATACAAATCAACTGAAACACGACATGTCAAAATCTGTGACGAAGCAGGCGAGAGCCAATGAGCGTTCGATGCCACTGCCGTAAATCATGTCGTAACGCTTCATGAGGGCGCGTTTTTTGAATTCGACCACAACGAGCGAGATTTGAGGTTTACGGTCGCGCTACTGAGAGGAGATGAAGACTAATGGAAGGCTAATGGAGATGAAGATCACTGGATAAAGGGCTCAATTTGGATTTGTTTATCGCAAACATATGGATTCTAATGATTTGGATTACAGCGAACGAATAAAGTGTTGTGTTTTGTGAATTGATGTTGTGTTTTGGTGTATCTTGTGATCGCCAGTTGCTGAATAGGAGAAAACGCCTTTTTATGTCTCACGGCAAACAACAAGCTAAATACTACAAAATGGTTGGCAAGAATGTTATTCATCTTAAGGTTTTAAAATGCAGTTTTCTTTTAACATTATCTAGTCATCCGAAATGAGTTTGTAGCAGAAGTCACGAACAGAGCAAAATGTTATTTTATATTAGGCAGATTAACTTAGTAAAATGCATTTAATAAATGCGACTGAAAACAAAAAATAAACAATATTAATGCCACAATTATGATATTAATGCATGGGAGCCGGTGGCTGGTAACACGTTCACGTAAATACTTTACATTTTAGTGCTGTCAATACGTCAATATTGTACATTTTAGTGCTGTCAATACGTCAATATTGTACATTTTAGTGCTGTCAATACGTCAATATTGTACATTTTAGTGCTGTCAATACGTCAATATTGTACATTTTAGTGCTGTCAATACGTCAATATTGTACATTTTAGTGCTGTCAATACGTCAATATTGTACATTTTAGTGCTGTCAATAAGTCAGTATTGTACGTTTTAATGTGTGTGAAAACGTAAGTAAATGTACGTGTAGTAGAATCACACTTTACGTAAAAATACTCACGTATTTTAGTGAGATCACGTTGTAATATAAGACTTGGGTGTCCCCAGAATGTGTCTGTGAAGTTTCGGCTCAAAATACCCAACAGATCATTTATTATACCATGTTGTAAATGCCTCTTTTTGATTGGAAGGAAAAACATGCTGTTTTCATGCATGTATCTTTAAATGCAAATGAGCTGCCGCTCCCCACCCCGCTTTCCAGAAGAGGGCAGATCCTTTACAGATCGTGTCCCGGATACTCTGGCAAAAGCTCACGTGACATTGCAGTTCTTCATCATCACAGAAGTTTATTATCTGCATGCGTTTTAAAACCATATCAGTTTAAACTTTTAATATATGGTTTTCTGAGCGCACACATACAAAGCATGAACACAGAAAGCTGCATGTCAGACAATGCGTACCATGAGTATTAGGGCGGAATGATTTTGGAAAATAATCAAATTGTGATTTTTATTAATTTTTATACCAATATTGCGTTTGCTATTTAATATGCTATTATTTTTTAAGCTCTTTATGTTCTGTATTAATCAACAAAGATGAGCAATAAATCAATGTATAGTAATGGTGGGAATCTTTAGGCACCTGCTGGATCTGATGAACTTTTCCTTATTAATTAATTTTATTAATAAAAACGTAACAAAATATTTTTATTATAAGTACTTTTCAAAATAATTACACACATTTAATTAAAACAATTGCATGTTAAAGGTGCACTATGTATTGTTTTTGCAGTAAAATATTCAAAAACCACCAGGCCAGTGTTATATATTTTGTTCAGTTGAGTACTTAAAATATCCCAAATGTTGCCAACTATTTGTAAATTGTGAGAAAACTGCTATTTTAACCAAGGAGCCGGGACGTCTGAGCATAGCGTGTGAGGGAGTCGCCGGTCAATTGCGTCATATCTGCGTTACCCTCGGTTTCCGGCTTTATTTTGCAGAAACGCTTTACTCTTACTGGAGTGTGCAACCAGTGTCAAAGCAGCCGCCGAGCGAACACACAGAGTAACGTCATAACATCATTTTCAACACACTCAGATGTATCTAATATGATAAAAAGAGTTAAGTTACCTCATAATCATGACCGGGAAAGCAGAAAAAGCGCCTGGCGACTGTGTCCCGTCATAATAAAAGTCCCGCTGCTAGCGAGGAGTGTGTTGTTCATCTCATTAACAATCGCTCCAGCGGCCTTGCTCAGCTCTCACAACACTCGCTCCTGCTCTGCTTCATACTACAGTAACGTTAATATCCGCATCCATGAACATGATTTCTGCCAGAGTCCTGTTGCGATTCTTTTCCACCGGCTGTGAGGTGAAGACCACATGTCCCAAGATGCTGCGCTCAAACTTGGCATCATCAAACTACACCTTTGTTTTGAATAGGCGGACGGAAAAGTTGCATAGTGCACCTAAACTAATATAGCTTCAAAACATAAAAGCTAGTAAATAATAAAGAGGAACAAAAAACCTATTACAAGCAATGAACAAAGAGTGCTTTCTGTAATTGTGATTTTCTCATCTTTACTGTTGCTTGATTATTAATGACATCATAGACAGCGGGATATCTGCATTCACACTAATGCATAGATCTCTTTAAAAAAATATAAGATGTGGTTTGTCCTGTCTGTTTAATCCCTTAAGACATTACTGACTGTGTTTACATTAATTTTGCGTCATAAAAGCATTTTGAGACGCGCACAGCCGCGTGCACGAGCACCCTTCACAAAGAGCAAAGCGAGCATTTGAAACTCAAAGCCTTCTGTCACTGTCAGTGAGTTTCCTATTTTTAAAATATAAGCACACTGCATTACAAACAACATAAATTATACCTTCATAGAGCATTTTGTAAGGAAAATACCGGTGGGCGAGAATACACACTAAGCGCAACATCAAGCAAAGTTTCTCACAGCGCAGTCCTGTGCAATGAAACCCGCAAATGTCACTGTGATTCGCTTAAACCTTTCCGAACATTATGAAATATTATTTTATGGTTCGTATGTGTGTGTGTGTGTGAGAGAGAGAGAGAGAGAGAGAGAGAGAGGGGAAATGGAAGCTAGCAGGGTGTTTCTAAAACACACACAGCGCCATTGCGCACCTGCAGTTCAAATCTAAACTCAGAATCGATCCAGAATCATTGGAATGAGAATCTTTTCTCCCACCCCTATTGTAGACCAACACAATATTAGATCAATTCGACACAGACTGTTCTTTCCTTTAGGCCAGGCCTGTAGGCGTATGCTTCTTCTGTAGACAGCTTTATGCTTGCTTGTCACGTGACCAGACTGTAATTGCAGCCTTTGTGGTTACAAAATCGTGTTTTATCATATCGCGATATTAACGCAAATGCAATTAATCGTTTAGCCTAATGAGTATTAAACTAATGACGGTTTTACATTACCAGTACCAGCTCAGCTCAACTCGGCTCGTCTCATCTCGTCTCTGCTCGACTCACTTTTCGCTCCGTTTTCCATTGCAGATAGTACCTCCACAATAGTACCTGGTCGTCATAGCGACACCGCAGGAAACTGCTGTGACGTAATCTTCGCAACACACACCCACTACCCAAACAAAGAAAAGTATGCACCTCCTCGTTTGACCACGGCGTATTCTTCCGAGTTGCCATAATAGTAATGGGCATATCACTTTTACTGTCTATGGTATATCACGCAATCTCTGGCCAAACTATTTAAAAAGGCCACGTTTATTCAGGATACTCCGTCTGGCGCATGCAATGATGACACAGTGAATTGCGACAATTCTCTCTGACCAATCAGCAGTCTATGGTGTTTTCACGTCACATTTTAGTATCGCCTCAGCTCGCTCAGAACCTCACCAGAGGTGATACGAAAAAAAGTACCTGGAAGCAGGTACAGGTACAACTTTTACACAGTGGAAAACCAAACAAAGGCGAGTCGAGTCGAGCTGGTACTGTGTAGTGGAAAAGCGCCATAAGTTCTCTTTCATGTCAAATACACACAAGGTTATGTAAAAAACACATTTACACATAGTTATGTCTGTGAATATAAACAGCAGGGAAAAGTTATCTCGTGTATATTAGATCTGTGTATTAAAGTGAACGCAGCGTAATATACAGCACCTACTGCTATGTATGATGTTAATATGAATCAAACAACAAAATAAAAAACAGAAAATCACTTACTGCTCTTGATTGAATTATTAATTTAGTCTTTAATAAGAATATGTTTCTTACTTGAATGCTACTGTTAAAGGATTAGTCAACTTCAAAATGAAAATTTCCTAAAAATGTACTCACCCCCATGTCATCCAAGATGTTCATGTCTTTCTTTCTTTAGTCGAAAAGAAATTAAGTTTTTTGAGGAAAACATTCCAGGATTTTTCTCCATGTTATGTATTTAAATAGTGACCAATGTGTTAAAGGTCCAAATCAATACAGTTTCAAAGGGCTTCAAATTGCTCTGTACGATCCCAGATGAGATATAGGGTCTTGTCTAGAGAAGTGATCTGTCATTTTCAAGAAAAAATAAAAATGTATAAATTTTTTTAACCATGAATGCTCGACCAGCATTGTGATTCTTCACAGCATATGACGTCATGACGTCGGAAAGGTCACTAGTAGGTGGAAGTACCTATCAAGTCCCATCCTACTCACCCCACACACACACTGAATATCCTTTTTTATTCAAAAATGTATCACATTACTAAAGTTGATTTAAATTGGCTGCAAATGGTGATTTATCTATAAAAATATATCTTTTAAGTTATTTAGAGAGACAAACAAACAAAAATACGTATCATTTAAATAATGCATTATAAAAAGATTAAACTGCCACCAGTCTCTGAACAGCAAAATCTATGGTATCAAATTGCTGTAAGGCTGGAGAAGCTTGTGTAAGCCCCTTTTTGTTGATCTAAAGCTCTAGAAAGCAGATGAGTATAATATTGGAGCTTGTGGGATATGTCATACTGTTTTGTCTCTGTGTTCTCAAGAGGGATTTGAGAGGCTGAATCCACGAAGACAGTGTACCAGATGCACCGTGACTGATGACATCAGAAAGAACGTCAGCATGGCACGAGTGTATTTATGGGAGCAGGTTTTGGCTGTGTAGACGCTGCGTTTGAGCTGCAGCAAACACAGTAGGTAATATGTCAATGAACTTGTTTGTAGTGAAGTAATTACATCAGATCACATATTAGCTCTAATCATGCATTGGCAGGGAGGTGTGAGGTGCTTGGTCTTTAAAATACAGGCAGAGGAAAAAATGAAGTGTGTAATTTCTGTTCCACCAAACAAAATATATAGTACCCTATATAAAAATGTAAGAGAAAGTGCTTATTTATTCTACAAGCTTGCTACATTTGAAGTTATTTAATAATTTTCAACATTTTCGCATCATAAGTATTGTTAGCCAATATCTGTTGTTAACAACCTAGTTCAGCAATTCAGTATTATTATAGTTCCAACCACCATTCGGAGTTGTGTGCTTGAAAAATACAGTTCTCAACCTATGGCTAGAAGCATAATTTCCATAGTTTGTATGACATTTACAGTATACTTAAAAATGCTATGTAAGAATTTTTATGTAGTAATTATTTTTTATTGCCAATGTGTCAAAAGCTTCTAACGAGGTTGTCTATGAAAGTCTGTTGACAAATGTTTAAATGAAGGACTCAGGATGTTTTTGCTGGGAATATCAAAAGGATGTGACATTTCTGCATGCTTACATAGGCAGATATAGTCTATAGTCTCACAAATACTTTATAATCACACTATCATAATCATTTTAATTACCTCATTTGTTGACATGATGCTTCTGATTGGCAGAGGTGGTCCAAACACATCGATATGATCTTATGCTTTCTGTATCGATATGAGCTGCTGTTCCCTTTTGAAGTAGAACTCAACACTGTGTCTGGATCAACGCTATGAGGAATGGCATTAGTGTGACCGGTGTCTGAAGCATGTGAATACACACAGTATAATTGGCCTACGACAGTCCTTGATGTCACGTTTGTTTGTGTTTGCTCAGGTTAAAGGCATTTATCATGGATAAGTACTCAAAATAGCATTTTAGGAAGTGTTTGCCTATGTGTCTCAGGTTTTTGACACTTGCGGATACACGTAACTTGTGTGATATGTGTTTGTGTCATTAGCACGCACGTTCAGTTCTCGAGGGAGCTGAATGGACCCATTGTGAGAGATTCACAATGAGGAAGCTCCATTCTTTCTTGGCTCTATTCTTGAGGAATGTGGGACAAGTGTCTGCTCCCCACGGCTAGGCCCCTGCGGTTGCTGAGGCACTGCGGAGACCGAAGTCATGGGGATTGCAGGTCAAACTGGCTGAGGAGTTCAAAAAAGGTATGTCTTTCTTGAAGGAGGTCAAGCCGCTGGTACCTTGCACATTATAGCCTGATGATACTGCTGGTACACCTGCTTAAAGATTTGGATCAGGCGCAGGGATTGGTCTCCTGACGCTGTCACTGAGCTGCGCTGCACCAAGGATCTAGCCCTCCAGACCACCAAACAAACAGCCGCTGCCATTGGTATTTTAATGGCAGTGATGGTGGCACAGAGAAGCAATAGGATAAACTTTCTTGCCCTTGGAATTTTTTGGCACATCTGTAGAGACGGTAGCCTGTAAGTTTATTGAGGTGAGGGAGCAGATGGCGGCTTTCAGGAAGTACATACCGTGACGATCTAAGTCTTTGCCTAAGACCTCTGAGGACTGGAGGCAAGGCCAGAGGGAGTGTGTGGCCATGCATCTTCTTGTTCCTTCAATGAGTAGAGAGACTGTAGTATGTTGCCTCACTGTGCATTAGGACATATAGACCTCTTCCAGTCAGATTTGTAACATTTGTATCAAGGACCAAATTGTGATGGCTAGACTGACTGAGACAGCATCTCCAAAACTTCTGGGGTGTTCCCGGTCTGCTGTGGTCAGTATCTATCAAAAGTGGTCCAAGGAAGGAACATTGGTGACCTGGCGGCAGGGTCATGGGTGGCCTAGGCTCACTTATGCACGTGGGGAGTGAAGCCTGGCCCAACAGACAAGCTACTGTAGCTCAAATTGCTCAAGAAGTTAATGCT
Organism: Gobiocypris rarus; assembly: GCA_023029165.1. Taxonomy (NCBI): domain Eukaryota; kingdom Metazoa; phylum Chordata; class Actinopteri; order Cypriniformes; family Gobionidae; genus Gobiocypris; species Gobiocypris rarus. The sequence continues at coordinate 18,218,272 of CM040920.1, forward strand.
GGTTTTGATAGAAAGGTGTCAGAATACACAGTGCATTGCAGTTTGTTGTGAATTGGGCTAGATAGCCACAGACCATGCTGACCCCTGTCCACCGCGAAAAAGGGCCAACAGTGAGCATCAGAACTGGACTACGGAGCACTGGAAGAAGTTGGCCTGGTCTGATGAATCACATTTTCTTTTACATCACGTGGATGGCTGGGTGCGTGCGTCACTTACCTGGGGAACACATGGCACCAGGATGCACTATGGGAAGAATTCAAGGCGAGTCATGCTGGTGTTCTAAAAAAATAATAATGAATGGGCATACTCGTCAGAGATATTTTACTCATAAGAATTTCTATAGTTTCCGCATTGAAGAAAAACACATTTATTTCATAATGTGAGTTTTTTTTTACTTCAATTAAAGATTTTTGTGAATTTTTGAATAAAAGATCAAAAGGATAAACAATGCAGATTTTTTTTCACAGCCACCTTTGCTTATATTTACCAAGAGTGCCAATATTATTGGAGGGCACTTTATATACAAATGTAATTCTTTGTCTTTAAGTGTTTAAAGAGGATAAAAGCATTGTTTTTAAAGAGTGTGAATGTTCTCTAGTACCCTGAGGGAACTGTGGAAAGCTGTGATTGAATCATACATCTGTAAATAAAGAACAAAAATAACGATAATCTATTTTTATCAATTCAATCTGATATCAGTTGTATACCTTGAAGCAGCTTTGTTCGAATGACTGATATGTGATTAACTTTACTATACAGTTTCTGGACACAATCGTGGCTATAGCTAGTTAATTTCTCCAATGATTTATTAAGCAACACTGTCAGAAAAAAAGGTACATTGCTGTCACTGGGGCGGTACCCTAAGGTACAAAACCGAAAAGGTACTAATATGTACCTTTAAGGTATTAATATGTACCATTAAGGTACAAATATGCACTCTTAAAGTACTGATATGTACCTTTAAGGTACTAATATGTACCATTTAGGGGTGAGTAAAGTACAAAGATGTACCTTTTCACTTTTGTACCTTAGGGTACCGCCCCAGTGACAGCACTGTACCGTTTTTTCTGAGAGTGAAGGAAGTTGCGCTGCTGTATGGGAAACAGCCCTGATCAGTTCAAACTAACTCGTGACTTTTCTGATTCAGACCAGTTTAATTGAAAATACCACATAAAAAGAGTCATTAATTCCAGAATCGTTAATGAAAGCTGCTTAGTTTGATGCTGTCATCTCGCTACAGAGAATTGTAGTTAAATGAATAGTTTCGCTACATTCAGTGAAGCTGCTGGCCATTATGTGGCCTTTTATTTGCAGAAAGTTGCATTACCAACTGTTTCTATTGCTTGTGTCATCAGCTCTATTTTAAAATGAACAATGTCAGGTCACTTTGTCACTGTCAGTGTGAAATCCCCTTAAGAAGCCAGATCTCGGCAGGATAGTTGTCTCTTAAACCGGTATAGTAGAAGATGTTTTAACATCCAAGATTCAAGGGTGGAGAGGGATCAATTTAATTTTGAATCTTTAATTTTAATTTGCAATGTAATTGAGCAATGAATCAAGAGGCAGTTCCAGTATAGCCCATCATGTATGATGCATCTTGCATCTCTTCGTTATGAGTGGATACTAGTAACAGAGCCGTGTGGTCCGGCAGTGACTCACTGCTTTCAAGATATCTAATGGGAATTGTCAGTGTGCTCTCCTTTTCAATAACACCGCTCAGCCCCGAGCCTGTGTTATCAACAGAGAAAAGTTAATAGCGAGTTTCCTTAATGGTCGTCATGACGACCAATGTTAATATGCACAAATGCAGGTCTGTCAGTGGCACTCTGCAGGAAACTACAGGGGGCACAAAGTCACACGTGGTCCTGTCTGGTACTGTCACAGTGTGTGATTTGAAATCACAGTGTACAATCAAGATGTGTTAGCGACAGTACTCAGAACATTGGACTATGGCTTACTGAACATGTAGAAATCCTAATTTTTAGGCTGCTCTGGATAAAAGCATCTCCCAAATAAATAAATGGTTTGTCTCGCCATCGTGCCAAAAACACATCATTAGAGAAGAGGTGTTGCTGCAAGTGGGAGGGGAAGTTATGTTGATTAAAGATAACGAGGGCACATGAATTAAAAAATAATAATAATAATGTGCAATGATACTGTAATATTCAATTAATAAAAAATGTTTTGTCAATTTTGCTTTCAAGGTTTAAATGTGAAGTGAGTAAAGTTTTTAGTGTTAATATACTTCTTTTGTTTATTAGTTTTAATATGCAGAGGTTGAATAACTCATATTGAATTTTAAAACTTTGAGTTTGTGACAGGACTATCTTTTTTGGCTGACCAGGGGGATTGTTTGGGGAACTAGGAGAGTTGCAATATATCAGTATTGTGCAACCATGGTATTTAATATATATATATATATATATATATATATATATATATATATATATATATATATATATATATATATATATATATATATATATATATATATGTTATGTTAAAACTAAACGTTGACACTCCAGCATAGTAGGTGGTGGTATTTTACCTAAACACTGGTTGCAACCCATCTTAAAATGGAAAAAAGTTGACAAGCCATAGCTATTATTATTGCCACACAAAATGTTGTAAGAGATCACATTTGAAAGAGAATGTACCCAGAAAAAAATTAGCAGTTTGGGGGGATTCCATAAAAAGAAACATGCTCAGTCTGTACAGTTATGGTTACAAAGTCTTTCTCCACCTCCTTACACCCCCCAAAATAAATTCCATAGGTATTTTGATAATATTGAATTTTCGTCTTGATAATTGGATATTTGGTCATGATACATTTGGTGATGTTAGTAGCACAGAAACTACATCGCCTTTACATGGATAATTGCTTGGGTTCAGCACTTAAGATGGGTTCAGCCGTTACCACAGTCAGGACAGACCAATATGCTCTGTGTCAGAAAAATGTTGAATTAATGTAAATTTTCCCTTTGGAACCTCTCTTTAGTGCTTAGTATTGATTTTATTGATGGCTTTAATGATGTGGGTTGAGTTATTGTTGGAAATGGCTCAAATAAGTCCATGTTTGCATCCACAAAGAAAAATACAGCTTTTTATGGGACAAGCACCAAAGGTTTAGATTTTTTATTATTATTAATCCATTAATCATTAATCCAATTAATCCATAATTATTATCCCATAGAAACGCTTCACACTGATAGAGGACAGGCCACACATTCACCATAGCGAATTTGGAGTCTCTAACTCAATCCCTCTAGCGCCACCACCTGTCCAAATTTGCACTCAAGTTTATGCTAATAACTTTTGAACCCTAAGGACGTGTGTCCACCAAAGCGTTTTTTCACGCGGCTGGCTGGCGTATTCAATAGTTTTCAATGGAAGCACCACATTTTTAGAATGCAATGAGCGCTCTGTGTTTTTAACTGGTCTGCGAAAATTGAAGAATGTTCAACTTTGAGTAAAATACAGCGCTCATCGCTCTCACTTATTACCCAGCTGTCCAATCACAGTGGTGAAGGGGCGGAACAAATACCACAACGACCAACCGCCACATTCTGCGTGTACAACATCAACTGATGAAAACAAGCAGCATAATGACAGAACAAAATAATTAAAAACAAGAGCCAGAGCAAATACTTTACATTGTAACTGCATTTTTATATAGAATCAAAACAGAAACAAACTATCTGTGAAATTAGATACTAGTTACACATCTGCTGATATTCCGTATCATAGCAAGGCACCATGGCCTAAAGGTACTCAAAAAGTTAGACAAAAGTTGTATCAAAATTTCCAAATAATAACTTTTGATTAAATTATTCTATAATAAATCTTGCCTTAATATATTCCTTCGGTCATGCTGAGAACATAGATGCTAAGTTTGCCATATTTGGCCGAACTTCCTGTCCGCCATGTTTTTCTTTTCTTTAAAAACCTTCTTTTTCGAACTCCTCCTAGACCATTTGTCCGATTTTCACCAAAATCGAATCTTATCATCTTCAGACTGTGCCGACAAAAACGTATGGATTTCGTGTCGACAGACAAAACCGTTTCTGTATACCGCAGTGACGAAGTTAAGGCGTGATGCTAAAATGACTCTTGATGTTGTATCTCTTTAATGCTTTGGCATATTGACACCAAACTTTGCATGTGTCATTGTCACCTCACTCTGACAACACCACATCAGTTTGGCCACAGCACCACTATTGGTCAAAAGTGATAAACCATTAAAACATTATTTTTGACTGTATTATAATTTTTTGCCTAAAATCACCTTAATAGGTCTTTAATGGCTCATTGTTGCAGTTGGTCTGACACTCCCAGTCATGCTGGCATGTCTTGTCTTCTTTTTGCTTGGCCCTGTCAATTGCTGCTTGCAGCTATATTCTTTTATTTTTAAGCCTCTATTATAGCCTGTAATTAAGTAAATGAAATGTAGTCCAATTAACTCCCCATGGGTTTCCCGCTGCTGCTTAATTTGTTAACAATAGTCCTGTTTTTCACAAAACATTCTGAGCTCCATTTCCAAGTGTAGTGTAAATAATGTGGTAATATATATTTCCTTTGTCTTTCTTAATTTAATTGTCTTCCATTAAAATAGGTTTCGTACTTATTTTATCATTTAAAATGACAGTTTTTTGTGTCAATGATATACAATCTATATATTAATCCAAATAATATTTCCATAATTAAATTCCTTATTTGATTTGGTATTTACTTTTAATTAAGTACCAAATATAATTTTCTTTTTTCTTTCAAAAAAACAAATAAATAAACAGCCCAGTGAATTATCAGAACATACTGACTGGTGCGATTGATGAGGATAGTGAGAGCAGAGCGCCATGAATAAAAGTGAAAATGATATCTCAATGATACGAGTGCGAGTTCTCATTAATGAGTGGCTGCGTAAGACTGCAGCCAAGGACTGCTGTCCTTGAGAAAATTAGCTCTGCCCCAACAATTATGGAAATAAATGGCTACAGCGTTAACCTCTGCGCATGGGGAGACTAGAGGAAGCAGTTAGCATGTTAGAATGGGTTTGTGTTTGTTTAGAGCCAAGTATAATTTTGATTAATGATGTCATTAAAAACTCCATATCCTGTTGTAGTTTGACTTTCAATTTTTTAGTTTTCAGTTTTCTTCCAAAAATAAAATTTTAGTCATTTGTATATTTCTATTTTTTTATTTTATTCAAACAGCTTAACCGTGATTGAATAACTTGACTGACTGACTCCACCGTAACACGTGAAGTCAGAGTGCTACTCTATTCCGAGATTTCGACACTGTGCAATCAAACATAAAGTGACTATCAGCCCACAACTTTGCAGGATAATAGCTTTGCTGCCATTCGACTGAAGCTATCTGCTGAAGTGAAGAATTAGAGCAATTTTGTTGGCTGTGATAGAGGGGTTATAGTCCATAAGAGTTATCAGATACTTCTGCCAGAGGAATTTTTTTTTCATGCCTCTCATTCTTTCTGTGGTTCCATCATCGGTGCAAGTGCGTACGCAGAGGTCACAAATTAATTTAGGACACACTTCATGATTCATTGCTCTGGTCAGATCTCAAGACATCTCATCGGCCTCATCTCATCTCCAAGTATCCATGTTGAACTCGTTTAACTTTAAAAATTCTAATTAAGATGTGATAGCATAATCTCTGATTTGCCATCATGCATCAGCAGAATCAAAGGGGAAACTATTATATCCCTGAGTGTATCCACAGTCTGCTTTGCCTACTCAACTATTAAAATATCCATGCCTGCAGATGAGAGCGCTGTGTAATCTTGCATTGCTGTTTGTCATTCACAATCAATTATGTCACCATACACATCAGTTAGTAAACACTTTTCCATATCTAGGGGAGCGCTATGAAGAAAGCAGTGCGACTGTTGCAAATACTTCCCTTGAGAAATGATTTGCATCTAGCTACGGCGATACAGTGTTGATTTAGTCGGCACAGGAAACATGAATGAGTTATTACCATGTCTGAAAAGGGGTATTAGAGGCTTAGCTTGAGCTGATATGTGGAGGTTTAGGAAATGTACACATACGTTATGGGTTAAACAGTAATAGTATGCATCCCTCAAATACCACATTTCTTTAGATCCTTTTTATTGGGCACTTCATAGACTGGCTCCCTGACACTGTCTGAGAATCACTTGCTTCCAATTTATAGAACTGTGATTTTCTTTTACTATTATTATACCCGGTCATTTCCCTTTTTTGTTTAGATTACTGTTGCCATCTTCTAAAACTCATGTAAAGTTAATATTTTAAAACACTAAATCGAATAACACTGATAAATGTGATCTTTAGCAAAAACTTTAGGTGACATTTTATTTTACAGTGTCCTTGTTACATATGCATAATTTACTGTTATTACAATGATAATTGTAAATAATTACATGCATAATTACATGCTAACTAACCCTAAACCGAACCCTAATCCTACCCTAACCTTATAGTAAGTACATTAAGTTACTAAATATTACTCAGTACTTAAATATATAAAATTACACTGTAACAATGACACCTTAATAATAAAGATTAACCAAATATTATAATATTGTGATGCCTAAAAACCTTTTGTACCATTTAATATGGTTTAGTTTTTGATTATTTTTTTTTATAATATTAAAATAAGACATTCCTCCATGTTCAAAAATAGTAGTGATTGTGCCACACTCCAAAAATGCTGCTGTTCACTTTAAGAAATTCATCTCGATTTAACACAATTATATCAGGTTTCTGGTTCAAATGTATTTGATTAATGTAAAACTGACTTAAAACTGTTACTCTTTGACATTTTGAAATAACATGTTTCAGTCAAGTAAGGACTTTCACTTCCCATCATGCTTTGCAAAGGGGCTGAATTCGGAGAGTAAATGTTTAAATAAAGTGCTATTTGATATATTTTTAACAAGATAAGAAAATTGAGATACTTTTTAATGCTTACTGTTTTGTTATGTTGGTATTTAAAAGTTTGTGTTATGTTAGTGTTTTTGGAGGTTGCCATTATGGTGAAGTGTAGACTAGAGCATATGCTTTGGGTGAGGACGTGCTATTAACAATTAAAGTAGATTAAATAAAAAAAATAAATAAAAAAATACTACTTTGGGCATGCCATGGATGTAACAAAACCATCTCCTTGCTATCCAATTAGATCTTGTGAAAGGTTTTGTAAATGTTGTGAAAAATAGTATTTAACTAAACAAAAATAATCAATTAAATTGGAATTGGATTACTTGTTTTTTATATTCATTTTAGAGTAATTAAACTTAATAGTTTTGGACAAAATTAAGAATGTTAACTTGATTTCACTAAATTAACTAAATTTAACTAACTGAATTAACCTAATATATATATATATATATATATATATATATATATATATATATATATATATATATATATATATATATATATATATATATATATATATATATATTTACATAAGGTTCATATATATATATATGTAAACAATGTTAATTAAATTCAACATAACCCAATTATGTGGAACCGGTTGATATAAAAAAATTAAGTAAATCCAAAGTATCATCCATATAACCTACTGTATGCTTCCAAACTTGATTGGTCAGATTGTGATTCCTATTTCATTACAATGACAGGCTATTTGCTAATTTAGCAGAAATGTCAGATATACATGCATACCCAACAGATTTTGATCATTGAATGGATCGTTGTAACGTGAAGGCTCACATGATGACATTTTTTTTAGAACTTATAAGTTGTGAAGACTTTGACATTTTCACTAAAAATCAGCTCATCAGTTTTGATCAGCAAGCCATGGCCATTTAGTTGTGCAAATTGTAGACAATTGTACTTACTATTTTACAGGCATGTGCCAAATGCAATTTGCTTTAATCAATAACAAATTGAAATATGACAAGAAACTAACTGTTACTTATCTGAACGTATTGATTTAAGAAAAAAGAATAATAATAATTAGAGAATTGAGCCAACGCGATTGAGAAATATTGTAAAATGGTTGATTTTTGTTTTTGATTATTACGTTTTTAAATTATTAAATTATCCATGCCTTCAGATGAGAGTGCTTTGTAATAATGCAGTTCTGTTTGTCATTCACTATCAATGCTTACATTTACTTGTCACCAATCTGTTTAGTTTTCTTCATGGACTTACAGTTTGTTTTTATTTGTCACATGTTCATTTGTTCTGACTCTCGCCACGTCTGTTTCCATAGTTATGGTCATTATTAGTTCATATGTGTCAGCTGTGTGTAATTAATCTTCATTTGTGTTCAATTCCTAAGTTGCTGAACCGTTGCGTGTGTACTGCAAAAACAGTCCATTCTATCACCTTTCTGTTCTCCCCTGGCAGTGTTTTTTTTTCAGCGCTTAATGTCATATGGTAACACAGAACACTTCACTACACACATGATTTAATGTTGAAATTTGTTAATTTTTATGTTAATCAGGTCAATTTTGATCAAGAACAATTCACTGCGGCTTGATTCAGTGTGAGCGGCGCAGCAGAAATAGACTCGCCGCCGTAATAAATGTGGCACTGCCGCTTTGCTCTGCTCCTGCGACGCGCTGCCTCTGTGTGTGATGTAAATGCTCTAATCTGTTAGTGTTAACGTGGGTGCCGAAAAAAATATCCTCTGCTAACGTGTGCGGTGTGAAACCAGCCTTAAACTTTGTCGTTTGGAACTATCTTCATCTACCTAAAGTTAGGGTGAGATGGGTAAGTTTAAGTAAGTATTGGTCAACAGTGTAATTATAAATGTAACTACAGATGTAATTACATGCAGGTCATTATAAAAATCTAAGTACAATGTAAAAACATGTATGTACACAATAAGTGCATTGAATCAAATTATTAATTACATTGTTAGTACAAAGTAGATAAGGCCACCTAATATATTAAATTTTTTGTTTATATTGACCCAATTGTGTATTTTTTGTGTTATATTTCAGCCATATATATCAGCCATTTATTGGTTATTACCCACAACATGAAAACAACTGGCTTGTCTATATTAGCCAGGATTTTTAGATTCAACATAATGTTTCCTTTACATTTATTCTGACAAGCGTTTGTTTAAAATCCCCAAAGTGATGTCATAGCAAAACAGAGAAGAACAGTGTAATGACTGTTTACAGCAACCTCATCAGTAGGCAGAATGTTTCTGTCATTTACGCTCAGCAGCGATGATAAAGTCATCACTGAGCATTGTTTAACCTATTATTATAAAGCAATCGGTGAGACTGCAGTGAAACACTGTCTAAATCATGACAATGAGACACCAGTGGCACTGCATAAAAGAGAATAGAAGTGTTCACAGACAGAGTACTGCCATGTAAGCTGTGCTGTGAGAGTCTCTGTGGTCATAAGAATAACTTATATGCAGTCTGCAAGGGAAAGAAGCCTTATTTCACTAGAAAAACAGTGCTACATGGGTCTGGGGTATCTGGTGTACTGATATCTTTCCAAGAATAATGAAACACAAGAGTTATTTGACAGCTGCTAACACATTACTGATAAAGACTGTGAATAATTCTAACAAGGGGGTCGACAACTCAATTAGTGCAGTAAACATTTGTTCAGATTGCTCCTACAAATACCTCTGATAAGAGTAGTGCAATAATAGGAGTTCAAACACGCTGGGGACGACCTGTAACTGGAAATGTTGATAACAGAGCGTTTTAGCGTGCACTGCGCACAACATGAATATAGTTTAAACAAATTACAGATTCACTGCATCAGGATCCCCTTTAAAATGTGCATCCGGTCACTAATGATTTAAGAGACAGAGGAAACAAAAGAGGTTTAAATGATTTGAGGTTATCAAATACATTACATGACTCATCCACAGAGTTTCATTCACCATAGGAATTGATTTGAAATCAGAAATACAGCAGAATGTGTCACCAGTGCCACTGTTATTGTGCTGGCGACTGCCAGGGTACCTTTATATGCTCACACTAATGATCTCGTAATTAAACCGAGAGGAAAACATATCTACATTAATTATCGTAAGCATTGTTGCAGCGTTTTTCCAGTCTAGGCAGATGAATTGCTAGCCTGAAGGGGCTGACTTACATTGCAGTTGGCAGACGTTCGCAAGGTGTTCTGATCCTAAGAGTCCACGTTATCCTGCCGAAAAACTGCCATTTCTCCCTGTCTTTACTCTCTGATCACACAAATGTGATCTGAAGCAAAAGGTTAGTAAGAAGACTAGATGAGCTATGACAATACCCCGGCATGGAGTGTAACGTCATGACAGCCTTTGATACTCTGTAGTCTTTAGTTGTGCACCTCAGCTTACAAATGTACAAACATACAAATGTTCCAGACACTTTTATTGTTTACTGTAGGTATGAGACTACAATTATTTAGCATGTCTTTTCTATTTTAGTAACGTTTAGTGAAACACTTTTGAATAAGCTCTACCATATTGACTTGTCATAGTCAATTGAAGCTCTTAATTGTTTGAATCAGCTGCATGTGTGAATGACAAACCGCTCAGAGAAAAAAAACATCACATTCTATTTTTATTCTTGTTTGTAATTAACACGCATCCAAAATAAAAGTTTGTGTTTACATAATATATTATTATTAATTAATATAATTTTTTAAATAAATTATATACAATTATATATTTCTTCGCCATCTCTAAATCATTTTCCAACATAACATTGTTTATTATGAAATGCTCTTATAATAAAGTGCATCTGGCTCCGGATAAAAATATTAGAGGATGTAGTACCGAAAGATCATTACCATAACGACCCTAAGGCCGTGTGTCCACCAAAGTGTTTTTAGCCAGCTGAAAACGCTTGGCGCTCTGCTGAAAACGCCTCCCTGTGGGCGCTTGCGAGCGTTTTGGCAGTGCAGCGTTTGTTTCAGTTGAGACTCTTTGCTTGTTATGATATGGAATATCCGCAGAAGTGTTACTAGTATCTCATTTCACAGATAGTTTGTTTCTGTATTGATTCTATGTAAAAATGCTGATACAATGTAAAGTATTTGCTTTGGCTCGTGTTTTAAATTATTTTGTTCCGTTATTATGCTGCTTGACTTGTTTTCATCTATGGATGTTGTACAAGCAGAATGTCAGTGCCCCGCCCCTCCTCCACTGTGATTGGATGGCTGGTGAAAAGTGACAGTGATGAGCACGGTGTTTTATTCAAAGTTGAACATTCTTCAGCTCTCTTTTTTTTACGACCAGTAAAAAAACACTGAACGCTCAGCGCTCGAGTGTGAAATACTCGCTCAGCGCCTGGTTACGCTCATGCCGTTCTAAAAACGCGGCACTCCCATTGAAAACAATTGAATATGCCAGCTGCGTGACAAAAACGCCTTGGTGGACACACGGTCTAAGCGTTTGTGGTGTGTGTACCGCTCCGTTGTTTTGACACGCTGCTCACTTAAAACTGTAGAAACAGTATAAGTGATGCAATTATACAACCTGTCCTGCAAAAAAAACCTGACTCTATAGGTCGTTTTTCAAGCATCTTATTACGACCTATATTTACGTTTTAAAGTCATGTGCCCTCTAGCTGGCGTAAAAATAGTGTCGTTTTACATCTGACGTCATGAAATGACTTATAACTGTCATTACCAAGCAAAATGTGTGTTCATTTTAATGCAATATGTGGACTTTTTACCACTATTTTTCATATTTCCATTTAGAGAAAATATGTATTTTTATTTATAACTACACCCACCCCATCCCTAAACCTACCCAGTGATTTATAGTGCATATATATAGCACATGTGTTCCCTGGGCTCGAGCTCACGATTGCATGATTGTTGTACTATATTGCAATGCTTTACCAATTGAAATATCGTCGTTAGGGGTGCGACTTTATTGAACGCTCCTATGGGTCGTATTTCAAGGAAGTGACAAACAACCTATATAGGTGTATTGGTTGGAGTACATGTTGCAATTATGTCCTGCTGTCCGGATGGAACCATGTCCGCCACTTAAATAGAAGCACATTTGTGAGGTCAGGCACTAATGTTGGACGAGAAGGCCTGGCTCGCAGTCTCTGCTCTAATTCATCCAAAAGGTGTTCTATCAGGTCGAGGTCAGGACTCTGTGCATGCCAGTCAAGTTCCTTCACATCAAACTTGCTCATCCATGTCTTTATAGACCTTGCTTTGTGCACTGATGTGCAGTCATGTTGGAACAGGAATGGGCCATCCCCAAACTGTTCCCACAAAGTTGGGAGCATGAAATTGTCTGTTAAGCACATTCTTCCGAATAACAATGTTATTTTAAAAAAAACAAACAAGAAAATTATATCCTTAAATAAGGCAGGTCAAACCCCCCATAATTTGCTCCATGGTCTGACAAAGTCAGGTCACTCAAACAACTTTATTTGTTTTTGATACTGTAGTTGGGCATAAACTACACAATCAACCTTTAACTTTTTTTTATTGCCAAAATCAATGTTCTCTACCCATTCATCTCCGGTCTGTTCTTAAACATTCCTGTTAGTATTAACTGTAATGGAAAGCTCATTTTTTAGATTAGGCTAAATGAAACTACTCTGAAAACATAATAAAAAGTGAGAAGTAGACATTACTTTGATCTGGCTCAAAGTGGAAGTAAATTAGCCCAACACCATGTTTATTAGGAAACAGTTTATCACAGACAAGCTCTGCTGATGAGATTTTAAGCAATGATTATTTGCTTTGAGCTATCTCCTCTGAGACAGCCAGCATAGAAACTGTTGCCCAAATACATCAAATGCTGCTGAGTTTGTGATTATTGTGATTATGACTTACTGAGAGAGTATAAGAAACATTATTGTGCCACGTGTAGCATCACATAATGTTAAGGTTATGTTCTGTTATGTTGTGATTCATTTTTTATGAATCATATACTGTATATATATATATTGGTATGTATATAAAAATTGGTATGGAGATAAAGGTTAGGCTCTTGATTTATCGGCCGTATTACAGCACACCATGAGTGTATATTAGCACCATTTGTTGTTTGCTTTTGGCATCTGATAGAGTGTTTGGACCCTGAAACAGTGCTGTGCGATGTCAAACTTAACAAGCAAATAATGGTGTTTTATTCCATAATGAATCAGCATTTTTAAAGGAATCGATTGAGTAGATGACTCGATGATTGGGCCTGTCCCAATACCCACACTTGTGGCCCTGGCCATTTGAGAACATGTGCAGAGATTTGTATTTCGTTAAACATTTGCACATTAAATGTTTACAACAATTAAATTGTTCTGCCTTTACCTCACAGACATGATACATATAGAAAGCTTGAAATGTCAAGCATAATTCATAATCTAATCGTTACTAATTAGTTACTAATCTAATCGTTAAATGATTAGTAACGATTTGTAATCTAATCTAATCGTTTCTAATCGTTACTAATCTAATGCGCTGTGGGAAGCTTTATGCGTGCATTTGAGTGCTGATTAGGTTTGTATTGGGATTTGGGAATTAAAGGCACATTATTATGATTTGGCTTATTAATATACATGTGATTATTTGACTAGTCGCTTAACTCTTTCCCCCAAGCGTTTTTAAAAAAAAGTTGCCAGCCACTGCCCGCCAGGGTTTTTGACCATTTTCACCTAAATTTTATAGCCCATAGAATATTTTGTTTTATGAATATCTGAGCATGCAATATATATATATATATATATATATATATATATATATATATATATATATATATATATATATATATATATATATATATATATATATATATATATATATATATATATATATATATATATATATATATATATAAAAAATTATTCTAGCTTATACTACGTTCTAACTTATAAATACTACGTTCTAGCTTATAAAAGGTTGAATGCTTGAATCTGAATCAAGCCTCGCCTGAGCAAAATATTCCGTTACAGTTTAGTAGTAATGATTTAATGAATTTATTCACTGAGAAAATAGAAAGCATCAGAAACAGAATTGTAAATTTACAATCTTTAATGATGTCTTATGATTCAACCACAATTATTGCCCCTCAAGAACTACTACACCGCTTTACAACTATAGGACAGGAAGAGCTAAATGAACTTATCATTGCATCTAAACCAACAACATGTTTATTAGATCCAATACCCACTAAACTACTGAAAGAGCTGTTACCTGTAGTGGAAGAGCCTCTTCTCAATATTATTAACTCGTCTTTATCTTCAGGTCATGTTCCAAGAATATTCAAGTTGGCAGTCATAAAACCTCTCATTAAGAAGCCACAATTAGATCATAATAACCTAGCAAATTACAGACCCATTTCAAATCTTCCATTTATGTCTAAAATACTTGAAAAAGTTGTGTCCGCTCAATTGTGCTCTTTCTTGCAAGAAAATAATATCTATGAAAAATTTCAATCAGGATTCAGACCGCATCAAAGCACAGAAACTGCAGTCGTTAAAATTGCAAATGATTTACTTCTAGCTTCTGACCAAGGCTGTATCTCAATACTAGTTCTACTCGATCTTAGTGCTGCGTTCGATACTATAGATCATAAAATACTCTTAGATCGACTTCAAAACTACACTGGTGTTCAGGGAAAGGCATTAAACTGGTTTAGATCATACTTATCAGACCGCTACCATTTTGTCTGTCTAAATGGGGAAAAATCACAGATAACGTCAGTAGACTATGGGGTGCCGCAAGGATCTGTGTTAGGCCCTCTGCTATTCTCAATATATATACTGCACTTATAAGGTAATATTATAAGAAAACATGGAATTAATTTCCACTGTTATGCTGATGACACTCAATTATATATTTCATCACGACCAGATGAAAACGCTAAATTATCTAAACTGACAGCGTGTGTTGAAGATATTAAATACTGGATGACGTGTAATTTTCTGCTATTAAATTCAAATAAAACGGAGGTATTACTTATTGGTCAAAAAAACTGCCCTCAAAACCTCTCACAATACAACTTTAACTTGGAATGATGTCCTGTCACTTTATCCACTACAGTAAAAGACCTGGGTGTTATATTAGACTGCAACTTGTCTTTCGAAAATATATTACATATGTTACAATAACTGCATTTTTCCACCTTAGAAACATTGCTAAACTACGTAACATGCTATCTATTTCTGATGCAGAAACGTTAGTTCATGCATTCATGACCTCGAGACTAGATTACTGTAATGCTTTATAAGCTGGTTGTCCTGCATCCTCAATAAACAAGCTACAGTTAGTCCAAAACGCAGCTGCTAGAGTTCTTACTAGGTCAAGAAAATATGATCATATAACACCAATTTTATCATCTCTACACTGGTTACCTATTAAGTTCTGTATCAATTACAAAGTATTGCTACTGACCTATAAAGCCCTAAATGGTTTCGCTCCAGTGTATTTAACGGATCTTCTATCGCCCTACAATCCATCGCGCTCTTTAAGATCACTAAACTCGAGGCTTCTGGTCGTTCCTAGGATATCTAAGTCCACTAAAGGAGGGAGGGCATTTTCACATTTAGCTCCTAAACTCTGGAATAGTCTTCCTGATATTGTTCGAGGTTCAGACTCGCTGTCCCAGTTTAAAACTAGATTAAAGACGCATCTCTTTACCCAAGCATTCACATTATAATTACCTTTTATACTACAGTTAAATTGGATCAAAAGCATTAATATTCTGAACAGCAGCTATGCTAATTATTTCCCATCTGCTTTTCTGTTGTTATCTCAGGACACTAGTCCCGAGGTAAATAGTTTGTCAGCTCCAGTTTGTATCCAGCCTCTCATGGAGACTTCAGATGCCCCAACACCTGTGAAGAGACGACTCAATACCTGCTTTGTTATGGCCTAAATTAATTCATGATTGATTAACATTTTCTAACATTTTTCTTTAACATTCTCTTTCTAACATTTTTCAATGTACATTTATGAAATGCACTTTCTGTAAAGCTGCTTTGAAACAATGTGTATTGTGAAAAGCGCTATACAAATATATTTGAATTTGAATTTGAATTTGAATCTGATTGGCTGATGAACGTTCTGAGGTGTGCAATTATTTTCTGGGAAACTCACAGTGAACGTAGTTCCAGCGTTCCAGGCAGCTCTCTTGACCGCATTACAGTTCCATATCACTTCACATAGTTAACTGTAATACATTTTGCACAAAACGTTGTTGTCAGCGCTGCCCTGACGATTTTATCAGTTCACCTATATAGTGTAGCAACTTTAAGGCTATACTGGAAATTTTTTCACTAGCGAGGTAATAACAGCACTGTTTAGAGACGCACAGAGGTAGCTCTCTCTCTCTCTCTCTCTCTCTCTCTCTCTCTCTCTCTCTCTCTCTCTCTCTGTGTGTCTCTGTCGCTCTCTTTCTAATAACTTCATTAATAACTGCAGTAGAATGCTATTGATGGCTCAAGCCTCCGTTACCAGCTTTAAAATTAAGTTTCGGAACTAGCAAAAGAGGCGTTGGATGAGACGCGGAAGAAATAGTCCTACTTAAATAGCGATTTAAGTACAAAAACCGGACGAATCCCTTTAAATATATCATCGGATCAATGTCTTGAGGTGTGGTAACCGTAGTATAAGCAGAATAATTGACTCCTGGACGTTGAATTATTAGAAAAATAATGCACACCCAAGGTGTAACGGCCACTCCGCTTTGTGTCGTGACCGCATCACCACTTTGGGTGTGCATTATTTTTCTAATAATTCAACGGCCCGTCGTCAATTATTCCTTACTTCATGCATTCCTTTTTTATCAACACTTTAATATGGGTAAGTTTCATAAAAAAAAGCAAAATTTTAAACAAAAAGCTGAGAAAATCACATTTTTGTCAAAAACTGCATCCAGATCAGATTCAGAGAGATTATCAAACACAGAGTAGATCGAGTCCATCAATACCCCTAATGCTTGCACAGTCCTATAGCTCGTCCTGGGTCCACATTTCATGCAGTAACATTATAGTTTTGATTCATATGATGTTTAATGTTGATTATCATGTTATTTTACATATGCATCTGCTTGCGATCGTTTTGATCAGGAGATTCAGTACTCATTCAGAAGATGCGTAATAGCCAATAGGACAAAGATGGCAGAGTAGCTAGCACTCTATAGAGCAAAATGTCGACTTCACTGTAAAGGGACCCGTGGTGTATGTAGATAGAAACGGCTCATTCTAAAGTAGTAAAAACATAACGGTTCATTATGTAAGGTCTTTATACACCACAGGAAACAAAATTATTTATATTATATTGCATTTCTGTCAATAGATCCTTATAAATACTACACACTGGACCTTTAAATGAACGACTAATAAATGAACAAAAATCTTTAGTCAAGGGCAGCCCTACTAAATAGAAGGTAGTGAATTCTGTAAGGGATATAGTAAAAGTACAGGAAAGCAACAGATGTGCCATTTACTTGCAAAGCAGCAATAAATACAAAATAAATAGAAACAAAAAATGAGCAAGTAGCAATATAGCAGCACATCTAAAGTTGACAGGAAAGTAACGCTGTAGTAAAATGATGGAGTGCTGGATAAAAGTATGGTAGTGACTGCTCTGTTGCCTCAACAACTAAGATTTTATAGGACTGTATACTGTAATTATATATGATTTTAAGCTCATTTATGATCTTAGTGCAGAGTCCTTTTAAAATATGAAATGTGCTGTCTGCGGTGCACAGATTTTGTTACATTGGATACAGAAGAAATAAAAGCTTCTTAGTGAAGAGAATCCTCATTGCCAGCTCTGAATATTGATTGTTCATGCTGCTTCACAGCTGCAAATGTGCTTAATTTTAACCATTCACCCTATTTTTTTTCCATTCCGTAAACAAGACATCGATCCAGGGGAAGAGGTTTGAAAGTAAATGATTTTGATATTGACTAAAATGCAGCCAGTAGACACACAGTCATTTAGATTTCAGTTCCTTGTCCTCATCTGAAACCCACCATTGAAAGGTCTTAATTAAATTATGTATCAAAAATTTCACACTGTAGTATCAAACCTTCTGATTTTCCAAGGATATAGGAAACCTCTTACCTGACTGTGGTGTGTTTGGCTAGAGAAAAGGGATTGCGTCGGCACTGCTCGGAAAGCCTTTGAGATATTCTTTTATCAGAAATCTTTAATGTGGTGTGGGAGAAAAGATATTCATATGCGTTAGTAAAATTGAATTGAATATGCCATGTCTGTCTGCCTCCACAGAATCAATGCCTCAGCCAGTCGCTCTCAAAAGCTTCATTACCTTATTAATGACTCGCCTCGTGCTGTTGATCAGGCCTGGAGAAGCGGCTTTGTATTTATAACACAGCTCGATCTTGTAAAGCTCTTTGTCTAAGCCTGCCATGTAGTAACAAGGCTTAAGGGGGAGGAAAAAACTTTAATGGAAGAGTGGATTGAAAAAAAAAAAACTTCTCAAAGTTGTCTTGGAAAATATAATTTCCAAGGAAAGGGTTGTGGATGGATGCATATCCCTGTCTTTGATGCTAAAGTTATTAATGTGGTCATGTGTGCCTGACAGAAATGGTAAAGACATGGCGGTTTGTCTCAAATGGCAAGGTTCCTGCACTCTGTCCTCTGCGGTTAAACCTTGCAGCATCAGACATATTCAAGGATATGAGTTATGAGTTACCTGAGCACCACACCAGAAAAGAGGATCAGTTGTGCATGTCAGCTAATCCAGTGGATATGGCATCAGCCATTTCTCCTGTTTGCTGGAGACCAGATATGGTTCCTATGAACCTATATAGGCCTAATAGTATAAACTGGGACAGGGACTGTATTTGCACTTACTTATATAATTTAATTTAGTGGTTTATGATGGATAATTTATTGTGCTATTAATTGATGTATCATATTTGGGGTAAATACAATTAAAACAAAATAAAAAGAAAGAAAGAAATGAATGAATGAATAGTTTTATTCAGCAAGTAAATAAAGACAAAGTCAAATAAATGCTGTTTTTTAAAACAGTCTATTCATAAATTAATTCTGCAAAAAATTGTATCATGGTTTCCAAAAAAACAGCATTGCAGTTTTCAGCATTGCTAATAAGAACCATTATTGATAATTGCACATTAATAATAATTTATTTTTATTAGAACCATATTAGAATGATTTCTGAAGGATCATGTGACACTGAAGTAATGGCTGCTGTTATCACAGGAATACATTGCTTTTTAAAATATATTAAAATATAATTTTATTTAAAGTGACATGACGTGAAGGTGGGTTAGGGTTAGTGTGGTAACCCATATTCGGAATCTGCCCTCTGCATTTAACCCATTCAAGTTAGAGCACACACATTAGAAGGAGTGAGTAGTGAACGCACACACTGCAAACCATGGACACACACACACACAGCCATTTTCCTGCGGCGCCCAGGGAGCGACTGGGGGTTGGGTGTCTTGCTCAAAGTCACCTCAGTCATTTTCTGCAGGTATTGAGAATCGAACTCGCAACTGCCCTGTATAAACATGTATTACTGTTTTTACTGTATCTGTGATCAAGGCTTTGGTGAGAATAGGAGACTTCTTTCAAACTTCAAACTTTCAAACTTTTGACCATTAGAGTTTACAGTATATTAGTCACATGTACAGTACATGTGAGTTAATTTTTTTAATGAAGGTTTGTGAGTTTAATGAAAAAAATTTAAGTAATGAAATCATTAAAAAATATATATTAAAATAAAAACAATAAAAATAAAACACTACTAAATAATATGTAATTTTTTATTATTATTATTTGTTTGCCTGCATGTCATGTGACTATTAAGCCTGTATGCCAGCCGAATTTAGCCCCGCCCACAACATTTGAGGTCAGGAAGTTCGGTCTGGACTCGATCCGTTGTGGATTAATTATGCCCGAACAGAAACTGTTCGGACCAATGAAATTGTCAGGGCGGGCTTTATACGATGATGGACAGATAGGTCAACGCAACATTATCATCCACATCACCAAAGAGCGCTTGGGTTGAATTCGTTCTAATCCTAAACGGAGAACTGTTTGCATATGTATACACCTTTACTCCTCTCCAAAATGATGATTGTGTTAGTAAATACTCTGTGTATCCTTAACTAATTTTTTACAACATAGGCAAAAATCGTTTATGCTCATCTTCTTCTACTTCTTCCAGTATGCGTGTAGTTGATGTCGTTCATGAACGATTCGTTCTTTTTGAACTAATCTTAAACATGATTCGGGAACAACGAGTTGTCTCACAGAGCGATTTGCATCTGCAATTACGCAAAAAGTTGTAGAATTCATTGTTTTAGATGCTCAACCAATGTCAGTTGTTGAAGATGAGGGCTTCCGTCGCCTACTGGAACACTTAGAGCCGAGGTACTCTCTTCCATCACGCAAGTATTTTTCCAAGACCGCACTGCCAGAACTGTACAAAAAAGTTTGTGAACACGTCTCGAAAGAGATTTAAGATATAAAAGCTATGAGCTTTACTACAGATATATGGAGCTCTGCTGTGAGTCCGATGTCGCTTTTAAGTTTAACAGTCCACTGGTTGGACACGAGCTGTACACCACACAGTGCAATGCTTCAAGCTAAAAACTTTCATGGTTCACACATCAGCGATACCATTTCGGCTGCAATTAAGGATATACTTGACCAGTGGCACATTCCTTTGAATAAAGTGCATGTCATACACTGAGACAATGCAAGCAACATGAAAAAGGCCATGGACAACATGGGTGTGTGAGCTTAGTCTGCTTTGCTCACAGCTTGCAGCTTGTAGTCAATGAGGGATTACTGTCACAACGGAGTGTGAGCGATGCCATTGCAATTGGTAGACAAATTGTGTGGCATTTTAAACATTCTCCACTTGCGTATTCAAGGCTGCAAGATATCCAGCTCCAGATGCAAATGCAACCGCTTGCAACAAGACGTCAAAACGAGGTGGAATTCTACGTACTTGATGATACAGAGTCTTCAGGAACAGAAGCCAGTCCTCTGTGCTTACATTACTGACCATGACCTGCCCAGTACACTGACCGCTAACCAGTGGGCTTTGCTAAAAAAAAAACGAGCATTGTTCTAGCACCATTTGAAGAGCTAACAAGGAAAGTAAGCTCATCGACTGCCTCCACCGCTGACGTCATTCCAGCTGTCACCGTCCTCAAACGCATCCTTGCTAAAGAAGGCGATGCAGATACTGGCATCAAAACAATGAAAAAAACCCTCTTCAAGCTGTCAACAAACGCTTCGACACTGTGGAAGATGAACGCCTATATGCACTTGCCACCCTTCTGGACCCAAGATATAAAGACAGGTAAGATTGGGTAACCTAACTAATTACATTAGGTCTATATTATAGATTTTTTACTCTCCACAATAATACTTCTACTGTATTTGATGAGATGCCATGCTGTAAATTTAAACATTAGAATATAAATTATATAGGCTTACATTCTTTATATAAGTGTTTCATTTAGCCTAACCTGTTTTATTTCTGTTTCAGATACTTTACAAGTGCACAATCTGCAAAGCATGCAAAAGATTCACTGACAGGGGAACTAGAGGAAGACCTGAGGAGGAGCACAGCTGGAGTATCACAGGCCACAGGAACCACAGGAAAAGTTCCCTCGGGTTGAAACAGCAGCACAGAGCAGCTTTATGCAAGAGTTTGACCAAATTGTGGAGGAGTGTGAAGATCCCGGTGCAGCAAGCAGCTCGAGCCCTGCAGTCCAACTGCATGGATATCTTGCAGAGAAAACCCTCGCTTCCTCAGACAACCCATACCAGTACTGGGGAGTCAACAAATACAGATTACCTTGTCTTGCTGCCACTGCCACAAAATACCTCTGTGCCCCCTGCACTAAAGTAGAAAGTGAGAGAGTGTTCAGCACAGTTTGCAACATTTGTGGATGAAAAGAGAAGTAGGCTTACAGCAGAGAGAGCAGAAATGCTTGTCTTCATGAGAAAGAATTTGCCATTGCTGATTAAGTGAGCATTCACAGGTTTGTGATGGTGGTGTGACACTGCACTACATGTTTACAATGTTTGGTTATATTATTATTTGTATGTGTGATCAAGTTGTTGTTCGACCAACTTTTTATCTGTTTATTTAGCATTTGTTTATTACTCAGGTTCAGCTGCTATGTTACATTTTAATTTAAATTCCTGTTTGCAGGACTTTGCAATTTATATTTTTGTTTACAATGTTTGATTACTGTTTGATTACTATTGTATGTTCAACTAATGCACTTTTGTTTATTGTGGCTACATTTTATTTATTTTAATTTAAGAGTTTGATTACATTATATTTTAGATTTGAATGCACAATTGTTATATAACAAATTTATAAGAATTCAAATATTTACAATGTTTGGTAACTGTCAGATTACTATTGTATGTTTGACCCAATACAGTGTTTTTGTTTCCACTGCTACATTTTATTCTATTTTAGATTTGAATGCACAATTGTTTTTTAAATAAATAAGAATTCAACACTTTACATACATCTGTTATTTTGTCTTAGTTATGTTTAGTTAGTAAAGTCTGGAGCCTTTAGTCTCTTCAAGGAAGGTATAAGTTGGAAGGTATACAGTTTATTATTAATTCAACAATAGTATTGGATCGGTATCGGATATCGACAGATACACAAAGCCAAGGTATCGGTATTGGGACTGAAAAAGTCGGCTCGGTGCACCCCTAGTTGTAGGTCTATCAAATTGAGGTCTTTCCTGGTTCTGTTGAAATACGCCCCAATAATCACAGCCCAATGGAGCAGTATCAGACTCTGACTAGAATTGAGTATGACCACGTCAGGCTAGTGACTATTACCTGACATAAGACAACTTAATTGTATTATTTAATGTTTTTATTAACTTAATTTTATTATTGACATAACTTACCAATTAAAATCTCAGTGGTACTTCAAGTAAATTTGAACCTGACTAAAATATTGGGTAATCTCTGCATTGCATGTAAATATGAAATTATGTAAATTTGTTAATTTGTTGTTTGAAAGACAAAAGCCTTCCAAAGACATGAATACATGGTTAAATAACTCACTGAAAAAACTAAAGGATAATTCAAATGATATGTAATTTGAATGTGTGAATCAGGAGTTGAATAGATGCAATGTTGAAAACACTTTTTAAAAGTTAAAAGATTTCTGTTACTCCAATGATCACATAATAGTCATATGACCAGTGGCTGATCTGTGTGTGCAAGACTTTCTGAACATAAATGAGCAGTAGGCGTCATTGGAAAGAAAATTTTAAAAATGACAAAAAAATTGTATTAGGGAGAAGCAATGAATTATAAATATTTGACTGCCATTGTGAGAATAACATGTACTCATATAATCAATAGAAAAGAAACTGTAGTCTGATTACACGTATTTTAAAATGTAATATAATTGAATTACAATTACTTATTTTTTGGAATCTGATTACATAATTCAGATTACATGTAATCAGTTACTACCAAGCTCTGACTATGGCTAACAATACAACAACAGCATTTCTTGGTTCCGTGAAATCGCAAAACCATTCTATGAGTAATGCCTCTCGTAGTTAAAAATGCTTATGCTACGTCCGTCATCATCGTCATGCCAGTTACGCTTTTTCCGTAAATTGTATACAGAAGGTGGTCTGACAGGAGCTAGATATTTTACTTTTATAATGTATGAAATATGAATATATTTCTTACAAAAACCATTGATTCGCTTCAGAGGTCCTTTATTAACCCCTCAGAGCTGTGTGGATTACTTTTATAATGGATGGATACACTTTTCTGGGCTTCAAATTTTGGGCTGCCATTATAAAGCTTGGAAGAGCCAGGACATTTTTTTATATTACTCAGATTGAATTCGTCTAAAAAAAAAAAAAAGTCATATACACCTAGGATGGCTTAAGAGTGAGTAAATCATTGGGTGATTTTCATTTTTGGGTGAACTATCCCTTTAACATGGGTCCTAAAGCTCTTGCCTGATCATAACCCTTCTTTTCCCAGTGATATTCCTCTGAGATTTTCTCTTTTGGATTGTCGGTCATCTCTCTTTAAACAGCCTTTCTTCAAATCTCTCTTATCTCTTGCTCACTTTAATGCCTCCTGATGAGGGTACATGTTTGTTGTGGTGCTTGGTCTGACCAACTTTTCAACAGCGTTTTTTTTTTTTTTGCTTACTAAACCTTTAATGGTAATCTTCTCACAAAAATACTTTTTAATATATATTTAAAGATTGAAGAGAAGATAAGATGTTTCCGCTGATTCATGTATTCTTCCTGACTCATCTGTTCCGACATTTAGGAACGCTCATGCTGTCATAAGAGGATAAGCATGAGCCATTTTGGGTATGCTCGTACATTGTCTGTGTTCCCACAGCTTACATGCCCCAGAGGAAGAAAGGAAGAGAAAAAAAATCACTCTCTGAGCTTCTTCACGATTCATCCTCACTTAGTGAAAGGCTCTGTTTTGACTGCGGTGTCTCTGTTCCTCCAAACGAGCCTAATACCGCTGCTCCGCAAGTTGTGACCGTAAACATGCTGACTGTTGCTATCAAGCTGAACAAATTGACAAAGCTTTGTAAACAACACACTCTGCGTGCATTCGTTTCAAAGCATGCGGTTCCACGTTTTCACGTCTCAATAATACATTAGGCCACACGTAAACGCTATGCAGTTTTGCTTCGTACCCAAAGCAATTTTACACTTCATGGTTCAATTTCAAAGCCTCTCAAGTGCAGCAAAAGCATGGCCCTACATCTACAGGAAATTGGCGAACATATAAGCAGCTTGGTTACAGTTGACACATTTTCAGCAATATTCTTCTTTTTAAAGTAAAAAGATAGTGCAGTGATGATATGTTGACCAGTCACAAATCCGCTTCATAACACTTTACAATAAGGTTCAATTTCTTAATTAACCTTATTTTTAACATTAATTCATGAGGTTTTATGAAGTAAAATTGAACAATACTTTATAGCGTTTATTTTTCTTAGTTTATATTTGATTTATACTTATACTAAGATATTTTTTTACATTTCAAGTTTACTACATTAATAATATTAAATGTAATGTACACTAATCATAGTTAATGCATTATAAAAACATGAATTAACCATGAACAATTGTTCAATATTTATAAATTGACATAAAACCACATTAATAAATACTGTAAAAATTTTGTTAATTTTATGGTCTGTAATGCATTTAACCAATATCATCAAACGAAACCTTATTTTAAAGTTTTATGGTTATGAAAAACTGTATAAATAATGTAAAATTAAAGGAACCACCAATATTTGAGGCATAATGCCACAAAGATAAATTAATACTTTCATCCTTTTCTTTAAACCATTTTCATTTTTTGAAATAAAGTTAAAATAATAATTTTAAATAGTACTGCACAAGATGTTGCTATGGCACATAATGCCTTAAAAAACTAAAACAATCGTGAAAAGAATTTTTATAGCATTATATGCTTCATATTTCTGCTTTTAAATTGTAAAAAAATATATATATATATATATACTTGCCTTGTAAGTTCCCTACTGTTGCCTTTATTAGTTTATTTGTATTTTTTGAAATAATTGTTGTGGAAATCAACATTATGCTCTAAATGCTGTAGATATCTGAACCCAGAATAATTTCCCTTAATGTATATAGCTCTATAGCTTGCCTTTTTATCTGTATTTTGTCACGTGAATAATTTTATTCCACAGTACAAAAAGTCTATTGCCATTTGAGTTGCCAGCTGAAGGCGTCACACAGGAAGGGCCTGGAAAATGACCTGCGTAGTCTATGACAACACACCATTTAGGCAGGGATCAAGAGATGGGATTTGTAAGAATGCTGCACCGAAGGGCTGCTGGCATTAGAGCGAGCGGCAGAGATTTCAAATGACTTTCTCCAACTCATTTGAAATGCTGAAAACCTCACATGCCATTGAGCAGACACTGCAGCCAGGACCCATTTTTCTACCTTTCAAAATATGTCGGCATCGTATTAAATAGGATAGAAATAAATATGGACATTTAGAAGGTATAAGGGAAACAGGCTTCTTTCAGCCATCCATCCACTCTGTCAAGTTCAAACTGTGTGTATATCGCTGCAAAGCTTATGTGGTCGCTTTTGGAGCTGGAAGTGGTGACAGCAATCCATAATTGGACTGAGTAGCTATATGCCACTCTACACCCCACACGCTGCTGAATCTGCAGCTCGCAAAGTGGTTTTGTGACATGACCAATTTGCGAAGTTAGTCAACCGGAATTATTTTAGTCATAATCTCTTATAAGGTCATATTAGCCTTCACTGCATGGGGAACAAGTCTAAAATGAGAGTTTAAAAAACATCAACAATATAGCCTATATAGTTATGTCCGTATGGAATGAACGTCTGAGTATATTGAAGGATTTGAGGGCGCACCAGACACAAATTCATCTTCCAGATGATTTGTTCAAACATTATTCCACACAAAACCCAACTCAACACTCCAGGCCATCTATCACCAGAAAAGACGCAGGTGCCGGTCAGTCAGCATCAAGCCACAAAAACCCCAACTAAGTACTTTATTGCCTTTGCAAACTTTGAAGATACACAAAGATAACGTCAATGTTCAGCTCCTAAGAAAAAGAGTCAAACCAGATCGCCGTTGTCTCAATGACCTTAAGATTAACTCTGAGTGACACGGTTACAATCCACAGGAAAAAAACAGAAACTGTTTGTTACATATAAACTCCATTGAATCATTCAAAAGGATTGATAGCCGGACTTACATTCAAACAGCCTGCGACTGCATAATTCTATATCATGTCTATAACCAATACACGCGAGCATTATGCTTAAACTCATTTACAATTCATGTAATCATATGAATATTAGCTGACTGAGTAAAAGTGCACTTGCTTTGCATCTTGTTTCCTTAAATTTCAAAAGATGGTTTGATTGAATTTTGTGTAGAATGTATCGTGTTATTATAATAAGAAATCATGTCTAACTGTACTCTGCTTAAGAGCGGGAAGTTAGGAGACCAAAGATAACAGATAATTCATGGTGAGGGGTGGGCGCACAGTCAACCCTGAACCAAGATGATCCCTAATTGGCTAGAACCGATCCAGGAGGATGGGCAAATATTTGAGTATTAATCTCAGAACACAAACAAAGGTTTAGAATTAGTTAAAGACAAGAGGCAAAAGAGACATTAGATGACGAGATAGATGATCAGAAGATTGTGGCAGACCAAGATCATAGAAAATCGGTTAACAATTTCATTTCGAGCCATCTAAATGGTCTCGTCTCACTTTCCTTTCTTTTACTTTGTTTTTTTTCTTTCCGTTGAGTCTTGTGTTCTAAGTACATTTTTGCCGCAAAGTTCAAATCAACGATTCTACAGAGAGCGTGCTTCAACTTCAAATAACACCTACGATACTTTCCATCCGTCTGCCAACACGCCATGCGATTGGCTTTCCAAGACGTCGATCAAAGACACAACAAGACCGTCAGTGAAAAAGAACCTGGGAAACGCCTCCAGCCAGGACCGAAAAATAATTCCTATTCAAAGATGACACAAGCTACAAATGCAAGTAATACCTCCAGATTCTAACAGAACTGGTGCATTGATATCAAATTGAATAACCCCGCCTAAGAAACGACAGGAGGGTTAAATTAACGATTGATGGTTCCTTCAGGTCATGTGTTTTAAATGCATATATTACTAGAAACTTGGGATTTCATAATTTCACTCTCTTAAAACTCATTCTTTCCTCACTTTCTTCCTTTCTGCAACACGTGTGAATGTGTGTGTTTGTGTTAGATATTAGTTTTATGTGTTAGAGTAATCAATAAAGATTTGTTTGTATTTAAAGATATGTGTTGTTGTGTTATGTGCTTAACAAATTTAATGTCTAAAAATGCTGATCTATGTTAGTGGCTATTGTAGTGTTTCACTACTGTGTGGATAATATCCACTGCAGAGTTGATAGTTACAGCCCGTTCAATTGAGTATTTCCAACAAAATCTAATTGGTTTGAAATGATTTGTTGTAATCTTGTTGTATAAGTTTAAATTCATTTATTCAAGACTACTAAAAATGTCATGTCATTCTTAGATCAAGTATGATAAAGAGGAATATAATTGATATAGTCAAAATCCCAAGTTTAGCGGTCGTTCGCAGCGTCCCACTTTTGTGATCTGTTGCGGGTGCCAGCGGCATGGTCATTTTGCTTGGGAGTGTAAATGGCAATCCCGTTCTTCAGTCCACCCCTATGTTGACTTGTCTAGTTAGGCCTAGCTTCCCTACCCGGTCGGGAAATGAGTCCCCACCTGGCTGCAGAGCCACAGTCCGGTTGGGTGTATGCAGGGCTCCCATGTTTTCCCTGATGCCGTATCTCGCTTAGTCTCCTCATGCCCACACCTTGTCATTACTATTAGGGGTGTGAGGGGTGTTCTTGAAAGATACTGGCTCCATGGTATCGACCATTACAGAGAGCTGTTTTAGGTCGTGGTTCTCGAACCATGGGGCCAGCATCGGTTACAGTCATGCCATTGGTTGCAGCTCAGAGCAGCCAATGGATTTCCAAACCATTGGCTGCTCTGAGCTGCAACCAATGGCATGACTGTAACCAATGCTGGCGGTGATCTCAGGATAACAACGAATAAAAAAACATTTTTTTTTTTATTCGTTGTTGTCACGAACGTTTCGGAGATTTGTCTTATTTGAGCTATCATTAGTGACCCGGGAGGCAGAATTGTCTCAGGCTCTTCAGGCCTGCCAAAAAGTAGACTGCGTTCTCACATGCGTGGGGTAACATCATTTTTTTAATTTGAGTGTGTTGTGTTCTAGGGGGCACTCTGATATTTGTAACCACTACATGGCTATCCGTGTTTAGTGGTAAGACAGTGTTATTTGAGCCCTTTGAGCCCAGGTTGCCTGTGGGTTTATTAGCCTCCCCGTCTCTAGAGCGTGTGAGTAGTGGTATATTTTTTGTAACCATGGTTAACGTTGGGGTGCTTAGTGCTGTTTTGTATCCTGCAACAATCCTTGGGAAGTTGCGGGAAGTGTACTTTGTGGGGCCGTGTTGGGGTAGGTCAGCACTCCAATGGGCTCCTTTTGGCGTGAGCGGTAGGATGTGAAATGAATCAAATTTCTGGTAGATTGTGGTGATGTAATCAGCCATCAAAGGGTTAATGTCCAAATATGGTGCATGTGTTCCGTGAATATAAAAAAGAGATGAGACGAACATCTAGGCAACCGCGTTATTCTGGGTCCGGAAAGTGAATTTCTGGGGCGCCATGTTTAGGTTTAGGAGGTAAGAGCTAATGGGCACTTGCAGTGTGGCTGAGGAGAATGGCAAATATGTGGAGTGAACGCTTACCATGGCGAGCCTTTGCACTCCATTGAGTGCACTGCACGGCGTGAGTTATTTATTGTGTATATATTTATTGTATGTGATGTATTTTCCTTATGCCTAAGCTAACGAGACGATCACCTCCTAAACCTAAGGTTATATTTTAATAGGGGTACAAGGCGTGGACATGTTGCAGCAGGCTGTGCAGGCTTTGAGGACTAGCTGGTGCGACTTTCTGTAACTCTTATCTGCGTGGGATACTGAATGACTCTGGACGGATTGGATAGTGTTTCACTTGCAAGACGCTGTGTTCGACCATCCTCCCGTCTCTTGTTCGAACCATGCAATTTCTGTGAACTTGTATGCAAATTCTAACCCAACAGCGTGACGGTCTCCATCTGGTGAAGGACAACTTCCAAATTGATCAATACGCGTCAGGTGTACAGCCTGCCAGGATACATCTAAATTGGTGCTTTTACAGTGTTCCTTGACAGGGGGTAACCTTACAGTGATGAAGATTTACGTGTGTCACCCTTATACCTGTATGTTAGTATGAATGTTTTGTTTGGGGTTTGCATTTTATTTTATTTTTGTGTTGAATTGATTTCTTGTTTGTGATTTGGATTACTTGTTAAGTAGGTGAATGACCCGTGAATGCCCGCTATTGTGCTGATCACTGTTCACCGGCATCAGCTGGCTAATTGGTGTCGCCATTGAGCAAAAGACGGGCCTCTTTTAGTGGGATTATGTCAGTTTTCATTTAATAGAAGTTTCTTTCCATATATTCAGACTTTCATTCCATATATTCACGTTTCCTTCCACATATTCAGACTTTCATTCCATATATCATATATTCAGACTTTCATTCCATATATCATATATACAGACTTTCATTCCATATATTCAGATTTTCACTCCTTATATTAAGGTTTCCTTCCATTTATTCAAGTTTCAGTCCATATATTCAGATTTTCATTCCATATATTCAGACTTTCATTCCATATATCATATATTCAGATTTTCATTCCATATATTCAGACTCTCATTCCTCATATTCAAGTTGCATTCCATATATTCAGACTTTCATTCAATACATATACCAACAATCCTATAATAAATACTATAATTTCCTGAACGGCATGCCATAATATAAATATATATAATTTTATATATATATATATATATATATATATATATATATATATATATATATATATATATATATATATACTGTATATATATATATATATATATATATATATATATATATATATACTGTATATATATATATACTGTATATATATATATATACTGTATATATATATATATATATATACTGTATATATATATATACTGTATATATATATATATATATATATATATATATATATATATATATATATATATATATATATATATATATATATATATATATATATATATATATATATATATATATATATATATATATATATATATATATATATATATTTAAATATGTAAATCCCAGACAGCAACATAGTTACATCTTATAAATCACACCCATTAATTGTCTTTGCAATGAAGCTAAAACCTTGTGAAGAAAGTTCTGCTGTGGTCTATAGTTGTTTGTCATCCAGGATCACTTTATTGTTGATATGAATAAACATTATTTTTTAAAGTCATTATAAAAAATTCATACATGTACATAGTTCATACATACATATGGTTCATGCATGTACATATAGTAAATCATTTATATATGTATTTGCTGTATGAATGGATTCCTGGGTAACACTTTACAATACTGTTCCGTCATTAATAAATAACTACACAGGAACAAATTAAACAAGTAACACAATATTCTACATTATATATCTATTAACTAACAAATTATTTAATGATCAGTTGAATGAGGTCCAAAACCTTACAAAAGCTACGTCAGTCATTATGACGCTTTTCACTTTAGAATATTTCTAAATAAGTATGATTTGTTATTACTTGAGTCATTACTAGTGGGTTACCATTGTCTTTACTTCATAATTAATTATACATTATACATTACTATGCATTCCTGTTAGATAAGTTTTATATTTTAAAGGATTATAAATAGTGTAACCCTCTTCGTTGGTGTGCTCCCCCAAGTGTCTCTGCGTTGTGTGATGTATAAGGAGGACACCAAGATCGCTGTTGTGACAGCAGTGAAGCTTTTTATTCTACTTTCTTTATCCACATCTGCCACTTTTCACAAGAAAAGGGAATTATCAACTGTGTTAATACAATGCAAACGCGATAGCTGTAGCTGCAGTTAACCAAACATGTGGTTGCAAACTAAGATAAATGACAACATATATAAAGATATTTTTAAAATATAACCAAAATATAAAAAATAAAAGGCCAACATACACAAATAAACCTTGAACACAATACAATATACAGAAAAATATACTCCACCGCATGTAATCTTCAACACATGAAATACTATCAACAATACAAAACCATAAAACGAAAATGCACATATATATTTTTAAACATTTTTAAAATCAATATATATCTCCAAATAACATGGATGGACAAAATATTCAAATAAATGTAACAGATGCAGAGAACAAAGATAACACTATTGAAACACTCATAAAACACAGCTCCTCCCAAGGCAGGAAGAACTACATCTAACCTACATACAGGATCTTCTATTTTAATCTCTTTAATGCCAAGTTCAATCATGACAACTCTGGGAGTGAAATAGATTCAACAGCATTTTATTAGCATAGAGCATGGAATGTATAAAGGCTTGATTTTGGCGGAAGAGATATGCTACGCTGCTGCTGCTGCTGAGCAAATACATAAGTTCAGCTTATTCAAGATTACAACAAGGAAAGGCTGCTGCAGAATGATATAGCAGATCTCTACAGGTGGTGCTTGGGAGGAGGTGGGATTATAGGAGTTCTCATAATGTGCAGCGTGCTGATGGAGGCTAGGATACGGTATAAATAAAGCCACGTAAATGAGGAAGTACCTCTGGTTGGTGTCGTAGAACTGAAAGAACCAATCAGTGATCAATAGAGTTTAATGACTGAACTTTATATTTCAGACTGCACGGTTTTCAAACACGGATCACTGCTCTTTTCACACTGCATGACTATCTGGGGTTGCGTTCAGTCATTGATGTGTTCACACTAAACGATGGATTGGCGACAGGGGGTTTCACACCGCATGACTGTACAAGAGGAAGAATCGCCGAGACCTCTCTCTCTCCGGTGCCCAAACTACATTTTCCCAACGTTCCCAACGAAACCCACGAGCGGTATGACAAGTAAACAATGCGAGATCACACGTGCGTCATACTGGAGTACTCGTGCAAGACTGGAATTGTTATTAAAAATTATAAACTGCAGAAAGTTTGCGCTCCAAATTGTCTGTGCGCTGCAGCAAAAAGGAGAAAAAGAAAAAAGATTACGCAAGAGGAAATTGTTGGAGAGACACAGGAAGCAATGCCTGCAAAGAGAGTTTGAGGGAAATAAATAATTTTGCAATGTTCTGCTGCTGCGGCTGGATGTGCAAATGTTTGGGTTTTTTGTGTTTGAAAGAATTGTAAATATATTTTTTAAAATACTGATATTCTGGTCTATAACTCCTCCCTGAACCTCCGCTGCCCTGTATCTTGCTCTCTCATTGGCTGTTGGTAATTGCCGATGTAATTTTCAGTCAGAACTCATTTCACACAGCAGGAGTTTGAATCGCCGACAGGTCCAGATATTTAGCATGCCAAATATCTTGCGACGTCGGCGACTCGTCAGCGATTCCCTCTGATCGTGTCTTTGATCATTCACACTGCGTGATTGTCACTCACGTGCATTTGTACTGATTTGGCTATGATTTCGGGCGATTTCGCAAAACCTGTCGGCGAGTCAAAAACGGGGCTAAAATCGGGCAGTGTGAACTAGGCATAACTCTTTAACCACCCTCTGCTTTGTGTCACTGTATTCCCAGATTAAGCAAAGAAGGAGGCAGGAATCTGTGAACACTTAAACACACTTTAACAAATAAATTAACAAAAACAACTGTATTGCACTTATAACCAATCAAGATTTTGTCAGTGAAACAAAAGACAAAAGAAATATATTAGATTGAAATTTACTGATGCTTTGCTTGGATGACAAACAGTCTCATCAAGTGGTTAAATTATGACATGGTGTGTTCACCCAATGCATACATCTCATTCATCAATGCCAACCAGTTTTATCATTCTCATGCGATATTCTCAGGCATAAAAATATACCCTGTGCCAAGTAGCTTGTTTACATTGTGTTCTTTATGCTCTGATGTAGTTTGAGCTCCAGAGCATGACATATGTTATGGTGTTACTTCCTCAGTGAGAGGAAGAAGAAAAAGATTTTCAGAAAGATGTGAAGTGTGAAATTCCAAACCCACAGATACAAGACAAAACAGGGGTGACTTCTTTTCACAGTCCTCGACCAAGAAAATACATACATGCATGCATATATTCATTCATACATCACCCAGTGGTGTTATACTCAGTCAGCACTATAGCCTCAGAAATATTTTCTACCTCTTGTATATTTTGTATAGGGGTTGGTTGGCACAATTGTCATTCTTTGTTGAATATCTCCAGTGAAACAAACAGGATAACCTAATTAGGTCCAAATCAAACATCACAACATATTTCCTAAATTTTGTTAATTAATGAGTAAATGTATGCTGTGCAGTTGTGCCAACCAACCCCAGCACCAAGATGGTTGGCACATGTTGTGGGGTTGTTTGGCACAGCTTTAAAAGACTTTAGCTTTAAGATGTAAGCTGGCAAAATGTTTATTTTAAGCCAAATTTACACCTGCTCAACATTTTAAGTGTTAATAACTGACAGAACTGAACATGCTTAGAAGAAGTGCATTTTGTTTTTTTGTTTTTTTCAGTAATAAATAAAATAAAAGCTGAGAGCCTGCTGAATACCTGCTGTTTTTACTGATATACTAACATCTCATGGAATGTAGCTCATATATTGCCTTCCCCAGGTCAATAAAATGAGTTTTTTTATTTTGCTTTTCTCATTTCTTCGAGCACTAAAGTATATATAGTGTTGCACACAGATCGTCTACGTCCCACATGTCTTAAAATTCTGTAGGTTACAGTGGATCTACCAATATACTTCGTAAGCAACCTAGAGAATATTTTCCTTAGATGGTCATCCCGTTATTCTGGCTGATTTCAAAATAAGCCACTTGTTTAAAAAAAAAAAAATCAAGACATCAGCACATTTCACATTTCAGTATTCATGCTGTATCCTTCAGCACTGTGTTCTGTGTATCACCGAACCACTGGCATCCTGCCTGTGGTTATTGCTTTATATATTCTCTTTGAGATGAAAGCACAACCAAGTTACAGAAGTTTGTACTGCTGGTAATGTAGTAACTTGTTTTTTTATGAACTTCCTTGTCAACAAACTCTCATAAAGAAACGTCATTCTGCTACCTAGGTTTATCCTGTGCTACCAAAACGTCACTCTGATGAAAGCTGCAAAAAAAAAAAAAGAAGATAACAGGCAACATGAATGTAGTCCACATAACTTGAATGCTTTTTTCGAAGTGTTCTCACAGTAGCTTCAATTGAACATTCAAACCAACTGCCCCTCAAAATCCCATGTTTAGGTTTGATGCCAGTGATGTCTCATACATTGGCTCTTGTGTCTTGTGATTTGAAAATGTATATTTTTCACCCAAATATGAAATCGTACTTGCTTGATATGCTCAAACCTCAATGCACAACATGCGAGAACACATTCATAAGAAGAATGAATTTGCAAGAATTCAATTCATATAAATTACTTGTCTTTAAAATGTTTTTATATATTTATATTGGTTGCTTGTACTTATCTTCAGTTTCATTAGGCAAGGCAAGTTTATTTATATAGCACATTTCATACACAATGGCAATTCAAAGTGCTTTACATAGAAAATGAAATTAAAATAGTGATAACATATGCATAAGAAAAAAGAATACCATGTGTAAGAATCAGGATAATTAAAACATTTGTAAAGAGAATAAAAAAAGAAGAAGAAACACAAATATACATTTGTAAAGATAATTAAAAAGAATAAAATTATGATATATAGATAAAATAACAATAACCAAAGATAAGAACAATTGTAAACTAAATAAGGATAAATATCTTCATTTGTGCATGGATTTTTGAGGTGGCATGAGGATGATGTTATATGTTTCCCATGTCTTGTCAGGACTTGTTTGTCTGTTTCTAGTGCCATGTTTGTAGTTAGTTATCTTGTTCTTAAGTGTGTCTCGTTAGCTTGTTACTCTGTGTATTTAAACCTGTGTTTTCTGTGTTCATTGTCGGTTGTCCTTGGATGTTTTGTGTAATTTCTGTCAGTCTCATCTCCATGTTTCCTTGTGGTCCTTGGCTGGTGCCTTCATTTGTATCATTAAAGTAAACCTGCATTTAGATCCGTCTCTTGGATTTCATGGGGTACGTTTACACGACAACGACATACTATAATTGGAAACATTTTTTCTTTGTACAGATGACAACGTTATCAAAACGATCCCATTCACACCAATCCGCGAAATGACAAAAAATCCTGCATTATGCAGGCCAGCAATTAGTAATATCACTTAATATTTATACTGTATAGGCTACACCAGTGGAAGGGAACCTATGACTCGTGAGCCACACCTGGCTCTTTGACAAAAATCTCGCCAGGCCTCTCACCCCTTGCCAACAAATGATCGATACAAAAATTACACACATCAACAGAGATCTGCCCTCTGCTGCAGAAAAAGCAGCCAATTACAATTCCCTTGTTGTACAGCCCACCGAAGTTAATGAAAAGTTTATAATAATAATAATATTCAAGTTGTACCGGCCAAAGTGCGTGTTCAGTTAGTTAAATCAACTAACCACTTTTAGTTTCTGTGGTAACCTACAGCTCCTGCACTGCACTGTAAAAAAATATTTTAAAAGTAAGTTACCTGGTTGCCTTAAAATTTTGAGTTCATTGAAATTCAAATTTTGAGTTAATACAATGAAAATTTTTCAGAATCGACAGGCACCCTTTATTCAAATATTATTAAAAGATTTTATTAACATAATGTGTAATTGTGTTTTATTTGTTATAATGCAGTGAAACGTGCCAAATTGTGCTATTTTCATAATTTATAAATTTTTAAGATTAATTTATGTGGGTTAGATACAATAATATTTTGAGTTCCTATTTATTAAACAAATTTCCTTCATTGTATTAACTCAAATGAACTCAAAACTTTAAGGCAACAAGGTTACTTGCTTTTTTAAGTTAAACCAACAATATTTTTTTACAGTGTTGGATTCAAGCAGCTGCGTAGCTTGTTTAAGGTAATGGCGAAAACCATTGTTAGAACAGCGAAAATGTAAAAGTAGACTATATAATCTTTAATATCCTTTTATTGGTATATCCTTGGTGCTTTGCTGTGGAAAGAGACATTTCGAAACATTTCACCCACCTGTACCACTGTGTGCATTCATTTTCTCTGTATCTCACTCACACACAAAAATGTATGCTCATCAGTTCGTAACTCTGCCTCACAGTGAAAGTCCTGCACAATTAATTCCATATTGCAACTTATTTATTGTTTGCTGGATATTTGTTTGTTTTTAGTTGTCTATGGACCTAATAATTACTTCTGTTGGCATTTTATTGTGGAAAAAAACAACAACATATATTTTTTTAAATAATAATATGATACTGCATTACCTTGGGATACTTGGAAAAATGCATTAACCAAAAATGGTAAAATGGCTCTTTGGTCAAAAAAGGTTGTCGACCCCTGGGCTACACTGAAGAATGAATTGCACTTTTCTATACTTCAGTTCAAAGTGACCATGTCTGTCACGATGCCAGACAGATTTTGAAATAAACCTTGTTTAAAGATGTTTCAAATGGGTTCGATGGGTCCACTCTGTACTATCATGTCTCTGGACCGGAGAAGACTGTATGTGCACGCATACGTGTTCTTCTACAGAACAGGCTCACGCCAAACACGCACGTTTTGACACTTTAAAAACCATCAGTAATTCTAAATAACACTTTTTCGTTTTTTCTTTACTTAATGTCTTAATTGTAACCAAGTAATCTGTACTATTCTATACCTAGTTTACTCAGAAAACCTAAATTAAGATTAATTGATTGAGTTTGAGTGCCATTTTGTTGAGCAGAAGAAGAAAAAACTCACCATTATGGTGATCAGTGTTCTTTGGTTGGGCACTTGGAACATTCATATTATTGTAATTCTCTTCCTATTGATGCAGCGAGGCAACAATAAATCACAGTTATTTGGTTTTGAAGGAAGATAAGTAATAAATTGGTTGCTTTTAAAAGTTGACATAGCTTCTTACTGAATAATCAACTATATTAAATGATTTGGTCAGAAATTAGGTCACCTTTTTAAAAAAGCAAATACTTCCCTTCCTGTCTTATAATGATCAAATAAATGTTATTGCTAACACTTATGCCATAAACACCTTATGAAACTTTTAAATTGGATTGATATAATCCCATTTGTGACAATATCTTGCCGTTGATAATGCTTGAGTCACACACAGACTTCAACATTCAGCATGCAAAACACAACAATGGGAACAAAAGGGTAGCCATATAAGTCAAGAGTAAATCTGAAGTAAATTATCAAGTACTTCCTACAGTTCTTTTTTAGTTACTCTAGTAAGTAAAATATACTAACAATGGGCGGCAGTGGCTCAGTGGTTCATGTACGTTGTCAAACCGGAAGGTTGGTGGTTCGATCCCCGGTTCCACCTGACCATGTATCGAGGTGTCCATGAGCAACACACCTAACCCCAGCTGCGCTTTGGATGGCCACGGGTCTGTTGAAAGCGCTATATAAATGCAGTCCATTTACCATAATCGTTTTAAAAAAAAATTGCACTTTGAAACCCGTTTTCATACCCCCAAAACGCAGCTGTCATGTACAGTAAATGAATGTCAAAAACGCATAAAAGTTTAATGGTTTAAGTAAACAGCCCCTTAGTTTTTTCCTAGATTTTTCTTTCTTTTTTTAAAGCTCATCCTGCCTTACTGATAATGTCACTTCTTAATAAATTTAAATAATTTGTCAAAAGAAGTCAGCATAAATTAGCTTAGATGGTTGAGCAGTGTCATGCAAGCAAGGCCTTTTATGTCGCTGTGGTAGTAGGTAATGAACTGAACTAATTATTGCTTAACACTGAATATCTCATTCGAATAGAGTCTTCATAGTTTAAGTTCATATTGCATTCGCACATTCATAACAGTGTCACATAGCCAGAGGTCCCTGCAACTCTTTCATCTCCTATTTAAACCTGGACTGTTAGGCTGATAATCAAATTACCAGAGGATGATGGCTCCTTGACACTGTGTTTCTACTCTGTGTCAGAACTTCTCTGGGCAGCAATCTAAATGAGAATGTAGAGCAAAGATTCTCCACTTTTGCCAGGGAGAAATGTCAAGGTTAAATAATCCCTTATGAAATAAGCATTTATTATAGAGGGGCACGGCATGGCAGCATATTTTGGGGTTGGCTCCTCTATATGTAAGCATATGAACAGTATCACTGCTCCCTTCACGGCTCACAGCCCATGAAAAATGTCAGCGACTCCCCTCAGACTACAGTCATTGCCATTATTGACTCTTTCAAAGCTTTTTAAATCCTACTGTGCCACAAAAACGTCAGGAAAGAATGGCACGCATATTATTATATACCTCATAAACAGCACCGTACTGCTTTTTATTATTGCTCAGCCTCCAGACAATGACAAGTGCTTATTTTTTTTCGAGGGGGATTTTGTGAACCTGTGTTTTTAACATGACACTCAAGCGATCTTCGAGGGCTTCATTCAAGGCAGAAAAATAGTTTGATGCTGTCATACAAAGGGGCTGATTATGTGAAGTTGTGTAAAAGCCTATCCGTTTATTCCTCAAACACCTTCATTAAAATTCCACACCTGCTCTGTGATGCTCGCGGCAAAGACTGAGGGAGAGCAGCGGACCCCTAGAGGAGTCATTTTTATTCTGGAGCATGAGTGCCTCAGCCAAGGTGTCACCTAATCGGGAAAAAACAGAGAAAACAACTGGCGGAGAATCCACACAATTCTGTGGACCAAGCATTCCAATTAATCCCATAATGTTCAGCGTAAACCATCCCCCAACCGCCTGCTGATTAATGCCAAACGTGTTTAGGACTCTATTCTATTAGGAAATGTCTATATTAAAGCTCCATCCTTCTGATATTCGAGTCTTCCAAGTCTTTAATCTGCCCTGATGTGATATCTCGATACGGTACGTCAACAGTCCCTCCTTCGCAGTCACTCATTGTGATCCAGGTCATATTAGACCAGTTTCTCTTTCGTCTTTCTTTAAAGCTGCTCTTTCTTCTTTTTCATTATTCTTCTTGATCTCCTTCTACTTTTGAAAGTGTGACGGACTCTTGATGATATGAGCTCCGTCACTATTTCTGTAGACAATACTTCTGAGGATTCTTTCACTGTCAGTTATTTAACTTTAGGGATGTAGTCAAACTTGTCTGTGCATTTTGCTCATTGCCTCAAGCACATGATGTTATGCGACAGCTGGAATCTGCACACACGTAACTTCATACGATGCTTCAGCCTATGATGGGTGTGGACATTAGAAGATGCTTTGTGTTTAAATTTCCCACTTTAATATCAAACTGGCTTCTCTTTGTTTCAGGTTCTGAATACCTTTGCCTGGCTATATTTGATTATTTATATCAATAGCAGCATGCATTTTAATTTGCCTGCTGACTTCATTGAAACCTGACCTGAATTAATGTATTTTCCACAATAGAGAGACAGGCATTGTCCTACTAGTACTGAGCCTCTGGCAATGCCCCTGGTACTGCCACTGCAAGTGTTTAAACACTTCAAGCACTGACAAATATTGGTGATGAAGTGTTTATGCACTGTGTTTGTGGTTCAATCAATTTCTATCACAAATTTTCCATTGATGTTCTCAAAGGTTCGTCCTAAAAACCTAACCCTCACAGATTTTTAATTTATTTTTTATTAAGGGGTTATTTAGTTGGCTGCTCGCCACATTCAGAATCGAACTGAGAATGCCTTTTGAATTTCAATTCATTTCCTGAATTTGAATCAGAAATTATGTGGCAAATAGGAAGCAGAATTTGTTCACACTTTCTCATCCTTCGGATGAGACCTTAAACTGAGGTCCTGACTCACTGTGGTCATTATAAATCCCAGGATGTCCTTCAGAAGGCATCCTGGCCAGATTTGCCCATTAGCCTCTGTCCATAGTGGCCTCCTAATCATCCCCAAATACTCATTACTCAGTCTCCTCTTCACCAATCAGCTGGTGTGTGTGGTCGTTCTTGTGCAATATCGTCTGTCAATGACATTGCATCATCCAGGTGGATGCTGCACATTGATGGTGGTTGAGGAGATTCCGCCCTTCTATATGTAAAAGCGTTTTGAGTACACAGAAAAGCACTATATAAATGTAACTATTATTATTATTATTATTATTATTATTATTACTTTAGTTTAGGGTCCAATTTTCATTAACCATTTAACTACTGTATGACTTTTGCCTCAGTAAACTGCATATTTTACTAAGGTAGTTGTTAATTTTAGGTATTGGGTAGGATGTAGAATATGGTCATGCAGAAAAAGGCATTAATATGTGTTTTATAAGTACTAATAAGCAGTCAATATCCTAGTAATATGCATGCTAATAAGCAACTAGTTAATAGTGAGAATCTAAACTAAAGTGTTACCCAGAATTGCAATTGGAATGTAAATATGATTTAAATTAATCAAAACTTAAATGAATTCAAATAACTGTAATATTTAAAGCCGCTGTCCGTACCTTTTTTAAGATTTACAAAAATTCCAAACCCGATTCCAAAAAAGTTGGGACTCTGTACAAATTGTGAATGAAAACAGAATGCAATGATGTGGAAGTTTCAAATTTCAATATTTTATTCAGAATACAACATAGATGACATATACAATGTTTAAACTGAGAAAATTTATAATTTAAAGGGAAAAATAAGTTGATTTTAAATGTCATGGCATCAACACATCTCAAAAAAGTTGGGACAAGGCCATGTTTACCACTGTGTGGCATCCCCTCTTCTTTTTATAACAGTCTGCAAACATCTGGGGACTGAGGAGACAAGTTGCTCAAGTTTAGGAATAGGAATGTTGTCCCATTCTTGTCTAATACAGGCTCCTAGTTGTTCATCTGTCTTAGGTTTTCTTTGTCGCATCTTCTTCTTTATGATGCGCCAAATGTTTTCTATGTGTGAAAGATCTGGACTGCAGGCTGGCCATTTCAGTTCCCGGATCCTTCTTTTACACAGCCACGACGTTGTAATTGATGCAGTATCTGGTCTGGCATTGTCATGTTGGAAAATGCAAGGTCTTCCCTGAAAGAGACAACGTCTGGATGGGAGCATATGTTGTTCTAGAACTTGGTGTGGCAAGCAGCGGGGCGAGGGACCGCGAGAGCGGGACCGGTGTCGAGTGATAATGAGTGCCAGCTGCGGTGGGAAGATCGGTGGGACGGAGAGCTCGCTGCCGCGCCCCTGGGTCGAGGTGGGGTGGCGGCCGCCCTGGAGGGAGCGGAGGAGTCACCGGGCGTCGCCGTGGGCCGGAGCCTGCTGCCATCCGCCATGATGGGGAGGAGCAGGGAGCGCGGGACTCGCTGCCGGCTGCCCTCAAGCGGAGGAGCCACCGCCGCCGCCAGGGGCGGAGGAGGATCGAGCCGCCCATCGAGCGCCCAGTACCATCGCATGGCACCGCGAGTAAGAGCCTCTCAGCTGGCTGAGGACCGAGCGGCAGTGTGTCAGGAGCCGGACCAGAATTATTTTTTTCCTCTCTCTCCTCTCTCGCTTCTGTCGCTCCTCGTGCTCCGTCTTCATTTCTCTCGCCTCTCTGTCCTTACCCCCAGGTGCCGCGTCGCCGTGGATCGGCCCCGGGAGAGGGGGAGAGCGCAGTCCGGAGTGCCCCGGCCTGCGAGGGGCGATGGGGGTATGTGGCAAGCAGCGGGAGGGACCGCGAGAGCGGGACCGGTGTCGAGTGATAATGAGTGCCAGCTGCGCCACACCGGTCTCGCTCGCGGCCGAGGGACGGGAGCATAAAAGGAGGAGCGAAGGCAGCGGAAGTCGAGAGAGGACCAGGCCTGGAATGTATGTTATGTTTTGTTTACGTTTGGTATGTGTGTGCGGGCAGTCGTCCGTGAGGGGCTGCCCGCGGTTTACTTTTGTTTTGTTTATTTATTTTGATTAAAATCTTTTTGAATGTTCGCCGGTTCCCGCCTCCTTCCTTCCCACAACAACAAACTTTACTACACTTGGATATACCTTTCAGTATTCATGGTGCCTTTCCAGATCCGTAAGCTGCCCATGCCACACGCACTCATGCAAACCCATACCATCAGAGATTCAGGCTTCTGAACTAAGTGCTAATAACAACTTGTCCTCTTTAGTCCAGATGACATGGCGTCCCAGTTTTCCAAAAAGAACTTCAAATTTTGATTCGTCTGACCACAGAACAATTTTTCACTTTGCCACAGTCCATTTTAAATGAGCCTTGGCCCAGAGAAAATGCCTGCGCTTCTGGATCATGTTTAGATATGGCTTCTTTTTTGACCTATAGAGTTTTAGCCGGCAACAGCGAATGGCACAGTGGATTGTGCTCAACGACAATGTTTTCTGGAAGTATTCCTGAGCCCATGTTGTGATTTCCATTACTGTAGCATTCCTGTATGTGATGCAGTGCCGTCTAAGGGCCCAAAGATCCCAGGCATCCAGTATGGTTTTCCGGCCTTGACCCTTACGCCCAGAGAATGTTCCAGATTCTCTAAATCTTTGGATGATATTATGCACTGTAGATGATGATAACTTTTCTCTGAGAAACTCCTTTCTGATATTGCTCCACTATTTTTCGCCGCAGCATTGGGGGAATTGGTGATCCTCTGCCCATCTTGACTTCTGAGAGACACTGAGTATAAAAAGAGCCTCTCAGAGTGCCAATCATGTTGCCAATTGACCTAATAAGTTGCAAATTGGTCCTCCAGCTGTTTCTTATATATATACATTTAACTTTTCCAGCCTCTTATTGCTACCTGTCCCAACTTTTTGGAATGTGTAG
Organism: Gobiocypris rarus; assembly: GCA_023029165.1. NCBI lineage: Eukaryota > Metazoa > Chordata > Actinopteri > Cypriniformes > Gobionidae > Gobiocypris > Gobiocypris rarus. The sequence goes on from CM040920.1 coordinate 18,261,743, forward strand.
CTCTCATGAAATTCAAAATGAGCCAATATTTGGCATGACATTTAAAAATGTCTCACTTTCAACATTTGATATGTTATCTAAATTCTATTGTGAATTAAAATATACATTTATGAGATTTGTAAATTATTGCATTCCTTTTTTATTCACAATTTGTAGTGTCCCAACTTTTTTGGAATAGGGTTTGTATATAATGAGAATGTACAAATCCATTTTCCAAACCGTGTTTTTGTCTTACCCTGAATCATTATGGTACACTTATAATAAGTGTTTATTTTGGGACTATTTCAGACTGGTCTGGTAGAAACTGCTGCAGAGTATTCTAGTACCTACGTGACTCGGCATAGACATAAACAGAGATAGAAATGACAAGAGCGGAGAAATGTTCTTCAGCAAGACACATGTAGTTTTTGTTTATAGAGCGCAAAAAGTTATGGACTGCAGCTATAACAAAAAATAATTATTATTATTTTTAAGAATTTTTTTAAGTATAGATACAATTCAGAAGATTGATACATTTACACTCACCTAAAGGATTATTAGGAACACCATACTAATACTGTGTTTGACCCCCTTTTGCCTTCAGAACTGCCTTAATCCTACGTGGCGATTGATTCAACAAGTTGCTGAAAGCCTTCTTTAGAAATGTTGGCCCATATTGAAAGGATAGCATTTTGCAGTTTATGGAGATTTGTGGGATGCACATCCAGGGCACGAAGCTCCCGTTCCACCACATCCCAAAGATGCTCTATTGGGTTGAGATCTGGTGACTGTGGGGGCCATTTTAGTACAGTGAACTCATTGTCATGTTCAAGAAACCAATTTGAAATGATTCGAGCTTTGTGACATGGTGCATTATCCTGCTGGAAGTAGCCATCAGAGAATGGGTACATGGTGGTCATAAAGGGATGGACATGGTCAGACACAATGCTCAGGTAGGCAGTGGCATTTAAACGATGCCCAATTGGCTCTAAGGGGCCTAAAGTGTGCCAAGAAAACATTCCCCACACCATTACACCACCACCATTACCAGCCTGCACAGTGGTAACAAGGCATGATGGATCCATGTTCTCATTCTGTTTACGCCAAATTCTGACTCTACCATCTCAATGTCAATGTCATTTCTCAACAGAAATCGAGACTCATCAGACCAGGCAACATTTTTTCAATTTTCAGCTGTCTAATTTTGGTGAGCTTGTGCAAATTGTAGCCTCTTTTTCCTGTTTGCAGTATAGATGAGTGGTACTCGGTGGGGTCTTCTGCTGTTGTAGCCCATCAGCCTCAAGGTTGTTGCTGTTGTGGCTTCACAAATGCTTTGCTGCATACCTTGTTACAACATACAGTTGTAACAAATGGTTATTTCAGTCAAAGTTGCTCTTCTATCAGCTTGAATCAGTCTGCCCATTCTCCTCTGACCTCTAGCATCAACAAGGCATTTTCGCCCACAGGACTGCTGCATACTGGATGTTTTTCCCTTTTCACACCATTCTTTGTAAACCCTAGAAATGGTTGTGCGTGGAAATCCCAGTAACTGAGCAGATTGTGAAATACTCAGACAGGCCCGTCTTACACCAACAACCATGCCACGCTCAAAATTGCTTAATTCACCTTTCTTTCCCATTCTGACATTCAGTTTGGAGTTCAGGAGATTGTCTTGACCAGGACCACACCCTTAAATGCATTGAAGCAACTGTCATGTGATTGGTAGATAATTGCATTAATGAGAAATTGAACAGGTGTTCCTAATAATCATTTAGGTGAGTGTAGAAACAATACAATAGAGATCTATCTAGATAGATGGATGGACGGACATACAGGAAAAGATTGATTTAGATAGTTTAATAAATAATTGTTTGTGAATCAAATTTCCCAGGATGCATATCTTTGAATTGCAGCTCAATGAATTCCTCATTCCCTTGTGAATTAAAAAAGGAGCCATTCTCTCAATTCTCAGTTTTATACACATTGTCACACATACTCATATTAATGAGTCCTTACTGGAGTTATATACAAAGCCTACTGGAAAAACCAGAAGTACTGTAGTATGATGCAACAGAAAGAGCTTTTAAACTCTTCATGTTGACAGAACAAAGCCCATAACTGAGATCAAATACCTTCTAATGAGGGCTCCCTCTACTCTATTGAGTCACACTGCAACAACACCTGAAAAGCAATTATGGCAAGTGTGCTTTGCTGTTATACATTATGCAACTAACCTGCAAAGCAGAGCATTTAGCGGAGGTGCTATCAAAACCAATTGAAGTCTTTTTGACCTTCTAATACACATCTTAGATATCTAAATGTCTAACGAGTGGAGGTATTGAAGATGATATCGATTTAATGGACATTTGTGCCCTTGATGTTGTTGGTGAAATGTGCAAAACACTGTTTAACTGATGGGAGCTATGTACTTGCTACTATGTACTTACATCAAAAAAATAAATACAATGTATTTGTGTTCATATTATATTGCAAAAACACGCTTGCTGATATTGAGGTGGGATATGGGTAAAGTTTAGGGACAGGTGTGGTGGTATGGGTAAGTTTAAGGGTAAAGTTTAGGGACAGGTGTGGTGGTATGGGTAAGTTTAAGGGTAAAGTTTAGGGACAGGTGTGGTGGTATGGGTAAGTTTAAGGGTATGGTAAGGTGTAAGGGAAGTGTCAGTGTAATTATAAATGTAACTACAGAAATTCATTACAGATGTAATTACATGCTGGTAATTTTTAAAATACAAGTACAATGTAAAACATGTATAGTATGTACACAATAAGTGCTTCATATCAAATTATTAATTTAAATGCAAGTAGGTTACATAGACAGTTAGAATGCTCTTTATGTACACTATAATCAAGGATTTGAAACAGCTCATATGATTTGCGGTTATATCAGTAAAGGAGACAGAAAAAAGAGGGTTAAGCTCTCTATCTCTTGAGCTTAAACTCCATTCAATTAGAATATTGAGGTTATTTTTTGCAAACCAACCCCATTTGAACATTATTACAGTGTTGGTAATTCTCTGGTCAGGGTGTGCAGGTGAAGTTTAACATTCTTAACTGTAACTGGCCCCTTATCTGACCCAGAGAAAGTTAAATGAGTTGTTTCTTGCATGGTTGAACCATGAAGATCAGCAGATACTACCTCATAGTCTTTGCTCCAAAAAGGTATGAGCCATGTACTAGCATTCTGAAGTCAACAGGGCAATATGTCTTTTCCTCCCTGAACACAGCTGGAAGTCATCCTCCTCCTCATTACTTAAACTGTCAAGATCGGCCTCAAAAGTTCTGCACTGCATATGAGGTAAGAACAGAATTCAATCACACCACCATGGCACTGGCCTCGTTTCTTTTAGGAAAGTGCATCATGTAGTTAAACTCTACATACGATGAAACTACAGTTTTACTGCAAAGTCAGTTTTTACTGACCTGATTTCTAATGCATTGTGCAGTCACTCAGGAATAACTGAGTTTTCAGTTAATATTTTTCTATAGTATCTACATGAATTAGAACAGAATGAAATGGAATCCTTGTTTATCAGCCTTCATTATTTGTTAGAATAGAATAAATAGTATATTTATTACATCACACTTTGTTTACTTGTTATAATACAGTAAAACAGAATCTTTATTTTCAATCAGCCTTTGTTACTTGTTAGACTAAATAGAATCTTTATTTATCAGGGTTTGTTACTTGTTAGAATAAAATAAAATAGAATACCATAAATACAATTTCATTTTTCTTTCATGAATAGAGTAGAATAACATTTTAATTTTAAATAAATGTATATTTATCAGCCTATGTTGCTTGTTAGAACAGAAAATATTAAAATATAATCAGTGCTCAACTGAAAAATGGCACTTCTCATAAATAAAAAAAAATGGTTTCACTTTATTCTGGTCCCTTTAACACATTCTGTTGACTATAAGTAACGTTGCACCTACATGTCTACTAACTCTCATTAGAGTGTTAGTAGAGTATTAGTAGACTGTTAGGGTTAGGGTTAGAATAAGTGGACATGTAGTTGCAAAGTTACTAATAGTCAGAAGAATGTCTGTTGGAAGACCATCACAATAAAGTTAGAAGTTAGAAGATATTAAGCAGACAGAATACTAATTCTCTAATGAGAGTTAGTTGACATGTAGTTGCAAAGTTACTTACAGTCAACAGAATGTTCGAAAGGGACCATCAAAATAAAGTGTTACCAAAAAAATTAAGTTACATACTGTAGAAGATATTTTACTTACATAAATATTTATTGTATTTCAGTACCCATAAACTAATGCAGGTGAAGTAAAACTCAACGGGAAATGACCAATTGACAAAGGGACAATGGTCTTTAGAGTTTATTATTTCTACATATATCACAAGAACAGGCAACAGCAAAGAAAATGCCATGTTCTTGAGCCCCACTTAAATAATAAATAATATCATAGAATATTTATTTACTTGCCTCTTGTAAACCCGAATACATTGGAAAAACTAAAAAGAAGTTGAGGCAATCAGTTATACACATTTTTTAAGTTAAGGAATTTAAAGTTAAAACACTCATTTTTATTTCGTACTTATTTGAATTGCTCTTAATTCCAAATATTTGAGTAAGCTAATTCATACATTAAAATTAGCAAATTAAATATTTTAGTTGTCACAGTTATATTCTGTTTTGTCCTTGGACTTTCAGTGTTTTCATTTGTCACATGCCTGTGTTGTTGTTCTGTTTCCTGATCACATGTCATCTGTCACTATGGTAACCCTTGTTAGTTAGTTCTGTTCAGCTGTCTTGTCTATTATCTCGTTTGTGTTCCCTTTTTAAGTTCTGCTGTTTCCCTTAGTCTTTGTTTGATCTCCATTGTGTATAGTGTGTTTTGATACCTGCTTGTATTACTCACCTGAGAATCTTCATTATTAAACTTCCTTCGGAATTGTATCTGCCTTCCTGCCTGCAAACAGCGTGACAGAAGATCGGACCGCCCAAAATGGACAATAGGGTCAGAATAATCGTCCTGGCTCAGGAGAGCCAAAACCTTTTTTCTTTTATTCAAAACTTTGTTTGTGTTGCCATCACAGTGCAGTCAATGACAAGACACTAAAGTCTCTGTTCTGGATCAGGGTTTCCATCACCTGTTTCCATCACCTAGTGAACCTGGAGAGCATTGCATCCTGGTCCAGAACATACCCTGTCTTCGTCCAGAACCCAGTGAAGTCCCCTGTCTCTGTCCAGAGCTCATTGACGTCCCAGTCCACCGGCTCATTGATTTCTGGACAGAACCGTCTCCTGTCCCCATCCTGTGTCCTACGACGTCTCCGTCCCTGTCCTGTGTCCTATGATGTCTCCTATCCCCATCCTCTGTCCTACAACGTCTCATGTGTCCAGTCCAGAGTGGACTCCGCCTCCCAGCTAGAGGCCAGGGAAGACTCCAGCACCACCATGACTTCCTGTACTCCCACCCAGCCTCCATATCCCATCTCCTCCCATCATCTGCACCCTATTTTCACTTCCTGTCAGCCCTTCCGCTCACCTTCAGTCCACCATCAGAAAGTGTGTTCGTCGTGGGTCTGCCAGACCCCAGATAAATCATGGCTGGTGGATCCAAAGTTTCTTCCTCCGGCCTCCACGACCAGGACTCCACCTCAGCCCATCGAGCCATTGGCGCTGCCCTTGCTCTTACCTCCCTCAGCTCCATCGTCCACCAGCTACGCCGGTATCCCTCGCCCCTCCGATGTCACCTGCCGGATCTTTGGTGTCGCCGTGGCTTGTTGGCTCTGCGGCAACAACCTGGCCTCCACTGGCACCTGCTCTGGCCTCCGTCAGACGGCCCTCTAAAGTTGTTGGTCCTGTCTCCTCCATGGTTCCTCCTGTGTCTTCGATCCGGCCTTTGCCTGAACTTCGTCCTCCTCTGGTCCCCCACTAGCAGCACTCTACATCCTGTTATGGCACGAGGTCACGCCTTGTTGGAGGGGGCATAATGTCACAGTTATGTTCAGTTTTGTCTTTGGACTTTCAGTGTGTTTTCATTTGTCATTCTGTTTCCTGATCACACGTTCCTTTGTTCCAGTTTCCCACCACTCATCTGCCACCATGGTAACACTTGTTAGTTCTGTTCAGCTGTGTCTTGTCTATTATCTTGTTTTTTTTGTTCCATATTTAAGTTTTTCTGTTTCCCCTAGTCTTTGTCCGATCTCTGTTGTGTATAGTGTGTTTTGCTACCTGCCTGTTTTACTCACCTGAGAATCTTCGTTATTAAACTTCCTTTGAAACTGTATATGCCTTCAAACACTGAGACATTAGTAGTGGAAATTTAGCTAGCTTTAAAGGGATAGTTCACCCAAAATTACAATTTGTCCATGATTTACTCACCCTCAAATCATCCTAGATGTATATGATTTTTCTTTCAGACGAATACAATCGTAGTTATATTTAAAAATCTTCTGGCTCTTCTGAGCATTAATGGCTGTTTTTGTTTTAAAGTCCATAAAAGTGAGTCTATCTATCATAAATAAAGGCCTTCTGAAGCGATGTGTTTGCGTAATCAATTAATCAACTTTATTTATATAGCGCTTTTACAATGACGATTGTTTCAAAGCAGCTTCACAGTGTTAAACAGGACAACATTGCAACAACATTTGATTTGGCTAGTTTAATTTGGATAGTTTATAGAATTATATATGACCAAATTAATAAATTCTATTTGTATATTTAGTTGAGTAACTTGGATCATAATTTGAGTGTCCCCAACTGAGCAAGCCAAGCCAAAGGCGACAGTGGCAAGGAACCAAAACTCCATCAGGGCATGATGGAGAAAAATAAACCTTGGGAGAAACCAGACTCAGTCGGGGTGCCAGTTCTCCTCTGGCCTATTATTAACAGTGTATAATTATTACTCTGGCAACCTTGCAGGTCATAAATCATATTAGATAGGAATATTCGAAATTTTGGGTATCACGCAAGAGACGGGTTCATTTAGGATGGCGCGTCGATTACACAAGAATATGAATACTTGAAAGATCGGAGTTATTGCGCGAGACGGGTTAATTGAGGATGACGTGCGGTGAGGCAAATTCAGAGGAGACACTAATGGACACGGTCTCAGCAGACACTCCAGGATGAGCTGGTCATATCCAGATGCAGTTTCACCATCCGATCCGGACACGGCCTGGATCCGGCCGACTGCAGTAAACCTCGGGATAAACAGAGAGACTAACATTAGTGTGGATGCCACTCTTTTTATAATGTAACGAGTACATCAGGTGTTATGGGAAGTGTTCCCGGTTCCGGCTGACCTAGTTAATGCAGCCTAACAATCAGTCATTTGATTTGAATAAAGAAAGTTAAAAATGTTCTATGTGTATGCCATCGTAAAGAGATGTGTTTTTAGTCTAGATTTAAACTGACAGAGTGTGTCTGCTTCCCGAACAATGCTAGGAAGACTGTTCCAGAGTTTAGGTGCTAAATAGGAAAGGATCGACCGCCTGCAGTTGATTTAGATATTCTAGGTATTTTCAACTGGCCAGAGTTTAGAGACCGCAATAGACGTGATGGAGTATAATGTGTTAAGAGCTCGCTTAAGTACTGGGAGCTAAACCATTTATTGCTTTATAAGTAATAAGCAAGATTTTAAAATGTATGCGATGTTTAATAGGAGCCAGTGCAGTGTTGACAGAACTGGACTAATATGATCGTACTTCCTGGTTCTAGTAAGAACTCGAGCTGCTGCGTTTTGGACCAGCTGGAGTTTATTTATTAGGCGAGCAGGGCAACCACCCAGTAGAGCATTACAATAATCTAGCCTTGAGCTCATGAACGCATGTACTAATTGTTCAGCATTTTGCATTGAAAGCATGTGACGTAATTTAGATATATTTTTAAGATGGTAGAATGCAGTTTTACAGATGCTAGAAACGTGGCTTTCAAACGGAAGATTGGTATCAAAGAGCACACCCAGGTTCCTCACTGACGAGGGCTTGACAGAGCAGTCATCGAGGGTTAGACAGTATTCTAGGGCACTACTTGTGGAGCTTTTCTGTCCAATAATTAAAAATTCAGTTTTATCTGAATTAAGTTGCAGGAAATTACTATTCATCCAATTTTTAATATCAGCTATGCATTCCATTAATCTTGTGAATTGGTAAGTTTTGTCAGGGCGTGAAGAAATATAGAGCTGAGTATCATCAGCATAACAATGAAAACTAACGCCATGCTTCCTAATGATATCTCCCAGTGGTAGCATATACAGGGTGAAAAGCAACGGTCCTAACACTGAGCCTTGTGGTACTCCATACTGAACTTGTGACCGGTGTGACATCTCTTCATTTACTGCTACAAACTGATAACGGTCAGATAAGTAAGATTTAAACCATGCCAATGCAGTTCCACTAATGCCAACATAATTTTCGAGTCTATTCAAAAGAATATTGTGATCGATAGTATCGAATGCAGCGCTAAGATCGAGTAACACTAATAGAGAGATACAACCACGATCAGATGATAAGAGTAAATCATTTGTAACTCTAATTAGAGCAGTCTCAGTACTATGATACGGTCTAAATCCTGACTGGAAATCCTCACATAGACCATTTCTTTCTAAAAAGGAACATAATTGTGAAGACACGGCCTTTTCTAATATTTTTGATAGAAACGGTAGATTCGAGATTGGTCTGTAATTGACTAATTCTTTAGGATCAAGTTGCGGTTTTTTAATAAGTGGTTTAATTACAGCCAACTTAAAAGTTGTTGGTACATATCCTAATGTCAAGGATGAATTAATAATATTAAGCAGAGGATCTATGACCTCTGGAAGCATCTCTTTTAATAGTCTAGTCAGTATAGGGTCAAGCATACATGTTGTTGATTTTGATGATTTAACAAGTTTAGCCAATTCTTCTCCTCCTATAGCAGTGAATGAGTGTAATTTTTCCTCAGTGACACTACAATGTTCTGTCTGAAGTGATACTGTAGTAGACGGCTGCATGGTTATAATTTTATTCCTAATGTTATCAATCTTACTAGTAAAGAAGTTCATAAAGTCATTACTGCTGTGTTGTTTACAAACGTCAGAAGTTGAAGCTTTATCCTTTGTTAATTTAGCCACTGTATCGAATAAATACCTGAGAAATACCACAGGGTTGTGTTTGTTTTCTTCTAAAAGAGTTGAGAAATAAGCAGATCTAGCAGTTTTTATGGCCTTTCTGTATGCAATCATGCTCTCTTTCCACAAATTGCGAAAAACCTCCAGTTTTGTTTTCTTCCAGCTGCGCTCCATTTTTCTGGCTGCTGTTTTAAGGGCCCGAGTGTGCTCGTTGTACCACTGCGTTGGATTATTTGCTTTAATCTTCTTTAAGCGCCGAGGAGCAACTATGTCTAAAGTGCTAGTAAAGAGAGAGTCAGTAGTTTCTGTTGCAACATCAAGTTCCTCTTGGCTATCTGTAATGCTGAGGAGATGGAACTGATGAGGAAGATTAAGTATAAAGCAATCTTTAGTCGCAGCGGTTATAGTCCTGCCATATTTGAAGCGAGGGGATGGCTTTGCAGCTTTAGCTAAATTAAGTATACATGATATTAGGTAATGATCTGAGATGTCATCGCTCTGCTGCAGAATTTTAATAGTATCAACATTTAGTCCATGTGACAGTATTAGATCTAAAGTATGATTAAGGCGATGAGTGGGTCCCGATACGTGTTGTCTAACTCCAATAGAGTTTAGAATGTCTTTAAATGCCAATCCCAATGCGTCTTTTTCATTGTCAACATGGATATTAAAATCACCAACAATTAGTACTTTATCTGCAGCCAGTACTAACTCTGATAGAAAACCAGCAAATTCTTTGATAAAGTCTGTATTGTGCCTTGGTGGCCTGTATACAGTACCCAACACAAATGTCAAACGGGATTTATCATTTACACTACACAACGTTACATAAAGCACCAAAACTTCAAAGGAATTATATTTGAAACTAGACTTCTGAGTAATACTGAAGATATCATTATAAATTACAGCAACACCTCCCCCTTTTCCTTTCAGACGTGGCTCGTGTTTATAACAATAATCTTGGAGAGTGGACTCATTTAAAGTAATGCAGTCGTCAGGTTTTAGCCAGGTTTCTGTCAAACACAGCACATCTAGGTTATGATCTATAATCATATCATTAACAATAAGCGTTTTTGGCGATAGGGATCGAATATTCAGCAACCCGAGATTTATCAATTGTTCATCCGTATTATATCTGTTGTTTATTTGTTGGACATCAATTAAATTTTTACTGTTGAATGGTTTTGATGGTTTTTTGTATTTACTGATTCGGGGAACAGACACAGTCTCTATGTGATAATATCTAGGTGAAAGCGTCTCTATGTGCTGGGACTCTGGTGACGTGAGACAGCTAGCAGACGGTTGGTTTAGCCAGTTTGTCTGCTTCCTGACCTGGGCCCCAGTGAGTCAAGGTTTAGCTCTAAGACTATGTGCCAAATTACTAGAGAGAAGAGCAGCACCAGCCCGGGTAGGATGAATGCCGTCTATCTTCAACAGGTCGGGTCTGCCCCAAAAACGTTTCCAATTGTCTATGAACCCTATGTTATTTTGTGGACACCACTTAGACAACCAGCCATTGAGTGATGATAATCTGCTAACTATTTCATCACTCCTTTTAACAGGGAGGGCCAGATAAACAGACTGCGGTGACATTGTACTTGCGAGTTTACACACCTCTTTAATGTTAATTTTGGTGATCTCCGACTGACGTTGTCGAACATCATTAGTGCCGACGTGAATAATAATCTTAGAGAATTTACGATTAGATTTAGCCAGCACTTTTAAATTTGCTTTGATGTCAGGCGCTCTGGCTCCCGGTAAACATGTGACTATGGTGGCTGGTGTCTCTATTTTCACCCGTGTAATAGAATCGCCAATAACTAGGGCACTTTCAACAGGATCCTCAGTGGGTGCATCACTGAGTGGGGAGAACCTGTTTGATGTTCTCATCGGAACGGAAGAGTGGTTTTTAGATCCGCGAATATGCTGTCTCACGGTCACCCAATTGCCCTGCTGCAAGGGCTCAGCCGGAACCAAACAATGAGTGTTCACTAAGCTAGTCGCATCCAAAGTAGTATCTAAAGCTGTTACATTCTCACTACTCTCACATAAAGTCTGGATGCGTGTCTCTAAATCTGAAATCTTCTCCGTCAGCCTGATTAATTCCTTACATTTAACACATGTGAAGCCCTGTTCACCAACGGAGATAGATATGCTAAACATGTAGCATGCAGTGCAAGTGACAATGACAGGAGAAGAAGACATGGCTTACCGTATTTGTTGATGAATCCAAAACTTACCACACAACTTACTCCACTTACTTTGTTTGATGGAGTCTATTTAATAATCCAACTCACCACAGTTGTCTAATGAACTCAGAAAACAGGAGACCGGGTGCGGATGGAAAGCTACCAGGCTAGCGAAAAGCTAACACGTGGTAGTGATTTAGATTAAAAGCTAGTGATGTCAAATTTAACTTGATAGGCTATATTAAACAATATATGGTGATGAGTAAGTTATATTTAGCAGTATAGATAACAAAGAAAATATATCAAATAGAGATTCAAACGCAGCTATACAGAGCTACAAACACTGAAGCATGCAGCAGCAGCAGTAGGTAGACTGGAGCAATCGATCAGGGAGCAAAGTAGAATATCCACATTTAAATCTTTACAAACTGTAATCTAACTTCCGCTTACTGTCGGATTTGCATTCACAAGAGACTGGATGCATTAGCATAGCATAGTACTTGCTGAAAAAAGTACAGCAACATAGAACATTTAACATACTTTATATCTGTTCTCAAACTAAGCTCCTGCGCCACTTTTTGGTAACCCAAAAACACAACATAATAGAAACTCTTCTAAACTAACATACCAAAACATTATATAACACTTAATTTTAGCATTTACTCTCGTTTTGGAATTTTATGGCAACGCATGCTGGGAAAGAGAAATCCCAGCCCAGTTTCAGTTAAATTTACTTTTGTCTAAATTAAACGAAAAAATTCTGATTACTTAAAATTTGTCTCATGTGATTTGTGAACTCAAAAGAAAAATAAACTTCTAAATACTCATGTAACAGAGATCCACTGGTGTTCAGCATGACTTGACTTGACTAAAACAGACTTGAACATGAACCATAAGCAAACTCACCAACATAGGTTACAGGAACAGACAATACTCAACCAACTGACAAGGCAAATGTGAGGATGAATGTGACAAATCATCAGCCAGAACTTAACTACATGACAAGACAATGAACCAATGATAACTGGGCACATGACCAGACCAACCAATGAGAACATGACACAGACAAGGGAACCAATCAGAACAAGACACATGAAACTAGGGAAGCACATGATCACATAAGGTCAAGGAGGTCACATGACAAGAACCATGACTGAGGCAAGATTACAAAATAAAAGACATAAAAACATAAACGTGAAACAAAACCCAAAACCAACTGTGACAACTCATAAAAGTTAATTTGATTGAACTAATTTTTTTAATTTGAGTTTACGCAAACCAATTCATTATTGAGAGTTAGAGTTTAGAGTGTACACTAGATTTCATGCAATGTTGCTATCGAATGGCTTTACCAATGTCTTGACAATTTCTAAGTAGTCCTCATGCTCTTTTTATGCTGTAAAACTTTGAGATAGTACACTACAGCTGCCAAGAATCGTACTGGCATTTATATGTTTGGCTCAGAAAGCTTTTGATTGTTCATTGAATCATTGATTGTGCTTGTAGACATTACTGCATTTTAGAAAATGGCTTTCTGGAATATCAACTATATGGCTCTTGTTCACACTCAACCCGAAACACTGAGGTGTGAAAAGGGCTCCTGTGTTAGCAGAGAAGGCCAAAAAAGAGCTCAAGGCAGTAAAACTAATTTTTAATCCTTTTTAACAGCGGGGTCTCTGTTAATGCTGTATCACAACCTATAAGTTGCTTTAAGGGCAAATATTTCTTATCACCTGGACAGCACAACAAAAGAGTAACCACTGTGTCTCTATTTCATCAGGAGATCCACATCTGCCAGAATCTCCATCTATGACTCAGATGTCACCTCTGATTGATGGCGGGCACTTAGCGTTCCCACAAGGGGCCTGTGAGCACCTGAGAGCAGTGATGTGGCTAGACAACACTGATGCCTCATCCGAGCAGATGGATTGACCACTCAGCCTGCAACGTCTTCCGTGGCACAGGCAAAAGGGCAGGGGGCTTGATTTCACAAGGAGAGTAAAGTAAATATGCCCCCCTTGACATTCCCTTGGTTTCCAACGGGGCTATCAAACTCCTTTCTGTCAGCGGTAAGATAACACTTTACGATGGATCTGATTTAGTGGGGACTGTTGATGCATTGATTTACATCTCATCTCTTGTCTGTAAACCATCCATTAATGCATGAGAGGTGCATTATCTCTATGCATGTTTGCACCACAGACAAGAGCAGGAAATAAGATGTCTTCACGCCTTTTCCGCCTGCTAGTTTTTTTTTTCCACCTCTGAATTTAATTTCTAAAAACTCCTGGGCCGAGGAAGGCTGCCTAGCAAATCAACAAGAAACTTCGTAACCTTTCGATGACCCATCCGTAATGAGTTTTAACTCGCATCTGTCATAGAATGTGTTGACAATGACAAATCTGAGCGCCGCACGCTGAGAGGAATTCTAAACAGCCCGGAGAGCCGGCAAACATCCATGTTTACGCATGGAGTAACTATTATGATTCTGATGCTTTGGGAAATTCTGGTTATGGCTCTGCGGTTGCATTCTCAGGCTCACGAGAAATGTTTTTTTGACACTTCTTGTGTGAAGTAAGCGGAGCGGTCGTGGCTCGGGGTTCCGCGTATTGGCATATCTGCAGTGTGTTCCAAGTCATGCCTTTGACAGATGCCACATTAGCATGATCAGACTGGTCTTGCCAGATCGTCTGCCCTGTCATACTGGGCACTGGCTGTCTTGACTGAATACATAAGTGTGTTATATGGCCAGAAAACAGCCTGGAGAACTGAAGGCTGGGGCAGCCTCTTGCTTTGGCCAAGGCAATGTAGATGTGAACCATGGGCCTACAACTCGGGCAATAACTGGCAAGTTATTTATTTAACAACATATCCAATATCTGATGAGTTTGTCCTCCTTTCTCCTTAGCTATCAGCAGCACAGGCACACTTCAGTCTAGCAACTTATAGCACCACTGAACCTTTTCACCTCAGTTCTGAGAATTAAGTCTAGATATTGTCACATTTCATTTAAATGATACAGAATATACACAGTCGTTAAAAATGTTGGGCTTGGTAAGATTTATTTACTGAAATAAGTATTGTATGCTCACTAAGGCTGCATTTATTTGATCAAAAATACAGTAGAAAGAGTGATTTTAAAATGTGTTTTGTTTTTTTGTTTTCTGTGAGGGCAAAGCTGAATTTTTAGCTGTCATTAAACGCAGGCTTCATGATCCCTCAGAAATTATTCAGTGTTTGGGTGTTTTGGTGTTCAATAAACATTTCTTATTATTATTAATCAGGGCCATAGCTATGGAATCCTGGTCCCCCTGAAAAAAAACATTGATGTGGGCCCCCAACGCCCTCCACTCATATCATATACGGTAACGGTAGGCCTATTAGATATGAGCATGGAGACTCAAGGATTTCTTACAAAATAACTATGCAAATACAAGTTATTGCTTTTACTTTTTTATATAAATGTATATAGACTACAAAGTTGATTATAAATATTAAATCAAAACAGTGGCATTAAGTGGACAAGTAAATAAACGTTTTTAATATAACAGGCCTATAAAATGTATTTCCAAGCAGTCTGATGTCTATCGGCGGAGATAAATATTCAGAAATTAAAAAGAAAACAGTCAAATGTAAAATAAAACCACTTAAGTTTCTCATTGTCTTATGTAGATAATGTGCTACTGCTTTATTAAATAAAGCTAAATGTATCCATCAACAGCAGTGAGTTGTATTTGTGTTTTCTTGACAGTATTGCTATCTTAAACATTTCACATTAGCAGCCGGCAGGGATCCGTGTGACACGCGTTTCCATTTTTCTGTGTGTTATACAAACCAACAAACTACATAATAACGCAATATAGACTTTGAGTGTGTAATCACCCCGGTATACAGTAATGAGATGTAGGAGGGCGCAGGCCGTGGCTCTTATTAGGTGTCTTATACTGCTAAAGTAAATTGGGCAGCGAAATGATCCGTGCACGACATCCCATCACATTGACATCCCTACATTGACTGCACTGGTCTTGTTTTGATAGACTGATTAAGCAGTTCTCTTGGCCTTCCTCTCTTTTTCATGATGTTACTGGTACCCAGATCTTTTCCCCAACTTTCACCTAAACTTTACTTGTAACTTCAACTGTTCTCGGGGCAGCCTCAACTGTGATTGGCTCTGTTCAATAGCTAGGGTGGGACTTTTATTAGGTCCCTCCGCTGTTTGTAGCTGACTAAGCTGAAATAATTAACAGCCATCGGACTAAATCATTTTTAGGAAGGGGAAAGAGATATTTGGAAAACTTATTTAACTAAATGTGTTTTGTGTTTTTCATTGATATCTCAGACATACAAATGTAAATACTATAATGATTCATGAGAGTAGGGGAATTTAGCATAACTACTGGATTTAGTGGGCCCCTGGGAAGGGAGGGCCCCCTATAATTGTCACCACTTTTCACTCCATTAGTGAAGGCCCTGTTATAAATATATTGAAAACAGTGGTTGTGCTTGATATTTTTGTGAAAGCCGTGACATTTTTTTCTGGATTATTTGATTATAAAGTAAAGGTCAAAAGAACAGCATATATTTGAAATAAATGTTAGGGCTGTCAATCGATTAAAATATTTAATCGCGATTAATCGCATGATTGTCGTAAGTTAACTTGCGATGAATCGCAACTTATTCACACATTTGTATCAGTTCTAAATGTACCTTAAATTAATAGTTTTCAAGTTTTTAATACTCTAATCGACATGGGTAATATGGACAAATATGCATGCTTTATGCAAATGTACGTTAAATATTAGTGAAACCATACTCAGAGCATGAAGACTAGACATGTATCAAAGGTCATAGATGTTTTTCAAAGAACTAGTTCATGTCTCTTAAGCCTAAGCTTAAAATTTCAGAATAAGCAGTGATTTTTCTCATTTTAAGAATATAAATAAAGGGAGTTTTTACACTGGCAGTTTAGTTCAGAACAGGGCACGGTTCGCATGAAAATTTAGTCATGTGAAAGCTGTCATGCGCACCTGGGAGCACACCATGGTACCGAACCCGAGACTACCTGGAGGAGGTGCTCTGAGTTTGGTTGCACTCGAACTTTGCTGTGATTCATGTGAACAGTGTGAGAAACACGGACTCAGGAACGCTCTTGTTCAGAAAAGTAACCTGCACATTCATTTTAGCAGATTGTAATGTATAGTTCAATAAAACACATAAGTGGTGACTGATTACCTCGGATATAAGCGAGAGCGAGCTTGCAGTGTATTCGCACATCGCGCATGCAATCTCCTCAGAGTCCCTTTACAAGCATGCCTCAAAAAGCCCCCTTCATCCAATACATAGACCCACGTTCTGTTTTCTATCATACCCTGTGGATGTTTGTGATTATGTAAGATGCACACAAATGCACCAGGGTTCAACAGAATCAAGTTGACCTGCGCTACGGGGGGAACCGAGAACTATCACTGAGAACTAACTGTCTCGGACTTGGACTGCAGCAAACGTGCTCAGTGTAAAAACGCCTTTTTTCTTTTATTTCAACCTGGAGTCTAATAAAAGTTAAACAGAAAAAATGGTAGCTTATATATGCTATATAATGTCACTCGTTTCAGAATAGAAATGTTAATGTTAGTCATTTTCTTTCCCCATTTCTGTTTGCTGCTGCAACCTTTACATCCATGGCAGCTCTCGATTTCTCCAACTACAGACTAGGCCACAGATCAAACAGAAAATGTGCTTTAATCACACGTTAATAAAATTATTGCCGTTAAAATTAATTTGTGTTAACACATTATTAACGCATTAATTTGGACAGCCCTAGTAAATATATAGTATAGGAATTATATTTTATCATATTAATTATATTATATAAAATTATTTATAACACCGTATTTGAAATCAACCCAAACAAACACACCCCTCTCTTCATTACTCTGCCCCCAAAATGCACAAATACGCAATGCATACATGTCTCTTTATCGGAGAAGTGAAGCAAAATAAAGCTGAGATAATGAATGAACAACAAGGAAGAACAAAAAATGAACATACAGTACACAAGTACAAGCAAGAGTTTGTTGTTTGGTTTTCAGCACACACTCAAAACCAGTGTTACTCAAATATTGAGCAGAAACATCATGTTTCAGGCCTTCCCGCTGGTCTCTCCAGCGCTTGAAAAACTTTTCTAATAATAACGTGGGTCCCAAAGCTCTTGCCTGATCATAACCCTTCCTTTTCCAGTGATATTCCTTTTGTAATGTCTCTCAGCAATCTCTTCTTTTAGCAGTCTTTCTTCAAATGTCCCTCTTGCGAACTGCACTCTCTCTCCTCCCCCATCATGGGTGTTTATGCCCCCTACTGCTGATTGGCTACAAGTGTGTTGTGGTGCTCGGTCCGATCCATTTTCAACTTTTGGGTGTTTTTCAGAAATTGCTTACTGCACCTTTAAGTGCATACAGTTACACAAATCTATTATTTCATTTTTTTTTTATTACACAAACACGTAATTAAAAAAGATACACTATATTGCCAAAAGTTTTTAGACGCTTGCCTTTACATGCACATGAACTTTAATGACATCCCATTCTTAATCAGTAGATTATAACAGCTAAAACAGCTTAAACTCTTCTGGAAGGCTTTCCACAAGGTTTAGAAGTGTGTTTATGGGAATTTTTGACCATTCTTCTAGAAGCGCATTTGTGAGGTCAGGCACTGATGTTGGACAAGAAGCCTGGCTTGCAGTCTCCACTCTAATTCATCCCAAAGGTGTTCTATCGGGTTGAGGTCAGGACTCTGTGCAGGCCAGTCAAGTTCCTCCACACCAAACTCGCTCATTCCCTAAACGTTCTGAGAATGTCCTGAATGTTCTGTGAAGGTCCTCCAATTAAAACCCCAAATCAGAAAAAGTTGGGACAGTATGGAAAACGCAAAAAAAGAAAAAAAGAAAGTGATTTCTAAATTTACTTTGACTTGTATTTCATTGCAGACAATATGAACAAAAAATATTTACTGTTTTGTTTGGTCAACTTCATGTCATTTGTAAATATGCATCCTTTCCTGTCATTCAGACCTGCAACACATTTAAAAAAAAAGTTGGGACAGGTGCAATTTAGGGCTAAAATGGTTAAATAATGATGTGATTTGAAACAGGTGATGTCAACAGGTGATTGTAATTATGATTTGGTACAAAAGCAGCATCCAAGAAAGGTATATTCCTTTAGGAGCAAAGATGGGCCGAGGATCGCCAGTTTGCCAACAAATACGTGAGAAAATTATTGAAATGTTTAAAAACAATGTTCCTCAAAGAAAGTTAGAAAGAGATTTGGATATTTCTCATTCAACAGTGCATAACATAATTAAAAGATTCAAGGAATCTGGAGGAATTTCAGTGCGTAAAGGACAAGGGCGCAAGCCTAAGCTGAACAACCATGATCTCCGATCCCTCAGGCGGCACTGCATCAAGAATCGTCATTCATCTATAAGCAATATCACCACATGGGCTCAGGACTACTTTGGCAAACCTTTGTCAAGTACCACAATACGTAGTTACATCCACAAATGCCAGTTAAAACTGTACTGTGCCAAAAGGAAGCCCTATGTTAACAGTGTCCAGAAGCGCCGTCGACTTCTCTGGGCTCGGAGGCATCTGGGATGGACCATCACACAGTGGAAACATGTACTGTGGTCAGATGAATCTGTATTTCAGGTATTTTTTGGGAGGAATTGACGCCGTGTGCTCCGGACCAAAGAAGAAAACGATCATCCAGACTGTTACCAGCAACAAGTCCAAAAGCCATGGTCTGTAATGGTATGGGGTTGTGTCAGTGCCCTTGGCAAAGGTAACTTGCACTTCTGTGAAGGCACCATTAATGCTGAAAAGTACATAGAGATTTTGGAGCATAATATGCTGCCTTCAAGAAGACATTTTTTCAAGGGACGTCCATGCATATTTCAACAAGACAATGCAAAACCACATTCTGCTCACATTACAAAGTCCTGGCTGCAGAGGAAGAGGGTACGGGTACTTGACTGGCCTGCCTGCAGTCCCGACCTGTCTCTAATAGAGAATATGTGGCGGATTTTGAAGCGCAAAATGCGACAACGAAAACCCCGTACTGTTGCCAACCTTAAGACTTGTTTGCAGGAAGAATGGGACTAAATTACACCTGAAACACTTCATCACTTGGTGTCTTCAGTCCCTAAATGTCTTTTAAGTGTTGTGAAAAGGAATGGCAACATTACAAAGTGGTAAATGCTTTACTGTCCCAACTTTTTTTGAAATGTGTTGCAGGTCTGAATGACAGGAAAGGATGCATATTTACAAATGACATGAAGTTGACCAGACAAAACAGGAAATATTTTTTGTTCATATTGTCTGCAATGAAATACAAGTCAAAGAAAATTTAGAAATCACTTCTTTTTTTATTTATTTGCGTTTGGGGTTGTAACTTCCCCGAACCCTTTAAAGAACTTCACATCATGACCACCTCAGAATCTTCTGGAAACATTACCAGGTGATGACCTTAACACCAGCGGGGACATTCTGAGAACGTTCTAGAAATGTAAAATTTCTAGCGAGGAGTATGCTTTACACCACTGCATCTGACGCTTTGCATTGCACTTGATGTAAGGCTTAAATGAGGCTGCTCGGCCATGGAATCCCATTCCATGAAGCTCTTTACGCACTATTCTAGAGATCTGTAGCTATTGACTCTGCAGAAAGTTTGTGACTTCTGCGCACTGTGTGCCTCAGCATGTGCTGACCCCGCTCTGTGATTTTACATGGCCTACCACTTTGTGGCTGAGTTGATGTTGTTCCCAATTGCTTCCACTTTGTTATAATACCACTAACAGTTGACTGTGGAATATTTAGTATTGAGGAAATTTCACGTATGGACTTATTCCACAGGTGGCAACCTATCACGGACGCTTGAATTCACTGAGCTCCTGAGAGCGACCCATTCTTTCACAAATGTTTGAATAAGCTTGTGCATGCCTAGATGCTTGATTTTATACACCTGTGGCCATGGAAGTGATTGAAACACCTGAATTCAATTATTTGGAGGGGTGTCAAAATACTTTTAGCAATATAAGGTACATTTGAACTTCAGAATGTTGCAATCAGTGATAAGACATGCAAGGGCCTCGATGAACCTGAACTTGATTTACTGTTTCAAAAGAACGTTTTTGAAGGTTTAAATGAGTGTGAGATGAATGTTATGGCAGATGGGATCATTAGCAGTGTTGACTTGAATTACGGTCTACATGCAATGCTACTACACTCTATGATGTCTATGGAGTAGCCTACTCTGTGGAGTACAAAGAAGCACTTTGTCAGAAGAAGGTTTTAAACCGATTACCATCATGGTAATATCTAAATGATAGTTAACTTTTAGAATAAGTGGACTTGTGGAAAAGTGGGATTCTGTTGTCATTGTTTATAAGGCTCTGTGGATGTTTTGCTTCATTTAATCCCAACCTGTGTTTGTCTTCCATTTTACATCGGTGGCAAAGGCCATTTCACTCATGATGCTTTTGGCTCTCACTGATGCTCTTGCTTTTTTTGCACTTGTTTTCTTTGATTCTCTTGAGAGCCTATTTCCACTTAAATTCACAGTGCAGATACCAATCTGTAATGTTCCAAGATGTTAACCCCAGCACCTCTGTTACAACACAAGTACCTGCGCTACAGTCACTTACAGTGTTTATCTAAAATGCAATCACTCTCCACTCACAAATACAGACAATGTCACAGATTTTCAATAAATGGGCAATTGTTGCCCACAATCAATAACAACATACAAGTCAGTAGGAATCATTGAGTTTAGCAGAAGGCTAACAGGGCAGAGTAAGTTTATTTATTCATTTATTTATTTGCACCAAATGAAAACATAAATGTGTGGCAGTGAATATTTAAAAATATGAAGGTTGAATGTAGGGTTCTTCACAATGAAGCTGATTTTCTGTACCATAGTCATGCAGAAAATGAGAAAACTATAACACTCATGTGGATAAAAATGAGATGCATTATTCTTGCTGATGTGTGATCATTGTGAAGCTGCTTTGGAACATTTATTGGGACAGGTGTAATTCAAATGAATTGAATTGAGGAAAAAAATATTACATTTGAAGCACAAAATCATGTATCACTTTCATTCTATAAAAGCATAACAGCCAAAATGAATTATCCCTTACATATACATTTGACAATCTTGAATTTTCTTATTAGATTTGGTTTGTGAATTTCTGAATAGAAGTGGAACAGTTCTGAAATGCATTTATTTAACAGTGCGATTTACAAAATGATTTTGTACTTCTGTTAAAGTACTTTATATCAATAATACTATAACAAATATACAAAAACAAATATAATTTTACATTGACATTTTTCAACACACATTATCATTTAAATAAAAGAAAACAAAAATTTTGTTAAAAGAGAATGGCGTAATCGTTATTATTATTATTATTATTATTATTATTATTATTATTATTATTATTATTATTACATTAAAACAATTAAAATTCCAAAAATATAGTCATTTTTCCCCTCATCAAAATTTCTAAATAAAAAAATGATTTGTGGTTAATTAATTTACCTATATTGACACCTAGTTTCCTAGTTTCTGTTAATAATATATGTAATATTCAGCTATAAAACTGATTGTTTCATTGTGTTAGGGAAAGTTACTTTTAAAAGTAATGCATTACAATATTGCGTTACTCTCTAAAAAATAACTAATTACGTTAGTTACTTTTTATGGAAAGTAATCCATTACGTTTTGTTTTTTTTCTCACTTGGGCTGGGCTTGCTTGTTTGTTTGTTTTTTAATAAAAAAAAATATATATATTTTTTTGGCAAATGTAAAGGCCCTTTCACAACAAAAGTGAAATGAACAAGCCTCAGGCTGACGCAGTTAAAAAAAACGTTCAGCTGTTCTGCCATCCTGGATTGAAGAAGAATAGGATGCAGAAGAAAGTTCAACACGATTACTTTTTAATTTAAAAGTTTTTTTTATTTTTATGAAACAAATGGGATGTCACATTCTAATCTGTTCTGCTCTCTGTGACCTATGCTGTGTCGAAATCACTGAAACATTACTCCACTAATAGTTCACTTGAGGGAGTGAATGAAAGCAGTGAGTGAATTCGGACACTGAGCTCTTGCGTAGTTTCTGCTTGTTGTTTAATAATCATTTGAAACATAGCAAACTGGCAGCTCCAGTAGTAATGAAAAGATTTACTTTGAGCTCTGTCATGGAAACTAGCATGTATAAACCGTAAACAATTTAATCATCAATTCAAAGGAAATTTATACCTGAATTATATTACGCTGGACCAGTGTGGTTTGGAAAATTAATGGATGATTGATTCAGCTGCAGGCGCTATCTCATGGCGAGACGTGGTAATTCCATGGGTGCAGCGGCACAATGATTTGCAGCGCCTGAAAATAGTCCCCAGCACGCTCCTTGTGCAAGCAGGTTGTCACATTATATTGACGGAAGTTAGCCTATTTTCAGGCACTGCGTAATATCATTGCGCCTGCTGCACCCATGGTATGGCAGCAAAGTTCCTTGATTATTACGCAGGAATGAGACTATAGTTCCTGGCCATATTGGTCTAGAAAATCTCAAAAATCTCTCTTTTAATTTTCAGTCAGTCTTAGTACACGATGTAAATACAGAAGAGTTTTAAATAGGAAAAATGCTAACAGTCTAATCAGAATCAATGATCTATGCTAAGCTATGCTAAATGTTCTACTACCAGTCCCGGAGATCGGCTGAATGGATTCAAAAACAGTAAAACTCAACTGTTTAACTCTAGGGGAGTTGGAAAATGTTCAAAAAAAGTAGGGTGTTCCTTTGAAGTCTATTTCCTTGTGTTTATCTTCATGAGATTTAATACATGTACCATTACAGGATGTTTATCTAAAGTCATTTTTGCTCGTTAGTAATGTTGAAGTGGATCATCGAATGTCAGTAGCAAAGACATAGGTTAACAAAGTGAGATTAAATATATAAAGTATATTTATATTTGTGTAATTTAATTATTGCAGGTTTAATATTCTGGGTTTGCATTTCACTGTTATCATTCATTATGAGGAATACTGAATCAATCACTTTTTCTGCAAGCGAGATGAGTAAATGCATGTTAACACAGTGCACACAACGCCTCAGCACTCTACACAGAGCTGTCAGTCAATAAATGGAAAAACAAAGTAACTTCTCTGAGCATCACTTACTCGGAAAAAGTATTTTTGATTTTGAAAGTATTTCAGATATTTTGATGTAAATTTAAAAGTAATGTATCATTTTAATAGTTACTTGAAAAAGTAATCTGATTATGTAAAAAGTTAAACATTGTTACATTAGTGATCAAAGATGTGAATTAATTATGTCAGTTAAAGGCTAAGTTAGAAATTAGTACATTTAAGGCAGAAAAGTTGTGTGTAATGGTATATCAAACACAAACAATGTTTTGTTTGATCTTACTGTAAGGTGCACTGCATAATTAAACACAATGCAGGTTTAACTGGGGTAAACTGTTCAAGTTTGCTAACAACCTTTAGAACCTCCTCACAATAATCATAAACCAGTGCCAGATAATCATAGACCCTCAGCTCCCAATAAAAATGGTATTTCTTTTTTCCTCTAATAGGCCAAGTTGCTGGATTATGACTGCTTGGAACCAACCCATGCTGTTATACATTGTTGCCTTGAACCAGTTTGGTACACTTTGTATCTCTTTTTTCTCCCTAATAATTACATTTTGGTATTTAATCATGTCAGTCATTCTCTCTCACACACGCAAGGATTAGCCTTGGGTTTCTTGCCCTAAACAGAGGAAATATAGATCATTTTCAAGTGCTCTGCACTTTAGAGAAGCATTTCTGAGGCAGGGACTTCGAGGCTGGTTGCAATTTTATTACATATTCCTAGGATACAACACTAAACATTTCCATAATCTTCACCTTAGAGCAGCACAGTAAACAGACTCATTTCTCATGGCTCTATGCAAAACAGGCTGTTATGAATAAATGCATTCTGAAATTGGGGTAAAACACATACCGCACACGCGATGATGGGTTCGACAGAGCTCTCTGTGAGGCAAAGAGCGTGGTGTGAGTTCAGTATTGATGGGGAGTCAGGAACAAAATGCTACTGAGGCACAGATATATGGCATAAAAGGGGGTCAAAAAACTATGAATAAAACCGAGAAAAAGATTGAAATAGACAGATATTAAAGCATTATTTGATTCCATCTGTTCTAACATACTGCAGGTATCAGTGTAAGGTTCTTTAGAGGTCCTCTCCATCACTAACACAGAGAAAATGATATTATTCCTCCCCACACCTGAAGCTGCATATGATTTCCCATGATTACGTATGATGTGTTACTTGCTGCATACATTTGCTCCTGATAGTGAGAAATGACATTTGTGACACTGAATTGAGATTACTCATGTCTTCAGAAGATCATTGCCGGTAGCGTTCGGCATCAGGAAACAAACACACGCTGGTTATCTCCCCTCCCCATTCACTCTCTTTACATTGTAACTCCTGGATGACAGTAAGCCTTGTTTTCCAGCATTATTACACAGGGGAAATGTTGTGAGCACAGGCCCGTAGTTTGGAGTGACAGAGTCGCCTGCCACTCAAGATTACAGCTCAATAAAAGTGACATGCACGATCGCTGTCAACAAAACAGCTTCCTCTATACAGCCAGGATACGCCTCTAAAGGATTGCAGCCTGCTGGAAAACTGCATTTCTCACTGGAGGATAAAAACCTGACTCCTAACTCCGAAGTCACAACAAACTGTCAAAGGAGTCTTAGAATAGTTTTCGATATCCATAGCAGAGCGGGGTACCAATATTCAGGGGCCCCAAGCAGTGAGACTCTCCAGATACTCAGGAGCCCAAACACCCTGTACCTCTCTGAAAAATACAAGTATCCCAAAAGGTTTTACGCCATACGTCATGGTTCTAGCATAAACATTTGAGTCATAACATATCTTAGAGTGAATTATTTAACCAGCATTAACTGGCATGGAGCATGGAATGTAGATATGCTTGATTTTGCCGGATGAGATCTGCTATGCTGCTGCTGCTTAGTTAAAACAACAATCATAAAGGACATGCTGTTTCCTGTAGAAGAACCTGTAGCTGCTCTCTACAGGTTGCGTGGGGAGGAAGGGAAATATAAGTTTTTATAATCGTGCAGCAGGGCAATCACAGGCTAGGGTATAAAATATATGGTTATTTGGATTAGGAAGTACGCCTGGTTGGCTATTGCCACAGCGTTAGAGGAACCAATCAGTGCTCGTTCATGATTGAACTGCACTATATTGCCAAAAGTCCTGGACACCTGCCTTTACATGTACATGAACTTTGATGACATCCCATTCTTAATCCGTGGGGTTTAAAATGGAGTTGGCCCACCCTTTGCAGCTATTACAGCTTCAACTATTTTTGGAAGGCTTTCCACAAGATTAAGGTTTGGTCAAGGTTTGTGGGAATTTTTGACCATTCTTCTAGAAGTGCATTTTTGAGGTCAGACACTGATGTTGGACGAGAAGGCTTGGCTCGCAGTCTCCGCTCTAATTCATCCCAAAAGGTGTTCATTCAGGACTCTGAGGTCAGGACTCTGTGCAGGCCAGTTAAGTTCCTTCACATCAAACTTGCTGGGGCACAGTCATGTTGGAACAGGAAGGGGCCATCCCCAAACTGATCCCACAAAGTTGGAGCATGAAATTGTCTAAAATGTCTTGGTATGCTGAAGCGTTAAGAGTTCCTTTCACTAGAACTAAGAAAAACAACCCCACACCATAATCCCCCCTCCACCAAACTTTCCACTTGACATAATGCAGTAGTACCATTCTCCTGGCAACCACCAAACTCAGATCCGATTTGTGCCCTTTTGCATGATGTTACAGGTAGTTGAGCATGATAACATGATACAGTTTGCCCTCACATCATTATTTTAGTGAGACAGCGGTCCCCACACTCTACAATGACTGTAAAGATCACTGATTCAACCAGCATTTTATTAGCATAGAGCATGGAATGAACATAGACTTGATTTTGTCGGATGAGATCTGCTACGCTGCTGCTGCTGAGCTAATACATAAAGTTCAGCTTACTCAAGATTACAACAAGGAAAGGCTGCTGCAGAATGATATAGCAGATCTCTACAGGTGGCGCTGGGGAGGAGGTGGGATTATAGGAGTTCTTATATCATGCGGCGTGCTGATAGCGGCTAGGATACGGTATAAATAAAGCCATGTAAATGAGGAAGTACCTCTGGTTGGTTGGTGTCGTAGAACTGAAAGAACCAATCAGCAATTAATAGAGTTTCATGAGTGAACTTTATATTTGATTTTAATGAAGAAGAAAGAAAAAAAAACTATATGAGGGCTGATTAGAACCCGGAACCTTTGACATGTTTTACAAAAATTCTACCACCAGACCATTAGGGAATCCAAATGTTAACAGCAAATCTATGTATTTATTCTAATGCGAAGAATCTTGGGGTTAATAAAATATTTGGTGCAAATACTGTTTGCTAATAGTCCCAAAAGGATTATTTGCCAAGTTGAATTAGACCTAGAATTTCATTCACTGTTCTGTTTCTCTATGCTTTATTAAAAAAATTGTGCATCTTAGAAGCACACTTACTTCTGAATATGTGGACCAACTGCTGTTCCTACACAAAAATATTTCAACTTAAAAGTATAATATAAAAGGTAAACTATGGTAGGCCTAGATGTTGAATAATTAATTTTGTATTTAATTTGTCCCCTGCCGTTTTTCTTCGGCATTATCCTATGTTTTAAAGATACTTTTTTTGTGTGGCTCTAACCAAAGTAAACTTTTTTTTGCTTTAAAGACATTTCTTTTTGTAATGTTGTCACACTTAGTTGTAAATTGAGAACTGTTTATTCTTAATGATTGTTCTTTGCAATTGTATGGCTTACCATGTTTCATTCAGAGCTTGTTAATCCTGAATATAACTTTGTTAATAAAATAAAAGTACTGAAAGAAATCTTCATAATCATTTTAATATGGCAATCCCGGCAAACAGCTATTCTTACTATAAACAAAAAGCATAGTAAGTCCAATTTTAGTTAAAATGTAAAGTTAATGAATTTGCACGGCAGGATAATTAGTTACCAAAAATGTATGTGAAGAGTTGTTTTGGGAATCGGATTGTTACTCCCAGAATCGAGAATCATTAAGTGCTTTGTGATTCCACCCCTAATGATATGTACAAAGTATAAGTTAAATGTTTATAAATGATTCAACTACCAGTCACTGCGGTTTCATTTGCATCCATTTTTATATCAGTGTCAGTAACCTTACTGCCACCATGTGCCATATCGCCATCTGCATGTGGGATGTCTTCTCCCACACAGACTCGCAGGTCAGACAGTTTCGGCATATGATGAGTGCTCGACGTCTACGAAAACAGCTTTTTATTTGTGTTGATTTCAATTAGTTTTTAGTCAGTTTCAGTTTATGAAAAGGTTTTTAATTAACCCTGAGATGTTGTTTACAGATGGGATTGTGTGTTTATAGAGGTCGTTGTGAAGTTTGAGGCCCTTGAGCAGTTTTTCTCTGGAGCCCCGTGGTGCTTCAGATCACTTCTGATCCAGAGGTCAGGGGAGCAAATAACAAAAATCCAAATGACAGAAACTTCTGCAGCATCCCCCCAAGGAACTAAGCATTTGAATAGTCACTGTGATCTACTTACGGAAATAGATATGATAATCAGTGTGAGGGATTGTCTACAGATGGATGTGAAAGAGGCTACGTCTCATGTTGTCAAGAGATGTGTGTGACAATCATGCGGATAGAAGCAGCGAGAAACACAGCGAGGTCCCCAAACATCTCCACAGTCTTTTAACCTGTCACAGTTCATTTGCTCACTACGTTCATTCATGAATATTGCAGTTAAGAAATGGAATATGACTGGGAAGTGCACTGTGCATGGTCTGAACTGTGTCCCTCAGGTGTTACACCCACTCCTGTCACCAGTTGCCCAATTTAAGCCTCAAATTTCATTTGTCCTCATAGACATGATGGTCAGACGAGGGCATGTCATGTCGTAGTTTTTTTTTTCTTTCTTTGTTCTGCTGCTTCTGTCAAATTTTCATTCTGCATTCTCTCCACAAAACACAATGAAACAACAGTATAATCCATATTTCAACATTTCATTGTAAAAAGAGGTTAATATTTTCTTGTAATGGATTAAATATCACTGGTCCTAATACTTTCAGGAATATCCGAATAGGCGCGGAGATATTCTGGGGAGTGTCAGTCAAGGGATGGAATCAACAGGGTTCAATCAGGCATGACAGACCTCGATACCATAGAAAAAAAGTGTTTTATAGAACAGGCATTAAATATATAGTTCATCCCAAAATGAACACTCTGGCATCATTTACTCACCCATTGAAGTCAATAGCTTTGGGATATGGTAGTTTTGTTTGAGGGGAAAAAAACCCCAGAATTTTACATTATTTCAACCACATATTTCAACTAAATATTAATAATGTAATCCATTACATTTAGGGCAATATAATCTGACTACTTCTTTTTGATTATTTATAGATTACTTTTGACCTAACTCGTCTACCACATTGATTTGAATAGAGAATTTTTGTACCATATTGATATAAAAATATTAAGAGAAATAACATATATTACATTCTTTATCAACAGCATGAAGTGCATAAAATATTATGTCATGGTTTCCTAGACAGGTGTTCGTGATTATTATTACCGTACCTTTTTAAGATCAAATCTTGTATAAATAATTTTTTTATAAAGAAAATGCTTTCATTTGAAAATAATTTTCGTACCGCATAATTTTCATATTTAGTTTTTTGTATTGAAAGTATGGTAAATACTGGTAAAATGTACAAACGATCACATTTGTAAAACACTTTCTGGCACACCATAAAAATAACCTGTAGCCCATATGAATTATTTATATAACAGTTAGGCTATCCATGTCATAGTGAACACCATGTATCCTATCCAAATTTCATTAACAGTCAAATCTGGATACCGTTTTACATTTTAAAATCATGTACAGGGGGAAGTTTGGTCCCATCAGCGAGGCACGCAAACATGACAGTCCCACGGCTCTTAGACAGTAAGCTTTTCTTTTTCTTTTTGTGCTCGTGATCTTCTAACATTACACTCTGACACCGTATTTCTTGGCACAACCTATTGTTGCGGGTGTATTATTGACATGTTAAAGTCTAGACCCTGAATATAAGACAAACACATTTTTTCAGATATATTTCAGATATATTTCTAAGATATATCTAAGATATATTTCTTGTCTTATATTCAAAACAATAGGTTATTATTATTATTATTTACTTAATTTTATTAATGACCTAACATATTAACTTAAAATACAGCGATACAGGATTCTATGATGAATAGATTGTTCAAAAGATCAGCTTTCATTTAAAATAGAAACATTATAAATTTCATTACTGTCACCTTTTGAGCAGCTGTATGCATCTTTGCTGAATACAAACTGGCAACATGCAAATCACTTTCAGGCTTTTTAAAAAGTTAAAACATGCTTGGTAAAAAAAAATAAAAATCACCTCAGAGAGCACAGCATGCAAAGCAAACATGGTGAGTATGTCAGAATCTTTTGCTAAATATTACTGGCCCCAAACTGTTTAGTATATTCATCCAAAACTCAGTTTGGGTGTGTTGCAATCAGTTACGAGATTTGAATTTACACAGAAACGAATGGGATTTTAGGAACTGTGTTTTTTCAATGAATGATGACTTTACACAAAGCTAAAGTATCATACTTCTATGGTGCATATATATTTCTAATCATTCACTTTCATTGTATGGAAGAGAGCAGCATGAACATTATGTCTAACAATCTTATTTTGTGTTCTGCAGAAGAAAGAAAGTTGTACAGGTTTGGAATGACCTGAGGATGAGTACATGATAACATAATTTAAATTTTAGGTTGAACTATCCACATAAATCAGAGAAATCTCTAAATAACGTCATATTTTAGTTGCAAATTGATAAGATTATACCCTTTTTTGTAAATAAAAATACACTACTTATGCATAAGTGTCTTCATTGTACTGTTGACACCTCTTTGCCATTTCTCACATGCAGACGGAAGATCTGAGGACCACAAAGATATGTTTGTTTTGCATACTGTGCTCTCTGAGGTGATTTTTTTACCAGGCATGTTTTAACTTTTTAAAAAGCCTGAAAGTGATTTGCATGTTGCCAGTTTGTACACAGAAAATGTATTCAGGATTTACCACAAAGACATTTACACACAAACACCACTCATGCATTTTAAAAAGGGGATCCTCGTTCACTTAAAACAGGGAAAGCTGTTAGAGAGGATAAGGATCTCATCCAGCATTAATCCCAACCACTCAGCGCCGTTAGGAGAGCGGAAAGCTTTGCCAATGTATTTTGCCATTGTTGTTTTGATTCCAGGCTCTGGAAATATTATACTTTATGTTTCTGAATAGCAATGATATAATCTACAGGTGTAATATCAAATCCCTCAATTTCACCCATAAAACAAGAATAAAAAATGCTCTTTGGCACTGAAAGACGGTCTGTCGCATACAAATAGAATAATGTTACAGCAGAAGTCAGGCTAAATCATTCAATTTCCTCAACTATATACAGGGTTTTAATAATTGACAGTTGAGATGATAAGACGGCGACTGCAGAGGCCTGACCTGAGGTCAAGAAATTAATAAAGCAAAGACAGTGAATAAAGTATTTCATTTCTCTAGTGCGATAAGCTCTTAGTATAAAGCTTGTAATTGTATAATCACCACAGCTTCTTTTCCTCTCACAGGACTCTGCAACTCAGGTTTGCTTGTAAATGACTATCGATTTGTTTGTTTCACACTTCATCTGATTAACATAAATATTTTTTGCTCTGGGAACAACATTACATGTTTGGAATGTTTCATTATATGGGTGCCTCGAGTGTACGAATGTGAGTTTCACCGTCGTAATGGAATACACATACTTAAAGGTACGGTAATTGATTTATTTGAGAAAAAAGATTACACAAAAAAAAAGCAAGCTGATGACTAGATTTTGATGTTTGATTATGTGGTTAAACAGACATAAATCCCCTGACAGTTATCTTATTCTTGTGTTTAACCCTCTGCTCAGAGGACTTTATGCTTTGGTGGCAGTGGCTGTCACGTCATGATGTTTCATGGCCAGGTGCCATGGCCAGATTTTTCCCATGTGTAGGCACAGGTGTGATTCCTCAATGTTTAAATGTTATTAGAATGTCTCAAGTGGACCATTGGAATAGTGTTATTATTCTTCCTTGAGTTGAACTTGAACTGTAATCATGCTGCCTACTCAAAAATTCGTAGTACTACACTCTCAGAAAAAAAAGTACAGTGCTGTCACTGGGGCGGTACCCTAAGGTACAAAAGTGAAAAGGTACATCTTTGTACCTTACTCACCCCTAAATGGTACATATTCGTACCTTAAAAGGTACATATCAGTACTTTAAGAGTACCTTAGGGTACCGCCCCAGTGACAGTAATGTACCTTTTTTTCTGACAGTGTACAAGTAACATTGCAACTGCTTTTCAACTTACTCTCATTAAGAGTATTAGTAGACATCCGTAGGTTAGGTTCTTAGGTTGGGTGTTAGAGTTCAGGTTAGTAGAATAAGTTGATGTAGTTTCAGGGAAACATGGTCTCCAAAAAAACAAAAACAAACTCCAGATGCAGCCTGGCACTACATTGCGCCGGGTGTATGATAGGGCACTCAAAGTTACTTATAGTCAGTAGAATGTCTGTTTGGGGAGCATCAAAATAAAGTGGTAGCAGATATTAAGCAGACTGTCTACTGATACTCTAATGAGAGTTAGTTGACATGTAGTTGCAAAGTTACTTACTATATTAGTAGAATGTCTAGTGGACCATCAAAATAAATTGTTATCAAATAATTAATTTAAACTGAAATTCACAAAGAGAAACAATACATTAAGCTACTATTAAAGTTCATTTTTAACCCCAAAAGGAAAGGTTGTCAGGACGAACTTGGAAGTTGGCTTGAAAAAGACTAAAAGAGTTGAAATAAGGGATAATGTACATCCGGCCAGTTGTTATCACAGAATAAACCTAGACAGAGTGATCAGTAGGCGTCACTCAAAAAGGGTTTATTCTGCGATAACAATCGGCTGGATGTACATTATCCTGCTTATTACACGGCTGCTTGCCACATAAGTAAATAATTAGACAAAATATTGACTTGAGTTGAAATATTTTACTAGGTCTTTAAACGCAAAGCTTCCGCGAAGAAAGCAGTTGCTGGCAAGTTCAAACTAGACTGACATTTAAGGGATATGGTACAGTTATACCAATTATTACATGGCATTTTGCCACTTAAATAATTACGGGGATAAGAGATATTGATTTGAGATTAAACTGTGGTGAGATGAAACGTATGTAAAAATCTGTTCCCAGCAAGCGTTGCTGACTTCAGTTCCCCGGATGAGCCTGTGTTATCAGTCTATACCGGTTGTTATCGAGGAATAACATACTGCTGGATGGCGCGGTTGACAGCAGACGAGCAGACAGAATAATAGATAAATAAATTAACATTTAATGGGCCAGGGTGGAAGATTTTATTTTATTATTTTATTTTATTATTTTATTTATAGTCCTGTGGTATTCAAAGAGAATGTGCACATTATATTCTGTGAAATAGTATTTTTATTCACATTTTTAAATTGGTTCCTCCTGTTTATTTTACATTTTATTTATAATGTTGGTAACACTTTACAATAAAGTTGTATTAGTTAACATCAGTTAACGCATTAGTTAAAATAAACTAACCATGAACAACAACACTGTTCAGCATTAGTTAATCTTTGTTAACGTTAGTTAATAAAAATACAGCTGTTCATGTTAGTTCACAGTGCATTAACTAATGTCAACAAGATTATTTTAATGCATTAGTAAATGTTGAAATTAACATTAACAAAGATAAATAAATGCTTTATAAGTGCAGTTCATTATTAGTTCATGTTAACTAATGCATTAACTAATACAACCTTATTGTAAAGTGTTACCATAATGTTTGGTTAATTATCATTATCATTTAAGTTTTAGACTTTTTATTAACTTTATATTTTTTTGTGGGGCAGGACTTTTTTTATTTTTAAATCTGTAAAATCAGTAAAAAATATATTAAATGTTATGTACTGTAATTTTAAAGTGTCTCAAGTGTCTTTCAGACAGACAGGCAGTCTACTAGACTGTGTATATTTCAGTCATCAAGTTAAGCCTTGTTCATGCAAAGGTTTTAAAATATTAAGAGTTCGGACAGTCCACATGAATAATTTAAGGATGGTATTCCAAGACAAAGTGTCTGATGTGTATGAGAGAGAAAATTTGAACAGGCAGTGTACCGCCACAGTACTCATGGAAAGAAAATGGAGGCAACTAGAATTATACGAATATTGTAAACCAAAAGGTAATTAGCTTAGCTAATTATATCCCACAGTTCAGTTACCCTATATATACATGTTCAAAAGTTTACATACAACTTGCAGAATCTGCAAAATGTTAATTATTTTAACAAAATAAGAGAGTGTGCAGAATGTGTGTTATTTTTTTATTTAGTACTGTCCTGAATAAGAAAATTTTACATAAAAGATGTTTAGATATAGTGCACAAGACCAAAAAAACTGATTAGTAGATGATAAAAGATATATGATAAGACTTAAATTGCCCAATGTTCTTCAGAAGAATCCACATGGTCCCGCATGTTCTTTGGTTTTCCAGCATGTTTTGCATATTTGAACCTCTTTTTTTATACTGAGGATAACTGAAGAACGACAGCTCTCAAATATATACTGATCAATGACGTCATAGGAGGGGGAAACACAGATAAATGTGTACGCCTGCTTCTGTAGCCCCGCCCACCGACTCATGAAGTCAAACTGATCACGCAAACGAGCGATAAACATGCCGAAGATAGCAAGATAATCGTTTGTAAATAAGACACAGGTCAGTATAATTAAAAAAAAAAGCCAGTTCATGACACCTTTAAGAGCAGGAGGTGAAAACTTTTTGAATTTGAAGATCAGGGTAAATTGAATTTCATTTGTCTTCCGGGAAACATGTAAGTATAGCTTCCGAAATGTAGTACTAATTGAAAAATTATGACATTTAAACAAAATTTAAACATTACTCTCTTCTGTTTATAAGTTTACTCCCCGGCTCTTAATTCATCATGGAGCATCGGTGAATGTTTAAACCATTTTAATAGTTTGAGTCCCTCAATTGTCCTCAGTGTGAAAAGATGGATCTCAAAATCATACAGTCACTGCTGGAAAGGGTTCAAATATTCAAAAGATGCTGGAAAACTGAAGAATTTGCGGGACCTGGAGGATTTTTCTGAAGAATGTTGGACAGTTTAACTGCTCAGGACAAACAAGGGACTCATGAACAATCTCACAAAACAAAAAAAACAGCCATGGCTCATTCAGGTAACGACAGAATCAAGTGTAGATATGTAAACTTTTGAACGGCCATTTTTTTTAATGCATTCAGCCTTTTGTTTGTCTTGTGGCCTATATGTAAATGTATATCTTATTCAGGACAACACTGAATAAAAAGCATTTCTTATGAACCCTCTTATTTTGTTAAAATAATTAACATTTTGCACATTCTGCAAGGTGTATGCAACTTTTGACCACGACTGTATATCTATACACCAGCCCGTTCTCATTCCCAAGGCGGCAAAATCTGAAGCATTGTTAAGGACCTTCCGTGTCACAATGAAGACTATAAAGGCACCCCTAGGCGCCATTTTTCGACGCGCAGAGTGCGCCATTAATTTCATTGAGAAACCTTTGGCGTCATACACATATGTGTTGGGCATGGGAACGTTATCGTCATGATGAAATTATATTGGGTTATGATTTTGCCATGACATGTTGGAGTGTGATGATCAATGTAATCAGCAGGCATCATTTTATTTACATGTATTTTATTGACGCTATTTAGACACGTTTAAACATGTAACCCAACCCCATCCCTAAACCTACCCATTTGTGTATATATGATATAAAATTCGGGATATAACAGGCAAATACCATTGCATGCACAATTTTTCTAAAAGTACAAGTGTTCCGAGGTCAAACAATTTGTTTGTGTGAAGAAAATCCCCAAAAGCGATCGGCGTCTCCATCCGCCGAAGATCATGCACACAGCAAATTTCAAAAGTTGTCGTCCGTTGCGTCAGATTTCCTAGTGATATTGCATTGGCTCTCGTATGTCTCGTGACCAATTGCGACATTACGTCAGCTTTGATTGTAAAATGTCATTGGCTCTCGTGTGTCTCGTGACTGAAAGAGTAGTGTGTATGATTTGAATGAGATATGAAATTGAATGAGATTCTGTATGAGTGCGTTCACGGAGCGGCAGGATCATCATTTCAGCGATTAAAACATTAAGATCGCCTCTGTCCTTTACATGAAAATATTGTATGAATTAAGAAGACTTGGAATGCAACATGAGTTAATACTTGTATACTGTTTTTGGTCCGTTTTTGCAACACATACCTGTGACTGTACTTTTATTTGCCTGTTATATGTTTTATATTGTTGACAAGTGGGTAGGTTTAGGGTAGTTATTTGCTCCAAAATATAAGTAGCCTATAAATATTCATAAAATCATGTCTGCTTTTACAAATGCAAAGAATAAAGGGTACTTCAGCGCTGGGAAGATGAAAACTCGGTCATTAATGTAGTGGAAATGTGAAATTATTTTTGAATTTGGTGCCTTCTAGACTGAGAAAACACAGAAAATGTATTTTTGTCTCATGGGGATGAAAGACAACAATTCCCAGAATGCACTTCGCTGCCCTCCTACTCTAGGCACGGCTAGTTGGCTACTGGATTACTGGATCACTTGCCTACCACGTTCATTTTCAGAAAATCAGTTCAGTTAGAGACACCACAATTAAAAACTGAACCTGTCTGTTCGCTATAATGCGAGTGAGCCGATTGAGTGTCACGGCACAAACGCAGCAGGATCGGATTACATTCACCACATGAGCTGAGGTAAGCGCGGGATTCGCGGCTACGGCCGCATTTACAGCACGTGAACAGTCTGGCGCATTTGGCAGTCTTTGGAAGCTTAACTTTCATAGGAAGTTCATTTTAAAAGTTGAAACACTCACCTTGCTCTCCACCTCTCCGTTTACATGAATCTCCGCAGCTCCCGAGCCGAGTGCTGTGAGTGCGATGTTGATAACATGCGGAAATAGCGCCTCCTGCTGGCTGTAGTCTTTAGCCTCTGGCCAAAAACTCCTCCGATGACGCAAAATGACGATATTTGCGTCATCGGAGGAATTTTTCCAGAAATAAAATACATAATTCTCTCGTCTCAGGGTCATATGAGGGGGGAAAGTACGATAATTTGAATATACTCCCGGGTTTCTACTGATACAAAGCTTAATGCTAATCGCTGAAGTAACCCTTTAAATGCGCCTTGATCTGACTCATTGGGAAAACAACTGAAATGAATGGAGTATCCTGCGCGTCGATATAGTGTCACCTATGAGTACCTATAGCATATTCATTGTGATGCGGAAGGCACTTGACCATGCTTCAGATTTTGACGCCTTGGGAGTGAGGGGGTGACGCTAAGGGGGGAAAAGTGCGTGTTCGTTTGGCTCCCTTAATAATTCCTAAAAAGCTATCATCACAGTTCATCGCAATCTCACAAAGCTCCGTTATCAATGAAGCTGACTGCACAATGAATCTTCCATTATACTTTATTTGTTATAATCAGCATTCAGAATTCAGCACTGATCAAAAACTCGCTTTGAGTGGAGAGTTGATCTATTGTGTTTTAGAAATCAACACATATATGTCTATAATTGGCCACATTGCACAGTGCAGAACAAACAAGTTATAAACAGAAACTCTGCCTGAATGCTTGCGCCTTTTAGTTGTTTTTGTTGCTTTTGTGCAATCGATTAATAACAATGAATTTGAATAGTTAGAATAGTATCTAGTGAGAATGTGTTGCATACACACTTTATATTTTAAAAACCTCTCACACCCTTGGTCTTTTGTTCCAGGTTTTCTTGCTTGAACTAGAAATTCACCATTCAGCTATTTTTTTATATACGTATTTATAAATCACTGTTGACATCTACATCATAATATCTACCAAAAAAGACAAGTGTTGCAGACTTGACAGAAATCAAATAGTTTCATCTACATGTGTAATTATAGTTCCTGAGTTCACTGAGAGTAAATGATCACAAAATCAAAAAAATAGAAGTATGTTCAAAACATTTCCCTTTTTTCTTAAATAGAAGCATTGGGGAGATATTAAAGAATCATTTTGATTCCTGTTAGTCTGAAACACACTGCAGCCTTTTGCTGGTAGTATAATTGAGGGAAACAATTAACTGATTATGCCAAAGGCAGGACACAATTAGTCAGGATATAATAATAACAATATAGAAAAACAAATATGTTCAATTTCCATTTCGCTCCTAGCAAATAATTACAGTAATGAGATTTTCTCTTGTAGGAGTCTTGTAAGGTGCTGGGACTAAAACGGATTGAACAGAGAAGATTGAGTGAAATCAATTACTGAGCATAGCTAGAAGCTGAATCTTTGGTGGTCAAAAGCGCCGCCTGCTACCAAAGACACTTCGGTTCTGAAGAAATGCTTTCCTTGTACTATTGTGTTTTTTTATTCTAAATGACATTTGTTCCTCCTCTGTTTCTCTGTGGTAGAACAAGCTTCTAGCCTTCACCCGGTCTGCACAAATGTCACAATGGGGTCTCACTGGCATGTCCCCTTGCGGATTCATTGAGCTTTCACAGCATAGGCTGCCATGCTACTTTCCCATCAGATCTTAAATCTTTGCTGAGGTCAGACACCGGCACTCTTGGCTAACCTGACAGTGTGGAAGTCACACTTATTTTTTTAGAATCACACCTCTCCCTTTTTACGCCCTCTCATTTCCTCTGCGTTAATCAGGCGACTGACAGAGCTGGAGATAGTGACTAATGAAATGTCACTGTGACACTGATAGAGACGCAGACCTAGAGAAAACGGAGAGGATGAGCTGGACGAGGGCTGCATCTCGACACGGTGGGTCCATCTGTTTTTCACATGTAATCCAAACAATTATGGAAGCAAATGGATATCATCAGCTTATGATAAATTATAAATATTCTCCTTTCTGCCATAAGTAGGCCAAGATCGTGAAAATCTTCTGTGAAATTGTTGTTGGGACAAATGATCCAGGTTTATTTGCATATGAAAATAAGATGGTTTTCTAATATACTGTAGGCCAGTAGTTCCCAATCCTGGTTGTGAAGGCACCCCAACACTGCATATTTTGCATGTCTCCTTCATAATGAAAGTTTCCTGATATTTTACTCACCCCCATCTCATCCAAGATGTTCATGTCTTTCTTTCTTCAGTTGAAAAGAAATTCAGTTTTCTGAGGAAAACATTCCAGGATTTTTCTCCTCTTCGTAGCCTTCCGTGGCAACCAAAATGTTGAAGGTCCAAATCAATGCAGTTTCAAAGCACTTCGAAGGGCTTCAGAGGCTCTGTGCGATCCCAGACGAGGAATAGGGTCTTCTAGCGAAACAATCACATCACTGACTGCCGGTATACTACAAATTTTTTTTCCCGGTAACTCCACTCAAAGTGAACATTTTCACTTTGCAAAATAAAGGTATAAGCTATAGGTAAATAACTAAAATAATAACCATACAGGACTATTTACACTATGAACCAGTGTGCTTATTATGATAATAAATAAAATAAATATATGAAAACAAATAACAGTTTGCGACATTAAATGGGTCCTAAATGCCCCTTTTTACAAAATGTAAAATAAGTCTCTGATGTCCTCTGAGTGTTTGAAGTTTTAGCTCAAAATAACCCATAGAATTTTTTTATAGCATGTTAAAATTGTCAGTTTTGAGGGTGAGCAAAAACGTGCCTTTAAATGCAAATGAGCTGCTGCTCCCCGCCCCCTTTCAAGAAGAGGGCGAAGCTTCAAGAGCTTGAATTAGCTAGTAGTGGGAAGCTTGGATCATTTTACTGACTCTGATCTCTTAAATCTCATTCAGCAAAATTAAGGAAACTTTTTTCAAGTCATTTCGTTCATTTCAGAAGAATATAATGAAAGGGGTCATGAATTGAGAAATCAACTTTTCATTCAGCCTTTGATATATAAAAGTTCATCGTGATATAAGAATATCCTGAAAGTTTTGGAGCTGAAATCTTCCTTGTTAGTTAAAGAAAAGCTTTTTATTGGGCCTTCGCAGAGCTAAACGGATCGCGCTACCGAGCAATAAACATGCCGAAGATAGCAAGTAAAGATATTGCGCTTTGCCTGGTTGTGGAAGAACATAGTCACTGCAGAAGCTTCCTTCAGATTCTAATATTAGGAATGTGTGGTTGAACTTTATTTTTAATGAAGATCCAGCTCAACTGGAGAAGACATTGCGCGTATGTTCCTTCATTTCACCACAGATTAATTTGTAAACAAGAGATTGGATTTGAAGACAGGATGAGATTATATGAATGAATGAAGCAACACACTTATGTGAGTAAAACATTTATTTAATATGTGATAGTATTGCTGTTAGGAACGCCTTGAGCGGTCGGAGACCCCAATGGACAGAGGAAACAGTTGGTCAGGGTTAAGTGTTTTTTTGTTTATTTTGGCACAGGGTGACAGACACTCAGGTGGGGGAGAAACAAAAACAAAAGAAAACAAAACTTAGATGCAACAAAATAGAAACTGCACAAAACAATATATAGCAGTGAAAACATAACCTGACCTGTATGTGCAAACTGCACTACATAAGTAGCACATTCACAGAGTCTCCAGTTGTAGACTCAGACTGTCCATGGTCTGCCTAGACCTCTCCACACCTCCTATCTCTGAACTGCCCAACTAACTTTCTGGAGTCATTTTATAGGCCTGACTCCTCCTACTTTGGAACATACCATTCAGAAGGTGAAATGTTGCACATACATCACAGGAATACATAATAAAAAATAACCAAAACAATAACAAGAATAATTAATACAAATCAACATGCAAGCAAGAAATCATATCTGCAAATTTACATAACAAAAATACATTTTGAAAGGAAACATAACTTTAGAAGCCTTCCTCTCCTACCACTAAGAGTTGACTCTCCAATGATGTCACTCCCAGGAACACGCCACAAGATGGCGGACACAAACACCTATAAATAGATTGGCTGTCGGACTAAACAGGTTTGGCCAACGACTACTCAAATCTGGTAAGCATAATCTGTATCTCACACTGGATTCAATAAACTATGTAAAGCAAATACTTTCGGTGGGGATTTATTTCTATATGAGGAAACAGTTTTATTATGCTATCCGATGCACTTGATTACTAGTTCTGTTTACTCAGGTAACTCTTTATAGGACATCATACAAACAGTTTACAACACAGTTACATCAAATATTACACAGGTCCATGCATACATGAATGTATGTCAGCTAACAGACTGATAATACATGACACCGGTGTGTGTGCGCAACGTGCATGTGTATGTGTGTGTGTAGTCCATGCCTAGTCGCAGGCTTACCCTGTGACAATTGCATTGTTACAGATCGTTTGAAATCTATTGATTATGTGTACATATCTAACTGAACATTACTTCCACACTGTCACAGACTGGAGAACCCTTTATTTGAGGTGTTGTTGGTTCATTGTGCTGCGATTCGGGATCAGACTAGATCATGTATGGGCCAGAGCTCGCAAACCCCAACTTCCCGGGGCTAAATTATATGTTTTCCAGATGGGCTACCAAAATGGAAGCCCATCGGCAGGCCGGTGAATCTTAAATAGTGAAATAACATTCCTTCTTGATGTACGTTGTTCACTCTCTTGACTTGATATTTGAAGGAAAAATACGATTTTTGTGGAAGTTTTGATCATGCTGATTTGTCTGACTCTGCAGTGAGGCTTGTGTGTGTGTGTGTGTGTGTGTGTGTGTGTGTGTGTGTGTGTGTGTGTGTGTGTGTGTGTGTGTGTGTGTGTGTGTGTGTGTGTTAGTGATTCACGGTTTGCGGTTATATCCACCAATCAGACGGGCCAAGTAATAAAAAATCACATTCCAATTAATTGCAGGTGGATTAGAGATAAATCATTGTGTTTGTTTAATAAAGACGTATTGCGAGCACTGTGGGCTAATCATCATTCTGGTTGCCCATTTCCCGCTTTCAAAACAATCCGTCATGTGTACTCACGGGGGAGCCGGAACTCATTGTAATATGCAAAGCTTATCCAATCATAGCAGTGGGTGTTTACTTCTAAGTCTTCAGTGTGGCACGCCTATAAAAACCGAGCGTTCCATGAGAGAGGCTCAAAACTAACCGATAAGCTAATGCAGCCATGGCCAAACTTTGAGAAAGAAATGATTCATTAGCTGGGTCTTCAGGCTATGTATGCAGTCTGTTAGTTCACCTCACCTCCCGATCCAAATCGTTCTTTCTTTTGTCACTTCACATTTAATCACGTCTGCTCCCCGGAAAGAACCCCTCGTGTCTTCGGGTTCGAGCCGTTAGTTCCGTCATCATATCTGATCTGGGCCGTGACAGCCTCATGCAGTCCGGAAACAGAATTGATTAGTTCACCTCTCGAATCTTCGGGTTTGAGTTCATCAAGTCCATAGTCAAGGCTTTGCAGTCACCGGAAACAGAAAATAACCGCTTTCCCAGTTCATGGTCTTGCAACATAGACAACATTACATTTGTATTTTTGAATGTTGTAATATATTAATTATTATAAAATTATCAGAAGATATGCATGTGCAATACACATTTATGTTATGCCTATATCTATTCTGACCAAATGTGTTCAGTTTTCATAGGAAAATAAATAATTATTCTAGCTAAAAAAACAAACAAAAAAACTATGCACTTGCTTGTAAGGAAGATTGTGAATGAACTAAT
The DNA here is from genome assembly GCA_023029165.1 of Gobiocypris rarus. NCBI lineage: Eukaryota > Metazoa > Chordata > Actinopteri > Cypriniformes > Gobionidae > Gobiocypris > Gobiocypris rarus. Next base: position 18,304,057 of record CM040920.1, read on the forward strand.
TTCTGTATCCAACACGGCTGTCACGTCAAGTGACAAAAGAATGAGACTCGTACCCGAAGACTCAAGAGATAAACTAATCTTTTCTTTTTCCGGTGAGTGCATAGCCTTGCCTATGGGGCTGGGACTTGAAAAATGAATGACTCAACAGACATGACAACAGACATGCACTGAAAATTTCCAAAACTGTTCAGCCTTTTATGTTTAAACCGGAGTCGGACATGTAGAATGCAACAAGATTTTTCTGAATGATTAGTTGATGAATTTATGTTGCTGATGTGAAGTCTTTGATTAGCATGTTCTGTCATGATAATCTATAAATCACATATGTGGGAACGGTTGTAAGATGCATGAAGATGCTGCATGAAGATATAACGTGTATAGTTTAGTTTAATTACGGTTATAATTGTCATCTTGCTTTTAAGACATTGCAATCAATGTGAAAAGACGGATGCGACAGCTTGAACAGTGCTCTACTTCAACAACTCTTCCTCTTCTCAACATGGCCCTTTGTTGTGTTTCCGGGGACAGGGTTTATGTACATTTTAGGGTTAATGATGTCACTAACCCGTGAATAAGCTCGTTGTAGTCCCTACCAGTCGTTTATTGTAGTCATTAAAAAAACTATTTCTTTAAAATAAAATATCTCCCTTTGCTTTAAACTTTGAGCGCTGTAACTTTTCAGATGTTGTTTATGCTCAAACAGCAACATTACACACTAAGTAAAGTGATATCATAATCAACCACCCCTTTAAGCATCATAACAAACATCTGTTTTGTACAGCTAAAATAACTGGAAATGCCTGACACCATAAGTCTTGTGCATTTGAGTAAAAAAGATAGATTAAGGTGTATACCTATATGTAACATTTACGGTAATGCATTGCTCCAGTTTGATTTTGTTTATTATTTTGTCAACTTCTTTTGTTATCATTTAAAGCAGATTATTTTTATTTCATACAGACCAAAACAGAAATGGAAACAGAAATAAATGTGTATATTAATTTGTGAACAAACAAATATTTGCACAAATTTCCAACATTTGTGAGGCTGTGTGACAGATAATTATCATGGCAGACTTGAATATTAATGTGAAATTTACCAAGAGTAAAAATATTGTCAATCAGTAGAGATTGAGATGACAACTTGCTCCAGTTTGTTAAAAGCCATCTGTCTCTAATTTCTTACATGCAGGCACCTAACCATATAAAAGATGTGCTTCTTTAAAATGTTACAAAGGAAAATGTTGCTAACGCACGTTATATAGGCCATGGCACTGGTGCCATCCATTTGCTGATTAATCAAGATGACATTGCTTAATGGCATTGCAAATGTTCAGCCGTTTGGACACTTAATTGTAACAGGAGAGCAAACAACGGATATTAAACAGACTGCACTTAGGAAACGCCGCCTAGATTGTTTGTTCTCTCTTTGTTTAGAATTGTAAAGATTGATCGACTCCGCTTTATCCTCTGCCCTCCATTCTTCGCCTAACAGTTGAAAAGGTCTGTCTAGACATAGACAACATAGCGGTTTTTCACAAAGACTTCAGAAGTGCATATTCAGAAAATATGTAGGTCTGTTTATTTTAGAGCAGAGAAAATAAATTAACATGCACCACCTGTCATGGCAACTGTTCAGATGCACTGAGCACTGATTGTATTTATAACGCAGCTTTCGGTAAGTCAAATCGAGACAAGCTTGTGGTTTTTTCTAGGTGTGTGTTCCCTGGAGGAAACGGTGTGTTCGCTGTGCAAATACAACATTAAGTGTGAAACAGCTTCCCGAGTGCATGTTGAAGAACACTGCACAACACTGAGAACACATACATATGTGTGTTGATGGAGCTTGTTTCCTTATTCTCGAGATTAGTAAACGCATTTCAGCACAAATTCCCTCGACACACAACCTAGACAACAGATTTGTCTTTTTTGTACTTTCTGTGATACGTTTCCCCATGAGCTCTCCTAATCACATGTGAAGGGTGCTACAATTAATCTTAATTACATAACAGACATTGTATTACACATATTACAAATCCCCTTTTGTGACACACCATGAAACAATAGAGCAGAAATTAGATGGGGGATTACTGTTCAATAATCGTATTAATGTGTGAAAGCAGCGGCAGGACTTCTCACCCCAGTTGTTTAATTCAGGAATATATTGGATGTTACAGTGGCATACAACTATAAAGAAATGGAAATGAGCATATGCCCTGTTGAATGCATTTTTTAAAAATTATTATTCAATAATAAATCCCTCACTTTTCTGCACAGTGAGTCATTTTAAGTTATCTTTCTTATGGCTTGGGGCACTGCTGTTGTATCTTCAAAGACACAACTAACAATTATCTAACCCTCAATGACCTAGCACCTCGTTATTTAACTGACCTAATAATTCCATATAACCCGACAAGAAATTTGAGATCACGTGACCATGGCCTTCTGACAGTAGCCTTCACTACTGCTGGACCCAACCTCTGGAATAGCCTTCCTCCCTATATTAGGCATGCCCCATCACTCACTGCTTTTAAATCTTATCTCAAGACATATTTATTTTCCTTGGCTTTTAACAGTCCTTAGTACGTTGTCAGTTTTCTCGTTTACTGCTGATTGTTTGTTTGAATATTTGTTTTTTGCTGTTCTATTTAATTTTTTATGGGGTTTTTTTTCTGTCTCTTGTTTTACTGCTGTTTTCTTTTATACCTTGTAAAGCACTTTGGTCAACCTTGGTTGTGTTTAAATGTGCTCTAGAAATAAATATTGATTGATATTGGTTGATCTAATCAACCAATCACATTGCAGTTGCTTCAATGCATTTAGGGGTGTGGTCCTGGTCAAGACAATCTCCTGAACTCCAAACTGAATGTCAGAATGGGAATGGGTGATTTAAGCAATTTTGAGCGTGGCATGGTTATTGGTGTCAGACGGGTCTGAGTATTTCACAATCTGCTCAGTTACTGGGATTTCCACGCACAACCATTTCTAGGGTTTAGGAATGGTGTGAAAAGGGAAAAACATCCAGTATGCGGCAGTCCTGTGGGCGAAAATGCCTTGTTGATGCTAGAGGTCAGAGGAGAATGGGCCAACTGATTCAAGCTGATAGAAGAGCAACTTTGACTGAAATAACCACTCGTTACAACCGAGGTATGCAGCAAAGCATTTGTGAAGCCACAACACACACAACCTTGAGGCGGATGGGCTACAACAGCAGAAGACCCCACCGGGTACCACTCATCTCCACTACAAATTGGAAAAAGATGCTACAATTTGCACAAGCTCACCAAAATTGGACAGTTGAAAACTGGAAAAATATTGCCTGGTCTGATGAGTCTCGATTTCTGAGAATGTGAACATGAATCCATCATGCCTTGTTACCACTGTGCAGGCTGGTGGTGGTGGTGGTGTAATGGTGTGGGGAATGTTTTCTTGGCACACTTTAGGCCCCTTAGTGCCAATTGGTCATTGTTTAAATGCCACGGCCTACCTGAGCATTGTTTCTGACCATGTCCATCCCTTTATGACCACCATGTACCCATCCTCTGATGTCACAAAGCTCGAATCATTTCAAATTGGTTTCTTGAACATGACAATGAGTTCACTGTACTAAAATGGCCCCCACAGTCACCAGATCTCAACCCAATAGAGCATCTTTGGGATGTGGAGGAACGGGAGCTTCATGCCCTGGATGTGCATTCCACAGATCTCCATCAACTGCAGGATATCCTATCAATATGGGCCAACATTTCTAAAGAATGCTTTCAGCACCTTGTTGAATCAATGCCACATAAAAAGGCAGTTCTGAACGCGAAAGGGGGTCAAACACAGTATTAGTATGCTGTTCCTAATAATTCTTTAGGTGAGTGTGTCACACATACCCCCAATAGTAAATGATATTAGATAAAAGTCTAACATAATATACAACTTGTATGAAGTTCCCACAAAATGTTTCTTTTCTTGTGGTTATTTTAAGACCTTGTCATCTGCTACTGTGGCCTAGACCTAGAGAACCGCTCTCAGAGAAGTGAATTGAGCCAGTCAGTCAGTTGTTTGTAATAATAAATTTATAATGTTGTCTCTCAAAAGAAAACATCAAAGCCCATCATCATGGCATTGTGCAGATGGCACTCTTGGCTTGGTCAATGAGCACTGCAGTTATAAATAAACAGTCTGCATTAGAGTGCATTATAAACTCAGAAATTAACTTGAAAAAGCACTAGGTATTCATGTTTCATTTATCTGTCATATAGAGAATAATATAGATTAATGCCCTGAAAATATATCATAGCTAAACCTCTTGAGTATTACTAAAACATTTAGACTCCTTTTGAATATCTTAGTGGTCTGATCAATTTCTGATATCTTCTGCAAGTGGCGCCCGGGCAGTTAAGAGACAGTGTTCCCTCTCACATGACTCCCAGTTGAATTACACTACTGGTGTAACACTATTTCTGTGAAGTCGCATTAGAAATATAATGAGGATCCTATTTACAGGAAGATCAACCATGTACAGAACAGTTTCCGCTTATTGGAAATCAAACAAATTGCTTGTAATTGCTGTAGTTACAAGGTGAGTAAATTCTGTTTTGTTGTTTTACCTATTTTTATTATCATTTTAACAATTCCTGCAGTCCAACAAAGACAATATATTCAGTATTTAAATTAAGCCATTGTCATTCTTTTCAACTCACACACCTTTCTATGCAAATAAGGTTTATGTTAGATTATGCTAGTAAAAACCAAATGAACCTTGAGCCGATATTAACCTGCATATTAGTCTACAGAACGTAAGACTAATGTAAACAGGCCAAGCAGAAGGGTACATTGCTCACCTTAAGACAAGGATGTTTTTCACACAATAAATGAGCTAAACCATAATTACTGCAAACAATACTACAATGCATTATCTGTTGCAAAATGACAAGTTGAACTATAGCAAATTGAATTTCTCTCAGTATGCTGACAAATGAATAGGTGACTCTCTGATGCACGAGTTTTATTGAGAAATTGCAGACAGTCTTCCACTTGCTGACATAAGGATCATTTAGAGAGAGTAGGAGCAGCCTGTTAAATGAGCCTAACGGTCTGGATATGATTAACAGGTTTGTGTGACTGTGCCAAGAGTTGGATCTGAAACAATTTACTTCCATTGATATTAGAATAATCCTGCATTTTGGTTCCTCCATTATCTTCAGGCTTCTTTCTGTCTGAAAATAGCAGAATCAAATCCCAGTAGTCATCTACATGATGGTATGGTCTTTTTGAATTCCGTACAGGGAGTGTTTTAGCTGCACAGTGGGTGAAACATGATCTATTTTCATACCTGAAGTGTTTGGCCAATTCACACTTGGAGACAAACAGCAGACACTTACAGTGCCACAAATAAACAATGAAGCATTATAAATGGAATCTATGTATGTAACTACAGTATGTATGTATGTGTCTATCTATCTATCTATCTATCTATCTATCTATCTATCTATCTATCTATCTATCTATCTATCTATCTATCTATCTATCTATCTATCTATCTATCTATCTATCTATCTATCTTTCCATCCATCCATCCATCCATCCATCCATCCATCCATCCATCTGTCTGTCTGTCTGTCTGTCTGTCTATCTATCTATCATCTATCTATCTATCCATCCATCCATCCATCCATCCATCCATCCATCCATCCATCCATCCATCCATCCATCCATCCATCCATCCATCCATCCATCCATCCATCCATCCATCCATCCATCCATCCATCCATCCATCCATCCATCCATCCATCCATCCATCCATCCATCCATCCATCCATCCATCCATCCATCCATCCATCCATCCATCCATCCATCCATCCATCCATCCATCCATCCATCCATCCATCCATCCATCCATCCATCCATCCATCCATCCATCCATCCATCCATCCATCCATCCATCCATCCATCCATCCATCCATCCATCCATCCATCCATCCATCCATCCATCCATCCATCCATCCATCCATCCATCCATCCATCCATCCATCCATCCATCCATCCATCCATCCATCCATCCATCCATCCATCCATCCATCCATCCATCCATCCATCCATCCATCCATCCATCCATCCATCCATCCATCCATCCATCCATCCATCCATCCATCCATCCATCCATCCATCCATCCATCCATCCATCCATCCATCCATCCATCCATCCATCCATCCATCCATCCATCCATCCATCCATCCATCCATCCATCCATCCATCCATCCATCCATCCATCCATCCATCCATCCATCCATCCATCCATCCATCCATCCATCCATCCATCCATCCATCCATCCATCCATCCATCCATCCATCCATCCATCCATCCATCCATCCATCCATCCATCCATCCATCCATCCATCCATCCATCCATCCATCCATCCATCCATCCATCCATCCATCCATCCATCCATCCATCCATCCATCCATCCATCCATCCATCCATCCATCCATCCATCCATCCATCCATCCATCCATCCATCCATCCATCCATCCATCCATCCATCCATCCATCCATCCATCCATCCATCCATCCATCCATCCATCCATCCATCCATCCATCCATCCATCCATCCATCCATCCATCCATCCATCCATCCATCCATCCATCCATCCATCCATCCATCCATCCATCCATCCATCCATCCATCCATCCATCCATCCATCCATCCGAATATGAAAACATACATAACTTTTTAATTTGTATCTAAATCATGTGATGAACTATTGCTGTCTTTTAAAATTTCCTATTGAACCAGAAAACCAGATCTGATCCCCTTATTTTTTTTAATACTTACCACCAAGTTTCGATTAAAGGGCTGTTTTATCTCTTTGGGGGCTTTGTCAGCCATGGAGTGCTGTCTCATGGAGGGAGTGTGCTTCAACGGGATTGGTAAACTGCCTGATTCACATTGTTCCTATTCTTGAGATAATCTCTCTTTTATGCTTTTGAAAATTGTTCTGAAATATGCTGACAGTTGTGAGAGAGGCAGAAGTGTCCAGACCACCAGGTAATACCTTTGCATTGAAGGTTTGAAGATAATCCTTGGCTTCTGTTCTCTTCTGTAAAAAGTTAGTAAACACTTTTTTTCCTGCTTGCTAAAAATCCAAAGTCCCACGGGTAAGAATATCTTTCTGTCTCCGCTGTTGGGCTCATGGGAGCTGTGATCTTGAATTCATTTCTCCTGCGGAGAGGCATTGCCACAGATAATCCCAGACTTCTAACAAAACGTGTTTCAGTGAAGAAAGGGGTGACTAAATTCCCTGTTTATTGTAAAGAGACTAAAAGAGGAAATGTCGGATGCATAATGAGTCTGTCTGATGAGGTTGCAGTGACAAAACACCTTATGAAACAATGGCTTGGGGTGGAAAAGTATCCTTGTGTGAAGTTCAGAAATTGCATGTGATTATTTATTTATTCGTTTGTTTGTTTTTCAAGGAGCCTCTAAGCAGATTTCTTTGTCTATTAAATAAGACATATTTTAAGGACCCCCACGGCTAATAACCTTTCCACCATTAACACTTTTTTTAGACTGGTAAGTGTAATTATCATTCAATAATATGTTCTTCAAGTGGAGTGGATTTACAGGTTCCGATCACATGAATGATCAAGCAAACTCGTATTTACAACTGGGAAACTTGGAAATTTAGATCAGGGGGTTTTCACATTTTTTATGCTATACAGACCAATGTTTAAAACAATTTTTATTTTTATGGTAACACTTTACAATAAGGTTTAATTTGTTAACATTATTTAACTACATTGCTTTACGTTAATTAACAATGAACAATACTTCTACAGCATTTAAGATCATGTTAATCTCAACATTCATTAATACATTTTTAAGAACAAAAGTTGTATCTGTTAAAATTAGGTAATGCACTGTGAACTTACGTGAATATTATTAACTTACATTAACAAAGGTTAATAAATACTGTAATAAATACACAGATCAGGCATAACATTATGACCTTATATTGCGTTGGTCCCCCTTTTGCTACCAGAATAGCCCTGAGAGATGCACTGTGTATTCTGACACCTTTCATTCAGAACCAGCATTAACTTCTTGAGCAATTTGATCTACAGTAGCTCGTCTGTTTGATCGGACCACACGGGCCAGCCTTCGCTCCCCACGTGCATCAATGAGCCTTAGCCGCCCATGGCCCTGTCGCCGGTTCACCACTGTTCCTTCCTTGGATCACTTTTGATAGATACTGACCACTTCAGACCAGAAACTCCCCACAAGAGCTGCAGTTTTGGAGATGCTCTTACCCAGTCGTCTAATAAACACAATTTGTAAATATTAAAATATCAAAAAAACATAAATGCAACATAAATGTATTATTTATTACATTCAGTACTTGAATGTTATGTCATAATAATGAACTCAAATGTTGGAGCTTTACATGTACATTTTGAAATCAAGTTTCAAAATTAAATATAAAGTATTATTGGCCAGTAAATAATCTAAGCAGACAAATTTCAAAGATCTGTAGACATCACGTTGCTTTGGGCTTAAGGCATTAAATGCAACAAGGATCTTTAGATAATTAACGACATTGCAAATATAGCCAAGAGAGAATTACAGCAATAAGCAGCAGCGAGAAAAATCCTACATTTACCTTGCCTCCATTGTATCTTACTGCACAATTGAACAATGTTTGCAGTGTGAGACTCTACATTTGTCCATAAAGTAATTAAGACAGAGAGCTATGTGGGAAGGGTGGAGGTAGGGTGTCAGTTACAACACCAGAGTCTCCTCGCAGAACAGGCCGAGTCCATTAAACGCATACATGTACTCCTTTGTGAGTGATTTCCATTACCACATCCATGGATTAGAGATGCTCTGATACATCTTGCATTGAACAAACCATATCCATTAGTGAGCTTGAAAGACTAGTTAATGGACAACACTTTATTCAGTGCATGTCTTTCTTATTTTATTGTAAATGGCATCGACTGACACCGGATTATATAACCCTGTATCACTTCCAGCACACAGAAATGTTAGTCAGCAGTGACAACAAATCAGACGGAGCTGTGAGAAAAGGAAGTAGCACCACGGAGACTGTCATGCTCGCATTAGTTCCAAGCACCAACTCCAAAACATTTACAGTGGCTGGATCAATGTAGTGCTGATACAAATATTTCAGAGATTTATGGGCGGCGCCATAACAGCATCTACAGACGGAGAGCGAGTGCTAATGTAGAGATGGGAGGAAGTGTCCATCTAACACAATCAGCCTCCCTGTTATTTCTGACACTACAGCAGACTAAAAGGCTACATTAGGCGGCCCTCACCTGGTACTGGAGCCCAGACTGTGCCAGCTTTAATCAATAGACACAGACCTACCCACTGGTTTTTGCTAGCAGACATGCCTCATAAGCTTTTCTGACAGAAAGGCCGGGCTGAAATGTAAGTTTATGAAATGGAAAAGGAAGAGAGTGTCAGGCCAAGCAGCAGCGTGAAGATAATTATAAAGGATAACAAGATTTCAGCTGAAAAGCTTGTTGTGATTTAAAAAAAAGCATGAGCTTTTCGCTATTGTAGCTCTTTAAATCATTAAAGCAAGAAAATGACACTGTTACTTGAACCCCTTGTAGAATTAATGTATAATAGCGTATAACCAATAAACAAGCAAACATTCAGTACAAGTATATCGTTCATTCTATTTAAATATATGGCTACACTTTATTTTAAGGTGGCATAGATACATTGTTCTTACTCAAATAAGTACTGAGTAATATTAATTAACTACATGTACTTAGTATAAGGCCCTATTTTAACGATCTGAGCACATGGTCTGAAACGCATGGCACAGGTGCACCTATAGGGTGTGTCTGAATCCACTTTTGCTAGTTTACCGACAGAACAAAAAAACAGTCTGTGTAACAGGCGCATGCTTCAAAACTATTTGCGAGCCAGGAGCCACGAGTGTCTTTTAGGCGCAACGTGCAATAGGCCAGTTGGAGTCTCATCTCCAATTCCCTTTAAAAGCCGGTTGCGCTTGCACCATGGCGGATTCGCTATATACATGGCGGAATTTGCAAGTGGAAAGACTGAACACTTCTCCAGAGAGGAATCCTTTAATTTTTAATATTTAAAAATGTTTGTGTGCTGCTGCGCGTCGCTATGTGTGTAATAAGCAGAGTGTACTCGCGTTGTCCAGGCTGAAAAAAAATTATAACTGTGTCGGACTGAAACTAGCAAAAACACTTGTGTCACGCATGGCGTAGCATTGCGCCGGGTGTATTAGTTAGGACCCATAGAGTTAGGGTTAGGCTTTGGATTAAGGTTAGTTACTTGTAGTTAGGGCTGTAATCTCCCAGTCGATTAGTTTATTCTTAGTCGATACGTTCTGGCTCGACCAAAATTCTGATTGGTCGATTTTTTGCTGCGTTCATTTAATTAATTTTGGCGCGTTCATTCGATCAGTTATGCCGTGTTCATTCCATAAGGTGGAAAGCACTGATTGCTAATGGGGGTGTTTTTACGTTATTAATGCCTGAGCGGCTGTGTGCATTACCTACTTCTGGTTATATAGAATTAGTGATTTAAAAGCCCAGTCGGTGATACCAGTATTACCCGGAGGAAAATGTCCTCACCTTCACATCCTATTGACAACATAGTAAGCTACTATATTTTCGGAAATATATGCTTAGGTGTATGTGATGCAACGCTGTCAGAGCCGACTCGTGTGTCCGACTCATTTCAGTGCAACACAATCAGGTCAAACGATGTAATATACTGCAAATAGCCTAATAGTTTTTTATGTTTATTTATTATTCATTCAGACAACAAGGCTACCAAGTACTGCGCACAGTGCACAGCTAATTAATTTAACGTTTTTTTTCCTGACGTCATTTTTAGTCGATTTCAGTCGAAAATTTCAGCACTTCAGTTGACCGAGATTTTCTTTGGTTGATTACAGCCCTACTTGTAGTTATGCACAGTGTTGGGGGTAACTCTTTTCAAGTATCTAGTAAAATAACGTATCACCTTTTAAATTTATAACAAAATATATGAGTTACTTTTTCAAATAAGTAATGCAAGTTTCTTTGTTTTCACATTTATTGACTGACAGCTCTCGTCCTCATGTTGATTTAAACTGTAAGTACAGAGGTGTTGTGTGTGAACATGATGGTTATTGTAGCATGCATTTACTTATCTCACTTGCACAAAAAATATTCAGTATTCCTTAAAATGAATAAAATCTGTGAAATGCAAAATCAGAATACTACACAAACCTCCAATAATTAAATATTAAATATGTTAAAGAAAAACAAATATTTTTAATGCTTTTAATCTCACTTTTGTTGACCAATGTACTTGCTGATGACCAGTTAAACCATAAGCAAAAAAGTGTTTTTATTGGTGAAGTGTTAAAATGTCTTCTCCTGCATCCTATTCTTCTGCAATCCAGAATGGATGCACAGCTGAAAGGTTTGTTTGAGTGGCGCCCAGGGACTTGCAAACGGGGACTCTTAAGTTCAAACAAAGTCAAAATGCAGAACTGATTATATGTTCACCTGGCAACCAGAAAAAAAGCAAATAAGAAAACTGACATGACTGCATTCGTATGTATCAGAATATCATCATCATAGTTCCAGTAAATTATCTTGAGTTAAAATCAGAGAATCTATAGAAACTTGACATGATGTGAGTGGTGTGTTGTCCATATGACTAATTACATTAGTGACATTTAATCAGACAGGGGCTACAGATGCTGCTTGCAACCAGAACAGTCTTCTTTTGTTTTCTTTTTGATAAATAGCCTATTTAGTTCCAGGTTTCTGGCTTTGTTTGAAGTGCAAAAAACTACACAGCAGTTTTATGACTTTTTGTTGTTGTTGCAAAATAGACACATTTATTGCACATTTCTCCCTCTTTTCCTTATGAATAATGATGAAAACGGTGCTTTGTTTTCCACCAATAGAGGGCGTGGCTACTTTTTTACTACATCAAAAAAAACCGCCCTCAAGCCTGATTGACAGTTGACTGTGTTAGACATCGAAAATGCAAGTGCAAAGGGGATTGTGATTTAATCTGAATTTTGTGCTGGTTGTGGCAGGACACAGAGGAAATTAAAGGTGCACTATGCAAATTTTCCATCTGCTAGAGGGCGCCTGTTCAAAACAAACGTGTAGTTTGATGACACCAAGTTTGAGCGCAGCATCTTGGGACATGTGGTCTTCAAGCCGGTGGAAAAGAATCGCAACAGGACTCAGGCAGAAATCAAGTTCATGGATGTGGTTATTAACGTTACTGTATGAAGCAGAGGAGTGTTGTGGGAGCTGAGCAAGGCCGCCGAAGCGATTGTTAATGAGATGAACAACACACGCCTCGCAAGCAGCGGGACTATTTTCGCTTTTCCGGTCATGATTATGAGGTAATGTAGCTTTTTCAGAGTCTGTTGAAAATTATGTTGTGACATTACTCTGTGCGTTTGCTCGGCGGCTGCTGTGGCATTTGTTGCACTTGTTGCACACTCCAGTAAGAGTAAAGCGTTTCTGCCAAATAAAAACGGAAACTAAGGGTAACGCAGATATGACGCAATTGACAGGCGACTCCCTCAGACGTCCCGGCTCCTTGGTTAAAATGGCAATTTTCTTGAAATTTACAAATAGTTGGCAACATTTGGGATATTGTAAGTACTCAATTGAACAAAATATATAACACTGGCCTAGTGGTTTTTGGATATTTTACTGCAAAAAATACTAAATAGTGCACCTTTAAATAGCACATAGGTGATATTCTATTGCTATTACAAAATGGCAGGGTCATAACTTATAAGACATTGGAAATGCAATTGCAAACGGACTTTGCTTTTGCATTTAAAATTTGGCAGTCGGTGTCCATTCTCGCAAACGAAAAAGCAATCTGCATCGCGTGATTTGCTATTGCTTTTGGATTATGTCACATTTTATGCGTCCACAAATTGAAAACGCAATTGCAAATACAATTTGCAGTTCCTTTAGAATATGATCACCAGCGAAGTACTCTTCAACAGCATTGCCATAGACATATACAGAGATACTGCAAAAACAGAGGTTCAAATACAAAATTCCAAAGATTCATTTGTTTCTCTGGTGCATAAGGTCTATATTGTTGAACCAAGGTGGTTCAAAAGACAGAGGTGTGTCTATGTTACTACATGTTTCGGGAAAGAGTTGGATAGTTTCTCCAGTGGTGCATCGTACTATGATAGTTAATCAGCAAGTTGTACGAGAAATGCACCCCAGGCTGTATTACAATGTAGGATGGGTAATTACGTACACTGCGTGAAAAGCAGCAGTGTTTGTTTTGCTAATGCCTCTCAAAATGAATCGTGGGTTAACCTGGAGCAAAGACAAAGTTTGCCTTTTTATATTAAAATGCCACCTAATTACTCATCTCCGAAATAGTTACAGGGTAAGAATGTTTTCCCGATGAAGCCTTGATTCCTGCACAGTGATAAAGTAATATAACAACAGCTATATAAAAAAGCCACAATAAACCAGATGTAATTGCAACATTGTAATAATTTTAAACCTTGTTTTGTAGCAGAGCAAACAATCTAGGACGTCCCCTTGAATTATATATATAGATATAGATATTCTTATTCTGTGACAACTTATTTACATTATATTATGTTGTGTTTTAAGTTGTGTACACTTTGAAACTTTATATAGAAAATGAAAAGGTTCTGTCTACACAGTCGAATGGAATGCAAAAACTTTGAAGCTCAATATCTCAAAACCGGTCAGAATGCATCTTATAATTCCAAGGTGTCGAGGTCTGAAAACGCCCTAAGAAATGTAATTAGGCCTATTTATAAGAAATGAGCAGGATCTGAAGAATCACGTGACACTGAAGACTGGAGTAATGGCTAATGAAAATTCAGCTTTTCCATCACCGCACTAAACATTTAAATGGTAGTGTATTGAGTAAATTAAGTGTTAACTATTTTATTCATATTTTCAGTGTTTAATGTTATGTAATGATTTCACAAAGCTCATCGAAATGGAATTGCCTTTTCTACACATTTAATGAGAAACCTCTCTGCAAGGTAAGACAGGTGGTGTGGTGCCTAATGCTCAGGACTTGTAACCAAAAGGTTACTGGTTTGAACACCACAAGATGAAAGCCATGAGTGATCACATTTGAGCAAGGCACTTGACCTTAGGCTACTCCAGGGGGATTTTAAATGCGTTGTACTGTAGCTACTGTATGTCATTTTGGATAAAAGTGTTGGCTAAATGTCTGCTAACTTACCACATGCTGGAACTATCTAAAATATTAACATCCATTCGATAGGCCATTCCTCACCTACAACAACACAAACTTGTGGAGAAGGGAGGCTATTTTCCCCAGAGGCAATGGAGGAAGTGCCTCCTCAAACTGTCCAATTAAACAATTGCTTGTTTTCTGGAGCAGTGGATTTGAATGTTAGTGCACTTAAATTAGAAAAATGCCTCCAAAATAAGATTCCAATATTGTCATGATTTGTTTTTATTTTCAAATCTAAAGAATAATCACTATAGCATACATTCAGCAACTCGGAAGTAAGCTCTTTTCTGTGAATGTTTAAGACTTCAGATTAGCTGCTATAACTAGACTGTAAACTGTAAAACTATTTGCACTACAAACCAGTGTTTATATAATTATGATATTACATTAAAATAATATGATGATAAAAAAGAGCAGTTTGTAATATCAAGCTGCATAATGAGTTGTATTATACAGCTAAAAATAACGGTAACACTTTATTTTAGGGTTCAGTTATTAACTATTAACTAGTTGCTTATTAGCATGCGTATTACTAGGATATTGGCTGTTTATTAGTACTTATAAAGCACATATTAATGACTACATCCCTTAATCCTATCCAATACCTAAACTTAAATGCTACAAAAACTACCGTACTAACTATGAATAAGCAGTAAATTAGGAGTTTATTGAGGCAAAAGTCGTTGTTAATAGTGCATATGTGTTCCCCATACTAAAGTGTTATCGAAATAACTGGAAGAGGATGACACTGGAAGCCAGACACAATCAATTTACAAATGGCCACGCCCACTCATACATTAAAACTAGGTGGATAATAAAGATACATTTCCTTGTGACATTTAGATTTATTAATTAAAGATTGAACTTATTTATTTTTGTCGTATTTCCTGAGTTGTGCGATTATTTCTGCAACTACAGAACACAAAGTGCAAATAGTGTGCCTTGTTGGCAAGTGCTATTGGCACTAGCTCTGCCTAACAATGCCTGGTTGGGCCAAACAAGATAAAAAAACAATGCGTATATTTTAGTCTTCAATGGAATATTCAGTAAAGCATAAGGCGCATGGATCTAGGTTTTGATGCGATTGACCTGGGTTCAAATCCTTTGCAGAGCTCGCTCTTCTCCCTTTTCCCATTGCATATCACATCGGAAAGGCATTTACTTTCAATAAAAATAAAGACAAGGTTCTACAAGTGGAAATTATTTTAATAATAATAAAAGTATTTATTGAGTAGGGGTAGGTGCAGTAGGGAGGGCTTTTATTGTTACTGCATCCATTTTATAATTTTAATAAATATAATAATTTACACTATGTTATTATTTCTTTCAGTTAATGTACAACAATACTGAGGTGCAAATAGTACGTATCTGTCAAAAGTACGTATCATGCACTCAATCACTATTTGCACTAAGTGTAAATAGCATTTTCTTAGCAATAGTTGGTATTTACACCATCTAGCCTTTTTATTATAGGCTTCCCGGTCATCCAACTGCTCTAAATGGAGCAAGAGCAACAAACCTGTTTGCTGTTACAACAACCAGAAGAGAGAAGAGCAGATCAGGTGAATGCAGGTGGAATTTCCAGGTAACTGAAATGGAAGACAGTGATACTGTACTTGTCCTTTGCAGATGGAGTGGGCTGGAGACTGACTGGAACAGAGATGACACAGGAGGACTCACACGAGACGAGGGACAACAATGACGGAGACTTGGAGACAGGTAAGTAGCATGAGGCAGTCCGAGAGGTAAACATGAAGGTTAGTCTGGATGCTAACAAGACCGGACGATGACTGCGTGAGTGTGTCCTTTATGCTGCTGGTGATTGCTGTGCTGATGGGGTGCAGGTGTGCGTGATCAGTATTCAGGTGAAGGAGTGTGCTGTGATTGGGTGATGGTGGCGCCTGGCGTGTCTGTAACATTTTTGCTGTTTAAACATTACTGTTTAATTTTGTTTTAACATTTTGTGCAGGTGTCTATTGCAGCAACTTAGTGTGACAATACGCTCCACTTCAAAAGGTCACTATGTAGGATTTTTGCTGTAAAATATACAAAAACCACTAGGCCAGTGTTATATATTTTGTTCAGTTGATATCCCAAATGTTTCCAACTATTTGTAAATCATGCTACTTTATCCAAGGAACCGGGATGTGTGAGGGAGTCGCCTGTCAATTGCGTCATATCTGTGTTACCCTCGGTTTCCGGTTTTATTTAGCAGAAACGCTTTACTCTTACTGGAGTGTGAACAAGTGTCATAGCAGCCACAGAGTGAACGCAACGAGGAACGTCATAATATAATTTTCAACACACTCAAATTTATCTAATACAACCCCAAATCAGAAAACGTTGGGACAGTATGGAAAATACGCAAATAAATAAAAAAAAAGAAGTGATTTCTAAATTTACTTTGACTTGTATTTCATTGCAGAAAATATGAACACAAAATATTTCATGTTTTGTCTGGTCAACTTCATGTCATTTGTAAATATGCATCCTTTCCTGTCATTCAGACCTGCAACACGTTTCAAAAAAGTTGGGACAAGAGCAATTTAGGGCTAGTAATGAGGTAAAATGGTTAAATAATGATGTGATTTGAAACATGTGATGTCAACAGGAGATTGTAATTATGATTTGGTACAAAAGCAACATCCAAAAAAGGTCTAATCCTTTAGGACCAAAGATGGGCCGAGGATCGCCAGTTTGCCAACAAATATGTGAGAAAATTATTGAAATGTTTAAAAACAATGTTCCTCAAAGAAAGATAGGAAGAGATTTGGATATTTCTCATTCAACAGTGCATAACATAATTAAGAGATTCAAGGAATATGGAAGAATTTCAGTGCGTAAAGGACAAGGGCGCAAGCCTAAGCTGAACAACCGTGATCTCCGATCCCTCAGGCGGCACTGCATCAAGAATCGTCATTAATCTATAAGCGATATCACCACATGGGCTCAGGACTACTTTGGCAAACCTTTGTCAAGTACCACAATACGTAGTTACATCCACAAATGCCAGTTAAAACTGTACTGTGCCAAAAGGAAGCCCTATGTTAACAGTGTCCAGAAGCACTGTCGACTTCTCTGGGCTCGGAGGCATCTGGGATGGACCATCACACAGTGGAAACGTGTACTGTGGTCAGATGAATCAGTATTTCAGGTATTTTTTGGGAGGAATGGACGCCGTGTGCTCCGGACCAAAGAATAAAAGGATCATCCAGACTGTTACCAGCAACAAGTCCAAAAGCCAGGGTCTGTCATGGTATGGGGTTGTGTCAGTGCCCTTGGCAAAGGTAACTTGCACTTCTGTGAAGGCACCATTAATGCTGAAAAGTACATAGAGATTTTGGAGCATAATATGCTGCCTTCAAGAAGACATCTTTTCAAGGGACGTCCATGCATATTTCAACAAGACAATGCAAAACCACATTCTGCTCACATTACAAAGTCCTGGCTGCGGAGGAAGAGGGTATGGGTACTTGACTGGCCTGCCTGCAGTCCCGACCTGTCTCCAATAGAGAATGTGTGGCGCATTTTGAAGCGCAAAATGCGACAACGAAAACCCCGTACTGTTAAGACTTTACCTTAAGACTTGTTTGCAGGAAGAATGGGACAAAATTACACCTGAAACACTTCATCACTTGGTGTCTTCCGTCCCTAAACGTCTTTTAATTGTTGTGAAAAGGAATGGCAACATTACAAAGTGGTAAATGCTTTACTGTCCCAACTTTTTTTTAAATGTGTTGCAGGTCTGAATGACAGGAAAGGATGCATATTTACAAATTACATGAAGTTGACCAGACAAAACATGAAATATTTTTTGTTCATATTGTCTGCAATGAAATTCAAGTCAAAGTAAATTTAGAATTTTTTTTGTTTGCATTTTCCATACTGTCCCAACTTTTTCTGATTTGGGGTTGTATGATAAACAGAGCTGCGTTATCTCATACTCATGACCGGGAAAGCGGAAATGGCCCCGGCGACTGTGTAAAAATCATAATAACCATCATGATAAAAGTCCTGCTGCTCACAAGCCCTGGTGAGTAGCAATCGCTCCAGCAGCCTTGCTCAGCTCCCTCAACTCTCGGTCCTGCTCTGCTTCATACTAACGTTATTTATCGCATCCATGAACATGATTTCTGCCCGAGTCCTTTCCCGATTCTTCCCCACAGCTGTGAGGTGAAGACCACATGTCCCAAGATTCTACGCTCAAACTTGGCATAATCAAACTACGCCTTTGTTTTGAATAGGCGCCCTCTAGCGGACGAAAAAGTTGCATAGTGCACCTTTAACATGTCTTCAGTAACTAGTACCTTTTCTCCTGGGCAATAATGGAGATTGTGAATAATAGATAAACCTAGAAATATTGACTAGGGTAAATACTCTAATGATTCTTCCTTATATAATACATGTAATTTATATCTATCCTTATATAATACATGTATTTATATCTATAACAGATTTTCTGCATCATGCACATTCATTTAACTATAACCATTTAGATGTGTTTTTAAAACTGTTTATGACTTTGTAGTTTTTGATTCAGTGTTCATTTAATTTGTTGCATGTAGTTAGTAGTAATCCTCTCTGGGTCCATTGTGTGCACTGGAAAGGACAGATAATCTGCACTCATTGTTTAATCAGTCAAAATGTTTAGCATTA
This sequence comes from Gobiocypris rarus, assembly GCA_023029165.1. Classification (NCBI taxonomy): domain Eukaryota; kingdom Metazoa; phylum Chordata; class Actinopteri; order Cypriniformes; family Gobionidae; genus Gobiocypris; species Gobiocypris rarus. The sequence continues at coordinate 18,323,011 of CM040920.1, forward strand.
CGACAGGTGTCCTGGATTACCGCCGCTCTGTGTGAATTGTCAGCTGGAAATGGGACAGTGCCACCCATAGCCACATAACCAAAACAGGGCTTTAGTGGGCATAAAAAAAATGTTTTTTGGTTTCAAAAAGTAGATGGTTTTGAGCAAGCATTCATTATGTTTGAGCCATTTGTGCTGGTGCATGTCACTGAAGAAATCTTGAAAACATAAATAAATGTGGACATCACACTTTAATGGCGATATTTGTGCTTCTTGTTTTTCTGAGACCAAATGGTGTGTGGGTGAAGCACATTTTTTTTGTAGGTGTTACATTTTTCTAAAAAGCTATAAACGTCAGAAGTCCAGCAGAGTTAAGTAACTTATTCAGACATGGAAATTGAACACAGTTTCCATGGAGTCTGTAGTGCTTTATTTTGTTATATCAAAATCGTGCTCATAAAGGAACATGATATGAACATACTATTTAGTGTCCAGATTTTGTTTCCACAGGATTACAGAACCATGAGGAATAATATTTTTCATGCTTTTTCGAGATAGAAGAGTTTCATGTACTATGAAAACTTACTGTAACTTTTTTTTAGAACTTCCTCTAAATAAATAAATAAAACTATTTATTACATTGAATCAGTAAAAACATCTCATTCTTAACTTTTGCTACTTACTGAGTCATAATTGTTTAAATTGTAAAAAGGGTATTTTTCTAATCACAGTAGAAACAAACAGACCATTTGTTTGGCAATTGTTCAGGAAACATTTGAATTAATAAGTTTTGTGTTTATATATACACACACATGCACAAATTGTAATGACCTCTAACTTTTGAATTGTCGTTTAAATAATTTCAAGCAAGCAATATGTTTTGAATACGTCATGATGGTTTATATTAAAGAAAAGAATCCTAATTTAGTCATGCATTGTGGGATTATAATAAAATCAAGTTATATCAATCAAGCGATTCATTTTGTAGGGTTGGGGTGGCGTTGAGGCGATTAAAAGCAAATAGCCATAGCCATAGCTGTGATTAAGGACAATCAACATCTGAACATCAGCCAACCGTATAATTGAATACCACATGCTCTACCTCTGGTTAGCATCAACTAATACAAAATAACACTAAAACAAAAATCACATAAAACAAATGAGCCATTTGTGTGGATGAAACAATTCCCATTAGTGCTGATAATCTGATAGGTATTAGGGCCACAATGTTTTTTTTTTAAACACATTGCAATTTGTTGATTGTTGGAAGAGTCATGATTTATTAAAAGCTTTTCCATAAACACTACAAACACTGCTACTCCATAGAGGGCAAACAAACAGACTGGCCAACACTTTTAAGACCGGCAATGCAGTGTATTTAAAAGTTTGAGGAAAATTATAATTTTGCAATTTGAAAATAGTAAAGTTTATCCCGAGTACAAGTCAATGAGGTCGAGGAGCGCAATCAAGAATATAAACTTATTGTGCCTTGAGATTAATTTGCCACTCTCTCTTCAGAGGAAGAAAAATGACTTTCATTATATCATTTAATTCTTAATACCTGTCAACCCAAGAGAGCTGTCCCTACAAATTCAACCTGCACTTTTATTATTGAAAGCATAACAAACAGTAACAGTGCACTATATTTGTCATTTGCAGTCTGGTCACGTATATCTTGTTTATAACTTCCTCTCCAGCAAATAGGCATGGTCAAATGAATGCAAATACATCCCATTATTGTGAGTAACATGGGAGATGGGGAGCTAAGAGTGAGTGACACATAGGGTCTTGGGTTTGCTGAGAAAATATTAAACAAAATGAAACATGATGGAGTCATTTTGGAGACCTGTAGATAAGTTGAAACAAACAAGAAAAACTAATTGCGTTTCACTTGTTCCCTTGATGTAACTACGGAAAGCACCAGAAAATACAAGTCTTGTTCTTGTCATTCCAAACCTGCATGATGACTTTATTCTGGGGATCATAAAAGAAGACATTTTAAAGGGTATTTCCGTTTTTATTTTCTCCATGCAATTAAAGTGAATAGGGTCCAAAACAACATTGGATCACATTCACTTTCAATGGTGACCCTAAGTTCAACTTATTGTTATAATTGTCTTTTTTTATTTTTTTATTGAGATTTTTACATCCTCTGAAAGCGTTCCATTGTTGTATGATTGTTAGGAAAGGACAACATTTGGCCGAGATACAACATTTAAAAATCTGAGGATGCAAAAAAGTCTAAATATTAAGTAAATTGCAAAAAGTAGTCCAAATAGAGTCGATAGCAACGCATTACTACAAATAATACATTTTTTGATATACACTCACCTAAAGGATTATTAGGAACACCTGTTCAATTTCTCATTAATGCAATTATCTAATCAACCAATCACATGGCAGTTGCTTCAATGCATTTAGGGGTGTGGTCCTGGTCAAGACAACCTCCTGAACTCCAAACTGAATGCCAGAATGGGAAAGTAAGGTAATTTAAGCAATTTTGAGCGTGGCATGGTTGTTGATGTCAGACGGGCCGGTCTGAGGATTTCACAATCTGCTCAGTTACTGGGATTTTCATGCACAACCATTTCTAGGGTTTACAAAGAATGGTGTGAAAAGGGAAAAACATCCAGTATGCGGCAGTCCTGTGGGCGAAAATGCCTTGTTGATGCTAGAGGTCAAAGGAGAATGGGCCGACTGATTCAAGCTGATAGAAGAGCAACTTTGACTGAAATAACCACTCGTTACAACCGAGGTATGCAGCAAAGCATTTGTGAAGCCACAACACGCACAACCTTGAGGCTGATGGGCTACAACAGCAGAAGACCCCACCGGGTACCACTCATCTCCACTACTAATAGGAAAAAGAGGCCACAATTTGCACGAGCTCACCAAAATTGGACAGTTGAAGACTGGAAAAATGTTGCCTGGTCTGATGAGTCTCGATTTCTGTTGAGACATTGAGATGGTAGAGTCAGAATTTGGCGTAAACAGAATGAGAACATGGATCCATCATGCCTTGTTACCACTGTGCAGGCTGGTGGCGGTGGTGTAATGGTGTGGGGGATGTTTTCTTGGCACACTTTAGGCCCCTCCAATTGGGCATCGTTTAAATGCCACGGCCTACCTGAGCATTGTTTCTGACCATGTTCATCCTTTTATGACCACTATGTACCCACCCTTTGATGGCTACTTCCAGCAGGATAATGCACCATGTCACAAAGCTCGAATAATTTAAATTTGGTTTCTTGAACATGACTGAGTTCACTGTACTAAAATGGCCCCCACAGTCACCAGATCTCAACCCAATAGAGCATCTTTGGGATGTGGTGGAACGGAAGCTTCGTGCCCTGGATGTGCATCCCACAAATCTCCATCAACTGCAAGATATCCTATCCTATCAATATGGGCCAACATTTCTAAAGAATGCTTTCAGCACCTTGTTGAATTATTGCCACGTAGAATTAAGGCAGTTCTGAAGGCGAAAGGGGGTCAAGCACAGTATTAGTATGGTGTTCCTAATAATCCTTTAGGTGAGTGTATTTACGGTAAGAAATTGGTAGGAACATGATCATTATTTAATATCCTGTGGTTTTTGGAATAAAAGAAAAATCTATAATTTTGGCCCATACAGTTTAATGTTGGCTATTGCCACAAATATACCTGTGCCACTTATGGTTCAGGGTCACACTGTATGGACAAAACACTGGCGCTGTGTAAGAAATATATAATACTATATAATATGCGAAAAACAGTACACCAACAGAGTAGTATGTCCGAATACATACACTCTTAAAAATAAAGATTCTTTGGGCGGGGTGTATGGTTCCATGAAGAACCGTTAATAAGAATCCTTCCATTGCACAAAAGGTTCTTTATAGCGTAGAAAGGTTCTTTAGATTATAAAATGGTTAGAAAAAATGGTTCTTTAAAGAACCTTTCACAAAATGGTTCTTCAGGGAACCAAAAATAGTTCTTCTATGGCATCGCCGTGAAAACCCCTTCCTGGCACCTTTATTTTTAAGAGTGAAGTATGCGATAAAAAGTATTCAGAAAGTACCCGGATGTCCTATACTTCCACCACATTTCTGAAGTGTGCCTCTTTACTACACTTTACTATCCCATGAGATCACGAGAGAGGAGTTGTAAATGTAGTTTGCCCTGTGGCCCTTTACGGCACTGAGTGCTGGCTGGCGTCAAAGAAACATGAACAAGCTCTGCACGTCATGGAGATGCAGATACTCAGGTGGAGCTTAGGGATAAAGCGATGGGACCATGTTATGAACAAAGACATCAGGAAATGACTGAGCATTACCCAAATAAAAAAAAAAACACGTAACTACGATGGTAGGGACACGTCGTACAGAGCAACAAGGATTCAGTTGCCAGAACAACCCTGTGCCTAATGCCAAGTTTACACGACAGGATTTTAGCTCTGATTTTCAATCGCAGACAAATCCCATAATCAGAGGCAAACCGGTGCTTGTTTCACGCAAGTGACAATCACATAGTGTGTATTATCAAAGACGCAATCGGAGAGAATCAATGATGCGGCGCCGGCGCCTGTGAGATATTTGGCATGCTAAATATCTGGACCTATCTGTGATTCAAAATCCTGCTGTGTGAAATGTGTTCTGACTAAAAGTACATTGGCGATGACCTCCAGCCAATGAGAGAGCAAGATACAGGGCAGCGGGAAGATCGGGGAGGAGTTATAGACCAGAATATCAGAATTAATTAGCGTACACACATCAAACAGAAACAAAGCACAAACCGTTGCTTGACTAGCCGCAAAAGAAGTACATCGCAAAATGATTTATTTACCTCCAACACAATCCTTGCTCCCCGCGTCTCCCCAACCATTTCCCTCTCCAACGCACAGACAATTTTGATCGCAAGCTTCATGAGGGCTACCATTTTAATAACAATTCCAGTCCCTCGCGTGATCTTGCATTATTTCCTCATCACCCGTGTTTGATTGTGAAACGTAGTTTGTGGACCAGACAGAATTGTCTGCAATTCCTCCTATTGTAAAGTCATGCAATCTGAAACCCCCTGTCGTCGATCCATTGTTCAGTGTGCACACAGCAGCAAATGAATGCTACCGCAGATAATAATACAGTGTAAAAGGGAACAGTGATGTGACGACTTTTAAAATCGTGCGATGTGAACTCGGCATATGCCAACCACAAGGACGACCAACTTGGTTGACTCGAAATATTGAAGGAAGACATGAAGATAGTCAACACTGCCCCGGAGGATGCCCTCGACTGTGCCAAATGAAGAAAGCTTTTCAAAAAATTGCAGACGAGCAGTATTAACAATAGGACGAAGAAAATCTATGAGTCATCCCCATGTAGGTGTTGATTCATACATAAATGTTGGGTTTTACCATTAAGGCTCCCGAGAAGTCTTTTTGAGAAGTCTCGTTTGAATGTTATTATACTGGATGAGTTTTGGTTGTGTGGATGTGTGCTTATGACTGTCCTGCAGCTGGCATACAATGTCCATTTGCATCGGAGGGGCTGAAGTAGAAATCAAATCATTTGGCAGTCCTAATGTGTTTTGATTTTTCCATTAGCAGGCCAGTCATTCTGGCATTCACGCTGGCATGATCATAATTAGTGTCTTCCATTTGCATTATTGCAGTCAATTGAACCAGTAGAGCATTGATCCCATGCTGATTGGCACTACCTGCACCGCTTTACAACACTGATCTGAGTTACAAGCCAGAGATGGGTTTTGAACCCTGACTGCATTAAACCTGCTTGTGTATGTCGCTTTCCATTTGCAGGGCTAATGTGCCCTGGCTTTGGAACAACCTCCCAACATGAGTCCCTCGTTGTTGATGGGAGAATTAAGGTTGACTTCCAATCGATTAGGGCATGGCCTGGCCTGCAGCGAAGGGAGATAGCAGCACGCTAGCATTATAACCCCTGCAAACCCCCGCAGTCAAACAGCTGTTGACCTCCGAACGGATGCGTGAACTTCTTCCTTATTTCTCAATCCACCTCCGCTCTCTCACAATACTCTGAATGCCACTCTTCAAACGATGGTTTGCCTTTTTCAGTCACTCTTGATAGGTTGTAGGTCATGTGCTATGGGCATAAATGTGCTCTGTGCTTGATATTTCATTTTCCTTTGAGACACATAAAAATAGAAGAGTGTAGCTGGTTGATAATCAATAAAAGTACAATATATACATTACATTTTTTGCTTGTTGACCCAATCAATATATGGCAACAGGGTTAATAGTGTACCAATAATTAAAATATCACAAAATACAGTTCTCTACTCGGCATCCATTGCGTTTTGATTGACCTTGATCTTGAGAGTCTGACAAAAAATAAAATAAAGTATTAAATAGTGCAGACTTTATGAAAGCTGCATTTAAAATAGTTTTGAGAATCAAACTGGTTTATTTACATGATCTTTATTTAATTGCTCAGATGTTCTGCGTTGTATAATTTGTGAACTTCCAGACTATGAATGATGTGAGTGAAGTGTGTCTGATTATTGCTATGGCTTTTTTATGCAGATAATCTTCTTTATAAGAGTAAGACTCTCCAGTCTTTCTTATTCCCCTCTGCCATTTCCTATTGTATTGAATAAGCCGCAAAAAAAGTGGAAGGAAGCAGTGAGTCAGCATGAGCGATTGCATTGTGAAATTGTTCTGAAAACAGAAAGGAGATTTTTTATAATATCATAAGGACATGAACACAAACATCTGAGCACATTAAATGAACTCTGATGGATAATGATACAGATCAATGGTGGATGATCACATTTGAATGTCAATGTGTATAAAATCATACCATCATAAAACTGATCAGATTCCCTGCCTACTGATACAGAAAGCGATTTTGTTGGTTTAAAGATCACAGATAAACTTTTAACATAAACCTGCAACGAGACAACCGGGGACTGGGAATTCATAAAAACAACTTAAAGAAAAAAAAAAAAAAACAAAACTAAGAGGTTTTTTTTTTGCTTAAACAACTATGAGGTTTTTTTTGCCTCAATTAATAAAAAAATGTCCCCATCATGACAAACATCATAATAAATTACAGCACTAGCTATATTTCTTAAAAGGTAAATCTAATTTATTTTAAAATTATACATGTATGTATTTTTTTTTTTTTTTATGCTTGTATTAGATATAAAATTACCATCTGACATTAACTGGAATTTGATTTATGAATAACTCATTCTACACTAATATAGTAAACATTCATACTGTACCTATCAAAATCACTGTCACATAAAATGACCTTAACACAGTAAATAGCTTATTGATAGCATCAGATATGTTTAAACCTTAATTTGAACGTAATATAGTACATTCAAAATGTAAATATTTGAAAACATTATGTATATATTTATATATATATATATATATATATATATATATATATATATATATATATATATATATATATATATATATATATATATATACATATATATATATATACACCATTAAAAAGTTTAGTTTGAGAAAGGTAAGGTTTTAAAATGTTTTTAAAGAAGTCTCTTCTGCTCACCAAGGCTGCATTTATTTGATTCAAAATACAGCAAAAACTGTAATATTGTGAATTATTTTCTAAATAACTTTTTTTTTATTTGAATTTTCAAATCATTACTCCAGTCTTCAGTGTCACATGATCTTTCAGTAATCATTCTAATATGATGATTTGGTGCTTAAGAAACATTTATTATTATTATCAATGACGAAAAAAAAAATCTGGATTATTTAATGAATAGAAAGTTCAAAAGTAAAAAAAAATTGTTATATTATTTATCTGAAATATAAAGCCTTTGCAACATTAACTGTCACTTGATCAATTTAATGCATCCTTGCTGAATAAATGTATCAAGTTCTTTAAGTTCTTTCCAAAAAATAAAATAAATACAAATTCTGACCCAAAACTTTTGAACGGTATAGTACAATGTTGCAAAAGCTTTCTATTTCAGATAACTACTGTTCTTTTGAACTTTCTATTCATCAAAGAATCCTAAAAACAAATTTCACACAAAGAGTTTCAACATTGACAATAATCATAAATGTTGCTTGAGCAGCAAATCCTCATATTTTAATGATTTCTGAAGGATCATGTGACACTGAAGACTGGAATAGTGATGCTAAAAACTGAGCATTGCCATCACAGGAATAAATTACATTTTAAAATATATTCCAATAGAAAACAGTTATTTTACATTTTAATAATATTTCACAATATTACCGCTCGTTTTAGAATTTTTAATAACATAAATGCAGCCTTGGTGTGCAGAACAGACTTTAATATATATATATATATAAAATATATATACACATTTATATATATACATACACACACACACATATATATATATATATATATATATATATATATATATATATATATATATATATATATACATATACATATACATATACATATACATATAGGCCTAGGCTACATACATATACATATACATACATATATATAGGCTATATATATATATATCCGTAAAACATTGGTTTATATACACGCATATCGCCACTTAGTGAACGTATTTTGTACCAATGCACTATGAATATGATGCAACTGTTGTGGTGGCGGTCTAAAAGTTTTGAAAACGTATATCTATATACGCGACCAATTATGATAACGCGCGATCTTGTTTCTTGGCAACCCGCATCTATGACATCCCCGCCCATTACTCTCTCTCTCTCTCTCTCTCTCTCTCTCTCTCTCTCTCTCTCTCTCTCTCTCTCTCTCTCTCTCTCTCTCTCTCTCTCTCTCTCTCTGCTGTGCGGATGCTCTGCCCCATCCACCTGTGCCTAGGTAACGTGATCACGCAATTAATAGCGGGAGCGCGCACTCAGTTTTAGTGCTCCGCGTGCCCGCTGCGCACAGGAGGCTGGTGTAGTCGTTTGCCTCAGGAAATCTCTATAGCTGTTTGTTTCATGAACCACCGAATTGGGTTTTTTTAGTAGTTTTTAGTGTTTTGTTTTTTAGTGTTTTGAACTGTAACGTGATATAAAAGTAACAGGTAAGCGCAGAATATCTGTTGTTGTGGATTGTTTGCTGACATTTCTGCTGCAGTATTTCATAACTCCGCTGGTAAACTTGTTAGTTAGACGTTTTGTCCTGTCACAGAACCGGTCAACACCCGTACGTGTTTTTAAACACCGCAGGTAAGTTTATATTCGCAACTTTCCTCTCGTTAATGACACTTTATGAGAGCAGAAATGAATCAGTGCTCGCGTGCGCTGATAAGTGTAACGGCATGTCGTGAACGAGGGAAGCACGCCCCCTTACAGCAAGTGCGCGGTCCCGTGATTTGCCCGTTAAACCTGGTTGAGTTAAAACTGTTACTCTCGCGCAGAGCTCCGACCTTGCCTACTACGAGGACACGTCAAATCACAGTTGTACTCTCTCTTTTCGCAGGGTCAGACCAGCGGAGTCCGGCGTCTTCGTGGCATAACAGAAGCGCTTCAGGAACGCCAAAGAACGCTTAAGTCATTTTATGGAGGCTTGTGGGACGCAACGAAACATTTTTTAAAGTGTTCGCACTGAGGATATCACTCCATATCCCCTTTAATTCAAGACGTAGTCTTGTTTGGATTTCAGCCTGTTTGAAATGTGGCATTATGTCCTCGAGATAAATGTGCTATGTGTGTGATTCGGAGAGGATCTTGTGGAAGGTGTCCAGTGGGAAAGAGACTGGGTGGACTCATCTGCAACTGATCCCCGTTTTCTGAGCGCAATGGACTTGGAATGAAGACAAAACATGGATATAATCTGGGAAATATTTATTATCCTTCAAGCCAATCTCATTGTTTGCACTTCAGGTAAGATTGTACATTATAATTATTTTATTTTCGTGGTATAAAAGCTTAAGTTGTGTTAAAACCATAAAAAATATAGATTACAATAATTTATCAACAGATCCTTCGGAAGGATATATATATATATATATCACTTATTTTTATGTTGCATATACAACGTTCATAGCCACGTCATTTCTATGAATTACCGTAGGTTCATTAATTCGAATATTTTAAGTTAATAAGATATTTTGCTCAATACTGTGTGGCTGTTGTATTTTACTGATGGTCTGTTTGCCATCTAATACCAACAAACTCATTTGTAAGACTAGGCATACAGTGAGGCGTAAATTAAATTACATAAAAAATTAAATTACATTAAATTAGTCATGGGTTATGAGTTTTTCATCCACTGGTTATGTAAATTTTAAATAGTGATAATTTTTTGGGAGGCGGTCATCACTGCACAGACCCAATGTAGAAGCAACGGAAAGCCGAATTGAGTAGGAACTGCCTGGTGTACTCAAACTGTTACCATTACCAGGTATGACTTAGTCTAATGCGGAGCTAAATGATCGTATGAGGTTGTTCCCTCAGACATTATAGTGTTAAAAACCACAAATCCCACGAAAATAACTTATTCAGTGGGCAGAAGTCTGAATGACTATCAAGGCGTCCAGATAGAATTCACGAATAGTATTAAATGACTAAACAAATCAAGTCCGTTCTGGTTCAACTTTAAATCTCCTCGTGAGAGGGTTATGGTACGCGTCCAGCAGTGTCGCCCACGCGGGAACTGGGCATTGATGGCAACTCGGCGCGCAACACATCCGTCTTCCTCATGATGCGTAGGACAGGCAACGTAGACGTCCTTGATCAGTGTTTATGGTCTTTGAGCACTTCCCTTTTTAATAGCCTCATGTAAATGTCCACATTAAGCTACTTGTATTGCTTTGGAATATTCATTTTTACTTATGGATTTCTGTTTAATAGGACACCATTATGGTAACATCACGGATGAGAACAATGTTAGTATGTGTGAGTGGTTTGCTTTTATTGTGTTGTTGTATATGCAAAATACTCGCAGTATAACTGTGACTCAGAATACTAATTAAGCATCAGATTTCCTCATCTATACGCATCTCTCAACTTCTTTCTGGTTCTTCTGTAGCATTTCTTTTCTTAATCTCTAAAGATTATGATATCAGTTAAAACGAGCATTTTGATTATATTAGCAGTGCCCTTAAATATGGTGCCATTTTTGTCTCCCTGGACCTCTTCCAGTCTTTGTGAACTGTTGTGCACTGCTCATTTTCCAAAATCTTATATAATTCAGAAATGCAGGACTTAATTGTATCCATCAGGAATTGATTGGATTGTGAAAAGTGGGCAGTACACACTGTATCAAAGCAGAGCCAGAATTAATGCAAATTTGCTATTTGGCATTGGTTTAACATTACCCAGAAGACCACACACAGCCCAAGTGACCTCAACGGAAGAGGGTATTTCAGAGGAAGAGCATTTTTTTTTAAATTTTGATTAATGATTATGATGACGGCCTTCCTTCCCACTGGAATAACGTGTGCTATAAATCATTCATAATAAGAGCATTACATTTAGATTTTACTTCATTGACTTTCAGATATTTCAGAACATTGTCATTTTCAAGCATAACATTTCCAAATGTTTTCCACAGCCGTCACTCCCCAAATAGCATAGGCCTCTTACTTTCAACCCCAGCAGTTTCTCGATGACGTGTCTGTTGTCAGCAGTTGCATTGTTTTATGACAGATGCAAAACACCCCATTTTGCTGTTTAAACTCCACAGTTTTGTTTTGAAGGTCAAATTCATCTCTTTGTCTTTCGGTATATAACAAGGAAGCTCTCAATTATCTTGTTGTTCTTATGAAGATCAAAGATTCCATTTTGTCCCCACTACAGTCGTAATTGGACCGTAGCGAGTGCCATCTTCCTTCGCTTTTTTGTTTTCAGGCATCCTTACCGAAACATCATAGATTTTAGCTGACATTTGCAGGGCATGAGGATTTGTTTAGTTATGGCAGTTAACATTTGCTTTGATGCCACTCTGGTCTGGATCCAAGCAGCACAGTGATCTCCTCATGAGCCCAGATTCTCAAAAAGTGCAGAGCATCTCTTTGTGTCAATGTGCAAAAGTACTGCAGTTTCAGAGGGACTGTTGTTATAAAGGTTGATGTAGAATCAATTGTAGTGTGATCAATTATGAGATGAGGTTCTTATTGGGGCTGATTTATTCTGTGCACTTTCTGATTAATTTATGCATTCAGTTATCATATTCTTTAGGATATGCAGTGATGTACAGAGAGTTTTCAGTGGTGGATTTTTAAACCTCACTGGATATTTGGTATTGTGGTGGTATACAATTGAACTCGTTGTGTAACGGTAATATATAGTGACAACAGTCTGGCTCCTTTGTAAAATGATTGTGTTGAATGTGAAAAATGACACTAGCCATGATGCAGTACAGAGAATTCCACCAATCAGAGAGTCGAAACAAGCAAAATGCACCAATGAAGCACTGCGAATGATGTAATCAATTAGGCCTTCCTTCGCTCTTAAAATATAATATGCTTATTTTGCAATAAACTTAAAATATATATATTTTTCATATAATCAGTTATTTTTAAATCAATAGTTTTTCTCCATCTTTGTTAATTAGATTATGCTGTTCGCAATGCTTCATGGGATTGTAGTTTTTTCCTTCAAAGCCGTTAAGTACATACCGGTAGTCTTGTACCTTTTTGTATTTTTCTTAGATTTTCAAATAATTACTTGCTTCGAATCAAAGTTTGTAATGTTGTCATAACTGGGGTCCGTTCTTCGTATGTCGCTAACTCCGTTAGCTGGATTTGATTGTTGGTGTTTTAGCATGATCTCAGAATGTTTGGTTCTTCGACGCTCATCCTGGACTTGCTGTCATAGCAACAGGTCCATAAAATCAAACATGCTCAGGAGCAGGCTTATTTCATGTTAACAGGATTAGATTGCATCTTGAGGTGATACTTAAAATCTGTCCGAGGCAGCTACTGCTACTTTATCACAAGAATTCCTTACTGAACCAGGGGCAATAATAATTTTAAATAATACTATTAATATAAAAGTTTATTTGAAAATAATTGTATAATGTTGTGTAAAAGGTGCGTATGATACTATAGACACAGTCACTTGATTGAGAGATTTATTTGTGATGGAATAATTACTTTATCTCAGATAAATCAATCCAGATATTTTAATCCAATCCGCAAATTTGTTTGAAAAACTGATCTCTGGCTAATTTAGTTATCACGATTAAAAGACCTGGGATCTGTCAAATCATCTCAGATGTATTAAGCAAGGTACGAAGAACGGACCCCTGGTTGGATTGGTTCAAGGCTTATAGTGCTGCTTTTTTTATCCCTATGGGGGAAATTAATGGAAAAAATACTTTCAGAACCAACACTGCTGCAAAAGGGGGCGGGCACAGTTGCACTCTATACACTTTAAAAATGCTGGTTAAAAAACAACCTACATTGGGTTGAAAATGGACCAACCCAGCAGTTGGGTTGTTTTTAACCTTGTGGTTGGGTTAAATGTTTGCTTAAAACAACCCAATTGCTGGGTTAGTCCATTTTCAACCCAACTTGTGTTGTTTTTTACCCAGCATTTTTTTATTGTGTAGGCATTTGAAATGGGGATGCATGATATAACGGCCACCATATCGGTATCGGCTGGTATATGTTTGTTTTTAATGTTATTGTTATCTTCCAGATAAGAAAGTTATGAATAATGGACTATTTCCTTCATTTGTGAGACACTGCAGATGGGCACGGTTCACCATGATGGCATTGAATTGCTTGATTGGAAACACTTCAAAAAAGTACAGTTAAGTGCAAAATGCAGCACAAGTCTGTCATATATGCTACATAAAATTATAATGAGAACATAATTCTTTGCTTGGGACATGGCTTTTAATGGTAAGACTTTTGTTTTTGTAATCAGGCTCGCAAAAATGATATAAAAAAATAGGATTTATATTTATCTGCCTATTTATCGGTTATCACACTCTAAAAAATGCTGGGTTGTTTTAACCCAATGTTGTGTCAAATATGGTCTAACCCAGCAGTTGGGTTTTAACCCTGCAGTTGGGTTAAATGTTTGCTTAAGACAACCCAATCGCTGGGGTAGTCCATATTTGGACCAACAATGGGTTGTTTTTTACCCAGCATTTTAAGAGTGCAGCTTTCAAATATAAAGAATTATCGTTATTGTATCGGGCAACATGTTTATATCAGTGCATCCCTAATTTGAACTCTTTAATTTAGCTCTTCATTAACCCCCGGCCTTCTTCCCGTTAAAGTCCAGGAAAGTTGTTTAGGAGCCAGACAGGATCTTTGCAGATATCTCAAACCTGTCTCAATGATTAACAGTTGTAGATGTTGTCTTTTCATATGTTCATAGAGATTTCCATATCAGAGCTGCAGGAGCCTGTTGTTGTGCCAGATTTCTCAGTACAAGCCTAGTCAATCAGTTTGGTGTGTACAGGAAAAACATTGTGCCACCATTATGATAAACAGACTTGATTTTGTCTTTCAGGTTTGTTTGAATAGGACTGAGAATCTAAAAATCAAATTTGACACACCAGAGTTTACAGTCCTGGTTTTGTTGCACTTTGCCTTGCATTTATGAAAACACGAGGGTCTGCATTCATCCAGGTAATTGGAAGAATGTGTGAATTATTATTCAGATATCTATTTAAGTTGTTTTGCCACTCGATTCATTGATAGCAGCATACTAATTTTGTGGATTGTAGTATAGTAATTATTCACATACATTTCAAACCTCTTGAAAATGATTATGGCCTGGTTTCACAGACAGGGCTTAGATTAAGCCAGGATTAGGCTTTAGCTTTTTTTTTAAATGTGCCTTACCGATATGAAAATATTTTTGGCCGATGTGACATTTTTTCTTTCATTTATTTGAAAACTGATAAATCTAAATCCATATTTTTATGTACTTTGAAAGTGTGATTACAAAAACAAAAGGCTCCCCATTAAAAGCCATATCCCAAATACTTCAACATAAATCAAACATGTACAATACAGTAGCCTAGTTTGAAATGGTGTAATATTCCTTAATTTTTTTAATTAATTTTACACTCCTATGGCCAACTTTCTTTATAATAAAACAAATGGTAACACTTTACAATGTTTCATTTTGTTAGCATTAGTTAATGTGAACCAAAAATGAATGAACAATACTTCTACAGGATTAATTAATCTTAGGTCATGTTAATCTCAACATTTAAGACCTTTTTCAAACTTCCAAACTAACAGTAATGCATTGAACAAACATGAACAAAAATATTTAGTTAACTAACTTTAAAGCTGCTGTCTGTAGTTTTTCCTCTTTGTCGCCATCTCTGTTCGAAATCTGCAATTGCAGAATAATTCGTGGGATTATCAACTTTACATGAGTTGTGCCTCGGCACGGCACAGTGCGTATGAATCCAATGTTTTGAGGTGACTCTGCAGCTGTCAGGAGAAGGGCTGTCAGTCACTGCGCCGGTTTGGATACTGTCATTCGGAATCACAGATTCTACTGTTTGAAAGTATGAACAATATAAGTGTCATCTGAACAAGTAAATAAATTGCGATGATTAAATCTAACTATCGCTTATCATATCACGCCAAACAATGCAAATTATTCATAGTTTTCAAATAGTTAACGTTAACAACATCAGCATTGCGTGACTACATTAAGTGATGTTTTATTAACAAATTTCGGGAGGAAAACGTTCAGACAGTTAAACCTAATTAAACACAAGTGGGGCATGCTCAGATAATTAAACGTAATTGAACACGAGTGGAGCACATTAAACTAATCAGTTAATCAACGATTGTGTGTGTTTGTGTGTGTGTGTATAGCTGATTTACCTTCTTTCGTTGACAGCATCCCTCAACCACCCCTTCTCCTCACTTTGCTTTAATAAACTCCTATAGACATCAACACAATCATAATACATACAGTCTAGTTCTAGACTATCTCTATCATGAGGGGATACTCTGGGTTCGGGCAAAATTCTGAGCCCGGAGCCCTCCCCCGGACAGCACGCCAAATACGCATAATCTTTACTCTATTTAATTTGATGTAAGTGTGAACTCGTGAAATGTGTATTAGGACTACCTGTAGTTCAGTTTCCATTTCTGTGCAGTCTAATTTCTAACTGTCGTATACCAACAAATTAATGTGGAGTAGAGGTGAATAGCTCCCTCTCATAGCTAGTACAAAATAATTGATATTTACCATAATGCACATAGCAAAACGAGACAACTCATGCTGTAGTTACGGAGTTAAGCAAACAAGTGTGCTACTGTTACATAGCCTAATTGAACCATTGATATGTATTACCTGTCCAGCTGAAAAAAAGCTTCAAAACACAGAGTTCACGCCACCTTTCAAAAGCCCTTTTTATCCTTGTTTTCGTGTCGGCCGGTTGCAGGCTCTCTTTTCTGTAGCCACTTCTGTAGGCGTTTTACAACGAGTGAATCTCCAGTTGTCACTGGTGATTGTTGTTTGAACCTTTCTGGATCCGTCATCAAATTGGTACGTTTATTTATATCAAGTGCCGTGAGAAAAGGCTATAAATCTCCACCTCCAACGTAATGACGGAAAGATACGCTCGAAATTCCAGTGGGAATCCACCAGTACCACTGGAAATTACTTTATTACAAGCTTACCGTTGTAAGTCGAGCTAAGGTAAGCAGATAGTTTTGAACACTGGCTGGTTATGTACTTGCTCAAATGTATTTTGGATGATTTTTAACCCAAAAAAGTTACGGACTGCAGCTTAAAGGTTATTGCTCTCTGTTAGTTTATTATAGTTAATGCATTAATAATTGATAATTTATGTAGTGTTACCAAAAAATCCATTGCCTAACAAAAATTAAAATACAATGCAAACAATTAATTAGACAATAAAGAAATTATTTTAATAAAATCATATAATATAATACAAGACCAATACAGGTGCTACTTATTAATAATAACGCATCAATGCTTTTGTAAAATAATTGTAATAGTAATGTAAGTTCTACCCTTCAGCCCAACAACGGAATCCAATGTCATGGGCAAAGGAATTTTACATATGCCTTTATGCCTTTTCAGCGTTTCTGTGACGTTGACCTAATTTATTAAAATGTGGATATCTAATTTTAACTTTGACTCCATGAATAATTTGATTTTACTCCAATTTTATGTGATTTTGTAACATTTGTAACTTAACAGCTGGTCATAATTATCAACTGATCAATTAGTTGTGATCTTAATTTAGATTGTTGATTTTTCTTAGTATCTCTTATTTTCAAATAGTTCCACCACAGGACCTATTATCGCACAGAGACTTAACTTTTACAAATTACTTTAGCTCACGGACACAAATTAGCTAGTTCTGGTATTATAGAGGATGCAGAGCGACTATTTTACCTTGTCAGTTCGCACATGCTTACTCATAACAAGTGTAATTTTATTATTAGTCACGAAACCTGCAACTTGTTATTAACAGTGACAGTCAGAAATCGGATTGCCTCAATATGATGTGCTCCATGCTCCATTCATTATGTCCTCGGCATGATCTGTTCTGGCAGAATGATTTGTGTAAATTCCTGCTTTCTCCTCGTTGGTCACTGATAAAATAATTTAGAATGATACAGAATAAATCAAGATTAACATTTATTTTGGCCAGACAGAACTTAAATAAAAATAATTAAACCAGAATACATGGTACACCGCAGCATAAAAGTCAGCATAAAAATATAAAAAACACAATTACAAAGTAATATGAGTATTCATCATACAGATGACTGTATGCAGATCACTGTATGCAGTAAAACCTATTCTTACAGTAAACATCTTTAATATGACTGTACACACACACACACAGTACCCACAGTGTGTGTGAGAGTCTTTAAGACACTGACACAGCACTTCATGGGGGTTTCTGGCTACAGAATTTCCCAAAATCGCAGCTCTGC
This sequence comes from Gobiocypris rarus, assembly GCA_023029165.1. Lineage (NCBI taxonomy): Eukaryota > Metazoa > Chordata > Actinopteri > Cypriniformes > Gobionidae > Gobiocypris > Gobiocypris rarus. The sequence continues at coordinate 18,340,852 of CM040920.1, forward strand.
CACCCTTCCTTAAATACCCAGACCAGAACAAAAGGGTTGTAAATATTTGCTACACAAACAACTGTTTTCGGGGGAGAGGATCAGATATCGTATCAGATATCGTGAAGAGACTCCAAAAGGAGTACAGAAGTTTCAATCTTTCTCATCCTACCAGTGTAGTTGAGACCATTTTACCAGTCGCACCAAACATGAAAGGGAAAAAAAACAATAGATTCACAAGATACATCATATGTGGTATTAAACATTTTTATTTGAATCAGGGGGAAGGAAGGGGATGAGGGAGAAGGGGAGAAGTTTTGGGCAGGGCGATGTCCTACACTCTTTCTGAGATCTCTCCAGATTAGTGAGATGTGTTTCATTGCAGTTGTTGGATCTCAGCTTTTTGTCTTAGCAGTAAAACCAATTCTTACAGTAAACATCTTTAATATCTTTCAAATTCAAAATCATTTCTGTTTGAGCTGCTTGCACTGAAGCTCAAGAGAACACTCCTAAACTTAAGCACTTAAAAATGTTAAGTAACTCAACGGAACGCATCCTATACAAGATAAATCAGATATTTATACAAAATAAACATATTGCAACTTCTATTTGTACAAAATCACACACCAATGAACTTAACTATAAGTTACGTAATCAGAAAAGCAACTCCTGTTGTGGACGTGCTCTTCCCGTGAAGCATGACAACTAAACACAAAAGAATTTACAACTTATTACTATAGTGTACACAGTTATAATGTTATGAAAGCCCCGAACATAGTTATTAATGTTTTGCATTGCTTTTTGAGTGCGCTAAAGATGATCACCGGTACAATACGCTGCGGTTTATTTACCTCAACTAAACACATGCTATATGAGAATAATCAGATATTTATGCTACATAAATTTAATATTACGGCTTATATCTGCACAAAATGACACGAATGCACAAGTCAAGCTTGGACTAAGTTATGATATCCTATTTGATATTAATCAGATATATACAAAATAAGCATAATGTTACAACTTACAATGGCACAAAAGTCTGCAAATGCCCAAGCGAACTTGACTGCAGCTCTGTGGTGCTCTTTCCACAACAACGTGCTGCTACAACAAGGGCACAAAAAGAATTCACAACATCCTTTTACAGTCATGTTCTCTTGATATTTTTACGTAGCCCATATGACAGATTTGTGCTGCGCATGTTTCACTTAACTGTATCCTCCTTTTCAAAGTGCATGATTCCAATCATATCAAGCAATTCAAAACCTTCATGGCGAACATCACGCATTTGAAGTGTCTACATTTATCTATCGGCTTTAATATATTAGCCTAATTTTCTTATCTGATCGATAACGATAACATTAAAAATGGTACACTGTAAACAAATATTTTAAAAGTAAGTCACCTTAATTTTGAGTTATTAAAATTGATTTAATACAATGATTTTTTCAGAATCAGCATCACCCTTTATTCAAATATTTTGTAAACATATTGTATAATTGTGTTATTTGTTATAATGCAATGAAACATGACAAAAAACATGCTATTTTCATAATTTATCACACATTTTTTTAATTTATATGTTTCAGATACAATAATATTGAGTTTCTATTTATTAAACAAATTTCCTTAATTGCACTAACTCAATTTTATTTTAAATTAACTCAGCATTTTAAGGTAACAAGGTTACTTGCTTTAAGTTAAACCAACAATTTTTTCATACAGTGTAATGTGGTGGCGATATATCATGCATCCCTAATTACTGATGTACATCTTGAGACAAAACAACGGCACTGATATATTGTATAGCTATCATGTCAGTGCAAGTTGTTTTCAGTTAAGACAGCTCAAACGTGTATTTTATTCTGGGACTAGGATTAAGCCTTGTTTGTGAAACCGGCCAAAAAAGTCTTGGGAGACTGGATTAATCAGAGCTGAGTATTCTTGACATTGTTTAAAGAGCATGGCTTGTTTATTGAGAGTAAGGCATTTACGGTGGCATTATTAAGACGTGAAGAGGTTGTATGTACTTTCATCCATGGTGTTTAAATGTTGTAATTTATCAAATCCTAGTTTGCATGGTTCTCATTAAGCAGTTGTGGGCACAATATATTATTTCTGCATGATTGTGGAATATTCAAATTAATACATTAAATTAATGCTTTTTTTTTGTCCCATTAAGAAAATGTAACCTAATTTTATAGATGAATTTAAAGAAAATATGATAAAATTGGAGTAATGTTTCTCATTAATATAGCCATGCTTATGTTTCTAATCTTATGCTGTCTATAAAATTACTCCCACTTTCCCTGAATCTTAATCATTTTAGTGTGAATTTTTAATTAGCCCGAAGAAGCATTTAATTTAATTAAGCATTTGATTCATTAAAACCAGACACAAACCATATTTTAAAACACTGAAAGGCTAAAAACTTGCTGAACGTCCAAGTCAGCTGTGAGTCAGAAGCAGCTGTGTTTAGCTAGGTCTTCCCTGATGGATGGGTTTAGCTAACACTATTGACTGTCACATGCAACGAGCATAGCCATTTGTAAAAACCCAGCCATGAATCTTGTCACAAACCCACAGCAGCGAGACACCATGACATGTTTGCACTGGCTCTCAGGTGCCCCGTGGCACATCATCCACAGTGCGCACCTGGCCACTCTTAGCTCAACAAGCGCCGCTCGCCGCAGCTTGACAGTGATCTGGGCTCTCTTTACGAGGAGGCCTCGCCGCTGCCACGAATTTGACTGCGAGAAGGTGTTTTTAATGTTCGGGCAATGCCACGGCTGAAGGCCGGAACATTAAGCACTGATATCTACAGTATAGTACAGAGGCTTTCGCCGTGGCTGGGTGATCCTGCACGCACACATGGGCAACACTGTCTCAGCCGACTAATCTGATAATCCCATGCAGATGTGTCTGTGAGTGAGTTTGCATCTGTGCATGTGGACAGAGAGACAGAGAGTTGCAAGATTGTCAGCATCCTCCTTACGTGATCTGGTTGTTTATCAGTTTCCCTTCTGGAATGAGGGGCTTATGTCACCGTTAAAAATGTTTATATATTATGAAAATTGCCAAATGAATTGTGCAAAGACAACCTGAATGCATAATACAGATGCAGTTTTTGTTCTTGTTGATAAAAGTCAACACGAGTCTCTGAGGGGAATGGCTGTAAATGCTCCTTTAAATACTGATAAAGTTTATATCTGGTAGTAAAAGTTCCACTCTCACATTTGCCTTGATGCATGTGTCGAGGGAAGTGCTAAGTTCTCCATGTTTTTGCCTCGTCAAGGCAGTGGGATGCCATCTGTCATATCATTTATTTATAGTAGAATAACTTTTTTTTAAGACTTTGGTGATGCTGCGGTCATATTTAGACCATCAGAGCTAAAACCCCCCTCCAGTATTAAATCTAGTGTTGATCCACATAGGATATAGACCAGCTTACTATGAAGACTGAAGATGGTGGCGTTGGCTGGAGCTTCAGACCAGTATATTCAATGTAATAATACTATGTACTATAATAATACTAATAACTAATGATGGTCATTTTTCACAAAGCAAGGCTACATCTGAAATATCATACATTCTGATTAGGTACTTTTAAAGAAATTATTACTTCGCACCCATTAAAAAGTATGTTCTGTATGGATGTGTGTAGTAGGGCTGGACGGTATATTGAGTTTGTACGATATATCAATGTATTTTTAGTAAACTATATAGAATGAAGCAATACCGTTTCCATCTATATACAGTAGTTTGATACAAGCGGGAAAAAAGCGGAGGATGCAGAGTGAAGAAGTACAAAAAAAATTTTTTTTATAAAAATACTTTATGTATACAATTTGATAATATATATAATAAAATGTTGTTTCAAAATGGATGAGGAAAGTATAGCACCTTAAATCTCTGCAGCTTGTCAAAAATAAAAATGGGGCATCTGTCAAATGAAGGAAGGATCCAAGTCTCCAATACTGACAAAAAGGAAAGGTAACACAATGTTACTTCTGTATCTGAATGGATAAAATGAATCCCACAAATTCATGGGCAGGATCTGGCTTCTTGACAAATGAAAATCACAAACATGACACTTGTTAATAAATTATTATTATTAATAGGCTATGTAATATAATTTATCTCAAACAAATTAGGAAAATAAAGTGGGTTGAATCCAAAAAGCTCCAAATTAATTTTTTAACTGTTAAGACGGCTGCTATTTAGACAATTAAAAAAAAAAGTTAAATGCTGTGATCTTCTGATTAATATTTAGTAATTGGCCTATTATTCATGATAATAGTAAGCAGTAAAATTTCAATTGTCTCATCATTCTGCATTTTACAAATATTTGGGATGCGAAAGATATAATCTGTGATGTACACAAAATTATGAATAGAAATGACTTGCATCTAAAGCAATACAACTAAACTTATGTAACAGTATTTTACCGGTAAAAGCCAATTGGATAGAAACAGACTTTATTTTGTTATTGCATATTCACAAAAAGTGGATGGAAACTTGGTTAATGATGAGTAATTTCTTCGCACCCATTAAAAATGTATGTTTTATATAGTATGGATGTGTGTAGTAGGCCTGGGCGGTATATCAAGTTTGTACGATATATCAATATATTTTAGGGATGCACAATATTATTGGCACAACATCACAACAATTATGCTGATACAATAACGTGTTGATATGCGCCTGCAATAACTCGCGTGGAAACAAGCAAATACGTTGCATGTATGGTAATTTAATTTTGACAGTTTTTTTAATGCTGCCTTGAATTTGTGAATGCGCGTACAGAAGGATGTGACCGCCAACGCAGGGTTGCCAGGTTTTCACAACAAAAACGAGCACAATCGCGTGATGCACAGTAGCAGAAGCTCCTCCTATGTATATGTACTGTTGTTACAGTAATAAAATGAAAAGTAGAATACACAAAGAAATTAAAGTTATTACTTTTTCTGAATAAATAAATCCGTAATGATGTCATAAATCACAAGCATGACACACATCTGTAATAAAATTTGATGAAATGGATGATGAAAAATAATTCAAGGAGCTGTAAAATAATATTCTTTTTTTTTTATTTGAAGCTAAAGAGACCGCATCAACCAGTCATGCCACCCCCACTTTATGTGCACAAATGTTAAATCCAAAAATAAAATATTTAGGTTACAACTGCATCTGTCTGGGGTGAAAAATCACTGACTTTATTGTTATTTTCAGAGCTTTAATATACTCTTTATTTTAAAAATAACTTTATTAAAATGTATTTATCTTTAACAAGTATTCTTTTAGTAAGGAGACCTCAGAAATCTGAAACTGGAATGGAAAAAAAAGAGGTTTTGCTAAATGGTGTTGTTTCCAAACAAAGGGAAAAAAATCTACATATATTGGTATTGATATCTGCATCAGCCATAATCAGTTGAAAAATATTGGATATTGGCAAAAATCCAATATCGTGCATCCTTAATTTTAAGTAAATTATAAGGAATGAGGCAATCCCGTTTATATCGCTATATGGTAGTTAGATACTAGTGGAGGATGCAGAGTGAGCCACTTCGGGGAAAGTGCATCATCCAATTTGTCCTAAACATCAGACATGTTTTAAATTAAGAGCTTCGAAATAACTGGTAGGATATAACACGTATAGTTTAAAGCGACTTGCCCCGCCAGATGCTCTGACAGATACATGTGCTGACAGATAGATACTTGCGCTGTTTAATGTGTTTGAGATGTAGTGCTTTCCTCTGTGCATAACTTACGTTTCACAGGTAGATTCTCCCGCTGTGAATGTTAGAAACTCTAATTTCATTTTGTTGTCAGGGGTGAATATCCTCTAAACTTCAGACTTGCGTGAATGAGCCCGCCACTCTAATATACATATTGCTAAAATATTTGGGTTTTTTTGGACAATAAATTTGCCATATGTACAGTTTTAAACATACAAGTGTATTTTTATGACCGCAGTAACTGCAAAGTGGCTGTTGTAATGGGGTAATCAAATGTAGGCTATAATTAGTCTGTACATTTGGTTGTATTTATTTTCATTTTAAATTTAAAAATACGATTATTTTAGTTTTTAGATTGTAATGTTAGAATCTACTGAGATTAACCCTTTTATGCACTTAATATATAACACAGCCTACATTACGTTCACTATATTTTTCTTCATAGCCTTCAATATGAACATTTGTTTGTAGGATAACTTGGCAGGATGTGTTTTGTTTTTTTTATAAACAGATATATTTTATCCAAGTAGAAAAATTTAGAAAATACCGTATATTGCCAAGATATGATATTTTTTTGGCCATATCGATGTAGTATGCATAAATATAAGCATATATTACATCTTTCATGTGAGCTACCAGTGTCAGTTATGGCACTTCATTGCTATTCACAAATCCTCTCCCATGGTCTCATGGGATAGTAAAGTGTCCATCAGATGTGCACTTCAGAATCTTGCTGGGTACTTTTCACCTACTGTTTTATAAATACTGTGAATTTGGACATACTTCTCTTTTAACATAGTGCTTTGCACCTACAATATTGTAGATGTATACACATCAGAATGATGCAGGCAGAGACTCCCTAGAGCAGATCCTAATCGCTAGTATAGCAACTGCGCTTAATACGGTCACATTCATACAGATTTTTGTTTGACACCTGCCCATTTTTCAGGACTTAAGAAACGCAATCTCGTACATCTTGCCCCGTATGAATGTAATTGCACTGGAAAGCTAGTTTTTTTGTCTTATGTAATGTGTGTCCCGTATTGATAAGCCCGTATTGTTTACTCACGGAGGAGGAGAAATGAGTTGCGTTGATTTGGAGAGGAATGCTCTAGTGTGCTCAATTGGATTAATTTATTTAATAACACGCTGTCAGTTGCGATAAAACTTCCCGGTGTTATGGACATCGCCTTCTCCGATACTGTCACTATGGTTACCTGAGTTCAAATACGGTTGTGACTGCTGTTTTTTCGATACAGATTTGTGTCAAAGCAGCTACTTTTAATCTCCTGAATGAAAAAAAAAACATGTCAGGACGTCTGAAAGCAAATGCTGTTGTCAGTCCCAAACAGTGACTGTGTGTGCAGCCATCGTGGATATCTGTTGATAGTTGACTTATTATTTGGCACTTTTTTTTATTTGTAAAGTACGTATTTTATAAGAATTTAAATAAAACAATAAATATTGAAGTATTAATGGCAGAGGTTGCTGTTATTATTTGTAACTGAAGGGTTTATTGACTAATCAGAAAATAAGCAATAGATTACCTGTAAAAATGATAGCTAGTTTAATCGGCTGATCTGGAAAATCAAATTGATTAATGGTAAAAAACAATTGTTCGATTCATTGACTAATCCTAACAGTATGTCATTGCTACTGCTAAGTCTTTGCATTACGCTTTGCGCTTTGAAGAAGCTGGTTCAGAGGTCCGATCAATGGCACAGAGGAATGATGACACATATCAAGGGTGATTACACATACAGCATATTGCCTGGCCTTTTTATATTGATAAACGGTTCAGGATGCTTGGGCTTGATTGAAAGAGTCCACCGGGGATGAGCCCTGCAACATTACACTGGTGCATCTGGATCCATAATGTGGTGCCACAAACGGGCCGGGTGAAAGACAATTATCTCATAAGTCAGTAAGCACAGCTGTCTGCAAGGTCAAGTTTCATTTATGGGCGGCATTTGCGCCTCTTTCTCTTTTCAACCTGCATGGATGAGCCCCGGTACTGCCTCGGTTCCATGATGAATACTAATGGTGGCCTCTGACAATTAGTTTCTGATGAAGTGTTTATTTACAGCATCACCTATTCTCTGAGACTTCTGGAAGTGCCATGTGTAGGTAGTTTATCACTTGGTTTTGAAATGCTCTTTAGAGGGATCAGGGATATAAATGTTATGCATTTGTGGAGTTCTAGTTCTGTACTGTTGAAGAAAAACACTTTGAGGTAATTGTACAAACAAAGTGTTAGTTAGCATGACTATATATATAAAAAAGAATCAGTTTCTGGGGATATTGGTAGTTCAAAAAAATGTTGGATTTAACCCAAATGCTCAATAAGAGAATGTTAAGCCGAATCACAATATGTGAAACCGTGTCAGAACCCTAAAAGAAGGCAACAAACCATAGAACTTTCCTTTTAGACAGTTGGACCGACGCAAAAGTGAGAGTCTCAAGGTGTATTTCAAGGTTTACCCTCATGGTGTTGTAAAACATGACTCTTTTTTTTTTTTTTAACCCGTACAATGGAAGTCAATGGCCACCAAAGCTGTTTGGTTACCAACATTCTTTAAAATGTCATCTTTTGTACTGGTTTAAAATGACATGAGGGCGAGTAAATACATTTTTGGATCAACTATCCCTTTAACTTACATTTGCAGGAATGAGGTAGATCGTGTTAAAATCACTTTGGTCTTTAAATTCAATTATTTTTTTTAGTTAATATAATAAAAGTTAAAGCTACACTATTGGCAATATTACACTGCATGGTAAGGCTTAAATAGTACCCCCTTAGTTGAGATTCCAAGTGAGCTAAAATGTGTCATTTAAACACTGCTAATCACTGATTGGTCAGAGAGAATCGTCACTGCCACCGTCATTGGATTTGAGACACCAAACCCGCTAGAATCAATAACATCATTCCACTGATATGCTCTATTGCTCCTGTGTTGTAAGTTTGTTTGTTTGCGTTTATGATGTCACGGCAACAGAGGCAGTGCAACTATAACGATCAATCTATAATAATCAACTGTAATAATCACTCACACATTAAAGCGTTACTAAACTGCAGTGGAAAGGCAAACCGAGTCGTACCACACGGTGGAAAAAAGCGGCATATGCAACTTTTGCTCCTCTTACGTTTGAAGCATAAAACTAATTTCTTTCGGAGGAAAAATGTTTTTGGAAGTTCTGCGATTTTGTACTTCAGTACACCACTGTCCCTATGGTTATAGGTAAACCTCATCAGTGAAATTGCTAATTTTATCGGATAAGGTAAAACGGTGCAAACCAACTTAGTAAACTAACTTGGCTAGTAGACTTTAGGCAAAATAGACTAAAGTAGGAAGTTAGGAACTGGTTTAGAGATAAACACTCTTATGTGAACCTTGTCAATGTACAGCAATTGTGATGCTATGCAGACTATACGTATTTCTGAAGAGCCAAGTTAATGTTGATTTCATGCTTTATTACGCTTTGCCTATTTGCCTGCAATCTCCGTTTGGTCTGAGGTTCATTTGTTGATGCTTCAAGCTATTACAACACCACCTTCCACTTCATAAATATTGGCCAGGCCTTCTTTCTTTTATTTATAGATAAGTGGCAGTTTTCAGCTAAATCCGTCCTGACTGCTCTACAATGTAAATAATTATTATAGGCTTGCCATAGGGATTTAGGCTAATGCAAAAATATGGAATGGAAGATGGTTTTGCGATTGTACTCACTCATTTTACATTTTTAGTTCATTTTGAACAAAAAGGTACACCACGTACACTGTAAAGTTTCAGGACAACCTTATTTAAATGTTGGAGTGTGACAAAAGACTTATCGTTATGTTCAGCAATTTTAACTAAAGCACAGTCGATGTAGCTGTCGCCATTTATGTCCACTTATTTTAAGTGTTTTGGGGCTTGTTTTTTAAGCTTGTCTCTTAAAGCAATTGTGTTTACGAAGTAAAGTTAGCAATTAAGTGAGCGATTGTGGGTTGAGATTTATTTTCAGCATGAAATATTTTGACTAATTTAGTTTTTTGATGGGCTTGTTCTTGTTTAAAATATGTCATTGACAACTAACTGTACTGTCAGTTCCTGCATTTTTGGGGAGTTCATTTGGTTGTAGAATAAGGTTATCACTCACTGCGTGCGTGTGTGCGTGCAACAGGATTAAGCACTAAAAGATGAATTGACAACCAAATTTAGCTGCAGTGTGTATGTGGCCATAGTGTAGCTTTAACCCATTAAATCCCAATTTTTTTCCCAGAGATGGCATTATATGAATTTGTATGATATTTGTAAGTATATAAAACAATATCAGTTTTGTAAAGAAATTATAGAAAAGTCCATGAACAAATTGTATGTCTAGATGGCTAGAACTTGCACAGGGAGTCTAGGTCTATAGTGTTAATGCATTTACAAAATGACAAACCTCCAGCAATTAGTTTATAGACTGGGTTAAATAGGTAAAATAAGTGTTTTATTATTCCACCAACAAAGTAGTAAACCTTGTCTGGCTTAGCTTCAAAAATGACAAAATAGCATTCCTATGCAGCAGAACGGCACAATCAGATAAAATGATGACAAAATGACACCAATTATAGGAAACTGGAAGGTTATTATTATTATTATTATTATTATTATTATAATAGACAGACAGACAGATGGTTAGATAGACAGATGTATAGATAGACAGATGGATATATGTATAGATAGACAGACAGACAGACAGACAGACAGACAGAAGAATGTATAGATAGACAGACCGAAGAACGGACAGAAGTATGTATAGATAGAAGATAAGATCAACAGAACAGTTGCTTACAATCATCTTAAATACTGTAGACATCCCTTGGATGCCCTGACCCATCATTTAGTCAAGAAACATTAAATTAAGGGAAACTAAATGTGGCAGTAAAACCTTGAGCCTCAAATGTTAGTAAATGCTAGTGCCTTATACAATTGTGCCCCTGATACACATGAGTATTAATGAGTAATGTGCTCCCACAGGTCCAGTTCTCTCTGCAGCTGTGTGAATGTTATAGTTTCTAATATACATTTTGAAGAGTCCCTCATGCCAGGTATATGCTAATAATAACAAGCTTCACTCATATATGTCCATAAATAGAACTTCTACACTAGATAAGTTCTAAAAGACCATTTGGATGACTCTTCATTCCCATTTCTTTCTACAATGGATGAGTATTTTGTGTGTGTGTGTGTTATAAACACATACTGTATATGAGGTCTCTTATAGCACTAATAGCAGACCCTCATCTTGTGGGATCACAGGGATGCATGACAAATATAGCTGCACTTGGATGCACCAGAAAGCACTGTTAGATTTAGGTGAGAGATTTGTTTAAATAGTGTTAGTCGACTACTGTATTTGGTGTGAAAATGAGTACTCGACTACTTAATTACTCATACACATCCCCATCTCTAATAGTGGCAAATGTAGACACATTTTCCTCTTTGCCTTTTATGTTTAGCTGTTGTGAAGTGCCTCTTTGAAAATCCTTTACCAAGCAGGGAGGGTCTCCCCATTGGGAACAGGGATCAGAAAATTAGTGTTAATTACTTTTTGATCTATTGACACTAACTCTGCAGACATTCAATAGGTTTGTTACCTCTGTGCAGCAACCGCCCTCATCTATTCATTTGATTACCCAACTCTGAATAATGCATGAGAAAGTCAGCTGCTCGGAAAAGCGGCATCATTTGTAAAATGCTGAAAAGGCAACGCCAGCAGCATTCAATCATTTAAATGATATTATTAAACCAATCACTTGAATCCCATTATTAAAGAATAAAATATAAACTATGTTGGATCTGAGTTGATACTGTCCCTTATAGAGCCAGTACAGACTTAATCTGGCCTTTATGTATCGTCTTCCATTGAGAGCGGGCCATTGTTTGTTTAGTAATTGTTTGTCCTTCCCTTTGATTAGTTGTGACCGTGACGCTGCCACTTACGTGAATACTTTTGGACGGGACATTTTAAAATGAACAGCTTTACATTTCTATTCCATATGACCTCTGACTGAGTTTTTGCTTTATAGATTTGAGGCATCTTTCTGCTGAAGCCAGTAAATATGTTATTGGGGCACCGCCAAGCTGTGTGGGAAATGGAATAGAACTTAGCTGCTTTGCTCAAACTTCTGTCATAATGAAATATGTGATGTCTCATTTTCATGCAGCCCTGCACATTCAACTGGGACACGCAAAGATCGGAGTGCAACGAATTACATTCAATCACAACAGTTCTTTAGTCCCTGTAAGCTTACAGCCGTATACACACTTACATAAAAGCCATCAAAACTCTCATTTTAATCACAATAGCCATAAAAACTACTTCCTTGGATGTTCTGTGGAAAGCTTTTGTCGCATCAAGTCTGGAGTGCTTTAGTCTTATGCTTTCAGAAATGATCAATTGGCGTTATGTTTTTCCTATCCAGTCTCCGTCCCGCTAATAACGGCAGCTTTGAGCTGCAGGGATGGGAGCATTGTTTTCCTCACTGAGAGGGAGAGAAATGCTTTGATGCAGTGTCTGATGCTTGTCCTGGAGCTTCCACTAAAGCTCTCCTGTATTATTACGCTAGTGTCCCTCAGGAGAACATGGCTGATGAATTGTTATTGCCTTGCGCTCCATACTAACTTCTGCTTGAAGACAGATCCTGACAAGATACCTGAGACAGAGAGAGGGAGAGTGATTAGTGATGTTCATCAATGGCGTTACTACTGTATTAGGCGTATACCGCCGTTTCATTTGATATTTGCAAGGTGTTAGACTCGGAACCATATGATCATACTTGAACACTATAGCCACGACCAAATTTATTGTCAGTGACCATAAATGTTGTGTTTCACAAAGTTGGCTGCTTTAGTTGTGTTGTCTAGATTATTGTGCTGTGGTTAGATGCATTTTGTCATGTTTGGTTCGATTAAAAACAAACCCTGGTGCGATTGCTCGGTTAGTGCAGTTCATTTGAACATATGTGAACGTTGCCATCCGAACCCTGGTGCGCACCAAACAAGCGGACCGAGACCGCTAAAAAGAAGGGTCTCGGTCTGCTTCCAAACAAACTCTGGTGCGGTTCGATTGATATATGAACGCAACATGGACCACAGACATGTAAACGAACCAAAAGCAGTACGTGATGTCACAAGATGCGAAGCTACATGCAATTCTGATCGTGTAAGTAGGACTTTATTATTTGATTTGAAAGGACATAATGTAAGCATACCTGGTTCTTCTCATCAAAGGACCTGTGTTGCCCATTAGTCGGTACAGACAACAGAACTGCTGTCTCTTTGCAGCAGATCTTCATTTCTGCATACAACGGAGGAAATCCTGGTGCTGTTTTTTATGTTATGAACATTTTATGAGCTCTTTGTGAGTTCTCAGCTGGTAAAAATAAAACCATATGTATAAGCATAAATCCAGCACACAGCATTGTTTTGTATCTTCGGTAAGCAAGCTCTGTCGCGAAATATACGTCAGAAAAGCCGACCAATCAGGTTACAACCATATCCCTATGCCTTTGATTGTGTAACTTTAGGTTCGCTGTTAAAAATACCAGTGTGAATGCTAAGCGGACCAGGACTATATTTTTTGTTTTTTGGTCCGAACCAAGCGAACCAAATGAACCGAACTACAAGTGTAAACCAGAAAACCCAAGTCACACATTTCATTTATCATCATCAGCACATGAAAGTGTAAAGTCAGGTGAAACCACACTATCATTTTGATTGGATTATTAGAGCAAACTGATTGTTATAAAAGGAGGGAAGAAGTGTTTCAATCTGTGTGGTGTTAGCAGTGGTTACCTCCAAAGACCATCATTGCTTTGCATTAAAATGGCCTCACATGCAAAGAAATTGCTGCAAAGAATATTGTACTTGGAAAAAAAAACATTTACACAATTATCAAAAACTTCAAGGAGAGAGAGGTTTAACTGCAGCAAAGAAGGCTTTGGGACGTATCCAGGAAGTGCCTTGACTGTCTCCTCCTGAGGAGTCACCAGTGGATTCGTGTCACCCCCAGTGCAGAGTTTGCTCAATCAGCAGGTGTGTGTGTGTGTGTGCATGCGCAGTTCCGCACACACAGTGAGGCCAAGACTTTTGGACAATGGCCTTATGTCGAGAAGGGCAGCAAAGAAGCCACTTTCCTCCAAGAAAACGTCAAGTACAGAGTGAAATTATGCATGAAGTACAAGGGTTGGAAGTAGACCGGTGTATAGTTATTTTCTCTGATGAAGCCACCTTCCAACTGTGAGACATCTGGAAAATTGATTGTCCGAAGAAGAAAAGGTGAAAGCTACCTTGAGTCCTGTGTCGTGCCAACAGTGAAGCATCATGAGTCCATCCATGTGTGTGGTTGCTTTTCATTTATGGGAGTGGGCTCTTACAATTGACCCTTCGCTAAGCCCCGCCCTCATCAGTTACCGTTGCTACGCCTGTCAAGCTTTCGCGCCTGGCCCGTCTATTACAGTATGTATGCGCCAGTGTCAGACATTCCCAAGGAGATAATTAGTCATTTTTAGCGAACAGGTGAAATATCTGAGAGAGCAAGACAAAAGGGACTGCAGTATGCATTCGAGGGATATTTCCATGGCATAATATGCAACCAATTAGAGAATAATTTAATCAAAATTGAAGTTAAAGCCTATAGGTTCCAGTGCAAGCAGCAGCTGCCTCGCGCTGACCATTCAAATGGGAAACTCACAAATTGAGGATCAGCTGTGTTCATGCACAGCAGGGTAAGTGAAATTAGAAAACAATCTAATAATTATAAATCAAACAGCTTGTGGAATAAACACAATACATTAGCCTGACCACTTTGCAATGATAACATTCTCCCACTTATATTTTATTTATAGATTCTCCTACACTGCTTGATACACAACAATCTGATGGGGTATTTTGCACTGCGAAATTGTTTTCCTCAAAAAGAATCCTCAGTAAAGTTACATTGAATTATTCCACGTAAGTTAGTCACAAACGCTAACATAAAGCAGGATTTTTCCATGCGGCAGCATGGATCGATAGATATATAGCTATCATTTTGAGCTACGGTAGGAAAGTCTGACATGGTAGGACAAATCGACAGAACAGCGTCATTTCTCCCCTTGGATTTTTTTCGTTTTTTAGGGGAAGTGAAAAAATTCCACCCCCTGTCCAAATTTATAGAATACCGGTATCAGATTTGCACAATCCATAAGCGCATGTTCCCCTTGCTCGAATGTAAATCCAATCAGAGAACTAGACCTAAATCATTCAAAATTGCTATTCAGAAGTATTAATATACCATCTGAAAGATCTGTCTGTATCTAGTGATCCTCATTCATAGGGCTCTTTAATCAAGCTGTTTTCTCATTGCAGTCAACTTCAATTTTGGAGTTTCAACTATGTAAGTTCAGATAAAATAGTACTCTGTGAAATCGTTAGCTTCATTGTGGTATTTGATGATTTTCCTGTAGAGCTTCTAAGAGGAGGAAGCATTTTCACCTCTCCAACCACCACCTCTTTTTGTGAAATTGAACCACTCTCCTGCATTAGTTCTTGTCCTTGATGGAAGGATTAACCCTCCTCCAGTTCCATTAAAAGGCAGCCTTGCCACCTCTGGCCCAACAGTCATGTTTTCCAGTGGTAGCAAGGACAAGAAAGTTTAGGTGTAAAAATGCAATATCCTAAAATCTTGCCTTGTAATTTCAGGTCGTGACCTCCTTTAGCAGCAGGATCTTTACTTGGTCATTTAAATTACAAACAACAGCCCTGGTTCAGTCAGATCTCTTGTCGGGTTCACCCAGAATGCATCTCCATTCTAATGTTTGAAGAACAAAAGTGGAGGTTTTTAATTCCAATTTAGTTTGTTTTGTGCCTCTCTTGCAGGGCTGTTTGCCAGAAATCATTTGCGAATGGAAAATGACCGAAAAAACAATGAATGGTCAAATTCAATAAAAATGTTTTTCTATAATTAATGCTAAATCACTCCAAATTTCCTCTTCTTTCCTCACAGCTCAGCCAAATCCACCCAAAATCCATGAGGGATGGTGGGCTTACAAAGAAGTTGTTCAGGGGAGCTTTGTTCCAGGTAATCATTTTACAAAAGCTTTTATCGGCATTCACAAATGGTGTTCCCTACACTCCTGTCACATGAATTGTACATTAGCTCTAATTATGGAGTAATTATTGCGTATTGTGATGTAAAATCACATTTTGTTAATCATTGACTAAATATGTCAGTATAACAACTTTTTAATTTCCATACATTTGTTACCAGTGTTTGAATCAGCTAAGTGTTTTATTATTTTATCTTTTTATTGAAAAAAAAAAAAGCGTTTATGAACCATTTTACTGGAATGATTCTGACTGATTCTTTAATTCATGTAGCGTTTGTTGGACATTATTGATTAATTCCCTTTCATTTACCTGGCAGTAAAGCTGCGTGGATACATTGTGATATTAAAAATCAGTTTTTAATCCTGTATCACGCTGTCAATGAGAAGTTAGAGCTCTCGAAAGAAAGTGGAAGAGTTCACTGCAGAAATTAAAATGCCAGACATGTTGAAATGCGTAAAAGATTTATTTCCTCTGTTTTTGTTAAAATATAAAATATTTAATTTGCTTTGATTAAAGCTTCTTTTGAAAAGTTTACAAGCTCAAGAATGTCACATTTTTCAAAGTAAAGATGTTCTGACCTCACTTATAGGGAAGTAAGGATGACAGCTTTGTAAATTCTGGTTTTAAGAGGGTTGTAACATCTGCAGAAGGTTTTTTTACCCCTATCCTTTTTAATAAATTTTTAGTTTGTTTGAAATATGAATATATATATATATATATATATATATATATATATATATATATATATATATATATATAATATATATATATATATATATTTAATTTAACGTGGTAATGTATGTGTGTACACAGTTAGTGAAAAAGACCCATTGTCTGCAGATGAAATTTATCACCAGCTGTTTTTTTCTGTCTCTCTCTATAATCTATAAACCTCTTTATGAAATAATGAGAGGCTATTGAGGTCAGAAAAGGGGCATCAAGATAACCTGTGCAAGCCAGACGTCCAAGCTCATGGTTTATGATAACTTATTTATGTTTGTGGTTTTATGTTTGTGGTTCTTTGATCTTTTTTTTTTTTTTTTTTTTTTTGAGGATTTCACTGTTCAACACCGTAAGGGAGGGAAAAAAAGAAGGATTTTAAAAGGGGTAAAGCTGGAAAAGAAAGGGTTTAAACCTTTGTCTCTGAGTCAGAGTCACATCCTGTAGAATATCACGCTGAGCTTAGTTGCACACCATCTTGAGCTCCTGAGATGGGTTTTGGATTGGCAATCTGGTTCCTGTTTATTCACCAGAGGTGTGGGAAGGACTTCGTGTTGGGGAAGGGGCAGCTGTATTTTGATGATTGTTAAATGCTCTGTCCCCAGCAAACTAAAGTGCCTGTTATCTGTGAGTCCCACTGTTACTGTACTGTATGTTGCATCAGTGCGATCTGCGTTTGCCTGTGGGACTGTGGAATGGATGGTGCCCCTGACCGTTGCTGGCTGATGAGGTAGAACCTGTTGAACTCTAAGGCTGTGTTTAAAGCCTAAACATGGCTTTAAATATTGCACAGCACAGCCTGATTTCTGTGGTAAAAGATGGTGATAAATGAAGTCTGATTTACACCCTATCACAGATCTATCACCAAATCAAAGTATAAGTGTGGCATGTTATATGGCCACAGTACGAGTATATCTGCGACACTATTAAAAAAAAATCTGACAGAGCAGAAAACGTGAGCCTACGTTGGAGACAACTTAATGACATATAACCAGGGATGCACAATATATCAGTACCATATTGGTTATCAGTCTTTTATAAGAGTTTTTATTTATTTAATTGGTCAGTATTGGATATTTAATTGTGCTTGTTCATTACTGCCATTTGTATGTTTAAATACCTTTACCATCATCTAATACTTAAAAAACACTAATTTAACACAGTTAAAGGTGGTTATTATTTCAGGTAGTGTTTTTTCAAAGCTGCTTTATAAAAGTGTCTTTGGCAGAGTACCACAACAGACTTGTAGCCAATCAGCAGTAAGGGGCGTGTCTACTAATGATGGTGAGAAGAGAGCGCTCAGTGCACATCATTATTCAAAAGACACAACACACAGGACCGACATTAGCCGAGCAACGACCGAAAGAGAGAGATGGCAGATAAAAAAAACACGTGGAAAATATGGAACAAAAGAAGGTTTAAGAGAAGGCAATAATTATCAGCTTTCCAGCGCTGGAGAGAACAATCGGACACCGAGGTTGCTTTATTTCTTCTCTCGATAGGCGAGTAAAATTGTTTTTATTTCTTAGAACTAATATATGCTAGCTTTTGCTTGAATATGCTCGTGTGTCATGTTTGCTTGTTTGTCCGTTTGCAATCGTATCGTCGTTCACTTCAGTGACGATAAATACCCATTCATTTCCACATCCTATAAACCACTGTCTGTTTCAATCAGTGTGTACGAAAAGTAAGACAATAAACTCAATAAAATGTAAAATGTTTCTTTTGGGTCCTCTTTTAGTGATCGATAAACCCTCTAATCTAGTCATAATTGTAAAATGTTTGTTCTGTCGTGCTCGTGCTACAGAGTTGTTCATGAGAACTGTTTGTGTTTTTGGGATGTAAGGGATGACTTTTTCATTCGGATTACCATAGTAACACACATTGCTTTCACTTATTGATGACATCGTACCCTCCGCCAGCTGGCACATCTAACATAGTTGTTGCCTGCTTTGCGTACATATATGTGGGGCGGTGCTATCAAAATAGGGGCGAGACCCTTTCGGGGTAGGGGCGTGTTTGTTTTGGTGATTTGAAATATCAACATCGGTTTACAGACAGGCTTTATCCTACCTTTAAATGTGAACTTTAAATAACCTCTAGATGAATATAAACTACCGCTCAAGTTTGTCTTTTCTATATTTTTGATCAAATGAATGCAGCTTTGGGGAGCTTAAGATACCTCTTTCAAAAACCTAAATCTTCCCAACACCAAACTATTAAACGGTAGTGTAACTTTTTTTCTTACGTTTATATTGTTGAGATGCGTAAACTCGATTTAAAACATTTAAAAAGACAAACTTTATTTCTATTATATTTTTGTATTATAATATTTATTTCCGCTATTTGTTAATATAATATTTAGAATAGTGTAAATGGTATATACTTTATCATCTTTTTATCAGTGCCATAACACAAATAATCTCTATAAATTATCACATCAATGTAATTGTCGGTGCATCCTCTACACTTCAAAACAAATTGAGGATAATAGGCCTGTCACGATAACTACTTTTTGTTTCACAATATCGTCCCAGAAATAATTGCGATGTCATTTTAAGACAATTTTATGCCACTAAATGTATATTCCTAATATAACAAGTAGACCTACTGACTTTCAAATGACAACCTTTTAATTCTTTAGATCATGGAAATTAAGGATAAAAAATGTATTGCCCTAAATAAAATAATTTTTTTAATAAATAGTTAATTGTGAAACAGCTTTAACACTCGTCATTCTGCATTGACATTTATATGTGCACCGGAACAGGGGATCGAGTCCATTTGGGCTTATTCTTCCAAACTGTCAGTTGTTGTCAGGAAAACATTATAACGCCTCAAATGGCGCCTTTTTTACACCTACTGCCCTGTGTATGAAGGAACTGCACGAGGACCACTTTTGCGTGCGTCATGGAAAACATACAAAATGACCGCACAATCGAGTAAAATGTTGGTGACATTCATTATCATCTAAACATAATGGATGATATATCGCATCACAAAAATAATTGAGGTCATGTGTGTATATATATTGTGCGACATATCGATATATTGATTGTGACAGGCCTAGATAATAATAATACTTTTTAATTAAAAATAAGTATTATTTTCTAAGCCTATTAAAATAAAAATCCTTGAAACGAGATCCAGTTAGTTGGGAAGCAATTTTTCTATAAAGTGTGTAGGTTTCATTGTTCAAGTGTTTTTCTCTTTATGTACACAGGTGTCAAATGGACCGATAGCACGCATTTATATTTACAATGTGTCATGTAAAGAAGCTTTCAACAATTTATTGCTGACATTTGTCCTTTGACAGTAAGCATGCTACAGGCCGTTTGCTTTGATGCTGTTTGTACTGTCATATCGCAGCACATCTATCTATACTGTATGTGTAATTTTGGAGAATCACCGAAAGCTTTCATTTAAGCTGTGGTTAAGCTACATAAAATCAATAAAGGATGCTAATAGGCAGGTAGATCCTGCATTTCAAGCACTTAGAAGCGGTTTACGGATTGACAGCCACTGGTCGAAAAGTAATTAAGGACCGAGAAAAATGGCCATTGCAACTCTAGTTGAGCTGTGTCTGAAACCGAGCATTTGCGCCTGCTAGAAATATGTTGGACTGACTGTGCTGAATACGTATTTAATTTCTCGTCATGTGCTTTGAAATTTATCAGCTGACACGCGAAATTGTTTTATGCTGCAGTAAGTCCCATGCATATCATCATAAATTAGTGTATGCATCTCACAGTGCTTTTGAGCCCTCTCTTGCATCACATATCATGCACATGGCTTGTGTCAAATCTGCAATTGTCACAACTTTCAAGGCAGCCAAAACAAATTCTGTTCATTGCCAGGAAAAAATAGGGTGCAGATGGAGGAAGTCGTGCTAAGCATCTTTCTCTCTCTGTGAATTACTGAAGACTATCTACACATTTTCATATAAATCTGTCTGAGTCAGTCCTGATCAACACACATTTTGTAGCTGATACAGTGTTTTGTTCATGAATGTTGACACCACTGGAAAATCACTGTGATACAACAGTCTGATATGAGACATTTTGATGGGCGAACCTGTGCGCACAATAAGCTAAAATGTAAAAAAAAATTAATAAAATGAATAAATCTATCATTTAAAAGCAAATGGCTTGTAGACGATTTTTAGAATGAAGACATTTGCTTTTCATTACAGAGTAGTTGTAGTAGACACAGTGTTAGTATACTAATGAGCGTTATCATATAATATGTCAATTAAGCAGTCCACAGACATAAATTCCCTTCAGCACATACATCATTGGGCACTAAATGACCCAGTCTCTATTCACTTTAGGCAGGAATTGCTATCAGGATATGAAAATTGGGCACCCAACATTACCTTCTTTTGTCTATCATAGGTGTTATAGGTATTGTAGATATAGGTATTATATGCACCATATTGCCAAATGTTTTGGGACATCTGCCTTTACATGCACATGAACTTTAATGACATCCCATTCTTAATCCATAGGGATTAATATGGAGTTGGCCCACCCTTTGCAGCTATAACAGCTTCAACTCTTCTGGGAAGGCTTTCCACAAAGTTTAGGAGTGTGTTTGTGGGAATTGTTGACCATTCTTCCAAAAGCGCATTTGTGGGGTCAGGCACTGATGTTGGACGAGAAGGCCTGGCTCGCGGCCTCTGCTCTAATTCATCCCACAGGTGTTATCCACAGTTCCTCCACACAAACCCCACTCATCCATGTCTTTATGGACTTTGCTTTGTGCACTGGTGTGCAGTCATGTTGGAACAGGAAGGGGCCATCCCCAAACTGTTCCCACAAAGTTGGGAGCATGAAATTGTCCAAAATGTATTGGTATGCTGAAGCATTAAGAGTTCCTTTCACTAGAACTAAGGGGCCAAGCCCAACCTCTGAAAAACAACCCCACACCATAATCCCACCACCATCAAACTTTACACTTGGCTCAATGCAGTCAGGCAATTACCATTCTCCCTGCAACCACCACACCCAGACTCGTCCATCGGATTGCCAGACAGAAAAGCGTGATTCGTCACTCCAGAGAATACGTCTCCACTGCTCTAGAGTCCAGTGGCGTCGTGCTTTACACCACTGCATCTGACGCTTTGCATTACAATTGGTGACGTAAGGCTTGGATGCAGCTGCTCAGCCATGGAAATTCATTCCATGAAGCTCTCTACGCACTGTTCTTGAGCTAATCTGAAGGCCTCACAAAGTTTGAAGGTCTGTAGCTATTGACTCTGCAGAAAGTTGACTTTTTCGCACTGCGCCTCACCTGCTCTGAGATTTGTATTTATTTATTTATTATTATGTGTTCTACCACGTGGCTGAGTTGTTGTTCTCAATTGCTTCAACTTTATAATACCATTAACAGTTGACCATGGAGTATTTAGTAGTTAGGAAATTTCACAGTCTGCATGCGTAGGTGCTTGATTTTATAGACCTTTGGCCATGGAAGTGATTGGAACACCTGAATTCAATGATTTAGAGGGGGTGTCCCAATACTTACCACAATAGCAATAATTACTCCTGCCTTCAATGTTGAAAACAGTTGTGCTGCTTACTTGTTTTTCTTAATGCAAATTGTGGTGCATTTTTTCAGGATTTGTTGATAGTTCATAAGAACAGAATTTATTTTAAATATTAAACTTTTGTAATATTATAAATGTCTTTGCTGTCTCTTTTGACCTATTTAATGAGTCCTTGATAAATAAAAGTATCAAATTGAGCACTTTTGGTTCTGTGGACTTTTAAGTGAGACATTTAAGAGTTGTCTAGTCCACAGGGCTAAAATAGCTCATAGTTGAAGAAACATACATCTAAACATAAATTATTGCATACACTACTGCTCCAAAGGGTGGGCATCAGTAAGATTAATACTTATCATTTTAAAAGAATAAAAAAAAAATAATGATGGATTTTTCTTTAATTCGTTTAAGTCTGGGACAAGGGTAAAACAATTTTAATGTGACCTTCATATAGTTTCAGCCATTTGAAAAGATATTAATAACCTCCAATACCACAGAACATCAGCCGGGATGTGTGATCATGTACCAGAAGGTAATGGTCCTATTCTGGCCCCATTTTCACTGTGGTCTGTTTGATCATGGCCTCCTAATAATCCGACGTATGAATAAATGAGCAGTGTATCCTCTCCTCTGACTGATGAATAAGTATTCTTGCGCACATTAAGTTCTTATGTTTAGGGGTATTCATCACATTAAATAAGCTTTTACGATTTTTTTTGGCATTTGCTAAAATGCTTACACGTTTACAGTTGCATAGTTCTCAGACAAACAGAAATATAATTGATTTAAAGGGCACCTATTATGCAAAATTCACTTTTATAAGGTGTTTGAACATAAATGTGTGTTGGCAGTGTGTGTGTCACCCTATAATGGTAAAAATCCACCCACTCCTTTATTTTGTAATCCTCATAAATCATAAGCAGTGTCTCAGAACAAGTTTCCAGATTCCTGCAGTGTGACGTCGCACTGCAGAGGCCCCACCCACGTGTTGATGGACACTGACATACTAGCACAGACCCCTCCCTCAGAGAGCTGTAGCTGAGCTGTTCACAGTCCGCTATGTTTATCTCCTCGCCAGAGCATTAACAGCAGCATTCAAGTAAGAAATGTGTTCTTATTAAAGCTACTAAAGTTCAGTCAGTCAGGAGCAGTGAGTGAATTTCTGTTTATCTTCTGTTGTTTGATTCCTATTAAGAGCAGATAGAGCAGCAGATACTGTATTACACTGCTTTCACTTTAGTAAAGTTAGACAGACAGATCTAATATACACACAAGATTACTGTAAGTTGCTGCATATGTGCACAGACACAACCAACTGTTTTCATGTGAACTTTGTGTGTTTCTGACTTAACCTTGTGAGCATTTGACAGTTTAATTGCAATAATGCATGCAAGAGAACTAGTCTAGTTTAATAGACTACTCACGGATGTGCTGAGTCTGACATTCAGCTCTGTGCGCATGCAACAAGAGTGTGTGTGTGTTTAAGTTGAGCACGATAAGGCTTTAAAACGCATGCAGATGATATTTCATGATGATGAAGAACTGCAATGTCACATGAACGTGTCTGCGATAGAGATGATCATCAAAACAAACAGATATCATGTTTCAGTTTTCATTCGCATGTTCACTGCTGTCAATGAGCTGTGATGTGTAGGCTCCGCCCTTTCGGATGGGGAGCAGCTCATTTGCATTAAAGGAGCCAAACACAGAACAGCTCATTTTTCTTCAACCCCAAAATTGCCATTTTCAAAATGTTATTTTAAATGTTCTGTTAGGATTTTTTATCTTAAACTTCACAGGTACGCTCTGGGGACACCTGAGACTTATATTACATCTTGTAAAAAGGGGCATAATAGGTGCCCTTTAAAAATCACAAAAGATGGATATGTGCTTTTTTTTTTTTTTTTTTTTTTCTGCCAGAAATGATGCACATTCACATGGAATGATGACTCCATTTCAGTGTCCTAGAAACCTTGTTGAACAAAATGTTTTGTTCTACATTAGGGTGATATCCCTTCATGGTAGTGCTGGGCAAAAATCTCTATCACTGTTGGGGTTTTTAAAAAAATTTTTTTTTACAGGATACAGTATCATGGAATTGTTTCATGACTTGATTTTATGTAAGTTAGGGTCAGAAGTATATAGAATATAAACATAGTGTCAGAGGTACATAGGATATAAAAGATCATAAAATACAAATTTTTGTCAAATACAAATTTAATTAAAAAACAAAAAAAGGTGGTTATCAAATCAATTTATTAAACTAACAATTTAGTTAACCTTTTACAATGTAATCAAATTAATGTATTAATAATATTTTTGGCAAGTTTACAGTTTAAATTAAAACATTATGAAAGATTGTGTAAAATACCTTAAAAAATATTATTTCAAAGACCGAACCATTGGCATGATAGACATGATAGATAATGAAGACCTTTAATATTCTGTATGTATGTATTATTATTATTATTTATTATTATTATTAATTATACTACTATTCCATACTAGTATACATTTTTAAATCGTGTCTTAACTTTTTTTATTAGCTTATTCTGATTGATTCACAAAGCTTTGTTTATTATCATTTTTGTTTTTCTGATTTATTGTTCATGTATTTTTATTATTTGTAAGGTGTCCTTGAGTGTTTACTACTACTACTACTACTTCTACACTACTGTGCATTGATAATATATTTGTTATAAATTCTTCAAGTTTTGAAATTTTGACGGGTTGTCATGAAGACCTTTTTGAGTTTCTGTGTGTACATTTAAATGTTTGCAAACACTGATGATGGGTTTAGTGGGCGAAGCCTATACCTGGTGGCAGAAAATGACAGATTTGCAGTTGCATTCTATGGTAGCCACAAATTAAAAATTTAAGCTATTTTATAGTTCATGAGATTATATCTCACAATTTTTTTTTTCATGCAATTCTGAGTTTATAGCTCATAATTCTTAGAAGAACAATCTGAATTGTGAGCTATAAACTCATTATTCTGTCTTTTTTTCCTCCTGCAGAATTGCAATTCTGACTTTTTTTTTTTCTCAATTGCGATTATAAACTTGCAATAATAAGTTTTAGTCAGATTGGGAGATACAAATTTTAATTGCGAGTCAGAATTAAAAATGGTATAGGTTAAATATTTCATGCTGTGAATATAATGCTGTCAAATTCATGCCTCAATACTAGACTAATAATCACAGGTTTCATCTGTCCAATCTGTTTAAAAGCTTGCAAACCATAAACGTCTGCGTTTAGCTTAAAGGATTTCTCCTTCTCCTAATTTTCCTCCTTCTCCTCCAAATCCAAAAATTAAAATTATTTTTGCATTCCAATTCTGACATCCAAAAGCACAACAAAAATAATAACAAAATGATCTTATTTTGTGGATCGATGAAATTGAAAGCGGTATACCAGATATACCTGGCCTGGTGTGGCCATACTCAATTCTAGTCAGAATATGAGTCTGGTACCGCTCCATTGAGCTGTGATTATGGGGCGTGTTTCAACCGAGCCAGGAAAGACCTCAATTGGATAGACCCACAACCAATCAGAGCAACAGAGCGACACGTAACGTTAGTTGTCTAATGTCAACAGAACTCAACTGCACTGTGTTGTCAAGTCCGTGTTTTTCTCAATGTCCGCGGGTTGAAGCGACCCCAATTATGTGTTTATATAAACCAAGGAATGCAAATTTTAGCAGGCAACCTTGCCAAAATAACATTTTGCCAACCAAACACCATTTTTTTTCGGAGAACCCCCCCGGAAAGTTATTGTTTTGGGCTATAATTTTGAGGAGCAATTGTGCGCGACATTGCAAAAAAACGTGGCAACCCCTGTCTGCACGCGCGCTGGATTAAGTAACCTTACAAGAAAAAGATGAGTGTAAAATAATTTAAGGATACACAGAGTACTTACCAATACGATCATCGTTTCTGAGAGAAATAGTGAAGGTGAATGCATACACGAACAAGTTCTCCGTTTAGGATGAGAGCAAATTCAACCTAATGCGCCTTCGATGACATGGATGATTACGTTACTGTTGATCATCTGTCCATCATCGTCTAAAGCCCGCCCTGTCAATTTCATTAGTCTGAACAGTTTCTGTTCGGGCATAATTACTCCTTTATGGAGCGAGGGCAGACCGAATTGCCCGAGCAAAAAATGTTGTGGGCGGGGCTAAATTCGGCTGGCATCCAGGCTAAGATATACCACCCAGTACCACCTCATGGTGTCTGCTACAGTATGATGAAATCACATGACCAACCAGATACCCTTTACTTTTATCTTGGTCTGTTATTGGGATCAATCGTTGCACAATGAATTAATCATGAATAAAATAAAAAATAAAAAACATCGGTGAATGAGGTATTTCTACAGCAAACCTTTTTGATTTGCTTGACACTTTATCCACACCAATAGGTGTCATTGTAAATCCAATACCACCATTATATCTGTTTAGGATCTGTTTGGAAGTCCCCAAAACGTTTTAGTGTGACTTTCATATAACTAAAAGATTGAAATCTGTTGGCGCCAATGTTTATTCAACATCTCATCTTGGTCTCCACAGCCCTCAAATTATCTAAAATATCCATTCATCCGGCCATCAAACATGACACAGTATAGTAATTAAAGAAAACACACAAGCAGCGTAGTTCTTGCCTTTTGTGTGTGAGTGAACCATAGAGGAAACGCATTATGCTGCCGCCTTAATCTCTGGGTGCAAGAGGCCCGACAACAAAAATCCCCACCACAGCTGAATGGTAATTCATCTCATTGACAGTCATCCCCGCTTTTTCCTGAAGGCATGCAGGAATGCTAAGTTTAGCCGGAAAAACATATCCAGAGCAGCTAATTTTCTCCACGGTGGTGAAATACATCACACAGCAGTTCCGCTCAGAAATGGTGACAGCTGTAGGTATTAAGAGACTGGCTGATGGATGGGGTGTAGGGAGGAAGACTCTCATAACCTGCTCTTTATTTACTGCCACTTGACTGACAGGGACGAGTAGGAGCAAGATAGGGTCTGGGATGGTTCGGAATGTGTGCGAGACTGCCCTGGACATCTCGGGAAAGAAACCATAGTCTCGCGCCTTCCTGTCACTCAAGCCTGAATGGTCTGTTATCATCCATCAGTCAGAACACCACCAGTAAGCCAAAAGACTCCTGGGGTGGCTAGAATCCTGAAAGCTTTAAATGACATTTTAGGTGGTTTGAAGTAGCAGAGATGTATTGTAGATCATCCTAAATTCGCCAAACAAATGCAATTCATTTGCATACGAGAGCTGGTGCTGAATGAGCCCTCGTTAGTGAAGATAAATGTGCTATTCATTTCAGTTTCTTGGATGTCATCACCACCGTCTTTTTAACCCAACTTTCATGTCTGGTTCACAGGTGTTAGATTTTACCCTGATAATTTGAAGCATTTACTATTCAGCGTGTACGTCAGCACTATCTGCTCCAGATCAAACCAATTTCACTCCAGGGGGTGAAGAAAGATGTAAGTGATTTTCTGACGCCACCCTCATTTAAGAGAAATACAGAGAGGCTGAAGTCTCAGGGGTGTGCTGCGGACTCTTGCAGATTACTTTTAAAATGCTGCCGTTCCATATTTTTACATGTGGAGTTCAAACAAGGCTCTTTAGAGATGCCCTAAAAGCAATAAAGTGCTAATGTTATGGCTTCTATAAAGATTTTATGTATGTCCTGTATAACTTATTTGTTAAGGCATGGCTCTAAATGAAAATGAACCCAGATGTATGAATGCATAATCTAGCCTTTATGCTCGTCCAGTTATTGCATGTTTAAAAATAATAATGTGTACGAAAACAAAAGCTATTAAAAGTCTGCATTAAAATGTGACGGGTTATAATGGATTATGATTACATAATTTTTAATTCCCTGACTGTCAAAAAGATGAGTGTCTAACGTGACCTCTGTTTTGGAACAACATGAGGGTGAGTTTTTGTTTGAACTATCCCTTTAATCCCCATCCAAATCATGATCACTGTCCCAAAAGTCTTTATTTGACCACATCTATGTTGCAACTCTCGCCCACCCATAAATGAATTTTTGTGAAAGCAAAGTTATTGCAGAGGAGTCATGCAAATGTTCTTTTACAGATGTCACCTGGGAAACAGTACTGTCCAAATAGTAAATAGTTCGAAAGAGTAATAAGATTTACGTTTCAGAAGGTTTCTAAAGGCTTGTGATGACGTGTATACAAAATTGTGCCTTTATTATTTTAACCAATATTAAAATAATAGGGACAGTTTTGTATAAGTCAAAATAGCACAGAGTAGTCCGTTTTAAAGGTGCTTTACCATGCATAAAATACGGCTACCACCTGACGTACATCACTGAAATGGGTGTCATGTGAAATCACACCTGTCTCTGTGACTGCCCAAGGTCCTGTAAAGGGGGGTGTCAGGGGAGCCTCACCTTTTTTTTCATATCAGAAACGTTTTCTGTCTGTCAATCATTATGCACCTAATGTTTTGTTTTTTTTTGCAGGGTGCAGCTCATTTGGTTCTCTATAAAATATATATATTTTAAAAAGCGCAAGACGTGTTCGTATAATGGTAGTTTTTGTTTAGCTTGCAAGTGGACCCGTGTTCAAATCCCGATGTAATGTGGATATATTTCCTTATAAAAACGAAGCACAATTGTCGCTGAAGTTGACAGCTAGTGATTACCATGCATTTACTTTGAATGGAAAAGACATTTTAATGAACTCCTTTTGTGTTCAAAGGGGGAAAGTCAAGTTTTGAGTGACACGAGGGTGGGTAGATGACAAAATATATATAATTTTTTTTTTTTGTCTAATGTTAAATCCTCTGCAGTAGGTTCAACTCAGTTGAGTTGACCACAGGTAGATGTGCAACGTGAGAATTCTACCACAGATTGAGACAAACACTTTAACTAACAATGATTGTTCAACAGTGTTCAAAAGTTTGGGGTCGGTAAGACGTTTTTGATAATATTGAGAAATATTATTAAAATAACTTAATTACATTTAGAAATTAATTAAAATAGAAAATTAGCTAATTCCTGTGATGCCTAAAGCCGGATTTTCAGCATCCATACATGTTATTCAGAGCAGTGCCATCACTGGTGTGAAAGCGAGGTTGTGATGGATACTTCAATGGCATCCGATGTAAAAAGCTGCATAAAGCTTTTTCACATATGTTGTCTGAGTTTTTTTTAATTTTTTTATTTTTGTCACTGAAATTACTTGGAAAGATGTGAAAACATAAATAACAGTTCAATCCACTGAAGAGATGCATGTCTATCCCTCACAGCCTTGCTTTTATTCCCATTCTTTTCATTCCCAAAGATGGCGCTGATGTGAATACATTCTTTTAATCCAGTCTTTAATGTCTCATGATCCTTCAGAAATGATTCAATGATGCTGAATTGGTGCACAACAAGCATTTTGTATTATTCTCAAAGTTGAAAGCAGTTGTGCTGGATAATATTTTTGTGGAAAATCCTCCCCGTTTTGTCTAGGGAGAGGCTATAACAATTATTGGAAATTTAAAATAAATAAATCTAATGAAAAAGACTTGGTCACTTCAATCCCCTGGTCTAGAAAAGCAGCAGAACAACAAAATTAAACAAATAACACTTTTTTTAATTTTATTTTTTTATCAAACTCAAAGGTAACACAAAGGAAGCAAATAAAATATTCAGGAAAGAGCCAGGCCAACATAACAAACAAAAAGTTCTAACTGAAAAGGGTGCCATTAAATAACCTACACAACAGAAAATAAATGAACAACCGAGTTGTACCTTACTCCCCGTCTAACATAAATACAAATTTTGAAAGAAATAAAAGAAAATGGCACCCTCTCCCTATGGCTTCTGAATTCATAGTTAAAGAAAGTATTTGCACAAAATTAAGAGTAGTACAAAATAACAATATTCACACAAAGGGAAGTGAATGCTCAGCATTCCTTTGCTCTCACAGAGGTTTACACCAATCATTAATAAAAGTTTAGGAAAGACCTCACCCCAGTCGTACAGGAAAAGAGAATTCACTAATATGTATACCCGTACACATTACAAATCACAGTTCTGTATCAGGGCACATAATGCGTCCGCAGGATATAACAAAACTGAGATAAACATTTTTAACAATGTCAAATTCTACTGTTACATTTAATTGAATTAAAATGCATCCTTGCTGAATACAAGTATTCATTTCTTAATCTTACTGACCCCAAACATTTGACCTGTGGTGCAACAGCTGCATGAAAAAATGAGAACTAAGAATTTGTTGTATATGAAGAACTTCTGGAGGAAGCTACTTTTAACGGTAGATGGATGAAATCTCACACAATGGAGGTCTTCCTGTTGCAAAACCAAACCTTGCACAGCCACAGTGGCCTCACAAGGATCCACATGGGAAAATATAGATAAACCGTGAAAGTGGCAAAAATGCATTTGTTTTATAATGCAATAATATGGCATCAGAATACTCATCCATGCAGAAAAGTTATCTTTCCACACCTGGATTGCTATGATGATCATATGCTGTAGATCTCCACAAACAGTATCCACATGACCTGAAATAACAAAACAAAAAAAACATTTTTACTTAGTCTTAGCTGCATCATATTACTACTGTACCTGTCCTGGGGTGTAACTGTCCATTCATATGATCCTATGATCCGATACAATTCACTACCAAGATGTATATGAGTTCAGAAGATGATCAGAAGATTATATACAAAAATTATATACATTTTTATTTATTACAAGATTAATACATTCACCTACAAATGCATGCTATACTTATGTATACTATACTTATGTATTTAGCATATTTCATTCATATTCTAGTATCATCTGTTTTTCAGTCTTATAATCATCAATAAGGTGTACTGTATAGCCTATTAAACTCATAACTTCAAGTTAGCCACGTTAAGAGTTTTTTACACATTCAGCGTTTGAAAATATCCTGCCATTTAAGAGATTGAAATACTGCCGCCATATATGAACAAAGACGTTATATACACTTGAACAGACTTTGATATGAAAAACTTGTTTTGCGTCTTTCGAGAGGTCCGCTGATCTTTCTTGGTTTAAAACGCTTGGAAAATTGAAAGATGCATGCTGCAGTTCTCAGTGTTCTGCCCTCCAGCTTTCGACGTCAGTTCTGTGACTGAACACCATTTAGGAATGCTGACATTAGCTTCGATACTGTCAACTTAACCCTTACGCCGTGTTGAAAAACCTCGAACACATTTGGTGTTTCCAATCAAAAAGGACCAGCCTTTTAAAAATGCCTTGCAAATGGCTCGTTACGCTATTGGATTCAATCTTTTTGCCAACTTGTTGTCTTTCAATTACGACAGGGTTGTTTTTTCAACTGATTGATCGTAGGCCTCATTGATCTGAGCTCAATCACCTGAGGGGAAAAAAGCATTATTTGTTTATAATCTTATCAATATTCAACAAAATGGAAAATAGTTTGCACTGTTTATCACACTAATGTGCTTTAATGTTTAATCAGGAAGTTTGTTTTAAAATGCTTTTATTTTGTACAAAATGAAACAAAAGCCCTATTTGCATAGGATTAGTATTACCTGGTGACCTCTAGTCATTTGTAATAATTGCGGCGGTTGTCTGTGATGTTAATCCCATGTGAATCGGCCATGTCTGTAATTTGTAAAGTGCAAATGACCTGATGACAATATTAGTCCTGTGCAAATCGGCATCTGTGTTGTTGTTTTTTTGGATTTGGTGGGTTGTAAATATTTTTTGCATGGTTTTTGTGTCATGTGCGCATTTTTATCCATATTTTGCAAAGAATGGAGGCTGCATTCATAACGCACACCGTTAAGAATCCCTGTGCGGCCATGCACATAATACTTTCACTTTGGAATTAGCGCCAATTTGGGAGTGAATTGCTTAAATGATGTGTTCAATATTATTCTTTATGAAAAAAAACAACAACAGAACAGTACAATGACAAGCTCGCTTAATTGGGCCCTTTTATATTTAGCTTTGAAACCAAATCTTCCGCCTTTATATTGTCAGCTCCTCACTCTCGTGATGAATGAAATCTGATTCCTGCACTGTAAAAAATATTGTTGGTTTAACTAAAAAAAGCAAGTCACCTGGTTGCCTTTAAAAAATTGAGTTCATTTAAATTAAAATTGAGTTAATAAAATGAAGGAAATTGGTTTAATAAATAGAAACTCTAAATATTATTGTATCTGAACCACAAATTAAAAATATTTTTTGATGAATCATGAAAATAGCACGTTTTTTTTATTGGCATGTTTCACTGCATTATAACAAATAAAACACAATTACACAATATGTTTACAAAATATTTGAATAAAGGATGTTGATTCTGAAAAATGTTCATTGTATTAACTACATTTTAATTTCAATGAACTAAAAATGAAGGCAACCAGATAACTTTTACCTTACTTTTAAAATATTTTTTTACAGTGTGCTGCTGGTCTTTGCTCAGTTCAGTTTTTAATTGAAGCGTCTGTTCTCTAACTGAACTAAATTAGTTTTATTACTATAAAAATGAAAACGATGGTGGGAAAATTATGTAACCGTGTAACACTGACTAATGCAGCAAGCTTAGATAACATATATCAGCATGCACTAAGGAACATTCTTCCGTTTATGATATATCATACAGCTATATCTATGATGACAAAACATTGTATTACTATAATGATCTTGTGCGAATGCGCCATGCGAAATTCAGATGTGGGGGCATAATTTTTAAATCACACGAGGTCCCCAGATAATACTAATCCCATGCAAATAGGGCTAAAGTTGCACTTGTGATGATTCCCAGGGAAAAATTATGGTCCACAAATAAATATCTTATAAATCTCTCATTATTCTATATTATCACCAAATATTTTATTCAAACTGTTTGTCAACTTGTTTTATTTGAATTATTACAGATTGTGCATTTATTTTTTTAACTGATTTAAAAGTGAAAAGGGACAATTCTGGAAAAAATACAGAACATTACCTGTAAAATGATATATTTTTTAACAGTGTAAAATTGTTGTTAACATTTGGCTATGCACATTTATCTCTAAGGCAGCTTTTAGACACCTTTGCCAATGCCCTTGTCTAATGTTAAGTGGCAACCTCTGGTAAATATATCAGAATGATTATATTGAGTAGAGCACTATAGAAGGCCTATTAATGTTGATAAAGCTTGCTCTCTAAGCTGCACGGTTGGAATCTGAAAGTGAACGTTCCTCTCCAGTTGGGCATCCCTAGACATGAATTCTAAAAAGCTCTCAGTCCTATTACGAGAAATGACCCCTACTGCTCAGGAAATCTTCCTGGAACATCTTAGAAAGACAAGATGATAGATTTGTATGAATAAAGTTATTGGCTTTGACTCACCATGGTGATAATGGCAATTGAATTCAGTTGTTTTTGTACTGCTCGATGGCGGTCATGCCTAGCTGCGTAATACATGGGGATGACACACAGGGAAGGTGTGTTGAAAGTCTTGGAAATATGAATTGAAAGTGGGTTTAGTGTGGAGATGAGAAATTCTGAGAGAATGAGATATTTGTGTTAGCTAGCTTCAGTACAACCTTTCTCTGTGTGTGTGTGTGTGTGTGTGTGTGTGTGTGTGTGTGTGTGTGTGTGTGTGTGTGTGTGTGTGTGTGTGTGTGTGTGGGTGTGTGTGTGTGTGTGGGTGTGGGTGTGGGTGTGTGTGGGTGTGGGTGTGTGTGTGGGTGTGGGTGTGGGTGTGGGTGTGGGTGGGTGTGTGTGGTGTGTGTGTGTGTGGTGGCGGCCTTCGCTTGGCCTTTTCATTCCTTTGCTTGGCCAAGCAGGATAGAACAATTTCAATCCCATATGAAGAAAAATCAATCTTTCTAAAAGATGACAAATGGATGGGGACTTGTCACAACATGTTTTTAACAAGTTGTTTATTGATTTTAATGCAAGTCGATCTCTTTAGATAATAAGGGATTATAAAGGCCAAACAGATTCCTAGAGTGAAAGATCAGAACCTTTCATCTTAATTTGTCAAATTAGAAGGTTGTTGCTGAAAGTAGACAATTTTAAAGGTGTAGTTCCCCCAAAAATCATTTAGTCAATCTCATGCCATTGCAAACTTATGTGACTTATGCTGGATGCACACAAAAAGATAAGCTGGCCGATTTTGGGCTGATTTCTCCCCTTCTGACAATCCTAGGTAAAGTACCAATTATCTTGATGTTTCTACAGATTATCATATGTCTTGATATGAATGTCTTGGTTGTCCACCATGTTTGTTTACTTTAAAGTCATGTTTGAGATGTTTTTGCAAGAGATTTTGAGAGATTTTCCATGTTCACAGGCGAGACTCTGTTATTTGTGAATGGAATCTGTTTGTGTGTGGTGTGCTTTCCTGATCATATCGCACTCCACACACTAGAGGAGCAAAATGGTAAAATCTATGATTTCTTATCATGTTTGTGGTCTCACATTTTGAAACAAATGAAAAATATTTTTGTTTGTCCCCAGCATTACTTTTTGTTTTTCCTGTAGAGCACAAAAGAAGATATTTTTGTTAATTCAATGAAAGTTATTGGGGTCCAGTGTTGTTTTGACTTTCATTGTTCATTGTGCAATGGACAATGGAAGTCAAAACAACATTGGACCCCAATAACTTTCATTGCATAAACAAACATTTTTCAAAATATATTTTGTTTCACACAGGGGCGGAAGTAAAACCAGAGGGCCCTTGAAAAGTCTGGAATATATTTTATATAACTAGGTTGAGGAACATGAGGGCCCATCAGGACTGCCCTATGCATTGGGCCCGGGATCTTGTTCTATGCCCTTTCACAAAGCATAAAACATTTAAATACCTTTTTGTTAAAGCTTTTATAGTTAATTACCCTTTGCTTGGAACGAGGCTTGTGTCAGAACCTTCTTTAATTGACCATATACTCTTTTCTGACCGTTCAAATCTGGAAGCAGTTCTATCAAGTAGGGCTCGCTGCATCCTGCAGTGGACATCCAGCCCTACCCACATCCGAGTGTGACATCAGAAGCCATGCCCGTGTCCAATACGTCACCTTGTGACCTTCCCCGTTCCGCTCCAGAAACCTGATTTGTTGTATGTAGGTTTCCAATTGAAAGGGTTGTTTATAGTTTTGAGTTGGTTAAGTTTTAGGTGGGTTTCAGTATGTAGGTTCCAATTTTAAAAGGGTTTTTTTAGGGTAAAGTCTTCTCCATGCTTCTCCTTGTTTCAAAGTTAATGAGGATGGAAGCACAATATTTAAATGTTTTCCCCCAAACCACTTCACCAGAAATCCCACTCTGCAGCAAATGTCATTTGTTACAGTTACTGTGACTGGTAGGTTAAGGTATCCGTGTTTTGTGTAGGCAATCAGAACTGTGATTGACATGATAAATAAAACCGTAAGAATCTGAGTTTCTGCTGAACTTGTTTGGGGGGAGAAAAACCCTCCAGTGAGAAGGTGACGTATTTGGACATGGGCTTGGCTTTTGATGTCACACTTGGATGTGAGCCGGGTTGGACGTCCACCGCAGGCTGCAGCGAGACGGTTACATAAGAGAGTAAGCTTTCTGTGATCTGATGTCTAGGATAAAAAGCAAAGATGGCTGCAAAGATTGTATCGATTTGTGCCATTTTATTTGAGGGTGTGAGCAGATATCTTGAAGGTGTGAAAAGCAAGAGCATGTAAAATTGATGGAGGAAAGAGCATTATTTACTGGCTGTGATTTGGGTGACCTGATGGCCATGAAAAAAAACATTCAAGCCATGTGGCCTGGTGGATAGTTCACATGATGTTCTGAGGAGACGGTAAAATATGTAGTTATTTTAATATTTACCATTATATCAATATAGTGATGGGTTGAGGTACTAAATAGTCCACCTCAATCAAAACAAAAGCAAAGATTGTGTCATGACTGTAACTGTGATGGACCATAAAATGAAAACTGTCTCGACCGTATTGGACCGTCTCGTCACTTTAGTCTACTCTAGTGTAGCCAAACTTCTGACTATCAACAACGTCTGGTCTTGTTTTCAGATTATTCAGGCCCAGAAGCATTTTACATGCTGTTTAGATGAGGATTTATCATCGTTTTTAGAATTTCTCTGTCCCCCTAGATGTGATTAGGTTGTCATCTTGTCATTGATATCGGCAAGTAGAATCAATGGTTAAATGTTTAAAAGTAACCATGGACATCAAAAAGAAAATGCATTAAGAGTTTGAGAATCTAAAATTCAGCATTTCTACAAAGCTATGATTATCTTGTTCAGATGAAAGATGAGGGTGTCAAAGCCAGTGGTCATTGATAATATTGATGCCGCATTGCCAAGTAGGGCTGTATCTAGATGTTTCTGGCAGCTTAAGAAAGCATATTCCAATTATTGCTTTTTTGTGTGCAGTGGAAAGCCAGTACAAGCTCAACTTTGTGAGCATCAGCAACTACTGATTACTGTGTTTAGCTTTTGCTTTTCTCATATGCAGCGTTTTTTCGGTTGCACCACTGTGGACTCTGCCCCGTGTTGCTGTGTTGTTGCTCACTGTCAGATTGAAATGGCTGATCTGCTTCACAACTGTTTCACTATGCAGCTTTTCTGCTAAGATAACATTTTAAGGTCCCCAAATGATAGTCAACCAAAAAGGTCATCGTTATCATACATTAAGTACAATAAAGTATCCCAAGTCTACTGGAATCAGCAAAGCCTGTTGGGATAAATGAGAAAAGTCTAAACCCACACTCAGTAACACTGCTGGAGGAAATATGTTTTTGTTTTTTTGGGGTCCATTTTCTGAGATCTCTTTTAAATGGTAATACATGAGAGAGACACGGCATGCTATCAGAACATGTCTTTTAACTGCATACCAGCAGTGTTTGATTCTCTTTGGGCTTTATCTTCCCTTTTAACTGCTGCCAAACAACCAGAAACCCCAAGAGAGGGCCAGGCACGTCTGCCTCTGGCTCCAGATTTGAATACACACTACACATTCTAATAAGCTGTGAGTCGCTTCCCAGATATGAATGCATATAGCAGCATAAATCTCTGATTTACTGGCTGTATATGTCAATCAATTTAAAATATCAAATAATATCAATTAATCCGTTTTAACAGATTATCTACATATATTGATTAAACAATGTAATCTGTTTGCTAAACACATTTCTGTAAATTATTTATTTTTAAAGGATAGTTCACCCAAAATTGTGTCCTGTCATCATTTTCTTACCCCCATATCATTCCAAACCTGTATGACTACAGTCATTTGAAATGACATGTGGGTAATAAATCATGACACTTTTCATTTTTGGATGAACTAGGATTTTTAACTAGGATAAAATGTCCATACACAATGTTCAAACGTTTTGGGTCACATTTTTTATTTATTTATTAAACCAATACTTTTATTCGGCAAGTATGCAAAAGTGTCTGTAAAGACAATTTAGCATATAATGTTATACAATGTATAATTTAAATAAATATTGTTCCTTTGAGCGTTTATTCATCAAAGCAGCCTGAAAAAATTCACTCACTTGTTATTTTTAGTTATTACTTATTGAGCACCAAATCCATTGTCACCCAATCTTCTGAAACTTGTGACACTGGAGACTAAATTCAGCTTTGCCATCACAGGAATAAATTACATTTTAAATGTGTTGTTTTCTATTGTAATATATTTAACATTTTAATATTTCATAATATTACAGATTTTACTGTATTTTTGATCAAATAAATGCCTTGGTGAAACAGCTTACTGACCCCACATTTTTGAACGGTGTGTACTTCTAGTATCTCTGTGGTTCATGTTCATATCTTCACTTTAATGAAGACATAATCTGTCATCTAGCGACTTGCACATTCTGACATGTTCTGAAGGTTTGATATTGGACCCGCTTGTTATTTTTAAGACCTGGACTCTGTGCTGTACTAAATACTGTACAATGCTACTTTTCTTTATAGCTGTATGTTAAATGCTTCATTCTTTTAGAGCTTTGTTTATGTTTGACAATAGTCACTTTTGTATTTATCTGTCATCCTAGTGTTCAAGCTTTGGTTTAGCATCCACTTTAAAACTGAAGCATTATTTTTTCAGATGTTAAAGTACTTCCTCCTATCCCGGCTTGATATGCAGAGACAACCATTTGTAGGCTGCCAAAAGGTAAACACTGTGGCACTATGAAAATAATAGTGCTTTGTTTTTTGTTTTTTGTTTTTCTGAGCATTTCCATCAACCCAACATGATTGGCCAACCAATGAAAGATGAGGAGAGGTATTTGGGGGAAACCATTTTTTAAATACACATTTTTGTTTGGTGATGTTAAGCAGTAAATTCCACATTTAACTTCTAAGAATGGATTCTTAGATGTTGCCTTCCAAGAACACATCAAAGCTTGACCAATCAAAGCCAGGGCTACCACCTCCATAGTCATGTAACATGCTTCAACCGGTCCGTTTCGGTCTCAGAGCGTGACTCGCTGATTTCAAAACTGATCCATTTGCCACCGTGGGCTTGCCAGTCTCCTCCACAATTACAGCTCTGCTCTTTGACAGTCGCTGCATACCACCCTCTAGGCATCTGACAACCTGCTTCCTCCCACACATACATTTATAGCCCTGTCACCAAAGAGTGCCGTGTAATGAGGAATATGCTTTTTCTCGCTGCAGCACCAATTCCTGACCCGTGTTGCGCCACATTTCTTTGTTCTACAGACTCGTTGCATACCAGAGAGATTAGGCCACTAGAAGACGATCACTTGATCGATGCTACTGCACCCGTGAATCATGCTAATCTAATGCTGACTTTACTGGTTTGTTGAATGAATCTTTTATGCGCTCATCAGATGTCAGTCCTCTGTTGCTTGATGTGTTTTTGTGGAGGCTGGAGGTTTCAAACTTTTACAATTCGGTGCACAGAACTTTGCTTGTTAAAAGGAAGAAACAGAGAGGAGAGATGCAACAATAAACATGATCTGCTCAAAATTGGCAAAAAGGTTTACTTCTCTTCTGTATTTCATCCTGGAAAGTAGCACCTATATGTGACCCATGCTGACACAATGAGTCGGAATGCGCACAGGATAATTTCGAGCTAACAGGCAAAAGAAGTGAAAAATGTTGATTTGAGGTTTTCACAAAAATTAGTTCATTAAGCCCTCGTCTAGCGATCCCAATGCTCCAAATAGCAATGAAACATCTAAGAGCATCTTTTTGTGCGCAATTCTGACTTTATATCGTGCAATTCTTACTTTACATCATGCAATTCTGACTTTACAACACCAATTCTGACTTTACATCACGCAATTCTGTCTTTACATCACGCAACTCTGACTTTACATCACGCAATTCTGTCTTTACATCACGCAACTCTGACTTTACATCACGCAATTCTGTCTTTACATCACGCAACTCTGACTTTACATCACGCAATTCTGTCTTTACATCACGCAACTCTGACTTTATAATTCGCAATTGCGAGTTTGCGACTTTAGCCTATACAGTATCTCGCAATTCTGAGAAAGTCATAATTGCAAGATGAAAACTCTCAATTGTGAGAAAGTCAGTTATTTTTTTATGTTTTATTCTGTATCAGAAACTTCTCTTTTTCAGACTTTTTTGATAGAAAGTTCAAAAGAACAGCACTTACTTGAAATAAAATGTCATTACTGTCACTTTTGATCCATCTATCTAATGTGTCCTTATTGGATAGAAGTGTTCATTTATTTTGGGTTACTGACCCCAAACTTTGTAACGGTAGTGTACATTTCACAATAATTTCGTGAATCAACTTTTCACTTAAATAGTTATGCTGCTAATGTAATTTGCATTTAGGGGAATTTTTTTAAATTAAAAAAATGCAATGAAGCGTTCTCATACCCCACTATGTATGTGTCGCATTATAAATCATTTTAGCCAAACAGAAACTTGAGAACTGAAGTTGTGAAGTTCCTGATAAGCAGCAGTATTTGATGGTGCTCTGCAAGGTTTTAGGTGTGCAGTCAGTTGGATCTGGTGATAGCAGCCTGCAGTGCAATAAATTTGCTTGAGTAGATAGTGGATTACTTCCACAAAACCTTTGGCCAAACACTGGCCTGTGTTGCTGAGTGTCTGTTACCTTTTGCCACTGATTTGGAACCAGATTTTCTGCTTCTGTGATTATATTTTAGGTTAAAATGACGGGGAACGGGGGTCCTGTATGACTGCGGGTAAAATGAAGAATAAATACTTTGTACTTTGAATGACTCACTGATTGTTAAAGTGTGTTTTCGGGGCACCTTCATTCATTTTCCATTTCCCCTGGGGCGCTGAAAGGCCATTGCATTACAGTTCATGTTCATTTAATTCTCAAGAATGGTACATATAAACAGACTTTGCTGTACGAAATGGAAAAACTTCAAAATGAGAATCAACTGAGGTTCTGTTCACCCAGAATTGCTTAATGAAGGTTATTTACTAGATTTGTGTAGATGACACTTACAGCAGACTATATGTAAATATATAAACTGCTTTAAAATGCATAGAAAATGCAGTCCCTTTATGGACTTTATTGCGCTTTAGTTGTTTTTGCTGTTCACCTGCGGTTCACCGATAGTCTTTTGAGGGTGAGTTTCACTTGGAGTTTATATTTTATACTTTGCTGATATCTGAGCTTAGATGATAATTGAATTCCACCATAAAAAAGTGCAAATGACTTATTTATAAAATCGTAGATCTGATGGATCTTTCTCCATATATGAATAATTGGGGGCTCTGCATTCCTAATGTTGTTTTTTGTTCTTTTTTTAATTTAAATTAAATTATTGCTGTTAACCCAATCAAGTCAACTTAGAAATTAATTTATTAGGGGTGGTGCTTTTGCACTATATTTACACATCATGAGACTATTCTAACTAGGTCGCAGTGGCATCTTTAAATATTCCATATCATGTGCCTAACTAGGATCAGAGGATTAGCATGACTGATATGAATTTTAATTTTTGACTGAAATATTCCTTTTAAGTTACTTTAAAGTATGTCTTTGAGTATTATAATGGTGCAGAGCTCGAAAGACTGAAGCTCTTTTTTTACTACGTTTATAAATATGATTGGTTAAAGCCAAGCTAGGTGCTGGACAAGAACAATTCTGCGTTATTTTAATTTGGCGAGTACATTTAAACTGAGTAAGGTGGTCTGTGTATTAGAATTAAATAAGATCTTATATTTGTATAATGTGCTATTGTGGCTGTCACATCTTAGGATGTTCTTACATCAGACTAACATGAACTCTTTGTACCCTATGGCTGTGACTTATTCCTAAGCGGCTTATATAATGAAATAAACATCAAGCATGCAAAGTGCGCACAAAAATGCATGCACACACACATTTAGCATATCAGTTCGAACATTACTAACTTGATAACACTGCCTATTTATCATAAAAGTAAAATGTTGTCCATCAAACATAGTTGCATGGCTAAATTGCAACAGTGTGGTACGTCAAACACATTTTTGTTCTTGTGAAGGTTGCTGTTTTACAAGGATATTGGGACATAAGCAGGGGTAGACTGGCCATCTGGAGCACCGGGAGTTTTCCCGGTGGGCCACTGGACAATGTGGGCCGGCCGATCTCTACTAAAATCTATATGGAGAATGAATTATAGTAAATTTACTTAGCCTATATCCTTCCGTCATCCCCAGACAAATTTCCTGCGTGGCCCACTTGAGGCAAAAACTCTAACTACACTGAGACTAAGCACACAAGTAGATTAGTGATCTAAAATTGCTCGTCAATGTCAAAATGTGTGAGAGATCCATTCAAGTCGAAGGAGGCGGGATTCACTGTCCACAAAAACTAAGCAGTGCGGCACTTTTTAATGCTTGAAGAATGCGAGTCGAGGCAAGCAGCTGAACATGAGACAATACAGCAATATTTGCAGACTGCTTACAATAATAAAAAAAAGAGGTTAAACAACGGACATTAGTTTCCAGGGACGCAAACTACTTCTAACCTTATCATATTCCTCAGATTTTAATGCCATTTACATTATTCATCACACAATCCACAAAGAAACATTACCATCAGTTTTCAGCATATCAGATAAGATTGAATGTTTGGCTTTCTTCAGTAATTTCACAATCGTTTGAAAATTATTAATAAAACTCAAAATATCATTTCCAAACACAAAAACAGTAAAACCGGCAGGTTTTATATTCAAGTAGCCCATGTCCTGTGATAGAAAAGTGTCATAGCTACTAAAATAAAAAATATTTGCTAATTAGTTCACATTCATTTTTACACACTGGCGATCAAAAGTTTGAAATAATTAAGAATTTTTAATGTTTTTGAAAGGAGGCTGTATTTATTTAATCAAAAATACAGTAAAAACACAAATAGGAAATATTACTAACATTTTCAAATAGTGGTTTGTTATATTGTAAAATGTAATTTAGTCCTGTGATCAAAGCTGAAATATTTTTGTGGAATGAGGGGAACTAAAATGCATGTTTTCAAGTGTTAATAATGCTTGTAAACCTTTTGTTTTATTTATCTGCATTTTATATTGTTTCTGGAAGTAATCAAATGTGACAATTACAACACTGAAAAAATTGGGTCTGGTGTACATTATATTCAGGTATTCAGACGCATTTTCCGGAAAATATGGTAATCTCAGTTGTCTTTAAATTTAAATGAACTTATTACAAGAACAACACCTACACTATATTACCAAAAGTTTTGGGATGCCTGCCTTTACATACACAACTTTAATGACATCCCATTCTTAATCCGTAGGGTTTCAAATGGAGTTGGTCCACCCTTTGTTGCTATAACAGCTCCCACTCTTCTGGGAAGGCCCAACCCCTGAAAAATGACCCCACACCATAACCCCCCCCCAAAAAAAACTTTACACTTGGCACAATGCAGTCAGGCAAGTACCGTTCTCCTGGCAACCGCCAAACCCAGACTCGTCCATCGGATTGCCAGACAGAGAAGCGTGATTAGTCACTTCAGAGAACACATCTCCACTGCTCTAGAGTCCAGTGGTGGCGTGCTTTACACCACTGCATCCGATGCATTGCATTGCGCTTGGTGATGTAAGGTTTGGATGCAACTGCTCGGCCATGGAAACTCATTCCATGAAGCTCTCTAAAAATTGGTCTTGGGCTAATCTGAAGGCCACATGAAGTTTGGAGATTTGTAGCTATTGACAGAAAATTGGTGACTTCTGCACGCTGTGCGCCTCAGCATTTGCTAACCCCGCTGTGTGATTTTATGTGGCCTAACACTTTGTGGCTGAGTTGCTGTTGTTCCCAATTGCTTCCACTTTATAAAACCACTAACAGTTGACTGTGGAATATTTAGTGGTAAGGAAATTTCACAAAAGGACTTATTGCACAGGTGGCAACCAATCACGGTACCACCCTTTAATTCACTGAGCTCCTGAGAGCGACCCATTCTTTCACAAATGTTTGAATGAGCGTCTGCATGCCTAGATGCTTGATTTTATACACCTGTGGCCATGGAAGTGATTGGAACACCTGAATTCACTGATTTGGAGGGGTGTTCCAATCCTTTTGACAATTTTACCTGTTATACATGCAGTTATTTTCTTTTTGTCTTTCTATTCATACTGTCACCAGGTATGTTGTCATGATAATTTAAATACTGGTTCAGGGTTGTTCCTACGGATTTTTTACAGTAAGTTAAACAGACAATACAAATAATACAGTCCCATTGTTTCGGCTTTCTATAAAGTCTCTGTGACGTTTTAAAAAAAACATACAGCTTTTCCTTGCATGGAATTGTGATGCATTTTCTTTGAAAATGTAGAAGACTTGCAAAAATACACGATTGGTGAGTTTGACTTAGTGCTGTCAATGTAGACAAACCACTATAATACTATAATATTTTACTCTTTA
This sequence comes from Gobiocypris rarus, assembly GCA_023029165.1. Classification (NCBI taxonomy): domain Eukaryota; kingdom Metazoa; phylum Chordata; class Actinopteri; order Cypriniformes; family Gobionidae; genus Gobiocypris; species Gobiocypris rarus. The sequence goes on from CM040920.1 coordinate 18,384,853, forward strand.
TTATTTAGTTTGAAGTCTCTGTATAATGTGGTCTGATGTTACTTGAGTAACAATGAATACAAGTTCAAATATTAAGAGACTTTTGCCAATGGTAATGAACTGGTTCAAGAAATCAAAGGGAAATTTTACCCAAACAAATTAAAAAACTGTCATTTACTAATCCTCATGTTCCAAACTTGTATGACATTTTTTTTTCTTTTCTTCTGCGAAATACAATTACATTTTAAAGCATCTTTAGACATTTGTCAAAATATCATTGTTTATGTTCCACAGAAGGTTAAGAATGACATGAGGGTGAGAAAATGATTTAATTAATTTTTAGGATCAACTAACCCTTTAACTTGTAGTTAGAAGACTAAAGCTTGATACATACTCCACAAGAACAAAGAACATCTTTCTCAGCATTAACCCCGCCCACTTTAAATTTCTGACCAATAGTTCTCGGACATCCACAAGAAAAAAAATTCTGCTTAGATGATGTGTTGAGAACAAGCTCCGAGAATTCCCAAACCAGGGCTGCAAGAACAAAATTGCATAATTTTGTTCTTGCAGCCCTGGGAGCGAGAACTTTTTTTTTTCTCTATGTTCTTGCGGAGTATGTAACAGCCTTAATTGTGCTTTTGATTCTGTTGTGAGTCCTGCCAAAGCCTCATTAAATAACCCTTCATTTTCTAATATTTCCTCACTGCTTCTGGTTCGTATATATTAAAATTAAAAAAAAAAAAAAATTGACTGCTGAAAGAACAAAATGTGAAGGTGAACAAAAATCCTTTTTAAATGCTATAAACTAAAATGTAGTCCATCAAACTAAGTTGAACGACTCAATTTGACTTGAGCATTAAACACATTTTTGTACTTGTGAAGCTGTTTTATGTTGATATTGGGACACAAGTAAAATACAAAGCTGTGTTTACAAAAGAAATAATTTAGGAAACAAATGTTCTATTGTGAATGGAAACATTTGGATTTCTGCTGAAAGAGAGGGGTACGTAAGCCCATAAACTTGGATTAAGCCGTATGTCAGCTTTGTATTGTTGTATTCTGCTCTCCTTTTTTTTCCATGATTTTAACACAATTCTATGAGTTACGCCATTGGACTACACATGGAATCTCTTTTTCCTCTTTCCAAATCCTCAATCCTGTCTCAAACTTGGTCTTTTTGGCAAGCCATATATTTATATAAATGCTTGCTAACACTTTAGTTTACGGTCCAATACTATTAATGCTTATCATGCATATTACTAGAATAATGACTGCTTATTAGTACTTAAAGAGCACACTGTTGAGGGTAGATGTGGTGAGGCGTCGTGAGTAGATGTAAGCACTCAGGAGATGTTGGATGAGTTTTAACAGAGGGGATCTTTTTATTTACCCCAATTAAGGCCAAAGAAAGGCAATCAAAATTAAGAAAAAATATATATATACAAGAAAAAATAAAAACGATTTAGTAACTAAAATAAATTGACACGAGAGTCCAAAAAAACAAAACAATCAATTTTACAGCTGCTTAGAAATTGACCTTTACACAAGCCATTATACTTAGAGCATCAACAGACTTGTGTCTTCTCACTTCACCCTCCCCCAGAGATTAAAACTACTAGTCTTTTATACACATGAAGGCACCCCTGGAATTGGCACATACCAACTCAATAATGCAATACAGGGGTGGCTCAGGTAAACAAACCATAAATGCATAAAAACAGCCGAAATGATACATCTATAAAATTAGTAAAATACAGAATATAATTTCTCTGACTTCAGCTAACATTTGGCAAAGCCACAAGTCATATTAACAGCTAAAAAAAAATAACTCAAAACTCTGTCACTTCTTATTGACCTTGAAGTCATAGCTTTATTTAAACCCCACCATTGCGGCAAAAATTCCTTTACACAAACAAACAGGAGACACTGGTAAGACGTAAAGAGGGTATGTCAAAGCCATGTTCCTTTAAACCTAAAACAAATACATAATTAACAAAGACATGTGTTGCGGTGTTATTGTAACATATTATGATTGTGAAGTAAATGGCATGGTTTTAAGCAGTCAGATATGTATTAAAAGTAATAGCTATAGCCGTAGTATTAGATGTTAAAAGTATGCACACGAAAGCTATGGGATTACTATGGGGTTTTGATGAAAAGCTAGGTTAACCGCTGATTTAAAACAGTATGAGGATTAACAGAACACATTGACACGCTAGACAAACAAATACAATGAAACATTTGCACTCAGTCTTTGTGAACGGGAATGGGTAGCGCATCGCTACAGTGCGCCCCGTCACACACACATTAATGGTGCTATAAGCGATGTCACATGTTTTTTAGGCCAAAAATCTTTTCGGATACAGCAAACATCGCCTCACTATCCGCTAGCTGCCTGTCCCCTGAACACACTGTAAAAAAAAGTGGTCTCTGTAGTCAGCACAAGCTCCACAAACGGCAGCAAAAACAAACTTGGGCAGTCTGGACAACGAAACATAATAAACAGTGCTCCAGCCAATAACTGACAAGAATGATTTGGGGGTGGAGGTTTGGGGTTAGTGTGCGTGCACATGAAGTGGGGTGTGTAGAAGAGAGAAGTATAAAGAGGGAAGTTTGAATTATATGATTTTGATATGGCCGACACGACCAAAGACAAGACGTTCTGATGAACAACTTGCAACGAAAAGGAGAAGGAACACACAAAGTTCCGAATTTACATCGGAAAAGCATTCGAAAGGTGGCGAGAACTCCGGTGGCAGAAGGGCTTCCAATCCGACATTCAGAAGGGGAGAGGGAGGAGGAGGAGGAGGGAGGTTCTAGCTAGCCTCAACTTCGAACATCATCAAGTTACTCCACCCAGGATCGCTTAGAGCACCTTTAATGAATTATTCTGCATGACATTATTCTACATCCCTTAATCCTACCCAATAAATCAGGAGTTTATTGAGGCAAAAGTCATAGTTAAGAGAATTGGACCCTAATCTACTGTGACCAAATTTAGATTTTCATTATCACTTAAAACTAGATCAGGAAGATGAACACTTTAAGTGGTTTGTAGTATTTTTGTGAAATGAGGGGAAATAAAGTAATAATAGTGTTTGTAAACTTTAGAAAACCCATAAATTCAGACAGTTAACAGACCTACTTTAAACTAGGGGACATTTTTAAACTGGATGTAGCATGCAGATGGGACAGTGTGGCATCCTTGTGGAGATCCTAGATTAAAGTGTGGATTTTTGCTGTGCTGCCAAGACTTCCCCTGCTCTAAACTCCCCAGCAATGTGTTGTGATGTGAAAACTAGAGCACTAAATACAGATCCTGTTTGGATTGCACCTTATCAGGTCACAGTATAGCGCCCAGAGCTGCTAAAAAAAAGAAGCAAAACAAAACACAAAAGCACAGAACAATTGTTAACAAAACTCTACGTGAACTGATATTGTTTTGTCTGATCCTGTGGGCCAGATCTCTGGGAGCGGGCAATGAAGGGCTAGTTTTTCACAACACACCTGTATGACCCTGGTGTGTGTGTCTGTGTGTGTGTGCGCGTGCATTTTGGTGTTTTGGTTAGTTTGCTTTTCCTGAATCTGGATGATGCATCAGGCTTAATATGACCAATGTTTCCTAGAGAGTGGGTCAGAGGGGATCTCAAATTGAGCTACTGGAAGTGGAAATCCTGGAACTGTTTCACGTAATGTTTTAAGTAATGTCACTGAATTTACGCTGTGTTCCTGTACATGGAACATTTTAAGCTTTTAACTTCGTTTTAAACTTGTAAATTGCTCCACTTGTATGCATGTTTATTCTAATGTGTGGTGGATGGGTTCCCCAAGCTGAGTCTGATTCCTCTATCTATATCTTGACTCCGTGGACTGCAGTGAACTAAAGACTATCTCAAAAACACGATTTAAAATTGCCCTTGTTCTCTTCGTCACAAATATGTAGTAACCAATCCAGTCAACGTGTGAGCGGGCTTTAGCGTATCATTAACTATGACTGCTCTGAAGCAGGGGAGTCTCAAGAGAAGCCATTATGTATTATGATGTTATGTTTAAAAATGCTTTGAACAACTCAGAACATCAGTGGAGAAAGGCATAGTTCAAGGTGTAATGATACACCTTTAATGATAAAATTTTTATAATTTGTAATGAAAAAAAAATAAACTTTCATATATTTTAGATTAATTGCACACCAACTGAAATATTTCAGGTCTTTTATTGTTTTAATACTGATGATTTTGGCATACAGCTCATGAAAACCCAAAATTCCTATCTCAAAAAATTAGCATATTTCATCCGACCAATAAAAGAAAAGTGGGACCCACTTTATATTAGGTGGCCTTAACTACTATGTACTAACATTTTAATTAATAATTTGATACATTGCACTTATTGTGTACATACATGTTTTTACATTGTACTTACATTTTTAAAAATACCTTAATGTAATTACATCTGTAATTCATTTCTGTAGTTACATTTGTAATTACACAGTTGACACTTCCCTTGTACCTAACCCTACCCTTAAACTTACTCATACCACCACACCTGTCCCTAACCCTACCCGTATCCCACCTCAATATCAGCAAAGGTGTTTTGCAATACAACATGAACACAGTAAGTACATTGTACTTAATTTTTGATGTTAGTACATAGTAGTTAAGGCCACCTAATATAAAGTGGGGCCGAAAAGTGTTTTTAATTTAAAAAAGTCAACCTTCAAATAATTATGTTCAGTTATGCACTCAATACTTGGTCGGGAATCCTTTTGCAGAAATGACTGCTTCAATGCGGCGTGGCATGGAGGCAATCCGCCTGTGGCACTGCTGAGGTGTTATGGAGGCCCAGGATGATTCGATAGCGGCCTTAAGCTCATCCAGAGTGTTGGGTCTTGCGTCTCTCAACTTTCTCTTCACAATATCCCACAGATTCTCTATGGGGTTCAGGTCAGGAGAGTTGGCAGGCCAATTGAGCACAGTGATACCATGGTCAGTAAACCATTTACCAGTGGTTTTGGCACTGTGAGCAGGTGCCATGTCGTGCTGAAAAAAGAAATCTTCATCTCCATAAAGCTTTTCAGCAGATGGAAGCATGAAGTGCTCCAAAATCTCCTGATAGCTAGCTGCATTGACCCTGCCCTTGATAAAACGCAGTGGACCAACACCAGCAACTGACATGGCACCCCAGACCATCACTGACTGTGGGTACTTGACACTGAACTTCAGGCCTTTTGGCATTTCCTTCTCCCCAGTCTTCCTCCAGACTCTGGCACCTTGATTTCCGAATGACATGCAACATTTGAGCGACAGTCCAGTGCTGCTGCTCTGTAGCCCAGGTCTGGCGCTTCTGCCGCTGTTTCTGGTTCAAAAGTGGCTTGACCTGGGGAATGCGGCACCTGTAGCCCATTTCCTGTACACGCCTGTGCACGGTGGCTCTGGATGTTTCTACTCCAGACTCAGTCCACTGCTTCTGCAGGTCCCCCAAGGTCTGGAATCGGTCCTTCTCCACAATCTTCCTCAGGGTCCGGTCACATCTTCTCGTTGTGCAGCGTTTTTTGCCACAATTTTTCCTTCCCACAGACTTCCCACTGAGGTGCCTTGATACAGCACTCTGGGAACAGGCTATTCGTTCAGAAATGTCTTTCTGTGTCTTACCCTCTCGCTTGAGGGTGTCAATGATGGCCTTCTGGACAGCAGTCAGGTCGGCAGTCTTACCCATGATTGCGGTTTTGAGTAATGAACCAGGCTGGGAGTTTTTAAAAGCCTCAGGAATCTTTTGCAGGTGTTTAGAGTTAATTAGTTGATTCAGATGATTAGGTTAATAGCTCGTTTAGAGAACCTTTTCATGATATGCTAATTTTGAGATTTTGGGTTTTCATGAGCTGTATGCCAAAATCATCAGTATTAAAACAATAAAAGACCTGAAATATTTCAGTTGGTGTGCAATGAATCTAAAATATATGAAAGTTACATTTTTATCATTACATTATGGAAAATAATGAACTTTTATCACAGTATGCAAATTTTTTGAGAAGGACTTTTTATTTTAATATACCTCCTTACATAAATACTATTTTCTATTTAAAACTATAATTTCGTTATTATCCCAGTGTTTTGTATGTGAATGCTGTTTTACGTTAATATATTACCACAGGAGTGAAGCACAAAGCTTTGTTTTCAAAGGAAATAAATTCGCTGTTACATCGCAGCCATGAAAACATATGGATTCATGCCGAAAGATAGAGGGAGGCTGAGCCCAATTAAAGATTTGGCAGCTTTTCAAATGTTTGTACCCGATTTTCCGATTTCCGTGAACTTTAACAATAGGCATAACCAAAAGGCTAACCATTTTTTCCCCCTGGACATCACGTTTCTTTTCATAAATCTTCACTCACGTCACACTCATTTTCGCAGGGAATTGTAAACGTTTCTTCCTTTCGTTTGCTTATAATTAAGTCTATAGCCTACCCATTCACATGCTTTACTGTGGTGAAGTAGAAAAAAACTATGTAGGACGACTACCTTTTTACTTCCAATTTTATTTAACACAGTTTGTTCTTATTAGACTTGGCGCGTAAAGTTTATTTGAATAACGCAATACACACACACACACACACACAGGCGATTTTAATTTAGTTTTCTCTGGCAGTGCATAATCAAACAGCCTAAATGTCTTGACCCTGTGGAAGATAGAATTCGCTCTTCAGACGTTTTACAACACGTGTTGCTTTGCAACATCAGGAGAAAAGATGAAGATGAAGATATTCGAGAAGGTGTCTATTCAGCTCGTGTCCCACATTAATCTCAAAGCATGACGCATCTTTTCGGGGAAATAAAACAAATCTTTTTTAAACTAATATTTAATTGTCTTAATCTTTGTTACCATTATTAACTGTTAATCGTTTAAATGTTTTACAGGCTGTAGTGTTGTTTCACTGACGGAAGTGCTAAAATAAACATGCATGCTTATGAAATGAATTATTTAAAAATGTAGGCTATTTATCTGGCATAGACTACAGTATTTAAAATAGCACATTTTAAAAAATTTTACTCAAATAAGTGTGTTGCGCCATTCCTGTCGGATCCAATATAGAAGGCACAGCAATGTGTTTTAATCTCAGTATGTCTGCAAATCCAGTATCAACCGGTGTCTTGTTTACAAACCATTCCGCAGTGAAATGAAGCAACAGACGTGCAATGTCTTGAGCACGTGAGCTGGAACTTAATTCAAAATAAAGTTCATCAATGTATTCATAATATTAGAATCCGAAGGAAGCTTATGCAGTGACTGTGTTCTTCCACAACCATCTTGCTATCTTCGGCATGTTTGTTGCGTGATCAGTTTAGTTTCATGAGTCGGTGGGCGGGGCTACAGAAGCAGGTGTACATTTTATCTGTTGAGGTGACGTTTCCCCCTTCTATTATGTCATTGATCAGTATATATTTGAGAGCTCGTGTTTTCTGGACCTGGTTTCAATAAAAGCTTTTCTTTCACTAACAAGGAAGTTTTATGTTCCATGACCTTTTATATATCAAAAGCTCAAGGGAACGTTGATTTCTCAATTCATCACCCCTTTAAGGATGCTGAATTTCAGAAGGCAGATTTCACAAACGGGAACATGGTTTGTGTAACATTAGCAACACATTATTAACTGTTTGATGACATAGTCAAGCAAAAGGCTAATATTAATTCCGTTACGTGTCCAATGTTGTAGAGAGCAATACATTAAACACATTACAATTTTCTGATTCATCGACTTGTAGACAAGCCTGTATAATTCACTCTTCCACTTCTTCTTCTGAATTAGTTTCTGGTTCAAACATAGATGTCTGAATTAAACCAGTATTTCCTCTTGTCATTGTTCAGATTGTACTACAGTAAAGTTGACTGAGTGGATCAGGTAATCTGAACTGGTGTGATTGAGTGGAGGTGGGGTAATTTGCCTATTCATAATAATAACGCAGAAATAGATGTTTTGGAGGGTTGTTTTTAAGCTCCCCATTTGTTGTAATTGCAGTATAATTAAGTTATAGCTATTTTGAATTGTAGTATTTCACAATATTAATTTAATATTGTGAAATATAACAATTTAAAATAACTATTTTACTGGGGTTTTTTCAATAAAAAAAATGTATGCAGTCTCTGTGAGCATAAGATTCTTATTTCAAAAACTTTTGAGCAGTTGTGTATAGCATACTGAGGATTTATGTATTCAGTACATCCAAGAACAAGAAGAGAACAAGATCTTCTACTTTCCAGTTATGTGCGGTCTTATTTTATTCAGCAATGTTTTCATACAGATCTCTTCAACATGATTATGAAAGCAGATAGAGCATACCTGAAGAAGAGCATAAACAGGAAATGAACTCAAGATATCTTGCTGCTTCCTTTCGGGGGAAAAAAGCTATAAAGAAATTGATTTCACATATACCTTTCATTTCAGGCAATAGTAATATTGTTTGGGTTCATCTCAACCTTCCTACCCACAGAGTGTGGAGGTGAATTGCAGGAGTATGCCCCTGTAAAACATGTTTTGTATGAATAAAGTAAGTCTGATGATGTCAGACATCACTTGAATAGCACTCTTGTGTAGCTTCACTGCAAGCCAAGGCCATTATTATGCTAGAAGCTCATATTTCGTAGCTTTTATTAATGTATCAGTCCCCAGTGCTCTGGACCTTTTCATATCATTCATGAAATGACTCTAAAATCAGCCCCCATGGATATGGGCCTCAGAAATCCTGCCCAAGATTCCTGTCACATTAATTACCTTTTTTTTTAAAGAAATTCCAGAATTCCAATTCTGATGAAAGACCTGGATACGGTCTTTCCTCAATGCTGTCCTCTTGAGTACACGTCTCATCTCCAAGACATCCTATGAAGAGCTCTCGCTCCTCTCTTTCTCTCCCACACACTCCTCGTGTGCTTTGTGGAGAGGGTTGCCATCATTTACACGTTTATGTAATGTTTTTGTTTCCGTTTCTTGAAACCGTTCAGCTCTTTGTTTAGCAATGTGTCTAGGGTTTTCAGTGTGTAAAACCCAAGCAATGTTACCTTTGTACTTCTTATGAAAATAGTTAACCAATCCAGGTTTATGGATTAACTGAGTGATTTCAGTTCTGATACTTTTACATATGACACTAACCCTGTTCCTACTGCAAAAAAAAAAAAAAAAATACTGTTGGACCTTACACTGTGAAAATGTAAAATGTTCTTTGGTGCTTTTATTTGTTTTACAACTTATAACAGTATATTTCATCAAGTTAAATACTATTAATATTCCAAGCTACTTGAACTTTCTTCTTAAACTTACTAATAACCCACATGATTATGTATACTGTTGTCTACATGACAAATTAGTAAATGATAATACAAGTGGCCTGTCCATAAAACTAGGCCAGTACTCATATATAGAGGGTGCATAGGGTAACACGAAACAACCTCAGGGTAACATGCATGACACTAAAATAATTATTTTAACTAAATAACATGCATTGTAACACAAAACACCTATTGTACATTACTGATAATAATAATAATAATAATAATAATAATAATAATAATAATAATAATACATGCAGTCATTTACAGTACAGGTAAAAGGTTTTTGAAAGTAGTCTCATAATCTCAACAAGGTTGCATTCTCTTGAACAGAAAAACAGCGTAATCAGTTATACTGTGAAATATTATTACAATTTAACTGCTGTAATTATTTTTTTAAATGTAATTTATTCCTGTGATGGCAAAGCTGAATTTTCAGCATCATTATTGCTTCAGTGTCACATCAGTGAAATCAGTTTAACTAACCAAAAGATAGTTTCTTATTATAAATGTTAAAAAGATGCTAGTTTGAAAAGTTGCTAAGATTAAAAAGTTAGTTTTTAACTCCCCAATTTTTTAAATTTATTTTAAAACCACATAATGTGGCGTTAAACCATTTGCAGTTTTTCCACATTGTGCACATAATGCACATAACTTTTTTTTTTTTAAACAAATTAACAGGTTTGATAAGATCACAACAATAGAAAATTACATCAATTCACTGATCCAAGCAATTCCCTATGGACAAAATCAAGTCCTACCAACATTTTTTGTTTCACTTGGATATACTTTGTCACAAAAGGGAAGTTTTATGCTGACTGTAATTCATCCTGTGGCTTTCTTTTTTGCCACGTGTATTATTTTGGTAATTATCACTACATATTTCTGTGTCTATATGTGTTTTAAGTAACCATACAGTATTGTTCAAAATAATAGCAGTACAATGTGACTAACCAGAATAATCAAGGTTTTTAGTATATTTTTTTATTGCTACGTGGCAAACAAGTTACCAGTAGGTTCAGTAGATTCTCAGAAAACAAATGAGACCCAGCATTCATGATATGCACGCTCTTAAGGCTGTGCAATTGGGCAATTAGTTGAATTAGTTGAAAGGGGTGTGTTCAAAAAATAGCAGTGTGGCATTCAATCACTGAGGTCATCAATTTTGTGAAGAAACAGGTGTGAATCAGGTGGCCCCTATTTAAGGATGAAGCCAACACTTGTTGAACATGCATTTGAAAGCTGAGGAAAATGGGTCGTTCAAGACATTGTTCAGAAGAACAGCGTACTTTGATTAAAAAGTTGATTGGAGAGGGGAAAACCTATAAAGAGGTGCAAAAATGAGGCGGTTCAGCTAAAATGATCTCCAATGCCTTAAAATGGAGAGCAAAACCAGAGAGACGTGGAAGAAAACGGAAGACAACCATCAAAATGGATAGAAGAATAACCAGAATGGCAAAGGCTCAGCCAATGATCACCTCTAGGATGATCAAAGACAGTCTGGAGTTACCTGTAAGTACTGTGACAGTTAGAAGACGTCTGTGTGAAGCTAACCTATTTTCAAGAATCCCATGCAAAGTCCCTCTGTTAAAAAAAAGGCATGTGCAGAAGAGGTTACAATTTGCCAAAGAACACATCAACTGGCCTAAAGAGAAATGGAGGAACATTTTGTGGACTGTAAAATTGTTCTTTTTGGGTCCAAGGGCCACAGGCAGTTTGTGAGACGACCCCCAAACTCTGAATTCAAGCCACAGTACACAGTGAAGACAGTGAAGCATGGAGGTGCAAGCATCATGATATGGGCATGTTTCTCCTACTATGGTGTTGGGCCTATTTATCGCATACCAGGGATCATGGATCAGTTTGCATATGTTAAAATACTTGAAGAGGTCATGTTGCCCTATGCTGAAGAGGACATGCCCTTGAAATGGTTGTTTCAACAAGACAATGACCCAAAACACACTAGTAAACGGGCAAAGTCTTGGTTCCAAACCAACAAAATTAATGTTATGGAGTGGCCAGCCCAATCTCCAGACCTTAATCCAATTGAGAACTTGTGGGGTGATATCAAAAATGCTGTTTCTGAAGCAAAACCAAGAAATGTGAATGAATTGTGGAATGTTGTTAAAGAATCATGGAGTGGAATAACAGCTGAGAGGTGCCACAAGTTGGTTGACTCCATGCCACACAGATGTCAAGCAGTTTTAAAAAACTGTGGTCATACAACTAAATATTAGTTTAGTGATTCACAGGATTGCTAAATCCCAGAAAAAAAAAATGTTTGTACAAAATAGTTTTGAGTTTGTACAGTCAAAGGTAGACACTGCTATTTTTTTGAACACACCCCTTTCAACTAATACCCCAATTGCACAGCCTTAAGAGCGTGCATATCATGAATGCTGGGTCTTGTTTGTTTTCTGAGAATCTACTGAACCTACTGGTAACTTGTTTGCCACGTAGCAATAAAAAATATACTAAAAACCTTGATTATTCTGGTTAGTCACATGTACTGCTATTATTTTGAACAATACTGTATACACAATTTAACAGGATTTTCACTAGCAGTGAATTTAAACTATCCTGAATATTTACAGCTCTCTGATGATGATTTGGCCATCACAAATAATAGTGGTCATGCAGTAAACTGCAGCTGATAACTGGCCAGGAAAGCACTTCCTTTCATAATTCAAGTTTGTCTTAAAGCAGTCTCCGTATTTTGGCAAATACCCTGGTTTGCTCCAGCGCCGGTTTGTTTACTAATCCTTTAGCCCACATTTCAAACCAAGACACCACAAATTGTTTTCCTCATTTGCGGAATCCGCTTCTTAGCAATTATCATACAATGCCTTGTGATATTTCTTCTGTCACAAAGTACATGTCAGTCATCCACAACACATGTTGGGTTTGCCAAGAATAGCTGTCAGCAGACTAGGTTCAAGACAGTGTTTTTTTTAATAATTTATTATTTTGAAAGTCAAATACACTCTTCCAGTAAGCCTATAATTTAGTTTACATCCAAAATGACAGTTAGAGATCCTACTGCTATCTGTTGAAGACTGAAGAGACTTGTTGAACAATGTTGCATAGCTTCACTTAGATCTGCACCAGACTTTTAAGACCAATTCTATTTTATTTTTATTTTTATAGAATATTACAGAACAAGCAAGTTTGGTCAAATTATTTAAAAGAAGCTCCTTTAGAGTAGTAGCTTATGATGATCATCTGTAGATTTTTGATAATCATTAACCTTATCAGCCTTGAGCATGAATATTAATTAGGTAGATAAGTAGGTGAGCTAGTTATATTAGGATTACTAGTCTTAGTACTCGTCCAATGCAACCAGTTGGCAGAAGCTTCTTCTTAGTCTTACACCATGCAGTTGTCAAAATGAAGTCATACGAAATGTATCTCCCAAAAAACGGGGGTTATAATGGTTGATATACACCTCCATCTGTCGTAACTCATAGCCCACAATCTGATTAAATTAAAGATGTGAGAGATGTCTGCCCGTGATTAGTCCTGGCAGGCGGGCACAACCTCCGCCTTCGGCGTAATGCTTTTTTTTCAGCCATGGAGGTAAACATTATTATCGCCCTTTCATCTTTTAAAACCCGCTGAATGTGAGACGCATTGCTGTGTCCTCTGTCACGCCCTGCTCATTTGGCACGGTGTCATTCTTTCCCCCCGCAAATTAATGAGAGCAAAAGACAACAAAGCAGCGGGCTCTATTGAATTATTTGATTAAGTAGCTGAAGCTAATGGAGTTTCAGGATTTAAGAGCAAATGATGTATTGCAGATGACTCATCAAGGCATTTAATTTGCCCACTTACCCATTTATGCATTGTCTCATTCATATAGCCATGCATCTTCATTTCATCTTTAAACAGCGGGTCATTTGGGGGGTTGGGCCGGGGAAAAATGGGGGAGGATGGTCACTGCAATCCAAGGGAATTGATTTCTTCATAGCTCTTTCTTTTTGGTAGTTATGCCACTGTAAAACAGTTTCTGTGTAAGTACAAAGAGCTTGGGGTGCAGTTGAGCCACCTCTGAAATCCTTTCAGAAAGCACATGCTTGTTTATTGCTTCTGAGCTTAAAGGATTCATGGCACATAATCAGTATTCTAATCGAGGCATTAAACCAGCATTTTCTCTCACACACAGCTGTTTTCCTGACAAAACAAGCAGTGTTTTTAAATCACACAATGTCACATGGGGTTAAATCGCGACATATGGCAGAGGTCACGCGACTGATTGAAGTCCTTCTTTTCAGTGTTTATAAGGTCATTCGCTTAAGTTCTATTTAGATCTGAACGATTGGAGGGGAGGCTTAAAGAGATGTCCCGTTCTTGCGCTGTGATTGCGGCGTTGGAAGGCTCACTCTTTGATTCGCATGCGTCAGATGGTCTATTGGGCAGTGTTTTTGTTCCTCTGCTGCTTGTTTTCTCAGAGCAATCGGACCTGGTGGATAAAACGAAACCATAAAAAGGCTCTGCGTATGACCGTAATCCATTTCGAAGTGAGTCATTTATCAGTGCGGTTCACCTTTGAGAGACGTTACTCTCTCCTTACAACCGGCGCAGACAACTGTCAGGGCTGGAGGTAAATCAAGAGACATCAAAAGACTGCTTTTCATAAAATGGCCTCCTCATTCTCCTGCTGGGTCAAACGTACTTAAATATTAATCAAGTTCAGAACGCATGTTGATGCTTTACAGTCTCTGTGAATATAAGCAGTGTACTTGCATCCCGCTGCATATTCCTATCACATAGACACTGCCGAAAGCAGCCTCGGGCAACCCTCTAGCATCCAATACCATGCACAAATAAAGAGAGGCACCAAAAGTATACCTTGGACACGCACACAAAGGAAACTAGCCATCAACCTTGAGCCATACCTCACCCACTTCACATCATAGCGAGTTTTCCTAATTCACTGATATCTCCATGTTCCGTCCGAATGGCATCGGATGAATAATTCAAGTGATGTCCAAGAAACATGAGACAGCTGCATGTGTATCGCAGTGGTGCTTACAGACTTCTGGCACGTGAACCTACTGGCACCATCAAGAAAAATAAGAAAAGAGCCAATTTTGATTTCAACAATGAAAGAGTTGTTAGCACACTCTTAAAAAAATTATACAAAGGCTGTCACTGGAGTAATACCATTTTAAAAGGTACTAATATGTATAATTTAGTATATATAATATATATAATTTACCTTTTGATACCGCCCCAGTGACAGATTTTGTACTTTTTTTTCTTCTGAGACTTTAAATATAAAAACCTCAAAGTCTGTCTGACATTTTTCTTTTAAATATGTATGTGACATTTTTGAAAATAATCATTTCAATAATTTACTAATAAACTTTTCATTGCCATTTAAAGTGAAATTGCTGAACCTAAACAAATGAGCCTGATAAAAATGCAAATTTAAAAGAAAAATGTCAGACAGAAATAGTCATTGATACTGCAACAATATTGCAGTGTTGTATGAATTTATGTACTATGATAACACTTTCCATTTTAATGTTTAATTTAACATTTAATTAATGCATTAGGTCTCATGGACTAACATTGAATAAAATGTTTTTACAGCATTTATTATATTACACTTCCATGAATTATTGGATTGGTTCAACACTAACAATATTGCAATATTAATTTATATAAATTAATATTGCAATAAAACTTTAGAAATATAAAGAATGATTTATTAAAATTTAAAAATGTATTAATATAAATACATGGCTATGCTCTGAGCTTCATGCCATAAAATGGTACTATAAGCATTATTATCACGGAAGTAAACTTGTTGAATATTTGCATATAATACAGGAGTGATTGGATTTTTATCAGTTTTGCAATACCAAACCAACATGTATAAAGTGACCAAGTGTAATTATATTTTGCTGTATTTTTATTCAAATTCATAAGTCCAACTTTCTTCCATTTCTACAGCTGACGAGCTCTGGTGAAGTGTGGGTATCAAACATTGTGGCTGCTGTCGGAATTGCTCTTAGAACTCAAATCTGCACATCTGTCAGTCTCCCAGCACTGCGGCATGAAGCCCAGAATTGTCCTTGTCGTTAAGACCTGATTAATATTCCCCCCCCGGTGCTCGTCCAGAGTGCTCAATAACACAATATTTTCAGCACCAGTGCTCTGTGTCAGGCTGTACATCTCTTTATCATAGTTGCATTGTTTCGTTGTTGTTGATGGTTTGGATGTTGAAGATGGAGGGGATTTTCTTTCCCCCACAACAATGGCAGGTTATCTACGACGGCTACAGAGAATCAAGAACGATGGGTGTATCATTGAGATATTGGTAACAAATTAGTTTAGGACAGGTATTCATAGTCAAACTACCTAGAAAAGACACAATTTGTAACTATTTGTTATATCCATTTTGTTTGCTGTTACAGCACCAACATTTTGAAGTCTAGTGGTGGTTGTGTAGCCTGCTCTCTTTCCTATCACATATTTCATGACTGCCTGAGTTATACTAAGCTGTCCACCCACAGCTGAATTTCTCCACGGTGTTGTAAATGCCCTTCAGTGTTGTAAAAGTGAACTATGTAGGGTTACAAAGCAAAGACATCTAGCCGGAGAACAGCTGTGAAGATATTTGATTCACTGAGTGGAAGTGGCTTTTCTGACACAACTCAGACTATAGACTTCTGCTGGACATAAGACTGCTTATGTAGTTACTGCTGTGGTAAGGAGAGAGGGCTGTATGAGGCATTTCCTATCAAAATGGTTTTTGACATTTTTATTTTTAGTAGATGAACCGTGATTTGCTACCAGTGTGTTACAGGTGGAATTAGTAAGAGGTGCATTCTCATTCCATTAAAATGGTGGGTTTCAACCCATGGTTGGATAAAATATGGACAAACCCAACCATTATTTTAGTGTATACAGAGCGTTTGTCAAAAATGTGCGAGGTCAGCATGAGTCATCAATATTTTTGCTCTTTCCTGGGAGAAAAATACTGTACATTTTATAAACACAGGATATATTTCTGCTAAGTTTTGTTTTGTTTTTTAACAGTTAGCATTACTAATTAAAAAACAGTACTTTGCAAAATGTACCAGCCAGCGGTCCCCACTTTTCAAAAGGCTTATAAATCACACAGGATGAGTTTTTTTGAGAAAGTAAAAATGCAGAATGTTTCCTGTGATGGGTAGGTTTAGGGGCAAGGGCAGTGTAGGGGGATAGAATGTACAGTTTGAACAGTATAAAAACCATTCTCTGGAGAGTCCCCACAAAGATAGTGAACCAGACGTGTGTGTGTGTGTGTGTGTGTGTGTGTGTGTTCATGTTTTTCTATCCTGGTGGGGACTTAAACCTGACTGCACACAGACTCATGGGGACTCGTGTTACCGTGGGGACCTAAATTGAGGTCCCCATGAGGAAACAAGCTTATAAATCATACAAAATTAGTTTTTTTGAAACTGTAGAAATGCAGCATGTCTCCTGTGATAGGTAGGGGCAGGGGCAGTGTAGGGGGATAGAAAATACGGTTTGTACAGTATAAAATGCATTAAGTCTGTGGAGAGTCCCCACAAAGATAGTAAACCAGACGTGTGTGTGTGTGAGAAACTGAAAATTTTTCTGCTGTTTTTGGTAAAATAAAAAAAAGTATTATTAACTTTTTAAGTATTATTAACGTTTTACCAAAGACGAACTCGTTTTACCAAAGACAAACTACTGGACATTAGGAAACACACACCAGACAACATTTCAAAATTTTTTGATTACTCGGACGTTTTGCTGGACATTCTCGTTGGAGGGGCAGCTGTGTTTTTAAAACGCGCGGTCAGACGCAAACGTGGGAAGAGAGCCGGCGCGCTGGTTAAACTCCGCGCGCGGGGCCTCCGCACTGCACTCCCCAGTATTCATCTTGCGAATCTCCGATCCCTTCCAAACAAAACGGACGAACTTCTTATCCTCTCCCGCATTAACAGGGACTTTTATAACTCTGCTGCACTGTGCTTCACTGAAACCTGGCTGAGTGAAGCCATTCCGGACAACGGACTACATCTGCCAGGCTTCCAGCTGTTCAGAGCGGATCGCATCGCGGAACTAACAGGGAAAACGAGAGGTGGTGGATTGTGTTTCTACATTAACGAAAGTTGGTGTTCAGATGTAACAACGCTTAAGAAGATGTGCTCTCCTAATTTAGAGGCGCTCTTCATAAACTGTAAACCTTTCTACTCGCCACGAGAGTTTTCCTCGGTCGTTCTCGTGAATGTTTACATCCCTCCAGACACGTGTGTGAGCACGGCGCTGCAACAGCTGGCTGAACAAATAGCTGAAATGGAAAAAAGGTACCCTGACTCTCTTTTAATCATTCTTGGAGATTTTAACAAAGCAAATCTCTTCCGTGAACTGCCAAAATACAGACAGCTCGTTACATGTCCCACCAGAGACAGAAATATACTGAACCACTGTTACACCACAATAAAGAATGCATATCACTCCGTCCCACGGGCAGCTTTGGGGCTGTCTGATCACTGTGTGGTTCATTCTATACCGACCTACAGGCAGAAACTGAAATCAGCTAAACCTGTAATAAGGACAGTAAAAAGATGGACTAATGAAGCAGAGCGGGTCTTACAAGCCTGCTTCGATTGCTGTTTTTGAAGCTGCTACCACCGATCTGGATGAGCTCACAGATACTGTAACATCATACATCAGTTTCTGTGAGGATACATGCATTCCTACCAGGTCATTCTTATCATTCACTAATGATAAACCATGGTTTAGTGGGAAACTCAAACAGCTTCGTCATGCCAAAGAGGAAGCTTACAGAAGTGGGGATAAAATCTTGGATAACCAGGCCAGAAACAGACTGACAAAGGAGATCAGAGTTGCTAAAAGAAGCTACTCTGAAAAGCTGAAAAAACAGTTTTCAGCCAACGACCCGGCATCAGTCTGGAAAGGCCTGAGGAACATCACCAACTACAAGTCACCCTCCCCCCGATCTGTAGAGAATCCACAACTGGCTGACGATCTGAATGCATTCTACTGCAGGTTTGAAAAGCCCAGTCTCACACCACTCACCCGCTCTAATCTGCACTTCACACCCTCACCATCACCTCCTGCACCCCCTCTCCTCCCCCCTCCTGCCATCCAACCCGAGCTTAAGGTCTGTGTGGAGGACGTAAGCCGAGTCTTCAAAAAACAGAAGACTAAGAAAGCTTCAGGCCCAGACGGCATCTCATCTGCTTGTTTGAAAGCCTGCGCTGACCAACTGGCCCCAGTCTTCACGCAGATCTTCAACAGATCATTGGAGCAGTGTGAAGTTCCCTGCTGCTTCAAACGCTCCACTATCATTCCCGCCCCAAAAACCCAAAATCACTGGACTAAATGACTACAGACCTGTCGCTCTCACATCTGTGGTCATGAAGTCATTTGAAAGACTGGTGTTAGCCCACCTGAAGGACATCACTGGACCCTTGCTGGATCCTCTCCAATTTGCCTATAGAGCAAACAGGTCTGTGGATGATGCAGTCAACATTGGACTGCATTATATCCTGCAACATCTCGACAGACCCGGGACTTATGCAAGGATCTTATTTGTGGACTTCAGTTCGGCCTTCAATACCATCATGCCTGAGCTCCTCACAGCCAAACTGACCCAGCTCTCCATGCCATCCTCAATCTGTCAGTGGATCTCCAGCTTCCTGACAGACAGGCAGCAGCGGTGAGACTGGGTAAACTTACATCCAGATCTCTCACAATCAGCACTGGCGCCCCAGGGGTGCGTTCTCTCCCACTGCTCTTCTCCCTGTACACCAATGACTGCACTTCTAAAGACCCCTCTGTCAAGCTCCTGAAATTTGCAGACGACACCACTGTCATCGGCCTTATCCAGAACGGTGACGAGGCTGCTTACAGACTGGAGGTTGAACAGCTGGCTGTCTGGTGCAGTTATAACAACCTTGAGCTGAACGCGCTCAAAACAGTGGAGATGATAGTGGACTTCAGGAGGAACAGCCCATCATTCCCCCCACTCACCCTCATGAACAGCACTGTGGACGCAGTGGAGTCTTCCAGGTTCCTGGGCACTACCATCTCTCAGGACCTGAAGTGGGACAATCACATCGACTCCATTGTGAAAAAGGCCCAGCAGAGACTGTACTTCCTTCGTCAGCTGCGGAAGTTCAACCTCCCACAGGAGCTGCTGATTCAGTTCTACTCGGCTGTCATTGAGTCTGTCTTATGCACCTCCATCACTGTCTGGTTTGGTTCAGCTACCAGATCAGACACCAGGAGACTGCAACGTACCATCCGGACTGCAGAGAGGATTATTGGTGCCCACCTGCCAACCCTCCAGGACCTGTACTCTTCCAGAGTGAGGAAGAGAGCAGGTAAAATCATCACAGACTCCACTCACCCCGGACACCACCTGTTTGAACTGTTACCGTCAGGACGGCGACTCCGATCACTGGCCACTAGAACATCTAGGCACAGGAACAGTTTCTTCCCACAGGCCATTTCCCTCTTGAACAGTTAACCCCCCAACCACCCACCCCCAAGGCAAATGCCTGTAAGTGCAATTTTTCCCACTGCTTAGTGCAATATCTCCTAAACTCAGGTGATTATTCATATTATTTATATTTATTCTTACTCTCCAAATACTGTAAATATTCATAATCTATGTCTTTTCTGACTAAACGTAACCGTGACCTTATACTGTTTATATTTTTTATTCTTAGAATTTTTTATTTATTACTGTTGTATTTGTATTGTATATGTGCACTGGAAGCTTCAGCACCAAAAAAAAATCCTTGTGTGTGTGAAAGCACACTTGGCAATAAAGCTCTTTCTGATTCTGATTCTGAACTTTGGGGTCACATTTATCTATTTATTTTGAAAGAAATGTATTCTTTTATTGAGAAAGGATGCATTAACTTGATCAAAAGTGACAGTTTAAAAAAAAAATATAATCTTACAAAATATTTCCATTTCAAAACAAAATCTGCACGTTAAAATGATTTCTGAAGGATCATGTCACACGTAAGACTGAGTAATGGTATTTTAAAATGTATATACAATTTTTTATCACAATAATATAATATTTATAATTTATAATATATTGTTGATCAAATAAATGCTGCCTTGGTTTGCAAGATATTTCTTTTAAAAAAACATAAAAACAACCCAACATTTTTAAACAGTAGTAGTGTATCCTAAACCAATAAAATCGTGATTTAAGGTGTAATCCAATCAAATTCTGATGGACTAAATAAAGCCCAATGTCACATTATTGGCAATTGAATATATTATGTTTGACTCAGAAATGCATCATATTGCGTACGTTTATTGTGTTGTATCTTTTTTAACATGACTGTTGTTTTTGCATAAACACATGTAATGAGCACCAATTTAGATCTCAATGACACAGGAATCCTCTATGCTGACAAGCATGGCCAAGATAACAGCAGGATGACTTGGGGATTATTTTCAGATTCAGCGAGAGGTTTAGGCTAAATCCACACTCTAGCATGCCTGACATGGTTAACAGACAGCCAACGAGAGCTTAAGTGATGGAGAAAACAGGACAGAGACAGAGAGAAGAGAACTCTACAACACAGTAGTGTGTATAGCAGTTTGTTTGAGAACAAGCCTAGCATCAGGACTGCCTGTTTAAATGAGTGTTTACACACCAAATGAATGCAAGCCTGCTAGCAACTGTTCCGTCACATTTATTCAAATATTGTCCATATTGTTCCATTATCCATTTAGTCACATTGGTAAAACAGAATGTAGGAGAACTTTTTATTACAGAGAATTAAAAAAAGGTTGGTGTATGATTTACTTTGAAAAGTAAATTACAAAATGGTAAAGAAATGGCAAGTAACACATTGAATTAAACATGATCATTTGAATTAGAAAGACTGAAATAGTGTTTTCTTGTAAAACATAGTCCAATAATCTGTTTTGTTTACAACTTATACATTTTTTTTTCTAGGGGTAACAGTTTATGACCCAAGACAAGTAGTGAAGAATGAAGACCAGGAGTCAGGAGTGCAATGCTGTTTCATGCATACTGAGCTTTTTACACTGTTAAAGACTTGGATTCCCATGCTAAACATGGACAACTTTTCAAAAAAATAAGTTGTACGTTTGATGGAGTATTTCTGTGTTTCAAAAATACTCCTTCCGGTTTCTCACAAGTTTCGAACGTTTTTTCAGAGTATGGATCAGATTCTGGATCATATATGTTTGGTTGAATCTGATTGATAGCCATAGTTTATTTAGGATAACGTTTTCTTTTCCACGTTTAAGGATGTCTTTCAGACGCTCTCAACGCAATAGCTGCGCGTGCTCATGGCTCTTTAGATCCGCCCACAGGATACGCCGCCATCCGTTTGGTTTTATTCGGAAAGACTCAGTACAGCATATCTATCTGTTATAAATATAATAAAACTAAAGACTTTTCGGAGATATGAAGAATGCAGTACTACTCTATAGGTGCTCAAGATTGACTGAAACTGAGTGTTTCCCACCATAAAGAAAAATTTACTGAAGAATAGTTTGCAGTTTCATCAGCAGAAGTCAGCCTGAAGTCTCACAAGGAGTTTGTAGGCCGCACTCCCTCTACCCGCCTATCCAAATGTGCAATTTTTACAGTGTAAAGTCTTATTTGGATGGTAATTGTTTCTCATGGGGTCGGATGGTATTTTCATAATTTACAGGGGCTAGTCAGTGATTTCAGAAATTTCCGTCTTAATCCAGAATGTCAGTGTTTTTATCCCAGCACCCGTGCAAAAATCCCTGGCTGATTTTTTGACAAACACCTAGGTCGAGTGGTCATTAATTGCTTTCCGAATTCACATTTTGCAAGAAGAGTTTTCAAGAAGAGATCACTTCAAAAATCACTGTTTATATTCGTTTTGACCACTGCGGAGCACAGTACAGTTGCGCTTCGCTGTAATTTGGATACATTTTAAAGATGTAGGCTACACTTTTATTACTGAAATGCTGGAAAGTATTTACAAGAACAATATTTCATCAGCACTCAAAAGAGAAAAAGAAATAAAAGCACTTAAACGTTTGAAATTGGCCGTTATACGGCAGTAATTTTATACGTTAAAATAACCCAGCAGCTTTGTTTACCTCATGTAAATAAGAGGCTGTATTAACTAATTCCCTTATTTTTAAAATGACATTGAGATAAAATACAAGACAAAAAACATTTTAACTATAATGCGTCTATCTTCCTATTTGTTTTTAAACCGGAAATTTAAATAAAATACGACTGACCTCGTGAGCGGCACGTTGCCAGGTTTGTAGGATCACAAAACTCGCTCCTCCACCGTGAATAAATCGCCATCCGAATGCACAAGTTTTATCACTGAGGTGGCATACAAATACATTTTTACGGACATCAACATGAGAAACAATAACTGTCCGAATAGGGCGTATGTCTCCGATAGTCAAGTCATTTATTTCCAGTGCTTTATATAGTAGGGATTGTCAAAGCAGATTCACAGTAATACTTACTGAATCAATGATAAAAAAGTGCTATAAAGCAGTTCTACAGAACACAATAGTATAATTTTTTGCTCAATTGTGTAAAGTTTGTTTTTGGCTGGATTCAGTTTGGACACTTAATATTCAGTAATGTTATCGTAACTTGAACTGAATTGAGCTCGATGATGACTGTTTTCTGCAGAGCTGCTTTATAGCTCTTCAGCGTATCATGTGAGGACTCCTCTGAGATGCAAAGCCTCCTAAAAAGGCGGGTGGCAATTAGCAAGCGAGAGGAAGGTCCTGTTGAGTGTTTTGCTGTTGATGTTTCCGTGGCGGAGTAGCCAGCAGACGTATCCCACCTGTGGAGAAACCATTGAGCTTGTGGTGACCACACTGCCTCAGACGGTTTCTCTGTGCTCGCTGCATTTCATCCTCATTTGTATTCTGCTTTGAGAAGCCCTCTTTGCCGCCAGGTCAGATATCCCTGCCCATTAACAAATGACAGGAGGAGTTAACTTGACTGACATGTTTATTGTTCTTGGGATGGTCCGGCCTAATGAGGCCCATCGGCCTAGGGTGCTGAGATTACACTGGCATTAGAGGACACGTCCAAAAAGGTTCAGCTGTCCTTTGCCATTTAAACACACAGACTGCACACTTGTCCCGCCTGACACCACTTTACCTCTGGAACTGTTTATCTAGACAATGATAGCTTGTGAATGATTCCTGGTCTTGGCCACTAATCATTACGGGGGGGTTGATACTCCTGTTTGCTCTAATGCTACACCTGATAAAGCACTGCTTTGATAAACTACACCAATTAATGGAAAGGGAGCTGAATTACTCAGACGACATTCTGACTTTCCAAGCGCAAAACGGCTGTCCTTTGCAAGTTGTGTGGAAAAAAAATAGTTGCAAAATTGCTGTACGCATTCTAGTTGCAAAATTACTTAGATATGCAATATGGGTCATTGACCTTATGCTAATTTTATAATGTAGGAAAAAAGGTCTCAAAGAATGAAATCCTTAACCTTAAGTAGTTTAGAATAATCTTTAATCTTCATTACTATTTCTGTCATGACAACTCTCTGAGTGTTTGGCATGATAGTGGATATGACGATGATGATATGTTTTGCCGGAATAGATCAGCTACTATTCCTGCTACTATAAGTACAGGACTTTCTTGCTACTGCCAATACATACACAGCATGCTGCTGTGAGCAAGTAAAACATGTTGGTGCGGTACAATATAACATGCATGAATTAACCGTAGCAGATCTATACAGGTGAAGCTGGGGAGGGTGGAGGGTTTCTGAAAGCATGCTGCAAATACTGCAGTAAATGCTGACCAAGGACAGTATTTTGAAGGTTAAGCAGCAAGCTCATTGGCTACTGATTCAGTAATAACTTTTAAATACATTTTAGCTTTTCTATTGTAAACATACAAATTCACACTCTTTGGGCCATTCAAGTGGTTTTACTAATAGAGCATCAGCAAGCGTGAGGTTGTCATGGCAACCAAATACAGTGCACGTGACATCATCAGTGACTACTGGAGATTCACCTGGAGTCAAAAGCAAAAGATTAGACTATAGAAATAACAATCAACAGGTAACGCAAATAAACACTAAACAAACAGTCACGCAATTTGTCAATAAAGTATAACAATAATAATAATTTGCACGGTTTAATGTGATATGAGCGATCGTTAGATTTAATCACCTTTGGCAGCACGATTTATTGTAATGTTTTGTTCCCAAAAGTGGAAGACATGTTATTTGCTTGTTCAGATGACATTTTCTGCTAAAAATTATTATTTATACACCAAGGCATAGAATCTGTGCTTCTGAAGTACAGCATCCACACCGGTACAGTGACTGACAGCAAGCTGCACACACTCCTCAAAACATTAGATTAATCCACGCCGAGGAGCCGCTGATGCACAACTCGCGTACAGATGATAACGCCGCAAATAACTGTAATTGCAGGTTTCAAACAGTGATGGCGACACAGAGGCAAAACTTACGGACTGCAGCTTTAAGCAACTCAAGGAGTGAATTACTCACCCACTGCGTCATGCCCAACAACAGATATCTATTTTAAAGCATGCTGTTGGGCATGATAAAAGTTAAATGCACCATAGCAGACACAAAAACACTTCATATTTAGTAAATCTAAGCAGCTTATATTCTAAAACGAGTTTAAGTTTTATTTTGTATAAATTAAATAACATTTGGATGTAAATTATCCTCATCCTGACAAGAGCAGGCGTCCTGTGGATCACATTCATGAGATTGTCTGGGTCCAGAATCATCAAGGAGGCATCGACATCTTCACCTGATTTTCTTTTGGTTAGGTCCAAATTTCTCTGCAGCTGTACGTTAAAAAAAAACCCCACTGAATATCCATTTCGTGCCACACAAAAGTCAAGCAGTATATCATAGGCAGATTTGGGGCAAGTTACTTCCAAAATGTAATACATTATATGTGTGACCCTGGACCACAAAACCAGTCATAAGGTTCAAAAAAGGGCCATAAGGCTGAATAAATAAGCTTTCCATTGATGTATAGTCTGTTAGAATAGGACAATATTTGGCCAAGATAGAACTTTTTAAATCTGAGGGTGCAAAAATCTTATTGAGAAAATCACCTTTAAAAAAAGTCCTTAGCAATGCACTGATACATTTAAAGAATGACATTTACAAAATATCTTCTTGGAACATGATCTTTACTTAATATCCTAGTGATTTTTGGCATTAAAGAAAAATCTATAATTTTGACCCACAATGTACTGTTGGTCCAGGGTCATATTTTACTAGTTACTGTCATTTGTAAGTAATCAGTTCCATTACAATATTACTGTCTCTGAATTGTAATGCGTTACACTACTTTTGTGTTACTTTTGAGTTACTTACCAAAATAATCACAGAAGTTTGACTAGCCATTCTAAAATGCTAAAGCTTATTTTATTGCTGCTCATTATACATCCAGTGGAGGGCGATGTGGTAATGACTGTGTAGGAAGGCTCATGGCACAATACAATAAGTAACAGTCACTGTCAGAATCACAAAAGTAGACAAACGATCAAATTCTGGTAAATTACGGTAGAGATACCAAACACAATAGAGCCACTATAATGCAATATATAGCCTAATGAACATGGCAAGGCGCACAACCTCTTTTTCTTTACGTTTCTATTCATTCATTTTCTTGTAATTCCCATTTACAGCACAAACCTGGCATGCATTGGATGGACACGAGTCTCTTTGCTTCTCAGGGTTCAAGCAGCTAGCAGACTGAGAGAAACCCTCTGTGTTGCAAAAGATTGCGCTTGACTTGGCTATTACATTCTTTTCTCTGACTAACTGAAAATATTAATCTCACAAATGCAGTCATCTCAACCATCGAATTCCACCAACAGGAAATCCCCGTAATTTTTGGTTTTTCTCTGGTGCTGGAATTTTAATGAACACCACTTTCGTGCTAAAATGCATGGTTGGTATTTCCGTTACTGAGATTATTGTAACAAATATTACCAAAATTGTATTAGTAATGTGTTCTATTACTGCATTACAGCTACCGGCCCCCATAACTCATGCACAGTACAGTCCAGTGCCACCTCACAGTTTAAGGATTAGTTGAGGTCACACATTTGAATGCAACTTCCAAGCCTTCATATGTGTTAAGATATTTTTCCTTAATTTCTTGTGTGTATTTATTGGCAATCTGCTTGTTTTCCTGCAGTATTCTTATTATATGCTTCAGCACATCAAAACAAATGGTAGTTTTTGATGTTTGTCCAAGATACCCAGGGATATGTCTGGATGCACCCTTTGTTTTCAAAACTCACTGCTTTCTCATCCTTTTAAGAAAAACCTTTCATCCTTTCATTTGAATGGTAAGTTTATAACTACTCCCCAGCAGTCAATTGCATCTTTGGGCAGAGGCTCTATGATTTTGTGGCAAGATCTGGAGTAGAAGTAATTAATGGGCGTCTTAATCTGTGCATGTGTGTCTTAGTCCTAGCCTTTACTCAACCCTGAACTGAAGTAAACCTTGAGGGTGGCCAAAACAGAGGCTTGAACTATTACAAAGGGGAAGGCAATACTTATTCTGCAAGTACCTAGTCTGGAAGTCTTTTCTTTTTCAGTTTTATTTTAATGTCAAATAATGAGATCCAGCCCTTGTGCTCCTGGGGAATAGATGGAGTTCTCTGTCAGTGCTTAACATAGTTTTTTCTTTTTTAATTGGAGAGTTGGCAAAGCAGCAAGTGCCCAGTATACAGTATATGACAACTTGGTAATCGTTAACAAGAACATTAGTTAAAGGTGCAGTATGTAATACTGACAGCTAGAAGTTGAAATGGGTACTGCAGTCCAAATGCAAAACATTGGAGATTTTTTTTTTGCTCCCCGCCACCTCCTCCTCAGACTTAATGCTCACGCGGGTTGCCAGATTGAGGAAACACAAAAGGAGCGAGCGCAATTGAAAGTGGAAGGCTAGGAGACTTACGCACTAAGTTGATTTGTCCACGTTTTAATACTCCCATTCATAGAGATTTTTTGATGGATGTCGAGGCTTTTTAGGTCGGGTAGAATCTGCAATATCTGACCCAGTTTGTTTGCTGGCTTCCATGGCTGCAATATGCCGTTTCCTCTGCCAACTGGCAACCTAGGGTGTCAAAATGCTATTGGGTAAACTGGCAAAAACAGACATTCCTCACTGAACGCACATTTAAAAATTGAGTAACTGGCTGTAGCATTGGCTTACAGAGAAACAAGCATATGAACCGCATTTCCCCTAAATATCTGCAAACATATTTTTATGCTTTAGTAGTGTGAAAAAATTACATGCAGCACCTTTTAAGTCAATAAGTGCTCTAATCAATATAAAAATAGAAACATAATTCTAAAGCATTTAGTAATCTTAGTCATGTTAATACCAATGTTTACTGATGTATTAATTAAAATCAAAAGTTCTATCTGTTAATATTATTTTATGAACCTTAGCTAACATCAACAATGAAAAGATGCATTTTTATTAAATAAAATTAACAAAGTTGAACAAATACTGTAATAATGTATTGCTCATTGATAGGTAATGATATTTAATGCATTAACAAACGTTAACTAATGGGACCTTATTGTAAAGTGTTACTAACATCATTAATACTGTTTAAACTCATAACTCATGGAGTTGTTTGAGATGAAAAAGAGCTGAGATGGATCGATATGCTTATTAAATACACTTGATTGAAACATTGTTATTTTTGATTCATTATTAAACATGATGATCTATTATTGTCATCGCCAGTGTAGCTCTCATGGGTCCGGATGGCTTAAAAGATAAAAAGCTTGCAGCCTTGCTCTAAAGCGGACATTTGAATTTTAAGTGAGTTTTTGCAGGTCATTAAACAGAACAACCTCTTCTGTCTTTTTAAAGACCAGCTCTGATGTGTCCAGTCACATTGAGAGAGAAGCAATTAAACCATGCACTCAAAAACACATTTACTCTCACTCGTGTCATTCCAAAGCACTTTCGTGTTTCTTTATTTATTTATTTATTTTATTTTTTTATGGAAACTTGAGATTTCAATATTCAAAAAGGATGTAAATACACCAAAAAGTATTTTAAAAACACTATATTATGCATATTCTGAAGCCATACACAAGATTTGTATGAGGAACGGACTAAAATTTAAAGGGACTGTATGTATGTTTTTGACCGTACTAAAGCATAAAAATACCATATGTTTGCAGCAATATGCTAAGTTTATATACTCGTCTCTCTGAAACAATGCTACAGCCTGTTATTCTACTTTGAAATGTGCATTCCGTGTCGGAATGTCTGTTTTTGTTTTGGTCTGTGCAATAACGCATATTGCCAGTTTACTCAGTAATAGTATTTCGCCACCACAGGTTGCCAGTTGGCAGAAAACACAGCGTATTGTAACCATGGAAGCCAGCAAACTAATTGGGTCAGAGATCGCAGATTCTACCCGACCTCTAAAAATCTAAAAAAGCACATTAAAACACAGATAAATCAACACCTCGACTTACAGTAAGTCTCCTCGCCTTGCATTGTCAATTGCGCTTGTTCCTGTTGCGTGTCCTCAAAATGGCAACCCGCGTGAGCCTTAAATCTGAGGAGGAGAGGGTGGGGCAAACAATATTTAAAATATGGACGGCAGTACCCATTTCAACCACTAGCTGTCATTCTTACATACAGCACCTTTGTGTCTTTAATCAATGAAAATCATCCCCTCCAGTACGATTTCAACTACTATCCTTTTAGGGTGCAAAACGAAAGGTGTTATTTACATGCAAAATACAGATTAATATATTTTGCACATCTTTAACACTAACAACATCTAAAGTGAAGATGCAGCTTGAATTTGTATATATGGATTTATTTTTTATTGCTAAAGGTGAAAATCTATTGACTCTGGTTGTTATTTTATAGCTACCAATGTGTAATAAGTATTGACCATTTTTGACATATCGCCTGTGTTTAGCAGATCGATTTCATACACTGCAGTCCTATTCCGGTTATGGATTTTCTGTTATTTTAGTGATTGATGTAGACGCATCTGAACTATTTGTCATTATTCTGCCTGCATCTTAGAGGACATTACAACCTAATTCAATGCTTTCCTAAATGAGATATGACTTCTCTTTTTTTTCAAAACCATTTTCAATTTCTATTTCAGCATTATCCAATGCAGCAATTGTTTTTATGCCAAGAAATGAGATGGGAATGGCAGCCAGCTGTTCATTTTGAGTAAAGACTGCTGAAGCCATGACCGACCACACCAACCAGCGTACTTTTTATTAATCAGAAAGCTACTCCGTCGTGGCCCCAGTTGAGCCACACTTTTGTTTATCAAGCATTGTCCCTGAACAATATGCAAGCCTTCTTAGAATAGCATTAGGGGGTCGGAGAGATTACACATCCTGTGTGCGTGTTCGTTTTTCCGTGTACAAAGTGTGTGTACACGCTGCTACTTTGTCAAGTTCTTTTCTCAAGGAGAACTGTTGAGTGCTCACATGACAAAAAACAGCAGGTGGTGCTTGTTCAGAAAAATGCAGGCTCAAATTATGGCGACTCACAACATGAAAAATATGGTGTGGAGACCACCTGCTTCTCTCAGCATCGGGACAATGGGAACAGTGATTTATGAATAGTCTTTACTTATTTGGAGGCCTGAAACGAGGGCAGAAGTGCTGATGTCATTGCGGTGGGATAAACATTATGAATTGTTACGTGTCGTCTCTTTTTATGCTAAGCCAACTGGGTTAAGTCACCCAACCAAAAAGTTCCAGGAGTGGAATTTACCTGATAGAAGATGCAAGCTTGAAGGTCCTTAACCACACCGCTGACTGCTCATAAATTATTGATGATAAATCCTGTTTTGCTGGCTGCCAATCATCTCATGTAATGGTTGTCAGCTGGAGGTGCATGTAGCACAACGCTGTGAAAATGCCAAGGCGAACACTTTGTATAAATCGTCTAAATTGCTTGAAAATGTCACGGGCTGCTGGAACTCTGATGTTGAATAAAGGTATTTGAAAGAATAGAGGGGTATTGTTGCACCGACTTTCTTATGAGTAAAAGAGTTATGTGCAAGGGAGACCTGGGGCAGTTGGAACCTTTTTTTTTTTTTATAAATTTTCTTTCATAACAGACTGCTACAAATCTACCTGCCATCTTTTGGTATTAGAGACATTTGAAACCGTAGCTGTGAGCCGTAGCCATTAATAGAAAGACTGTAAAAATTGTATTTCATAATAGTCCGTGTAAAAAGCTGTAATGGTGAATGCTGGTAATTATATTAATACACTGTACCTAAAATAAGAGCATACCACAAAGTATTATCATTGCTTTAATAGCTATAAATATCACTTATAATTGTAACTTTCATATTGTGCTAAATCTTTTAGCTGTAAGGAATGTTGTATTTAAAGCAAAAGTCACAGTTGTACCTACATTTAATTGTTTGAAATCACTTTTTACTAAATGTATATTGACTACTTTAGTATATTAGTTGACTATTAATAATACTAATGTACAATGCCGTTCAAAAGTTTTTGATCGGTAAGATTTTTAACATTTTTAGAAGAAGACTCTTATGCTTACCAAGACTGCATTTATTTAATTAAGAATAAATTTATGATTATTATCAATGTTCAAAACAGTGGTGTAAAGACATTTTTGCAGTGTATATTTTGCTAAAATATATTTAAAAAACTGATTGTTTGCATAATTTGAATTATACATTACATATTTGACTATAGCAAATACATGCAGGAAATTACATCACCATTGTTGTACAATTTAAAAAAGCTTCAATTTCAAGGTTTTTTATTAAATATTAAAATATATTATACTTAAGTATTAAAAGAAATTAGAATTAAGTAACTTAAGTATTAAGTAAAATTAAGTGTCTCTTACTATTATTATTATAATAAATGAATGTCTATTATTTTTATTACAGTGGGTTATTGTAATGCTTTTAAGAATCAGGTTTTTTTTTTTCTTTGTGGTTTAATAATTACAACATCGACTAATTGTTTTATCATTTCATAAATTCTGAACAAATGAGCGTTTTTTGTTTTTCTTACGGTGACTGTGAGTATGAGTGTTTGATGAATGTACTGTGTATCATCGTGTACTTTCTCTTGTTGCAGTGCCATCCTTCTGGGGGCTTGTAAATTCTGCATGGAATCTGTGTTCTGTGGGGAAGAGACAGTCTCCAGTCAACATTGAGACGAGCCATATGATATTTGATCCCTTCTTGACACCGCTGAGGCTCAACACTGGTGGACGAAAGGTAAGCCATGTTTTATCTGTTGTCTGCACAGCTACAGTATCAGTGCGGTGAGCTGCTTGAAGAAAAACAACAACAAAAAAACATAGTTTCTAGTGTCAAAGTGCTAGGATCAACTGTGAAAATGCTACTTGGGTGAAAAAATGCATCTAGGTCAGCGCTTATGCTAGATACAGAACGGTTAGGACTGTAATGCTGCTTAGTTTGAATTGTACCATTTCTGCATAGTGCCACATACCGCCTTGTGTTTAAAAGTGTGCATGTATACATAGGTAGCTGATATCCTGCAGTGTGTCTTACTATATTCTACTTGCTACACTTTTAAAATGCCATTTTTATAATTATCCAAGCAGGTTTGACCGCATATAAATTGAGATGGGTTGTCACACTACAGTACCATTTAAAGTGAACTAGATATAAATATGGATATGACGCATACTATATTTGTAGGTTACATAATAGCTTTACAAAGCTAGGTTACAAAATTCCTTTGGTTATTTAGTAGTGCTGTCAATCGATAAAATATTGTTTTTTTTAATTTATCATGATTTAAAACATCAGCGTTTTTAATATTTTTGTATTGTAAATAAACTCAATTTCAGTAAATTATATACCAAAATATTATTTGTAATGGTATCTTTTTTTATGAAGGCCATATCACTGATACTAAAACTGCTACTGACAATCAATTTCACGTGAACAGTCTTCACATAAACCCATTATAATAAATATTTACCTGTGGCCAATATACAGTGTAATAGTTGAAGTTAAAAATGAAGTTATCAAACTGCACTGCATACATTTAAATTAAATATAGAATAACTACTTTTTAAAGCCACAATTTTCTCTGTTTATGTTGTACTGCAAATAACATTAATGACTGACATCATAAGTCGTTACTGTTCCTTTAAAGGGGTACTTCAGCGCTGGGAAGATGAATCTGTATTTAAACTCTGTCATTAATGTAGTAGAAATAGGAAATCATTTTTGAATTTGGTGCCTTCTAGACTGAGAAATCACAGAAAATGTATTTTTGTCTCATGGGGATGAAAGACAACAATTCCCAGAATGCACTTCGCTGCCCGAGGCACGGCTCACTGGTTTACTTGCCCACCGCGTTCATTTTCATAAAATCAGTTAAGTTGGAGACACTACAGTTAAAAACTGAACCTGTCTGTTCAATATGAGTGAGTCAATTGAATGTCACGGCACAAACGCAGCAGGATCGGATTACATTCATCACATGAGATGAGGTAAGCGCGGGATTCACGGCTGCGGCCGCATTCACAGCACTCGTTCAGTCTGGTGCATTTTCAGTTCATGTCTTTGGAAGCTTAACATATCATAGGAATTCATTTGAAAAGTTGAAACACTCACTTTGCTCTCCACCGCTCTTTTTACATGAATCTCCGCAGCTCCCCGAGCCGAGTGCTGTGAGTGTGATGTTGATAACGTGGAAATAGCGCCTCCTGCTGGCTGTAGTCTTTGGCCTCTGGACAAAAACTCCTCCGATGATGCAAAATGACGATATTTGCGCCATCGGAGGAATTTTTCCAGAAATAAAATACATAATTCTCTCATCTCAGGGTCATATGAGGGGGGAAAGTACGATAATTCGAATTTACTCCTGGGTTTCTACTGATACAAAGCTTAATGCTAATCGCTGAAGTAACCCTTTAAGATCTGCTCATTTAAGACGGCTCTTGTGAGAATACTCGACAAAATGGCCATTTAGGCATAATTCGGTGTGGTGTTGTATGTTCAAGAGTGAAGAGAACTCAATTCTGGCCCTAGGGGTGCATCAGCTCCCTAGTTCAGTAGTCAGGGCACTGATCAGGGAGTCAGACACGTTCATGTACACAATATACTGATTAACGACCTAGGAAACTAAGGAGCTGATTGAGATGCACCCAGGATATTCACAGACAGTTTTGTCGTGCTGCAGTGGTTTCAAAGCATTTGCATGAATATGAGCGTGATCGTGTAATGTAATGCTAACCAAAGGATGATAGAAAAAACAGATACTGTATCAATTAACACGTTAATTTTGACAGCACTTTTATTTAGTCATCATTTTCTTAAGATTTATATTCACATGTATTTATTTTGTTATATATTCCTATCGTGGGGTATACATTCATATTTTATTAGGATACTCATATACATTTCTGGGAACACATTCACTATTAACTATGACTTGCCTCAATAAACTCCTAATTTACGGAATTTCAATAGTTAGCAAGGTAGTTGTTGTTGTGGTTAAATTTAGGTATTGGGTGGGATTAAGGGATGTAGAATGTCATGCAGAATAAGTAAGTACTATACAGCCAATATGCTAGTTAATGTGATGGTTTGCACAAAGAGATCAGAGATTGTGCTGCATATACAGTAAACATTCAAAAGTAAGGAAATTTGTCAATACTGCTAACAAGAGTTTTATTAATAAAGTATATTGAGTCGCTACATTATATTTGTTAGCAAGTTAATGCCGCTGTTTTTGACAGAATTAAACTTCAGTAGAGAGAGGTTGCACAGATGTAAGTAATTCACATACAATATCTCTGTAATACAGTTGTTATGGGAAGAAGGAGGCGGGAACCGGTGAGCGCTCAGAAGACTTTAATCAAATAAATAAACTGAAAGTAAACCGCTGCAGCCCTTGACGGATGATTGCTGCGCACGCACATAATAAAACGTAAACAAAACATAACATAAAATCCAGGCCTGGACCTCTTCTTTTATGCCCCCAAGCTCCTCCGTGCTGAGACACGAGAGCGGTGCGTCGTGCAGGTGGCGCTCATCACCACTCACCACCGGCCTCGACCCATTCTCACGGTCCCTCTGCCTCGTCCTGCTTGCCACACTCACACTTTCTATTTGATCTCTTTCTGATTTAAAGCATGCAGAATGAACAGTAGCCATAATAACTATCAAATAAAAATAACATTTACTCTTCCAGTCAATTAGTGCACTGCAAACATGAATAAGAGTTTTAGCTTGTCAATGCTGGTAACGGACCACGCAATCAGATTAATCTACACCTATAGCCAAATATCTTAGGATACAAATCGTAGGATATTCATACATATTTCTTTGGGTATATATTCATTGAAATGTATTTTGTTATATACTGTATTTATAGAAATTTAACGGGTTATATATTCATATAGATTTATTGAGCTATACGTTTAAAAATGGGCATGTTATTCATAAACTAACCACGCACAAATACTATAATTTGTTTGTCAATGGTGAGAGGATGGCATGCTTTGCATATTAATGAATCCTCTCTTCATACGCATCAGCAGTGAGTAACTGAGTTCATGCACTAGAGGCAGAGTTTCATACTCATACAGATCAGTCAATGACTAGAGAGCCAATCAGACAGAAGGATAATAGAAGGATAATAGAAGGATAATAATCCACTGCATGGTAATTTGGCCAAAGCACTTTTGACATGCCAAGTCTTATGAAATAATTAGTTGGATTCATTATTTATAATTTAGATGAATAGCAACTGAAAGGAGTTTGTTCTAAACTAAAAATTGAAAGATGAATTGCATTTTAGAGTCACATATCAACCCATTTACTAGGTGTTTGCTCTATAAATATGTCAGCATTAAAAACATTATTTGCAGACTAAAATCCTTTGTGCTCATTGCAAAAGTATGGATTAAAGAGAGATATTTTGTTTCAGATAGCCAAGAAATGTCCACATGCCTTCTGATTTGCTGGAACATAAATCTTTTTTTCAGTTCAAACGTGTGGCGCTGGTCCGTAGTCCTTGATGAAGAGTCAGAGTGTGTTTGAAGTCACACCATGTGTGTTTGAGTTTCTGTCAGAGAGGAGTTTACATTGCCAGGCTCTTTACAGCGTGATAAATGGACTAATGAATAGTTAACGGAAATTAAAATGACCTCAGAATAGAAAACCAATTAATCAAAAGCAGACATGCATCAAGGTTATGTGCTTTGGTTTAAGGGAATCACAGTTATTAAATTGTCTGTATTAATTGAATATTTGCTCTGCTGTAGATGAGCCGCAATTACTTGAAGAGCTTTTAATGAATTTAATCGCTCTGACAAGGGAGGAAGATGACAGTATCGTGTCCCTTACTGAAATCTCCAATCAGCAAAGTGGGGAATTTGAGACATGAATATGAAAAGATGCCACATGAAAATATATATTTTTTTCTTAACGTTGTTAGCTCTGGGGTACTGTAGATATGAGATTGACTAATTACCGAAACGAATCAGGCTACATGCAGTTTAGCATAGCGTAGTTGTAATGTAGAACATGGCATAGTACATTGGCATAATAGCATGTCACCTTCCTTTGTCGGCATTGGTAAATCAGGACCGAATCACGCCCAGAGACAAACAGTGACAGATATGATCTACACACAGATTTTATTCAGTTACATGAATATCATATTAGATTACTCACTGAGTCAGCCTTGTCATTGCGATTTCATTAGCTTGGGTAGTTGACAGTGTGAGATACATTCTCTGTATAAACTGATGGCATCAGTTTGGCTATCAGTCAGTTTAAACAGGCCGGTGTTTGTACTGGGGGACAACACAACTCTTAGATCACACACAAACAGTACACACAAAAAGAGATTCACGGTGATACGTGTAAACGAAAACCAGATTTCTTATTTTTCTTCTTTTAAATGACTTGTTCTCTGGGGGAACTTCTGTAAATCTGTTACTGATGATAGTAAAGGGGTAATGTACAGTCAGCGGCCATTATCATCTGATTATACAGGGGTTACACAGGTAAACCCTATTGGGGTTTGTTTGATTTTAAACATTAGATGACTGTAGCCTACATTATTCCACTCTATCGTGGCTACATACTTTAGTGAATATATGGCTAATATTGATTTGAGTTCAAACAGGCCAGGGTTTTCCAAATAGGAAACCCCTGGGGGTTTGAGTTGAAGAAAAGCTAATAATTAATGAAATCATAAAAATGTAAATCATTTATATAAATAGGCGTGCACAATGAATCACATTAAATTGTGATATGGCTTAGTGTGTTTAACAAATCGCAAAATGCTGTGATTGTGCTGGGTTTTTTTTTTAACAATAGTAATATATTGTCGTCTTTTTATACAAAAATGTACATATAGAAACACAATTATTATTAGTATTGCTGTTATTATATGCAAATATGTGCTGTTAAATTATTGAAATATTAAAGTAAAATTTAAGACTTCAAGAAAGTATATTTTTATTTGAGAATCAATATTAATAATAATAGTAATTGTTAATAATTATGAATATTAATAAAATTATTTATTTGTTGTTAGTTTGCTAGGGATAGTTCAGGTGTGTGTGTGTGTGTGTGTGTGTGTCTGTCTGTCTGTCTGTCTGTCTGTCTGTACTTGTACAAGGCCAACATGGGTTAGGGGATAGAAAATAAGTGCGTGTGTGCGTGTGTGTGTGTGTGTGCGTGCGCTTAGTCAGTCAGTCAGTCGGTCCTTGTAAACCCTACATTATGGGGACAAAATGTCCCCACAAAGATGGCAATACCCAAAATCCTTATTGGGACATTTTTTGTTCCCCATGAGGAAAACTGCTTATAAATCATACTAAGTTATGTATTTAAAAAAAAAAAAAAAAATGCAGGATGTTATAAAACATGGACACCCCAAAGTGTGTGTGTGAGTGTTCCACAGAAGCGAATCATTTAAAATATCTGATTGCTCAGTGGAGCACTGCCATCAGTTAAATACTCTGTTCGTCTGAGTTCAAGGATCAGTGATGTCATTTTTCCTGTAATCTGGCCAGAGGGAGAAGGAGATTGAAACCATTTAACATGCAAGATGCATGTATGACCAGATGGGGAGTTCTGCTGCCACAGGGAGCAGAACGCTCATATAGCAGCACTGAATCAGGATAATTACACTGGGAACACGGTGGAACGGCAAACATGGAGCCATGGGATGACATCTGTAGTGATCTGCAGGGGAACACACAGTTGGGGGTGTCACATTACATTTTCAGCCCCCTAGCTTCCATTTCTCACACATGCGACTTCCATGTTGGCCTTGTACCTGAATGTTTCAGCTATTTTCACCGTTTGATGCATATGTTAAAAAAAAAAAAATTCCGTACCCTTTTTGCTGGTGGTTCATATTTCATGAACGGCACACGTTGTGCCAAGTAGCTCCTAGACAAGAATTTCTATCCGTTGTAATTCTGCAAGTCTGCAGAACATGTCGCTTACAGGCATGACTGCTTCATTTCCTTAGCGAGCTTCTCTGGTTGGCAAACCCGGGGGAACTTTAGCATAAAATATGGAGTTAAATATTTTTAAAATAAAAGTGCTAATGTAAAATATTTATTAGAGAAAGCATTTGCAAAGATGCCTCAACATACACGTGCATACATAAAGCTCAACTGCGTTTTTCATGGTGAATGTAATAAACCACAAAGGACACAGATGTTTATTGCTGAGGGTGAAACACCTTGTGATTATGAGAATTGATTTAGTTATGCAAATTACTGATTCAAATTAATTAGACTCAAGTTTGTGTTGGCTGAACCTGCTAAGCTGTCACAGTATACAAAGCAGTTTGCGTATGAATATCTCAAAAGCTGCAATTATGTCTGTCTCGCCGCAGCCTCTTGCTTGTCAAGGCACGGGATTTAATTACTGCTGGATAGCGAGAGCTCGAAGCCCTGATTCGCACGCGACTTCTGCCACGACGAGGCGAATGCACAACCTAAGCCGCCGTTCGTGGGTCGTCCATCTGCGTGGGTGTATAAATTTGAATCATAAACTTGGAGCTAAAAAAAGGATTAGGAAGTAATTAGATTCAATCACTTGCGTCCACAGGAAGGAGTGTCTGTAGGGTCCAGGGGTTGCGAGGCAATCTCACTCTAGCATGAGTCGCAGGAAAATGGGTCACAGGGAAAGAGGAAATGGATCAGCAGTCTCCTCTCCTCTATTCTCAGATCAAAGACTGAGTGTTCCACCACAGAGATTCTGAGTGCGCCTTCATGTCTGTACAGTTCAGATCCTGCCCCAACAGTATGATAGCACGATTTTACTGAAATCACAGATCGCTTTGTGGTTTTCATTGAGATTCTATTATTTTTTTCATTTTTTTTCTGGTAGTCCTTATTTGCTTCAATTTCAAAGTACTTTATTTCCTTTATTTTTCGAGTATTATTATTTAAAAAGTACATAGTGTTATTTTAAAGTTTAAATAATATACTTTAAATAGAAAAAAGAAAACCATTTAATAAACACATTTTTATAACTCAATTTATTTTATTTTACTCTTTTGTTTGTTTTGTGCTTTTATTTCGTTTGTAGGGATGTAACAGGTTTTGAAGTCACGGTTCGGTACAGCAGTTTTGCAAAAAATAAAAATAAATAAATGTTTATTTTGCACATTGCTATAATATTAAAGACAGCAGAACTATTAGCTTAAATTTAATTGCTGTTTATTTTTAGATATAATAATCAACACTCAAATAATACATTGTGCAAACATGTAAACTTCACATAAGGCAGTTTTTGCATTAACTTCTAAATCTAATTACAAAATTATGATTTTACTTCAATTTGTTGTTGAAATATAATCATCTATACACAGTGGCTGTCATTTGCATGACATTTATTTAAGCATAGGCTATATTAAATAATCAAGACATCACTAACAGGTAGAATAGAATGAATATATCAGCTAATATATGTTTAGCGAAAGAGTTGATTTCTCTAGTGAACACTGAGCGATTACGCGACATATATTATGTTTCAGTAAGTTTTAATGTATCCTCACCATACCTTAACATTAAGTCACATCACATTAAATAATTTTTTGAATTTCGTGATGAAATGGACTGAATACTTAATATTTTTGTGTGGGAACTCGGACACTCAAATTTATTTGATGAATTTACTTAAAAAAGCAGCGTCAAATGGTTCCATACAACTATACTGAGTAAGTTTTATAAATAACAATTTAGTTATATGAACAAAAGAATGTCAAGTAAAGCTGACAAAATTTCTTTACGTAATACAAACCATTTGAATTTGTCACCGTTACATAATATTTATTTGTAGTTAACAAACACTTAAGTAAAGCTGACAATACAAATTTTTAGTAGAAACAACTCAGTAAACTTAAATTAATTTAGTTACATGAGTTTTTTAAGTAACGTGAACAAGTATGATTTGAGTGCAACTAACAACATTGCAAGTTCATTTTTTTGAGTGAATTGAAGTATGTTTCGCGCCTACTGTTAACTGTTAAAGATTGCGTTCGGATCTCATTTAATTTATTTTTATTGATGCCTGTTGCTTCTTTTGGAACAGGCTTTGTGAGTGTCCATATGATACCATCACTGGGTTTTGGGTCAATGTCTGAACTAATGATTATGGAGATCAGGGCAGTGGCTGGTTTCTAAAGGTTGTGCTGTTTAAATATAAATATACTGTGGCTGTGAAAGATGCATGAGCACCTTCCCCCTGTAACACCTACATTTGTTCTCTTTCAGACTTTGTTTTTGCAACTGTTATATGCATTGCTTTAGTTCCCTATTCACTAAAGGAATTCAGCAAATCACACAACGGAACAAACACATACAAATTCAGTGCTGAATGGGGTGGCACAAAATATCGATAGGGCAATATATCATTGTCGATACGCTGGCGCCAAATATCGATATTTTAATTAATAAAACAAGGTGCTCTAAATAGATTTCCCTGCTCCCAGCGTTGCTATTCATGCTACATGCTAAGTTAATTTTATTTAACAGGAACGGCGGACAACAGTGTGAGTAAAATAATAGTGTCCCAGTAATAATAATAGTTATCGTGAGCAGTGTTGTGGCGGATGCAGTAGACTACAGTGATCTGGCATACTTTGCTCAACCAATCAACCACTACTGTAGTTTAATCAAAGGTTTTTAGGAGAGATTTCACATGGTTTTTGAGATAGAGAAAATTCTTGTTCCATCCTATAGCAAGGATATCTCAGAATTGCTGTATCTTCATTGCAGGTGTGCTTGACTATGAGGCTTATAATGGCTCTAAATAGATATGTAAACATGCCGTGGACATCCTGCTGTAACTACACTAAACCCCTCATCTCAGGGATAATCTAGATAAGACCTCCTCCTTGATCTTCTTTAAAAGATGCTAAGTCATTAGGAACCAAACTTTGGGTAGCATCAGCAGTACTGTCTGCCTTTTCATTTTCCCTGTTCTTTACACCACAATATACAGCTCTGGAAGAAAATAGGAGACCACTTAAAGGGATGGTTCACCCAAAAATTAAAATTGTCATCATTACTCACCCTTAAGTTGTTCCAAAGCTGTATGAGTTTTTGTTCTGTTGAACGCAAAATAAGATATTTTGAAGAATGTTTGTAACAAAGCAGACAGAGCAACCATTGACTACCATAGTAGGG
This sequence comes from Gobiocypris rarus, assembly GCA_023029165.1. Taxonomy (NCBI): domain Eukaryota; kingdom Metazoa; phylum Chordata; class Actinopteri; order Cypriniformes; family Gobionidae; genus Gobiocypris; species Gobiocypris rarus. The sequence continues at coordinate 18,425,896 of CM040920.1, forward strand.
GAAAAAATACTATGGTAGTCAATGGTTGCTCTGTCTGCTTTGTTATTTATTATTTAAATGAATAATTTGATACAATGCACTTAGCACAAGCCCTCATCCCGTGTGCATGATATGCACAGTGCTACAACTACAGTGTCTGAGAGCCGGTCAAAGAAGACGACGTTCACAGACAGCCAATGAAGTCCATAGGCCGGCATTATGCAAATGTGTTACAATTTTACCCAAGGCCGTAAGCATGTCTTGAACATTGGGGGGAACCGATTTTTATTTTTGATATAAGTATAAAAAAAACAGAACAGTAAAAGAAATTGTAGGTCTAAATCTAGTGGGGAAATAATGCTTTTGGGACTATCTGCAAACAATATTTATATTAATGTGCTTCAAGTATTTTATTAATTCCGAGATAAATGATGCCATAGATCTTCGGATTATAGTGATCTGGTGGCAGAGTTTTAGAAAACCACGTCAAAGGTTCCAGGTTCTAATCTGCCCTCATATAGTTTTTTTATTTTTTTCCTTCTTCATTAAAATTAAATATGTTCATCAATGATTGTATATTAAGAGCAGGGACACGATTGTGTGCATTTTGTTTTGTGATTTCACCGGAAGGAATAGAGTCGCTCACCGCAACGGCATGTGATAGATTGATGCCCTCGTCTGTGTGTGAAGACTGTGCAGTATGCACGAGCCAAAAGAGAACGTAGACCACTGAGGCAAACCAGACTGAAATGTAACTTAAACCTTTTTGTCATCCTAACGACAACACACAGAGCGCTGTGTAATGAAGTGCGGCAGAACAGTGCAAGAATTTCAAAAATTGAGGGAGACAATTCGGCCATTTCTAATTATTGGGGGGGACTTGTCAATATCAAGATATTGAAGTCAATGCGTTTGTTTTTGTTTTTCTCATGGTGTATAGCTCTGCCCTTGTTCACGATCCTATTCTCTGCATGCTGAACACAACTGACCCAATATTAAAATTGTGTGATGGGAGAAATTAATGCTTATTATGAAACTTCAGTTTTATGACGTGATCTGCTAGCTGCACTCAGTCGGCGCAGTATTTTTCTGGTATACAGCTATAGCTATGGTTTAGCCATCAGATGTGATCAGCAGGGATATGTAACGTATGTTTTGCACGTTCATGTTTGCTAACAGTCTGACAATGAAAGAGAATGACATACATAACCGATAGTGACAAGGGGAAGCGCAGTTAAGCTGTGAGTCAGTGGAGGGGATAGTGTGTTCTCACGTTGACGTTAGCTGCTAATAAGGTCAATGAACAACCTGATTTCAAATGAACACATTACATCAGTTTCGTATTGCAACAGTTAGCACACAATTCAGAAATCTGTGTCTTTAAGTGTATAATAAACTAGTTGTGTATATTTCAGCATTTGTAGTAGGCCTACCTATAGATCAACTGTGCCGTATTCCACCCAAACAGACTCTTTGTCTGCAAGAGTGCTAATGTATTTGCCTCAGTAAGTGACTGTATATTAAAACCACCCATTTGCTTTGTGAATGCTTATTATAATAATTATACAGAGATGTATTGTTCCATAAAGCTCGAGTTGAAATAAGCAAACAATGGAGTGAAGTGTTGTGGTGTTGGTTGTTTTACATCAGCTGAGCTTCAGGGCCATCAGTGGAATTCATTTACATGGAGTTTTATAAAAGAGCCCATCACTTCATGTTGTTTTTAATGGTTCTTCTAAAGAATTATAATTGTTTTTTGAATACTCAATGAAAATTATCATTAATACTTGTGAAATGGAAGTCTATTAATACATTGCCAATGCTGCATTTGAGATGTATACAAAGCAGAATGCACATGTTCATATACCGTATGTCTATGTGTACAATTTCAGCAACTTTCAGTAACTTACTGCATCAGTACTATTGATCTCAATATAAAAATATCCAATATCGATTCATAACATCGTATGTTTTCTGCTACATCTGAGAGCATATATAATCAGTAAAAACCATGATGCTCATGTTATCGATACCCCTGATACAGGATCTTCACCTGCAGCCATTCCTAATGAAAATTTAATTATGCAGCAGAGAGTTTGCTGAGGTTATGGTAACTTCTGATCATATCCCTACAGCAGTGATATACAGTGAGCACATACATTAACACATTGTGAGAGCATGATCATGATATCAAGTGACAACAGGACAAGATGTAAAATAGCTCATATTAGCTTGCTGAAGAGTCTTATGGTGACTCCTCTCTTGTCTGCTGATTGACACATGGGCAAGAGCCCTCTGGCCAGCTGTCAGAATGACTGATTGTTCAGAATGCAAAGAGGCCTGCTTGAAAAATGAAGTCTCAGCGTGCAGTGCAGTATACTACACCTCAGCTTTCATTAGTTTATATTGCGTCACTAGCATTCATTATTGTAGCACCCAGTTCACTTGAGTCAAGTGTTAGCACTACATATTTTTTGTATTTTCTGTATTGTATGGAACGGAGTTATCAAATAAGTAATTTTCAGGTACTAGGACATTTTCCATAAACTGTTTATGTTTTACACTAGCATACCACAGGGGAAGAAATATTAGAGGTAATTGATTAATAATACATTAACGAGTTTCAGAGGAACATTTGCATGTTCTATCCTTTATTATGTATATGGTCACTTACTTTTAATTAATGAAATCATGGGATGTTTCGATGCATTCCCCTAAGACGGTACTTGCTTTTTAGCATATTAAGCACATTAAGGTTATTCAGTTCATTCCCATCTCCCTTATCCAGTTTGTCCCTCTTACTGCTAGTAAGCATGTGCTCTAGCTGTCAAAATAACTTCACAATTTTTTTTCCACCAGTTTACAAAATTGTCCCTGGAAAAAGGTTAAAAATGTTTTACAGAGGCTGTTAAAATTCTGTCTCAGAAAGGGCCTTTTATCTCAGATAAAATATCTTCACATTGAAATATTAGTCATATCAGCTTTTCTTCACATTCAGTCCTCAAAATTCTCTTTCGTTTCTACGCCTGTCATTTTGCTATCCGGTATTTTTGCGGGAGTCAGGCAACCAATGTATCAGTGTCTGAAATAGCCTTTTAACTTGTCAGTTGTGCCTTTTTCCTTTGTGTGTTACGACAGTGCATTAAAAATCATCAAACGCCTCCCTTTTCAACTTTTTAATACATTCTTTTACCTGTGAGCAGCATCTGCAAATTTGAGGAAGATGACTATTAAAACATAATTTCCATTCCATTTATGAAAATTTGGCAAAAGGAAAATAAACTTATTGTAATTTTTAAATCATTGATTCAGCGCCAGCATTTTGAGTGATGCACTGCAAGGGAGAAGAGAGTTGGATTGAGGCGTTTCACCAACAGAGATTTGGATATGAAATCCCACCGAGCCTGTTTTGATGGTTTTCTCACACTTTCTTTCTGCAGCACTCATATATTTGGGCCTAGACAGTAGTGTAGGTGAGCTGTATTGATCGCAAGAAGTATCAAGGGGCATTATCCTATTAGCATACGCCTATAGCTAACCTTACAGTCAAAACAAAGCAGAGTTGAGCTGTATCCAGAGAGATACCTGACCTTGTATTTAAGCCAAACATGCCATGACATCTTTAGGTAAACTCATAACTAATGTATTTGATGAAACGGTTCTGTTCCCAGGTTCCATAACTGCAGGACTTTTATGCATATCACCGGCTCCTCTGTGCCAAAAGATCAATGCAGACCTTGATGAAGGTGCGCTCAATGGATTTCTTTGCTGTCATCTTCATCAAAGAATTCATCTCTCTTGGTGTAATGATGCTTAACCTAAAGTTCTTATCTTCGGTACCTTAATTTCTGTCTGGCCATTACAGGCAGGCAGTTACTTAATAAAATGCAAATGGATGAAGAGAGGAGTATAAATCATCTCCCTTTTGCTCCACATAGAATGATTATTATGCCTTCCCTATCATTATCATGGAGCACACACTGGAAATGTCCTTTCAAATGGAATATTTTCTCTGCTTCAGGTGAACTTGAGTCTTTTTTTTCCCAGTACAATGTGTCTAAAGTTGTTTAATTGGATGTTTTAAGAAACTTCGAAAGACTCTGGCTTCATACAAAGGCAATGGATATTCGTTTTCAAGGCCTTAAGCTATCCAGGACGGAATGCGCCAGAAAACACTTTTCTCTAAGGAAGCTAATGAGGAAAAAAATAAAATCAGATAAGAAATTATCAATTGTACAGAAATAAAAAGCACTTGTTTTCTTAAATGACTCACCAAATAATGCCATGTCTGAATGAAAACAAACTTGAAATTAATTGAAAGATATAATATGAGGAACATTAAATTACAGGTGTGAACATCATTACATCTGCTTAGTTTACCAGATTTGTGGATTTGTCTGAAAACAAGGTATGCATCATCATCATCATCATCATCCATCATCATCATCCATCATCATCATCCATCATCATAATAATAATAATATGAAAACAGTAGATGAAGAAAAAGATGCACCTTTTGGGGTAAATTTAAAATAATAATAATAATAATAATAATAATAATAATAATAATAATAATAATAACTAATGTTAAATTGATCAACATTGTAACAACAAAAATAGTTATATTTCAAATGAATACCATTCTTTTGACCTTTGTTCATGAAAAAAACCTAAAACTGCCAAACGGCCACTGAATGAAATCATTCTGGCTGCTGAAATTCAGCTTTGTTAACAAAGGAATAAATTACATTTTAAAACGCAAGAAAACAGAGGCGGGCCTTCCGTTATGTTGACTGTTACCTTGGTTTGACAGACAGGAGAGCTGATTTGGGGGTTGCCTAGAAACATATATATATATAAAAACTGCACTGCCTTTTTTGGTTGAGATTTTTTTCAATGTAGAAAATAGCAGTGCGGTGCGGCTCGCAGTTTCAAACCTAAAAAACGCGTTCTGTGTGATCGGGGCCATTGGATTGGACAATGGAGAAAAAACGTGATGACTGAGCTTTTCGCTCAGAGCTGATTTTCAACATCATGCGCTCGGAGCCCTCCTTCAAAAACACGAGTCGCAGCAGGTGGTTAAAACGCAGCACACGTAAGGCCCTGATCACACAGAACGCGTTTTTTAGGTTTGAAAACGCAAGGCGCACCCCACTGCCTAAAATAGCAGGACGCTGTGTTTTTTTTTTTTTTTTTTCTAGGCAACCCCCAAATCAGCTGTCCTGTCAAATCAAGGTAACGGTCAACACAATGGAAGACCCGCCTCTCCATTCATTCGTTTGGACAATAGAAAAAAAACGTGATGACGTCGGCCACTTTTCCGCTCAGAGTTAATTTATTTCAACTTCATGCGCTCAGAGCACTCCTTCAAAAACACGAGGCACAGCAGGCGGTTAAAACGCGATGTGCCCGGGACGCATAAGCAGCGCGCATAACGTTCTTTGCCAACCAAAATTTATTCAAAAAAGGTGCCTCTCGCTGCAAAAACGCAAGAACACTTCTTTTAAAAGCCCCAAACTTTTGAATGGTAGTGCATGATATGTATGTTTTGTTGCTGTTATTTTGAAAGAAAGAAAGAGAGAAAGAAAGAGAGAAAGAAAGAGAGAAAGATGGATGAACTTCTGGGGTTTTAAAACTGAATGTAGATAATTTGCAATATGTGAGAGCACAAAATCACCTGAAAGCCTCATGGAAGAGCATGCTGGGTGAACAGCCGGTTAAGTGCTCCCCTGAGGTAAATAGTAAGGCCTCATATTCCACTGCTGTCTGTCAGGTATCACTGTGATTTGGTTTTCTGTCGGTAATTCCATCTTGTGTTTATATCGAAACCATAGCTGCATCTTGGAGCCCCATTCCAGATATAATCCTACGAACCATATCAATACCAATACACCATTACCAATGACAGGTGTCTCCTCAAGGAACTCATATTACCACAAGCAAAATGACTGCATCTCAAGAACCGTTCCTCCTTTTTTTTTTTTACGTTGTCAGTTTTGAGCTAGATTTTGGTTTAAGGCTCTGGATCGTAACCAACATTTAAATCCCAGTGATCTGTATCCCTGTGAATGGCTGGGTTTCACCATCCCTCTAATGTCCCATTTAACTTCAGGCTGCTCCAGGTGTGAACTGTGAGCCTTGTTAAATGAAAAGTGGCTACTACATGACAAATAAATGATTAATTCATATAAATGTAATTAACTGCACCCTTTTACACGTTTTACGTGTCGATGTTTTGACAGTTCTTAGGAATAGACTGCTGAGAGCTGGCAGGTTAAGAAACCTTTGTGATGTAGATCAACCTTCGTGCAAAAGCCTTACAAAAGAGGCTATATGTGTGGAGCAGCATTAACTAGAGGAGAATTACGTCTGAAAAGTGAAACACTTTAAGGGGCCGTTTCCTGCGGAACAATCTGTCTACCTACGCACAATTTCTTATGTGTATACTGGTTATCTATTTATGCTCTGTCGTGCTATGATGGTTTGAAATGATGTAAATGATGGCACTGCACAATCTAACATCAGCTATGATTTCTCGAATTCTACATAATTCCGTACTCATGGGTTTATGAAGTAAAACTTGGTAGACTCTTCAAACATCTATCTGGGTCAGTTTTAGTCACTCTGTGCTAGACATGCAGGTGTCAGGTCTGCGTCAGGGTGCACTAGTCATAAGATAAAAGGTATGACAGCGCTAACCTGTCACAAGACTGGATACTCTGCCCTTTACGCTTCACTTCCTGTGCACAGCACTATCAACACATCAAGAGGCAGTAGACTTAGCGCAAGGCTCACTGGCCACACAGTCCACTCAACTGAGTGTCTTGTTGGCAGATCCACCTTTCTGTCACTTTACCAATTTGGGATTCTTCCACCCCCCCTGAGGATGTGTTGTTTTGCTTACAGTTTATTCTCATTCCCTATGCTGCAGTCCATACTTGAAGAGATCTGTAATAGAACAACACTTGATGGACATTTGCCCCCGGTTTCACAGACAGGGCTTAAGCTAGTCTCAGAAAAAATGCATGTTTGAGCTGTTTTAACTGCAAGCAGCTTGAAATGGCATTTCTTAAATTAAGTCAGTGCCATTGTTTTGTCTCAAGATGCACACCAGTAATATTTTTTTTCAAAGGCACATTTATGAAAGCCACTTAAATGCACTAATTGAACCAGGGCTGCAACAACGTGTCGACGTAATCGCAAATCAATTAGTTGATTTGCGCACCGATTCATCACAACGTTTATATTCTCCAATGATGCCGGCTCCTGGACATGCTGAAGATAAGCCGCTATTACAAAAATATTGAGCCCGCTCTAAAGTGTAGATTTTTTTCTTAAACAAAGACCGAATAAAATGGTGCTCCACACGCTCTGTAAAACTGAAATGGCACAGGCCCACCACAGCAGTACAACTTCTATGCAGGAGAATCTAAAGGATGGGACAGCTGCACTACACACCAAGAGAACTACAGCCGACTGTCAACTAGCATGCGTATTCTGCGCCTTTGTGTAAATGAGACACATATGTATGTAATTCAAAAGAGAAACTGATGCTGCAGACTGCAGATACACAAACCGTAAACCACTTTGAATATCAATCCTACTGATCACTTTCTTTATTCTGCTCCTAAAATATTCGCCCAGAGATACTCGGTAAGATGACGCAAGATTAGAACAGCCTTCTATCTGTACCGTTTTGACTTCTTTGCTTGCTGTTTTGATATTATTCTCGTGCGCTGACTCGTTCACTAAGCCAATCAGAGTTCTCTCTCTCACTGACGGCCCGGCCCAATCTTAGCTTGTCTGTTATCTGAAACGAGAGTGATTCTGCGATACCCGGATGACATAATTTAAATAATTGTACGCCAAATATTGAGAAATATTTGAGTTTTGATATTTTATTAGCTCACCAAACGCTAACTTTAAATGACTACTTTAAATAAAAACTTTTTTTTGAACTTCATGCAAGTTTTTTTTGTAACATTTTAGTATGGGGAACACAGATTCACTATTAACTATGACTTTTGCCTCAATAAACTCCTAATTTACTGCCTATTAATAGTTAGTAAGGTAGTTTTTGTAGCATTTAAGTTTAGGTATTGAGTAGGATTAAGGGATGTAGAATAAGGTCATGAAGAATAAGGCATTAATATGTGCTTTATAAGTACTAATACACAGCCAATATCCTAGTAATATGCATGCTAATAAGCAACTAGTTAATAGTTAATAACTGAACCCTAAAATAGTGTTACCCAAGTTTTTACAACACCTACTGACCCAAATGTAAAGGAGCACTTCAAGATTGAAAGTCAGAGATGTCAAGTCAGAAGATCTGATTTCGAATGAAATGTATCTTTAGTTTCAAGTAAAACTTGTGTGAACATGCAGACAGAGTGAGGAAAAACTTCAGGCAGCAAAACAAAACCTGGACATTTCTCATGTCACACAGTTGTTTAGATGCAACTTCGAAGGGCTTTATTGTCAGCCAAACACAATGCTATCTGTTAGCTCGGATACCACAGGGGATCCAGGGAAGGGCAGGTATTTTGTATGTTCTGACAGCTGAGGTAAATGATTCCATTACTACGCCTAACATCAGGTGTATAGCACAGAGGCGCACAGGAAACGGCTTTCAGTGGCTTGACCCAATCTACTTTACTGACACCACCTTTATCTACATAACTCATAAATAAGTCTATTTTATGTCAGTGACACAATATCCTAACCAGCAGAGATGCACAATATATCAGTAATCGGCCAGTATTAGAGATTTGTTATTTATTTATTGAAATTACATATTTAATTGGAGCCTGATCTCACAGAAATGCGTATCAATAGTACGAGTGTGCAATCTCGTAGAATGTATACGCCAAAACTCATTTTGGCGTGCATATGGTACGCTGTTTTTGGCGTGCATATGATACGCACTTTATGGCGTATTATATGTACGAACCCCCCACACCCCCACCCTCACCCTACCCAAAAGCGTGTCATATACACGCCATAAAGTGCGTATCATATGCACGCCAAAAACGGCGTACCATATGCACGCCAAAACTCATTTTGGCGTATACATTCTACAAGATTGCACACTCGTACTATTTATACGCATTGTCATGAGATCGTGTTGTTAATTGTGAATGCTCAGCAAAGGTAATGCAAAAGCAAAAACTACGATACTGTCAACTAATGCTCATGTATATAAAATGTATCTTCTAAGGGTCACAATTTAATAGCACTTTTAAATGTAAATGTAATGGGCCTATTTATTAAATCTCAAAATGAATACCTTTTTTTCATACTGTGCACAATATTGTGATTTTTAGATAAGTGGGGTTTTAGTGTTCTTTTATTTATTTTAGTCAATGTTTTTTAAATTGTAAATGAATTCCCAAATTGCTATTGGATGCAGAATTTCTAATGAGTTGAGTAGTTTTTAGTTGTTGTTGTTTTTTGATGGATATATGAATGGATGGACTTTTGGGTGGAATTTTTTAGCTGTTACAAAGTGCACTCTTGCTACGGTGCTTTCTAGGAAGGTGCTGTCAGGCACACATGCACCCCAGACAAGCATCAGCTGGTCTTCTGTCTCATCCAATTACATTTCATCATTAGATATTTGTTTTACTTAACTTCCTATCAGAGTTTTGGTCAAACCCCATCAAACATTCCCACAGTGGTTTGTTTTACCTCAGCTGTCATGAATTTGAGCAAATTGACAAACAACATTTTCAATTCTATGTATTTGGTTTGTGTAATCCCACCACTGCATGGAGCCCAGCATCCCTAATGAATATTACAGAGGCTATTCTGTCCCGCTAGGAAAAGCAGCAAGGAGAGAAGGTGTTGTATATGCACCGTGACCTTTGTCTGATGGTGCCTGCTGCGGTTAGCCTTGTGTCAGAATGAAGCCTGACACGACTATTTCTGGGGGGTCGAGACTCACTCCCGGGGATGTTTAGCACCGTGCTGTTGGAAGTGGGGCTTAAAGGCCACAACCCCTCAAAGAGGCCTGCATACAATTCTATCCTCCTTTCCCTGATGTTTATCGACGATATAGCACTGAATTAGCATAGCCAACGGCTCGCAGCACTGTCATTTAGTATCACGAGAGAGCCGTATCGTTAATGTGTCACATGCTTGGGGAGATCGGAGATCTATATAAGCCTCTGAGATGTACAAGGGCAGAGGGCAAACAAGCCAGAATCCCATCAGCCGCCAATCCGTCAACCAATCGTATAAGGATCTTCTAACTCAAGCTAATTGTTTCTGGAAAGCTGAGATGAGAGCTCGCTCATCCCTATTCTTGATATATAACCATAGTTCTTCCAAAATAAATTCTGAAATTCTCAGTGCTCATTCAGCATCAGCATAAAATGTAATTACATGCAATGTCTCTCTTATATTGCATACCTGAGAAAGTGTAGATACGTAATTGCCATCCTTCTCACTTTCTTTGCTTATATTTTTCGATATGTATAGCTCTTCATTTATCATGCTTGTTAAAAATCCTTGGAAGTAAAGCATATTGTCGGAATTAATTTCTTGTACACTTCAGAGGAGATTTATACCATCAGAAACTAAGAGGAAACCTGCTGCTATTTTCACTTTTATGTCTTTCAAAAAGTAAAATGATTCAGATTTTAGTTTAGTTTTTTTCATAAATATAACAAATATGTATAAATACAGTAAAGAAATACAATTCCATAAGTAATTTGACACATTTTCTCATGCATGCACACACACACACACACACACACACACACACACACACACACACACACACACACACACACACACACACACACACACACACACACACACACACACACACACACACACACACACACACACACACACACACACACACACACACACACACACACACACACACACACACACACACACACACACACACACACACACACACAGTTTAAAAAAAGTGAAAACATTTAGAAGAAACCCTGACAATCAGCACAGCTTCAGTGCCATGGCGGGAAATACTAGAATCTTTCTTTTAAAACTGCGCCTGACAATTTCCATAATTTCAATTACATCAAATACCACGGTGCGGTCCGATCGAGATTGATGTAGTATAATTATACAGTACTCCTCTTCAAAGCAGTGCCCTTAACATCAATAAAAAGGCATCACAGTCTGATGAGGTAAATAGCTCTGCCTAGCAGTAAATTGCAGCCTTTACCTGCTTCTACCGATTTTCTCCAGCTTTATTGTTTGATATAATTAAAATGTAAACCGGCTCCTTCCATGGGTGGTTTCTCAAGCGATGTTCAATCACTCTTTATTGCATTGGGCCTTGGCTGTACAAAAGATTCTCGGAGGAATGCAGGGAAGATTGAATGGGTCGGCAGCCTAGCTGGGCTATTTCCTCTAATGTGCGGTGGGCTTGAAGGCTATCCAGGAGATTAATATGGCTTCAGTCTTTTTGGAACAGTGACATTTATTCTTCCCCAAAGTTTCTGCTGTTTGGAGGCACTTCCTCATTTTCCTGCATGCCCGTTTTTCTATTTCTCAACTTTCACCCCTCCTCCCCCCCACACACACTCCCTCTTTCTCTTGTTCACTACCTGTTTCTCTTTCACCTCCCTCTCTTTTCCCATTCCATCCAACTCCTCTCATTACCTCTGTCTCTCTCTCTCTGTTTTCCATCTTTAAGTTGGGAAGCTTCCAAAATCCTGACTTTCGCAGATGCACTACTCTACAATCTGTCATTTTTTGTCACAGACTCGTTTATTAAACATTGTACCTCAGAAACACCGGAGTGCAATACATGACCAGAATTTGAGCAGAAGTGCATGGGGTATTTGGTCTCTTTCAGACAGCTACTGCATGCAGGTTATATTTTACTGTACAGCAGAGCTGCAGAGGAGTTTCACATGAATAAACCCCCAGCATGTACTGTTGTCTTTGTGCACTGGAGATTTGATGTTCAGTGAAAAGCATGTGTACACACAATGTTTGTATTTGTGTAGTCCACTTATTTGTACATCATAACAGCTCCTTTTTCTTATATATAGTGGTAGACTAGGGCTAGTTGTCACTTTTTCAGTATTTCCCACAGATTAGAAAGCAATTGGTGGTGGCGGGGGTTTGCCTTTTTAGCACTGTTTTAACCTTTTCTTGGGTACAATTATATTTATATAAGTATCATTTAAAAATATTAGGATGTAGGTGATCATGTCTAAATATGTATTCAAATGCAAAACCTAAAAAAAAGTTTAGATTAATGTTAAGAACGTTGCATCTCCATCACTCTCCATAATAAAATGATATTGTAAATATGGTTGATGTAATAATCAATGCACACTATGCTGAACTGTTTACCAAAAATTGCTGCAGATACCTGTATAGTAAAGCTGTCTATCCGCGTAAGCCATTTTGACAGCTCTGGTTTGTTTAGACCTATTGAGAGCTCCATAAACCACACGCGGGAGATCAAAGCATGTCACAACTCTGTTTTTCAACGGCTCTGGCTATAGCTGTTATGCCACATTAAGTGTGCCAAAACTGTGAATTTCGTATTAAAACTTTTAAAAATGTAAAAGCTTGGACTTTTTCATATCAAAAGCATGTTTGGCAATTTGCTGTTAGATTTACTTGGGCAATGTGAGAGCAAGGAAGCGTGTTGGCAACCCTTTACTTACCGTGTGCGTGTGTATATATGTTTATGTATAGAGAGAGAGCAGAGAAAGGAAATTCTGCATGTTTTAAATAGTGTAAAAAAAGAAAGAAAAATGAAACTCAATGTGTTGGCCGGTGTTGATTCTGTGGTACACCGCCACAAATTGTGTGTCTATATGTGGGAAACACTGTTTTACTCTACTCAATATTTCTAAAGTTTGGTTTAATTTTGAAAGTCAGTTTCTGTTTAGACATTAAAGTCTTGACTATAAGCAGCTATTGAACATAGACTATTATTACCCAGGAAATATGATTAATTTAACACAAATTGACAAGAAATTAAATTATTAGATTATTTTGAAAAGATGAGAATTGCTTCATACAAATCATAACAATATAACAATTATAACAATCATAACAATTATAACAATAATTTCAGGTTATTTTTGTAAGAAATATTCTTTACATTATAACATTTAAAACACAAGTTGCCCCACCATGAAATGTATGAAAAATACAAAATACCCTTGAAAGTGACATGTGAAGGCCAACTATGGTATCCTATACTTGGAATTTGTCCTCTGCATTTAACGCATCCAAGTTAGTGCACACACATTAGGAGCAATGAGTAGTAAACACACACACACACACACACACACACACACACACACACACACACACACACACACACACACACACACACACAGCAAACCTCAAAATGAACAAATCAGTGAAATGCAAAATTAGAATATTACGCAAACCTCCAATAATTAAATGTTTAATAAAACAAATGTTATGCATTTAATCCCACTTTGACCATTGTACATGCTGCTGACATTCAATAATTCAGTCATAATTCAGCTTAACCCTAAACCATAAGCAAAAATTACTTTGCAAGTAAGTGTTAAACTTTCTTCTCTAAACTTTCCGCAACACTGCACACATGAAGCAGCCATTTTTTGCTGTTTAATGATAGTCAATGATGTTTTTGAAATGCATATTAGAAACTAAAATATAAAACCGCTGCTAGAGAAAGAATTTGTGCAGATGTACTAGATGTATTATTGTGAACTTCCCCATGTGACTACTCTCCCCTACTATCTAATCTATCATACGATACACTAGTGAACCTGTCATATTTGACATTGTGAGCTAATCCTGATGTCTCTTCTCTCCTTATCGGGAGCCACTGCTGCAGTAACATTAAACACAGTAATTATTTTGTCGCTCCAGTGAATATGACTCACTTAACCAGAGAAAGTAGAGTTCTACAGCTGAGCAATAGAATGATGACTCAGCCAAGACATTAGGGTTCAAGAATGTAGCATTTATGGGTCAAGGTTAAGAGAAATTAGACATTTCTTTGTGTTGTATGAGTTTTGTGCTAGTAGAATGGTTCACCTGAACTAGGGAATGATGAATGCAGTCATTCAGCTTTAAACAGTGAATGGCATTCATTTTATGTAGCATGCATGTCAGCAGACAAGTTTAAAGGGGTGGTCTAATGCTGTTTCATGAATTCTGACTTATTTACACTATTAAAGAGTTGGATTCTCATGCTAAATATAGCCAAACAAATTAAAATAAAAAATGAGTTGGACATATGACAGTGTATTTCTGTGCCAAATACACTCTTTCAGGATTCAAATAATTTCAGAATATTTTTTTATTTTCAAGTTTGACCATATGAGACATAAAGGGCGGGATTCCTTGTACTTCTCCCGGATTAGCGCGTGTGTGCGCACACCAACCAAAGTGAGAGCAGGAACGCTCCTATCAACAAGCTTTGTTCGGGGAATGGAAGCTGTCGGCAGCACTGTCATTTTGTTTTTCAAATGTCAGTTTTGTTGGCAATCAAAAAAAGTGCATAATGTAAACAACACGGACATATAGGAAATCACCCAGGGATCGTGTGTGTGTGTGTGTGTGTGTGTGTGTGCGCTCGTGACTCTTTAGCTCCACCCAATGCACACTTCCACAAGCTCTGCTTTTTTCGGAAAGAATCGGAACAGTGTATCAGTCTTTAATTAATTGTTTATCTGATAAAACAAAAGACTCTCTGGAGATATTAGATGAAATACCACTCTATAGGTACTCAAGATTAACATGAGATTGGCAGAAACAGTGTGTGAGTGTGTGTTATGACCCCTTTAAAGAATTTTTGTTTAGCTTAATACAGTGTTCAACCAGTACGGGCTATTCAGTTGCTGATGCTGAGACTGATTTCTAGATGTAATACAGTTTAATGAAAGCAGGAAAGATTTACAAAAAATTGCTTGCTTATTAAAGGTGCCCTAGAAATAAAACTTGAATTAACCTTGGCATAGTTGAATAACAAGAGTTCAGTACATGGACATCACATACAGTGAGTCTCAAACACCATTGCTTAATGTTGTAAATCTCTGATGTAAATCTTGTTTTGTGAAAAACACCACAGAAAAACAGGCGAATCTCAACATGCAACAGTCGGCATCATTAATATGTACGCCCACAACATTTGCATATGCCAGCACATGATCAGCCAGATCATTGGGAGTTCTGCGGGTATTGTGAAGAAACGAGCATCACGTGAGGATAGTGAAAATGGCAGATCATGGATATAAATGTTATGTTCCAGGCTGTGCAGAGGACGTGAGGACTTTTCATACCCTTCCCACAGAACAAAACTGTCAACAGGCATGGCTGATGTTTATCTATAACCGGATACCGCAACAATTTACTTAAAAGTTGTTTGTTTGCTCAGCCCATTTCACCACGGACAGTTTTTCTAACCTGGGACAATATCAAGCAGGCTTCACTCAGTGTCTGATACTGAAGAAGCGGCAATTCAAACTATATTCCCGCAAGCAGTAAGTAATGATTTTATCCACTAATTGACTGACTAAAAAGTTCTGATTAAATTCAAAGTTTCTTAGTGAGACTACATTAATGATAATATCCCCTGTGTTGTCTAGATCCAATGCTAAATGCTAGTACAGTAACAATAGGAAACTCTAAGTAGCACACATAACAGTATGACAAATGTCAAATGACAAATGTTAATATTATTTCTTGCCATTGTTGTCATATAAATCTACAAAATACAACCGTAGATACAAATGGCAATCCCTTTTGTTGGATAGAATTATAATTTAGCCTATATTTCAGCAACAACACAACTCAGGAGCTAAATATATTAGTTTAGATGCTTACAGATAGCTCACTCGATCCTTCTAGCTAACGTCACCTTCTCCACCACTTAAATTAGATAGTCATTTGACAAGGCATCAAAAAAACTTTACTATACAGTCCCTGACAAAAGTCGTGTCACTTATCTATTTTGTAGAAACACCTGCTATTAACCTGATTTTTAATTCATCAATTGGTGTTAGAAATAGCTCATATGAAAAGCTAAAACCCTCCCAAATGACGTTTAATGCACTGAAATAAATTAGTTTTCACTGAAAAAAGATTTATCATTTAATCAAGACAGAAAGGTCAAATTTTGGCAAGACAAAAGTTTTGTCGCCTATACAGAAATTGAACAAATTTACTGCAAATACAAAAATATGACAGCAAATTAAGTAGTGGTGCTGTGAGATCCAAATTGAATATCTTGTATGACTTCCATGAGCTTGAAGGACTGCATCCATGTGGTTTGGCAAGGATTCATACAATTTATTGATGAAGTCATCAGGAATAGCAAAGAAAGCAGTCTTGCATGTCTCCCAATGTTCATCAATATTCTTTGGTTTCGTCTTCCATGCTTCCTCTTTCATCCTACCCCACATATGCTCAATGATGTTCATGTCTGGTGACTGGGCTGGCTAATCCTGGAGCATCTTGATCTTCTTCGCCCTGAGGAACTTTGATGTGGAGATGGAAGAATGCAATGGAGCACCATCTTGCTGCAGAATTTGACCTCTGTTATGGTTGGGAATATAAGAGGTAGCTAAGATTTCTTGGTATTTTAGACTATTGAAGTTGCCTTCCACCCTGCCTTGACGCTGAGACACTTTGAAGGTGTCTGCCACATCAGCAGTGGATCTGGTCTTCAGCCTCTTGATAATCAAAACTTTAGTCTCAGGGTGAATCTTAGGCATGTTTGCAGAGGTCTAGTTGCAGTTGATGTGAAGGTCTAGTGCACTGGGGGTAAATAGTGCGCTATTTACTACTAGGGGTGTGCAGAGATCTCGTGCCACGACATCTTGCAAGACTTAAATGTGACGAGATTTCTCGTGGAGGTAAAATGTTTACACGTTTACGTTTACATTATACCTCCACAGCAGTTTCGCCTTTTATAGAAATAAAAACGATTTAATTCAGTTGGATAACTGTCGCTTCAATTCCATCAGCTCATCCATTACAGCTGTTTAAGTTGTACATATTGCGCAGCACTGATCATGTGATTCATTGCGCAACAGAAGCTAAATGTCTGACAAGTTACCGCTGTTTGAAAGCGACTCCCTGAGGCAAGCGAATATCTCCCAATATAAAAGATATCTAGCTGTAACCATCTCTTAGCTCTGTATCATGCTTGAAGAAAAATCTGGCCTCTATTTGCACTTTGAATATTGAGTCTAGTAATGCATTTCATCAAGGATTTCTTAAAAATACTATGTAAAAATCTTGTCTCGTTCTCGTGAACCCAAATTCGCGTCTCGTCTTGAGATAAGCGTCTCGTCAGACCCCTAGTATTTACTAAAACATTTTTTTTATAAAATATTTAAATAATTCAACATGTATTATTTTACAGTGTCCTTGTTACATGTAATAAGTCAATTATGCATAATTACATGCAACTAACCCTCAACCAAACCCTAATGCTACCCTATAGTAAGTACATGTTGTTAATTTAATATTATTCTGTATTTAAATTTGTAATTACACTGTAAAAAAATGGCACCTTAAGATGAAGTGTAACAATTTTTTCTCATGTCTCATTGGTGGAGTCCTTTGAAGAATCTCCAGCATAATTTTAGAAAACAGCTATTTTTTTAAAAAGGAGGTAAAAAAGAATCGAGGCAGTTAAATTATACATTGATGTTCCTTGAGTACACAATAGCAATACACAATCTTAGCACATCCAGGTTCACTGGGGTTTGAGGTTTTTGGCAATCTAAAGAACTGTATCTGTCAAAGTATCTATTTTTACAGTATTATTGCTGACATATTGCATGATGGTGTTGCCAGAATGAATCAGAAAAGGTCTAAGTCACACTTTCATTTAGTTATTTTCAGATTTAGTTCAGTTCTCTCACGTGTCCAGAGATTCAGGAAGGGTTGGGTTTGGACAATTGAGTTTCTGGATGTTTCACCAGTCTTCATAAAACAGCATCTCTGCCTGCCACACTGCGTTACATCAAACAAACTTTCGACTGAGCTCCATTTATCCCAGGTCTCTCACTCCATATGGCTGCCTGCTCTGAAATATCTGAAGCGCTTTTTCAGATCTGACAGAGAACGCACATACAGTAGATGTGCGTCACCCATGTGCTTCTCAAAATGTGAGGAAATCTGGTACTTTTTATCTTAAAACATCCCATGCGTCGTTGCACTTTGACTTTGCCGCAGTTTTATTTTTTAATGAGTAAACATACTTGGTCATTACCTAAAAAAAATAGACCGTTCTGTTGTGTAAAACTTTTAGATAGCGGTTTAATTGTTTATGCAACTTGATGACACTAGCCATATTCATGCTGCTAAAATTACATCCTGTAGATGTTAGCAATAAGCATAAATCTCACTCAGTCTTAATAACAACATTGACAAACGGAGCCAGTTTACTTTTTTAATGAATGTCCCTGGTCTTATTGTGCAAGATTCTTCAGTGCACATTAATTATTCATTTTTTATTTATATATTTTTTTTCTGTCAACGTAACCAAGGACACATTGCCGGTGGAAAAAAAAAAAAGTATTGCCATAGCCCACATTTCATTATTCAATTAAATTTCAAATGAGACAACCAAGCACCACCCATACGATATATCTAGCAGAATACTTATTTTCACTCAGAAATTCCCATTACAAGTACAATGTGTTAGGAATGCTGTTTCATGTTGCTTTTTAAGTGCTTGTTCATTGTCCTAACGCCCCCCAAACCTCTCGAGTGAAGGAAATCAGAGGCAGCAAGCACACCCAGCAGGACCCCTGTGCATTGTTGGGAGACTCAAATCCCCAGGCTTTGGATTATCTACGTGCTTAAACTGATTCAGGATCAGGGGATGCTAGTCACAGCTCACTAATCTCCCTGTGTAGGGTCAGAGGAAAACTCTCTGGAGTCAGTGAGCCTGCACTGTTTGGACTCCGCTGAGGGCTATTAATTCCCTTTCTTGCCACAAGCCTCACTGTCAGGAATCGATTGTGCTGAGAAATTGACAGTGGAGGCTTCTCTACTCTGCCTGGCCTTCTCTTTTTCTCCTCTTGCTAATGTCTGTCTCTTCCTCACGTTCTCTATCCCTTTCTCTCTTTTACTATTATTTATCTCTTCTTTTTTTTGTTTGCACTGTGCCTCTCATCTCTCTCTTTGTCTCGCCCTCCCTAATTGGCACCTTTGAGGTAGTTGTATATTGACTATCAAACCCAGTGTTCGAATTATACAGTGACTTTTATAGGGGTGTTGTCTGTTTTAAAGAAATGTTCAGGGCGCAAACTGAGGTCAGTCTCTTGCCACTTGCTGTCCCTATAAGCACATCTAAATGTAAATTATCTGAAAACTTAAGCAAAATGCTAAACAAAACATGACATCTAAAACTGTTACAAATACTAAAATATGTTGTCTAAATAGTAAATCATAGCATCACAGTTAAACACTGATATTATATTAAAGGTGCTCTAAGCGATGTCACACGTTTTTCAACATTTTTTTTTGTCACATACAGCAAACATCTCCTCACTATCCGCTAGCTGCCTGTCCCCTGAACACACTGTAAAAAAAAACACGGTCTCTGTAGTCAGCACAAGCTCCACAAACAGCAACCAAAACACATTGGTGCAGTCTGGACCACGAAGCATAACAAACAGTGCTCCAGCCAATAGACGACAAGAATGATTTTCACCCCCAAATCATTCTTGTCGGTTATTGGCTGGAGCACTGTTTATGCTTCGTGGTCCAGACTGCACCAATGTGTTTTGGTGACATCGCTTAGAGCACCTTTAATATAGGAACTGTTTGAACATCAAATCAACTTGTTATAATGACACTAAAGTGTAATGCACATCCTGATTTTGCAGAGTTAGAAAGTTTATCTTGGCCATATCCATATCCCTGTCCCTAACCCTAACAATAAGTTATCCCTAAAATCAGAGGGAAATGATAGGTGAATAACACTGTAGATGCACCTACCCTGGTTGTAAGCCTAAATTTGACATCAACTGTAAACATGTCCCTCAGATCTGATTGGTTGATTGGATTTTGATCCAGGAACATGTTGCACTTGATGAAATCAGGTTCTGCGGAGTGGAATGACAGCTGAATAATCAGCTTTGCCATAACAGCAATACATTACATTTTAAAATGTATTCAAACAGAAAAAAGTTTTTCAGGGTTTTCCATGTATTTTTGATCAAATCAAATAAATGCAGCCTTGATGCACATAAGAGACTTCTTAAAAAAAAAAAAAAAAACATAATGGATATATGGTAATACAGTAAATTTGATTTAACATGTTATAATTAACATTGTTGCAAATTAAACATAAAGCTATCAGTAGTGTGACAGGTTTTCTTCTTCTTTTTTTAAATCTTTTTTCTCCATTACTTAAGGGTTTTAAAACTGCTTTTCAAGCTGCTTTTCATGTTAATTCATTTTATGTTAGCTAATTGTTTAAAATAACTACAGTGGCAGTGAAAACATGTGAGTAATTTAAATGTAAATGTACACGAGCGCGAGGGTGCGCGCGGCAAAAATGACGTCAAAGCGGAGTGGGCGGTCGTGCACGTTGAGCATGCGAGACCCCATTTAGCTTGGCAGTGAACTTTCCGCACGGCTCCGCAACCGAAGATGCACGAGTTCGAGGCGAATGCCACAAGTAATACTGGGAACCGCTGTTTCCTGATGGTTTATAGAACAATTGCTCTGAATTGCCCTCCTGTCATTTCAAAGAGATTATTATCCTATTATAATAGCACAACGGTGAGCACGTTGAGTATAAACACTTCTCCAAACGGACGAGGTGAGCTGACATGTTTCCTGATTTATCAACAATTTCCTTTCTCGCTGCGGCACTCATTTTCCACGTATCACTCCGCCTGTTCTGTTACTGAACCAAACATGTTACTGTTACATGATTGGCTGTTAGCGTGTCTCTCCATACGTTGCGAGGTTACCAGAGAGTGAGTGCCATTGTTCATGTAACCAAACTTGTTTTGCAACCTCTGGTTTCTTCCGACGAAGGAAAAAAAAATGTATCGAATGCTTTACACATTTTTTATTGATATTGATCACGTGTCTATCGCGATACATATCGTTATCGTTTTTTCGCCCACTTTACAGTGTCCTTAAAGCATGGCTCTTTTAGCCCTTTCTGGTGGGTGACACAGCTACACCATCTCTCTGCATAAAGCATCTTTCACCATTGTCAGCCATTCAAAATGAGGTATTCTGATGGAGTTCTGCTTTCTTTCCTCTGTCTCACAAAGCACATGCAATAAGAGCAGCATATGGAACGGGCTGCAGGAGAACACTCAAGTGTTTTCATGTCCATAGCTGAAGCTCTGTTTCCTCCTGTGCAGCCTTTACAGAGAGTGCCTTGAGAGGAAATATGAATGGAGCTCTCATAAAAGTCCTTCACACGCTGAGAGAAAAGGAAATATCGCACACATGCATGCACGATCCCACACACTTGGACTCAGATGGAGGAGAAACGCAACAGCAGTCTGAGAAACCAAGTGTGACAAGTGAAATTAGGACATGAAGTTTGCATCAAAGCACAGCTGAACAAAGCTTGGGTCTTGCAGTGAAAGTGTCCTTCACCTCTTCAAGTCAGTGCAGAAAGCACCAGGGGCCACTGTTAGTGTATGCTTTGATCTTCTACCACTCCAAACTTTGTCCTTAGTGACAATAATAATGATGTTTGGTAAAAATACTTTTTTTGTTTTTTGTACTGACCTGAAGCTGTGCACTGTATTGAGAAACAACAACCGACTAAATCAGTATAATCTTGAAGTAATTCGGTTTACCCAAACATGAACATAAGGATATAATTCACCAATAATGTATAGCGTGTGCTGTGTTAGCACCAGATTCACTACAGGAGTTATGCAAATCAGGTAACCTCACAATTGCTGCCAAAAAACCTGTGCTGAATGAACAACTCAGAACTCTGTTTACCATCGTGCAGACCCAGTTCTGAGTTGTGGAAGATGGAGCTTGTTTAAAATGCAGAATGTGTGGAACTACACCAACATCTGGTTTATGTGTGTTTTATTGTAAGTGTTTTTATTGTATTGTTTAATCTCCTTTCTGAAATATAAAACATCTCTATATTTTCATGTATGAGAATGCTTGTGAGAAAAATATTAAGCATGACATTGTAGACAGCAGACATTTATACTGTCACAGTACTAGTCAAGTCAAAAAGTATTCAGATATTATGTGAATTATTTACTTTGTATGTTGACAGTGTATATTTTATCTACTCATTATTGTATAACTACAACAGGTATTACTTTAAAACATAGGGCTATTAAATTGAATAAAATAAGGTTAAAGTTGCACTATGTAACTTTTCTGTCCGCTAAAGGGAGGCCTATTTAAAACAAAGGCGTAGTTTGATGACACCAAGTTTGAGCATAGAATCTTGGGACATGTGGTCTTCACCTCACAGCCGGTGGAGAAGAATCAGGACAGGACTCGAGCAGAAATGATGTTCATGGATGCCATTATTAGTGTTACTGTAGTATGAAGCAGAGCAGGACCTAGTGTTGTGAGAGCTGAGGAAGGCCGCCTGAGCGATTGGTAATAAGATGAACGCAACACACGCTTTGTGTGCAACGGGACTTTTATTATGCCACAGTCGCCGGCACCATTTCCGCTTTTGCGGTCATGAGGTAACGCAGCTCTGTTTATCATATTAGATATGTTTGAGTGTGTTGAAAATGATGGTATGACGTTAACTCCCTAACACGTCCCAGTTCATTGGTTAAAATAGCAAATAGTTACAAATAGTTGGAACATCTGGGATATTGTAAGTACTCAATTGAACAAAATATATAAGACTGGCCTAGGGGTTTCTGAATATTTTACTGAAAAAGTTGGTGCACGTTTAAATAAATTAATAAAATGGTTCATGTGTAAAGAAAAAAGTAATATTTATTTATTTTTTATTTGACTACCCCACAAAAAAATTCACTTTTTAAACCAATTAATCATTTATATAAGGGATATAAGATGTTACTGTATATTTATCTACTGTTTCAACAGCTTTTGTAGTCATTCTTGTTTATTTGTTTTGGTTTGTCTACCTGGGTAATTTGTTTCCATCTTGAATGCATGACAATTCATAATAACAGCTTCCCAACTTGAAGTGCACTTGAGGCTGCATGTGACAGGTTTTTGAGCTGAAATACTTCGTGCTAAAGTGCTGCTGTTTAGTGAATTCGGCCCAAGTGTCTCATCAGATAATAACTATAGTGAGGCTCTTCTGAAAGTTTCTAGAATGCAACAGATTGCAATAGACATGCTTTAGTTAGTGGGAAAAAATGCTTTTAGTTGTTTAAATGTGTAAAATTGTGAGCGTTATCCTCGGTTTCCACTACTTTGTATTCCTGCGCTTATTGAACTTGCATGTCTCTCGTTCAGATTTGCCTTAGGTTTGCATGCTGAAGAAAACAGGGTTAAGTTCAGACATAAACACTCCAGCATCTAAATGGAATTGCCAGCTCCCATTACCTGGAAACATATACCTCTTACACCTTTCCCTGATGGAGTCTGGTAATACATGCTACTGGAGCACTTTAGAGAGTGTGTTTGTGAGCAGAGAGAGTGTATTATTGCTCACACATTTCCAATGTCTTCTGTGATCTCTAATACGCATGACCTTGATGTTGAAAATTAGAAAGAAAAAATCAGCAGCAGGCCCTCCTTCTATTCTTTTACTAGCTGCTTATGGTTGAAATATGAATAATAGATTTTTGTTTCTTATCCTGTTATCTGCTAAGTATGCTACGTGTCTCACTCACATTCCATCAGATAATCTTAGAAACATGAGAGTATGTGATGTGATGGCTGATATTGGGGGCTTTTGAATACAGTAGTGTTGTTTGGTATACAGTATCTTTGCTTGTTAAGTGGTTCTCCCACACAAAACTGTAATGTAAACCTTTTCAGGCCTCTCGTCTTAAATGTTGTGGCTTGACGAATTGCAGCAATACGAGCCTCAAAGTGCATTCTTGATAGCTTTTATCTAAGTTTGGACTAAGTGCACACTCAATGATCAAGCCAGACATGGAAATGTTGAATTGAGAGCAGGGACCTCGGTAGAATTAGGGGGGAAACGTATATATGTTGATTAAAAAGAAAGGACTAGGATAACAATTTTTTGTATGTGCTCAGAACAAGTGATGGGTAGTCTGTTTCTCTTCCGCAGACTGGGTCTTTTGGACAGTTACTTTGCCATTAAAACAGTAAAAAAACAGCAACTCAGCCACAAAGTGGTAGACCACGTAAAATCACAGAACGGGGTCAGCGAATGCTGAGGCACACAGTGCGCAGAAGTCACCAAATTTCTGTAGAGTCAATAGCTAAAGAACTCCAAACTTCATGTGGCCTTCAGATTAGCTCAAGAACAGTGCATAGAGAGCTTCATGGAATAGGTTTCCATGCGGCCAAGCAGCTTTTCAGGGGTTGGGCTTGGCCCCTTAGTTCCAGTGAAAAGAACTCTTAATGCTTCTGCATTCCAAGACATTTTGGACAATTTCATGCTTTGTGGGAATAGTTTGGGGAGAGCCCCTTCCTGTTCCAACATGACTGCACACCAGTGCACAAAGTAAGGTCTATAAAGACATGGATGAGCGAGTTTAGTGTGCAGGAAACCTGACTGGCCTGCACAGAGTCCTGACTTAAACCCAATAGAACACATTTGGGATGAATTAGAGCGGAGACTGCGGCATGTCCGAAAGTGAGTTTAGAGTGTGCAATTTGTAGATCTGTGCAAAACACAAGCGATTTCAGACAGTCCAAATTGGTGAACAAGTTCAACCAGATTACTTAAAAGAACCGGTTCAAAAGAATGATTCATTCTCGAACTGAACATAACTACTCAGAACAGATCTACTAGATTGTACAATTAATGGTCACATTCGACACGTAATAAAAAAAGTATGCTATTTAATTAATACTAATATATTACATACTAATTCCGGTTTCATATATTTTTATCTGAGTGTTGCTTTCACCAGGATCCATGTCCAGGCCGCATAACAAATTTTCACCTTTTATTCTTTTTAATATTTTTTCTTAGAAATATTAATTAAATATTATACCAAACTATACTAGAATTACTAAAATAATTAAATTAAAATAATTTTATACTTTAAAGGATTTTTTCCCCATTATTATATTGTTTCTTACATGTGTATATTTAGAAATTAAAAACTCATAGAAAAGGTGGTGAGTCATTGTATGAACGAATTGTATTTTATGGATTTTTTTATAAATTGATAGGATGAGTAAAATGAGCATCACATCACTGACTATTTCTCTCAAACCTTAATGTTATTTAATAATAAAGTTAACACAAAGAATGTGTCAGTAATGAAATAAATTTTAAGACATAATTTCTTTGCCTCAGTCCATAAACATTACTCTAGATCTATAGATCTGCAATACATTTCCTAAGGCAGTCACATCAGTCAAACGTATATGAATACTGTGGATAGATGGGTGAAGGATGATTGATTGAGGATAGAAAGACAGGTGTTGAGAAAAAAAGAAAGATTGAATTGGAGGTAAATTGGCCTTTTGTTCGGCTAAAAGCTTTGACCTTTGAGCCTTCATTGCCAGACTGATCTGTTGACACCGCTGATAGGTTGCAATCATACCAGGAGTGTCCCTGAAATAGCACTGTCTGTGTGGTGACCCTTCTCCATCATTAAATCCTGCTAAAGGTTGGAATGTGAACTTGACTGTCCCAAACAGATGACTTAGCAATGCGATTTAAAGCAGCCTTGTTTATGGGGCAAAGTTTATCTGTTCTGAATACCCACAACACAGCTACTAAAGTAAATACTACATAAAACAGGTCGTATTTGCGGTCACATCCATATTTGTTTCCTCGTTTCAAGACAGCATTTCTGTTTGCTACGAATGTGTGTCTATAAACTCGTGAAAAGAAAATATGTATATAAAGGAGGGAAATGTTTCCATTATATTTCTTATATTCTTTGTTGAGATTAGGTGAACGGTTCGTTCTGAATGAACAGTAATTAATGTTACAAGTGCTCTCTAGCCTAGTTGTACTTTAAGGAACCCACACACGGCTTTGTTTTCACCCCTGAGTCCAAGGCTGTGAGCACTGAGTACTGACTATTAACCCAGCAAATGCAGCAAAAATGAAAGCATACAGAAACGGAAACTACTTTGATTGTAAAGCCGAGCATCATAATTTTCATTTCCATTTGAGAGCTGTTGGAAATACTTTAATACAATTGGGTACGTGTATATGGGCACATGCAATGACATTGATGTTTTTCCATCTTTTTTGTGTCTGTGCATTGACTCTTGACCTCAAACAAAAAGCTGAAGGATATGAGGTTGTCCCGACTTTGATGCTTGACTATATTGACAGAAAGAATATTGCAGCTCAGTTTGTTCTACTCTTCGGTATATATAACCGTTCACATCAAAGGAAGCACACAGGGTTGGATGATGAAACCGTTGTGTCAGAGGAGACATGAAGCCATCTCATTCCATTGTGTTTACTTTGGAGAAGTGAATGTCTGTCCTCTTGCTGTTCTTATTGCTTCCCCCTTGCATTGTTTATGGCATGTTATTAGTGGCACTCACAGTTTGAATGACAGCTGAGTGAAGCCAGCTCAAATACTGTTTTAGTATTGATGGAGATGCCAAGCGGCCAGTATAAACAGACACTCAGACCGGCCCGGGAGAACCGAAGAGTGAGGAAGAATTGATGTGCATGGTGGGTTAGACTATGTTATCAACTTTACTTGTTTGATTTATGGAAGCTAGCCGTCCATTTCTTCAGAGGCTGTGGGGTTAGAGTGACTGGTTGAGATGAGCTGAAATTATTAGAGAGGAATGGCTCTATTTGTACCTCTGGTGAAGGGGAGAATTATAAAACAATAATGATTTTTACAGAGGTATTCGTGTGTACTGAAGTCTGGTGTCTTTTCTCCCTTTGAATCCCATTAGTCTATCCGCCCACAAAACAAACCTCAGCCTGCAAGGCCACATAAAGAAATGTGTAAAGAGGCTTGTGAATGGGCTTTGTAAATGTTTCAGAATGTCTGGCTATTAGGGCTGAAACCGTTCCCATAAAAAATTGGAACTGCATGGTTTACCACCCACGGTTCTGTGCTATGGTTCATCTCCGTGTCCAATGACAACTCTGAAAATATACATTTAAATGTGTTGGAATTATAAGCTGTCCATTTTTAAGAGTCATTACCATACTTGGCTGTACAGGTCAATCTGCAAATGTATGTACTTAGATGCACATATAAATCTGTGTGTAATTGATGCAATCAAAGTGCATGTGCTTTGATATTTGTGTATGTGTGCTGCTTTTAACTTTATTAATAGACATTATTAATATATTAGCCAAAATGAATAACAGTAAAAGGCTAAAAGATAAAAAAAGTTTTTAATGGTGATTTCCTTTATACAGGTGAATAACATTTCATGCTTACAGTAAAATACTGTTAAATATACAGTTTATGTACAGGTCCTTTTTAAAAAATTAGCATATTGTGATAAAAGTTCATTATTTTCCATAATGTAATGATACAATTAAACTTTCATATATTTTAGATTCATAGCACACCAACTGATATATTTCAGGTCTTTTATTGTTTTAATACTGATGATTTTGGCATACAGCTCATGAAAACCCAAAATTCATATCTCAAAAAATTAGCATATCATGAAAAGGTTCTCTAAACGAGCTATTAACCTAATAATCTGAATCAACTAATTAACTCTAAACACCTGCAAAAGATTCCTGAGGCTTTTAAAAACTCCCAGCCTGGTTCATTACTCAAAACCGCAATCATGGGTAAGACTGCCGACCTGACTGCTGTCCAGAAGGCCATCATTGACACCCTCAAGCGAGAGGGTAAGACACAAAGACATTTCTGAACGAATAGGCTGTTCCCAGAGTGCTGTATCAAGGCACCTCAGTGGGAAGTCTGTGGGAAGGAAAAAGTTTGGCAAAAAATGCTGCACAACGAGAAGAGGTGACCGGACCCTGAGGAAGATTGTGGAGAAGGACCGATTCCAGACCTTGGGGGACCTGCGGAAGCAGTGGACTGAGTCTGGAGTAGAAAACATCCAGAGCCACCGTGCACAGGCGTGTGCAGGAAATGGGCTACAGGTGCCGCATTCCCCAGGTCAAGCCACTTTTGAACCAGAAACCGCGGCAGAAGCGCCTGACCTGGGCTACAGAGAAGCAGCACTGGACTGTCACTCAAATTTTGCATGTCATTCGGAAATCAAGGTGCCAGAGTCTGGAGGAAGACTGGGGAGAAGGAAATGCCAAAATGCCTGAAGTCCAGTGTCAAGTACCCACAGTCAGTGATGGTCTGGGGTGCCATGTCAGCTGCTGGTGTTGGTCCACTGTGTTTTATCAAGGGCAGGGTCAATGCAGCTAGCTATCAGGAGATTTTGGAGCACTTCATGCTTCCATCTGCTGAAAAGCTTTATGGAGATGATTTCTTTTTTCAGCACGACCTGGCACCTGCTCACAATGCCAAAACCACTGGTAAATGGTTTACTGAACATGGTATTACTGTGCTCAATTGGCCTGCCAACTCTCCTGATCTGAACCCCATAGAGAATCTGTGGGATATTGTGAAGAGAAAGTTGAGACGCAAGACCCAACACTCTGGATGAGCTTAAGGCCGCTATCGAAGCATCCTGGGCCTCCCTAACATCTCAGCAGTGCCACAGGCTGATTGCCTCCATGCCACGCCGCATTGAAGCAGTCATTTCTGCAAAAGGATTCCCGACCAAGTATTGAGTGCATAACTGAACATAATTATTTGAAGGTTGACTTTTTTTTGTATTAAAAACGCTTTTCTTTTATTGGTCGGATGAAATATGCTAATTTTGAGATTTTTTGAGTTTTCATGAGCTGAATGCCAAAATCATCAGTATTAAAACAATAAAAGACCTGAAATATTTCAGTTGGTGTACAATGAATCTAAAATATATGAAATTTTAATTTTATCATTACATTATGGAAAATAATGAACTTTTATCACAATATGCTAATTTTTTGAGAAGGACCTGTATTTATGCATGTAGATATAGTGTATGTGTATATAGCCAGTTTATGTATGTATGCTCTATATACATACATACATACATACATAAACTATATATTTGCCAGTATTTTACTGTAAACATGTCTCATTTCACATACATACATACAAACCCGATTCCAAAAAAGTTGGGACACTGTACAAATTGTGAATAAAAAACACTTATATAAGTTCTCATAAACTTATATTTTATTCACAATAGACTATAGATAACAAAATGTTGAAAGTGAGACATTTTGAAATGTCATGCTGAATATTGGCTCATTTTGGATTTCATGAGAGCTACACATTCCAAAAAATTTGGGACAGGTCGGAAAACTTAAATGTATAAGGAACAGCTGGAGGACCAATTTGCAACTTATTAGGTCAATTGGCAACATGATTGGGTATAAAAAGAGCCTCTCAGAGTGCCAGTGTCTCTCAGAAGTCAAGATGGGCAGAGGATCACCAATTCAGTTTCTCAGTGAAAAGTTATCATCATCTACAGTGCATAATATCCTCCAGAAAGAATCATCCAAAAATATCATCCAAATTTTTTGGAATGTGTAGCTTTCCACATTTAAAATTCTGAGAATCTGGAACAATCTCTGCGTAAGGGTCAAGTGATCTTCGGGCCCTTAGACGGCACTGCATCACATACAGGAATGCTACTGTAATGGAAATCACAACATGGGCACAGGAATACTTCCAGAAAACATTGTCGGTGAGCACAATCCACTGTGCCATTCGCTGTTGCCGGCTAAAACTCTATAGGTCAAAAAAGAAGCCATATCTAAACATGATCCAGAAGCGCAGGTGTTTTCTCTGGGCCAAGGCTCATTTAAAATGTTCTGTGGTCAGACGAATCCAAATTTGAAGTTCTTTTTGGAAAACTAGGACACCATTTCATCCAGACTAAAGAGGAAAAGGACAACCCAAGTTGTTTCGTCATAGAATTTCATCACACTTCAACTATGAGAGACAGAATGAAGGGAAAAAAATCCAGAAAATCACATTGTCGGATTTTTAAAGAATTTATTTGCAAATTATGGTGGAAAGTAAGTACTTGATCATCTACAAAAAAGCAAGATTTCTGTCTCACAGACCTGTAACTTCTGATCTGTGTAAAGGAAAGAATGAATGGGGCCATGTATCGTGAGATTTTGAGTAAAAACCTCCTTCCATCAGCAAGGGCACTGAAGATGAAACATGGCTGAGTTTTTCAGCATGACAATGATCCCAAACACACCACCCGGGCAACGAAGGTGTGACTTCGTAAGAAGCATTTCAAGGTCCTGGAGTGGCCTAGCCAGTCTCCAGATCTCAACCCCATAGAAAATCTTTGGAGGAAGTTGAAAATCCGTGTTGCCCAGCGACAGCACCAACACATCACTGCTCTAGAGGAGATCTGTATGGAGGAATGGGCCAAACTACCAGCAACAGTGTAAAAACCTTGTGGAGACTTCTGACCTCTGACATTGCCAACAAAATGTATATAACAAAGTATTGAGATTAACTCTTGTCATTGACCAAACACTTATTTTCCACCATAATTTGCAAATAGATTCTTTAAAAATTTGATTTTTCAGGATTTTTTTTCTTCTCATTCTGTCTCTTAAACTGGCAACATATACAATAAATTTAACTCAATGAACTGCTCCCAAAATATGATATAGCGGACTACTGTGTATTTCATGAACCAAAACCATGAACACAAAACTGTGATACAAACTGAACCATGGGAAATTTGAACACCTATAGAGGCTATTTACTTTATCTCTATGATTACAGAGGATACTCACATCAGAGTTTGTGAACATTGAGATATCATCGGTGATAGGATATGTGGTCAGATTGTGGTACTGTTGCTGTACTGCTAAACAGCCTTATGTTAGCCTCTATAGTAGGTGGGGGACTTGATGAACATAATCTTTCCTGTACTTTCATCTATAGCTAGGTGAAGTAACGAGGTAATTTGTCAAAGTTATGGAATGCGGACCCGTCCAATGTGTATTTCTATCCCCCGAAAGATGTGTTTCCCAGACAAATTGCCTCTGAGTGCTGATAGCAGTAATCCTTCGAAACAGACGCATCTCAATGCCGCCAACAGCATTCCATTCTAGGCGAAGTGCAGAAGCCATTAAAAGTTGAAAATGTGCTCATAATGTAAACCTGAAGAGACACATGTTTAGTGTTCCCTTCCTCCCGCTAAAGACTTTTTTCCTAACATGTTACATAACACAAGCCAGATTGGCCTTTCTCTGCCTTTCTGTTCTGTTTAAGATGTCCAATGCAGAGCAACAAAGCTTGAGACACAAAGAGCTACACAACTCACTTACAGTAAACACCGAGTGATAAAGAGAGGAGAGAAATCAATAGAAGGTAGACACCACAAATCTGTCGATGGAAAGAAGTACTGGAGCCTGGCGGTGGGATTAAATCCACAAAGTACTGCCTGTTAAAGAGAGGCCATAAACACTCAAGCCATATCCATGTGCCTCATGTTTGTCAGTGCTCTATATTCTCAGCTCTGGCCTTTTAATTCTGCTCTGCCCAAATTAGAGAGATTTATTGAACAAAGCTGTGCTGATTGAGAGAGCTTGGAAAAGCTACCAGCAGTGGTTGAACTGTCCTAAGATAGTGTGAGGGCTTCCAGAGAGCACAAGACGTGTTATAATTTGCCATGAATGACATTCGGTTATGTTAACGGTGCTTGCACCCATACAGATAAAATAATTTCCTACAGCAGCACCTTATTCAAAAAGAACCGCAACACTGCTAATGAATCTACTGCAAACAAGTGACTAGTTTTGTGCAACTACAGTCCAATTACAGAACAGTATAAAGTGCAACTGGTGTAGTCTGATTCCCACATGGTTCTTATGAGTTGTATGTTTAGTGAATCAAACGCACTGAGTGGTCAGTGTTGTCTGACTCCATAGTAGGGTTGGGAATCGTGAGAAATTTTCCGGTTCCGGTTCTGGTTCCGATTCCGCCTAATGATTCCGGTTCCGATTCTGGTTCCATTAAAATTATTAAACAAATAGTGGTAAAGGAAAATGGCATAATACGCAACTCAAACAATCCTTTTTGTGTTTATTACATGATCTCTGATTCATTTACAGGTTGGCAATGTCAAAAAAGTCCTGTACTGTACATATATTACAGTATTCAAAGCATTCTTATATATTAGTTATATTTATTAGTTAGTTGTAGCTATATTAATTTAATAGAAATTCAGTTATTCAGTTAACTTGTAAATAATAAATGGTAATTCAGCATTGTAGGGGTGGGCATAGATTATTTTTTTTAATCTAGATTAATCTCACTGTGATTTTGATTTTGTGAAAATGGCTAATTTGAATTCTGCCGAAGGCATTCAGAATATGCGTGCTACCAAAATAATGACTGGTGCTTTCACACTTGGTTCGATTGCCTGGACCGAACCCGAGTTCGATTGCTCACTGGACCGTGTTCATATTATATTTTTGAGTCCGAAACTGAGGTGCGTTTGCGTCATCAAAGCAGCAGCTGTTTACCCGTTACTTGGTAACGACGTAGAGCGAGGTGGCGGCAGAATGAATAGCGTTGTTCACCTAACTTTTATAGTTTTGTTTTTGAACCGTTAGTTTTGTTACCAAAGCTCCAGTACGTAATGGCACTTGCGTCTATCTGCCACGGATGTACTGCAAATACTCTAAAGAACGCTGACGACGAGCAGAAATGAGATTTACAGCTCTCTGTTTACAGTACGTCAGTCACGCTCATCAGGACTCGAGAACGGTTCGCGGGTGCGTGCCCGAGTTTGGAAGACAGCGTTCATTCTTGATGTGGTAATTTCACAGCATACACGCAGGTTCGAAGACTCGTTCTCGCTCCCTACAGTGCAATTCGGCTAGGTAGCTATACATCCGCGCTAAGATATCACGGTGAAAGTCATCATAGCTTGCGTAGTATAGACCCAGCTCCCAACCTTTGAGAATAGATTAACGGCGATATTTTTTTATCGCCCGATAAGAGTCTCACGTTAACGCAGCACGTTAACGCCGATAACGGCCCACCACTAGTTAATTGTTTGCACTTCTGGAAGCGGCAGGCAACGTAATTAATATTCATGATTAGGTTAGCTGTCGCCCTCTATTAAAGGATACGCTTACAGCGCTTCGCACACACGTTGCACCAGAACCGTTTTCGGAACCGAAACTCAGGAATTTTGCGCGATTCCGGTATTTTTCAAAAATAAGTATCGGTTCTGCATAAGAACCGGTTCTCGGTTCCCAACCCTACTCCATAGACTGTTAAAAAAAAAAAAGACACCTTCACTCTCGTCCATTGTAGTAAGTGAAGCCGCCAGTGTCTCAATATGGCGCTGACATCTTGAGTCTTGAATTTTTGCAGTAGTGAACTTGGAGCCTGAGTCTGCTCTGTAAGGAACCGTGCTAGGCCCCACCCATACAACAGTTTAATGCAGAAATTTCTGTTTGAAATTAACAGTTATGGAAATGTAGAAATGAAAGCTCCAAAGTTAAAGCTCCAGTCTCCTCCCAAAAATTGTCCGTTGCTGCTTATTGACTACTTCGCTCAGAGAAGCTATCAATCTCAGGTGTCAATCATGACATCACACCCTCCATTTTTATAGCATCAGATATCATACTAAAACCAAACTTATTTAAAGAACAAACACTTGAACTAACATCAGCGTGATAAAGTCAATTCCATTGTTTAGTTTGTCTCGCGTCCATTATGACCTATTCTGCATCCAGCCACCTGGTGGCAATAGACACGCTTTGGCTTCACTTTACAGGACTCGTGTGGCGCACTTGTCTGACTCTAATTCTGACTCGGTTCTTTTTAGGGAATCAAACACACCTGTGTAGCCCTATTATCAAAGGAATGACTCCCTCTTTTTAGGGAATCAAACACATTCAGAATTAACTGTAAGACAAATGTCAGTAGTTACTGATTGGTTGGTGTTCTTTTTAGCTAAAGATGCACTTTTTTGTGGATAATTTTTTTAAACAACAAATACATTTAATAAAATGTTGTTTAATAAATGGGCAATTAGTGGCACCTCAAATACTTTAATGAAAGACTGCTGCTTTTTCAAGAACTGTTTTAAATGTATTAATTATTATAAATGTTACTGAAATGATTTTATCATTCCCATCCTTAGAGAAATTATCATACTAGATGCTACTGGCTTCCCAGGAGGTGCCGGTGAAAAAGCAGTGATGCTGTTTCGTATCGACAGCTTCATGTAAAATTCAGCAGGGCTCCAACAGCCACCCTCTCACGAAGCCATCCCCGCAAAGTCCCTTTTCAACCTTCCCTTCTCTTTTTGCACTCATCCCGTCTGCCCTCATCACAATAGGTGACTGCCACAAGAAAGACAGTTGCCTGAAACACTTGCCACACCTTCCTTTTGTTGTTCTCGCTTCTCACTCCACAGAAACACATGAGCTTCATGAAGGAGCCAAGTTCTAGTGCGAACAGCCAGCTTTGCCAGATGGCAGTGAGGGAAGGGAGGACCGGGGAAAAAAGAAAAACACCTTGTATTTGCTCACAGGGCGAGAAAAGATCCGGATTTGATCAGACGACACTGAATGAAATGACAATTCAGGGGTAGGATGCTATTATTTCACAGATCAGAGCGTTTAAATAGGACCTGCCTCTTCAGTCTGTGTGCCTTTCTGAGGAATGCTGTTCGTGCTTTTTGTTATTCCTGCAAGCTCGATCAAGGTCGTCGTCCTTTTAGTTATTAGTCTGCATGCTCCCTCTACTGGCTGCTCAGGGGGAAATAAAGGAAGAAAGATGGGGCTCAGTCAGCAAATGTATGTGTTAGAGGCCTGGGGGCAAACAAGCTGTGCCTGACTGGTAAGGAGAGACCTGAAATGAAGCACTAATGATAGGTGAATCAGCATGTCCAACGGGTTTATGGTGGATTCTCAGTCAGACTCTAATAGAGTCATTAAAATGAGGGGTCAAGTGCTCCCCGTGCTGACTGTTAGTATCAGTTAGATTTACTGGCTCTCAGAGACACTTTATGTAGGGGATGGTGAATGGCATTAAGCATTGTTTTCCTCTTCCGATGTTTCTTATGAAGGAAACCTAATTTATTTTATTGAAAGGCAAGTTAGCATTTTGTTGTTTCTTCAATGAATTCATCCGCTGCATTAGCTCTGGCTGTCTCTCGCAGCCTATGATAGTCTGTCATCGCAGGCCTGCTCTGAGCAGACATGAGCATCTGGGTGTCTTTTTGAAGTTCCCAGGTGTGAGCTCACAGGCAGCTGCACTTCCTCCCCTTGTGGTATCTCCGAAAACTGATGAGGATGATAAGTTGAAAGTCCTTCACACTCTCAAGTTGTTTTCACAATGTTTCTTGTAATAATTCTCTCTCCCCACTCTACTGTGGCATCCCTCACATGAGCTGCCTTAAAAAGCAGACAGATGGACTAAACAGCAGGTAGTTAAATGCTGATAGCGCCTTGACGAGCCCTCA
This sequence comes from Gobiocypris rarus, assembly GCA_023029165.1. Taxonomy (NCBI): domain Eukaryota; kingdom Metazoa; phylum Chordata; class Actinopteri; order Cypriniformes; family Gobionidae; genus Gobiocypris; species Gobiocypris rarus. The sequence continues at coordinate 18,461,476 of CM040920.1, forward strand.
GACAAAACAAGGGGTCTTGTAAAAGAGAGCACTTAAATGAGGCAAAGCAGCTGCTTCCTTGGGGCCGTGAGAATTTTTTTTCATCCCTTTTGTGGCCTCCTCATCCACTTTGTAATTTGCTAGTCAGCCCCAGTTTAATAGCATTTAAGAACTGCTAATATGGCAGCGTTTTGCACTTGAGTGATGCTAACAACCCAAACCTGGTTTGTCGCAATAAAGATTCGACCATTGAATAGCAAAGTAGCATTTTAGTCAAATGAAACACTTTCAGATTAATTAAAAATTCCTCAGTTCTGTGGTGCAGGTAATTAAAGATAGATTAATGATCGAGCTAATGCAGTGGTCTACCCAGTTCAGCACCTTGGAGAGCGCCACCGCCTCTGCTTAAATGTAGGGCAGTGATTTTCAGCACCACGGACAGTGGTCATCAGATCTGACTGGAAAGCCAATATAGTCTGTGTGCTGTACTAACTGACGAACTGCTCCTCTGTGTATCCAGCGCTCACCTCTCAGGGGTAGTTTGTCTGCTCCTCTCGCAGTTCCTTGGCAGAAGTCTTTTGCCTCTCAGCTCTCTAGGCTAAGAGTGATTGAAGAAACCTCCCAGTGCTATTAGACCACCATGCTCAATTGCTCCATAAGTCTCCACCCTGACCACTGACTCAGTGTAGCATTAGATTATGTGATACATTACCAAAAAAGAAAAAAATCTTGGACTTTTCCTTTTAGTTTTTCTCAGCATGCTCTGGAATGTTCTTGAACTTGTCCTTGACAAAGGGTCATTGTCAGATAATCTCTTTACAGTACTAACTGTCATCCACTTGGGAAAGAACAAGCTGTAGGCTGTCTGTCTTCTGAAGGAGTGCGCAGCCAGGCTTTTGTTTGGGATTTTGCCTCTGGCCCTCTAGGGGCAACGAGACACCCGGACAGGCTAAACACAAGGTGTGTTGTCAGTCAGGAATGGTACTTGCTGGGGTCAGCTCATGGCCAGGGATTACGCTGGAGGAACGTGCATTGCTTTCCAACCTTCTCAGCAGGCCATAAAAGAACAATGTGCTGGATTAGGAGACTCGCTCACCCTCTTAGGTCGGGATTCTTACATAGACTAGCCAACTTTGCTAATCTCATTCTGTTATTATGGGAATATTTTCTATGCACATTATTAGAGCATTTAATATCCAACAACAATAGATAGACAGGCATACAGACAGACAGACAGACAGATTACATTCAGTGTATTTGTAACATCACCCTTCTGAAATCATTCTAATATGATTTTTTGCTCAGAAAACTTTTCTAATTATCAATGTTGAAAACAGTTATGCTGCTTAATATTTTTGAGGAAACAATGATATATTTTTTCAAGTTTCTTATTTTTATTTTAGAATTGTATTTTAATTATTTATAAATTTTCTTGTATTATGTGTAGTATGATTTTTCTGTTTGCATAGTAAAACCCACTCTGAGGACAGACTTGCACTGATGCCAACTTCTCATTCAATTCTCCCTCTGTTTCTCACCTTTATTTTCTGTATTCTATTTCATGTATCCATAAAATGAGGCCAGATAATAATAATAAATAAAAAACATCATTTACAACCATGCAGAACTTAGGATGTTATGTTGCGACTCCCAATGTATTGTTTAACTTAAATAATAGTTCCACATGTCTCTAGACCAGTGGAGTTTTTATTGATTTATTTATACACTGGTCAGGCATAACATTGACTTCCTAATATTGTGTTGGTCCCCCTTTTGCTGCCTATCTGACCCTGAGCCATCGAGGCATGGACTCCACTATACCCCTGAAGGTGTGCTGTGCCGAGATGTTAGCAGCAGATCATTCAAGTCCTGTAAGTTACGAGGTGGGGCCTCCGTAGATCGGACTTGTTTGTTCAGCACATCCCACAGATGCTTCACTGGATTGAGATCTGGGGAATTTGGAGGCCAAGTCAACATGTCAAACTCGTTGTTGTGCTCCTCAAACCATTTCTGAACCATTTTTGCTTTGGGGCAGGGCACATTATCCTGCTGAAAGAGGCCACAGCCACCAGGGAATACCCTTTCCATGAAAGGGTGTACATGTTCTGCAACAATGCTTAGGTAGATGATGCGTGTCAAAGTAACATCCACATGGATGGAAGGATGGCCCCAAGATTTCCCAGCAGAACATTTCCCAAAGCATCACACTGCCTCTGCCGGCTTGGAGGCCATATGTTCCCCAGGTAAGCGAAGCACACACACCTGGCCATCCATGTGATGTAAAAGAAAATGTGATTCATCAGACCAGGCTACCTTCTTCCGTTGCGCCGTGGTCCAATTCTGATGCTCACGAGCCCACTGTTGGCCCTTTCTGTGGTGGACGGGGGTCAGCATGGGCACTCTGCCTGGTCTGCGGCTATGCAGCCCCAACTGTGATGCACTGTGTATTCTGACACCTTTCTATCAGAAACAGCATTAACTTCTTAAGCAATTTGAGCTACAGCTCGTCAGTTTGATCAGACCACACGGGCCGCCTTTGCTCCCCACGTGCATCAATGAGCCTTGGCCACCCATGACCCTGTCGTTGGTTCACCGCTGTTCCTTCCTTGGACCACTTTTGATAGATACTGACCACTGCAGACCAGGAACACCCCACAAGAGCTGCAGTTTTGTGATGCTCTGACCCAGTCTTCTAATCATCACAATTTGGCTCTTGTCAAACTAGCTCAAACCCTTCCGCTTGCCCATTTGTCCTCCTTCTAACACATCAACTTTGAGGGCAAAATGTTCACTTGCTGCCTAATATATCTCACCCACTTACAGGTGCAGTGAAGAGATAATCAGTGTTATTCAACTGTCAGTGGTCGTATGTGTATGTATGTATGTATGTATGTATGTATGTATGTATGTATGTGTATATTACACGTCTATATACTATATCTTAAAGGCCCTGTAAGAAACTTGTCTGGTCAGGCAACCATAAACTTACCCTAATTATACAAGGCTTATTTAAAACAGATTAAGTCACCTACGGGATTTTAAAAAATATATGGTTTTACACATCCCAAGTATTGGTCCTAAATCCAGCCTCTGCAGATAGCAGCCGTAAATTCCTCTATGATGCTTTTACAAGCTTCAAATGTCTCTGTGCCTGATGAAACATCCCTTCTCTGGCAACACATCCACAAGTGAGCAAAATCATCATGTACAACACATTATGTGACACTTGGCAGCTGCTACACTCCTGTTAGAGGTGAGTTACAGAGGCAAGCGTTTGCCAAATTTAAGGATATTCTTAAGGTACCCTATTGCTCAGGCAAATATTTTTGCAGGCTATATGCATAGACCTTTCAGATGTAATAACTTTAATTTAGCCAAATATGGCTAATGGGGCCGGCCATCGGCTGGCAATAGGCGCTGATGTTTCAGCATTCATTTTCAGTGAAGCGAAACATTGTTTTTGTTTTTTCCAGGTGATCTGACAGCCGCACCGTAATATACTGGGCTAGTTCATGTTATCGGAAATCTGACTGCCTGTCAATTTCCCAGCTAATTTATCCCATCTGTTATTCATATGCAGCTGCAGGGGACGGTGAGGAAGAATGGATGAGCAAAATCAATCTGCAGACCCTATCTGCTACACACTTTCACAGATATGATGACTGCAAGTAGTGTCATAGCATTTCACAGTGCGCAAATCCAGGGAGGGTCTGTTTGGCTGACGTGTCAGTACAAAAGCGACACATCTGTGCCAATGTAATGAAATCTCTTATGTCTGACTGAAACCAAAAGCCCTGAAACAGATCAAATAAACATTGATAGCCACACATTTTGACGCAATGTCCCTAGTATCCCAATCAGGAGTGCCATTTTATGTTTTCTATGCGCATTTAGTACATAACCATGTTTCAGAATCATTTTTTTTAATGATGTACTTATGTAATTAAGTTGACGCTTTTCTCTGACCCTCTCCAGTATTGTCCCATTTTTTGCCTCTTGGGCAGGATTCGTCCTAAATTCTGCACACAACATCTGGTCTAAAAATGTATCCGCTCTTTGATGTGACCATTTTTATTTGGTACACATGGTTCAGCATGGATTTTTCCTCTGAACAACTCATTTCAAAGTTACTCGGGCCTTCATTAGTCCCTCAATGTCCTTATCATGTGTCTTCATACACTACAGCAAATGCTGCCCTTGAGAACCTTCACAAGATCCACTTCAGGCTATTTTTCTCCTTTTCTTAGTTTAGGCGACAGCAAGAACTCCTTTTTTCTCTGTGCCACCACAGCAAAAGAAGTTACCACAAGGGAATTACAAGCAGAATTAAAAATCTAAAGCAGGAGGGGGTACGAAGGGTAAAAATCTCCCATAATCCTTTTCCTCTGCTCAGTATTTAAACATAATTTTAACACAGTCATTTATCAGATCCTAGGAAGGCAGTTGTCAGATGTTAAAGTAGTTTTGTTTCAGAATGATGTTGCAGCTTAGAAAGATCCAGAGGATACATGTCGAACAGAAGGTGCCCTTTGCCCCAATATGTTGTTGTTAAAGCGTGCAGCCCGCAGCCACATGCTTCCCAGCTCCCCCTGAGGCTTTCCCATTTTTGTTCACATACGATTATTGAATTGAGCTCATAATAAATACGTTTGAAGGACCACATATTTTACTATTTGCATAGACATCAAAATGACAGAGTAATGTCAAAAATCTTCCAGCAAATGTCAGTGAAAGTTCAGCAAAATGGCCAAAATTAGTCGAAAGCCAACATTTTATTCAGTGCCGCCTGCTGTTGGAATGATGGCTGTTGAATCAGCTTTTTTTTCAGCCGTACATTTATCACTGGATTTTAATATAAAATTAATCCAAACAGGTGTTGAAAATCCCAGACAATTATTTCATCAATGGCTTATTTAGTGATCTCCATTCCTTTGGGCCCTTTCAAAATGGAGAGAATTTGATTTCACAGCCATCAAGAAGAACAGTGACTTTATTTCCAGGTGACACTGTTACTTGTTAATTGCTGCATGATTTCTTGCCTAAGAGTTGTTTTTGTTGTTTGTGTGATGGCACTTTGGGAATGACCCTGTTGTGGAGGGAGAGACAAAGAGGCCGTATAATCGCTGTGTCAGAATGTTTCATAAACCGCTTAGCTGCAAAATGATGCTTTTAAATATAGATGTGACCAAATGAAGAAAGAAAGGAAAAATATAATGCTGTGTGAATAGGATCTGGCATACTGTATATATTGGTTTGGGTTTATATTGCATTTTAACTTTTTCAACCTCCATAGCAGCCTCTCCCGCAAGCAGTTTTCTTTGGAAAGTTTGGTAGTGCATTTTTTTTTCATGGCAGGGCAGTAAATATGTAAATACTTTAACACTTTCTCAAGTTTTTGGAGTGTTAAAATTGACTATGCCTAAATTTGCAACACATAAACTGCATCAGTTACATACTTAAAGCGATATGAGAAGTAGGTCACTGACTTTTCCCCCGAGAATCACACAAGCTCTTTTTTGACCTTGCAAAGATTGAGTGCATGTCAAATGCATGTCACAAACTACAGTTCAACTCACAAACTTGAATATTTTGTTGTGTTTTCTCTCTGAAGGAGATGAAGATGGAAACAAAATGCATGGATTTATGTGTGCAATTTATAACCGTCATGGAATTGAATGTCAGGGAATTAAATTGTCTGTAGAAAGAATTTTTTTTTTTTTTTTTAAATATATACAGTATATACACACTATATTGCCAAAAGTTTTGGGACGCCTGCCTTTATATGCACATGTTCTTGAATCCGTAAGGCTTCAACCCTTCTGGGAAGGCTTTCCACAAGGTTTAAGAGTGTGTTTATGCAATTTTTTGAGCATTCTTCTAGAAGCGCATTTGTGAGGTCAGGCACTGATGTTCGATGAGAAGGCCTGGCTCGCAGTCTCCTCTGGCTCTAATTCATCCCAAAGGTGTTCTATCAGGTTGAGGTCAGGAGACACCAAACTCGCTGATCCATGTGTTTATGGACCTTGCTTGACTGGTGCACAGTCATGTTGGAATGTGAAGGGGCCATCCCTAAACTGTTTCCACAAAGTTGGGAGCATGAAATTGTCCAAAATGTATTGGTATGCTGAAGCATTGAGATCCTTTCCCACACCATAATCCCCCTCCACCAAACTTTATACTTGCAGTCAGGCACAATGCAAGAACCATTCTCCTGGCAACCGCCAAACCCAGACTCATCCATTGGATAGCCAGACAGAGAAGCATGGTTGGTCACTCCAGAGAACTTGTCTCCACTGCTCTAGAGTCCAGTGGCGGCGTTCTTTACACCACTGCATCCGACGCTTTGCATTGCACTGCACTTGGTGATGTAAGGCTTGGATGCAGCTTGCTTGGTCTGTAGCTATTGACTCTGCAGAACGTTGTTGACCTCTATGCACCTCAGCATGCGCTGACCCCGCTCTGTGATTTTCACATGCTCTACCACTTTGTGGCTGAGTTGCTTACACTTTGTTATAATAACAGTTGACCGTGGAATATTTAATGAATGGACTTATTGCACAGGTGGCAACCTATCACGGTACCACGCTTGAATTCACTGAGCTCCTGAGAGTGACCCATTTTTTCACAAATGTTTGTAGAAGCAGTCTGCATGCCTAGGTGCTTGGTTTTATACACATTTGGCCATGGAAGTGATTGGAACACCTGAATTCACCTGTCCCAATACTTTTGGCAATATAGTGTATATTTCACACACAATATGTTGCTAAAACAAAATGAATAAAAATGTTTTTGCAGTCGAGTAGCAAAAATATCAGCAGCAACAGTAGAAATCTTCTGCTATTATACCGACCAGGCCAGCAGAAAAAAAGTCTTTATTGTTGAGCCCTGAGCCCTATTTGATTTGAAGATTCTCTTTTAATCAGTTCAGCCCATCCTCAGAAGGCCTGCTGGTGTATTTGGGCTTTGTATGTGCTTGCCAACATCTTCAAATGGGGTCACACAGATCTGAATTAAGTGTCTCCGCTCCCTTTTGACATTGTGCACATCCTTGCCAGTGTCACAGTGTGTCATTAAGTTTCTTGTGTGATTTTTGCAATAGCTTCTGTTGGCTCAGATTCCTCATCCTCTTCCAGAGCGCCCTCAGTTCAATCAGCAATGCAGCAAGCCAGGCAGCATCATTACTGAGACTGAACAAGGAATCAAAAACAACCATTGCACTCGCCTGCTCCCTTCCACTGAGATAATGCAACGCGAACACTGAACATACAATTAACCAATTTGTAAGCCACTATCAGAAAATTGTGCCTGTGATACCAGAATGTTTAAATGCGACTATTAAGCTAATTTGTTACTTTCTGAAGTCAATTTGTTGTTATAGTAACACAGCAATGTGGAATGATATGAAGACTAGTCATTCATTTCATATTAAAGGGAGAAAAGAAGCATAATTACATAAATCGTAAAACTAGAGGAGATTAAATATTAATTTTTTGTCTATTAATTGACAGTCTGCTTGGTCCTTAATGACATATACTCATATATCCATATTTTAGGGTTCATTGAAGGCTTTTTTAATATAACAGAATAAAACATGGATAAGTAGAGAAATAGAGGCGCTAAAAATCACCAGATAGCTAATTAGACGGCTGCGGCTTTAAGAAGACTTACACTATGCCAAGTCACACATCTCCTACACAAGACTGCAGAGGATTGTGGTGTGCCATTCTGGACTGCTCTGTCCCATCTCATGAATATGTTAATTTGTTCAGAGGCCACCCCTCCGAGTTCCCATACCCCACTTTACATTTAACTTTCACAGCCTGTCAATGTCATCCACACCGACTAGTTTGACCCGTGATGACGAAATGTCAAAACACACTCTTGAGCCATGAGCTATGACAAATCTTCCTGTGTGTTTTTTATTAGCACAGGGATTCAATATGGCTTTTGCGTGGAATTAGAGTGAACATGACGTTAAGTGTCACACTGCAACCTGTTTGTGATGGCATGACATTCTGGCTTATCTCCTCTTTACTGATTATGCCACCTTGCATGCAGGGTGTTTCCCCCTTGGTAAATGTATTGCAGCTTGGGTGAATCTTTTTTTCTCCACTTCCAAATCTTTTCCTGACTCATTCTGCTCTTACCATACCATTTGTTAAGACAACCCTGTTTTCTGAAATGATAGACCTCAAGGGCCTCAACTCTGAATTAAGCTTTTTATATATATACAATATAGATGATGTTTTCATTTCCTGTTTCATTGCTCCACTCTTCCATGTGGTAAAACTCCAGGGTGAACCTGACATTAACCGAAGATGTGCTGTAATGTAATGTGTTTTTGGAATCAACACAATGATGATCACTCCTCCTGTCCAGCTGGGAAGGAAAGTCCCAGTGGCATCTCTACTTCATCGAAAATCAATCACAAGGGCATGCTGGGCCAAGCATACAGATGGTTGAACAGCCCTCGTAAACTTTAGCCCAGGTAACACGCAGACATTACGGCAATACAAGGATGTTATGGAAGCCCAGCACGGCTGACTGCTGAAAATAACAGTTTCCTCCTCAGAGAGTTTTTATGTTCATAAAATTCGTATATCTGCCTTTTATGTTATGCCTTACATTGTGAGAGTAGAATAATGTAGAAGCACATGATGGGTTGATGTAAGGTCAAGAAAAAAGGCTTCAATCTGAATAAATATGCAGGTAACACTTTTTTTCACTTCACATTGCTAAAAACCTCACAACTTAATTATTTGGTTTTGTTTTTTTAATACTGCTAATTCATGTGCTATCCTGTGCCTTCCAACCTGACTCACGGGGCTATCTGGAAATTGGAAAATGAAATACAATTCTGAAAACTTAAAATGCCCTCAAACTTTCCCCCGTAAAAATAGTAATGAAAGATTGACATTGGGACCTTAAAATTAATTTGGCTGGCATGCCATCACACTGAATTAGCATATTGTAGTTTATTTTGTGAAAAATTCCTCAATGCTTTTACTGTCCAGTGCAATTTCAAAATGCATTTGTAATGCTTAATCTTTAATGTACTCGTAAATGTGCCCGTGTTTCTGACCTAACAGAAACAGCTATTTGAAAATAGGTATTATTTTCTCCCTTGGGAATCATCTGTAGGAAAATAAACCACAAAGAAAATAATTTTCTGTCTGAATTTTTCATTTAAGTCTTTCTGTTCCTCATATTGATGGTGCTCATGTAGCACAAAGCACTTTTAGACGTACAAATATTTCTGTTAGTTACTATTTAGTTTATTTATGTTTCTGTGGTAGGAAATTAAAGTAGTCTTTTTTCAAGCATTTCTCAAATCCTGGCTAGGCTCCTAGTTACCAAGCGTTTCAGACTTGATCTTATGAAACTGCGATCATCACTAAAAATATCCACACCTCAGAGCACAATGTGGGAGTTATCAAGCTTTAAAATCACATTGACTCAGAGTGTGAAGTAAGACTAATTATTGTCAGCAACTCTCGTTGCAGTTTTTTACGACAGTTCCAACTGTGAAGTCTCTGATGATGCCCGCTGGTCTCATTTTCTACTACTGAACAGAATAACTATTAATTCTTCAGTTCCAGTGGTTAGGTCTTAGTGCACTTCAGGGGGTGGGCAGATTGCTAGTATAAATGCTCATCTATTCACCAAAATTACTGTTGTCATCTTGATTCCGTATTAGTGCTGAAAACTCAATAGTCACAATAGGCACTTGAAAAGGCTTCATGATGATCGTGATGGTGCTTTTGTTTGTTGTTTTGCGATGTATCATCTTCACCGAATTACATCCAGTTTACACATCATTGAAATTTACTTATACACTACTTATAAAAGGACTGTAAAATGTATAGTACACATTTTTTGATTGATCATTTATTTATTTTACAAGATTGAAATTTAGAAAATTTCATTGGAAGTGTAACCATTGAGCCCCTCAGGTACCATCAAAACATTGAGATGCATTCTGCTCAGATTTGTCAATTTCTTTTTAGCACAACCATTAGCGTAAGTTTGAGGCCTGGCAACTGTTGCAAGCAGGGCCAGAGGGTTTTTAGCTGATATGTAAGCATGGCTCATGTGTTGCAAAGGAAAAGACGATCAGCTTCTTACAGGAGCACAGGTACAGGAGCCGTTCCGGTTTATTTTTATTTTGGTTTATTATGAATGGGACGCTTGCTCTAGACAGAGTGTAAGTCTACTTAATTGCTTACTAATGACACATACACTATATTACCGATAGTTTTGGGACGCCTGCCTTTACATGCACTTGAACTTTAATGACATCCCATTCTTAATCCGTAGGGTTTAATATGGAGTTGGTCCACCCTTTGCAGCTATAACAGCTTCAACTCTTTTGGTAAGACTTTCTGCAAGGATTAAGAGTGTTTATGAGAATTTTTGACCATTCTTCTAGAAGCGTATTAGTGGGGTCAGGCACTGATGTTGGACGAAAGGCCTGGCTCGCAGTCTCCGCTCTAATTCATCCCAAAGGTGTTTTATCGGGTTGAGGTCAGGACTCTGTGCATGCCAGTCAAGTTCCTCCACACCAAACTCGCTCATCCATGTCTTTTTAGACCTTGCTTTGTCATGTTTGTCATGTTGGAGCAGAAAGGGGCCATCCCCAAACTGTTCCCACAAAGTTTGTATCCAAAATGTCTTAGTATGCTGAAGCATTGAGTTATTTTCACTGGATCTAAGGGGCCAAGCCCAACCCCTGAAAAACAACCCCACACCATAATCCCCCTTCCACCTAACTTTACACTTGACACAATGTAGTCTTCAAACCAAGACTCATCCTTTAGATTGCCAGACAGAGAAATGTGATTTGTCACTCCATAGAACATCTCAACTGCTCTAGAGTCCAGTGGCGGCACGCTTTACACCACTGCATCCGACACTTTGCAGTGCACTTGATGTAAGGCTTGGATGCAGCTGCTCGGCCATGGAAACCCATTCCATGAAGCTCTCTTCGCACTGTTCTTGAGCTAATCTGAAGGCCACATGAAGTTTGAAGGTCTGTAGCTATTGACTCTGCAGAAAGTTAGTGACTTCTGCGCACTGTGCGCCTCAGCATGCGCTGACCCCGCTTTGTGATTTTACGCGGCCTACCTCTTAGTGGTTGAGTTGCTGTTGTTCCCAATTGCTTCCACTTTGTTATAATACCACTACATTTGATAACATTTGAATGTGGAATATTTAATAGTGATGAAATTTCACGAATGGACTTCTTGCACAGGTGGTACCACACTTGAATTCACTGAGCTCCTGAGAGCGACCCATTCTTTCACATATGTTTGTAGAAGCAGTCTGCATGCGTAGGTGCTTGATTTTTATACACCTGTGGCCATGGAAGTGATTGTAATACCTGAACGGGTGTCCCAATACTTTTGGCTATAGAGTGTAGCAACATAGCAAAAAGTTTTCCTAATATGTTGGACCTTTTACCTTTTGAGACATGCTTTCACAAGCACCCATAAAAGCTGCGTTTGTGATGCAAAGACAACACACTTCATATTTAAGTTACACATCTCTCACTGAATGGAAATAAATTATCCCAAAAATACATAATTAATCTGTTTATGTGTGAAAATCGTTGTGCTGTTCTTAACAGACCCACAAAATGTTGACTCCTTGTATTTCTGATATATAACTGCTAATTGATAATTATAATTAATTTATAAGTAGTAAAAAAGTAGTAAGTAGAAAAAAAAAAGAATCTTCAGTTAGAAAGTGTTGATTATCTACTTGTAGGCTGATAGTCACATCTTTTTCTTTGGACCATAATGCAGACAGATACTCCTCCTCTGACAAAAGGTCTCAGGAGCATTTGGTCTCTATAATGAGGGTTTACCTAGTGTCAGGCACAGAGGCCCAGTATATGCAGTGTGTGACAGCTCTGAGTCTCTGGAAAAGGCCATGTGAAAGGCAGTACAGCTGTGTGCATCAGGGAAAGATGGGGGGCCGACAGGAACAGCTGGCTTGTGCTCATGAAACCTCCACAACTGGGAGCCAAAGCTGCCTATACATTTAATATGGCCCTTTGCCAGCTTTCCAAGCTGCCATCAGAGCACCAGCTCCACTCAGCTGTTCGGGATGGTGTGTTCAGAGACGTGTCAACAATCTGATATTGTAGGCTGATCATATGCATGCTATTGACACACAAAGCCTATCAGCAACTGCGATGTGTTACTGTAGCTCAAGCCTTCGTACCGTGGCTCCTTTTCCACTTTGTTGAACGCTATTCCTTGACATTCCCAACCTCTTTTAAATACCCCACTCTCCCACAGAGCCTGACTCCCTATTGCTATGCCAGGGAGCGAGTTCAGTCAGGCATTTCAAAGGTTCAGTCTACCCTTGGCATTTGAGATTGAATAAACTATAGCTTATCCATCTAAAACAGCGGGTCACTATCTCCCAGGAGCATGACACAGAGCAGTAGAAAAAATGCAGATAGTTAATCTTTCACCTTTTCTAGAAAAGAATGGGAGCCCATAAAGTGATGCACCTATAGATAGCACGTTTCGTCCCCGTATGCGCCATATGTCGTCTAGAAGCGTGCTTTCTTCTGAGGGTGGAAGAAACATTGCCAAAGAGCATCATGTCAACAGAATGGAAGAGAAGATTTCCCAGAAGGCTGATAGGATGACATCCCATGACCCACTTTTTTTTCTTTGAGTAACAATAGAGTAAAGTGTGCAAGTAATTCTCAGGGTCCTGGACTCAACACCCTGCTCCAGTGTACAGTTTAATGATTTCTTTCACAATTTTCGGCTGTGGATGAACGCATCTTGACTTGTTTAGTGCCGTTATGGTCGATGGATATGGCAGGGGATTGGGGGGTTGTGGGTGGATTGATTCTTGACTAATACACAAGACTGTTTTATCAGTTCAAACACCCTTAACCCTGTGTGCACTCCCACCCAAAGGACTGCATTGATGTTTTATTTCAAAAAGAATGAAACTAGAGCTCAAAGTGCATTCTGTAGGCAGTGGAAGGTATGACAAGAAGTTTTTCTTTTTCTCTAAAATAGACCAATTTAGAAAATTATTATAGTGCTTGCGAGGAGAGTTTCATATTGATATTCCTCTTCTATTACAGTGCTTACAAGACAGCGATGTATTGATATTCCTCAAACATTATGATTTGAGATTTGTTCTGAAGTATTCATCTTCTGCAATTAGTTTAGCTCCATTTAAGCTTTGTTTTGTAGATCATTTCAGTCTTGGGTGTGATGTCTTACTAGAATATCAATATGTTCTTATGATGGACATTGACAAAAAAGCACTTACAGTGCAGCATTACAGTATAGCTGTGTCACAATATTATTTACCATATTTACCTTTTGTTTGCAAAATCACAGTATTTGAGTATTTGAATCTGAATACTTATGAAACAGAAGTGCAATTTAGAATACTTTTAAAAAGTACTTACTGCAGAAATAATATACTACATAATTTGAGTACAAAATTAATTAAATGTTTTCAGAAACTTTACAGAATAATAATAATTGAAATGAAAATAAAATGCATATTACCTTGCCACACAGATTGATATCGCTTTAGAAAGCTTGGAATGTCTACTTTTAAATGAAGTAATTTATATATTAAAAAAACAAAAACAAATATTCTGTTTATGTAATCCATATGAAAACACCGAGATGTACAGTTCCTTCATCAAAGCCTCATTATCTTGTGACCACGCTCACGCACACGCTAAGAGATTTGCATGCAAATCGTCCACCTGAAGGAATGCGAACCTCTAAATGTCCCCCATCACCTCAAAACAAAGTTATCATCTTCATCCTTCTTCTGCTTTTCATCAAGTTTGGAAGACACACTTTGAGTTTACCTTGGGTTTACCTCAGAAGAAACTGAACGGGATTTTAAGATGAGAATTTTTAAGGTAATCATTTCTTCTTTATGCATCAATAACTTATATTAGTGTTGTTGATGCATAAACTTCACATTGTAGGCTAATAGTTGAAATATTGTTGATAGTTGACTAAAATGTGTGCAATCAACAGCAACATGCTGAAATATGAAATGGGTAGGCAACCTTTCAATGCTAAATAAAGATACATATATGACATGAGGATGTGAGGATAATATGAGGATATTTCTAATATATGCTCTATAATATTAAACACAGCATGATATAAAAGTAGGGTTGCCAACTGTCCCATATTAGCCGGGACGCCCCGTTATTGGGCCTAAATGTCCCGTACGTGACCTCCCTTGTCTTGTTTATTGACTGCTACGCTGATCTGACCACTGTCTAAGGGGCTGTATGCATGTTCTGTCTTTTGCGCACTCAAGTTGGTTATTTTAAATGTAGAACAAACCAATCATTATGACATTCACTGTGATACTGTAATGAGAAATCCATCCTGCTTTTCCAGGATTCTTTAATGAATAGAAATTAAAAAAACAAAAAACAGCATTAATATGAAAGAGAAAGCTTTTATAACATTTGACACATGTAATGCATTCTTGCTAAATAAAACTAAATTATAAATTATTAATAAAACTAGTAATTAGGAAACTCCAAACTTTTGAATGGTAGTGTATAATGCTGCAAAAGCTTTAGATGGTTTGTGTGTAACAATTGACATTCATTTCTATGATGTTTGTCTTTTGGTGATTAAATTGTGCAATTTATTTCTGAGAACCTTTTATACACACATTTAACTGCAGACACTGAAATGACAAACTTTGTGTGCCCTTTATGAAGAACCACTTTTGTCCCTAACGTCATTGATTTCTATGACGTTAGAATTCTATGTCAATTGTTATACATAAGCTTATGCATTATACACTACTGTTCAAAAGTTAATTTATGAAATTAATAGTTTTGTTTAGCAAGAATATGTTTTTGTAGCATTATACATTACCGTTCAAAAGTAATTTTTTGAAATTAATAGTTTTGTTCTAGCCTGGATGACAGCCGAATTTAGCCCCGCCCACAACATTTTTTGCTCGGGCAATTCAGTCTGGCCTCGATCCATAGAGGCGTTATTATGCCTGAACAGAAACTGTGCGGACCAATGAAATCATCAGGGCGGGCTTTAGACGATGATGGACAGATGATCAACAGTAACGTAATCATCAACGTCATCAAAGGCGCTTTGGGTTGAATTTGCTCTTATCCTAAACGGAGAACATGTTCGTGTATGCATTCACCTTCACTATTTCTCTCAGAAATGATGATCGTGTTGGTAAGTACTCTGTGTATCCTTAAATTCTTTTATTACAATACTGGCAAAGATCGTTTACACTCATATTTTTCTTGTAACGTTACTTAATCCAGTGCGCGTGCAGACAGGGTTGCCACGTTTTTTTGCAATGTTGCGCACAGTTGCTACTCAAAACTATAGCCCAAAACAATAACTTTCCAGGGGATCTCCGGAAAAAAATGGCGTTTGGTTGGCAAAATATGTAATTTTGGCAAGGTTGCCAGCTAAAATTTGCATTCCTGAGTTTATATAATCACATAATTGGGGTCACTTCAACCTGCGGACATGGAGAAAAACACGGACTTGACAACACAGTGCAGTTGAGTTCTGTTGACATTAGACAACTAACGTTACGCGTCGCTCCGTTGCTCTGATTGGTTGTGGGTCTATCCAATTGAGGTCTTTCCTGGTTCTGTTGAAACACGCCCCATAATCAAAGCTCAATGGAGCGGTACCAGACTCATATTCTGACTAGAATTGAGTATGGCCACGCCAGGCTAGTTTTGTTCAGCAAGAATGCATTAAACGTGTCAAGAGAGACAGTAAAGACATTTTAATGTTACAGAAGTTTCCTATTTCAGATTAATGCAGGCTTTTTTTTTCTATTCATCAAAGAATCCTGAAAAAGACTGTTTTTAACATGGATCTCCCATTACAGTTGAATATCACGACTTGTTTGTATAATCTACAAATGCATACACAAACAGATGTTCCTGCCAAGTTTAAAGGTGTTTTACTCAAACACACCTAGTTTGCAGAACAAGCTAAACGCTCCTGTGGTGTCTGATGTTAAGAGGTTTCATCTCACTGGGAAAGACTAGTGTGCTGCCCCGCATGAGCATCACGACGGCTTTACTCTCCATATTGATTATATTAATTATATTATTTCTACCTTTAAAGTAACGAACTTGAGTGCGCAAAAGATGCAAACATATGTGAACGACCTCTTAGTCAGTGGTTAGATGAGCGTAGCAGTCAATAAACATGACAAGGGAGGTCATGTACAGGACATTTAGGCCCAATAAACGTGAATTTCTGGCTAATATTGACCCGTTAGCAACCATACTTTTATATCATGCTGTGTTCAATATTATAGAGCATTATTCTTTATTTAACATTGAAAGGTTGCCTACCTATTTCATATTTCATATTTCTCTGATTTCACACATTTTAGTCAAGCAATAGTTCAACTAGTAGCCTACAATGTGACGTTTATGCATCAAAAACGCTAATATAAGTGAGATGAACTGCTTTAGCTTAATTCTCATCTTGAAATCGTGTTCTGTTTCTTCTGAGGTGAATCCAAGGTAAACTCAGTGTGTCTTCCAAACTTGATGAAATGGATTAATTGTTGAGGTGATGGGGTCGTTTACAGGTTCGCATTCCTTCATTTAAAAATAGACGTTCCAAGCTTTCTAAAGAGATATCTGTCTGTGTGGCAAGTATTCGCTGAGGTACAGTTCATTTTCAGACGCATTTCAGGGTGGACTTCAGGAAGAGGCAAACAGGAGACTGCGCATCCTGTTTGTTTACTTAATTTAGTGAAAAGCACAACATGTATTTTTTTTTTATTTTGAGTGTACATACATAAAAGTAGACACTTTAAGCTTTTGTAAAGACATCTTTCATGCCTGGCCAAAAATGACGGATTAAGAAAAATTACTTAATTTTTTTGTGTAAGAAAAATATCCACATTTAACACGTTTAGCTTCTGCCATTTTGGAAAACCAAAAAAATGGTGTGCAATGTCATCAGAAGCATTTTGAACTGCGAGAGGCACTACACTTTTTCCTGTAAGTTCAATACGAAAAGCAATCTGGTGGAAGATAGATAATTTACAGTTTTACATATGGATATTTTTCTGACACAAACGCATTGCTTGGCTTCAGAAAGCCTTTATTAACTAACCCTTTAAGTCATCTTCACTGTGGCTCTCAAATTAAATATGACACTATTGACGTAGATCATATTTGGTTATGAAACCATTAAAAACAAACATCATTGGTTCTTAAGTATGTTCAACCAGCAACATATTTGATTTGAGTTATTGTTTGGCTTCAGGGAGATCATGCTTGAAATATCGTTTTTTTTTTTTTTTTTACAACCCATGCTCACTATGAACTATTATTTTTGTAGAAAAAAAAGTACTGTATATGTGAAAAAAAAACTTGATATTGGCTAAAACACAAACCTGTCACCAAAATAAAAGCGTTCTTATCCTTTTTTAATTTTTTCTTTGCTCTTGCTTTATGGCTGTGCCAGCACACTGCAGGATCATTGATCAGGATGAGATTCATTGTCAGACTGAGCTATGTAACATTCATCAGTCCAGAGCCCAAATTCCAATTCATATGTCACATGAACATATATTGACCCAGATTACCCCTGAGCTCCACACCGACATGATTACACCCATAATTCCGCATTATTGATCATCCATTGATCTCAGGTAATGCTACCATTAGCCCTTTTCAATTAGACATTTAGTGATTAATTTCAATAATGAAAGCAGCAGACTGTGCATTGATGTAAAGAATATTGACTGTTCTTGCTCTCTCGGGACAGTGAATCTCACTGTCCTCCCATTATATTACATTTATTCATTCCAGTTTCTGCTTTATATTATTCACATCGCCTGGATTTGGAAAATTACAAGTGCTGCACACTCTACCCATTAAAAGAAGCTTTATCTCAGAGAGATAATGTAGAGGCTTGTGAGTCACACACTCTGCAACAAAGAGAGAGACCCTGAGTTCATTCTCTTATCTCGCAGGTGCTCCTCGCTCAGCCAGCAGCACTGCACTGTGGGTAAAAGAACCGTCTCTAAAGTCCAACTAAGAATCAGATAATGACTCACAAGTAGTTTTGGCATGTGTTGTTTGCTTCATTATTCATGATCTGCTGAGGCCAGAACTTGTGAACTTTTTTGAGCTCCTTAAAAGCGATAAACCTGAGTGGAAGTTATTTCATATTTCTATTGTTTCATACAAAAATAGGACATGACGATGTCTAAGATTTGAGCTTAAGACCCCATTAAATCAAATTGGCTGTTTTGTGGGTTTCGTCCATTTCTTGATAGGTTTGAGGCTGTTTTTACGCTGACAAGATATTTTTTAAATATAATTTTCTTCCAGGAAAATGGATGATTCATCTTGCGCTAACAAAATGATTGTCCAGTAAAATCCTCTCTAGAACAAGAAAGTCCCTCCCCCTAATACAACGTACTTATGACTACCAGTAACAAATCTTGCTCAAATCTTGCTTAGTTTTTTGATGAAAACTAAATTGCCGCATTTATATCTCTAACGTCCTGTTTCAATGGGAAATATATGTCAACACAGGGCATAATTCACTTTGCTGGATTTTTTTTTTTTTTTTTGCTTTGAAAATAAATATACATTCATTTTAATTACTCATCATCAAGCTATTAGATTTATCATCTGGCATATTAAAGATGTTTTTTGATAGTTTTTTGCTAGCTTGGAAAATATAGGAAATGCTAGTGGCTCAAAGAGCAATGGGTTTTGTTATGTTCCTCTGCTGAATTCCCTCCAGATCTTCTACTCTCTCCCACTCAAAACAGCCCCCGATACATATTGCTGCCTTAAAAAAAAAAAACCCTCGGGCCAAGAATGGCAGTTCCTTGAAGAATGAACTCATCTGAACAGCAAGGCAAATAAATAAATCAAATGTTAAAAAATGCAGACAAAGTCTACAGGCGCTGCAGAAACAGTCTTCGCTGTTTCTAATTTCATAGCGTGTTACAGTGCCAAATGTGTTTTATGTGGAATACAAATCTTGTGATTTTTCTGACTTTTTTTGTAACTTGACAGCTGTTGGGATTTTTCTATATATATTGAATCTCTTCCAAACATCTGTTCTTTGGGATTCAGAATGCAGCAAGAGTTTTGACAGAGACTTGTCTGAGAGAGAAACATGGCTGTGAAAAACACACTTTAAATCTAACCACACCTGTCCACCCCTCAATCTCTGTGTATATGTGTGAAATGACATCTGTTCCATCTCTATATGAAAGCACAGTCAGCAACTGTGCCACTTAGCATTGGTTATTTACTCGTTGACGTCCCCTGAAGTGTTACCTGTACGTTGTTTATTCATGCGATGACAGCGAATTCACGGGGGGGAAGGCTGAGCGCAGGTTTACCAGAACAGCAAAAGCTTTAGGCTACATCCTTATCCCATCCCTCGCTCCCCTCGCAGCCGCACACAATAACTTATAACTGTAAACGTCCCGGTGAAAATGTGTTTCTGCCGTCCCGGCTCACCATGATATGTGGCAAGACATTGGTTTTACAGCTCACCTCTGCTCCTGCATCTTAATGAGCTGGCTTCACTGTCAACAAGATTCTCATGTCGACCCGTCCGAGTCCTGCGAAGTGCTCCTCTGCTCTTTAATTGAATCTTCCACCCCCTCTGGCTCTCTTCAGTTGTGAGCAAGCCAAGGGTGTGTTTAAGTGTTAATTTGTCAACGGTGATGGGGTGGCGTCCGGTTGGCTGTGTTGGCATTGGTGCGACGGGCACACAGCAGGAACAGATGGAGTTCAGATGTGGCTTCTTAATCGTGCGCATAAATGCTGCCATTGTCGCTGTCTGAGGACTCTTGAAGTTGCATTTGCTTAATCTGGATCTTGGGTAAACATTTACAGTAGCTTTTTGCATTTATATTTTTCAATAAGATTACCTCATTTATTTATTTTGGAAATAACTAAAAATATTTAGTATTTAATGAAATAATGTCTAACATTTACATTTCTATTTCTAAATTACATATCTAATTCCAGCTAGATTAATTGGTATATATAAATCTTATATATACACCAATATATATTATTGTATAGTTAATATAAATATATACAATTATAATCTTGATTAAAGAAATATACATTTCTTTAATCAAAGAACTATATTTATCTTATGTTGATGCATATAATGATATATGCTATAACTAAAATATGTTTATATGTGTCTAATGTTAAAGGCAATGTTTTTTTTACAATTTTAATTCCAAAATAAGGTATATAATAGGTTTCATAGGAACTATTTGTTTGTATTCATGTTTGGGGAAAATAGGCATAGTGACCTTTACTAAATAATTGTTTATTCCAATTATTATTATAATGAATACATTTATTGCTGCTATTTTATACAATAAGGCGGATTTAGGGACCAGGAACACCCCTTGCTGTAATGAAACAACTGTAATGTAATTCTTTTGGGGCTTTTGCTTTATTAGAGCACCACCATATTCCCTCTCATCTCCAGTCAGCTCTGCCTCTGAGGCTCAGAATTGTCAAAATTCCAGAAAATACTCTTTGAAGTGAAATACTCTTCTTTGTCATATAGAGTTCCATATCAGCACTAAAATTACCAGACCCTGAGACAGTTCACACAACGCCTCCATCTACCTCCCTTGATACTGTACACAAGCCTGTAGTCATTTTCCTGGATAGTTTTTAGTTACTTGTACACTTGATTGTTTTCATTGTAACTGCCCTTTTGGGGTTGTAACACCAACTTTGAAGGATCTTATTTCTCTATTTGAGCTTAATATGGATGTGTAGATCTAGGTTGATCTTATAATCAAAATAAATTTGACTTCTAAGAGCTTAAGATTTCATCCTCAGGGAAGATTACTTGCGATACGCCGCAATATATGGATGCCTAATTGCAACGCCCGCCTCTGCACCACACACCATGAAAACAATAATACAATACATGATAAATGTGCTACGGCTACATATGTATACACGGTGCATAGACGTGCTGTTTGTGTGCATGTGGCTTGTTTTTTTCTTTCCTGTGTATATCTATAGCAACTCGTATTGGCATGATAATTGTCAGCAAACCGAACCTTGAATCTGGAACACCTGGCTTTGAGTCATTTATTGAGTCAGTGGCTTCTGATCAGCCACTAGACCTTCACAGCCCTTATTTGTCTGTTTCGCTCTTTCCTCTTTTTCCTTTGAAGGGTCTCATTATTAAACTCTTTGAACCAGCTCTGGAAAAAAAGAGGTAGTCATTGCAGAGGCGAAAGTAGAAAGAACATTTTTCCATGTTTTTACCCATAAATATTAAATGGTGAACAAAAGCAGCTTAGTAGAAGACAATGCTACAGCCAGTATGGACTTTAAACTATGTTGAAAAAGACAGCATGAATGCCATTTAACTACTTTATAAGTAGTTTTGTTAGCCTGACGTGGTCATACTCAATTCTTGTCAGAATATGAGTCTGGTACCGCTCCATTGAGCTTTGATTATGGGGCGTGTTTCAACCGAACCAGGAAAGACCTCAATTGGATAGACCCACAACCAATCAGAGCAATGGAGCGACACGTAACGTTAGTTGTCAAATGTCAACAGAACTCAACTGCACTGTGTTGTCAAATCTGTGTTTTTCCCGTGGGTTGTTCTCTATACCCGCAGGTTGAAGCGACCCCAATTATGTGATATATAGACCCAGGAATGTGAATTTTAGGAGGCAACCTTGCCAAAATAACATTTTACCCCCAAACGGCATTCAAACCCCCCCTAAAAAATTGGGATTGTTTTGGGCTATAGTTTTGAGTAGCAATTGTGCGACATTGCAAAAAAACGTGGCAACCCCTGTCTGCACGCACGCTGGAATAAGTAACGTTAGAAGAAAATGATGAGTGTAAACTATCTTTGCCATTATTGTAATAAAAGAATTTAAGGATACACAGAGTACTTACCAACACGATCATCATTTCTGAGAGAAATAGTGAAGGTGAATGCATATATGAACAAGGACACTATAGTTGTAAGTGAGGATACCAAGTGAAGTTAATAAACGTAATTTCGGGAGGAAGTACGCCCATCTAATCTTCCAATTAATACCAAGGTATAAAACCAGCAGCCTACCTCTTCCCATTGTTAGTTCTTGCAGCATCCCTCCTCCTCCTCCCGGCTCCTCCTTTTTGAAAAATGTTTGCCTGTTATAGGGGGGCAATCGGAGCTCGGGTAGAATATCCTCTCCGAGCCCCTCTATAGCAGACAGCAAGCCAAATCTGTTTACCACTTTTACTAAGATTATATGGGCACACAAACTCGTGAAAATAAAGTAAACAGACATATTATACCCCAAAAAATTCATAAAGTGGACTATCAGTAAAATTGATAGATTTAGGACCAAAAATATTCAGACACTTGTTCTGCATAAGTGTTTTTTCTTTAATTGCTAATGCGACCCTTTACACCACAGACTGAACAAAATGAAGCATTGACCTAAATTGGTATTATCTAATTGTGTTAACAGCTGATTGGTTGTTTGTAATCCATTACAAACCTTTCTATCAAAGTTGTCTGACATTATCAAGATTCATTTGATCTGACAGTATAACTCTGAGTTCTTGTCATATTTTATTACCATTTTCTAAACTCTAGCAAATAAATTGTGATAACGTTGAAAATGTTGAAGGTGTCTGAGTAAATTTTGGTTTGACTGTGTGTGTTTTGACTATATTTCAGTTGTGCTCCTCTGTTGTTTTATTTGAAATTGAATGATTTACATACATTCAATTCTTCATTAGACATTCTCTTTCTGCTAATGCTATAAATTATACATGCTGTTTGAGACTAGTGATACACCTAAATTTCAGCAAACAAACATATTCAGACGGAAAACAAAAATGTGCAAAAACAGTTAGAGCTTCTTTTGACTGCAATATGTGAAATTAGTTTGCCTGAAGCTGGCTTGGCTTGCTACCAAAGAACTTTACTTTGACTCTGAATAGCACATCACATTTGATTCCCCAATTACGAAGAAAAAAAAATGCATTCCCTT
Source organism: Gobiocypris rarus (assembly GCA_023029165.1). Lineage (NCBI taxonomy): Eukaryota > Metazoa > Chordata > Actinopteri > Cypriniformes > Gobionidae > Gobiocypris > Gobiocypris rarus. The sequence goes on from CM040920.1 coordinate 18,484,525, forward strand.
GTCCTGCAAGATGATGACGGTTGCAGCCCAATCATTCATCCATTCCCCAAACCGTGCTGGTCCAATGTGGCTTCAGCTTCATATCATACAGGTATAAATAGAAGACAGAGTTCAAGATAAATCTTTTCATTAGCCTACTACTGGAGCTGCCATTTTGCTAAGTTTCAAATGATTATTAAATGGCAAACACAAACTATGCAAAAGCAGCAGCCCTTCCTTGCACTGTGTCCATTCACTCCTTCAAGTGGACTATATTAGGGAATAGTAAATGAGGATATAGAAGTAAATTCATTGGTTACAATGTATGTTTTGATTCACTAAAAATACGAGTCGTTTATTTGTGAATCGGACTACACTTTAAGCAGTTTGCTTTGCGTTTAGTGTGTGAAGAAGTGCGTGTTCCAAATATTATTTATTTTTATTTTTTTCCTGGTCTGAAAGTGTAGTTTTGATGTGTGTGATTGGTGGTGTGACACTCACCACCTCTGGACTTCTGAATTTTATTCTGGAAAAAGCTTTCTAATGGGGCCGTAATTGGTAAAAGTTGTAAGCAGAAAACAGTAACTATATCTGGCAGTCAGCATACGAGCAAACTGATGGTGAATTAATACAAACAGCATAAAAGAGAGCAATCGAGTGAGTAAATGGGCGAGCAGATACGCCTGACTTGAAATGCTTGGGACAATTAAGGAAACTGTTTAAAAGGGGGATACATGTGTCTGGTGAATCAGTGCAGCTAGCAGATCCTTTGAAGACACAGTGTGCTAGCTGCATTATTTCTGAACAATTTTTTACAGCATGCAATGGTTTTATCCATTGTTTGTCCACTGTGTAATCCATTGTTTGGCCGCGTGTTAACAATTAAAACTAGGAACATTGGCATTACTGATCATTTTAGAGAAATTAATCAATTCTAAATTGAATTCAATTTGAATTATATCATACACTCTCAGAATTCAAATTGAATTATTGTGTAGGGATGCATGGACGAAAACAGCAAACTCCTTTTAGCTCGCTCAGATTTGAAGGCAGATATCTCTGAGGTGGAAATAATTGAGGCAGGGCATCGGAAAGACCAGGCATGTCTGTCTGGATGTGTGTGGAAGTGTGTATTACACCGAGGGAGAGCACATTCATCAGACAGCAATGCAGATATCTTTGACTGTCTCATTCCGCTCAAGTTCCCTATATGACGTCAAACAGTATACAGTGAACATAAATTTGGAGACTATAAAGGGCCTTGATCCACTAAATACTAGAACAATGATACAATTTTGCGGTTACGCAATAAAATAGCTGATATTTAAGTTTTCTTTGCTGTTAAAAAAGTACAGCAACGTTAATGCTATATATGTGATTGTCCTATTTTTATAGGACCACCACTATTTTTCATATTTTTTAAAGGTGCCCTAGAATGTAAAATTGAATAAACCATGGCATAGTTGAATAACAAGAGTTCAGTACATGGACATCACATACAGTGAGTCTCAAACACCATTGCTTGCTCATATGTAAATCTTGCTCGTGAAAAACATGCGAATCTCAACATAACACCGACTGTTACGCAAAAGAATGTACACCCCCAACATTTGCAGATACTGAAGAAGCGGCAATTCAAACTATATTCCCGCAAGCAGTAAGCATTTTTACAATGCTAAAAACAAAGTTGTGACCGCTGACATTGAGTTAATGTGTAAAGTTAATGTTATATGCTAGTTCACATTTAGGCTGAAGTTATAGTACTGACGTTATATTTTGAAGGTCTTGAAATAAAGACTAAACTTACCACTAAAAAAAGCGTCCATTTTCAATCTCAATACAATTGGTTGTTCCTCAAAATCTTTATCTCTGTCAGAAACAGGATCAAACATAAGGTTGGATGCATAATCTCTCCATTGTCATGTGTTTGCTGTCACTGAAGCTAACGTTACTGATGTTAGCCGCGCAGTGAAACAGCTAATCAGAGCAGAACTCAACATTAATATTCATGACCCTTCCAAATAAGGCAAAAACAGAACATTTCATTCTAGGGACAATTTCTAGTTTTAAATGGACCTGTAAAACCGTATCTGGACAATTTTTGCCCTTAAATAAGTCACAAGCCCTCTATGTAGAAATCAGAAAACGATTTTAAATATTGTTTCAACTTACTCTAGGTACCTTTAATGAACAAATAAAAATGACGATTATGGTGTTTTTAATCTTGTTATAACAACTGATGTAAACTGATTTTGTTGTCTCTTGTGTGTAGGGTTGGGAACCGAGAACCGGTTCTTATGCAGAACCGATACTTATTTTTTTTAAATACCGGAATCGCGCAAAATTCCTGAGTTTCGGTTCCGAAAACGGTTCTGGTGCAATGTGTGTGCGAAGCGCTGGGAGCGTATCCTTTAATTGCGGGCGACAGCTAACCTCATCATGAATATTAATTACGTTGCCTGCCGCTTCCAGAAGTGCAAACAATTAACTAGTGGTGGGCCGTTATCGACGTTAACGTGCTGCGTTAACGTGAGACTCTTATCGGGGGATAAAAAACATATCGCCGTTAATCTAGTTGAGTTGGGAGCTGGGTCTATACTACGCAAGCTATGATGACTTTCACAGTGATAGTTTAGCGCGTATGTATAGCTACCTAGCCGAATTGCACTGTAGGGAGCGAGCAGTCTTGAACCTGCGTGTATGCTGTGAAATTACCACATCAGCGTGAGCGCTGTCTTTCCGAACTCGAGCGCGCACCCGCGAACCGTTCTCGAGTCCTGATGGCGTGACTGGCGTGCTGCAAGCAGAGAGCTGTAATTTCTGCTCGTCAGCAGTATTTGCAGTACATTCGCGGCAGATAGACGCAAGTGCCATTACGTACTGAAGCTTTGGTAACAAAACTAACGGTTCAAAAACAAAAATATAAAAGTTAGGTGGCGCTATTCATTCTGCCACCTCCTGCGCTCTCGTCGTTACCAAAGTAGCAGGGTAAACAGCTGCTGCTTTGATGACGCAAACGCACCTCGGTTTCGGACCCGAAAATATAATATGAACACGGTCCAGGGAGCAATCGAACTCGGGTTCGGTCCAGGCAATCGAACCAAGTGTGAAAGCACCAGTCATTATTTGGGTAGCACACATATTCTGAATTAATTAATGCTGAATTACCATTTATTATTTACAAGTTCACTGAATAACTGAATTTCTATTACATTAATATAAAAATAACTAATACATATAACTATATATATATATATATATATATATATATATATATATATATATATGTTTGCAAGAATGCTTTTAATACTGTAAAATATGTACAGTACAGGACTTTTTTGACATTGCCAACCTGTAAATGAATCAGAGATCATGTAATAAACACAAAAAGGATTGTTTGAGTTGTGTATTATGCCTTTTTCCTTTACCACTATTTGTTTAATCATTTTAATGGAACCGGAATCGGAACCGGAATCATTTGGCGGAATCGGAACCAGAACCGGAACCGGAAAATTTCTCACGATTCCCAACCCTACTTGTGTGCGTGAAATTTAAAAACCGATAACAGACTGTCTATACGTTTTCACCCATCTTCTGATTATTTGAAAGTCTTCATAAAACATGATTATCACATCTCTGGCAAGTGCACTGGAATTATTTTTTTAATGGGACAGTTCTAAAAATGTACAAGCTCACTATTAAACTAGACTGAGAAAGGCCCCTTATTTTCACAAATATTCATGATCGTTGTTTTTAGGCGCAGTGTGACTTATTGCTTTGCTCTCTCCTTTTTCCTTTGGCAATTTTTCATTTTGACGTTTTAAACTTAGTTAAAAAGGATTCAAAAGTGCGGTGTCACTAAACAGCATCTTGTCACTGCTTTGACTAAAAGGTTCTGTTGAAATGAATACGACAATTTAGAGAGTGCACTTATTTTTTGTTTTTACCAGAGCCCAGAAGTATGAGATTTTTCCATTTATCAACTTAAAGTCTTTCACCTTAATGAAAAGGGGGATCTTGTCATTTAATCAAATGCATTATTGTCTTAGTCTGATTTTCCTCACAGGGTGCCAGAAACAGCATTAAAATTAGCTCATTACTGCTGAAACCACAAGACCTGCTGGGAGTTTACAACAGTCCATTGCAGGGAGTGACCTTGTGAAGAAGGACCCAAGTGAAGTACTAAATTTAGATCCAACACAAGATAATACTAAGAAACAGTCAGACAAGAGTTCAAAGCAAGACTAATAGAACCAAAACTCACAGAACACACTGTGAAGCAATACAAGAAGAGAGAAACCCGCAAGGGTATAAATACACAAGCAAATGATTAAAAGTTAAAAACAAGTGATTAGTGAACGTACACATGACATTGGCATATGTTATATAGAGGTAGGAAGGTAACAAGAATGTTTGGAATGTAATATGTGCTGCCTGTGATATCCCAAAATCCTGTGCATTCTTGATTGGTTGAATGAATTCAAACAGTGTCTGAAGAAGGGAGAAAATGTATTTAGAAATGTCAAAACAAAATTCCACTGATGACTCCACTTCTGGAGTGGAGCATTGTAGCCACTAAATTGTTCTAGATCATTAGACACAATGCTATCGTGCCTTGGAAAGCCTGTCTAGAAGTAGTTTCTCTACGCTGTACCGTCATACAATAACACTGTCTGGTTTAGTCATTGACTGACTGGGCAGAAATGTAGCTGGCTAAGGTTTGGACACAGCCCTGGGCTAAAAACAATAAGTTCAAAATAAAGGGCTGACATAAAAGGAGAGAAAAGAATCTCTGGAATGTTACTCTCTCACTTATTGGCAGTATGTGTGTAGTTTTAACCTTTATTGCACTGAGACATCCAATTCATTTTAGTGAATTTTGCTTAGGCTGAATCAAAATGCAGGTCTGTCAAAATGTATGTTCATTTTCTTCATTCAAAAATGTTAGTTAGATACTTCATTATTATTAGTAACTTGTATCTAACTTTCACTGTAACTTTGTTACTGTAGTGTTAGGGCACCTTGAATGCCATTTGACTATTGAAATTGAGTTTGTGGTTAGCTTTTGGTTTATACCGTGATTCATGGCATTCAAGAGGTTTGTGGAGGACTGGAGGTTCTCAGGCACAACACTGGCATCAGAAAATATGAAAATAAATAATTCATGAGGTAATTTTTATTCCAAACATTTTATAGCATACCTCTATTAAAGATGCCCTAGAATGAAAAATTTAATAAACCATGGCATAGTTGAATAACAAGAGCTCAGTACATGGACATCACATACAGTGAGTCTCAAACACCATTGCTTCCTCCTTCATATGTAAATCTTGTGTGGGAAAAACAGGTGAATCTCAACATAACACAGACTGTTACGCAACAGTCCGGATCATTAATATGAACGCCCCCAACATCTGCAAATGCCAGCACATGTTCCAGGCGGAACGCGAGATGCTAGTACAGTAACAATAGGAAACTCCAAGTAGCACACATAACAGTATGACAAATGACAAATGTTAATATTATTTCCTGCCAGTGTTGTCATATAAATCTTCAAAATACAACCGTAGATACAAATGGCAATCCCTCTTGTTGGATAAAATTATAATTTAGCCTATATTTCAGCAACAACACAACTCAGGAGCTAAATATATTAGTTTAGATGCTTACAGATAGCTCACTCGATCCTTCTAGCTAACGTCACCTTCTCCACCACTTAAGTTGAAACGAGTCATTTGACAAGGCATCTAGTCAATTTGTTAAAAAACGTAACTGTACTGAACAAACAACATATGTATGCGCTACCCAGTTCGCTGTTTAGAGTTTGTGACTCAAAGTGAAGAAGCTATCATTGTAAAATCATAGGGCGACGAATTACAATGATTAAAATGTTTTTACAATGCTAAAAACAAAGTTGTGACCGCTGACGTTATGAGTTAACATGTAAAGTTAATGTTATATGCTAGTTCACATGTAGGCTAAAGTTATTGTAACGTACTGACATTACGTTTTGCAGGTCTTACTGAAAATAGATATTTTTTTTAATTCTGTTTCGGACGAAGATAATGTTGGATGCATAATCTCTCCATTGTCATGACGGACAGTATAGCATTAGCATGGATGTGTTTGCTGTCTCTGAAGCTACTGAAATTAGCCGTGCAGTGAAACAGCCAATAAGAGCAGAACATTCCACATTATTTATGACCCTTCCAAATAAGGCAAAAACAGACATTTTCATTCTAGGGACAATTTCTTGGGTTGTAAAACTGTATCTAGGCAATTTTTGCCCCTTAAATAAGCCACATACCCTCTATGTAGATATCAGAGAACAATTTAAAATATTGTTTCAACTCATTCTAGGGCACCTTTAAGTTAAGTATTAAACTGTTAAATTAAAACGGTTAAAATTCAAAAATTTTTTACAAACAATGCTTGAATGAACAGAATTTTACCAGACTTATGAAGTCTATAGACTGTTTCATTGGACACACACGCTAGGCCCGACGTTAACTTCCGGCCTGTGTTTGTTTATCGGTCTGGCTAGTGGAAAGTAGGGGTGGGCGATATCTCGATATTTAAAATATATTGAGATATTTTTTAAACACGATATGGATTTTGACATATCGTATATATATATATATATCGATATGTTGTTTATATTTAATTCTGATTCCGCCACTTTGCTTGTTTGCCTTCTCTGTGCTGTGCTCGCACCCGCCCGCTCGCAGTAGGACTAAAATCTTTGCGTGTCACGGAACCCGTCACTGCTTAAAGCAGCTCCTCTAAAACCTGCCAGTGCTGGAGGCAGCTGCCAGTCCGGTAGATGCATGCGAACGAAATGACAACGCTGTTCTTTTTTTTACACAATATGCAATTCCGCCGTTTTTACACAATTTAGTACACGAGAGCCACTATGGTATGCACATTAGGTCAATATTCACCACTAACCAATCGCTTTGCGCCTGCCTCAAGATCTCTGTGTTGTTACCACTTTAACTTATATTTTATTCCGCTATTTGTGTTTGTAGCCTAACCGAGCGCGTGTCCCATCATCAAAGCGTCGCCAGACTCAACCGAGCGTCCACCTGCCTCAAGATCTCTTACTGTTTTACAGCTGACTTTTTTTTAAATAAAAAAGGCAATATGTATTTATTTTATTTTACAGTTAAATTATTATTATTATTTATGTAATCAGGGAATTTTATTTATCTTAAATGTCGCAGAAGCACTTTGTTCATATGCACTGCCTTGAGTTGAGTTGTTACATTTTTGAATGAAAAGGCAATATGTATTTTTTCTTCCGTTATTTTACAGTTAAATTATTATTTTTGTATACAGAGATTTTATTTTATTTTTCAAATGTTGCAAAAGCAGTTTGTAACTACACGAGCTACCTACCTCTTTGCACTTCAATAAAAAAAAGACTGTGGTATTTGGCATATTTGTTTTTGGGGTGTTATTTTTCCTGTAATGATATTGATATATATATTGTATATCGAGATATAGTTAAATATATCGAGATATATTTTTTGCTCCATATCGCCCAGCCCTAGTGGAAAGTATGGCACACTACTCAGTAGAAACACATTGTTGACATACTATTCTTGGAAAAAAATATATAAATATTAACAATCAAGCAGAGAAAATATGACACCAGCACAAAAGACTCACCAAAAAGCCTTGAATGCTTCATAAATATCCAGTCAGACTGCATACGAGAGCAGCGTCTAATGTAATTTAGACTGTATGTCTAGTTATTTATTTAACTTGTTATCAGAAATAATGTACTCTTAAAGGTAAAATAACTTATTCTGGCTGCGTTTACACTTGACATAAACATACGATCACTGTGATCCGATCGGCTCAGTCAATCAGGACACAGCGTGTTCACATTTGTTCACATCAAGTGGTCGCCATCTGGAGTGCTGATTGGATTTATGTTTCCCGCAAAATATTTAAATTAGGTATGTGTAAGACTGGAAAACAATAGCAAATGCCGGGCTGTGTGATTGAGGAACAATTAGGTAGCTTATGTAATAGGTCTTTATCACAGAGTGTAAATCAACTTTCGCTTTATCCTCCATCAATGGTAGTGCCCATAGAGCACAGGATTTTTGTGAGTCAATCTCAAATAGGGTACTTTATCTACAAGTTTAAGTTTCCCAACATTAATCTAATATGATGAAACAAAGAAACTTATATTCTGATGCATTGCATGATTTGAAGGCAGGCATGCAAGCATTTGTATAGGATACTGGATAAAAAATGGCATTACACAGTCAGTTAACCCAAAAAATTTAATTCTGTCATTATTACTCACCCTCATGTCGTTCCAAACGTCTAAGACCTTTGTTCATCTTCAGTACACAAATTAGGATATTTTTCTTTTTCTTTAAGGTCTTAAGGGTTGGACATGAGGGTAAGTAATTACAGAATTGTGATTTTAAGGGGGGCGTTTCCCCATATTGCAGACAGAAATGGGAGATTTATAATAAACATGCTGAAACAATAAAAACATTGATTAAAATAATGTTGATAATGCATAAGAAAGATAAAACAGCCTCTGTTGTTATTGATTCTTTGCGGACGCCTAGCGGAAGTTAAGTTTGGGCCACAAAAGCGTGCATGTAACGTTTGTTTGTGTTGCTGAATTCCAGTTTCTGAGCGATTACTTATACTGACCGATCAGTAAAGTACATTGGAGACTGTGAAATAAATAGGTTTACATCCAGCCTTTTAAATCCTAACAGAATCTCATGATCCCCTTGACAGAGCATGTGCTTCTCTAATGTCCTTTATTTCATTGCTGTATGCAGTGTATGATATTAATTTCAAAGCATGCAAACATGATTACCTGACCAGAGAGTATTACCAGCATCTAAAAACTGGCCTTTGGCTTTTGCTATTGGAAACAATGTTTCATAAATTCAAGCCATGCTTATGTGATCTTTACATAAGAATCCTGGAATGGTTATTGCTATAGAGCAGTCCAGAAGGAAAGCTTTAGAGCTGCTATGTAATTATTTGATATTTACACACACACACACACACACACGCATAGACTGGTATGCATAGACTTTTCTTGTGTCTTAGAAAGAAGTCTCTCTTGCTCAGCAATGCTGCATTTATTTGATCAAAACACTGTAATAAAAGTAAAATGAAAATATTACACAGAGGTGCTGTTTTCTATTTTGATATATTTTGAAATGCAATTTATTCCTGTGTTGGTTCTTCTGCAGATGTCAGGTATAATGGCACATCAACTGAAGTTTAATTCAAAACGCTGTGTTGTTTTGCAGTTGTTGTCAGAGCAATGCGATGTGTCATTCATAGAATTGTCGGATCAACAAATGAAAGTGCAGTAGAGCATTTACTAGCATGATTTTGAATTCATTAATACAAATTATGAGGTGAAACAGCTCAATGCATTTGGGAAAATTAAAATGCGGAGATGAAACAATACACAGACTAATGTTTATGAGAATCGCAGAGCATGAAGTCAAGAAAGTCAAGTACGTTCTCCATGTGGTGATCTTTATAGCTTCGGGTAACATCTGTACTGGGCTTGCTGTGGTAGTTGCGTAACTGTTTTTCCATCTGATATTTGAAATCATCTGGGTGCACTGCAAGTAGTAAATAAACCCCCACATATATATATCTCAAATAAAACATTCATACATAACCAGTGTTACAAAGATGGTCAGACTGGCCATCAATAATGGACAAATGCTCACATTTTGGAAAAAATAAAACATCTAACTCGGGTGCTTTTGGCGCTGTTGTTGAATATAGTTGCAGAAATATCTCAGTTCGCCATGTCAAACAATGTTTTCTTCAGTGTAACTGCACAATGAGACTTTTTTCACTCAATTTTTTTTAAGTTCTTCTTCCTTGCCATCACTAGTTCATGAATAATCATTGAGAGATGACCTCTTCAGGGTTTTTCAAATGTCTTGCCCTTTTCTCAGACGAGTCCAACACCCAGAGGTAACTGTGCAGATCCTTTAAAAGTGCAGCTATATACTGTCTTTACTCACCCTTTTTCTCTCAAGGATAGTCGTTGCTCCTCACATTCCCACTTGTTCTTTTCCCCAATATCCCTCTCTCTCTTGCTCACCTCTTCTCTCTATCCTACACAAATCATTGATTTTTCAGAGGTTCTATAAAATATTTACGATGTGTGGGCAGGCCTCTTACTTTGGGAATTTGGTGAGGGAAAATCATTTTGAAGGCAAAGTCGTAAAAGGAAAAAGAGAGAGACAGACAAAAAGACAGGAAGAAAGAAAGAGAGAGAAAGAGATAGGCAAAAAAGAAAAAGGCAAGATAAGAGCTATGGAAGCCTTCTAGCATTGTGTTTGGAATTTCAATGGCTCACTTTGGAACAACTCCTGAATATAAATAAATGAGCATACACTGATAAAGGTTGCTATCCGTGGTTGTTGTATCTCCATGCTCTCTTAAAGTCTCAGATCTAATCGATTCCAAGCAGATTCTCACTTTCTTCCGCTCTGAGGACACACTTCTTTGTGTTTCCATTCTTCCATCTGTCACACACCATCATCTCTCTCTCCACTTGAGTTTTTACATGTTACAGTATAATCAAGAATGAGAATATAATTTATTACAGACCACTATCTGTTTTTCAGTAAAACTATTCAATGCAGAGGCGTTTCTTCAGCTTTAGGCACTGTTGGACTAACACTTATCACACTTTCATTAGCATTTAGGGGTGGAGATGAAGTGATGGAAATTACATTTTAGATGTCATTTTAGAACAAGATTGAAGACTCCTTTATCTTAAATACACAATTTTATTTTCACACTTTCACGACAGCTTGATTGAAAATGATAGACAATAAAATATTAGTATTATTTAGCTTCATAAAAGGGTACTCAAACTTTTGGTGGAAACAAGTTGGGCAAAATTGTTGGTTGTGGTGAAAGTTATGCAACAGTTTAGAGATTTTTGAAAAATTATGAATAATTTTTAGCATAAAAAAAATATTGAAACTGTACTTCACATGCTAATTTTTAAAATCATGATAATTTTAAATATGTAATAATTCATATTGTATGATGGATTTTCATATTTTAAGATTGAAAGTGTGGGTCTAGATGAAATAATGTAACAATATATTAAAAGTTTAAGACATTTTTAATGTGTCCTTATAACAAACAGTTGAAAACTGTTAATAAAAAGAAATCAGAAATCTTAATACATGTTCTTTAACAGGGACGTGTCTAGATAGGTGTTCTGGGATGGCTCTATCCCCAAATGTATCCCATCACACAAATCAGAGGCTGGACCTTTAGTAAAACCAGATAGTGTCTTTTTGTTTTAAATTAGAATGGAAAGCATATTTTTTTAGTTTTTTTTTTTAGCTAAAACCAACAAATAGCAGCAAGTGTGCAGCTGGATGCCATCTGGTTTTAAACTCAGCACCCTTTCTAGCTCATTTAGCACATAACCTTTTCTAAGACAAGCAAATTATGAATTAGACAAGCCACCTTTGAATGAGTCTGTACCCCACATGTAGCCTCGATAAGAGTATGGACATATATTTGCATAGTTCTCGGTTTAATTCTTTGGTGACTTTTTTCAACCATATCTGTTTTTTTGTTTTGTTTTTTCTAAAGGTGGGAGGGACGATGTACAACACTGGTCGCCATGTATCTCTCCGACTGGACAAAGAGCACCTGGTGAACATCTCGGGTGGACCAATGACGTACAGCCATCGCCTTGAGGAGATCAGGTTACACTTTGGCAGTGAGGACGGACAGGGCTCTGAGCATCTCCTCAATGGCCAGGCTTTCTCTGGGGAGGTGAGCTTCTGAAACCTGTGTGTCCTACGTCATGAGTGGGATACAGATCACATCGTAAAGCGCCAGTAGCTGCTAGTATTCGGCAGTGTATTGATCTTTTAAGGTCACAATCTAAGAGCAATGTGTAAAGACAGCAGGCTTCGTAGGTCAACAGCGGGCAAATGCTGAAAGCAAAACTCTATGGTGTAGGTTTTTATGCATCGACAAATAGTTAGTGTGCCTTAGAGCATTCATTTCATGAAATGTTTAACATGAGTTACATCAGATGATGATACAGTAATGTTAGAACCTTGATGAACAATATATCTTAACACTGAAAAAATAAATAGTCCTAACTGTATTGCTGATGACTTATTGTTCTCAATACAATACAAGTAGTCTCCCACTAACAGAGCCTTAACAACAGAAAAAAGCATCTCAATTACGTTCGCAATGTAAATTTTGCATGCACTGCACTGCAACCTCCATCATTTGATAAAGTCACCAGTCAGTGAAGTCCTGACATTTCCCTTTGAGGGTAATACGACCAGCGATTTGTGTGGCAACACAATAAGTGTGAGCTTGACAGGCAAATCCTCAGTAATTAATGATTATTATTTCTTCCCCCCCTCAGAGGCAGCCAGCTGACAATCCAACAATAATAAAACAATGTCAACAGTCTATCAGGGCAAAGTAAAGCGTGACCCGAGCTACAGGGCCAGCTCTGTCTTTCACTCGTGCACCAAAACATTATTTCTCATGATATACAACAGTAGCTAAATCAAAAAAAATGTTGCTGTAATTTGTATTGATTCAGCTAATTGACTCAGGGCTCCAGACTGTGACCTTTTTTCCTGCTGGTGCAGCTAACTTTTGTTTCAGTGAGCAACTGATAAGAGCTGCCATTTCGGTTACATATGAGAAACATCAAATGGCAAATGAAACGAAAGCGGAACGGAACCGCCCTACTCATTTGAGCTACGCTGAGTGGACCGTTTCTCAGCTCTGTGCGTGAGCTCATTCACGTGCCGATCTCGATCTCGATCACGCAACACCGTTACTACACCACACTGGGTGTAAACAGCTATCACTACATGTGGGCAGGAATGAAATGCCACTTCCACTGATTAGTCAACCAAATTGGGCCATCATCAGTTGTTCCTCAGAATAATCCTCCACTGCTTCAGTTGTACGGATTCCTAAAGTGTTCATTGCAACTACATTTTTTTTTTATCAAACAAGCAGACTAACGAATTTGGCTAAATTGCAGGACATGTTTGATAAAATTAAAAGCACTATAATCCGCGCAATAGACGCTGTTTCCAAGTTCAGTGTGTGTGTGCGCACGCTGCGAAACGGACTGCCTTGTACATAATTCTCCGTAGGCCTATGCGCGACTAAACCATCAAATACACAACAAATAGCCTTTATGTCAAAATGGCCGGCTTGAAGAGTATTCACTTATACACAGTTTATCTTAAATGGGTGTAAATAGTTTGGAGAAATCAATGAGAGATTATTAATGATATTATTAGATCTGCATTCGGTCTTAGCCCTCTTGAGTCTGAGCTGTTTTGGGGCTCTTCAGAAGTTTTGACATGCTCTGGCATTTGTGCTTTTTTCAGTTTCTTATAAACACATTAATGGCAAAAGCCTAATTAGACTGTTACAAACTGGGCTATCATAATGTTTGCGCAACATGTATGTACATGCTTGTATTTTTGAGAGAATAATGTTTATGCATGGTTTTTGATAAAATTAAAACTATAAGTCAAAACTAAAATCCCTCAAAACATACAATAGATGTGTCCACAAGACTTCTGACTCACTTTATCAAAGTAATTTCCTTTTAATTTGATTAGTAACTAATTGAATTACACATTTTACCTCAGTAATACAACTAAATACAATTACATTCGTTTTGTAATTTAATTAAACATTACACGTAACTAGTCACTCAACCCTGCATACTACAAAATATAGAAGATACAATTCTTGAAATAAATTACCGTCTCAATGATGTTTAATTAGTTTTGTTCCAATGTTATTTTCATTTCAAATGCATCTCAGGGCTCCAGACTGCCACCAAATGGTTGCATTTTGCTACCAAAATTTGAGAGTGCAACTGAATTTTACATCCAGTCGCACATGTGCGACCAGTAAATTTGGTCGTGTTCATTCAATAGATCACTCCAATTACATGCTGTATATAATGCTATTTGCTGACGTGACACACATCAGATCTATTTAACCAATACTGTCACATTTTTTTATTTATTTGTTTTACAGTTTTTAAGTACATGACATGACTCAAACGTAATGAAGTCATTTAAAAGAAGATACCTGTTCAAACATACCAATGCTTATACTCGTATACCAGTTCGTTAAGTTCGTTCATGAACTAGATATCGTTCAGACTCAAAAGCATCTTGAGCAGTAAAGGGCGTATTCATTCACTGAATTAAAAAATTCATCACACCTCATACTCAAAACACTATTGGCTCGAGGTTTTGTCATTCTTAACACAGCGGAAATTAGCATGTTTATTTATGGTGTGCGCCCCTAAATTTTATGGTTGTGTCCCTAAAATTTTCATTTGGGGGGCCACTGTGCTCCTAGTGAAAAACGTTAGTCTGGAGCCCTGCATCTAATTCTCAAAAGCTCATTATCAAATGTTCCATCATGTTCCAAAAAATTACAATTACAATAAGCTTTTGACATTAATTGCTGGGGGAAAACATTTCCTGTTAATGTAATCTCTACAAGTAGTTCAAACTTATATAATTTATAGAATACACTTCACTTAATATGTATATACATTTCTTTGAATTTTTATTGAATTTCAATTCTGCTTCCTTTAATTCAAATTCAGATTGTAATTCTAGATCCTGTTTTTGACATCAATTCAAAAGCTTGATGCGCTGGCCCTGTTCAAAGTATGGCAGGACAAACTGCAATTTTAAATTTGTATTTCTTCTGCATCCTGTTTGTTGCCACAATTCAAATTCAGAAATTGAATTGAAATTTAACAAGCTTTCTAAATGTGCAGCTAGGGTTTTTTTTTGTTGTTGATGTTTTTGTTTTCAGCCAAAATACCAGGTGACTTAAAATTCATAAGAAAATGACATTATGTTTATGAAAGAGCCTTCAGGGACACTCTTCATCATGCTTAGGAATAGCTCTGTAAAAAAAAAAAAAAACTGTCAGAGATAGTAAATTAAACCAAATGAGCCAGCGCCTGTTCTTGAAAAGAGAATGAAGACGAAGAATCTTACAACTTAAAATGACAAACACATTCCCGACTGTTCTGCATTGAAATGCAGCCAAGATTTTAAGCTTTATTTGGATGTCTGTCTCTGTAACATTCAACACATCTGCCTTCCTCTTCTCTTATTTGTTCTATAGTAATAATAGATTATGTTTGACTGATGCTTACGGCACCTAGAGGGAAGTTGCATCTCTGAGACGCATTGCAACACCTTTGAGTTAATACATGCCTCATTCTACCAGATCCGATATGGGCAGTCTTATTCACAAGCTGAAAATGAAACACCAGTGATGAAATGAGTGTTAAAATATTCAAGGTGTTTCTCAGAAAATTCACTTAAAAAAAACTTGCCTAGGTGGTTTCCCCTCCATTCTTTATTGCTCCTTGAAAAAACAAACAAAAAAACAACATAACAGCAAATTAAAAAAACATGTACTGCATTTTAGATACTCTTAGTAGCATGCAAGCAACTGGAAAGCTTTCCACAAAGATTTAATATTTGTCTGTGTTGTTTCCATTTCACATGCTTCAGTGACTCTCAATAAACCATGTTATCATTGGGGGAATGCATGTGTTTAGCATCTAAGCCGTCATTTCTTAATATATTAGAGCAATCCAATTCATCCAAAAATTAAAATTTTGCTGTCATTTACTCTCTCATGTTGTTCCAAACCTGTTTAATTTTCTGTGGAAGACAACAGTAGATTTTTTTTTTTATTTCCATTTCCAGACGTCGTACTTTAACAAACTCCTCCTAGAGATTTAATCAGATCAAAATCATATTTGCACAGTCTAATCTATAGGCCTTGGGTTTTCCCTGAAGGGCGTGCCCATGGCAGCCTCACAAAGTTCAATGTTTCGCCATGAAACAGGAAGTTGTTGTAACTCGGGCATACAGTGTCCGATCTGCCCCAAACTTCACGTTTGACAATAGTCCAGTCTTAGAGATCTACATGCCAATATTCAGTTATAGTCAAAGCGCCACCTGCTGGTAGCAGTAAGTGTGGCACATTGAAGTGTCTTTGCCATTTTTCTTCTATATTTACCTGCTTAAATGCATGTCACCCACTATTCAATGTTTTTTTCTGAGGCCACCGGGTGGCGGTGGTCCCGGGTGTGAGGCCCCTTTCTGCTTGCAGCTTTAATTATGCTTATGTTTCTGTGTAGTTGATATTGAGAATGACAATACTCCACTGTCATTTTATGCATGTTCTCCATATGAAAACAATAGACTTCATTAGACTTTCATAATTTTATTTTGCTGTTGTTATAAATAAAAAGATTTTACTGGGATTATTAAATTACACTAAAGCAGTAATGTTTCTATATTCTCAGATGTTTTAAAGTATGCAAATATATAAACTGAAAAATCAACAGTTTCTTTGAACTAATAAATAAACATCATATCCAGTGATTTGCAGAATTGTCTAACAGCCCACACTTTTGTTTTAGATTCCCCTATGACCCTTTCATTAATTTCTAATTATCAATGGTAGCAAAATAACACATTACCATCGCTTTTCAGTGCTTAGATGCGACAGTGTATTTGCTCATTAAAATCCCATTTTCATACATCCTAAATATAGCAAAGTGACATCTAAAAAGTGCAGCATAAAATTGGAATTCATCAAACTTCTACCATAACTAATTTCTCTTTATTGTATTATATCATAAATTGCATAAATGCCCTCTATGGCATGGCCCATCCAACTAAAAACCATGTTTAAAAAACTGCATTGCAATGTTCGGATGCCATGCTGTAGGCAGAAAGTTAGCTGAGCTTCAGTCTGTCGGGTTTCACCGGCTACATGCTCCTTCACAGGACATTTTAATGTAATCAAATAGGATTGTTCTCAATAACTCCCAGGCTTTCCGTTTATTTTGCTTTGAACGTATCCGCTATTGGATGGCGGTTCCAGACGACTGCTTTTCATTTGCCCTGTTAGCGCTGTCCACCCCTCTTTTTGCTATCGACTTGCTGTCTTCATATTTCGCCCATGGTAGGCCTAAGCCAGCTATCACACAATAAAGAGCTTGTCAGGGGGCCCACCAGAGGCATAAGCTGTCTCCTATCGAAGCAGAGACACCTCTCCTCTCACGGTCTGACAGATCCGTCTGTGCAAAGACGCGCTGAACATTTCCTGCTACTGTTCGACACCTCTCCACCATCTGCAGATTTCACAGAACCAATGGATCCAGTCAGATGAGCACCTCAGCTTTTCACACGTATAATGTGACTTTGAAAGGCTATGATGTCAGCTGGGTATAAAAGTTTGGGTTTCAATCGTTTCAGACTAGCCTTCAAACTCTCTCTGGTTAAAGAGTTTAGGAAAAAAAAAAAGAAATTCAAATCAAATTACCATTCGCTCTGTAATCGCATTCCTCCACACTTGATTAAGTTTATAGACAATCTGTCACTCCCTGGCTCCCCTTTTTGCATATTTCATAATTACTATCAGCCACAGATTTTAATTTATTTCTTAAAAACACACACACACACACACACACACAGCAGGCTAAACAGGACTCAGTAAAGAATTGATCACTTCATTCTGACTTAAAGGATGTACGATGCTGCTCCCAGCAATGCTCCTCAAATTGTTTACAGTTTTCTATACAAGTCTTGAACAAGACTTTGGAGAAGACACGTTTTCCATTAAAAAAAGTTATTTTACAATAATTGTTCTCTGCACAAGGTAATCTGTACATTTCTTGCCTCTGCTACCTTTCTGTGGAGTTCACGGAGAAGAAATTGCGTGCTCTTCACCAATCTAAACTCCCTAAGTTTTAAAGCTCTTTCACAGGGACAGTGTGCGCTCAAGCGATTCACCGGAGGAAGATTAGCCGTGCTTCACAATGAATTCGAATTTAAATTTGACAGACATGTTCAAACAAAGACAGAAGCAGCTGTTTACCTATGATTGTGATTCAGAGCCATCTGTAATGACAAAAACGTTGGCTGTTATCCAAACGGACTCTCAGCTCATTCAAACTGTCACATATTTATTTTCCATATTTATATGAGTTGACTAAAGGTTGTAAGATTAAAGATGGATTTTTTGTAATTATCATCCAAAGTATTGTCAATCAGTAATTATTCCTAATTATTATGCTTCCACATTTCATAACATCCATGAGAAAGTTGGACTAAACAGCTGCATAATTGACACTCACAATTGTTTTATTTATTTTTTTGTGGGGGAAAAAAAAGCAAAGACAGAACTTATAACAAGTTTCCTTTTGCGTATTAATGCTGATACCATTTTGTCCTTCATAGTGAGCAAATAGAGAAGTAGGGAGACATTTCTTTAACTGAACAAAACCAATATAATACCATATAATTGCCCATGTTGTCTCTTTTTTTTATTATACAGGTGCAGCTCATACATTACAACCATGAACTGTACACAAACTACACAGAAGCTGCTAAGAGTCCAAATGGCTTGGTGATAGTGTCTATATTTATGAAGGTGAGTAATGATAATACACTTAACACTGAAAGTGAACGCAGAGCACGTATTTTGGTATCACTTTAGTATGGGGAACACACTATTAACTGAGACTTTTGCTTCAGTAAACTCCTAATTTACTTTTAAATAGTTTGTCAGGTAGTTATGTTTAGGTATTGGTAGGATTAAGGGATGTAGAGTAGGGTCTTAATATGTAAAGGCAGTAATATGTACTTTATAAGTACTAATAAACAGCCAATATCCTAGTAATATATGCATACTAATAAGCAACTAGTTAATAGCAAGAATTGAACCCTAAAGTGTTACTAACATTTTAAACTTGAATATTTTCATAAAGTAATCTCATTCTCAGTTGATCTCCAGTACTGCAAAAAAATCTAAATCAATATGTTTGATTTGTTCTTACTGTTATCATGTTTTAAGTATGCTTATAATATTAATGATTATATACAATAATTTTTAGTTAAATACTTCAGTTAGTTATTGTGTACATATTTTTGAAAGTCTAACCAATACTGCATTTATTTGATCAAAGATAAAACAGAATATTATTAAATATTACAACAATTTAAACTAACTGATTTGTATTATATTTTAAAATGCCATTTATTCCTGTGATGACGACAGCTGATTTTTCTGCATCATTACTCCAGTCTTCAGTGTCATATGATCCTTCAGAAATCAACCTAAAGCTCTGATTTAGTGCTCAAGAAACATTTCTTATTAAAAATTTGACAGAGCATTTGTGCCCCTTTTTTAAAAGATTCTTTGATATAGCAAGCTCAAAATAGCAGCATTTATATCTCAATTTGTTGCTCAATTTGAGTCAGCACATTCATTTAATTGATGGATGGACGGGTGGTTGGAGCAACGCATAAGGGAAGAGAGTCAATTAGCCATGCAATTAGAAGACAACAGGCAAACTAAGTGTGCATCTCCCAGTCATTCTGGAAGGACAAGGTTATGAAATAACTTTCCCCTGCTCTATTAGAGGACTGTAGGGGTCCTCTATTAGAGGACCTTTACCTAATGTTTTCCCTCAGGACAAGAGTTCAAGCTAAGATAATTAACCCATACAGTGTCACTCTCAGGCTTGTCCTCTCTGCCCTGGACGGGATCTGGGTTCTGTCACCTCTTCTGTCTGTCCAAATGGAAGGTGCCTAATTCATGCTCACTGACTCACTCTATAGACCTTATTCACAGCAGTGCCATCTTTGATTTTTTTAACAGGAATGAAAGCGAGGCTGTGAGGGATAGTCATACAGTGCATCTATTCTATGGGTCGAACTGTTATTTAATGTGTTTTTGGAATGTTCTGCTGATGAAACACTGCAAAAATATCTTTTAGAGAAATTTCAGTAGGCAAAAAACCCTAGACAATATGAGATGTGAAAAATTGTAAATGATCTAGAAGCTTTATACAGCTTTTTAAAGTGGATGCCATTGAAAACAATTCAAGTGCCTCGAAGCCTTGCTTTCATACCTGTGATGGTACTGCTCTGAATTGGTCTATGGGAATAATAACAAAAGTCTGTGCAAAAAACAATATGGGCATTCTCCATATACTATAGAGACAGTAAGATATCTGTTACTTCATGATATTTTAGAAGTACATTTATAATGTATTTTACAACTAGTGCTTGAGTGTTGGGATCACTCACTATGTGCCAAAACTACACATAAAAAGTACTGTCATGACAAATATAGATATGAAAAATGAGTTAAGAATGAACTGGGAACACATTCAAACTATCAGCTCTTTCTACTAAAGAAAATCTGACATGTTGACAAGCTAACAGTGTCAAAATAACCATATTTTTGCATATCAAACATGTTTGTTTTGCTGGTGTTACTAGCTACTAATGGAACCTACATTAAATGAGGGAAATCCTCAAATACATTCTTCACAATTTGTATGACGATTTCTAATGGTGTTAAAGTAAAGATACAGCAGTGAAACTATCAAAGGTATATTCTCATTTTGTCAGGACGTAATATACTTTTAAAGGTATTTTCATTTAAAGATATGTAGGGTAAAAACGTACCTATTAAGGGTTATGGTTGTTTATTTTAAACAGCATTTTTAAAGAATCATTTTTAAAGATTAACTTGAAGTGACAACCATCATTTAATATATAAAGTCAGTTTATGAAGTATTTACATAGACATTCCATGTGGATGAGCTTTAAGGGAGCACACTGAGCTTTGTTGGAACAGCAAACCTTTTTTAATTAATAAATATGAAATGTATACATTTAAAAGGACAATTTTGCTAAATAAATTATCTAGGTCATGTATTAAGTTCATACATATTTAAATATTAACAGCTATTCTAGAAAATATCTATGTAATTATACTTTTTCTCATTGAAATCACACTGAAGCTCTGTGATTTTCATAGTGCACCCTTTAAGCTCACCTTAAAATAATATGAAATCTTTAAAAATTGTGTGTAAAACCACAGAACATCAATAAACTGTAAATGTATAATATAATGGATTTAAAAGTACAAGCCAGTAACGCCTGTGAAGTGATATATTAGTGTAGCACACAGTGTTATATCTGCGCTATATGTTTCTAAAACTATCTTTTAGATCTAACTGTAATTATTTCCCACATCCAGGTTCCAGGTTATAACATGCAAAATTATAAATATGAATCTCTTAATTTTGCACTAAGAAGTTATACCTACAGGAAATAAAGGCTTAAACATCTAACAAAAAAATCACATTTAAGGGGTTCCTCTTTTGGTGAAAGTTTTCAGACAGCTTTCAAAATGGCCGTCAAACAGTGTGAACACATGGATACCCATATCTCAAACACATAATTTGGTTAAAACAATAAGTAGGATGATACATATATTTTTTTCTTTTTATACTCTGAGCTCAAAGATAGTAGTGTGCTTGATTGGTACTTGAGCTTAATAGGTACGTTTACCCTATATTTATTAGATCCTTATAAATTAATTATAACTTAAGTAAAGTTTCAGCTCAAAATACACCATGGATTATTTATTATAGGATATTTTGAAAGCCTCTATTTGGGTGACAGCAAAAACATGCTTTTTTCGTGTGCGTCTCTTTAAATGCAAATGAGCTGCTGCTCCCCGTCCCCTTTTCAGAATAGGACGGAGCCTTTACAGCTTGCACTAGTTTGGATAAACAACAACAACTGGAGTGTGAAGAACCTCGCACAGCAAGTAGAAATCTCACGAATGGATAAATGCTGTTTGTCCAACTTCATTTTCAGTACCGTACGTTATATTTTGTGAAAGTACGTAAATCGCCTTTTGTGAATGTGCAGGTTAGGAAGCTATACTGAGGCTAAAACGACTTGTATTCAGAGATCAGCGCTATGTCATTTTTTTTTTTTTAGAAGTAATGAAAGTGTGCTTCTGAATACAGGTGGTAAGCATTTTGGGTAAAAAAAAACAAGCTCTGTTCTCTGTGAATATAGTAAGGAGCAAAATGGTAGCTTAAGCCACATTAGCACATTCAGAAAGGCGATTTGCAAACACACACATTTAAAAAGTGCTGTACTTGCGCATTCTGGATATGATGTTGGATCATAAAGAGTTGGATTTGAGTCATCTTTGAGAAGCAACTTTTGTGCAAATCCTTCATTTACTGACCCTCGTTTGCAAAGCAATCCCGTGTACAATGATTCCCACAAACATACACATTTAGCTAATTTCTTGGGCACATTCCCTTCACAAATTAAATGAATCCACTGCGTCCTCAGTGGCTCAGATGCCGGGAGTTTATTATTACAGCCAAAAACAGATCAGTTATAATGTTTAAATAGATGAGACACATTATGACTAGCTGCTCTAGTGAGGGTATAAACATGGCAGACTGTGTAACAGAAATAACAGCGTTACACTATGTACTACAACAACTCAGCCCAACATGGCCTTTGTTGCAAGTATATGTCCCTGCAGGTTAGTAATAGGAGTTACCTCATCAGTGGGTGTGGCCATAAACAGAGGGACGGTTTCAACTGTGTCACCTGATTTGCCCCGTCACAGTGTGGGTAGGGTTTAGGGGTGGGGTCGGGTGAAGGGGATCATTTTCATTGCGTCATTTATAAACACCCATCAGTTTGAAAACACCCACTAATGTAGAAACACCCACTCTTGTTCCGCAGAGACCTCATACTCCTTTGTTGCGTGTTCCTGGAGGCAGGGTTTATGTAAATTTTAGGGTTTGTGGTGTCCCCAAACCCCAGAAGAAGCTCGTTGTAGTCCTTAAAAAAGCAATATCTGAAAAGAAAATATCTCCCTTTTCATTTAAATTTGAGCGTCGTAACTTTAAAGATGTTTTATGCTCAAACAACAACATTACACGCTAACTAAAGTTAAAACTTTTGTTATTTAGTTAATTATTATTATCAATTGTTAATAATTATATAATAACTAACTATGGTATTTTGGCTGAAAATGTGTTTACTATGGTATTTTTTTGTAAGAATATATATTTATAGATTTTCAGGTTCATTTCTCACTGACTCATTGTATAATACGAGAGCTTTTACAACTGCTTTTATGCAGTTTAGATACACTATACTGCAGCCACTGTCCTTCCCTTGTCCAACTGTTGATCCACTGTCCTCAGTGATCAGACTGAGAAGTGAGAACATTGAGACTTCACTCCTATTTCCTTGCACTTATTTTTATTTTTAGAGTCATTCCCAAAACCACTTTCTAAGGTACCACATACTGTGTTTCCAGTTATGGTGTCACACCTCCAGGATATGAGTCTAAATAGTTTGAAGCAAAGAATCCTAAGAAAATACACCATTTGGAGGGACATACACAAAAATGGAGAAGGCTGAGGAGAAGCCAGCCATTTTGCTTGTGGTATAAACAAGTTTGTGTGGATTGCAAATAAGTTGCAGTGTTGTTAGCAAGGCAAAACCCTTAATTGTGAGGGATAGTAAAAGCTATTCTTTTTCCCCCCTACTGACGATGTGTAGGCAACCCTAATTATTTCTTGGAAGAGATAACGGCAAGCTGCAGCCCCAGGTTATATCACAGAAAGTCTCAAAATGATACGACTAAGACTTTTAAACCTCAGACTTCACCGTTCACTCAATGAGGAGGTCAAAAGATAAGCAATTTGTGTTGTAGTCACAAGGCACATTTCTTGTAATCATTCAGATTGAAAGCGTTTCAAATTAGCAACTAAAGTGGAGTCAAAGAAAAGCATGGTAACCAAACCATGTTTCTCATTGGCTCCACTAATGCTCTCTTACTACTTTCTAAAAGCAGTTTTTGAAGAACCCATCTGTAGTTTTCATTGCAAACTCGTCAGTTTGTCATAAGTGATTCTATTTAATTACAGAACACTGTTGGGTTCATCCTGATGCATTTGAATGCAGTAAAAACAGTTTCATCACCTTAATGGATCGAGTACATTTCAAAGTCATGATGCTAACACTTCAGTCTTTCACATTATAAACTGAATGACTGGGAGCTTTACTTCCCCTGAGATCTTTGTTTAGAAATAATTGTCATGTTGTCTGCCATTTAGAAATAAAGTTGTCACTAATAATGCTTCTCTTTACTTTCTCCCTGCCCTCTCCTGTCTATCACTCTGTCCTTCTCATCTATTTTCCGACCTTCCTCTCTTGACATCTGTTCCACTTCAGATATCCGAGACTTCAAACTCATTTCTGAATCGAATGTTGAACAGAGACACCATCACAAGAATAACATATAAGAGTAAGTGGAAAAAAATTATATTGTTGACTGTTTGACACTAAATCTGATCTGGTTTTCAAATGCGTTCGAAAGTACTGACATTTTGCATTTGTTTGTTCAGGCAGTGTAGTCAATATCAGTTGTATGTTTTATCAGTTGCTGGAGTTATGATGTAAGCATCACCATGAGATCTGAGAGTAGATATCTTATGAGTCAGCACCGATGCAAGATGTCATGATAAACATGAGACGCATGAGAAAATAAACAACAGAGATGCCTATTATGCATTCATGCATATACTGTGTCCAACCATGCTGACTCGATTTGCTATTCACTACATAGTGAATATTACATAGGAAAGAATGAGTTCATTTGTATTCGGACACAATTTTGAGCACTGATAATACATCACATTCATACTTTATACCAATCCCAATTCTATTTTATGCCTTCGCCTTCCCCTACCCCTCACTTAGAGGTGTAAATGTTCCTTTAAGAAATGGGACAGCACTACAATACTATTACACGTCATCATACCCGTTTCCTTAGTGCCCGGTGTCATTTAACCAGTATGAACAGTAATGAAGTGCACATATCTAACAGAAATCAGGCACAAGCACGTTTAATGACTCACTCCCAGTTATTTTAAGCTGAATTTGGACTTAATTAAACAGCGCTCATTTTCAGTTCAAAAACGTATGAGCCATTGAGTTTCCTAAGACAGAACATACGAGACCATACGAGACTGGTGGAGCCACTTTTCCATGCAAGGAAACTCCTCATACCCTTTCGCTCGGTGTGGTCCCAGAAAATCTTTTTTTTAAGTCCTATCTGGCCCTTACCCCTATCACTCCAGCCAAAAGAGAATTGAGACACCCCTACCCCTTCATGTAAACACACAACACGAAGGGGTAGGGGAAAGGGAAGGGCTAAGGTGTAGAAATTGGATTAGGCCTTAAAATCAGGTCTGACCATTCATTATAATCAGATTTTACACTGCCAATCAAAAGTCTGGAGTTGGTAAGGTGGAGTTGATTTTTTTAAATTATGCTCACCAGAATGTATTTATTCAGAATAATCATAATGAAAACAGTAATATTATGAAATATTAGCGCAATTTAAAATAACTTTTATTTATTTTTCCTGTGTGTCAGTGTCATGATCCTTCAGAAATCATTCACATTTGATGATTTGGTGCTCAAGAAACATGTTGTATTATCAAAACAGCAGCTTAATATTTTTGTGGAAACCTTTCCATGTTCGAATGGAAAAAACAAAACAAAAAAACAGCATTTATTTGAAAGAAATCGTATAACAATATAAAAGTATTTGTTACTGTTTATCAATTTAATGCATCCTTACTGAATAAAAATATAAATTTCTTTAAAAAAAACTATACTTGACAAACTTTTGAGCAGTAGTGTATTTGTAATTTTTTTTTTGTGGCAATTCTGACTGCAAAAAAAAATGTATTTGAGGAACATGCATCAAAATATATATATATTTTGCTACCTACAAATTTAGTTTATTATAAACATCGACTTCTATAACTTGAAGTTTACTTAAATAGGGTTTTTATAATCAATTTTAAGGTAACACTTTACAATAAGGTTAATTAATTAACATTAGTTAATGTATTAACTTACATGAACTTTCCATGAGCAATAGATTTGTTTCTGTATTTGTTCATATTTGTTAATGTTAGTTAATAAAAATACAGCTGTTCATGTTAGTGTCCACAGTGCATTAACTACTGTTAACAAGATTTTAATAAAGTATTAGTAAATGTTGAAATTAACAAAGATTAATAAATGCTTTATAAGTGCAGTTCATTATTAGTTCATGTTAACTAATGAACATTATTGTAAAGTATTACCAATTAGAAAGATATACATCATACGTGATGCACGCAAACACAGCAGATGAGCTTCTGTAATCTAGAATACACACTCACACTTCTGTAATAAGCACAGTGATGTTGGTCCCATCCAAATCGGTACATGAAATCTCAAATGTTGTTTAGAGAACTAGTCCCGTCCGAGTAGGGCTAAAGATACATAATTCCTTATTCATGTGGTGCTATTTTAAATCACAAATGAACAAATCCCTGAAGTTCCCCGAACAAACAAAAAAAAACCCATAAGGCATGTTGACTGGTGAAGCATAACGTTAGTCATGAAAAGTGTAAGATATGTGTTAGTTTTATGCGGTTCAGCTGCAGAACATTCTGAAAGAAAGTGCAAACAGAGAAACTCTTTTGACAGGATTGTGTTGTGAACAAATAAATGGCTTATATCGGTTTGTTAAGGTTGGGTATTGACAAATTTCACGATTCAATTCACAAGCATTAGGTTAGATTTCAATATACAATATCGATAATTTTGGATATAAGATACATGGCAAATAAAATAAAGATTTGATTTGAATACAAACACTTATAGGAAGTTTGTATAATAGTTATAATATTAACTTTACAATTACATAATGTTTCTACTTTATTCAAACATGCATTACATATTAAAGAACATAAAAAAATTATAATAAATATGGTACACATATTTAGCAATGCATTTTTCTAGCTGACTTATGAGTTTATGGTCACTGAATATGGCTTTACTGAGGTACGTTTTGTGACAGTTCACAAGCTGTTTTACTGACTTCTTTCCGCGGTTGAAACCCTGATTGAGCGATTACATGAGACATGATACAGATTTCAGTATGTACTGTATCTTTGACCATACTTCAGATGTTCATTCATGTTTATTTTGCGCTGTAACTGGTATTAAAGCGGAGGAGATTAGCCGTTCATGTGAGCTGCACGCTGCCGCCTCTGTTGAACTGAGGCACTACAGCGATCAGTCACAGCACATTAAACAGCAACAAACGTTTTTGGGGGGGTTTTCGTAATAAAATGGACATTGTTTCATATCATTAGAAACAAAGCATAAAGCTATTGTGGTTTACTGTATGGGAGGGCTCCACAATAAAAAAAATGTGCCTATTGTTCTAGAAATTGTAATTCATGCTAAAACATCATGCTAATTATTGATTGACAGCAGCAGTTTGAAGGCACAAGACAAATGTATTCAGCCTTGAAAACTTAGACCACTTTCTAGTTTGGGAATATTTCATGGCCGACGCTGACATGCAGTGTAGTGGAAATGTTCCGTGGCATGATCCTTTAACTCACCAGAGGGACTTTTTGAAAAAAGGCCTTCATAATTGAATTAATAGGGGTGGGGAAAGAGCGGATGAATAGATAAAATGTTCTGACCCCTGGTGGCTGGTGCGTGTCTCCCAGGCCACAGCGGCGCATGAACACAGGCTAGCTGAGCTCAGGGAGGACTCGACAGCACTGTCAGGGGGAGGGCAGAGGAGCATGGGCTTTGACAGCTGTCAGAGCCCCCCACTCTGCCTCTCTGGCCTCCCGCTCTGTTCCCGGTTGAATCTTTGGAAACGCACTACTACTAGCTCTCGCAGCACCGGCAGTGGAGATAGCCCATGTATTTTCAAACGAACCCCCTTCCTCCACAGCTAAAAAGAATTATTTATGCCACCAAAGCTATCAAAGTTCTGCGCAATGACGCAGGCGGAATTGCAAACATGTGGGAAGATAAGAGATAGAGTGGTAATCAATGGGATGGAGGGAGAATAACTAACTATTTCCTCTGGCTGACGTGAGTCGGAACCTATTACTTGTCTGTTGTCAGTGGAAGGTGGGTTCAATCTTGCTGTTCCTCATAAATTCAGTGCTGCATTATCTCATGTCGGTCCACTATTGTGAAGTCAAAATAACATGCACTGTCACCATTCATCCAACAAATCAAAGGCAATGCTGAAACAAATTGTGCACAAGCAAAGATAGACTTTTTTGGTTAACATTGTTGCTTTCTGCTTTGCTTTGGTTATCATTAAGATTTTATTTTGTTCAGGGCTCCAGACTAATGTTTTTCACTAGGAGCACAGTGGCCCCCAACTGAAAATTATAGGGGCACAACCAGAAAATTTAGGGGCGCACACCGTAAATCAACATGCTAATTTCCGCTGTATTACTAATAAATACTCAAAGAATGACACAACCTAGAGCCAACAGCGTTTCGAGTATGAGATGTCACGGAGCATGTGATTTGTTGAATTCAGTACACCCTTACTGACCGAGATGCTTTTGAGTCTGAACGAGAGATCTAGTTCATGAACGAATTGAGCATTCTAGAGAGCATGTCATTGAGTGATATATTGGATGAACACGCCCAAATTTACTGGATTTACATACATGTGCGACTGGATTTAAAATTCAGTTGCACACTCTCAAATTTTGGTAGCAAAATGCAACCATTTGGTGGCAGTCTGGAGCCCTGTTGTTACTTCATATATTGAATTTTGGCTTTGGATGAAGACTTGGCAGTAAAGTGCACCATTTATATTATTAAAATGTAAAAATTCATGTTTGTGAATTGGCTCTCTATATGTGTTTATCAATTTAGTTTACGCTAAAGAAACACCACTTTAGCATGTGTTTTTGTGCGTGTGTGCAGATGATGCATACCTTCTCTCGGGGCTAAACATCGAGGAGGTCTATCCAGAGACAGCGAGTTTTATCACTTACGAAGGGTCTATGACAATCCCACCATGCTACGAGACTGCAACATGGATTCTGATGAACAAGCCGATTTATGTCACAAAGATGCAGGTAAATCAATTCACTGTTAAAATTGTGGGGGGGGTTTAATTCACAAAATTATTTCAAAAGTAAATCTGTTGACTGAATTTCTTATGCTGCCATCACTAACAATTACCTATTTAGATCATGTAATTCTAACACTGTGTAACACCAGGCGTGAGCGGTGCGATGCAACAATATAATCCATTATTAGCTGTGATGTTGTCTACACTGGATGCGGCACAGCTGTACTGCTTCTATATGCCTCGTTTAATTTGTGATGTACTGACATGAAGGACAAATGCTTTGCAACAGTCGCTTTGTCACGTCCAGGGCAGACAGCTTCTAGTTGTTGCTACAACGTTTGCGTTCGGTGTAGACACGGTGTAAGTTGTACATCAGAAGTATTTCAGTTTTTAGAACTTGAGGTCTATGCAAATAGTTTCCCTGTATTTTCATGGTTGTTCGATGTCTAATCTTACCAATATATTGCCAAAAGTATTTGGACACCCCTCCAAATCATTGAATTCAGGTGTTCCAATCACTTCCATAGCCACAGGTGAATAAAATCAAGCACCTAGGCATGCAGACTGCTTCTACAAACATTTGTGAAAGAATGGGTTGCTATCAGGAGCTCAGTGAATTCAAGCGTGGTACCGTGATTGGTTGCCACTTGTGCAACTTCGTGAAATTTCCTCACTACTAAATACTCCACGGTCAACGGTTAGTGGTATTATAACAAAGTGAAAGGAATTGGGAACAACAGCTACTCAGCCACATGGTAGGCCACGTAAAAATCAAAGAGCGGGGTCAGCACATGTTGCGGCACAGCACGCAGAAGTCACCAACTTTCTGCAGAGTCAATAGCTACAGAACTCCAAACTTTGTGTGGCCTTCAGATTAGCTCAAGAACAGTGTGTAGAGCGCTTCATGGAATAGGTTTCCATGGCCGAGCAGCTGCATCCAAGCCTTACATCACAAAGTGCAATGCAAAGTGTGGGATGCAGTGGTGTAAAGAATGACACCACCGGACTCTAGAGCAGTGGAGACGTGTTCTCTGGAGTGATGAATCATGCTTCTCTGTCGGACAATCCAACAGATTAGTCTGAGTTTTGCAGTTGCCAGGAAAACGGTACTTGCCTGACTGCATTGAGCCAAGAATGCACACAAATGCACAAAGGAAGGTCCATAAAGACATGGATGAGCGAGTTTGATGTGGATGAACTTGACTGGCGTAAACAAAGTCCTGACCTCAATCTGACAGAACACCTTTGGGACAAATTCGAGCGGAGACTGTGAGCCAGGCCTTCTCGTCTAACATCAGTGACTGACCCCACAAATGTGCTTCTAGAAGAATGGTCAAAAATTCCCAAAAACACACTTAAACCTTGTGGAAAGCCTTCCCAGATCAGTTGAAGCTGTTATAGCTGCAAAGGGTGGACCAACTCCATATTAAACCCTACGGATTAAGAATGGGATGTCAAAAGTTTGCATGTAAAGGCAGATGTCCCAAAACTTTTGGCAATATGGTGTATCTAATTTATCTAATGTTTTCCATGAGAAATCAGTTTTTACTTACATTTAGCTTAAAATGCCACACAGAAGACCTGGAACACAACAACAGTAAGAACTACCTGATCATTTTAAGTAAAGAAACAAAATCATCCAGACATCACAAGACAACAACAGTGTAAATAAAACTTGCAAACAGTCACACAATGCAACCATATTAATAATTCATGTCCACATGCTGGGACGAGGGCGAATGAGACCTTACAACAAAACCATTTTTCACTATAAAGCTTATTTAAACAAAACAAAAAAATGCATTAATCCATGTCATCCATGGCTCTGCTTGATAGTCTGATTGACTTTCAAAAAGCAGATTGTTATAAAAGAAAAGCTGCAACAAGATGCATTACTAAAAGTACTTAGCACTTCAAAATAGCAAGTAAAGAAAATGTAATCAAGTAAATCTCGTGTTGTTTACTTGATCTAAGAATCTTTTTTTATGGATTCAGCTAATGCCACACTTCTTAAAAGGCAGAATGTGTCACTTTTGACACTGCAGATACACTGTTTTGATGATATGTAATATAATCTGTTCTTGAATGACTCTCACGTAGCTCCCTAGTTGCTTTTTGATGCGGGTCTTTTGGGATTGGATTGACTGTGCGATAATTGCGTGACCTGCCATCAGCAAGTCGAAATAAAATGTCTGCTCCGTCTGTGTCATCCTTACAGATGCACTCCATGAGACTGCTAAGTCAGAACCAGCCCTCGCAGATATTCCTCAGCATGAGTGACAACGTGCGCCCAGTACAGCCTCTGAACAACCGCTGTATCCGCACCAACATCAACTTCAGCATGCAGGGCAAGGACTGCCCCAACAATAGGGCACAGAAGCTGCAGTACCGAGGTCCGTGTCTCTGTGCTTCTTCCTGTGATCTCTCAGCCTGCTTTG
The DNA here is from genome assembly GCA_023029165.1 of Gobiocypris rarus. NCBI lineage: Eukaryota > Metazoa > Chordata > Actinopteri > Cypriniformes > Gobionidae > Gobiocypris > Gobiocypris rarus. Next base: position 18,515,868 of record CM040920.1, read on the forward strand.
TATTAGAGACTAAACCAGCTCATAACAAAAATATCATTCTCCTCAATTTACACCTCCCATTACACATTTAAAGGTAGTACCAATGTATTTTACAAAGAAACACCATCATTAACAAATAATGTCATTTGTCAAACTAAATAAAAAACATTTTAAATTACAAAAAAAATGAGATTAAAATGTTCAGGAGGGACGATTTGGGAAGAGATCCAGTCACAACTGATGTCCTGCATGAGAGATGAGCACATTTAAATTGTAACGTCCTTATCAACCCTGGCAGGACATAAGTTGGCATACACTTGTCTTGCTGCATGTCATAAAACATTCAAAAACTTAAACGTTTGGGAGAAAGAGAATAGCAGACATATGGATAAATCTGAAAAAGCCTGACGATGCGGAAGAGCTCAATTCAGTCTGGTTTTCTGTTTGCACAGTAAGGCTGCATGTCCAAAGCGAGCTGAAAACATTAGGCGCTCTGCTGAAAACTCCTCGCTGTGGGCGCTTGAGCGTTTTGGCAGTGCAGTGTTTTTTTCAATTGAGACTCTTTGCTTATGTTACGGAATATCCGCAGAACTGTAACTAGTATCTCATTTCACAGATTTTGTTTCTGTATTGCTTCTATTTAAAAAATGCAGAAAATATTTGCTCTGCCTTGTTTCAAATCATTTTGTTCCGTTATTATCGCATCTGTTGACGTTGTACACGCAGAATGTAGGAGTTGGATATTCCAATTTGTTATAAAGAACGTATAAATCCTTAAAGGGTTAGTTCACACAAAAATAAATTCTCATGATTTGCTCACCCTCAAGCCATCCTAAGTGTATATGACTATACTCTTTCAGACAAACACAATTGTTCATTGTTCTTCCAAGCTTTATAATGGAAGTGAATGGTGGTCCTGATTTTGAAGTCCAAAAAAGTGCTTCCATCCATCATAAAAGAAATCAATACGGCTTCAGGTGGGTTAATAAAGGCCTTCTGAAGCGAAGCAAAGCGATGCGTCTTAAGAAAAATATCCATATTTAAAATTGTATAAACTATGAAATAACTAGCTTCAGGCAGAGAGCCTATGCAAGTCGACTTACGCCAGAAGAACCCCTGACTCTGTGCTGCGTCTTGTGGTTCAAACAAATAGAGCTGGGCAAAAATTCAAGCCCCTCTTCTCTTATATTGAAATCCTCCGACATTTCTCTTTAAAGACTCTCGTTTTTCATGATGTTTTGTTTTGCTCTGTCCTCCACATTCGTCAATGCATCAGGTCAGGAGCTACTCTTTGCAGTAAATCGGTGCTTTTGGCCATCTGTCGGAAGATGGTTATTTTAGTTTATAAAGTTTTAAATATGGATATTTTTCTTACACAAATGCATTGCTTCACTTCGGAAGGCCTTTATTAATCCCCTGGTGCCGGATGGATGCGCTTTTTTTGGCTTCAAAATTGTGTCCTCTATTTACTGCCATTATAAAGCTTGGAAAAGCCAGGATATTATTTAATATAACTATTTACTGTTTGGTTGAAAGAAGAAAGTCATATGCACCTAGGATGGCTTGAGGGTGAGTAAGTCATGGGGTCATTTTCATTTTGGGGTGAACTATACCAAAAAAGATCTTGTTTCTTTGACAAGTAGTTTTATTTCATTTTAAGAAGAAAAAAAAAGACAATTCAAGTCAGAGCAGTTAAAGGTGTGTCTGTGTTCAAACTTTAAGGTCATTCATTTTAACAGGTTCATGTTTTCTCCAGGATAATATGTTGAGTTTATTTTTGAGAAATGCCATTGTTGTATTGCAATTGAACTAAACCTATTAGATGTTACTCTAATCTACTGTAGATTTAGTCAACTAAAAACTTGTGATATTTAGTAACTAAATTCAGATGACTAAAATGTGACTAAAGCTAAAAGGAATTTTATTCAAAAGACTGACTATAAATTAAAATTTGTTGTCAAAATGAACAATGCTTCATAAAGCCATTAGTAGGCAGATAGCTCAATAGGTTTCATAATGTGTGATTCAGGAATGTTTTAATGTCATACAACCCTCAAAGACATGAGCACATGCACATAAACGAGCATTCTGAACATATTAGATGAGTGCAATTAATTATTCAGTAGCTTACGAGCAAATATTTACCCTCAAAAACAACCATATAATTACCCATTTCCTTTAATATGTCATGTCTACAGAAAATCTGTTTTATAAAATAAACTCGCCGGTTGCTCCGTCCTTCTGTTGAAAATGTTCAGATAATTACTAGTAATCTCCTCTTGACCATGCATCATTTATTGACTGAGCTTGTCTAAGAGCTTTAGGAGTCTCTGCAAAGTGCTTCTACCAGAATGCCTGTGATATTGTTGCATATTGTTTCAGCACTAAAGCATCATGAACAAGAAAAAGAAAGTCTCTTTTATTGAGCCTGCTCTTATCGCAAAATTTAATTATGGAGAATTCTCTTGTACTCTTGATACAGCAGTGAACTGATAAATCGGAGTCGTGCGGCACTTATGTGAGAGGTTGAATTTACCACCCCGGCGGGTAAATGAGCGATACATAAAAGGTTCCTTCCATTTATTACATTTGAGTTGTTAAAAGATGTAAATATCTTGGAGGAGAGGGAACAGATAGAGGAACATTTAATTAGTGTTGGTTAGGCATCTGAGGTCATGTATCTTAACCAGGGAGACACATTCTTTTGTAGCTAGAACAGCGAGGTGTCTGCAGGCTAATTGAATGTTAAATTTTAGCTTGAGGTGGTGATATTCAGAGTGCAAGAGAAAATTGTGATTCTGGGAAACTACACAATGAACATGAACACAATGCTATAGTATTACAGAACAGGAGCTAGAACTAGAAAAAAAAATTGCAAGACATTTTGTATGTTGTTTAGTACCGCAGAACATGTTTACCTATATTACACATGCCAAAATAACTGATTCTGTTCAAAAGTTCACATACCTATAGTTATTAATACTGTGTGCTGGCTCCCGAGCAACAGTGACTATATGCAGGACTTGAGAGATAGCTAAATATTTTCAAACACGATGTAAGACGGGACAACACTGTTTAAAACTATTGTATAAAAAATAGGATACTGAGGAAAAGTGCACAATCCAAGTTGTCTAAGTGAGTTCAGATTTGAGTTCTCTTTTGCGTCATCTTGCGCTTGAACTGACAGCTGACAGGACTTAAAAACGTGTTCAAATGACAAAATTTCACTCTATGATGGTTAAACTTGGCAAATAAGTGAATCACCTGCAACCCGAACCGTTGTGTCTTTTCTGTATGGATCACTGATCAACTACGATTCCCATACAGCGCACATCCAGTGATGTGACTATCGCGGGTATGCACATTGTGATGTCGGTGTTGAAACAATACATTGTGCAGCCCTACTTTTTTGCAATTCATTTATAGCATGGTCTAAATCAGGGGTGGGGAACGGTGATCCTGGAGGGCCACTCTCTTGCAGAGTTTAGCTCCAACCCTAATCAAACACACCAGAAGCTAATCAAGGTCTTCAGGATTGCTAAAGTTACAGGCAGGTGAGTTTTTTTTTTTTCAGGGTTGGAGCTAAACTTTGCAAGAGAGTGGCCCTTCTGGATCAACGTTCCCCACCCCTGCTCTAAATAAATATATTCATTGTATTTTACATAGCCCTTAAAAGGTGCAATCAGTCATCTGAGAAATGTAACTTTGGCCTGCTAGCAGTAAAAGCGTATATCTAGAAATGAAAATTAGCCCATGATTTACTCACCCTCAAGTCATCCTAGATGTATGACATTCTTCTTTCAGACGAATAAAATCGGAGTTATATTCAAAAACAGAACATCAATCACTGCCATTATAAAGCTAGGATTAGCCAGGACTTTTTTTGTCCATCAAATAACGTGCTCCACATGCCTTCTGAAGTGAATCAATGAGTTTGTGTGAAAAAAGTTAAAAAGATATTTAAAACTTTATAAAGTAACGTTTCGGCCGATCGCCTTCCGTATTCAATCTATGGGAAAAGTGTTGAAAGTGCCTCTGCAGTTCATACACATTTTGAATTGCGAGAAGGCACTTTCTCGGCCGCGATCGACCGAAACAGTACTTTGTTTTAAATATGGATATTTTTCTTACACATCAATTCGCTTCAGAAGGCCTTTATTAACCCCCTGGAGCTGTGTAGAGCACATTTGATGGACAGTAGGGCTGTCATTTTTGGAAAAATCTAATTCGAACGGATATAAAATATCAAGCAATGTATTTGAATATATTTGAATATCTACCGTTCGCAAAGACCCGTCCCCTTTAGTTACTGTTGCTATGTCTGACAAGCTGTGGCGCTCTCACACACCACACGTTCTCATGTGGAGAAAATACATCGCGGAGCAAAGAGGACACTGGCAACACACCAATGGAGAGGACTGCAAGTTACTTTTGATATGAAACAAAGTCTCAACTTTCAAAATGTCATATTTTAAAGTAATGTGAAAAATAAATACCGTTTTGTGGCTCTTAAATGTGTCTTGATCACTGTAACGCCTTAGTTAAAGCTGTTAAAGTTAAATCTCTTCCTTCTAGTTCATTGATAAGCATCAAATAAACATGAATAAACACTAAAAGAAATGTTGTTTCAACCGCGGAAAGATGTCAGTTTTTCAAGTTCAACTCCACCAAAGTTAATCTCCTGACTGCTTTGTCGGACAAAACGGCAAATTTGGCGATTTGATTGCTCAGATCTACTGTCAATCGAATTGTCCGCTCGGGCTGGCCGTTCTGAGAGTTATCTTCCATTTTAAAAACAGACTGGGTATTATTAGCGTGATTTGGTCATGGGCCTACGCTACAATACGTTTGGAGTGCCCTCTATTGGATGAGATGGCAAACAATAAAATAGAAAAACAAATGGTCTAATCATAGACTGTAAAAAAAGGCACTTTAAAAACCGGATAGTTTATTTATAGTTCGATTACGGATATTTCACGTCATATGCAAATACATATTCGAATATCAAATAAAAAGTGACAGCCCTAATGGACAGCTGCATTTTATATGGACTTAAAAAACAGAGCTACAACTACTGCCATTATAAAGCTTTGATTAGCCAGGACTATTTAAATATAACTCTGAATGTATTTCTCTGAAAGAAGAATGGATGACTTGAGGGTGAGTAAATCATGGGCTAATTTTCACTTTTGGGTGAACTAACCCTTTCAGCATTAATTTCAACATGTATGGTAAAAAACTAATCTTTTCAGAAATAGATAAAAGCTTAAAGCAATTTTGAACTGTTTTTCTTCGCGGAAGCTTTGCGTAAGAGCTTATAAAATATTTCAACTTAAGGCAATATTTTGTCTTGTCTTGAGACAAGTAGCCGTGTATTAAGCGGGATAATGTACACCCAGCCGGTTGTTATCGCAGAATAAACCCTGACAGAGTATACATTATCCCTGACTTAACCGATCATTGATTAATCATTAACATCCCTAGTGTGTAATAATATTTATTGCATGAAAGGGTTTCTGATTAGAGTCTGGGTGCTGCTGTCGTTGAGCTAATTCATAAAGGTTCACAAGCTACATAATGCGTTATTACACAACAGCAATCTAATAATAGCATGTATCTGTCCAGAAGAAACACTGCAACCCTGGCATCATCCTTTAGACCTTTTCACTCCTGCAGTTGTCTCCATCATGGAAAAGCTACAACGATGTTAATTCTCGTTTTTTTGTCCTAGCCTTTTAAAACGGTCTTTCTTTTCGTAGAAATGTTTCCAGAGACACTTGTTGTCGGTACAGAAGAACACTTTGGTTGTTGTTGCTTGTCTGCCATTCTCGCTCTATCTGCACAGCGTACGTGAACACGCTGATGACGTATGGTGTGTCTGCCTGAACAGTCTGCGCAGTAGTATGAAAACACACATTAACTGACAGGGAAGACATGGTATCATTTCATTCAGACTAGTGTTGTCACGATACCAAAATTATGACTTCGATACGATACCAGACTAAAATACCTCGATACCGATACTTAATCGATACCACGGTCAAAAAAAACACCCAGTAAAAGTAATTGAATATGACAACAGAACTTATTATTAATAGTGTTTTTTTGTTGTTGTTGTTTTTTTAGCTAAAAACTCACTTGGCCAACATGTTTCTGCCCTGGTTTTTGACCATTTCTTCTTATTGCAATCTTTGTTTTTAAAAATAAGCAAAAAATGCAAATTACAAACAATATGACAAAAACAGTGCTTTATTTTTCAGCTATAGGTCTATTTAACAGTATAGCAAGTCAAGGAAGAAATTAAATAATCCAAAAAAAAAACTCAATTCAGCTGGCAATTCAGTCAATAAATTAACTACAGTATACACTGATTAACAATGAATATATTAAAATTGTTTAGCCAACCATGGGGTGGTTTTCTATTTTTCATTGTTGTTTGATTAACATTAATCACACAGAATATTAGATCCAGCTTAACACGGATCCAATTACCTCAACTGTACACGTCCACTAAAGACACCCCCGACTGTGTTTACCTGAATACTCGCTAGGATATGCATTTTTTACATATCTTTGACCATTGAAACCCATAATCAGAAAGAACTGAATCGCGATCGCATGTTGTCTGAAAGGCGGGTGCTCGCGCTTCAGATCAAAGTCCGGCAGCGCGAGGCGAGCACGTCCCGCGCTGCACTATATTTTCTCATGCGCGCATGTTTCTGTTGCTTTCTTTGTCATGCGCTGCGCGTGTATATTTAACTCTTCTTCTTCCAATGTTTAGTGAACGGTGGAGAGCTCTGAGGTAACTTTTAACCAGCATAACACATTTTTGTAGAGAATCACTGATTGCACCTTTTAAGGTTTTTTTGCATGCTCAAAAGGTTTGAATTGTTCCTCAGAGCGGCCAAAGCTATGTTCAAAGACCACGTCTGGATCGGATTCAGAACGATGATCAAAACAAAGAATAGAGTCCATCAACAGCCTTGAAAGCTTGCACAGTCTTGTACAACTTCCTGGGGTGACATCTGATCAAGTTATTTTACAAACATATGATATCGCTTGTTTCTGCTGCTGCTTCGCCTGTGTTTTGATCCAGAGATTCGATACTCTTTCAGAAGATGTGTAGTATCACCCCCTACCTTAAAGCAGTGAAAAACAGAAATTTCCTTCAATGGCAGAGAAGCTGTCTCACAAATTATGGACATTTCTGTCAATGGAGGGGAAAAAGTTATAATGTTGTTTTATTTGCTCTTGGATTAGGTTCAGAAAAGGCTATTTCACACAATACAGGGCTCTTTATAAGGGCTATTTGAAAAATCTGTGAAGTGAGATCATCAAGAGTAAAGACTATCATAATAATTATTATTTTTCCCCATACAGTGAATGAATGGCTGCTGAAATAAAGCCAGCATGCAGACCAGCCCAAGAACACTAACTACGTGGAGGAGAATGAAGAGAAACGCTCATGGAGAAGTACAGAATGAAGACTGACACATGTCCTGCCAGATAAAGTCATGGCATTGTAAAGAAAAAAAAACAAACCCCAGCAAGAAGAAACTTTGCACTGTTGGCAAAGTGATCCAATTTCATACATCCAATCAAAGCTAGTGACATACAGTTATAACTACACAAATGTTTTGATACCTTTTTTTGGGGAAAAAAACACTTAAAAAATAATATTTATTTCATAGGCTCTTCACAAATGGAACTGAATGTTTTTAGCCTTTGTACATATGGACAACTTGCTACCAATCTTGGAACAAGGGACAGGACATTGAACCACCCTACCAATACAGAGACATCCTTGAAACATAACTGCATTCTCAATCTTTATTCTCGTTCACGCTGTGGAGAGGAGGGAGAGGCAGCCTTGCAGGTTTATTGTCAAGACAAAAACCATCATAAAGAAGACTATGGGGTGATGTTGTCAGTGGGGGGAAAAAAAAGTGTCTTGGCCTTGTAAATATAATTATTCATGCTGAAAATGAATATGTAAAGATACAAATAAACATTTAAAAAAATAATATCAGAGGGAAAATAAATGAAAACAAAAAAAAAGTTGAATATTTTACGCTTGGCGCACTTTCTGGAGCAGAGCTGATGCCTTTTTCTGTTTCATTGTTTACAATGGTCATACACTGTGTTTGAGTAATGTTATTGGCCCAATAAATGTGTTTGGAAAGTTAATTTTTGTAAATATTTTTCAATGTCTTCATCTTTGGCTACCGATGTATAATTCATCTCTTTTACATAAGCAGTAGATATCTTTTTACACAATGTTTTTTGTGGAGCTGTTTAGAGGTGATTGGTTTTATCTTTGACTGGAATCAGACGATTTCAAGCGGATCACATTTTTGTTGCGTGTTTAATGAGGCTGACGCCAGTTCGAGAAACACCGCAGTGTTGATTTTGCTGTGGTTGCCGTCAGCGGGTGAAAGCCGCATTGATCCCCACACCACCTTTTGCTTTAATTATATCTCAATCAATGAAGCATACCTCCTGTTTTAACCCTGGTGTGAAGAAAAACACAGCCTGTGATTCTAGTATTTTATCTTGGTACCTCACAGATGGCTAATAAAAAGATAACGAGAGGCATGAAGTTCCAACAGCAAGCGCTCATGGTTATTGTGGCCATTTTTCTATCAGGCCTGGAGAGGAAGAAACAGAATTGAGCTTTTGATAGATAAATACTCCCTGTGTTTTACTCCTGACAAATAATCACCCCCGGCCTCCCATACAGTATATCGCAGTGAAGCACACTCACATTTCCTCCCTGTGATACCTGCTCCTGCCAAGGACTATAAATATCCCAAAACTGAAAAGGAGGCACTCAGATGTTCAGAGGATATTAATGATATTGCATTAATAAAGCAATGAAAAGGTCTCTGCCTCTCAGGGAATTTAAGTGCAGCAGCTGCTGCATGAAATGATGTAAGACTTTTATTAAAAGTCCACGGAGACAAAGAAGTCCAGATGCTCGAAGGCGTAAAGAAAAGTGAAAGTGCTACGGTCAGACAGCATTTCCTCAACAAACATCTATGCCGACCCATTCAATAATTTTGAATGTCAATAACTGTCATCATAAGAGACTTCAGAGCTTTCTTAGGTTATACAAAAGCCTAACAAAAAAGTTTGAACAATGGCGATTCCCACCCCTACATTACAGGAATCAGAAGAGGACTCACGATACGATATTGTAGAAAAAACAAACAAAATGCAGAATATTGCAATAAAATTAATACGGCTATTATGAATGGTGTGTACATTCTGCTTTAGAATTAACGCCAATTTGGGGGTGGCAATTGCTTGAATAGTCGGTTCTAGGGCTGCACGATTATGACACATCATATCTGTCGATTATTCCCTTGAAGCTGTAATTGCGATTATTAATTACGATTATCAAAATTTACATTGAATAATGTTTGAATAGCTTTATACCATTGTCTGAAGCAACTGCACGCCATATTTTTATATAAAAATATGGAACTTAGTTATAGGAAATAGGCATCAGGGTGGTTCCCTGAGAACCTGTAGGGTAATTTTCCTGGTTGCATTCGCACCACCAGTAGGAACTCTGAAGTGACGTAAGCCATGCTTATTGTTGTGACTTTTGACGGTGCTGCAGACATTAATTTTGACAGCGCTGAGAACGCCAGAGTCTGAGGCCTCACATTCTCCGTCTTGATTAGCTTATCTTTTTAACAGTCCTGTCTAATATGTTATTAGGTAGAACTGTTATACAAAGAAAGTATTAGCGTCCAATGCATAATCATGTTTTGCTTGCTCCTCTCAAAGTTGCGCTGGGTTGTCTCCTTAGCATAAGGGTTGAGAGGTTCATGTTTTCCATGTTAGTTAGTTCATATAGCCTGTGTGCACGGCTATTTCGTGTGCATTCTACCAGTCAGCATACACTTTCATCATTGGTAGTTCCTAGTGTTCTGGGTTAAGCCTTGTTTATACTTTCATGTGGCTCAGCAGCGCGCGCCTCCGCCGTTTGGGGAGGTGTTTATACTGGACGTGCTCACTGTTGTGCCTGATACAACAGAGGACGACTCTGGGTAATTCTTCTATAAACCATCAGGAAACAGCGGTGAAAAATAGTACACACTAGACCCTACTCTGAAGTAGTCGAGATTCACCCTTTTTAACGTAACATGCTCCAAACACACCTCTTAAGCATGAAGAATAATATAAGTGGATTATTTTCTGTAATCGCAGCTTTGAACGATTACATTATATTGGCATCCGTAATCGCAATTAGAGATTTGATTAATTGTGCAGCCTTCATTGTTATTCTTAATGAAAACCACAACAACAGAACAGTACAATGGTAACTCCCTTAAACGGGCGCTTTTACATTTCGCGCTGAAACCAAATCTTCCTCCATAGTCTTGTCAGTCAGTACCTATTGTGTTGTATAATGAACGAGTGCGCTGACAGTGTAGATGTGGCGTAATATAGACTGCTTCTTTAATTGCGAGCAAAGTTATGTTGCAGTGCGCATCTGGCTTGCGCGTCAAATCAACACGTAACTAACACAAACGTGGACACACAGCTCACTGCGCATGTTTGTGATATTACAGTTCCGAAAGAAATATTTCAAAATAAAATTTTGCACAATGAGCTGAAATTAAATTCCTGAAAATATCGCTACTTGCCGTCCTTACACAATATCCCCACACAAAATACTATGCGATACTATGCTGTATCAATTTTTCCCCACCTTTGTATGGTAATGCAAAACATTAGAAAATTATATAGTTTATATGATTATAAAATATGTTAGCATTTAATGCATACAGTTATACAAACATCATTCCATTATTTATATTGCAATACAGTGAAATTTATTTCAGTAATGACAATCTAATGTGAATTTAATAATGGGATTCACAATAATGCAGTAATGAGAATGTGTGGAAATATCATCACAATTCAAAACAGATTTATTTATCATCTGTTGGTGCTTTTTTTAGTTTAAGTTAAATGTGACTTGGGTGTGTTTTCATGAGATTTCCACCCAGTAGGTTTCTCTGCTGTAATGAAGTCAAGATTTTCTTCCTCTATGTGACTCCTGCTGTTGTGTGCTCCCTTCCCTTTGTTTTCTTTTCTTTTCTTTTCTTATCTAATCCTAAAAAGACATCCAGATTCTCATTGTGATTCCCAGAGCCTGCAGGTGACTGGTAAACTCTTTGAATTCTGTCAGTCTTTGAGAGAATGCACTCTCTCATGGTTGCCATTCAACTTCACCTGAAGACAAACGTTGCTAGTCATCCCTGCTTTGTAATCCAATGAAAACAAGCATTAGGGTCAAGAAAGTCACAGCCATTCCCCCTCATAAATATGGAAAAGTGTTGCCTGACAATTTCATTTTGGTACTTGAACGCACGTTTGGCCCTAAAGAGCTTCATGGGCGTTTTTGCCTCTCATGCTAATGGTTCAGAAAGTTCAAACACAGATTTAATGTTGTTTTGTGGCCCCTGCTCTTTATCTTTTGAGATTTAACAGTAGCGATCTGTGAGGACATTTTCCCAAGGAAGGCTGATATCTCTTCCTAATACCTTTAAAAAAATAAAAAGTTGTGGTGAAGCCTTTCCAATCACTAACCCAACATATCAAGAATGAATCCATAAACCTACACATTGGCACGCGGAGATCAACTGGCATGTGACAACAGATAAAGATGTGTATGCATTTTATTTAAATAAAGTCCCTCAAATTTTCAGACTGACGTACATTTTGAGGTAATCATTCCTCAGTCACACAGCCTGTTTTACTAAAGCCACAATGTAATTTTTGCTGCTAGAGGTAGCTTATTCAAAACAAAGGCGCAGCTTGTAAGATGCCTTAATTTTGTGGTGCTTATGTCGCAGATGAACGCTTCCGCATATTCCACTCATGTGTATGTGGGGTAATGCAGAGCTGATGTATCATATTAAATAGTAGATACATTTGAGTGTGTTGAAAGTTGTTAAAATATTTCTCAGCGCGTTAGCTCGGCGACTATGAGATACTTGTTGCACACTGTAAGCTAGAGCAAAATTAGATGCGGTAAACCAGACTTAAACAATAAAATGAACAATAAGAATAATAAAACTGAGATATACACTCACTTAAAGGATTATTAGGAACAGCATACAAATATTGTGTTTGACCCCCTTTCGCCTTCAGAACTGCCTTAATTCTACGTGGCATTGATTCAACAAGGTGCTGAAAGCATTCTTTAGAAATGTTGGCCCATATTGATAAAATAGCATCTTGCAGTTGATGGAGTTTTGTGGGATGCACATCAAGGCTACGAAGCTCCCGTTCCACCACATCCCAAAGATGCTCTATTGGGTTGAGATCTGGTGACTGTGGGGGCCATTTTAGTACAGTGAACTCATTGTCATGTTCAAGAAACAAATCTGAAATGATTCGAGCTTTGTGACATCAGAGGATGGGTACATGGTGGTCATAAAGGGATGGACATAGTCATAAACAATGCTCAGGTAGGCCGTGGCATTTAAACGATGTCCAATTGGCACTAAGGGGCCTAAAGTGTGCCAAGAAAACATTCCCCACACCATTACACCACCACCACCACCAGCCTGCACAGTGGTAACAAGGCATGATGGATCCATGTTCTCATTCTGTTTACGCCAAATTCTGACTCTACCATCTCAATGTCACAACAGAAATCGAGACACATCAGACCAGGCAACATTTTTCCAGTCTTCAACTGTCCAATTTTGGTGAGCTTGTGCAAATTGTAGCCTTTTCTTCCTATTTGTAGTGGAGATGAGTGGTACCCGGTGGTCATCTGCTGTTGGAGCCCATCCGCCTCAAGGTTGTGTGTGTTGTGAAACCACACAACCTTGCCACTGTCGCCTTTGGCTTGGCTTGCTCAGTTGGGGACATTCAAATTATGATCCAAGTTACTCAACTAAATATACAAATAGAATTTATTAATTTGGTCATATATAATTCTATAAACTATCCAAATTAAACTAGCCAAATCAAATTTTGTTGCAATGTTGTCCTGTTTAACACTGTGAAGCTGCTTTGAAACAATCGTCATTGTAAAAGCGCTATATAAATAAAGTTGATTGATTGATTGATTGTGGCTTCACAAATGCTTTGCTGCATACCTCGGTTGTAATGAGTGGTTATTTCAGTCAAAGTTGCTCTTCTATCAGCTTGAATCAGTCGGCCCATTCTCCTCTGACCTCTAGCATCAACAAGCATTTTCGCCCACAGGACTGCCGCATACTGGATGTTTTTCCCTTTTCACACCATTCTTTGTAAACCCTAGAAAAGGTTGTGCGTGAAAATCTCAGTAACTGAGCAGATTGTGAAATACTCAGACCGACCCGTCTAGCACCAACAACCATGCCACGCTCAAAATTGCTTAAATCACCTTTCTTTCCCATTCTGACATTCAGTTTGGAGTTCAGGAGACTGTCTTGACCAGGACCACACCCCTAAATGCATTGAAGCAACTGCCATGTGATTGGTTGATTAGATAATTGCATTAACGAGAAATTAAACAGGTTTTCTAATAATCCTTTAGGTGAGTGTATAACAATGATCAGGTTTCTGTTGATGAATGTATCCAAACAGTTGCTCACCTGTCTAATAAAACATAATATATTAAAGTGTTTTTGGTGTTTCCATGGTCTCTACAAAATAAAACCAGCAATTGTGGGTAACATGGGTATGATGTCCTTGATAGGTGACGCACTGACATGGTCCGTGTCCTGGTTAAAATGTCTTATTTCTCTGGATTTAAACAATCTTGGAAACATTTGTGAATATATAACATCATTCATACTAGTGGTTTTTGGATATTTTAATCCAAAAATATTACATATTGTGCTATATATACCATTAAAGTGTGAGAATTTCAAATTTTTTTGTACGCAATGCAAATTCAACAAACGACCAGAGGTGCTCACTTCTATGATTATCCCGCTACGTGCCATATGGTTGCCGACCACTGGTTTACAGCATATGATCAATGGAAACAAAAAACCTTTTGTATAACTTTAGTACTTTTATCCTCTGCATGCTCTATATCTTTTTAACTATTTTATGCATATTATAGCATTGGTTGTCACTTCATACGTTTTATTATTATTCAACATTCTGCTGTATTAACCACAAGAGGGCTTGATGACACAGTGTGATAATGAAAGCTAATTGGTTTGAAAGCTTACACCTGACAATGATTTGTTATTTATGCAGAATTTCATTTAATATATTTATTCTTTGGTCATTACATCGATGCGGTGTTCCAGCCTTAGATGCAATCAGGTTTTTTACAAGCATTTCAACCCAATTCTGTAACCCAACTGACACATTTTCAGGACTTACAAACGCACTCTTGACAAACCCACGCTGAATGAACAGTGTGTGAGCTGCGCGGCTTAAACGGACACTCTGCACTTAGTTAATAAGCAGTTAAAGTCCTTGTTGGCTGTTTAAAATATCTGATGGATGAACTTGCACCTTGATTTGACTCAATATTTAAAACACTGTCATTTGAGATCAAACTTCCTGCCATTTTTGATACTGTCGCTGAAAAGTCCTGAAAATCTGTAGGCTTGTATTAAGCTTGTATGTATTGCCATTCTCAACTGCTCTAGAGTTTTGTTTTGTATGAAACATGACAGCGGATTAGGAATGAACATGAACATAAACCGTGCGTAATTGTTTACGTCAATGCACCGTTCCAGCCCTAATTGCGTCATCCAAATATCCATTCTGATTGGTCAATTTACTAATCATAGGCGGCTTCATGCAGTGATTAAAAACTCCTGGGCTACTGTGCATGAAAAATCTTTATACATTTTATGCATCCGAATTACGCACATTAGCAAGTTAATTGATGAAAACAACAGTTCATTTGATCACTTTAGTGAATCTTTGAGGAGTCTCAGCCTCCCTCGCCTCCTCTGACGAACCACCGCTGCTTCAATCTACAGGGGTCTTCCAGTTGCTGAACTAAAATATACACGGTGATGTTTCACCGTGTTATTAGTGTGGTCTGTCTCTGTTGCCCTATTCTTATTCTCCCTTCTTTTTTATTAGCCAACAGATGGAATGCTCCTGCCTGCCAGTATGTTGAAGAAACCTTTCACAAGAGCAAGGCTGCAAATTGTTCTCTCCTGTCCGCTGGGATTTTATTTTCACAGCCCAGCAGAGCTCACAATGTATGCTCTCCTGTTTATCTCCTCAACGTATAGAGAAACAAGATGCCCGTCGGGCTGCATTTCAGAGTTTCTCCTCTCATTTTGGTTTTCTCTGACACACTCTCTCGCTCTCCACCCACTTCCATCCCTCGTTTTTGTGCGTCTCATTACTTTACCCAGACTGCACCACCAGCCAAACCAGTCCGCAAAAAATGTGGTTATTCGGAGATGTAATTATCTTTAGGCCGATTTTAGAAACAAACTTAATTCCCAAGCATTATACAAGAATGCTTTGTCCTGAAGATGCTCTGAAGATCATTGCTCAATGGCGTCTTAGCCGGAGCTGCAATGTCTCTCAGAGAGTGACACGAATCACTAGGAAAGATGCAGCATTAGGCATGAGTTTGAGAAAATTAGATGCAGCTAAATGTAAAGGAGGTCAGCAGTGAGAGAATCAGAGTTTCTATGCCAGAATGTGTCGTGCCAGTGCCCCTTAAAACATCAAATACTCAGCCTCTAACAAGTTGGCAACCTGGATTAATGAGCGAGGTGCAGATGCTATTATTCTCTACCTCTCCGACCATTTCAGCGCACACAGGCTGAATGATAATATTTTATCCCTCTCTCTTTAAATCCAATTAGCTGAAAGAAACTGCTTTGTGGCACCACGCCGCATCAATTATTCATTCCAGTTTTTACACCCAATCCATGCGGGTTTCTGCGCATATTAAACAGAAGGAAATGCGCAGCCCTGCCAGATGTGCTGATCCTGGTCATTTTCATCTGATGCCTCACTAAAGAAACGCACCCCCGACATGTCAGCTCACCGCATGCAGACATCAACATCTACTGCCCAGGACATGCTGGATCCATAATGTTTATTAAGCTCACATCAGAACCAGACAAGAAAGTGTGATCTGAATCAAGAGAGGTGGTGCAATCTTTCACCTCTAGTTAAATTTGCTACTTCAAATTTTCAAAAAGGGCTGTGATGGTCAGTAGCTGGCACACTCCTGTCATGCAGCACCTTCTGAACTCTACTGTAACAAAATGAATATGCTTACTTTGTACAGTACTTTTCAACCAGTTTTGTATTTTTACAATGTATTACAATGCTGTGTACCTGCACCTAGATCTCCCGGTTTATTTGTCAGCTTAAATCCATTATGACAGATCAGATCAATGTCTATTTCTACATCGCATCTTTAGCCACGCCCACTGCCACGTTGAGAAGAGAGTGAAATGAGAAGAGAGATGCAGAATCACTGGACTAAAAATAACAAAGGATCCTAATGCTATAGTGCTATAGCCACAATATGCAAGTGTGTTAATTCTAATGCCTGATCTGTGATTTCGAATGGTGCGTTCACACCAAACGCGAATGAAGCGATAAGCTTGAGTGATTTACATGTTAAGTCAATGCAAAGACAAGAAATAGACATTCCAAGGCGCGAAACGAGTGATTTAAACGACTTAAATTCTGAACTTTGCCAGATTTTCAGGTGCCTTTAACCAATCAGGAGCTTGCTCTAGTAGTGACAACAATGAGGACAAAATCATGTGGATACCCAGAGATGTACGATACATCTTCATAGTTTATAGAAACAAGAATAAAAAGGATCTTGCTTGGAAGAAAGTGAGTGAGGAGATTGGACAATCTGGTAAGTTGTAAAAAAACAACAACAAAAAAAAACGTATGTTGTTTAGTGAATGTCACACGCGAGTGAAGTGTGTAAACTCAAAATGTTGAAGCGTCCAACCCTCCCTTTATAATCGCTGGAGCTGTCAAATCACACCGCAAGAGTCTATCAGTGACTGAGTTCTGGACTCTCGCCAAAACTCCAGTTATAATCACTGATGCTGTCTACACTGAACAATGGATCTCTTATTTACGTCAAGTTTTCACTGATGAAAGCATTTGTGAGAATGCAGAAATCATGTGGCAATGATGAGATCGCATTCATGCGCTCAACAGACATTTCATCACTGCAACCTTTCATGCGACGGGAGCAGATCTAAATATAATGCTATAAATCAACCCTTTTCACTATTAGCTGTAATAGTGAACGTTTTCAAGAGAGTTCCACATATACTGATAATACTGATTTCATATACATACCTGCATAGTAACATTATAATTGCTCGAGAAACAAAAATGTATACTCAGTATGGCTTTATAATAGTGTTATTTCAGCCTAACATGAATATAATTATATTGATATATTTATAAGTATATTGCATTATTTGTATTGTATAATCTATTTATAATATTATATAATTAAATTATTAAATACAATTTAATTTAATTTAATCTTAAATACATTTACTCTGTGTTTGTGTGTGTTCGTGTGTACACATACATAAATAAATACAGCTTTACATTAGAAACATCCACTGAAACTAAAGTTATTTATAATTCACTCATATGCAGACATGCATTATTGTGATAAAGGAAACTAAAATGAATTAAATAAGATCTGTATGATGGGGATATGAAAATGTACTGTGCAGCAGGAATGACACAGATTGTTTGGATGGAGTTTGTGAAAATGTATTGCATCCAAGTAAATATCTAGAGTGAAGATCTGTAAATGACACGTATTGTAAGAAATATAAAATGACTGTTTTCAGTAGTACATTATAGAAACCAAAGGAATATCACAGGCCACAGATGGGTTGGCAGAATGACAGTTATAAAGTGAATTCCACAGCACTCAAAAGAGTGTCTTCAGAATCCACTAACATCGCTCTTAAGATGAATGTGCCCCCAGGAAATGGGCAACCTTTGCCCAGACAGTCAAATGAAAAAGTTCCAATGCAGAGGGAGGGTGGAGAAAACATGTCACTTTTGCCTAATTGGGTTTTCACTCATGCCAACTGCCCCACTTCCATTCTCTCTGGGAAATTCATGGCAGACTACAGGGTTCGAGCTCAGATCCCTCACCTGGGTTTCACACTACAGGAAAAATTGTATTTACAATTGACATAGGTGGTCATCACATTGGAATCTCTAGTCTTAGCTGCACATCATTTCTAAATTAATCTGGGATGAAAGTAAAGTCTCTCTGAGCAATAAATATATTTGATTCCACTTACAGAAAGATTTGATTTCTGTAGTTAACTAAATCAAAAGTTGTCATTATCCTGGGTCTGGAACATAATTCAAGTCTATCCTGAGATTCACACCACAGCTTGAAATGTCATTGTGAATATTGTGAGGCTTAACCTTCTTTTGATGGTGCACTATATTGTGTGTGGCTGTCTGTGTCCAGGTAGAAATTCTCAGATTAAAAAGATACAAACCATAAATCAACATGACACGAGTAAGAAAGCTACTGTAATGAATATTATAATCCAACAGCACGTGAGCATGATACACTACGGCGCTTTTTTAACGCTTGAAGATTGCAAGGTAAGATGAAAGGAGCTGAACACAAAGAGGTTGAATACAGTAATATTTGTCAACTGTTTAAGACAAACAGTTCGCCATCTGTCCCATTTTAGGTCGGACAGTCTGGTTTTAAAATGCCATGGTATAAAATAAATAGTCAATTAACACATGGGCTGTTTAATGTAATATTAAATGACGTAGACCACATTTTATAACGGCTTACCTACCAAAGCTGTACATCGCCTTCAAATGGTGCAAAACTCTGCTGATCGAGCACTTACATTTAATAAAAAAATCTGCACATATCACTCCATCCTTTACCAACTTCAATGGCTTCCTGTGGCCAGTCGTATCAGTTTAAACTGTTAGTTTTAGTTTATAAAGCCATGTGGCCCGCACCCTAATACCTTGCTGAGTTAGTGCAACCATGTGTTCCAGCCCAGACACTCAGATCTACCAATGATAATTTGCATGTCGTACCCAAGTATAAACTCTCTGCTGTGGGTTGTAGGGCTTTTAGAGTTATAGGCCCTAAGCTATGGAATAAGCTGCCCCCCTAATCTTTTCTCTATGCTCAGTAAATCATTATTCTCCTCTACTTCTCTGCCTTCAAGTGATCGCTCACTTTCTCATTTTTATGTTATATGATTACTTTATTGTTTTTAAATATTATCTTTGATTCTACAACTTCTTATATTAATTATCAGTCGGTTTTGTTGTCTCCATCTGCTTGTTTATTTGTAATAGTAAGCAGGCTGACTGTTGCTTTGTTTATTGATTGTGAAGCGACCATGGGTTCTTGAAAGGTACTATAAAATAAACGTATTATTATTATTATTATTATTATTATTATTATAATACACATTTATAAACAGTTTGTTTTAATACATCTAAATATGCCACATCTGCAGTGCAAAAATGGGTTTTGTTTTTGATTTTTGATTGGTAACAGCCCTATAGCCTGTAGTCTTATTATACAACTATGCATTTATTAAAGTAGTAGCCCCTGGTCACAATGGTCACCCACTTTTGTCACACTAACTATGCATTTACTTTACTATAAATAGGGGAGAGCGGGGCACCTCCTAATGCTTTTTGACTTTCTCAGTTTGTGTAAATCCACTTGGGGTTCAGAGTATTTATTTTTTCCCACATTAATTGCACACGTCTAGTACAATTTTGTGGTTTTGCTTCATTAATACAGTGTATACTTTTTTCTTGATTTACTTCTGATTTAGTTATTCACTTTATGAAATAAAAGTGGCATTTTTTATCATTAAAAATACACACATTTTTTATTTTGACAACAAATACGTCGCTAAATACAGTGATACAGCAAAGTTAAAAACATAATGAATCATTTCTAAACATTGTCTCCACCTGCGCAACTGGGATTTAAACTGCGGCTTGTATCTTCTGCTGGTTAAATCAGCATTAAAGAACGATCTCAACTGTTAAATAACAGATATATGATTACAATAATATCATATTTGTCTTATTTTAAATAAACACAAAAAATAGATGAAAAATAAACTTGGAGTAAGAAATTTACTTTTGCTATGGTTAAATAAATGTTACGTGATATCTTCCAAAAGATGATTTTTTATTTTTATTTTGGTGCAATTTTTTCTGTATATAGTGTTGATATGGCAACTAGTAAATATGCAAAGTTTCGTCATCCTGGCATGTGTGGAAAGTGTTAAACCATGCATGTTATTATTAACCCTGCGTTAGGTTGTGCCCCGCGCTCCCCTACACAAGCCTAAGTAATTTAAAAACAAGTAAACATTTGGAAGTTACAATAAGAAGATTATAGGTAAGTTTACAATAATGATCCATTTGTTAAGATTAGTAAACTACTCTAGTTTAACAACGCGGGCATGACGGGACGAGTGAAGGAGACGCACATTCACTCTCTGACTGCAGAGGGCGCTGATGCAACAGCAGAAATGCAGCCGTTTCCCTGGTAAACACACAGCCATTCAGATTTCTGTATTCGCTGCTCATAACCAAATAATACTTAAAGACTTATGGCTATTCATTTTCAAACAAACATTTTATATTTTAATCTGCACTAAATTACAAGCCCTAGATATTGTTTGAATACGTTCACACACACTTTACAATAAGGCTCCATTATTTAACATTAGTTCATTCATTAACAAACTGACAATGAAAAATACTTCTAACGCATGTATTAATCTTAGTTAAATGTAAATTTCAGCATTTAATAACACATTGTTCAAATCAAAAGTTGTAACTGTATTTAATGAACCTGAGCTAACATTAACTTACAGTTGCTTTTTTTAAATGACGTCATCAAATAATAATTTCTGTAAAAATGAAGCTATTTACTCTGTTAATGTATTAACTAGTGAGACCTTATTGTAAAGTGTTACCTATTGTTCTTTATGATTCTTTTGCACTTTAATCTGTTTTAAATATTTGTTTACTTAATACATTTTTATATTTGTTTACTTAATACATTGCTTTATTGTATTTAATGTTCAGTTATTTTTGTTATAAGAAAGTTATTAAACCTGTTATAGTGTATAACAACACCTTTTTTTTGCAATGTACTTCAGTATCGTGATAATACCGTGATAAAAGCTTCAGCAATTAATCGCAACATGAAAATGTGATACCGGCACATACCTACTCACATTAAACTATGCAAAAGCTTCCGAAAACTTGGAATATAGTACATGAAAACTTCATGGTGCTTTTTAAAGGTCCCGTACTCACGTGTTTTAGAAGCTTTGATTATGTTTACAGTGTGCAATATAACATGAGTTCATGTTTCGCGTGTAAAAAAACAGTATTTTTCACACATTTTACTTCTCTGTACACCGCTGTTTTCTCTGTCCTAAAAACGGCCTGATGATTTCTTTGTTCTATGAAGTCCCTCCTTCAGAAATACGCAACGAGTTCTGATTAGGCCAGCGCTTCCTGTGTTAGCACCTTAGCGCACGTTGCCCGGAAAGGTCCCGCCTCTTACCATAACGGGGAGATACACGCGCTCAATGTTATTGCAAAAATATCTATATTGCCTTATCAATTTGAGCCGGAATCAGACCCGGAGAATATCGAAGAGGATCGATTACAACCTGCTCAGGAAAGACTTCTGCAGGATGTTTCGCAATGGTAATTCAGTTACAAACGACAACAATCGATGATGTCTGAATTAATTACTACACTTATTAAAAAAGTTTTTTGGATTAGTTTCAATTACCATCTAACGTTAGTTAACAAAGATAAACAGCGCTGCATTTTGTGTAATGAGTTACATAAACTGTTAAACGGACCAACTTAAATAATAAAATACACTTACCGGTTGTGGTCCATAAACAACGCCTTCTCCAGACAAAGAGGGAACTGCGTCATCTTTTAAGAATAATCTTTCTGTGAATCCGGCATTAAACTGATTGAGATTGAGGAAGCAGTCCTTAGCAAAATGTGCTGCACATAGTTTTAAATTGTGATTATAATTTTCCGGAACCGAGTTAAACATAAATTGTAACCATTGATCTCATTACGCGTCCGTGGGAAGGCCAAACAAAGGTGATTTGACTCCGGGATGAAAATAACAGTGTCTCCATGACATGGCAACAAACACACTCTACAAAAACAACACTTCCTCTTCTCGACGTGGGAGAGCAACAAGACCACGCCCCCTAATTTGCGTATTCTTGTGGGCGGAGGGTTAGTCAACAAACTGTTCTAGTGATGTCATTAAAGCAGGAAGTGCAGGGGTGTAGTCCAAACCGACCGTTCGCTGTAGGCTTTGAAAGGGAACTTCTGTTAAATAAAATATCTCGCTTGGCATTGAACTTTGAGCTTTATAATTTTACAAGTTTTATTTATGCTCTAACAGCAACATTACACACTAACTAAAGTTTGAAAGATGGAATCGCGAAGAACGGGACCTTTAATGTTTTTGTGCCTTTTGTGGGGCTTAACAATAACAGAATATTACATGCTATAATACATATTTGGATCGGTCTCCCCTGACCGATACGGCAAAAATGGCTACAGCCATTTTTGCTGTATCGGAGCCGATACCCGATCTGAGTATCGGATCAGAGCATCCCTACTTTAGATGACCGATTGAACTTAGCTCACCCCTCCCTTTAGAAGCACTGACACAGGACAAAGATGTCATCGCCTGAGACAGCAGAGAGTAGCTAGCACTCTGTAAAGCAGTTTGTCTGTTTAGGGCTACTGTAGAAACATGGTGGCGCAAAATGGCGACTTCACTGTAAAGGGACCCGTGGTGTATGTAGATAGAAACGGCTCATTCTAAGGTCATAAAAAGATAACTGTTCATTATGTAAGGTCTTTATACACCACTGAAAACATAATTATGTATATTATATTGCATTTCTGTCAATAGATCCTCATTAATACTACACACTGCATCTTTAAAATAATTGAATGGACCTCAGCTGACATTTAATTAACTAAACCATGATTAATAAATACTTTAACAATTGTACTACTACATTGATGGTTAATAATAGTTCATGAATTAACTAATGAGACTTTTTTGTAAAAGTTACAAACATCGTGGCTGACTACATTACTATGCAGCTTAAAGTTCTTCTTTACACACTTTTTCTTTTAGTTCTGGCCCTCCTGCCAAGAACTTTTGTTGAGATGTAAATGCTTATTTATGACCTTGATCTTAAAAAAAGTAGTATAATAAACACTAATAATTCTCACGTCTAGCAAAAGTAGCTCTGTTGCAGATGGTTGCTTAGAAACAGCAGAGTAACACGAGCAAAAGCGAGAGGTACACATAGCTGACTAGCACAAGCCTTGAAACAAGAAATGTTCATTTATTTATTTATCTGTTTGTTTGTTTTTTGTGCACTGCTCTCTGTACACCAAGTTTCTTCCCATTACCTTAGATGTTAACATCTGTTCTGTGTCCAGATACATTATTCTAATTTGTGTAAACACATAAAACGTATTTACATGAACATGTGTTCATTCTTTTACATCACTAGCATTTTAGATTTTTGGTCACGTCGACTGATATTGGGCTGCAACCCAGATACTCTAAAATCCTATACAGGGTTAATTTCTTTGCTTCATTCAATTAAAAGTGTGCTCACAATTAATCAGACAAGACAATATTTCAAACAGTGAACACTGCTCATTATGTATCCAATATAAACTGTGATCTTTTCGTAATTATTGTGAGTGCAACACTTCACAGAGCAATAAGTTCATGCCTCCCAGGAGTGAAGTGTTATTCAAAGCAAAGGGCAAGCTTTGACACCTTACTGATCTACTAATGAGGCCACAAGCACTGGTTTGAGAATAATACCTTAATCCAGTGTTAGGAACAGATGCTTTAAGCCACGGCCCTCTGATTTTTGAACAAATCTCAGATTGACCTGCTGCAGGAATTAACCAATTATAATTCCAGGAAATTCCCTCTGACCCTGCCCCATCATTACAGTAATTTTACATGGATGAATCATCTAATCAAAGGGGAGAATTTAGACCATAAACAATGTATTGTCGCTTATTTATTCACAAACAATGAGGTTTGATTGGTATAATCTGAGGATTTCTACCTGGACACGCACAGCCACACACGGCGAGAGAGATCAGAGCACAACGCCAGCCTTACACCTTGAAGAAAATGGAGGTTAAGTCTGCAGTTCAAGGACACAATGACATTGCTGGAGTAGGCAGCAGAATGGGCTTGCTGATGTAAGTCTGGACACTGAAGAAATCGCTTTGGTTAGTGAGCTCTCATTACACTCCCAAAAGCATGAATCCGTATTATAACAGTACAATCAGATATATTATTTCTTTTAACAGAAAAAATTATCCATCCAAAAATTATATTATTTACTTCCCTTGTGTTTTAAACATGTTTTAAATGTCTTTACATGTGACTTTTATAAAATTACAATTAAAGTGACCATACAGGCTCAATTTTAAATAAAAATGACATCTAAAATACATAATAAAAGTCCATGGCTCATACACTGTATTCCAAGTCTTCTGAAGCCAGTTGAAGTTGTTCACAGATAATCTTTACTTAGTCATATCAACTACTTTTAAGCTGCTTATTTTGGAGCTTAAAAACCTGTGGACACTTTATGGAAAATATCAGTGGGTATATAGCACTTCAATTTACAGTCCTGGTTCGGCTATGTACTTAGAGTAATTAAATTTACTGGGTAAATAACTAGGTATTACAAGTGAACCTACCCCTAAACAATGTAGTTACCTTATATTGCTAATTACTTTTTTGGGTAAGTACACTGTAGGTGCATGTATGGTAAAATAAAGTGCAACCAACCTGGGTGAAAATGGAAATTGTGAAAAATGTAAAGTTTAACATAGTCCAGTTTGAATTTCTTGATTCCAGTTCCATAGTGGTTCCACTAATGCTTTTTAGAACAATATTTAAGATTTTTGGATTAAAATAAAAACCACTAGAACAATGTTATATATTTTATTGACTTGTGTCCTTACATTTTCCAAAATGTTTCAATCCAGAGAAATAAGCAGGACTATTTTAACCAGGACACGTACCGTGTCCATGTCACCTATCATTGACAATGCAGGTGGCGTTATCCTCAACTTCCTGTCTTATTTTGTAGAAACCATGGAAACACCAAAGACGCTTTAATTTATTATGCGTTTTATCAGACAGGTGAGCAACTGTTTGGATACATTCATTGAAAGAAAACTTAATTGTTATATGTGACCCGAGCTGGCAAAATGAGTCGGAATGCGCACAGGATAATTTCAGACTTCAAGCAAAACAAGTTAAAAAAAAAATGTCGATTTTGGTTGATTTTGAAGTTTTTTGCAATTTGTTCATCAAACCCTCATCTAGCGATCCCAATGCTTAAAATAGCAATTAAACATCGAAAAACATCTTTATTTGTACGTTTTCTGAGAGGAGTAGGCTACCTTTCCTTTGTCCATGACTGACTGATCTGACGCGTGCGCAGATCAGTCAGTCACTCAGACAGCTCAATCCCGATATACACATACAGAATTACAGTATTTCAAATATCTGACGAGTAATCACACACAAATTCTCTTTTGTCTTATGTGAACGTTTAGTTAAAGGGTTAGTTCACCCAAAAATTAAAATAATGTAATTTATTACTCACCCTCATACCGTTCCAGACCCCCTAAGATCTCAGTTAATCTTCGGAACACAAATTAAGATAATTTTTTTGGAAATCGATGGCTCAGAAAGGCCTCCATTGGCAGCAATGACATTTCCAATCTATAGACCCATAAAAGGTACAAAAGATGTTGTTAAAAAGTCCATCTCACTACAGTGCTTCTGCAATAATTGAATGAAGCGACGAGAATAGTTTGTGCGCAAAAAAATAAAAAAATAAATAACTTACATAGTGATGGCCGATTTCAAAACACTGCTTCCTGAAGCTTCGAAGCGTAATGAATCAGTGTATCAAATCATGATTCGGATCGCGTGTCAAACCACCAAACTGCTGAAATCACGTGACTTTGGCGCTCCGAACCGCTGATTCGATACGCTCAATGGAGGCCTTTCTGAGCTATCGGATTTAAAAAAAAATATCTTAATTTGTGTTCCATAGATGAACGGAGGTCTTACGGGACTGGACCGGCATGAGGGCGAGTAATAAATGACATTTTCATTTTTGGTTGAACTAAACCTTCTAACTATTGGGGAAAAACATCTGATGTGTAACATTAATTTCACATCAAAACAATCAAACAATTGTTGTATCATTGGAAATTTTTTTTGGAATATATATTAGGGGTGGCACGGTACATGGAAAAAACCGTTCGGTTCGCTTATCTCGGTTCGGAGCGTGTGTGCATCGCACGGTTCGATGCATGCACAATGTAGCCTTGTGCCCGTGCACGTATGTTACCTCAGACAGTGGGTGTCCTTTTTGTGCTAAAAAAGAGGTGTGTGTGGACAAAAAGAAGTAAAAGACAGTAAAAGTGGAGTGTGTCGTATAACGCCGGCTTCACACCGCATGTGCAAGCAGTGCGTTGGCAGGGCAGAAGCACTGCGTATGGACAGCTGGAGCCACGCGTTGTGCATTCACACTGGCAGCGTTTGTCTCGCGCAACTGAACTGCGGCTCGTGTATTGCAAATACAGACGAATATTGTCCATTCGGTCTCGTGCTTTCATTTAGGAAAATGATATATAATGATATATAATTTTTATCATTATTATTTTTTTTTCTCTCTCTTCTTCTTCTATAGATAATTGGTTTTGACTTTTGGAACCTTCAGAAAACTAAATTGATTTTAGTCTCGTTTTCGTGGTTTACAGCAAGTACTAGGGGTGGGCGATATCTCGATATTTAAAATATATCGAGATATTTTTTAAACACGATATGGATTTTGACATATCGTATGTATCGATATATTGTTTATATTTAATTCTGGTTCCGCCACTTTGCTTGTTTGCCTTCTCTGTGCTGTGCTCGCACCCGCTCGCTCGCCCCCCGCCGCCTTGCTTTTGTTCCCCCTCCCCTCGCGTGTTGTCTCATTGAACATGGCGACGTTCGCAATCAGCCCGGAGGCGACAGAGCTCGTCTATAAAAAAGAACAATTGGCTACATTATATGGAGATACTTTAATTTTAAGGCGTCGGACTAACAGCAGACAGATGTCCACTGCCGTGAATGCCGAAAGTTGGTGCCAACCAAAGCTAGCACCACGAACCTTTTCCACCATTTACAGACGAGGCGCAAGCTCGCATACGAGGAGTGCAACAGACTAAAGGCCGCAACATACTCCGCAAGAACAGAGAAATTTGTTCGTTTTCTCGAGGTGGCAAGAACAAGAACAAAGTTCGTTCTGGCCAGGACATTACATACTTCACGAGAACAGCAGGTGCCGAACATCTCCGTTTCTCCGTTAAACCCCGCCCACTTTAAATCTCTGACAGTTCTCGGACACCCACAAGAAAAAAGTTCTGCTCAGACGATGTTTCGAGAACGAGCTGCGAGAACTCCCAAACCATGGCTCCGAGAACGAAATGACGTCCATTTGTTCTCGCAGCCCTGGGAACTGGAACTTTTTTCTTGGTTCTTGCGGCCTTAAGGATCCCGGCCACTAAACCCACTAACTTTTTCTTTAATTTTTGTCAAATTATTATGTAATCAGGGATATTTTTTTATCTTAAAATATCGCAGAAGCACTTTGTTCCTGCACTGCCTACCTCGAGTTGAGTTTTATTTTTGAATGAAAAGAAGGCAATAGGTATTATTTTTATTCCTTTATTTTATTGTTAAATTATTATTTTTGTATATGTATATGTATATATATATATATATATATATTTTTTTTTTTTTTTTTATGTTGCAAATGCACTTTGTTCCTACATTTGCACTTCAATAAAAAAAGATTGTGGTATTTAGCATATTTGTTTTTGCAGTAGTTTTTGGGGGGTTATTTTTCCTGCAAAGATATCGAGATATATTTTTTGCTCCATATCGCCCAGCCCTAGCAAGTACCATGTTTTGCCATGCCTAATATCAATCTAGCTTACTGCAGTGTGCAACAAGTAGCAAGTAGTGTCTCATAGTAGCCACAGAGCAAACACACAGATTAGCATTATAACACAACTTTCAGGTAATCCAATAATTGGCTCTAAATACATATTAATGGGATGCCCCCCACCCCCCCAAAAAAAGTGTCATATACACCTAGGATAGCTTGAGGGGGAGAAAGTCATTGGGTAATTTTTATTTTTGGGTGAACTAACCTTTAAATCACTAATAAAACAAAAAATGTAAGTGAGCTAATGTAATACATTTATTTTCAGAAATTACTAGTGACAAAATATGCATCTTTTAAAAAATTTTGCAATATAGTTTCAAACAACTAGTCTTATAACTGTATGTTCTTGCAGTCTCAGGAACACTGTAGTTACTGTTAAAGAGACATGTTAACTTTGTCATCACTTACTCACCTTCATGTTCTTCCAAACCTGTATGTGATTTTCTTCTGTTAAACACAAAAGATATTTTAAAGAATGTTGGTAATCAAAAAGTTGATGGTAGCCATCGACTTCCGTAGCAGAAAAAAATAACATGAAACAACATGAGGGTGAATAAATAATGACAATTCTAGGGGTTGAACTATTCTTCTGTGTGTGTGCGTGTATCTGATGATCTCAGGTTCTTCAGTCCATTTCTATCCTGTAAATGCAATTGGACCTGTGAAAACTCATTTCAAGGTGAGTGTACCCCCTCTGCAGCACAACAAAGAAAGCCTTATTCTTTGTCTAAATAAAGTTCTTTTCTCCTGCCAAGTAAACCAAGAATAAGCCTGTCTCGGAGTAGGGTTAGGTTGACTCCTCTATTAAAGGTCAATTCTGATCTAAGAGCTGTCCGCATTAACAGATTTCATCACAAAGCCAGTCAAGCTAACCACGCAGAACACTGTGCTTGAGCTCACAGAGATTCTGCACTTACTGTGACTAATGTGCATCAAAAAAGTAACAAAAAGTTGCATTTGCATAAACGCTTGCCATTTTGGCCTGTAGTGTGATGCTTTTTGTCCCATTATTCTAATTCTCTAAAGCGATACAGTTTTGCAAAGACATAACTCACCTGGATAATCTGGCCCAGGTTTAATCCACATGCATAATCTCCTTGCAGCCCATTAGAATATTAATGCTGGTCAAAATCCAGGTAAAGTACCTTTTTACGAAAATTGGGCCAGAGGAAGTGAGCTGAAACTAATGAACGGGGACATGATTGAGGAGAGAGGAACCGTCAATTTGAGGAAGGAGTTTGAGGTTTGCCATCAATGTCACAGTTGTTTAGGTCCCACTTCAGCCTACAACTGCACTTTCCCTGTCTTCATCTCAGGTGATGACAGGAAAGGAATGGCGTGAAATGGCAGAGTGGCACAGGGTAAACGATGTACACATAACAACTGCACTGAGAGTGCTACTGTACCAACTGCCCTTCTATTCATGTGTCAAAAAACAACGTCAATGCATTTCTACACAATATCAAAGCCATGTGTTTATGTTATGAATAACTAATTAATGGTGTGTGTGTGTAATAGTTTTAATTTGCATATTTTATTTGTTTACACCATATGCCATTAAATCTGAATATATGCAATATATCAAGAGAAAGAACAAAACTCTCTGCTTTTCAACAACAACAAAAAAATGTATGCATTCACTTTTATCAACTTGAATGTGGGGAAGTTTCATTGAAATTTTTTTACAGCAAAAAGCGTTTTTTTTAAAGACTACAGAACGATGATCAAACCCAGATGGTGTAGTCCAAAAACACCCCTAAATGTACATCAATGGTAGGGCTGTGACGGTGGTCTAGGCGAACATGACATCCGCACCACAGCGGTGGTAGAGCTCCAACACGGTGGCTGAGTAGCAACGGCGGTGGTCGACCAAACAATTTTTTTTTTGTATGTGAATGCTGTTTTACGTAAATATTATTACAGGAGTGAAGCACAACGCTTTATTTACAAAATATTACTTAAATTAAATGTTACCTCGCAGCCATGGAAACATAACATTAAAGTACGTGTGTACCCGCCCCCCAACCACAGCCGGAAGTTGGTCCATTACCACCGCAGTGGTAAAAAACTGCCACCGTCACAGCCCTAATCAATGACCGAGATTTAAAGGTTGTTTTTTCATACATCATTGACCCATATGCTGTTTTCTGAAAAGTGTAACTAACTCCTGACAAAGTAAAAAATGCAAACTTCAAAAAAAAGGAGAACATAACCTACTATCTTCAACCTCTCACTTTGTTCTTACCCTAATATTATCTGGCCTTTAAATTCTATAGTCAGCAAAAAAAGAAGTTCCTGAGGACCCACACATCTTTCTTTCAACTATGCTGTGAATGATAAATATTAATTAACTGTTGAGTAAAGGCCCGTTACTGGCCCATTTTTTAAAGGCCAGACATTTTCCTCAGGTATCTGATAAATATTCAGGCCTGTGTTATACAGCAGAGTGTAGGTCATTCATATTAGGTTGGTCAGAGCTTCAAATCTGGCCACTGGGGCTGGTTGCCAAAACAGCCAAGACTGGTCTTTTAAAATAATTTTTCAGTTTATAACTGAGTCAGTAACATAAAAGCATAGATCGGTCTAATTTCATACCAGAAAGTAAGACTGACTGCCGCTTGACTAACTGCTAGACCAGTGGGTCTTAAAAGGGAGTTAAAAAAAAAAAAGATTATATTTTTGAAGAATGTATTCTTTCAAAATGTCTTAAAAATTCTTTTAAAATGTCTTTTGTACTCAACAGAAGAAAGAAACTCATATAGGTATGGAACAACATGAGGGTAAGTAAATGGTGACAACATAAATTTTTGGGTGAACTATCCCTTTAAGACCTTGTCTTTACATACTGGCTATGTTTATTCAACTGGCCAGTTGTGATATTATAATAGGCTCTCAATTTCTGCAACCAATTTACATGGCAGAACAGAAACCCTGCAAACGTTCCCCTTGAAACCTTTCCTGTTACTGTCAGCCTGTGAAATACCAGAAAAAATGTCAGCCTGTCTACTGCCACATTTACCTGTGTCTAGCTTCACAAGCAAGGCTTACTAATTGTTGTTAACAAAAATGTCTTGATCTCCTCTAGACATATTAGCAAAAACTCCTTGAGTGTCTCTGTGGACCGCCCTCATAAACGAGAGTCCTGACTAATTGATGCACTAACAAAGCAACTCACTCCCTCTTTATTTTCCCCTATCTATTGTTCATTGTTGCATACTCAATGTGATGTTTACATGTCTAGGGAGATCCAATTAAAAAGTAGCCAGGGGCAGTAAGGGCACTGCACTGCACAAAACATACCAGAGACACAGCGCTGCTCACACATCTTATCTTCATAAGTTTCAGATAAAATGCACTATGCACAAATTTTACTTCAAGGGGCCTCAACAGTATCAGCCAATCTAGACAGTATGGATTTCTCTCTTTGGACAAGACAGCCAAAGGAACCTATGGAGCATTGGTCAATCCACTCTAATGTAACATGCTAATCCTATAACTACTCTAAATTAAGCTGAAAGCGACCCTACACTCTGAGCTCAGATAGCTCTAGGGTGCATTTACTGTACAAAACCACATAGTGAAGGATCATTAGGAGAGAAAAAAATAACTAGTCATAACTGTTTTACAAAAACCGTAGTAATATGGTAGTACCTCTGTTGTTTGAACCACATTGGTTCAAAAATAAAAGGACTGTTGTAAATGATGTCACACTTATTCTTTGCTCATTAATAGTGATTAATAAATCGTCTTGCATCGCCGATAGGGGTGTCGGAATTAATAGTTTATACGATGAATCACGATGCAGATGAGAACGATTCGGTATCGGTTCAGTAATAAACCATAACCGATTATAATGTACTGATTCTTTTCTGATGTCATTTGTCGCGCGCTTGCTTTGTCGCGGTAGCATTCAATGGCAGAGGGAGGTGAGATGCTAATTAAAAATGCTCCAACTACTTTAAAAGCCAACATCTGGGCACATTTAGTCTTTTATGAACAACCTGGTAAGCACACCGTGGAGAACACGCGCTGTGTAAATCTAAGCTGATCAGATTTATCAAAACAATTAAATTTACACTTGGGCACATAAATGTATCTCCGCAAAACGGATATAAATCCGATCTTTAATTCCAGCACTATATGCAGATTTAAAGGGTTACTTCAGTGATTTAGCATTAAGCTTTGTTATTAAACTGGGTCATTTATGTAGTAGAAATGTTAAATTATTTTTTAATTTGGTGCCT
Organism: Gobiocypris rarus; assembly: GCA_023029165.1. NCBI lineage: Eukaryota > Metazoa > Chordata > Actinopteri > Cypriniformes > Gobionidae > Gobiocypris > Gobiocypris rarus. Next base: position 18,548,206 of record CM040920.1, read on the forward strand.
TCTAGACTGAAAAAAGCCAGAGCATTTTATTTTTGTCTCATGGGGATGAACGACAACAACTCCCAGAATGCACTTGCTTCGCCGCCCTACGAGGCCACTCCCAAAGCCACAGCTACTAGATTACAGGATCATCTCGCACCACGATTCCACATCATTCCCCACAAGCGCGCTCAAGCTTCTATTTTGCTCACGCGAAGCAAATTTCTTTTTATTTTGGCAGCGGTGGGGCGCTCTTCGCTTCACCAGCTCATTAACATTATGTGTTATCTATGTTTACCCAGCCACAATTATATCAGTTCTGAGAACTTCAGAAATGTGAAAAGTGTCCATTAAATAGTTATATTATTATTATTATTATTATTATTTTTAAATAATAATAATAATATGTCCAGATGTGGCCAGGTGTGCTGTGCACAGTAGTACACCTGACCACATCTGAACATATTATTATTTAAAAAAACTAGTGTGTCCTAGATATAAAGATTAATTTCTAAATTGGGTTTCAGTGGGGTGTGATCATTCATGCTGTGTACTGTAACTGCAACCTTTCAAATGGGTAAAGTGCTGAAACCCTTTTATACTGGATTTAATGGTAAACATATTAACCACTGAAACACTGACAAAGAATGATAACAAAAAGCTTACACAACAACTCTTGCTCACTGATATGAACAAGTGATTTATCTTTCATCCAAAGCCACATTAAGCAATTTTGAATTTCGAATCATAGTAACTATTTAATGGACACTTTAATGGATTTACCCACTATAAGCCTGTATGGCTCTTTAATAAAATATTCATATATCTAGTCTAGTTGGTCGAAGTATTGCAGATCATAACTGCTTCCTTATTTTTAGGTTTTGCATTTGAATATATATTTAGACATGATCAAACACTAGATTTATTTAAATGTAAAAATTTTAAAACGTTAATAACTGACGTCAATATTTTTAATGATACTTATATAAGCATACACATGTGGATATTAATAAATGCAAGCAAATATAATTTAACACAAGAACATTTTTAAATAGTGCTAAAAAGGCAAACTTATTTTCCCTTATATGTACACTAGGCTATATACATATGAATTGATACTGAATCAAGATCGAAATCGATATTTGTACCAATCACCAACGCCACCCCCCGGCCGGCCGCCTGCCCACCACCACAAAATGGTTCCTATTCGGTGGGAAACACTGAAAAGTAATACAAATAATGATAATAATGCCTAAACATTGCATGCATGTGGTGCAACTTAACTTTCAAGTGTCAGCCTAACTACAACCAGGGGTCCGCGCTTCATACGTCGCTAACTCCGTTAGCTGGATTTGATTGTTGGCGATTTGGCATGATCTCGGATTGTTTGGTTCTTCGACGCTTATCCTGGACTTGCTGTCATAGCAACAGGTCCTTAAGCTCAAACTTGCTCGGGACCAGGCTTATTTCAGGTAAACAGGATTAGATTGCATCTTGAGGTGATACTTAAAATCTGTCCCAGCCACTGCTACTTTATCACAAAGTTTATTACTGAACCAGGGGCAATAATAATAATATAAAAATGTATTTGAAAATAATATAATGTTTATAGATGTATAATACTATAGACACAGCCACTTGATTGAGAGATTTATTTGTGATGGAACACACATCCTGTAACGTTACTCTGAGCCGTGCATTAATTTGAGTAATGACGGATATTATGGGAGTTGCTTGATGCAGCGCAGGAGATGCTTAAGAAATCCTTAAGAAACTTTAATACTATCACGTAACAAATCTGCTTCGAATTGACTTCAATTAAATGAATTGCTAATTACAACATTGAAATAAAAATGTAAAGGGCATGTTTAAAAAGAAACATTTATCCTTTATCTATTATAACTTTTATGTTGGTTTGGTCGTTTGGCTGTTTCCTTAATTCATGTTTTTTTTGTGTGTAATTTGTCAAATTTTTTGCCAGGTGGCTTTTTTAATTATATGATGTCATTACGTTGTCTTGACGCCAGCCAATCGCTGCTTTACTGATCGTGGTTTCGAGTATTGATGCCTCTTCAGTGAACACAAGAACGTGTAGTAATCTTAGACAACTTAATCCAGATATTTTAATCCAATCCGCAAATTCATTTGAAAAACCAAATTAACCAGAGATCAGTTATCACGTGTTTTAGAAATCTGTCAAATCATCTCAGATGTATTAAGCGAGGTACGAAGAACGGACCCCTGGTATGACATAAGCCATGTTCATGGAAGGCTTTGTGGCTTTTGTAAGAGGCAAACATTAATGGACAGGAAGGTAACTTGGAAAAATAATAAGAGTCCATACAGATCAGCTCTAACGTCACCCGAATCCGCTGTTAAAAACAAACCGTCCACCCGCACTCTGACAGCAGGAGCGCTCCGCTCGTTGCACATAACGTGCACACTACAGTTACAGTTTGTCCTGCTATGTGTTGCGCTTAGCTTAAAGAAAATTTTAATGTGTACATTTCGGAGATATCAAGTATAAAGTCCCATTAAACATTTCACATACACATCAAAATGACGTTGTGCATTTGCAAACTCCATTCACGCTGGTCGCTTCATCTGTTTTAAGTAGCTCGTATCTCTTGAGCTGACGCGCAAACCGCGGCAAAATGATCAGCTTTGCATCCTGAAGCTCAACACACAGTTGTCTTCATTTAAAAATAGCAAGACCAAAATGTTACTTCCATTGCTGATACCGCTCTCCTCAGTCTTTGATCTTGAAATCAGCCGAAAACAAAAGCATTTTACTGTGAGAGTTCTGCGTCTTTATTAAAATCAACAATGATTTAGCTCTCATCCACCCACAATTTTTGGAATGTTATTTTTTTATTACTTTACCCACCTGACGGATATAACTGCAAACTTACACGTAAAATATCTTAGCAGATTTTTCTGCAACGTGTAGTTAAATGGACTAAACTAAGCTTCGAGGCAAATCATTTTACATCTATGATTTTTTTTATATTAGAGTTACTTGAGGAATCGTTTCAGCACTTCATCATTTTCAACACAAGATTTTGGCCAAATGTATAAAACGACAAGAAAAACTGAGCACCCACAATGCTACAATCATTTTTGTAATCTGTAAATTGATGAAAACGTAATGATGAACTAGATACGGCTGGTAATGACGAAACACAAACTGCAAATGACAAAACCAAGTCACAAACTGACAAAACTGGTGAAAAACATTGTAACTCCATTTGAGCTTGATTTGAGGAAATTGTTAATATGATACAAGCAAGTGCCACAATACTAACTTTAACTCCAAAAGATCCAAAACCTAATGCCAGCAACTTACTTGACAGCTGAACGTGGGCATTTCACTCACGTTGGATGCTTCAACGTCACATCTGAATAGGGTTCATAATTGGTTGCCTGCCAAATTAAAATATTAAACAGAATAAAATTAACATTATTAACCAGTTAATGGTCATTTCAAAAAAATTGGTCAGATCGATTAAACTTGATTTTGTTTTCAGTTTTGTAAATGTTCCTGTTAAAATATAATTAGTTTCGTTTTTGTTTTCGTTCCTTGAACAAGGGCAAAATGCAAAAGATACAGTATAGTACCTTCTATGCCGTGTTGATGGCGATATCGCTTCTTTTGTAGCAGAAATAAAACTGCTGCAGAAAAGGTTAGGTGTCATGCAAAACAGGTTAAATTGCATGTTTTTCCAAGTATAGCGAACATAATTAAAATAATAGGCTACTAAAGAAATTATTTTACAAATATGCAATAAATGCCCTGAGTATACAGATTTCCTTTAGATGTAACTTTAAGTATTTTTATTTTGATGAATTTCTTCATTTTTAACACAAAGTGGGTTTCTGTGTGTAGTAGGACACATAGGCCTAGATGATAAAACCATGGTATTTTGATATACAACTTTTACATTAACACTGTCATGGTATTTACATGGCACTTCAAAGACTATAGCGCATGTCCTAAACATTCATTAACCTCATTGTTGTCATTGGATTTAAACCTTGCAAATCAATAACTTATTTCTAATTTGGTTTATTTATTGTACCGGTTCATAAATTATTGAGGGATTTTGTCAAAAATGTCACCAAAATTAATACAAATTCTCCCAAAATTCAAGATATTGTAACAAAAAAAGTAGGCCTACTTGTATGAGATCTGGATGTTTATAGTATAACGTGGTATAATTAAACAAGAGCAAGATGGAAACATGATATTGTTTTTATACAAACATTAAATATTTGTGGTCTCAACCCTTCAAAGTCTTGGTCTTGGATTAGGTGGTCTTTACTTCTCTAGCCATAGTAACGTTACGCTGATGTGTTTGTGTATTGTACGACTTTACCTGCTGTACTGGGAAAGGCTCATGCTGCACGTGTAGGCCATCTTCGTCGCAAACGACGGGATACTATTCCAGGATTAGTTTTCATTATAAAGATTCCTCTTCATCCAGTGCAATTTTAGTTACGTGAATCCCTATCTTATTAGCGTTTTAAACAGCTCCAAACAATTAAGAGCGTGTGAGAGCTGTCTGAATGATTCAGAATGAATCGCAAACGAGTCGAGTCGGACCGCTAGCTATGACTCATGAACTGATTGACAGCAAACTGATTCAAAAGAGCGATTCAATCATCAGCCGTTCTGTCGACGTTATCCGCTGATAAATTAATAATTATGAATCATTTCAAATAATTAACAATGATAAACGGACAATATGAACGTTGTTAAATTGAGCTTATCATTCTACAGTAATGCTTATGTCCATTTCTGGTGATATGAGAGGAAATTAAGTTAATTAGCACGTCACGAGCATTTCACATGTTTTGTATTTGCTATTTTGATTATATCTTTTCCACACACATTAAACTGTGACACAAAAAAATTTCACATCATCAGTGAGTGACTGTCGACTGTCCAGTGCTATGAGGCTTTCCGGCTCATTCTCAATGCACGCTAAGACTTCACTGCTTTAAGCCATGATGTGCTTTGATGTAGAAGACCACTTTAATAATATAGCAGACCTGACTGGGTATTGAACATGTTTTATTCATTGTCTTTTTTATTATAAGGGCATTTCATGCCCATTATGCAAGTGACATCACAGAGACATTTTTCTGGACTGCTGTTAAGTGGCATTTCCTTGTTACCAGGAAGATATTTTGAGTTATGAGCAGTGCAGTGTGCAGTGATGCAGTGATGAACTTCCATGAGAGGAAAGTGCTATATATAAAGAGATCTTTACACCAGCTCAAACTCACAAGTGGACAAGCGGGCATTACTTTCACTGAATGTAAAAACAAATAAATACAAATAAAACTGCTGTCAGACAGACTCCCACATACATGCATGTTCAGACTGAAAATAAGAGATATTTGAGATGTAGCAAAGTAATGAAAGGAACAGATAGTGTAAATAAAGCTAGGTTTGGTGTGAAATGGATTTTTTTTTTTTCAACAACTTTGTGAAGAAGTCAAAAACAATCATTTTATGGCGTTTTAAACAAGCAAAAACGTTATGAATTTTAAAAAAAATTGTGATGACCCTTTTACTCCTTTATCATTTTATTTGTATTAATTACTTAATTTACTTCGTTGGTTTGTCCTCCAACAGCTGTCATATAGTCCTCTGGGACAATAGTATGACTACTGCAGAAAAATTATTCCTTTATTGAATGTTTTAGTGCTCCTGGGAAATGTTTTGGGAAGGAATTTTCTTTAACCTTTGTAGAAGAAAAACCTTTGGATTTTACAAAGGGAATTATTCAATCCGTTCCGAGTCTCCTCTTACAAAGTGTGTTTGTACACGTATGTGAGAGAAAGAGGGAGAGGAGGATGGACAGACAACCAAAATAAATGGTATAAAATATACAGGAGAAAAGGAAGCGCCCTCTTTCTTTCATTTCCTTCCTGTTGTCTTTGGGGAGAAGGGGAAATGGATGCAGGAAATAGACTGCTGCAGTTTCATCTCAGGGTGGCCGGGTTGGCCTGTCAGGTCATCATCACCATGACAAATGCAGGGGAGAAACCAAACAGACAGAGTTAGATCAGTCCACTTTAAGGAAGGCAGGGACACAAGTTGGAACAGACTGTCCGCCCATCAGGTTCATGATAGCTTTCCCTGCTGCCATTACTCTCTGTAAGCAGCCTTTCAATCCCACAATCCCTCATCTCATCCATGTTATCTAATGCTGCTGTCCTCTTGGGCTCATTTCTTTGCGATTTCAACATTGATTCTATCACAGTAAACATGCCATGTATGCCTGTACAATGATGTACAGTAGCACCGTCAATTTCGTTACACTCATTTTATTTTTTTAATCACAAAAACAATGACTTTTGTTTAACTATTCAAATATTCACAAAACAATAATGTATGTATAGTGTACAGTAAAAATTGTATTTCTATAATTAATTACATTTTATTTTTGGCCATTTTGATGAGTAGCAGTGTTGATTTTTTAACACTTTTTTTTTTTCCATAAATTATCCAAAATAATGGCTTTAATAAACCTCTTCTATGGTAAACATTTCATTTATATATTTAAAATCATTTCAATATTTTTTTCAACTTAATTTTTACCACTTTTGATGAACCTATATGATGTATAGTAATCAATTTCATAAAAATCATAAAAATAAAAATTTATTTAAACATTCACAAAACCAGTGAATTTTTTTAAATTATTTTTAAACTAGATTTGTTTTGTTTTTCACTTTTTTAGAGACATATGTTGTAAATAAAGGGAGTTGGAATATTACATTTAATAGGTGGCTGTTGTTTTTGTGGTATTTAATCTTATCATATATGCAAACATATCATCAAGAACATAATTTCAACAAACTCTCCAACCCAGATCACTTTCACTTTCAGATTACGTTCTGACCAGGGCCGTAACCACCATAGACATTGAGGGGGACAAGACAATCCTCCTGAATAATTAGAAACGGCCAAATTGCCCCACCCCCATCCCTTTTAATTCCTTTAATAATTGAATTCCTTAAAATAAACCAATAAGACCAATATCCCCACCCCCACCCCCACGGCCTTGGTCCTGACATTACCCCAGGTCAAAACAATGCTGTTAAATTAGAATGCCTATTGCACGCTACAATCCGAGATGCCTACTGGGAGGAAAACAACTTAGTCATGTAACTAAGTCAGTCAGCATCCAAGAATCCCTTTTTATTTTTTCCGTTAATCGTGCATGTGTGTGAGTGTGGTCTGGCTGGGTGAAGGGCGCTCTGCAGGACTGTCTGGACCTCTGCTGTTGCAGCTGCTGTGGTGTGTGTGTGAACAGATGCAGAGAATGACCTCAGCTAACACACTTCCCCCAGTGCTCCTCAGCATCATGTGTGTGTGTCAGACCAGTGTCTTACTATTGAACACGGCAGTTAACACAGAGGGAACATAGGGAAAGGTTTTGAGCAGTGCAGCAGGAGTTCATGAACACAAACAAACACATACAAAGATACAACTTCAGAAACAATTACTTTTGAGCGCAGTGTGTGGCTTGTCCCCAGTGTGAGATGTCTTGTTTCATGTGCTAAAGATTTCCGTTGGTCAGATACAAAGCTTACCTGAGCATAATGACATAGTCTTACACGGCATATGATGTTGTCTCTCTCTCTCTCTCTCTCTCTCTCTCTCTCTCTCTCTCTCTCTCTCTCTCTCTCTCTCTCTCTCTCATCACACACACACACACACACACACTGCACAGTCAGTTATTTGTAAAAGGCAGCAGGATGTTAGCAAAAGTGGAAAGGATCAATCACAGAATGATTATTTGCTGCTAAGGGGGCTCTCAGCAACAAATAAAACCCCACTCAACAACAAAAAATATAACACCCTCAAAGTCACAATTGCCATGATTCTCCCAATTCTTCCCTGAATGACCGTTTCCTGTTCAGCTCTTCGTGTGTTTTGCATAAGATCTACTGACTTCTCAAATGCCCACTTTTGAAAATGACATTCTACAAATCACAACATGTCTAAATTCTGGCTCATCTTTTCTCAGCCATAAGTTCCTGTTTATGCCATTCGAAGAAATTCTCCATCACTGTATTATGACAGTGACTATAGTGGAGTTCCAATTCACTGTGTCCACTGTGTCCTTCAAAGATTGCATGTTGTTAAAATAAGTTTGAAAAAGGCTATAAATAAATATAAATACACACATAGCCCATATACATATAAACGGTCACTGTTTAAATTTTTGGTTTTCTAATTTATAAGGAGCTACTATTTGTTTTATTTTTGTTGTTTTTATATCCAAGCATTGAGATTAAAATTCTGAAACCAACACAGCATTGAGAAAATTAGAGAATTTTCTTCTTTCTTTTTTTTGGCACGTTGCCATGGCTTCATTCAAATTTCCCATCTTGAATAATTGCAACCTCCACTGTGAAAAAAAACATAAACCTGTAATTATCAGCACACAACCCCATATACAGAGTCCTTCTGCCAATATATATTTTTGTTCTGACCAATAACCAATGATTAGACATAATAATTGGGTGGAGCTGAATGAATCACCACTGATTCTAAAAAAAATATATATATCCATTTATATATTTATATAAATATTTACAAGTCTTACATTCACTGATAGCTAATAAACACTGCAATATTTCAGAGAGAAAATGTATTACTTTTTTTATTAAGTAAATAGTAGTGCTGTCAACTGGTTAAAAAATTAACTAATTAAACACACATTTTTTTTCTGTAATTAATTGCGATTAAACCATTGGAGTGTTTATGTTTATATTGTAATAAGAGTTACTCTCCATATTAATGTAGAAACAATTAACTTAAAGACAGTATATTTTAAATATCTGTTGTAATGGCATCTTTTTATGAATGAAGGCCAGTATCACATATACTGATACTGCTACTGATGTCTATGAAGTTGTTGTTTTTTACATTAATGATAGACATTCAACATTACAGTATAATTGAAAGCAATCAATTTCAACATTTATTAGGCTTAAAAAAAAGAACTTAATTTGGGTGAACTTAAAACAACTTCACATAAACCCATTATTATAAATGTCATATTTAACTGTGGCCTTCCGACCTGTTAGACATACAGATATTGAATAAAGTTATCAAACACCTTTCTTTATTGCATAAATTATAAATTAAATATAGGTGAATCATTATTAAAGCTACAATTTTCTCTGTTAGATTTGTTCTTTGATTAACATTAATGACATTGTAACAAACCTAAACATTACAAAAAGGTAATTTACAGGTTCTCTACTGCACCATGAATTTAACGTGGGCTCAATAACCAAGAAAACTACTTATTATACAAAATGTAACAATTTTATTTATGGACAATGGTATTAAAACTCAGGGGGCGCCAGGTTGATATGATCAGGATAGGTAAATTTGGTAATTAATAATAATGATAATCAGCAAGGTTAACTATAAAAAGAAATTCAACATCAACAAGGAGGGTAACATATTCAACGGTTGTTGTGAAAATAGACCCATTTAATTCATGTGGTCACCAAACATGCCTGATTTCATTGTACAGCAAACCTCAAAGTCATATAAATAATCAATCCATTAAATAACACACCAATAAATATACACCAAATATCAATCAGAACACACCATCAATACCACTCTGGCTAGAAACATATCCTTCGTCAATATGTAACCTATAGGAGCGATATGGTGGTAATAATAATAATAATAACATGGCCTCATACCCCTTGCACCTTACAAATAGCTCTGGGGGACTGATATAGGCACACGCATTACATGGTTCTCCCTGGCGAACAATACAATGACACCTGCATATATGCCAACAAATAATAATAAAATAAAAATGTACTGCTGGCTTCCTTACCCGCTGCCGGATGTGGGATACAGCGTTCGGGGAAATCGAAATTTAGAATGGGAAAACCCCAATACTACAAAATATCCTTCAGCCCTTCAGCCCAAGTCCCAAACAACAAAAACATCATACCTTTATAGCTTTAATCTCTGATTGCTAATGCAACACAGGTGTTTCTCGCGTCTGACACACTCAAGGAAAACACTATGGACGCTACTGACGTCGCCACTCCCCTTATTTGGAATGAGCAGCTTACAACATCACAGCAACTGTTTTATTAGGCTGCTGTCACTTTAAGATATGCTGCTGCTCATTTAAAGCCTGGAACACACCAAGCCGACGCAGACCAATGAAAGCAGACTATGGGATCGGATCACGTCGGCAGCATCTGGGTCCAAAGTTGTCCTGACACAACTACGTTCGACACTCGATGGCCAAGTAGCGTGTCCGGTCTGAACCTGCGTGAGAGGAAATACCTTTCCGTACCAGCAGGTGGGAGTAGCTGAACAGCCAATCAGAATGATCAGATCGACCGACGAGCTCCCACGCTGATTCAACATGTTAAATCGGCAAAAAAAAACTTTAGCCGACGGTGCGGAACACACTGAGAAAACTTAGTTGGCCGACACACAAAAACTGCGGCCAACTGTCGGCTCGGTGTGTTCCAGGCTTTAGACTGAATACTTGACAAAATGGGCATTTTGGCATAATTCTGTGTTATTGTTTGTTTAAGCGCGAAAGGGAACTCAATTCTGGTGCGCTGTCTGTGCGCACGTCTAAGCGTTGTGTGTGTGTCACATAGACAGGACATTCACAGACAGCGTGTTCTATTTTGTCTTGTCACACTAAACCCACTCATCCTTATGGACATTTTTGTCCTGGTCAGTTTTTTTTTTTGCACCTATTAATGCTAACTACATAAATTTTGGCACAGTTGTGTATTTTTATTATAATTTTACTACCCCCATTTTTAATCCCATGGCCATTTAACTATAAAATGATGCAATCTGTGTTAAAAGGCTTTCATTCTGTTGGCAAGGCTTCAAAATGAAGATTTTGGCAGATGGTGCCTTTTCTCCGGTTTGGCCTATAAGGCAAATACTGCTTTATTCCTGCTTTTTGCTTCTGCATATTATAAAGCCAATTGGATAAATTATGCCGCTATAACTGTGTGTGTGTGTTAGTATGGATGACTGAGTGTGGTGTGTATGTATGTAATAAACAATTGTGTGTGCTTTTAATATTTGAGAGAAAAAAACAACAGCAAATAACAAATCCAACCGCTGTGTGTATCAGTGGAGTTTTGCTGGCATATAATGGGGAAAAGTTGGCACTGCGCCCAAACAAAATCATACCGAGAGCTCATTTTTTTAGATATCAAACTCAAATTTGAAACACAGCTTTTTTATATTTATGGCATTGATTTTCTAGCAGTTTTAGAGTTCAACGTTTCATAAAATATATATTAATACATAATTTTCATAAACTTATAACTTCTTTTTGGCTTCACTTTTTAAACTTTTAAACTTGTTTTGACTTCAACAATAATCTGCCAAGGGTCTTCTTTAAAATGAGACCAAACTTAAGCATGTGCTTCCAATAATAATTTTTTGACAGTTTTTGACATGGATATTTTTGTCCTCTATGGTATTGACAAAGTGTTTCAATTCAATGGAATCAGTGGAATTCAAAAAGTAAAAGTTTGGCGGGAGGGGGTATTTTTAATTTTTGGTTTCCAGTGAAGGATCCAGAGAGACTTAAGGCAAAAAAACAGCAAGAGAACACAGGGACGGAAAAGCTGACAAACTTTTTGAGTTTTACTTAAAAAATAAACGGGAAACAGACAACATTGCTCATTTACCAATAAAATTGTAACAATACAAAGCGGGTTGAAAATTGGCAAAGATGCACTTTCACAAATATTTAGTTGGATGTTATGCTAACGTATAAGGATCAAATATTTCCCAAGTCTAACCAGTTGCTGGAAGGCAAAATAAATAAATAACGTGATCATGATTGCCATAGCCATCTGTTTATTGTGAAGGGCCTGGCTGGTATAATCAGCCTCACAGTGGGAAGGGTGCCCACTTCCCACAAGACACATCCAAGTGCCTGGTGCAGTGCAGTTTCCACGACCAGCCTCTTAACATCTTATCAGCAGTCATATCTGTTACTGCAACCAGCTCTAGGTCACCAGACCTTTGCTGTTCTATATGTTCTCCGGACATTAAAAGAGAAAGGGTGGGGTAAGGAAAGATTGTATCACATTTACAGCATATTACGGTCCTGGACTGAGCAAAAAGATCACAGCTGCTATGATTAGCATCAACCTCAACTCAGAGCACCGCCAACGTAATGGGCTACCCTCCACTCCAATCATTTGAAGAGCAGATAAAGAAGTCGTGCCGTGTAGAAAATGCCAGCTCTACTCTCTCACCTCTCCAACAAGTCTGCTCTTAAAACATGATTTGATATATTTACAGCTGCCCTTGTCATCATCTGTTCAATTTAAAATTAAAGTGATGTGCATATTACATGCATCCTCAGGCCTCCCATGACCTTGGCATGAACTCCCATAAAGCCAGCGAGTTAGACCTGCTGTTAAAGATTAGGGGAGGCTTAAGCATTGAAAGGATGCAGCTGCAGCTTTATAGTTTTATTTTTATGCCATCTATGAAAATGACAAATGCTGTACACTTAGGCTACTGTTTACAGGTGTTAAAGGAATACTCACCCTCATGTTGTTCCATAAGACATTGGTTAATCTTCAAAACACAAATGAAGAGATTTTTAATTAAAACTAAGTGGTTTCTGTCCCTTCATTGCAAGGCCAACATTGAGAAGATCCAGAGGGTTTCAAAGTCCAAAGATTAGTTTATTTAATAAATTTTTCAGCCACTGGATGGAATTAGTAAATATTTTATCTCTATTGTTAATAATAATAATAATAATAATAATAATAATAATAATAATAATAATAATAATAATAATAATAATAATAATAATTTGTTACATTTATATAGCGCTTTTTCTGGGTCCTCAAAGTGCTTTACATGGAAGGGGGGAAATCTCCTCAACCACCACCAATGTGCAGCATCCACCTGGATAATGCGACGGCAGCCATATTGCGGCAGAACGCCCACCACACACCAGCTGATTGGTGGAGAGGAGACCGAGTGATGAAGCCAGTCAGAATGGGGGGATGATTAGGAGGCCATGATGGACAGAGGCCAATGGGCAAATTTGGCCAGGTTGCCGGGGTTACAACCCTACTCTTTTTCTGAAGGACATCCTGGGATTTTTAATGACCACAGAGAGTCAAGACCTCGGTTTAACGTCTCATCCAAAGGACAGTGCTTGTTACAGTATAGTGTCCCCATCAATATACTGGGGTGTTAGGCCCACACAGACAACAGGGTGAGCACCCCCTGCTGGCCTCACTAACACCTCTACCAGGAGTTACCTAGTTTTCCCAGGTGGTCTCCCATCCAGGTACTGACCAGGCTCAGCCCGGCTTAGCATCAGTGGGAAACCAGTCTTAGGCTACAGGGTGATATGGCTGCTGGCGATGATGTGCGCATAACATTTAACTATTTTTAAAGGAATAGTTCTGACCCTGAAATGAAAATTCTGTCTTCATTTACTCGTCCTCATGTTGATCCAAATCTGTATGACTTTCTTTTGTTTGCTGAACAAAAGATGTTTTAAAGAACTGGTTTTGTAGAAAGAAACACGCAATGAAAGTCACTGTCTCTCTCTCTTTCTTTAACTTTTTCTGGAGAGCAGAGCCTGTGATTGCAGGGCACCAGTTCTAATAGGGTCGCACAAATAATAAGGACGAGAGATGTGACCCAGCTGCAGCCAAATTGAAGTGGCAATGCACATTTCAAAAGACATTGGTCTATTATTGTTTGCTTTTGCTTTGCTTTGCATCCAGGGCATTGTGAGTTTGTCGAAGAGAGGCTTGACACTCTCATCTTTCTCAGATATTGTTGGCAAATCCAAAGTCTACCACATGGACATGACTATTTGTCTTCGTCTAATTTCCATTCTTTTGCTTTCTTCGTCTCGTCTCCTAAGACGCGAAACAATATGTTAAAAGCATTTTGTTCCTGAAAGGCTTTTCCTGGAAAAGCAAAGCTATATCTTACAGAGTCTGATTGTTGTAACCTTTAAGGATATGAAGTCTGGGTTGCTATGCAATAGTATACACAACTAATTTGTTGGCATCATATAAATTATGATAGCTTTGTGACTTCTAATGAACAATCAATGTGCAGAAAGGGCAGTCAATACATTATTGGATTTGTTTGTAGTGCTTTTAATACCCTTTCTCTGTTTGGTTTTAGAATTCACCTGCTGTTATGTAAAATTATTTCATTCAATAATGTCATTGTTTGCTTTTCAGAAGTTCCTTCTTGAGCTTATTCCACAAAAGTCAATAATTCTTAAGAATTATGAGCTATTGCTATTCACACAATAGTAAAAACAATTCTCCCCTGACAATTGCGGCTTTGAATTCATAATTGCGACTTCACATCTCACAATCTTGACATAACTTGAAAAACATTCTCATAACTGCATTTTTCTCACAATTGCATTTTTTCTGCAAATGTATACATGATGTGACTATTTCTCACAATTTGAGAAAGTAAATAATTCCTAAGAATAATAAAAATAAAAAAGGTACTTGCTTTTTTGCAAATTTATATCATCTTTAAAAATGTGTTGGTCCACTTTAGACATTCTACTATTACTACTTTTACTGCTATTACTACTAATACTACTATTAACTATTACTAAGTACATTTGCAACTATATGTCTATCTCTATCTCTTCATTAGTCTGCGTAATATCTGCTAACACTTCATTTTGATTGTCTCCCAACAGACATTCTACTGACTATAAGTAACTTTGCAAGTATGTCAACTAATTCTACTAACCCAAATGCTATGTCATGCATACTGAGCTTTTTACACTGTTAAAGACTTGGATTCCCATGCTAAAGATGGACAACGTTTCAAAAAATGACGTTGGACGTTTGATGGAGTATTTCTGTGGCTTCTGGTTTGTCTAGGTGACGTCAACAATGGCGGAATTTCCTTGTACGGTCCGTACGGGCACTTCTCCCAGAAGGGCATGCACACATACTTCGACCAGAGTGCGAGTGAAAGCAGCACGGCCAACAAAGCGCTTTGCTTGGCTTTAGGGAAGTCATTTGCTGTGCTGAACACGTCACAGGACTTCAAGAAATCAACAAAAGAAGTGTGTTTAGACAACCCTGTTCAGTTTGTTCCCTACATTTCAGCGATGATTGTTTTATAAACAAGGCCCAGTTCAACTCCGGTTTTGCTGATCGTCTAATGGTGAAAGATGGAGCAGTCCCAACGATCAAGGTTCACGGTCATGCGCTGTAACAGCAGGCCTTGAGTAAAACTGCTTCAAATCTCTGTCTGTTGTTGTAAGTGCACATCAAGTAAACAACATGATCACATTGAGTTAATTTATCAATGGAGCATGCGATGTGCAATTCCCACATGTACACCTTTTAAAACAGGCAAATAAAAAAACTACGACGACATAATGAAAGTAGAAATTTGTCACTTACACAGGCTGCTAAGCAAATATATACAGTTACAGTACATAACGTTACCACAGAGACGTCCTGCTGTAGTCGCTGTTGCTCCTCTTCAATTTCAGCCCCTGGATCTGATTCTGGATCATATATGTATGGCTGAATCTGATTGATAGCCATTTTTTATTTACGACAACGTTTTTTTCGGAATGGCTCATTCAATGACCCCTGCTTGCTCATCATTACTGCAAATAGGAAGGCTAATTCTGATACATGCAATGACTATACGTTATAATATGTATACATTTTTATATTTATGTAGTCTACACAATAATAATCTTTTACATTTAATTCCTTTAATATGTTTTTCGTATTTAAAAATGTTTGTGTGCTGCTGCGCGTCCCTGTGTGCATGCATGTGTGTGAGTAATAAGCAGAGTGTACGAGCGTTGTGGACCTGCTTATAGGCGCATTTTACTAACGCTCTATTTAAATTTTAAAAAAATTAGCTATTGACTTTAGACCAGGTATTTGTTGATCAATGGTGCAGTCGTTTTCTGTTGCCTCAAAATAGCAACACGCCAACAATGTGCCTGAACACATCTTGTTTTCAGATCAGCATGCCCATGGGCGCACATGCATTTGCTATTCAAACAACGTTTGACCCGTTTAAAAGTTTTGACAACATTATTCTCATAATTTTGACTCTCACAACTGAAATTTTCCTCATAATTGCTATTTTATATTTGTCTGGCTATCACCAGACCAAGCTCAGTTTAAAATTGAACATTGGTCTGGGGAGTCTGCTATGTACTACTGCACAAGAGGCGTGATAAATGAGCATTATTTGAATGACTCTGTATGCAATTGGATAGACCTTCAACCAATCAGACCACAAGAGGCGTGATACACAGGCAACGACCCATCGCTTCTCTATCATCGTGTTAAACCCACCAATAGCGTGCCAGGTGGATAAGCCAGTCTGTGGTTGGTTCCCGCAAAAGTGTAACAGAAGCAGTAGAAATGAATGTACGGGTTTCCAGAATGAGTTGCAGGGCGAAATCAAATCGCCGGCAGATCAGGCTGGGTTTACCAAGTCTAATTTTATATCACAGCTGTTAAGTAAAATAAATTTATTCAATACTATTTTTTTTTGGTGTTCCTTCTTGAGCAAAGTTGCAAGAAAAAGTATGTGAATCGCTTGCCGAATCTGTGAACGTGAATAATTTTAACTAAATAAGAGAGATCATACAAAATGCATATTATTTTTTATTTAGTGCTGTCCTGAATAAGATATTTTACATAAACATTTTTTTTACAAAAAGTCCACAAGACAAAAAAAAAGCTGAATTTATTAAAAATAACCAGTTCAAAAGTTCATGAACCATTGATTCTCAATCCTGTGTGTCGTGACCTTGATGATCCACGGCTGGTTGTGTTTTTTTGTTGTGGTTGTTCTCGAGTCTTTTGGCTAGTTTTTTGTCCTGTGGACTATTTTATGTTTATAAAATTGTATGTAAAATATCTTAATTAGGACAGCACTAAATAAACACTCTTTTTGTTTCATTTTGTTAAAATTATTCACACATTCTGCAAGCGGTTCACATACTTTTTCTTGCAACTATGTAAGAATTCAATCATTCAGCACTGCATTAAACATATACTGGTTTTTAGATTAAATGCCAGGCTTGTTGTCAGTGCATCAACTTGCATTTCCTTCTAACACATCAGTCTCATCATATATTTTGTCTTTACACAAAGGTGCTCACTCACTGTGAATGAACTGAAGTCATTACATTACCACAAAGCATTTGGCAGACAGAGACCCCTGCATGGAGTCCAAGAGCCCGTCAATTCAGTTGTATATGCTTATTTTTCTATCTCAGTCAGCAGTTTACTGAATAAAGCAGGCTGAAAGCACCCATCTGTCAGAGTAAAGGACAGTTAAGAGAACCTCTCAACACAAACTACAATGATAGATATGTGCCCCCCCCCCTCCCCCTCCCTTGGATCAGTCGGGAGGTTTAACCAGTTAAGTTCTATATGTCACACTAAAGACTCCTAGCTGTGATTGTCCTTTTATTCACTGGTCAGAGACCAGCTTTAATGTTTCTGTAAAAGAAAACCAACTCAATGGCAATGTGAAAGGGTGACATTTACCTGCATGTGGTGTGTATAGTTAGATCTGGGGAAGACTGACAGATCCACACACTCCTCATCACCACTCCTTTTCATCTCCCTTGTCAGGTCGCCATTTCTCAAAAGGGACTAGTATTTTGAAACTGCTCCCTGTCAACTCAGATGTGAAAAAGAGAAAAGAACTGAAAACACTCATCTGTCTAGCTTTCTGTCAGCCTGCCCAGACAACACTGGCCAAACAATGTGGCAAAGCCGCCAGTTTCCTCATGTTGGTTTCAGCGCAATGTGTGCACAGCAGCCGCGGGTGTGCAGCCTGGATGTGTTTTGAATAAGTCTGAGGAGACGGAGAGATCCCAGCAGGAGCTTTGAGCACCACAGCCGCTTTCCCAATTAATGCATCAGAAGCCAGCACATTTGTCCCCTGGCTAGATATTTCCTATCAGCACGTCAATACATTTCTTAGCTGTCCTCAAAAATGCCATGTGCCTTCCTCAAAGTCTCCAGAAACAGTTATGGACTTCTGAAAGCATACAGTCATTGATATGTTTGCTTGACTTCATTCATAACTTTTTTTTAAAGCACAGAACATTCCGTCAATGAGCAGACCACCACATAAAACAGTACTTAATCTTTACATACTCGGCTGACTGAGATAAAAAGATGGATTTTAACAAAAAAAGACAGACCAGCCCTCAAAAAAGCTAATTTAGATTAAATGTTATGTCTTTTTAAGGCTTACACTATACACCTCAAAGAGATGTTCGTTCTTTTGCAATGAAAGATATGAAATAGACTTTTGGTTCAAATAAAATGTCTTTTCTTTAAAATGTATGGCACAAATTGCGGCATTGTGCATTCACTTAACTTCATGCAGTAAATCTGATATCCAAGCTTTACCTGGATAACTCGGATTCTGCATGCACTGGCTTTAAAGGTGCTATAAGCACAAAACATTTAGGCCAAAACATCTCCTCACTATCCGCTAGCTGCCTGTCCCCTGAACACACTGTAAAAAAACACGGTCTCTGTAGTCAGCACAAACTCCACAAACGGCAGCAAAAACAAACTTGGGCAGTCTGGACAACAAAACATAATAAACAGTGCTCCAGCCAATAACTGACAAGAATGATTTGGGGGTGGAGGTTTGGGGTGATTCACTAAATGATTCACATTAAAGAATGCGTTACTATCAACAAACTATTATATCATTTATCAAGACTTCAAATTAAAACGTACTATTTTATTTAAAAGTACATCAATTTACTCACAATGAGCGTGAATAGTTGGTTGAGCCATCGTTACCACAGCAGCGTTAGCATGAGCGTTCATGACTGTTTCAGGAAGCACGGAAGGAGGAGGAGGAGTCTAGCTAGCCTCTGTTTTGATTGACAAGACTTCGAACGTCAACAAGAAGTCACTCCACCCAGGATCGCTTAAGAGCACCTTTAAAAGAGTCATTCATTGAGAAAACAAATTTCCCTTGATCTTTTGACATATAAATGGTCATCATACTATAAGAATATCCTGCAAGTTTCAGAACTCAAAACTTCCTTGTCAGTCCAAAACGGCTTTTATTAAAACTGTAAGACTGCTGAATTCGCTCCAATGAGGGTAGCGAAGAGCAGGTGAAGGTATTTGCGCGTTCTGTGTTCTCAGCTGGGCAAAATTGATTTAATTCCAATTCCTCTTTATCCGACTCCATTTTATCATAATTTCGAATTTAGATTAGAATGCCAATTGGTTATTTGGTCATTTATGTTTAATAGTTAATCACACACTTAATTATTCCGTTTAACCCTTTGTGGAAAGTACCCATTCATGACCTCCTAGATATAGTTAATAATTCCAGAGTAAGTCAGAATAAATCAAAGTGTAACAATTTATTTAACAATCAGGTAAATGTATAATTCCAATTACATAATCAATTTAAAGATCCTCAATACATAACATCAAATACTCTGAAGTAAAGAGTGAGAGATGCATTCCTGACTTTCCAAATGTTACGTAATGCTGGGTTTGTCTTCGGACATCCAGCATTACGGGCGAACCTGCTGTAGGATTGCGCCCTGACCTTTCTGCTACATCGCCTTAAGTATTCAGACCAGACAGTCACTTCTTTCAAATGGAAACATATGTTAACAAAGGGAATTGACATGCAATCATAATATGTTAATACTGGACCTGTATGGACAAAAGACCAATTGGCTGAAAGTCACACCCTCCATACTAGGCAAGATATTTCTAAACTCTTAAAACCGTTATTATCTGAAAATGACTAGTTTGGGAATGTGCCCATTTAGTGAAAGGCCACCTCAACCTCAAGAAGATCAACACCTACTTCTATCGTTAGCACTTTAGCCCAGCCCACTGATTCACGCACTCTGTCAGTTTAAATCTAGACTAAAAACACATCTCTTTACTATGGCATACACATAGAACATTTTTAACTTTCTTTATTCAAATCAAATGACTGATTGTTAGGCTGCATTAACTAGGTCAGCCGGAACCGGGAACACTTCCCATAACACCTGATGTACTCGTTACATCATAAAAAGAGTGGCATCCACACTAATGTTAGTCTCTCTGTTTATCCCGAGGTTTACTGCAGTCGGCCGGATCCAGGCCGTGTCCGGATCGGATGGTGGACCTGCATCTGGACATGACCAGCTCATCCTGGAGTGTCTGCTGAGACCGTGTCCATTAGTGTCTCCTCTGAATTCGCCTCACCGGAACGTCATCCTCAATTAACCCGTCTCCAGCGCAATAACTCCGATCTTTCAAGTATTCATATTCTTGTGTAATCGACGCGCCATCCTAAATGAACCCGTCTCTTGCGTGATACCCAAAATTTCGAATATTCCTATCTAATATGATTTATGACCTGCAAGGTTGCCAGAGTAATAATTATACACTGTTAATAATAGGCCAGAGGAGAACTGGCACTCCGACTGAGTCTGGTTTCTCCCAAGGTTTATTTTTCTCCATCATGCCCTGATGGAGTTTTGGTTCCTTGCCACTGTCGCCTTTGGCTTGGCTTGCTCAGTTGGGGACACTCAAATTATGATCCAAGTTACTCAACTAAATATACAAATAGAATTTATTAATTTGGTCATATATAATTCTATAAACTATCCAAATTAAACTAGCCAAATCAAATTTTGTTGCAATGTTGTCCTGTTTAACACTGTGAAGCTGCTTTGAAACAATCGTCATTGTAAAAGCGCTATATAAATAAAGTTGATTGATTGATTGATTGACAAATAGTAGGTAAATAACATAAGAGACGTTAACACTGGATCAAGCAACTAGGCGATAGACATGCCTTTGAACAGTGCAAAATATTGTGCAGTGCCAGGTTGTGGAAAAACAACCTTGCTGCATAACCTTCCTTCTGATAACATTTGCAGAGACTGAAATAAAAAATAAACAAAACGATGCTGTGCCTTCTATATTGGATCCGACAGGAACTGCAGTTTTTCGATATGTAATGATTATGTGTATGTGTTTAACCAAAATCACCAGTGACCAGTGATTTCTGATATATGATTCATGTACATCCAGATGTTCTTTGTCTCAAAATCGGCTACTGCAGTTTTTGTGTTAGTAAATGAAACCAGTAAACGGTCAACTTCACATTGTTTCTCTTGTGAAAATCATCTGTTGATTCAATTATATACTATATACGCAAGTGTTGTGCAGTGGTGTTTTAAATCGAGGAGGCAAAGTTCCCATGAACGTTTATTATATACATCAAATATACATTTATGTCCCTGTTACACTTAATTTTCCTGGTTAAATAAACATTACATAAAAAAAAGAGAGACCAAATTTTGGTCTATTTTGTATCTTTATGTTATGTCTTTTTTAAATGTATTAAAACCAAGTAGGCTATAGCCTACATTTCATCAAGTTAGTATTTTTACACATTTTTATATTTCTTCCAAAATAATGACTAAATGCAGTAACAATTTAAACAATATATATTATTTAGCTTTTCTTAATAATAGTCAACTTATTTTCAGCTGTCATCATCAAGCTTGTACATGTAGGCTACACTGTACACAGACACGACGATGTACCTTTAATTTCCCCAAGCTGTTTGCTCACTAAAACCCCCAGTCATCACGTTTTCAGGACATTTGAAGTTTGATATTGACGTGACATAAAGCAGTGATATCTAAATGGCTTTGTTTTTTTACTTACTTTTGCATTAGTCTTCCCGTTAACGGCTTAATTATCTTCATTCAGGCAGATCCATGAACGCGCATAAAACAAGAAGCGGGATTTATCGCATGAACCAATCATATCCTATTATAACCCATGATATTCAATCATAGAACGATGGAGGCATTGCCTCCTCACTATAACTGACTTAAGATGACTTTTCCCCATTCATTTCAAATACCCAGTACAAAATTCAGCGCACTTCCTTATTAGTACAATAAAAGTTTTTATAGACACAAGGCCCAGCAAACGACAGGTTTTTCAAAGAAGGGATCTATGACGTCAAAGGGAGGCAAGCACCAGCTAGGCAGAAGAATATCAACGCCTACATCATTGCTGCCTGTTTAGCCCCGCCCACAGATTTGCACATGACATGCAATATAGGTAGCCTAAGTAGCATATAGGCCTACATGGTGTTAAACCAGATCGAGCTACCAAGCAATAAACATGCCGTTGAGGATACTGCCTGGACTCAACAGTAATGCATCATGTAAGTAACTGTGTTCATCCTAATGCTTGATCTGAAATGTAATGTTTCATGTACAGTCAGATTTTCTTTGTCTCTGTCTGTAAATCAAACCAGTGACTAAATGTAAGCTTGCGTTATTTCTCTTAGTAGATGAAAAAAAATCTGTTATTTAACAGTGACTAAATTCTATAAAGAAAGCGATCAAAGAAAGCTCCCTTTGCAAACGTTGGAGCAGCGCACGCTGCAGCTGTCAATGAAACAGCGAGTTTATCGACTCCCGTTTTATTCAACAAATCTCTTAACAATATCACGTTTGCACTGTTAGTGAAGATGCAAACATCCGATGATGACCATGTTTGATGTAAAAATCATATAAATGCACCCCTGGAAACATAAAATAATGCAGTTCCCATTTAACAGATATACAGTATCTGTAGTATCCGAATAGGAGAAAACTACCCAGATATTCTCAGTGTAGGTTTGGTACATAAAAGAACAAAAAAAAAAAAATTGAGATTGCTTCTGAGTCTAAGATATTACAGCAGCACAAAATATAACTGGCAAGACACTTTCATTGTGGTGACCATGGTAACAACTGATCTGTAGTACATCACTGATACTGCTAACAGGTACACATCATCAAGTGCTGAATGACACCGATAATGACTGGTCACAGTGTCTCTTATGACAGAAAGGTGAGATAATCCAACGGTTCTTCTTGTTGTATGGTCTTGTGATATCCAAATTGTGTTCCAAAAGTCTTAGTTTAGGCAGTGATGTAGTGAAATTTCATCTTATTTATCTATGTCTGCTGATTGTGTAACAGGAAAGGTAAAGACAATTACTCTTTTGAAAAGCACATTTTAATCCGCTAGATTCATTTTGAGTTCCCATTTTCTCATTCAGACATAAATCAGCAATGTTTGTTTCAGTCATCAGATAATTTACTGCCTGAGGATCCTCGGATTATCTTGAGGCACACATGGCCACTGTTTAACCTGAGGAGGTCTATAACACACATAGAGAGAGCTGTCCATTAAGCACTCTCATTTATCTCAATGGCAGGTGATTATGGAGTGCAGTTATGTGACTGCAAGATCATATTTTGAGAATGCAAAAGGGCATGTTTGTGAAATGTTCAAGCTCATTTTGTCCATTAGATAGAGAAAACAAGGAAATTAAGTAAAGTAAAACAAGTAAAAACGAGAAAACATAAATTTACCCACCTATAGACCCTCCCCTCAAAGAAATCTGGACAGAAGTGTTTGAAAGTGGACAAAAGAGACTAAACACCAGCTGTAAACGGAATGTGTCCCCCTTGTCTAGTTGTGATCGATCAACCAAAACGTATCTTAATACCAGGTGTAAACCCGGCTAGAGGGCACTTCTATTGTTTTATACTGAGCTGATGATATTTTCTATGCCCTAATCTCTACTCAACTAAGCTGAAACGTAACCAGAAACGTTTGAATTAAAACATCATTAGCATGTTCATGTTTACATTTTATATTCAGAAGAACATTTTTCAAGATCAACCCAGACCTAATTTTATATATAGAAAATATTGTTGATTCTCTTATACTTGTCATGTAATTTTCTTTGAAATTTTACTCAACATTACCAATTGAAATATTCAGTATACCAATAAAATATTCAATATTCCTAATGTAATGTTTTAAGTTGTTTTTGGACTTTTACAGTTGTTGCACTCTATGTGAAATGTATATTCTCTCAGTAATAATGTTTATATAATCTTTTGGTATTTTGAATATAAACAGTTACACTATGCTATAATACTGTACAAGAACTAAACATTCAAGAGGGCAGATGCATCGTAAAGGCTTTAAAGCTTGGACATCAAGCTATCGGTCTTGCGACCCCTGGGGCTCCACGAAGGTCCTGCAGTGGGTCTGTGGACAGACACTGTACATAAAACACGATTTCAAAAAATATAAATATATTCTTTGAATTTTAAATGTGTGGTATATTTTGTACTGTTCAGGTTGTGGGTCTTTAAAGGTAAAGAACTCTATGGGCTTGTTTGCCTTCTAAAATTCCAAGAGAGGACTGTTTCAATCATCAAGAGCCTTATGAAAGAAAACATGTTAAGTCTACTCACTTTCTGAATATTTTAACTTATAAATTAATTTGCAATGAACTTAAAATGGATCTACTATGTAAAAAAGTATAGGGTAGACTGCGGTGTCAGTGTTACTGGTGTAACATGGTGTTCGTCCGCACACTGATTACACTACTTGCCCACTTCCCCCAGTCGTTTAGCTTTTTTTGTCGTTCAGTTGGACAGCAGATGCTACAATTATAAACTGAAAGTGTCTGCTCTGCTCCATACAACATGAGCTGCAGAGTTACAGTATAGTGAAGCATCGGTCAGATTTCACTTACTGAATGATAAGAGCAAGGAGAGATGGCTAAGGAGATGATGGCGGAGGATTTGATGCGCAACAGATATTGAGCGTCACTGACAAATATCTAATCTTGTAAAATATACTGCCAAGTACCGCCACTCCCTATACAGAGAGTATGTGTGATTGCGAATTCAAAAGCGAAAGTGAAAAGCATGCAGGTGTAAGGTTGAAACAATTAGCAAATGCCGGAATGTCTGATTGAGGAACCAGGACTCACTGAAGAAAATAAAGGAAATTAGCATCTGAACTCACTCATGCAGTTAGCATCTCCATCCGAGACAACATCACCGAAAGAGTTAACCATCGAAAGAACACCTTAATTTACATGTGTCTCCCTTCCCTGCCTCTACCCCCATCTCTCCTCCAGAATTCACCCAAAATCTATATGATTTAATGTGAATTCTCACTATACAGTATTATACATGCTTGATATCATTGGAAATGTCTCAGTGCGACTGGTAAAAAGGTATCATCCCCACCGAAGTAAACCAAAAAGTAATAAAGGTTTTAAGAGTTTAGAGATATTTTGCTCATTGTGGTTTCAGCCATTTGGTCTTTTGTCAATACAGGTCTAAAGGACTTGATTAATGCTAATTCCCATTGTTAACATGTTTCCATTTGAAAGAGGTTTCTGGCTTGGTCTGGTATTTAAAGCAATGTTGCAAAGAGCTCGTGGCTCTAATTTTTATACAGATCAGCCCGTAACGTTGAGTGTCTTATGTAATTTTCAGAAGTCAGGTATATCATTTACTCTTACTTCAGAGCATTTGATGTTATGTATGTCTTATCTTTGACTTGATTATGTAATTGGTATTATATATTATTTGCCTGACTGTTAATAATAATTGTTACACTTTGATTTATTCTTAATCAAATACTTACTCTGGAATTGTTAACTATCTCTAGGAGGTTATGAACAGGTATAATTTCAACAAAGGGTTAAACAGCATAATTAAATGTGTGGTTAACTATTAAATATAAATGACCAAATAACCAATTGGCATTTTAACCTACGAAATTATAATAAATGGAGTCAGATAAAGAGGAATTGGAATTAAAGGGATAGTACCAAAAATGAAAATTCTGTCAGCATTTACTCACCCTCGAGTTGTTCCAAAACTGTATGAGTTTCTTTGCTCCGCTGAACACAAAAGAAGATATTTAACAAAGCAGAGAGAGCAACCATTGACTATCATAGTAGGGGGGAAAATACTATGGGGGTAACACTGATGTATTTTATGACATAGAATAAAAACGTGAAAATGTCTTGAGCTAATGTTCACCACAGTCCTTATTTCACTTAACCAAATTCCTGTTCAAAAAACCCATTGACTTCGGGACAATGAAACCGGAAGTGCTAAAACGCTAACTTGTTTCCATGTTTTGGCCTACAAAAGGACATCACACCTCCACCACTCTATTGAGATGTATATATGGCAAAATACAGTGACATTAACTACCTCCTTTTCCACACTTGACTACAGCATCTCACAGGTCGATGGATCACGTGCGCTCCTGTGTCTTTACTGCTATTGGTAGTCACTGCATTTGATCACTACTCGTTTGCATACAGTTTTGTCAAATGCATTGCATCACTGAACATGCCCACAATGCAATGCCAAAGGTTTATGTCACCCATGTAGCTGGAAATGACCAACTCTCATTGAAAATGAATGACTTCTATTATATTTGTCACTGCAAATCCCTGTATGAACGGCCATTAAAACTAGTCAAGCAAAAGATTTGTTCTCTATTAAATCAGAGCAACTTTTATGCACCGCACACTTGTCGACTTAAGCCAGGTTCACACTCTAAGATTTTGGCCACAATTTGGCTGTCTGAGACAAATTTTGTGAATCATAAACGATTCCTATGATCCTAAGCCAAAATCTTAAAGTCTTTGACCTCTAGTATGACATGTACGATTGCGATCAAATTTAACCTCAAAGCACCATTTGCACCATGCGTGCATCCATTTTTAACGTGTCTTAACTGCCGTACAGTCTGACATTAATGACAACTGAGATCCTACAGTGTGACATGACTTACAGCGGAAATCCTCTTCATACAGACAGACCAAGAGTGGCAAAGGAATCATACAGTGTGCACCTGTCTTTTGTAAATATTACAGAAAAAAAGGGTGTGTTCACACCTGGCATGTTTGGTTTGATTAAAACAAACCCCATGGTGCGATTGCTCTGTTAGTGTGATTCATTCGAATAAGTGTGAACGAAACCAAAGAAGCGGACCAAGACTGCTGAAAAGAAGGGTCCACTTCCAAACAACCTCTGTTGTGGTTCGAACGGAATATGAACCAAACATGGACCAAAGACATGTAAACAAACCAAAAAAGGGGCATGATAACCCTAAAGGACAGAATGCTTACCTCGTCTCCTTGCAGCAGATCGTTTGTGTGTGTGACTAAGGGATTCCTGCTGCTGTTTTGACTCATTTACACATTTTTATAAGCTATTTTCTCAGCTGGTCAAAATACAATCATATGTAGGCTACGCACATACGAGTGCATTTAGCCCAACACAGTGTTGCTCTGTATGTTTGTTAAGTTCCATCACAAAATATAAGTAATAAAGGCAAACCAATCAGGTTGTGAACATATCCAAATGCCTTTAGGTTCGGTGTTAAAATGCCAATGCGAATGCTAAGTGCACCAGGAATCGTTGTTTTTTTTTACTAGACTTTCAACATGTAGAAAGATGTGCCTCTTTGCTATCAGATGCATTACCATTTAAAACAAGATGTGTTATAAAATCATCTCAAAATATCAGACATGTCTAGATAGAATCATATTCTGAAGCTAGTATGTGCCAAAAAATTGGTGCAAAAGTCATATAGTGTATTCCAGTTTTAAGGTGTTTTTACGAAAACCTGTCCATACTGACCTAAGACTGCAAATCCGGTTTTCAGATCATAAATTTTACATTTACATTCTATGTTTTACGTCCATAACCTTGATAGTAACAAATACTTGCCAATCAACTAGAATGAATGTTTCTAATAGCCCATAAATTGGAAATAATAAATAATAAATGCTGAGAAGAAATCTGATTCATGAATGCAAGGACTCAGCCGATCAACATTCTCATTATCAAGTGGAGCTCAAGTAATTGGTTTCTCTATTAAGCCATGTGACCTTTTAGTCCTTTCATAAAACAAAGTGTGGATGTAATCCTTCAAAAGCTCTGAGCAAGAATCTACATTCAACTTTTACAAACTGACTCAGAAAAGAAGAGTTTGACCTTTGTATCACACCATCAGACTGTGCACCTTAAACGATCCCTTCATTCCCAGATGTCGGCTGTCATTTTGTAATAGTTTTAAAGGGTAAAATTAGCAACTGAATTCCAGAAGGACAACAGCAACATTATCCTCTTTAATGGGAGAGCACCAAGTCTCACTAAGATAATTACATCATTATCTGTCTATCAATCACCATTTGGTGTTGGGAAAATTACATAAATCCCAAAGCTCAGGAAATATGAAGTACATCACCTCCCCTGAATTATTTACCAGCTAGAGCATTTGAATAACACTGAAGCTTGATACATGATGAAAAAGCCAGCCTCACTTCATCATGTGTACGGTTCCTACAGCTATGAACTTTGCTAAAGAAAGAGATGCACTGTATGAGGCTCCTTTTTTTTCTTTTTTTTTTTGCAATGTTCAAGAAGGATTTACAGTGCACTGTAAGCTTTTGTGCTGTTTCAATGGGAATAAAGGTGGAGTACATTGGTTTTCCTCATATTTGATTTCCTCATATAGTGTTGTAGCATATTTATCTTAAGGTTAATGCAAACATTCAGACATTTAAAAAGAAGTAATATGAAAGAGGAAGGGCCCCAATGCAATATAAGCAGATTTACTGATCTTAGTGTCTAAGTTCTGCTCATACGAAACATGAATGAAGTTGATTTTTCACATGCAGAACAAAGAGGCTTTGTTTTTGTTCTGTGAACTTTATTAGGACAGGCTGAAGCTTAAGATACTATTAATCTTCAAACATATTTTAAAATAATAAAATAAAAAAATAGTTTATATACATATCTATAATAGTTTGTGAAAACCACAGATTTAAGGGCTGATATGAGATATTTTAAATATAATATTTCACAATATTATGGGTTTACTGTGTTTTTAATTAAATAAATGCAGCTTTGGTGACTATATACAGTCAAACCACAAATAATTCAGAAACCAGATATATAATTTTTTTACTAGTGGGTGCAGGACACTAGTTTGTTGAAGTAGCCTAAGTGAGGATAGCAAAATAAAGTAAACTGTGAGAAATTATAACCAAAGATTCG
Source organism: Gobiocypris rarus (assembly GCA_023029165.1). Classification (NCBI taxonomy): domain Eukaryota; kingdom Metazoa; phylum Chordata; class Actinopteri; order Cypriniformes; family Gobionidae; genus Gobiocypris; species Gobiocypris rarus. The sequence continues at coordinate 18,577,215 of CM040920.1, forward strand.
TCATACAGTGGACTACCAGTAAAATTGATAAACATGTTGGACCAAAATTATTCAGACACTTTGACCTGACCTGTTTTGCTTTTTACTTTAATTGATAATGCGACCTTTTACACCACAGACTGAACAAAATGAAGCATTGCTTCACCTAAATTGGTATTATCTAATTGTGTACTTAAATTTAACAGCTGACAGCTGATTGGTTGATTCCAAGATGCATTTGTTCTGACAGTTTAGCTCTGAGTTATTGTCATATTTTATTACCATTTTCTAAACTATATCGAATAAACTGTGATAATGTTGAAAATGTTGAAGGTGTCTACTCTGAATAAATGTTGGTTTGACGGTATAATATTTTTTAGATGGCACTGAAAATCTTTTAAAAGTGAATAATTTAATAACATCGTTGAATATAATCTTTAGCAAATCTCAAAATAAATGTTAACTTTTCATGTTGTGATTTATATATATATATATATATATATATATATATATATATATATATATATATATATATATATATATATATATATATATATATATATATATATATATATATATATATATAAAGTACATGTGAACATTATATATATATCAGCAATGACATGATAAAATATTATAATTTTTATAATTTATGGGTTTATGGGTGTTAGTCATAATTTTAGCATATCAGGCAATACATGTATTTTCCCTTCAGCACTCATTCCCTTTAGTTAAAAATTCCCTTTAGAAAAATTAAAGATGAAAACAGAAGTAGCATGTAACCTTGGACAGTGAGCACAGTGAAAGGAGAAATAGAGTGTAAAATCACCAGATTCATTTCTCGTCAACTTTTCATTCCCAAAGATGCATCATCATCATTCTAGGTCATCTCCTGTGCAGCTCAGACACAACTAACGTCATTCAGACAGGAACTGAGCAGCAGGTTAAGGACAGCAGCTGTGAGAAGAAATTACTGACACGAATTCGGATTGATCCCAAGACCTGTCAGGGACAAGCACTTGTCATACTTGACACAAGCCGTGGGAAAGCGCACCAAAACGTACAAACTTTTTTGGGTGTAAAAGGTCAAGTACAGATATTGACCAAAGAATCTCAGGCACTAAGCCTTGTGAAGCCTTCAGCGGATTGTGGGGAGTGTGACAGACCTGTGAATTGAGAGACAGGATGAATGACACCCTTTGTCTTACCTTCATCTTTCCATCTCACCGCTGCCTTCCTGTGAGAATAAAGTGTGTCTTTTGCAGATGACGGTGGCTGTCAAGCAACTCAATTCTGAGAATCAGTCAGCTGCAGGGAAAAAGGAAATGAAGACAACAATGGATCATGAGAAAAAAACCCCGGAAAAGTGCCTATCACTTCAGGAAGAACCGGCAGCTTCCCACTGGTCGTTTTTGTGGAACAAGATCTCCAAGCATGTGAAAGCGATACTCCAGGATGCCAGTGTTGTGCAAATCTATTTAAATAACAAACAGAGGAGTAATGGCCCGACTTGGCTCATTGACCAAATCTCAATATGTGCCGTGCACATGAATTCATATTTGTGTGCCTCCTCTTGTCAGAATGTTTTCAACCTTATATCAAATACTATTCCCAATTTGTTTCTGCAGATCGAGCAATCTGGCACGGCACTGATTGGAATGTTAATAAAAATGCCCCAGAGGGTGACGGTGTGTAATGAATACTGAGCGGCGACAGGCAGGACACCGGCGTCCCATCTCGCACACATTGACACGCGCTCGTACACACACGGACAGCCTCAGGAGACTCCTCCAGGACGCAGTCCATCAAACCACCTTACAGACTCCAGAAGGTGCATGCTTCAAATAAATAAGTAAACGGCCCGGAAACATCATAAAACACACACCCTGACAAGCAGGAAGAACGTCAGACTCGCTCAGCTCCACACAAATAGCCCAATTAGCGATCGCATCAGGTCGCTACGGGAGAGGGATCATGAGGAGGGCGAGAGGTGGGCATTGATTAGAGGTCCCTGCAGGGCTGAGGCCTGGGATCTAAAGTAAATAGAGCCCTGGCCTGATTCCACACAGCAGCCTCACACTCTCAAGCACCCTTCGGAGAGCAGAGCCTCCCACGGTGAAACTCAAATTGTGAGGAGAAAGTGAGCGGAAAACAGAGAGATAATGATCCGATTTCTTAAGGACCATCAATGGGATTCTCTATCTGTTTGTTGATGGCATTTGGAGTGTGAACGCTCTTTGAGGATACCAAATGTGCTTAGTGGATAGGAAGAATTCTACTTAAATTTGTCTGACATATTTTACATTACACATTGAGCGGCCGTTCACATAGAACTCATTCTTACATATATAAAAGAAAAACACAAGATGCAGCTTGAATCATAATAATAGCACCTCCTTACATGTTGCCAACAAACAATAGCAATTTTATACCAACATTTTATACTTTCCTCTCCCACGCTTCTCCTGAGTTATAGACATTGAGACATTTTATTAAAGAAATAAGAGTTATCTGAATGGTGTTACACTAATGAGATGAATCACGTATAATAGTTTTCTATAAAGAATTGTATTATTATATAAAGTATGGTGGGGTATTTAGCCATGTTGAAATGACGTGACCTACAGAGTTTCACTAAATGTTAGAGAATCCATTAGCTACCATCTTTGTAGATACACTATGCTGTGTTGTTTAGTGATGTGAAGAGCAAAAATTAGACAATGGAACACACTTATCATCATGCTTTACCAGCAGAGACATTGGGTGAATCAGTACCTGTACGGCCAAAGACTCAGAAAAGGTCTAAAGTCAGAAGACGGACAAAAATAAGAAATGAGCGTAAACACCAGTACAGTCACAGATGTTCATCTAGTGCATGTTTACATAGAAAAACTATTAAAAACAGGCACTAAAAGCAGCACAATGTAACAAAGAAACAAATGACAAACATCAGATGTTTGCCACTGATTAACTACATAATGATACTATAATATGATACAGAAGTCTGTGACGTTTTTGCACATTTATTGTGCATGTGGTCAGGTTAAAGAAATCATACGGTCTTCTTTTACATGACCAGAAGAGGTGTTATTTGGGTGAAGAATGTGTTCCACCATCATGGGAGTGTAGAGGTTTTGTGAAGGAGATTCCACATCGTGCAGTGATGTTGCCACCAGGCATCACACTTTTTGACTGACTGCCGGAAATAAGGAGGATCGTAAATTGTGTAGAGTGTTTAGGTAAGAGCGTGCAGAACGGTAGGTGGCTCTATATGCTACCTTTTGAGCCTTAAATGTAACGCTAATGTGACATGGCTCCTCTTTGGCTGATTGAAGACCAAACATGCTGCTGCATTCTGGATCATCTGTAAAGGCTTGATAGTGCTAGCTGGAAGGTTAGCAAGCAATAGCTGCCATTTTACCATCTCGGTTAACTATAGACCTGATATAGTCCGGGTATTAGAAACCCACTAATAATCTTGAATTTGGTTACATGTCATTTTTGCCAAAATAACATTAGATGTATTATATTCCATTATGTAAGCAAATTCAACAGTGATTACAAGGTGTTTGGTTTCATTTCTTTGACATGTTCATGTTCTAGATGTCTAGTCTATGCCTGGGCTACAGTTAGAGGTCTATTAAATTTTCACTGACAGCCCAAATTTTCATTGTTTTAGCCTAGACGTCAGGGCTGTGTTTTGAATTGCTTGCTGGGTAAGCCTAGTAAAGCATTGCAGTAGTAGCCTACATATAAATCATGCATTTGACTGGATAACAAAAATGAAAAAGATTTGCACCAAATCAAATTTCGTAGAGCGAATTCATCACTCACTCTATCATCTAGCCCAGTTTCCCAAACTGGGATTTGCAAACCCTCTATTTAGCTGATTATTAATTAAATCATTAAAAATGTCAAATTAAATAATATTTTAATAAAAGCAAAATAACAAAATACTTACTAAGAAAAATATTTTAAAAAAAATAGTTTATCTGCATGAGATCTAACCATTAACCGATTAATCTGTGAATATGCCAATACGTTGTTAAAATCTCAGAGTACATAAAGTAAATATTTTACATTAAAGGCATTTGGCTGCCAAAAAAATTGGGCAACTCTGATCTAGCCAAATAGGGCATATGGCAACATGAACAGATTGTGTGACAAACAAAACAATGCAAAGTAAATAAACAAAAACAACCCAGGCTATGTTTAATACGGGTTTCAGGGAGGGTAAACTTGAGCAGTGAATTACTGACTGCAAGAAACCATCAAAATTCAAGGAGCATCAAAGACTCAAACAATATAGACCAGCCTATATCATGATAATGCAGTTCATGGTAATATGAATACATTTGTTGAACAGTTTTGCTATTGTGTATTGGATCACTATGTGACATTTAATATAACAGAGTTGAGGACAACAACACCAGTGTGGAATCACTATAGTCAGTGTGAAGCAATTCTGCCCTCATGTGGCAATCAAAAATTCATCCAACCAGCTGGAAAAACAAAACAAAAAAAACAAAAACAACGAAATTCCACTGTGAGAGAAGAAAACTCTGTACATATGTGAAGTGTAAAAAAAAAAAGCTGGTAGGAGAGGGCAAGGTAGAATGCAAAATCCTGCAATAACAATGCAATGTTTTTCCTCTGAAGTTAAAAAGCTTCTAGCTCTGTCAGCCAGTTGTTGTTTGGTTTTTTTTTTTTTTTGAGGGTTTTGCATCTCTTTTCCCGAAAGAGCTGGATCTGAACACTTGAATCACTTGCGTCTGATTTGCAAATTAACAAAAGAAGGGCAGAAGCAGAGCCATATAATGATTTATTTTTAAAGAAAAGCAGGAAACATTGATTGAACGCTGGTGGCAAAGAAACCAATACCACAGTGGCCGGCCTACTCATGCTCTGAAATAGATTGTTAGAGTCTTTGACATTCTCTCTTGTCGTTTTAGCGAGTGGCTCTGAGTGGATCGTGATTCACCAAGGCAAAACACATTGAGAATGCAATGGAAGGATAATATCAGACGCTTTGCCTTGTTGGCATATCAGTCGCCTGAGGAAATGCACTATTATTATGCCACTGTCGTCGAAGGGCCAGCACACTACAGGTGGCATTATTGTGGCACAACTCAAGAAATTGGAAGTGCCCCCACTGTACCAAGAATCTGAAACTGTAATTGGAACAAAACAGACTCACAAAACCATAAACAGCACTGCCTGTGGCACTCCATCTTGTGTGGCGGCCGATAAGAAGGTGCATTTTTCCAAGAGATGAGCTGAGTTGAGAATTTCCAGGGAAAGACAGTGACTAACAGCCCTGCTTTGCTTCCCACTCTATTGACTGAGATTGAAGGTGGCCGACGTTGACCTACCGCCACTCCCAATCCTTATTAATCTCCAACAAGAAGCAGGAAGAATCCTGTATGCACCAGAAATGAGAAACTGCTACTCTGCTGAACAGAAATGCTTTACAGGGTCCAATCTATCATGTGGAGTAGTCATGACTCATATATGCACATCCAGTAGCTAAAGATAAACAGACCCTTTGCACTTGCACAGATATTCTGTGTTTTGATACAAATGGAACACATGCCAAGAGAAACCCTTCCTCCAAAACATTAGATGGGTTAGATGAGTTACATTGTACTTTGAAAGTCTTAATATCCTACAACTGCTTTTTGGAAATTAAAGTCCCATTCAACCGAGCCAGTGAAGATGTTAGCACTGCAGACTCTAGGTCATAAAAGCTATTATAGTCTGCGTTCAGAGTACACGAAAATTGGATTTCATACTATTCAGCTAAACAATCACTCCAAGGTGATCCCTTTTCAAGCTGCCGTAATTCTGCTCGTATAATTCCCTTCGGCACAAGCACACACCTACTAGCCATAGTTTGTTATGCCATCCCTTAAACTGTAGAGGAAATACTGCCTTCAGGGACAGGGATGAAGCATGCAGCTCATCTCTTAAGCACATTTAACGGCTCGTTACCCCACCGCTCGTTTCAGGCAACACGACACTCCTTGGTCAGGTGCCATTCTCTAATGTGCTGGAAATGAGCCATAAGCCTCTATAGTCCTTAGACAGTGAGTATGGCATGCTCAAGGGGCCATTTTGGTTCTGAAAGGCACGCAGTAGTGCCTTAAACAGGAGAGTCTAAACTTAGACTGTTGCTTTTGCAATTAACAATGCCCTGTTTAGTACTGCTAAAACACATAAAGATAACATTTTACAAGGGAATACATTGTAAATGAAACACAGGTTTTGAAAACCTCCAAACGTGTCAAATGAAACACTGTACGCGTATAGCTGAGAATTTACTGCATCTCAGACTTACACTGAAAAGGCTTCTGCCGTACAAGATTATTTGACACCAGGATGAAGAGAACAAAAAAACTCAATGACGATTCCAGGAAAAATGAACCTTTCAAGGTCCACCTCTAGTGTAGAGGTATAGAAAGATTTCGACCTTAGAGGAAACTAGCTCTGATGGAGGTGAAGTCAGGTGGTTTTAAAGTACATTAAGAAACATTTAATAGCAATGATTTACAGTGAAAACAGACAAATATAACTGAAAACCTGGAAAATTCAGTCTTGAAATTTATAAAATATCTGAACTGCAATAAATACCTCAACTAAGTCGACATTGCACTGAAATGTGAGTCACTATAACACAATTTGTGTCACATCTATCCATCTTGTGTACAAGAAGGCACAGAATAACCTATACCGCAGAATCAAGGGGCTGCTGGGCATCACGTGATGTCATCATAAGAAACAATCGTTTAGAAAGCTCCGGACCAACTCTGCGGGTTGTAGATGTCACACCCTCTCCGCGACGAATGAGTAAATCTGACAGCAGACCAACTTTTTCATGCTCCGATTTGCACTGTGCATATGCCTACAAGTAACAAATATACATACATACATGTGCTGTTTAATTTGTTTGCCGATAATGGGTTGGCTTTATGTTGTTAAGACATTTCATAATTAAAAACCTTTAACCTGAGCCAGGAGCCGAGGAGACGGGTAGGCACTGAGTATAGCACTGGCCATATCAGGGCTGACACGGTTCAACTGCTGTATTTGTCTCTTCCAAACCTGCAGAAGGCCGTTCCCTGTGCGGTCCACCTTCTGGCCCCCGGCCCACTCACTCTCCAAACAAAATGTGAATCCCGTCTTCTCTCGCTCCCGCCTGGGAAGAATAAACATACACAAAAGTAAGAAATAAACAGCAGTATCTAAAGATGCAGCTGGTTGGAAAGCGATAAATATGAAAACAGTATCTTCCCACTCACTTGAACGGTGCCTCGGCTACAGCTTTGGTTGACATGGTAATATAATCAGTGAAGTCCTTCCAGGTAGAGAGGAAGCGAACCTGCACACCAGTTTGCAGCTGCAAGTCTACCAAAGCCTGATGGACAGGTGAGGGAAGAAAGACTGAGTTGAAGCAGAGGACCTCAAATGCAGCCATGAATTTATATTGACTGCCAGCAAGGTGGTTCAGCTTACCTCCTCAACCTGCACTCGCGAGACCTCTGGAAGATGATTGATATCGTCCTTCTTTCTTCTCTTTTTCTGCCCTCCCTGAAGTCCCACATTCTTTTCCTCACCTAGCACTGCCTCACGGAATTTCTTCTGACATTTTGAATTCTGGGATCTGCAAAAGAACATTTAATGCTAATTTAAGCAATTATAAACTTCATAAGATTGTCAAAATAAATCATCAACATGCATGTACTAATGCAAATCTTTGTTTTATGATCATTACTGGTTCATTCTTGGGTAAAATCTTAACACTAAATATTTAACAAAAAAAAGTTTAATGTTTAAAAGTTAAATACAATTAAAGGTGTTTATTTTTCATTCTAATACATTAAAGCTTGTATAGCTTTGTATGCTTGAAGCTTGTATTTTTGTAAAAGCATTCAAATGAAATCTCCATTAAAATTGTCAAACAATATAACAATGTCTGACCCTCTCAGAATGTCACCCACCTGAAGTACTTCTCTATGTCAATCACAACCAGACTGAGGGTTCTGCCTGGGTTCCTGCTCATAAGCCCTTGGGTCCAGGCGGTCAGAGATATCCCGCTTTCAGTCAATACACCGTTGCTTTGCATCTACATTAAAAACAGAAAAGCACCACAAACGAAAGAAAGCCCAGTGTTTCCCATTAGTTACCTAGACTCGTGAGGCCCACCATAGTCTAAAATTTGCATACCGGAGTTTCATAGTAATGAACCGAAAATACTTCTCATAATAACATAAAACCTCTCTAATGTTGTTTTGCACCATTGCTTTGGCAAAGTATCTGTCAGATGAACTAAAAACTAAAATCTTTGTGCCCTTATCAAATTGCAAAAGACTGTGACTTAATTAAATAAGTATATAGTCTGTTTGCACTGCATGTTTCAAAGCAAAGTGTGCACTTTGCTCACGCGATTAGCTTGTAATCCAGTGTTTTCCGCGTCTCAGTACGGTTCAGTTCACAGTGACTGGCCCTGCCCCAAAATGGCACCCTAAACATTCGCTGTCTTCCTACAAGTCCGCACTTTGTTGACATGACGGCGCTTTGACTGTCGGGTAGCTTGAGCTTGATTCCGTGTGGGCTCGGCAGAGGTGCGCATCGAGGGCGGACATCGACCACAAAGGCGAGTGCTCACGAGCACCCCTTCTGACACCCTAAAATGACAATGGAAGCGGTCAGGAACCTATGGCTTGGTCAGGTGCCATTCTCTAATGTGCTGAAAATGAGCCATAAGCCTCTATAGTCCTTAGACAGTGAGTATGGCATGCTCAAGGGGCCATTTTTGTTCCGAAAGGCACGCAGTAGTGCCTTAAACAGGAGAGTCTAAACTTAGACTGTTGCTTTTGCAGTTGCTTTTTATTTTTCAAGTTGTACTGGCCAAAATGTGTGTTCAGTGTTGTTCGTAAGTGTCATGACAGAAATCAATGGCAAACCCCTTACGTTTCTATGATAACCTAGAGCCCCTGCATTCAAATTCAAGCAGCTACATAGTTTGTTTGTGGTAATGGTGAAAACTATTTTAGAACAGCAGCAAAACATTTAAAGTAACTGGACTGAAACATATTCTTTTATTTACACTAACGCACTGATGTGCCAAGAGACATTTCAAAACATTTCACCAAGTACTTTCACTTTTGCCACAGAGACCTTTTATGTCCTATAAATGTGTCGTATTTATGATAATCGCAGCTCTCAGTGGATGGGACTGTTTAAAGTTACCAATTACGAAACATGGAGAACTGAATTCGCTACTGACAGAATGCTTTGTGTGCGCGCTCTGAGTGTAACACAGACAAGCATTGTAGCCTTTGTCTTTGGCTATGCTTAAACTGTCAGATACATACAGAAATATGTCAAAATTCCAGTCAATGTAAGCACTGTGCACTGTTCTTCACTCACTTATACACAAAAAGAGGATTTATGCTCATCAGGTGGCAAATCAAACTGACTGTGAAAGCCCTGCACAATTAAACTTTTAATTAATTTATTGTTTTATAAATGTTTGTTTTTAGTTGTCTATGGGCCTAATAAAGTTACAATTGTTTAAATGTATTATAATATTATATTACTTTTTGCTACCAAAAATGAACCAATCGCTCTCGTGGACATAATCAATATATGCTGTACTATATTCTGTCAAAACTCTGGGGCACGCATTTCACAAAGATTAAGAAACAGGACATTTTAAAGAGCTTATGGATCCTTTTTACATAATTGAGAGGTGATCCCATAATTGTATTCATTACCCTTAATTGCTCTGACTCTTCTTAAAAAGGTCAAAACTGCTGTTTTTTTTCTGCTGCCCTTTTGGCCACAAAACTCTTTTAATTTCATATTTAGTTGTCATGTCATACAGAAAGGGCACATCACATCAAATAATTATCCTATAATGGTTAATTAAGTAATCATAAAGGTCCAATAGGAATCACACCATGCTATAGCCAGGCCACCGAGCATAATGTGCCTACCTTGCAGTAGTTGTTAATCATGGTCACAAAGTCATCCACTTGAACTTGGATTACAGTATGTGAGTCTGGAATGGACATCATCTCACCAGTCTGCAAACAAATCAAATGTAAAATTATTTATTTTCAACCTTTTTGAATCCAAGGCCCCTCTTTGTTCGAGACAACATGTAACTTTGGCATTTCTAATGTAATAAAACAAATAAACTCAAAAATATGATTATAGCATTGATTTTGACATCAATGCTGTGCATCTTTGTTTTTAACTAAGGCCACATCCACACGAAGCCAGAGCTTTTTTTTCTTCCTCATCTCAAGAAATATCTGCGTACACACGAAACTGCTGAAACAGTCTCTAAACGATGTAGTATACATGCCACGCCAGTATGTGACGCTGTAATTCTGCTACAGAAATGCACTAAAAACAGAGAAGAGTTGTGGCTAAAATGGGTAAAGCAATGGTAGGATGTGAGGCAAAATCTATAAAATTACAATAAATACATTTACTACTTACCAGATTGTGTTTTATTAATGCCTACACCTACCCCAACCCTATATCTACCCTTACAATAATGCAAATACAGTAATTAAATGGTGAAATATTGATGTGCGCATGCCCTGTGCCCGTAGCTGTATCCCTTCTAGTTTTTAACATGCGTGACATGGTGTGATGACATCACCGTTACACAAAATATACAGATTAGCTGTACACATGAAAACACAAGGTCGGTGTTTCAAATGTATCCACTCTGGGACCCGTTTTTAAAAAAATTGCGGTTTCAGGCTCCTAAAACGCTGGATCCGTCTGGATGAAACACTGATACAATACAAACATTTTCTGATACCTCTCTGTGTGGACAGGGCCTAAGATTACAGTATGTTAATAATAATAATAAACCTTCATTTAAATAACATAGAACTTATTCGGGGCTCCCCTTGGAAGTTTTCCACAGTCCGCAAGTGGGAATCAACCCAATTTCTACCCAGATTTGAGACGAAGCATCTTCTTTATCTACAAACATTAGATAAACATCTTATAATGCTATATTCTTGTATTTGAAATGTTAAATGTCAGACATTCAATATCTGTATTTGTGACATTCAACAGGAAATTCTTAGGTGACATATTGCAGATAAGCAATACTTCTGCAGTTACATCATCCAAACTAAAATAAACACATGTAATTGTTCATACTCATTTCCCCTAATTTTGTATCTATTTTATAAAGCTAACTTTAAGTTATTCTTTAAAAACACTAAAAAAACACTGTTAAATGTAATCCTTAACATTTAAAATGCTATTAGTTTGTAGTGTTTTTTTTTTTGTTTAGAAAAAAGTATATTTTTAATTGTATTATTCAGCCATAACAGAAAAATAATAGATTTATTATAATTTATCACTGTCTGCAACTCAGTCAATAACAAGGAATGTGACTAAAAGTCATATTTGTATGTGTATAGGGATGTCGTGCCTGAGGGCAGGGTGAGCGTCTAGCCCAAGTGACACTACGAGGAAGAGACTGCTTCTCTATGGCACAGTTGCAGCCCATAGCGTGCAGGGAAGTCAGGAGAGCACCACCACCTTCAAGCTGCAGCAGGCCTATGGGGAGAGACAGTTAATCAATACTAATCCATTCAGCAAATGCAGCTTAATACCTCATGCCAGTGCTTTTTAACAACTCGGGAAAAGTATCAAAGCACACCAAGCACTAAAAGCAACAGTGACAGCAAAGATGAGCACTGCAGGCACACACTGCCACCTACCTGGGTCGACCGTCACCACCATGTGTTTGATGCACTCCTCTGGCCTTAGGGCTTTCACAGCATCAGCCAGAGCTTTCTTCTCCATTCTCAATCTCTCCTTCTCTTCCTGCTGATGCTCTCGCATTGCTCGCTTCCTCAGGGCATCCTGTCTGCCAGCCTCCACTTCTGCTGGGGTTTTCTTGCGTTTGGCCAGGTAAGCGCCATTCTCCGCTTCAGGTGAAGGTTCTTTTGTGATGTATGGTACATCGTTGTTTGAGTAACATTCCCTTGTTATATTTCTACAGATCTTATGTTCAACTGGCTGGGCCTCGGGGTTGATATGATGTGCTGGAACATCTGAGAGGTGTGAATATCCATTAGGAACCACATTGGAAGCTCGAATCTCCTCTGCAGCAGTGGCTGCTGTACCCAAACCATGTTGTTTCTGTTTCAGTCTCACAGCTAAGGGAATGATGGCCTCCTCCTCACTGTCGCTACTGACCATCAACACGTCACTTTTAGCAGCTCCAGTGCAGGCATGGACCTCTAGAGTTGAAAGTGGATCAGCAACAGGAGCCATTTCTGTGTCTGAACTGTCTAAAACCACCAAATTGGCCTTTCTGGATTTTGACTGTGAGAAATCAAACACAGGCAGATCTTCTGAATCACTGGAGTCGCTGTCACTTAGGAGGAATCCAGGTCTACTGATGCAGGTCATGCTGAGCTGTCATCCAAATATCTGCAATCTGAAGGAAAATTCCAATTAAAACACATGCAAATCTCAACAATACAGATTTTCTGATATAGTTTAGATTTGTCAATGCCCTGCTGATATTTCTTCCCTCCACAATACTTTAAATAATAAAAAAGTGTGTGTAGTTTTATTTGTATTGTATTTATATTTATACAATATGTGACCCTGGACCACAAAACCAGTCATAAGTCACACAGGTATATTTGTGCCAATAGCCAACAATACATTGTATGGGTAAAAAAAAAATCATTTGGATATTAAGTGAAGATCATGTTTCATTAAGATATTTAGTAAATGTCCAACCGTAAATATATCACAAATGTATTATTAGCAGCAAAATGAATTGCTAAGGACTTCATTTAGACAACTTTAAAGCTATCTTTTTGCTTTTTTTTTTGTTTTGTTCTTAGCTAAAAACAATTAGTTCTTTCAAAAATATATGTGCTCATTAATGTATATTTACTTCTTTCAAGTAATAAAGTATTTTCGTAAGTTTATAATATGCCATTGAAAATACATAGAGGTGAGGGGTTCGAATGCGCGTCGCCATGTTGCCCCTCCATCTTGAAAGTACATGAACCAAAGAGGGACATACCCGTAAATTCAAGCTTCGCCTTTTGCATTTTAACACTCGATGGCACTGTCGAATGTGAAGAGGGGGATTGCTTGAGACTGATATAGCCTACAATGTAAACTTTGCCTTACGCTAGTGATGTCGTACAGTATACAGAATAACGATAGCACCGATAAAAGTTACTTTACTAATATTAGCTTGCATTCGTCTGGGAACCTGATAGCTGATGTTAGCAATGAAATAGTAAAAAATAACGAAAACGTAAAACTATTATTAATTTTACATAGATGTCATAACCTACATGTTAACTGACAAATTAAATAACAGCAAATTATAATAGTTTTCTAAAGAAACCTCATCACCTGAAGGAACACTCATGGACGAGGTCGAACTGGAAGCCATGTAAATCGGCCACCGTAGGAGTTAAAACGAAATTGGAATTGAGAGGAACAGAAACTAATATTCCCTGGATGGTCATATACCTTTTCACCACTAGATGGGGGAAAATATCACACAGTGTAGCTTTAAAGGCGATTTTTCTCAATATTAAATTTTTTTGGCACCCTCAGAATCCAGATTTTCAAAAAGTTGCATCCCGGCCAAATACTGTCCTATCCTAACAAAGTAAAAAAAAAAAAAATATTACCCTTATTACGTTTTTTTTTTTTTGGCCCAGGGTCACATGTAAAAATATAAAATAATATTTTCTTTTTTGCAACCTATTTCATTTGTAACATTTATTTTTATTTCACAAACTTTTTAAAATATGCTTTCTTTAATAATTTAACTCCAAAACAGATTCACAAACGATCTATACTATGAATTGTTCACCAAAATTAACCCAATCTCAACACTGCCACAAATCATTCAAAGAGTTTCAATTAAATATAATATGCCAGCAAGCTACAGACATTATTAGCCTTATAAGTTACTACTGTAAAATCATACTATTAATATGGTATTTCCTTCAAACGGTGTACAAACACAGTGGTAAATACGGTATTTTAGTAAGAAAATATAGCTAACGTTACTTTACCAAAACAAATTTACATTGATATTTTGTTCAAACCACAGGTTCAAACACGTCAAACACAGTGTGGACTTCGCAATATTCAGTCACAACCACGAACAGAACCGACGCATGTGACTCCATACAACTATTGTTTACATTCACACACGAACAGAAAGACAGCAGCAACAAGTTTCCAACTCAATAGCAGACCACATAAAATATCAAGGTTCAAATGCTCAAGTAACTCAGCATCCTCTCATACACTTATATTGTAGTTGTAATATGCAATGTTCACAAACTTATATATTCTTCTCTTTACTCACGCCAGCCAAATTCTCCTGTTCGCGGGTTCTTGTTCTGAAATCTGAAGGAGGATCATGGGAACGTAATCCACTGCGTCACACTCACGTCATTCAAGATGGCGGCGCTCGCGTCCTTGATGCTGCAATCCAGAGCCTGTAAGACGAATGACAGTTTTTCTATTTTTTTTCCGAATTGTATTACGTATATTGTTAGTAAGGTGTAAATGATTGTCGTTGACGTGAAATAATTAAGCACTTAATCGTTTAGCTTTTTGTTATGTGACTGTGAGAGAGTAGGCAGTAGCATGCTAAGCCAACATTTCCTAACAGCACCGTGTGCATGTGTTAAATGTTTACAGCAGCACCAGAGCATAAACTGACTGATTCGTATTTTGTTTTGTGCATGGTAACGTAGAGCGTTAAGGATTGGGTTGATTTAATGGCCAGTATACATCAAACTTTCAACATCATCCCTGTTTTTTATTTGTCTTTGCAGGCATTCTGTTTAGTCAAACACCCACAGTTGTACTGACGAGATTTGCTTCTAAGAAGTCAGGAGGAAGCAGCAAAAACCTAGGAGGGAAGAGTGCTGGCCGCAGATTTGGTTTCAAGAAACAAGATGGTACTTTTTGACTGCTGACCTTTATATGATATGAGAAACATACACATGTTTCTCATGTGTATATCATGTGTAAACACGTGATTTGTATCTGTTTTTTACTAGTATTTGTATAAATGCCTTTTTCTATCCTTTATCATCTTGCATTATAGCACATGTTTTGTCTTTCCTTCTTAAGGGAACTTTGTACATGCAGGCAACATCCTCGCAACACAACGCAAGGGTCTAATGCGCTGGCAACCTGGAGCTCATGTAAAATAATTTCCTATGAAAAGCTGTTATATATGATGTAGCTATAGCTGTGCCTGGGCTGGTCATGTTATCATGTGATTTAATTTTATACAATTTATTAATGACAATTTCTGGTGACCAAAACAAACCTTTGATCTTTTTTGTACGTTACCTTTTTTTTCTTTTTGATATTTTATTATTTTGTGCTTTTTTTGTGTGTGTAATTGTTTTACTTTTAAAATGTTGCTTAAGTACCTAAAATGTACCCATTTTCACAAGCATACAATAGCTATGTTTCCATCCAAAGTTGTGAATTTAACTTCTGCGGAAAATTGCAATATCGCATAAAACATTCGCGAATAAAGCAAGTTTCCATCCAGTGAGTCGAAGAGAACATAATCGTCACTTCCTGATAAACTGCTGCCAAAAAAAGTAAGAAACATAGGAGAAGCCACCATATATAATCAGAGTAATATATAGAGTATATAATAGGTTATTTGCATCTCAGAGCGTGCAGATGAAACCTATAAACATCTTGTCTTGCTTTCGGAGGCAGATGCTGCTGTTTGGGAACGCAGTCATGTAAGACAGTTCTAGGAGGGAAATATACTGAGCATCTTTGACAACAGACTTCTGAATATAAAACAGCATTTCAAATGCTTTGCAACACAATTTTTCTGCTGGTTAGTACAGTTATGCTGTTGCATCGCGCAAAGTCACATGATTTTTTTATGCGCATCAAAGAATTTATTTAGTAAATTAATTTCCATCGTAGTTTATGCGCATGTTTTCTGTATTGGATAGAAAATATATCCATCTCAACGTTTTTGAATTTATGTGCAATTCAGCAGTTTTTGATGCAACATCCCAAAATCCGCATAAAAATTGTTGGATGGAAGAATAGCTAATGACAGCAAAAGCAGCATGTAGCATAATTATTGGAAATTATTTCTTATGGAAAATTGCTTTATTTATTATAATGTATTATTTTAACATTTCTCATATTAAACAGTATCAGTATCGTCCAAAAGTCTGAATTCACTAATGAAATTATTTAGCTTTTTTTCTAATTAAATAAAAAAAGTTTAATTTGTTCATTACAAATGATATTATCAGTATAGCAAATTTGATAACTGACCGTATACATATTTAGAATCTTTATTTTTTGCTAATGCTCTAAAACTTTATTTCTTTACAATTATGTAAAACTGGAAATGGCCAGCATTCCCTTATCTGAAATTAATTTCTCATTGTCTGCCCTTACAGGTTGGTATTGGAACCAATAAAACACTTTATGCTCTAGAGGACGGCATTGTCAGATTCACCAAGGAGGTGTACATTCCTCTACCACGAAGTGCCGAAGCCAGGGATGTGATCCCAAAACTTCCCAAGGGGGCCGTTCTGTACAAGACCTTTATCAATATCATTCCTACAAAGCAGGAGAATAAATTTACACTAGTTGACATGGTATAAAAAAGACCTTCCTCAACTTCAGTTAGACCTGGATTGTTTGGACTGGTAACCCACCCTGGAATATTTTGATGCTCTCCACTTAAATGTCTGAAAATTAAGCAGGAAAAATATTGAATTGTATTTTTTATTTGTACAGTCACCGTATGTTCTACTCTAATAAACATGTTTACTTAACACCATGTGGCTTTGTTCAATACCTTGCACACTATATATGGACCCTATATCATAAAATACAAATTCATTCTATTGCAATCTAGAAATATTTGTTCTCTTGAATAAATTCAGCATTTGTGGAAAGCTACAGGAAACAATGTTAAATGTTGTTTGTAATCCATTTTTACTTTCTCAATCTGACATATTTCTGAGAGAAGCAAGATACTGAAAAATTAACTGAGAAATTTAAAACAGGACTTTATTTTATCCATCAGGAATTGATTGAGTCGTATGGTTGGGAAGGAGAATTTGAAAAAGAAGGATGAAAAAAAGGAACAGGTTATTACATTTTGATTAAAGATTTTTACTTTGAATAATGTGCACTGATAAATTGTTCACAATACGACCAGAATGATGTGTTCTGAAAGTAAATACGATCTGTTTCACATTCGAGTAGCTTTTGAAGACACAGAGGACTGTATTAAACTATATGGGATGGCTGTCTTTCAGCAGATCAATATAAAGTTACAAGCACTTGTGGCCTTTAAGGTCTGCTTTTCATGGAGTATTAAACATTGCAAACATTGTCCTGTAGCTGAGGTGTTTTAATAAAAAATTCTGCACAGCTTTTGCCTTTAAGGATTTAGACTGTCTCTCTCCTCTATAAAACAGACAAGGATATCTTTGTAGCATTTCCCTTTGGGCTCAGGGTGTTGTTCATGTGTATTAGCAGGATTAGGGGAAGTGAAGCTTGAGAGTATCCTTAGGTTGGAGAAAGCCAAGGAGAAATAAGAAGGATTTTAGTACTGGGTAAGAAAAGGTGCCAAATGAGTTGTGGTTGCACCATGTAGCTTCACTCTCTCACATCAAGTAGTATGAGAGGATTAAACATGGAGTGTGCTGACACTTTCCAAGGACAACCACTCAAGCAGGTGCCACTCCATAAGCTTGAAGTTCAAAATCCTTTTTATGATGCAGATCTAAAAAATGTTCAAGGAACCTTCATTGTTTGGGAACTCTTTTCTGTACACGGAAGAATAATAAAGAGGCTCAATGCTAATGAAAAACGATGGGGAATTGATTCAGAAAGTAATCAGAGATTCTGAGCGATGCTCAGCGTAATAATCTATCTGGCAGATAATTGTTATTCAGCCCTGAACATCAGCCTGCCACAGATATTTCAGGAGGGGCGAGATGCAAATGTTGTGTGAGAGCAAAATTGAGTATATACACTATAATCACATACATCGTTTTAAATTCAACTTACAAATACACATTTAACATCACTAAAACTTTGACTAATGACATTGATACAGAATGTAGAGATGGAAAACATGGTTCATTTTAACTGCATCTGAACGGTATAAAGGTGTTAATGCCACATTTGAATAACAATATTCCCTCTTTTCATTGGCATGCTCATCAGGATGAAGTTTAATTGGGATTCATCACCATTTTGTTTCCTGACACAAAGCCCTCTGGTATATTTTCTAAAAAAGCTCCCCTAACGCCACCTTCAATGCACAGGTCAACCCAATGTGTGCTGAAACCGCTGTAAACAACATCAGATAACATAGCAAATTACAATCTGATGGGATAGTTCACCCCAAAATAAAAATGATGGGATCTTTTCCCCACTCTCATGTCGTTTTGAACTTGTATAATGAAAACTCTACTTGTATGAAGAACTACTGTGCTTTTTCCATATAATGAAAGTCAAAGGGATCTAAAGTTGTTTGGCCCCTAATATTCTTTAACACATCTTCTTTTGTGGTTCACAAATGAAAAAAAGTCATACAGGTTTGGAACGTCATAAGTTTTGCAATTCTCAATGTAATGTAACATCTAGATCCGGTAAGGTTTGGAGAAAGGTCATTGGAATCCAATCTGATTCTCAATGGCCTTTTTGCTGAAAACTATTAGATGCTGTTCCATTGTTCACCCCTGAAAGCTACGACCTGGTATTCAGCCGAGGAAGCCTTGTTACGTCTGTCTGCTTTGCTTTGAAAAGAATGACTGTCAACCCCTGCTCTATCTACTCAGTTGCTTAGCAACGGCTGGTGCGTCTCTGAGAAGAACCCACTTTTCCCCTGTTTTCTGAATTTCCTCGCTCTTTTTTTCTGTAGATTCAAACTGGAGTGGAGAATGACGTATGTCCTGGAGGAGAAAAATAAACAGTTCCCTGAAGGTTAGACTGTATTTTCATGGGTTTTTGGCAGAACTTAAGCAACATGCACATAATATGTTCTGTTCCAATGGCAAACAGTGCCACTGATGCCTTGAAAATTTCAGAATGCTCTTATTTATCTTCTCATTTTATATATGTACACTCCTATTAGTGTAATAAAGGAGGTGGTGACCAGTTTTAGCCGCCTATTCATCAGGCGGGATTTTACAGCATGTTAATGAGAGCTCTGTCCAGTCTTTCTCTTCTGTTGCTGTGAGACAAACTAAAAGTCATGTGAATGTTGGGGGGGGGTCTATTTGTAGAAATGCACAATGCTAATAAGTCACCAAGCACTAAAAGGACAAGTACAAGAAAAAGACAAAAGGAGGCCAGAGAGAGAGAGAGAAGGGTAGAGGGAGAAGAAAACTAAAAGGAAGGAAAGTTAAAGCAGGGTCTTCGTGGACAGACACAGTCAGAGCATGAAATGGACCCTCTTGTAGTCTCTCTCATGCATGATTCATTATTACTCACATTTATTATGCTCTACCTGGGGAACAGATAAAATGGCAAATATCGTGCACCTGCCTCTCATTTGGATTCTCTGTGTTTTTACAAGCTGCTTCAGTGGTGAGATGTTTTATCTGCCTTGCTCAGTAATGGATATTATTCTTGCTAATTGTTTTCAATCATAGAGCATAACATTACGTGACTTGTGTTCACTATTTGTGGCTGCATCTAAAATGAATACAATTTGTTTTTGGAATATTTCATGCTTTCCTCTAGAATGTTATTGCCCAAAGGGGGCAAAAATTGACCGTGATGGTTTACGCTGTTACTGGATGCCCACATTTACGTCAGCATGGTTAGAAGCAAGAGGCATCTGCCAGAGAGACGAGAGAGGAGACCTTGCTATGGTGGACAGTGTGAATGTTCAGACCTTCATACAAAATTCATTTCAACTGTAAGGGATCAAAAGATTTTATAAGGTTGTTTTCATGCAACAGAAATATTAAAAAGGGACTCTATATTGATATATTATTTAGAGATTATAGTCTAAAACACAGAGCATAGCAACTGGCTGGTCCTGTATTTGTTTTTAATCTGCATGTGTAAATTCCAGAGAAGCTCCAGTTGGGGTCTGGTTGAGAAATGGAATGGAACAGGGTCGGTTTGATGATTTAGAGACTGAAGACAGTGAGATGAAGGAATGTACTTCACTGGCTCTGGCCTCTGGACAATGGATGGATGAACAATGCAATAAGGGAAATTATATTATCTGTGAGAAAAAGATATCAGGTAAGCAAGCTAATAAACTGTTTTATCACAAATCATATTATAATATAATAACTGACTATTTCTGGCAATAAAATATGAATAGCATTACATAATAGCTAGTTTGCTTTTAGTTTGAAGTCATTAGTCATTTCTTCAGATGTATATCTGAGTAAAATGTTTTCACACACAAGAATAAAGGGAGGGACTTGATTTTGTCCACTGGGAATTAATTGGCTCGCTGATCTCATGTGAGTGAAACGTTGACATCATCAAATATCATTGATGAATCATGTATAATAATACTACAATATTCCATTAAAAACAAGAATGGTCCATTTTGATTTCATGCATGGTGACTTTAGAAGGGGGCGACAAAGCCCATCAAACATTTCTTTACAGAGTTATTTACAGCTCACGTTCAGTTAACCCAAGCCATGTTGCAAAACCTTTGTCAGGCCTCAAAACTGAAAACATTGTCATTTATTTTCTCTTTAAAGTGTCTTTGCCATCGCTGGAGAGCTATGTGACAGGTGTGCCAGTAATGTCAGGAATATACACAGTGTCCCAGATACAACTGCTTCCCTCTCCACCAGACCCAGGGCCACACATGGTTGAAGTAAAATATTTTTTTTATTTTCTAAAGTTTAATATGATAATATTTTTCAGCATCCAATACTCCAGTGTCACGTATCCCTTAGAAATATTTTAGTCACACTTTACATTAGGTCTCCACAGCAAAAACTTCAGTGTTAAATGAACTCTCCTGGGAGTATATGTGAGACTAGTGATGTGTTAAAATAAGAGTATTAAATTAACACTGAAGCAGTGTTAAAGTTAATTAGATAATTAACTGATTAATTGAGTTATGATTGACCATTATTAAAGTTAACTGATGTTAATGAGCAGAATCACCAAAGGAGAACGTCTCAATGTTTAAGTCACTATTATAGTGATCAGTGTTTGTGTTAGTTGGGCTAAAAGCAATTAATACATGAAAATCCTTGCATATAATCCTTTGTAATGTCTTAGGTCACATAAATTGAATAGTCATATTTTCAGAAAAAAAGTTAATTTAATGATTCACATTTTTACCATTTGGAAGTTAATACACACCTATTTTGAAAAGAAAGTTGTGTGTGTACAGATTATGATGTTCCCAGGTCTTTGGTTCAGCCATGAGGGTCGAGTGCTGTCTTTGGATTTGGTGATGCAGCCAAGTGATCAACTGACCTTTGCTAGAGTGCAAATCTTACGGCCGTACTGCAGTCCAAGCCATCACCTAGTACCACCTGGTGAGAAAATGAAGCATTAATGAGCAACGCATTTGTTACCAGTCTGTCAAATTATCAGTACATTTTATGAAACATCTTCTCTCTCAGGTTGTAGTTCTCTCCTGAACCCTTTCAGCTGCTGTTCGCTGATGCCCATGTGTAACACCACTGGTGGCTGTGTCAGTGGGCAGTACTGGTGCCACCTGCTGGAGATCTGTCTGCCCGTCACCAGTCCGTGCAGCCCTTACCACTCCTTTACCGGGAGACAATTCCCTCTGCCTCCCCGATACCCTGCGACACCACCATTCTTCCACTTGACGGCAGACATGTCACTGACACTGCCAGCAAGCACTGAACTCACACACATCAGTGTAGGTGCATGGCAATACTTGACGTGTTCAGAATTTTTAAAAACATTATTTTATTAATTATTTAGTAATAATAATAATAATACTTCCGCACAAAAAATGTCCACTGATCAGCAGGCCTAGCAACAAGACGAGCACTGCAACAATATTACAGTAATATTAATTACTGTCCTATAAGGTCATATTCACAATCGAACATGCAAGATTCTGTATGAAACTTTTGTTACTGGATACACAGTGCAGGGTTTCCCAAACAGTGGTTCATAAGTTGATAAAAAGCGAATAAAGCATTAAAATCGAATTAAAAAAAAGAATGAAATTGTGATATATCTTGTACAATTATCAAATCAAAGGTTTTAATGTAATTCTATATGTTTATAGTCTCACTTAAAAAGTAGTCTATTGTGTATTTCAAAATGAAGAGCAACACTACAGTATATACACAGTCAAACCAAAATGTATTCAGACACCTTAAACGTTTTCTAAGACGTTAAAAGTTTATTCACTACAGTTTAGAAAATGGCAATACAATATGACAAGAAATCAGAGTTAAACTGTACGAACAAATCTAAATTTGCTGTTAACACAATTAGATAATAGCAATTTAGGTCAACCAATCACAAAACAATGATTCATTTTGTTCAGTCTGTGGTGTAAAAGGTCGCATTAGCAATTAAAGAAAAAACACTTAATCAAAACATGGTCAGGTCAAAGAGTCTGAATAATTTTGGTCCCACATTTTTATCAATTTTACTGGTAGTCCACTGTATGAAGATTTTTGGGTATAATATGCCCGTTTACTTTATTTTGGTATCCTCACTTACATAAATGAATTATAGTGTCCTGCACCTACTAGTACAAAATATATATATCTGGTGACTGAATATTTTTTGGCTTGACTATATATATATATATATATATATAAATATATATATATATAATTTAATTATGATTATGTGTTTGGACTTTTTCTTTTTAATCCAAGACTCCTGTTTTGTTGTATATGTGCAGGTTATAGTACAAGAAAAACATATCACTGTCTATCCTGATGACATTCTGGCGTTACAACACACTAGAAGAGAAGGTGAATTTCTACATTGTGTCGCCAGTACCAGCTCGACCTGGCGCCAGAGTTACCGCTCCCTGCATGGGCCTGAGTGGGGGGGCTGGTTAGAAGGGACTATGTCAGCCCAAATAGGCCGGGGCCAATGGCTAGATGGACTGGTTTGTGACCTACGGGTGATTTATGAGGACACAATGCCGCACTATGGAGTTTCACCAATACCCAACACCTCACTGAGCAACGGTCCAATCAAAGCAGAGAGTCCTGTCACAGGGTTGCAAGTTTTGCATCCAAAGCTTGGCAAGGAGAACCAAATGCATGTTGCAGTCAATATCCCAACTCTCATTGTCATCCAGATCATTTCAAGTGGAAACGCAACCAGTTCGTGGTCAGACCCTGTGTCTAAGAACGGAGTCCCTTTTGAATCATCTTGCCCTGCTGAGATGCCTGAGATTGAAGGAGGATGTGTTAGTGCTACTCTTGACACGTGGTTCTCTCATGTGTACCTGGAGCTTTCTAGTCAAGGGGAACATACACTAAACATCACTGCTTCTAACAGCTTGAACTCCCAGACTCTGAGTGTGAGAGTTGTGTCTCACATTCCCGTCACTGGGCTGAGCATTCAGCCTCAGGGCTTCAGCAGAGTTCTAGTGGATATACCACAGGTATCAATTTCTTATGTGTGTCATTGTGAAAAGTTTGCCAGTAACCTTTTAGAATTTGATGTGCTAATGGTATTTACATGGTGTTTGAAGAAAAGGTTTTTAGAATGTCATAACTAGACTTTGAAGGATTTTTAGGGGGCTTACTCTGTTTTTTTTCCTACAGTTGTTTACAGCTTCATTAGTCACGGGCTCATCAGTGAAGTATACTTGGGTTATCGATGACCTGGATCAGTTTGCACACATAGGAGAGTCTTACAGTGTGGTTTTTAAAAAGCCAGCAGAATACACACTAAAGGTAAACATTACAGAAATATTTCTAAATACATGTTTGTGAAATGGAGCCTAAAGCAATGGTACAATGATCTAGCTTTACAGATCCTTTAGGTAAGTGGTTCTTGACTGGTTTTCAAAAATATCCTTCAAATCAGATTGTTTTATAAAATGTGTTAATATTACAATTACCCACATACAATAACCTGAAATATTAGTAGCAAATGCAAAATTATAAATAAAAAAAGTCAAATTATTAACATAGACATTTGCCAATCTATTTAGTTGTATTTGGTAATGTCTCTTGAATTTCTGTGGGTTCATGCTCGCTGGAGCCAATAACTAATCCTACAAAGATATTTTTGGTATTGTAGTGGCATAATCCATGTTTATCTTTGTTTCAAGTGAAAATACTTTTAATAGGATGCATAGCCTATGACGTCAACAACAAAAGTCATGTAAAACATGCTCAAAGTAGATAAATCTATTTATTTTGTTATCCAATTATACATGATTATATGGTTGGTTGCATTTTATTATTTGCATCAAGCATTGTTGTTTTCCTGCCGTCAATGACTGGAACTGTGACCCATTTTGGAGTCACGACCCACCAGTTGAGAATCATTGCTTTAGGTTTTGTTATGAATGATTTCATTTTTCTAATTTCTTCCAATCTTTACTGCTTTCTCTGCTCTAGGTAATGGCAAATAACCCTGTGAGCTCTCAGTTAATTGAGGTGAAGCTCACAGCCGATGTAATGACCCCATTAGCTGACCTAGCAGTAATGTCCATGCCAGAGGCCATTGCTGTAAACACCTCAAATCTCTTCACAATTCAAGTTAAAGCTGACATCTCTATAGGCGTTACAATCAGGTTAATGCCTCTGAGTTATAATTGAGTTAGAATTATGAAATTAAGTTTGACCTCTTCTGAATGTATAATGCTCCATTATGCTATATTATGAAATGATTTATCTCTCCAGATGGGATTTCGGTGATAATACAGCACCTGTCAGTCACCCTGTTTCTGCTCCTTTAGAGATGGAAGACAGCTATCTTCCCCAAAGTGCCAAACATGTCTATCTGCAAGACTCTATCCATCATACATTTTCTTTTCCAGGTACTGCATGTAAAATGTTTTAATTGTGAATCACTACAGTGTGGGTCACTGCGTTTCCATTAGTCATCAAATTGCGCGAATTGAAGTTGCGAATTGAAAATACGCCTCAATGGAAACACGCAAATTCCACAAGAACTCCCATATATGGCAAAAAAGTTTTTACGCTTGCATAAGGTGGTTTTTTCAGGCAAATCAAAAAATGAATATTTTGCAAAACTGCAATGGAAATATACAGGTCACTTGGCATATGTAAAAGTTGTCATTCTTTAAAGATGACACTGCATGTTTGGACAGAAGACAAGAGTTCAATAAACTCATAAAAGACAAAAGAATTACAGGAATACTGGATTCTAAATAACAAAGAAATGCCACAATTTGTCAAGACCTCGAAGAAGATAGGAGGGAGAAACACCCAGAAACAGCAAGTTTAGAAACTCCCAAGTATAAGGGGCTTTCCTTGCCATTAATGCTTGGATAACAGGCCTACGTCTCCTTCGATTTAAATTAATGGCTAGTGCAGTGGCTGCGCTATATGTAAACCTAACAACATCCGTTGCCATGATTTTTTAAATGACTTATTGGAAGGAGGAAAAACTATGCTTGAATCGCATAACATCGGATAATGAAAACTGCGTCATTTTACAATAGTTTTTTTATCGCCATTTAGAAAATTTAAAAAAGCTTTGCGCAAATATGTAATGGAAACGCAGCTACTGGAACAATTTTTTTTTTTACTTGATATTTTACCCAAGACAACAAAAAAATCTACCGGCACAACATGAAAATTACTAAGCGCACTTTTAAGTGGTTATCATGCCTTGGGAAAAAAATACATACTAAATTTCAGGATACTCAATTTTTCTTTTTAGGTGACTACACAGTGAAAATAAAGGCTTACAACAAATATGACCTAATTGAAAAGGCTGTAACTGTTAAAATAAGGACTCCAATATCCAGTCTGCTGGTGTCATCATCTCCTACTGTCTGTCAAGTCAACCACACCATCCTCTTTCAGGTCTCACTATGGCCCTCTACATACGGAATACTTTATTTATGGAATTTTGGCGATGACTCTGATGAAGCGAAGGAATATTACAGTAAAGTCAGTCATGTTTTTAAAAGGCCCGGCACATTCAACGTCACCATCTGTGCCAACAACTCCTTGTCAGTCTTGACTAACTATACAGCAGTGGAGGTTGTGGAGGCTGTCTCAGATCTCCAGTTAAATTACAATGGCTCCATTGAACTGAACTGCATCTTTGAAATCAGTGGCAGAGTGTCTACAGGAACACATCTAAAATGGACCTTTGGATTTGGAGATGGTTCGATACTAAAAGATCTCACTGGAAGCTCAGCCTCGCACATTTACAAGTCTCCTGGAAATTACACCATTGAGGTTTCTGCTTATAATCCTGTAAGTAAAGAACGCCGGTTAGTCAATGTGGAAGTCTATCGTTTGCTAATTAGTAAAATGATCCCAACTGATTGCATTTTGAGTCAATCAGAGACTGATTTTGAGGTGTTAGTCAAAGGCTTCATTCCTTTTTTGACTTTTCACTGGGATTTTGGAGATGGCACACCATTGTTTGTTGTTAAAGGAGCTACAACTATCACTCATACTTTTTCAACTTCAGGGACTTACACAGTTGGTGTAAAAGCTCATAGCCTTGTGGATTCGGTCCATTATGAAACCAGCATATGTGTTGAGGCCCAAATAACAGATGTTACTCTGTATTCAGCCAAGAGTGCTGTAGCAGTGAGTGAGGAAATATGCTTTGATGTTTCTGTGCTTCCCAAAGCAACAGATTATCTGTTTTGGTGGTATAACAACCTTGCAAGTGCTATGGTTCCAGTCAAAGGCCAATCACACCATTGCTTTGTTTTTCAAGAGGAGGGTTTGTATGAAATTTCAGTGCAGGTGCATAACACAGTCAGCAACGTAACAGCAAAAGCAAACATTTTAGTTCAAAGGCCTTTATCTAATCTGACCATAAAATATGAAGGCAGCCATGATGCAATGACTGTGAATCAGTCATATTACTTTTGGGCTGAGCTTCCTGGTAAAACAGCTTCTTTTCAGTGGAATTTTGGAGATGGCTGCAAAAAGGAAGGACAAAATCAGTCACACGTTTTCAGTTTTCCTGGGCAGTTTCGTGTGACGGCCACCGCATCTAATGCAATAAGTTCAGGTTCGGTGTCCATAGAGATTGAGGTGCAGGCACCTCTGTCAACCTTAATGGTTAATACCAGTCAGCCATTTGTGGAGGCAGGAAAAGAGACTCTGATAATAGCTCAGACTGATGTTAAAGAAAATGTTGTGTTTTACTGGACTGTAGATTCTTCTTCACCTCCAAAGCCTGGAACGTCCACGTTCATGTATGTGTTTCCTAAAGCAGGGGTGTTTCCGATTAAAGTTGCTGCACAAAATCTTGTCAGCCAACTAGAAACCATAACGCACATTGAGGTTGTAGAGAGAATACTTGGAGTTCAAATTCAGTGTCAGGAGCTGCGGTCTACAAGATATGTCCTAACAAATCAAACCGTACTATTGATGGCATCAGTGACACGTGGATCTAACTTGACATATGAGTGGACTGCAAACCAAAGTTGGATTAACAGAACTGCAGGTAAAAGCAAACAGTTTCCACTTGTTGCAAACAGCCCTGGTGATATACACATCAGACTGGTGGTATCCAATGCACTTGGATCAGAAGATAGCAAACTTTCACTGAGAGCAGTTGAGCTTGTGTCTGGGTTGACCATTTCATCGCCAATGAATGCTGTAGCTAAAGGAAAGCCAGTGAGGATATCTGTGAGTGTAGCATCTGGAACGGACCTTCACTACTCATGGTTCTTGGACTCTGAGCGTAGTCCTGTGATATCAGATGTGCCTTTTGTTTTGCATGTTTTTAAAGTTATCGGTGTGGTCAAGATCAGAGTATCAGTCTCAAATGTGTTCGGGTCTGATGATGCAAACAAGCAACTAATAATTCAGGAAGACATCTCCAAAGTGGATATTCAGATAAATGGACAATTCAGACCATTTTTTGTATCTTCAAATAGCCTCCTGTTTCTACATGGCTCTGCAGAAACAGGAAATGTCCTGCACTGGGAATGGGTTTTAACGTTTCACAACAACACGGTTACTGTTCTTGCTGACAATCAAACTGTTAGCTATTCTTTCGCAGAAGTTGCAGATCACCTTATCTCACTTAACGCCTCAAATGACATTAGCTGGCAAAATGTTTCATACCCTCTTGTGGTTCAGGACGCCATTCAGGGACTATTACTTACGGCAAGCGGTGATGTTGTCTGTGAGGACGACATGGTTATTTTCTCACCTTCTATCTCCCGAGGAAGTGAAGTTTCATTTTCTTTGGAGTTTGTTAACGCAAGTTATTCCGTGGATATTCAGCAGAATTTTTCAACCTCTTCTCTTTCCATCGGAAACCATCTGGTGAGAACAAAAGCAAAAAATAATGTCAGTTACCAAACTGCAACCGTGATTGTGAGAGTCGTGGAAAGAATTAAAGGTCTGCGTTTGAAAGGATGTTGCTCTGCTGTCCTAGAAGCATCCAAAAACATCCATTTTCAAGCATCCAGTGACTCACAAGCCAATTACCACTGGACTTTCCTATTAAATGGAGTCCATTACTCTCAGGAATTCGGGCAAAATGTTCACTTCACACCTTTTACTAATGGATCCCTGTCTGTTACAGTGGAAGCTGATAATGGCTTCTGCTCACAGTCCCTGACCAGTACAGCAACAATACAGAAGTATGTGAAGGAAGTGAAGCTTTTTACCTCCCATGATGGAGCTTTTATTGATTATCCGATCACTTTTGTAGCCATGACAGATGGAGGCAGCAACCTTAAATTCATCTGGGATTTCAGTGATGCCAGTGAAGGAGCCCTGGTTACAGAATCCAATAGAAAAGTTCACAAATTCAATGCTACTGGTGAGTTTGTGGTGAAATTAACAGCTTTCAACAACATAAGTGACGCCTCCACTGAAATGACAGTTAGAGTACAAGAGCTGGAGTGTACCCAGCCACACATCTACATTGTCAAAGAACAATATAAAATATTAAAATCCAGACCGAGTTTTTTTGAAGCTCGAGTGGACTTCAACGGTTGCTTTACATACAAAGCATCATATTTCTGGGAGATCTTCAGGGGCCACAGTTGCTCAGGAACAGACAAAGTGTCCTTAAATGATTCAGTAGATGTCACAACACCACTTCTTTCTCTGCCAAAGCACACTCTAAAAGTGGGAAACTACTGTCTGACATTTACCGCTAGACTTCAGAGAACTCCTCTAAAGCAGAACAGGACCATAAAACTTACCGTGGTCCACAGTCAGCTGGTACCCGTGATTGAAGGTGGTTCTCACAGGCTCTGGTCAACTCAGTATGATCTGATACTGGATGCAATGGAGTCTTTTGATCCAGATTCAGAGGACAATGACTTTGAGCTGTTTCAGTTCCAGTGGAGTTACACTATAGAGGTACAGTAAATCACAAATGCTAATTCTTAATTTACTGCAATGAACACTCGATTGATAATGTATTCTGTGTGCTTCCAGAACACAACAGCCGTTTCCACCCTTCATTACCACTTTCCAGGAAATGGCAGTTTGCTACTTCTTCCCAGAAGTGCACTTCTGCCAGACAGAGTGTACCACTTTACTCTCACCCTTTACAAAAGTGGACGACAACCTGTCTCTATATCGCAGTCGGTAAATGTTAACTTATATTACTTCACATTGCTTTTAGCATTTCATTATAGGAACATATTTGTCATTAACATTCTGTCATCATTTACTCACCCCCATGTCATGCCGAACCAGCCACCACCAGTGTTTTGGATTATTTTCACAAAAATTGCATGGCCTCCAATAAAGAAAGAACAGAGCCTCTGCTTTTAAACCAAAACTCTTATTCTAGCTTGCTACATAAATCTTTTTTATATATTTTATCATCAACATTTGAATGTGGGTAAATTTCTTTAAAAAAGCAACATTTTGATCAAAAAGCATGATTATATGGTTATATCAGAATCCTGTTTTTTTTTTCTTTTCAAAGACTACAACGTGCATAAGCAATAATTTTGTCTCAGTTTCTGCTCCTTTTCCCCCTGCGTTTTAATGCTGAGATCCTCCACTCTTTCAGAAGATACGTAATAGCGCCGCCTACCATATAACAATGAAAACACGAAAAGCCGGGATTGTTCCCTCAAAAAGGAAAATAATTTTGTCGTTTAAAACTCAAGACTTTCGTTATTTGTTATTTAAAGGGCGTGTTAGTAATGTGCGCCTATAGGCGGGTGCACAGAGTACACTCTCCTTATTACACACACAGGGTAGCACACAAACATTTTTAAATATTAAAAAATAAAAGGAATCCTCTCTGGAGAAGCCTTCAGTGGTGCAAGAGCAAATGGCTTTCAAAGGCTAAACACCTAAAACACACCCATGACTCATTAAGAGACTAGTTTTGGACAATGTGCTTGGCGCGACAACCGTTTTTTTTTTTTTTTCGTTAAACTTGCAAAAGTAGATTTGGTTTTGCCATAAGTGCACCTGTGCCATGTGCTTCAGACCATGTGCTCAGATCCTTAAAATAGGGCCCTAAAATTCACTCTGCACCGACAGAGGCAGACCATCACTGATGGTCACCGCACTACGACATGCCACTTCTCAGACATTCTCAAGTAAAGAAGCTTTTTGGTCATATTTTCAAAAATAAATACTGTATGTCACCCCAGACTTCCTGTTTCATTAAAAATATGTCAACCCAAAACAGAAAACTGTGTTCGTTGAATGCCTTTAATTCTATTTTTATTCTTTTTAGGTTAAAATGTACAATGCCACGTTGCTACCTGTGACTGTAAAGTGTGTCTCCTGTAATTCACTGTTGTCATTCCACTTGAGTCACAAGCGCCACATTTCCTTGGCTGGCCATTGTTCTTCATGTCAAGACACTGTACAGGTATTCAATTCCCAACGTACCATAAAATAACTTCATATGCCTTCATAAGTCTCACATCTTAATGTTTTAAAACACTTTAACTACAGTACAGGTGGACTGCAGATAATGAGAGAGGTGAAGCTTTAACACTGAATGAGGTCACTACCATGACAGGAAGTCTCTGGAGAGAAATAGTCATTAAACCAGGGGTGCTAATGGAGGGCCAAGAATACACCTTTACTCTCAGCGTGTCTGAGCCAGCCTCTGGGCTTTGGGGGTCGGCAAACATCACCTTAGTCCCCAACCGTCCTCCCTATGGGGGTATTTGCACTCTGTCACCAGACGACTCGCTTAATTTCCTGGAAACCATGGTCTCTTACCGTTGCTCAGGTAGTGTCATTTTTCTTCTGCTCTCATTTCTCACCCAAGTAATGGCTCTGAGAATTGACGCATTCTTTGCTATTTTTTCCTCAATGGCAGGGTGGATGGATGAAGACGGTGACTCAGCTCAGCTGATATTTTCACTGCAGGTGGCACAGTGTGAAGACTTTGGACCATTATGTCCCTTGATTACCCTTTACAGAGGCACTCAGAACGCGTTCTTCTCCCTGGTTCCACTGGGTAGTCTGAATACAGCGGAAAATATATCTGTTGTTCACATGCTGGTGCTGGTAGAGGACAGTATGGGGGCTGCAGTCATTGCAGTGAGAAAGTTAGTCAGCCATTGCCATATTACATTTTCTGCTATTACATATTCAGATAAAAGTTGACAACTTTACCGCACCAAAAATAACACTTTATATTTTCTGCAGGAACCTGACAGTGTTTCTGCATGACCACTGCACAACAGAGTGGTTGAGAAATAAGAGCCAATCAGAGTTTTGGGCCTTGCTTCAACAAGGAAACCCTCAGGACATTATCCAATATTCAATTGCCATGACCAGCCAACTCAACCAGGTAACTGAGATGGCCCTGCCAAACCAGCTGTGGCACCAAACCAGCATGTTGCACTCAGTATTTTCCTAATGAAAACACTATTACACTGGATGGAAAAAGCATGCACACTTACATGAAATTAAGATAGCAGTAGCCTAATAAAGTGGGTCACCAACATGTTAAGAGTACTTATCTTATCTTGGTAATCCACCTGTTACTGGATACTTTTGCTCTTGTGGAATAAATTAATTATGGCTCACTGCAGATGGCACATTTGTTGTGTGCTATTCATAATGTAACTGATAATACTTTTTAAATTACAATTTAGTTGTGAATTAATTTGTTATGTCATTTGTGGTAGCAAACCTCATGCATAAATTGTAATTCAAATTTATAATTAAGAAAGTAAAATTAAACTAAACTGAAATTCAGATAACTATTGTAACTTGTATATAACTGTTACTGTTTTAAAATAAAGTTTTAAAACAGTAAAACTTTTTACTGACTTTACAGGCAAACAAATACATCTGTTTGAAATGTAACTTATAAATCTTTTTATTTATTTATATATACTGTACATATATAAACTCTAAATTTATGTACCAAGCTGGAAACACACTTTATTTCCACCTCCTACAATACTAGTTTAGTTTCCTCTTGTCTTTGCTGTAGCTAATTTAGCTCAAATTCCAACTCAAAAACTGACAGGGGAGAAATTCTTAAAGGGATATTTCACCTAAAAATGAAAAACTCCTCATGCTGTTCCAAAACCCAATGACTTTCTTTCTTCTGTGAAACACAATAAAGATACTTTGATAAATGGTCTATAGTTATCCGAGTCGGTGAAATGACAGCTATTGCTTGCTGGGTGTCTTTGTGTGGTCACCGTTAACTGAGTTTCATTCTCTGGGTTGACTGAACTTACTCCAGTCTGCAGTTTTGGAACCTGCATACTTTGAGTAAGCAAAGTTTGGATCAATCAACCAAGAGTTCAGAGTATGTGACGGCAACGTAATTTTGCTTTCTGGAATACCCCCCAAGGTCCATTATCCTACAGATTATAGCTCCAACCCTAAACAAACACACATTAACAATTAAGATAATCAATTTCTTCAGGATTACTAGAAGGTTATAGGCAGGTAGGTTTGCTCAAGTTTCGAGCTAAACTTTGCAGGAAAGATTAACTTGACGGCCAGAGTTGAGAACTCCTGGTCTATAGAGATTGCTAATGTGTTGTCATCATGACGTATTCCTGGTGCATGGTGAACGCAAAGCATTTTGGGAATCCGCGGCACAAACGGCGGACGCCAGACTTCTTTGCATGGAGGGTAGAACGCAGTGTTCATGCCGTCTACCTGCTGTGTTATAAACTGCAAGTCGTTCTCACGATAGAAGTGGCATAAAGCTTAAGATATCCCTTTATTGTTTTTCAGCTTGGAAAAATAATGACGGTGTAGTGTAGAGTTTTGTTGAATTCTGACTGCATGCAGATAGATTGTGGTTGTGGACTGTGGTGCTTAAAACATTAGTATACCTTCACACGGACGACAGTTTTCTGCCCCACTTTTACAATCTCCAGGTCCTGGACCTAGACCCATCTGGGCCTGCTGTAGCGACTTGAATTTACTGAAAACTTTGTGTGTGTACGCACTAGGGAAGCCACAATTCTCAATATAATATTGAACCATTCGGTACGGCATTCACGGTTCAAAACGCGCTTGTAAATTTTTCCAGTTTCGCATTTAATAAATTATTTTTCCACACATTCTATAATTTGCCTCCATCCCAACATACTGAACAACGCGACATACATTCACATCACAGGTTAGTGGTAGAGTTATACTCACGGTACACTATAGTTATTCACAATCATCAAAGTTCATCATATGCACGCGTTTTAAAGCCTTGCCGGTTTCATTCGCGTGCACTGTTTTAACATGCGCTTTTCAGAGCGTGAGCACTAAACGCCTGTCAAACACGTGATTACTGGACTAAGTCGTCTTTCTGCGCTTATACTGTCAAATACACACAAGGTTAACATAAACACAGTCGGTTATGCCTAAAGTGAAAGTAAAATCGCAATCGTGTCTGTATATTAAATGCACGCAGGTCTTAAATTGACAACAGGGCAGCCTAAGTGAACACACGATCCTTAAATGAGGTCATTATTTACTCACTCTAATGTTGTTTCAAACCTGTATTCAGTTCTCGATGACAGAATTTTCATTTTTGAGTGAAATATCCCTTTAATGTTAATACAACAACAAAAGACAGAGAAAATCACCCACTGCTCTTGACTGAAAAACGAATACAGTAGCTTTAATAAGAATCAATATATATTTTATAGTGAAGTCTATGTAGCGTTTTATTTTTACATTTATTCATTCAATTTCATACTTAAATGCTGCTGTACAGCTCTGAGCTGCCAGTGTAAATCTTATATATATATTTATTTTATATTATCCAATACACTAGGAATGTGTAAACAAGGTTTTTTTTATAAAGTTAAGTTTAAGTAAGGTTTTTCAATTATTTTAAGTAAAATAAAGAAAGTATTGCAATAAAAAAAATAGTATTTTTTCTCTTTAACCTCTTGCTGTTCCTATCGCTTAAGAATAGAATAACAAAAAATGTATGTGACAAGCCATCAGAACCGAACCAAACCGAAAACCGTGGTTAAAAACCGAGGTATGTATTGAACTGTGGACTAACTGTATTGTTGCATCCCTTGTACGCACTAACACTAACGCTCTTTTTTACACATGCTCCGTCTGCAGTGCGTGTTGCGGTTCAGGAGCCGCCCTGTTGTGCTTTCACATATGCTGCGTTTGCAGTGTGCAACTGATCCGCTGTTGTATAGGCTACCACAAACACAGCATTTATTCATTATTTTTTATTTCAAATCCAAAAGTTGTTGCTGAACATGGCTTGTCAGAATTGCAATTCTCTTTGTTCACACTTTTATAGATGTCAGGTTTTAACGTAGCCTACATTTAAACGTTAATTCATTAATTAATTAATTTATATTTATATAGCCTAGTACTTTAGATTTAGCACACACAAGTGGCAAAACATTTAAGGTTATAGCCTAAAATCCTAAAAAGCCTTAAATTAGAAACTTACAATAGGCTATTCAAAAACAGCCGACTTTCATTTTTAAACCTTTTTAAAAGAAATCCATATGGGTGCTGGAAGATAGGCAACAGTTTGACGTCCCTAGACCAATCCATCAGCTCGTAAGGATCCAGTCCTTTGATTCCCTTTATTTTCTCATCATATCTCGTCTTTCGATATGGTCCGACAATGTTTTCTTTAGTCCGCTGCATTTTGTAGGAATATATTCTGTTTTTCTCTCTCATCTTTAATTATTTTCTTGCCAGAACGCTAGCCTGCTATGCCAGGCCATGTAAATGGGCCAAACATACCCACAATTCTTTGCGTTCTGATGCCGCCCAGTTGGTCACATGCCTTAGCAATCTCTATACAATAGAAGTCAGTGGGCCCCGATGTTGTTTAGTTAGCAACGTTTCTCAGAAATATAATATTTTGTGTTCCTCAGAAGAAAGTAAGTCATACAGGTTGGAACGATGTGAGGGTGAGTAAATGACGGCTGAATTTTTATTTCGGGTGAACTACGCCTTTTACATTCAGAATTTTTCTACAATGTCATCATTAACTGATAATATTGGTTTGTGTGTTGTTGCATCCACACCACTAGATGTCAGTCCAACACAACTGCCATAAAAATTATTGAGTGCAACTTCAGTTTCTATGATGCTGTGTTATTAGAAATGTGTTTTCAAATCAAAATCATCCACTTCCACAGCTAGCATCTGTAAGTGCTCAAGAGTTGGAGGACAAGATTCAGATACGTGGAAATGTGATTCAGGCTCTGGCATCTCTGCCGGTCTCCTCATTTCAGGATGTGGCTCTTATCAGCTCAGCTTTGTCCCAGTCTACAGTAAGGCTTTCTACTATAAAGCTTATGGAAAGTATTACATTAATCATAGCTTGACACAAAATATGTCAGCAACTTTTTGTAAGTCCAGCACCGTGTGACTTGTGTGGCAAAGGCTCATCACAGAATACAGATTGCCTGCTGTGTGTAATGAGGAGTGCTGGGAATACAGAAAATATCCATGCTGTTAAAGAACAAAGTCTTGTCACATATGATGTTACAAATGCAAATGATGTACTAGAAAATGTACTTTCCTGTCTGCAGGTGGTTCCCTCTGAATGGCAGTGCAACAGATGCCATGCAAAGGTTCTGAAGGTCACGGAGAAGATGATCAAAGTGATAAGAGAACAAACAGGACAGGGTGACATCAACCCCACAGACACCGGCAGGAACATTCTGGCTGTTTTAAGTAAAGAAAATTCATATTCAGCGTGATAATAGAGGTTCACTCTAAAGTTGTAAATGAACCTTGGCTTAACCATTCTTACATTTTCCCTGCAGGCAGCACACTGACTGCTGATCAGAGGCAGAGGAGCAATTCAGGCCTCAAGCATGTGGATACATCAGAGACAGCTGTATCAGCACTGAGCCAGATTTTAGAGCTCATGCGTTCATTAATGTTGTCGCGGATGAGTGGGGAAGAAGCACTTTCCTCGCCGTTCCAAAGATCAGAGTGGTGGGCGTACGGGGTGATCCTACTAAAGACCTTCTGTGCACAGATCCTCTCAGCCACTGCCAGTTTCACATCCCATCAGCACTGAGCTCTCAACTAAAGGAGGAAAAGCAAGAGGTCCTGCAAATCCTTCTGCAAATTGAGGGTGAAGAAAGCCCATTCATTCCAGCTGCAGACCCTCCTATAACGACCACGCTCGCAGCCATGGAGTTTGCTACACCACAGGGGCAGCCCATTTCAATTGGCAACCTGACACTAGACACTGCGATACAATTTACTTTGCACAAAAAAGTACAGACAGAAGATGAGAGGTTACTATGGAAAAATGTTACTCTGCCGCCCAAAGGGAAGTGTAAATTTCACAGTCAAAGCAATGGACATAGATCCACAGACTGGCCTCTATGTTGCCCTAAACTTCAGTCTCATCCCAGGTAGTGTACATCAGTCAAGAAAATATTTCTATATTATAATTCTATATTATATTTTATTTTCATTTAAAGGTGCAGTGTGTAGTATTTATAAGGATCTATTGACAGAAATGCAATATAATATAGATAACTATGTTTTCAGTGGTGTATAAAGACCTTACATAATGAACAGTTATGTTTTTATTACCTTAGAATGAGCCATTTCTATCTACTTGCACCGCGGGTCCCTTTACAGTGAAGTCGACATTTTGCACTGCCATGTTTCTACAGTAGCCCTAAACAGACAAACTGCTTTACAGAGTGCTAGCTACTCTCTGCTGTCTCAGGCGATGACATCTTTGTCCTGTGTCAGCCACCGTAGCTTCTTTGTGCTTTGAGAGGGAGGGGTAAGCAGTGGGCGGTTGCATTTCAGAACCTCACCACTAGATGTCACTAAGATGTACACACTGCACATTTAAGTATGGAGTAAGAATTTTTTTTCTTGAAAATAATTATTTTATTCAGCAAGGATCCATTTAATTGATCAAAACTGATAGGAAATGCTGTTCTTTTGAACATCCTATTCACCAAAGGATGCTAAAAAAATCATGGTTTACACAAAAATATTAAGCAGCACAACTGGTTTCGACATTGATGACAATAAGAGATATTTTTGATCACCAAAACAGCACGTTAAAATGACCTCTAGAGGATAATGTAGTAAGATTAGTTCATTATTGCGGAAGACACATCATGGCCATATTCCATGTTGACAATGTCAAGATTCATCAGGTTCAAATTGTGAAAGAATGGTTGGCAGGGAGCATCATTTTCACACATAAATGGGCACCTCTGAGTCCAGACCTTAAATTCATTGAAAGTCTTTGGGATGTGCTGGAGTAGACTTTAGAGAGTGCCCGACTCTTGTCAATACAAGATCTTGACCAAAAATGTATGCACCTCTTTTGCTGGAATAATGTTGGGATGTTATTTCCATCAAGAGGTGCATCAATTTTTGACAAGTAAAATGCCAAAGAGGTATATGTTTTAGCAGTATAGAATATAGAAAGCCTGTGCTTTGTATTGTCGAGCAGGAGATGGTGAGAAAGTCTCTGGACTAGTATGGATCTATGTAGATGACCAACGAGCTACTCCACTGTCTGAACAAACTCATTCACAAGAGCTCACCCTCTCTCTCTCAGCTGAGACTCCATCACTAGAGCACACCATCTTCCTAACACCACTGTAAGTTCTTCCTGTTCCTTCCTTAATTCATTTTTTAAAATTGAAAATAGGGAATAGGATTATTGTGAACGAAAGTAATTGTGTCTGTAAATCTTACAGCTTGAATGGCTCTGCCAAAGACCTGTTTGTGAAGCTGAACAGTAACGCCAGCGGTGTAGACATGTCCGTCTCGGTGTGTGTGTTCAGCATGCTGTGCCGGTTCTTCAGTGTTGATGAGAGGCGCTGGAGCAGTGATGGCTTGAGTCCTCTGAGTGACAGCAGCCCCCACACTGCCCACTGCCTTGCCCATCACCTCACTATGTTTGGAGCCAGCCTCTTCATCCATCCCGAGGCACTTCTACTGCTGCCACCTGTATGCCATTTCTAATGAAATCACATCATTTCACCATTAAAGGGAATAGACACTACCATTCAAAAGTGTGGGGTCAGTAAGATATATTTTTATAAAGAAATTAATACTTTTATTCAGCAAGAGCATTAAATTGATCAAAAGTAACAAGAATTTACATTGTTACAAAAAGTTTATTTTTAAAATAAATTATATTCTTTTGATCTTTTCTATTTCATAAAAGAATTCTGGAAAACAAATGAATCACGTTTTCCACAGCACAACTGTTTAAACATTAATTATAATGAGAAATGTTTCAAATCAGCATATTAGAATGATTTCTGAAGGATCATGTGACACTGAAGACTGGAATAATTTTAAAAATATATAAAAATAGTGAAATAGTTATAATAATACAATTATATAATAATTAGGCCTATATAATAATACAATTATATTATAATTAAAACATTTTTTAAATAGTAATATTGTGAAATATTCACAATATTCACAAATTTCACAATAATATTTTACACTGTTTTTGATCAAATACATATATATATTTTTTAATCTTGCAGACTCCAAACTTTTTAACAGTAGTGAATATTACATTGTTATTTTAAATTAATTTATTTACTGACATTGTTGTAATTGTCACTGGGCATCAGTGTTAGTAATACAAGTATGTAAAGAAAAATAGCCTTAAGCAAAGCACAAAAAAATCTATTTATGTATTAACCCTCATCCTTCCCTCACATTTTGTAACAAATCCTCCCCTCTCGGGTCAAATTTACCTGAAATTCCTAAAATTAGACTTATTTTACATATTTTTTTCTCATTTTGAATGCAATTTTTATTTATTTATTTACTGTTAAAATTTTCTAGATTTTATCAATAATAAATAAATAATAATGTAAGCACATTCTTCATATTCTTTCAACTTAAATTCAAAATAACTCACAATTTCATGCATATCCCTTTTAATTCAGCTCAAAATTTGCCAACCTCTTGAAAAAATTATTTCATGACATGCCACTAGATGGCTTTATAGCTCTTTATGGTGCAAATAAGCTGTTCCGCTGGGTCTTAAAGTCAGTTTTTCTTCAGTATGCATTCAGATACACATGCAGACATTATAAAATAATTTTTTTAAAATTTTGAGCATTTTTACGTTTTTGTTTTTATATATATACTGAAGCATTCCTCGCATTCCATTCATTCTTATGGGGGTCAAATTGACCCACGAGGGAAGAATTTGTTACTTTTTTACGTTTCAACCACAAAACTCCTCAAATCTGTATTGGAATGTATTCGTGGTTCAAATGCGACAGAAGTCAGAGGGTCTTGGACCACTCCGATGAACACTCAATTAAAAATAAAAATTGTTTTATTGGTTCCTGGTCAAAATGACCCGAGGGAAGGATGAATGAATTAAATTAGAAAAAAGTTATTTTAAATTTTAATATTTCATGATAACGTTTTTACTGTATTTTTCACCAAATAAATGCAGTCTTTCGAAAAACATTAAATAATCTTATAAGACTGTATAAGACTAAGTATACTGACCCCAAACTTTTAAACATTATTTTATCTAAAAACTGTAATATAACATGAACATTATTGCTGTCACCAGTCAGAGGAGCCGGTGAGAAACGTGGTGGTGGGAATAGTTTGTGGAGTCTTGCTGTTAATTCATCTGCTGGTTGGTCTTATCGCTCACAAACTGGATCACCTGGAAAGACTGCGTTTATGTTGGGTTCCTCTGTGTGGTCAGAAAGGTCGCTACCAGTACCGGGTTCTTGTCAAAACAGGCTGGAAAAGAGGGTCTGGTCAGTAGAACCTTTAATTGAATTATTTACTTCATATAAGATCTTACCAAGTTATGAAACATCTGAATTCATCAGGTACCACTGCACATGTCGGCATCAGCCTGTATGGTCTGAATAAAAGTGGCTCACGTCACCTTCAAAGAGAAGGAGCTTTCCAGAGGAACAGCCTGGATGACTTCCAAGTTGAAACAGATGCCAATCTCGGAGAGATCTGGAAAATACGCATCTGGCATGACAACACAGGTCAGTGGCTGTGAATAGCTTCAGTCTTTCTCCTTAGAATAACAAATACTCACAAATAACTACTGTGTTTTCCAGGTCTAGACCCATCCTGGTTCTTACAACATGTGATAGTCTGGGATATACAGACAGAAAACATGTTCTTCTTCCTGCTAGAAGACTGGCTGTCGGTGGAGAATGAGAAGAACTCTGGAAGGGTGGAGAAAGTTATTTTAGCATCTTGTAAGTACTGTAAACGCATGCAGCACAGCATATTTCATATTTGCATTTCATAACCTTTGATCTTTTTAGGTCCTCAGGAGCTGCAGCAGTTTAAGAGGATCCTACATTCCCAGTTACTCTTTGGCCTTCAAGAGCACCATCTGTGGATTTCATTATGGGAACGGCCGGCCCACAGCCACTTTAGCCGAGCCCAGAGGGTCACCTGCTGCGCCCTCTTATTACATCTCTATCTGGCAGCTGGGGCAGTGTGGTATGGAGCAGTGGGCAGAAAGGGCAGCAGGTAATAGACATGACCTTCAAAGGGCATGGATAACAGATTGAGCTTGTATAGTTTACACTGTAGGTGCAGGTAATTACATCTTGTAAAACAAAGCAATTTCTGTTTTTCTCTAAGCTACAGTCTTTGTTATTGATTAATGCCAAAGGAGAATAAAATTCATCACTAAACTCAGACAAATGTATAAATGTCCTCTCATTCCTCTCAAAACAAATGGGTTTTTCACATTTGTAACTGTTATGACTGCAGTGTTCCAGTCTCTACCCAGATGGTGATGAATGGAGAGACCATTCTGGTTGGAATGACAATTGCAGCTTTGACCTTCCCCCTCCAAACCATTCTCAGATTTCTCTTCCAAAAAACCCACAGCAAGGTACATATGCTACATAACCCCTTGTGTAATTGTACTGTATATATCATGTTTTTACTTCCATAATCTACACTACCATGCAAAAGATTTAAAAAAATGTTTTTGAAATAAGTGCTCACCAATGCTGCATTTGAGATCAAAAATAGTAAAACAGTAATATTATGAAATCAGATTTGTATGTTTTCTATATTAATATATTTTTAAATGATTCCAATAAATGTAATTTATTCCTGTGATGGCAAAGCTGAATTTTCAGCATCATTACTCCAGTCTTCAGTGTCACATGATCCTTCAGAAATCATACTAATATGCCGGTTTGGAGCGCAAGGAACTTTTTTTTTTATTATCACAATTGAAAACAGTTGTGATTCTGGAAACCAAGATGCGTTATTATTATTTTGTTCAATGATGAATAGAAAGTTCAAAAGAATAGACATCTTTTGAAGCATTACATCTGTTTTCACTATCAGTTTTGATCAATTCAATGCAGAATAAAAGTATTAATTTCTTATTGACCTCAGACTTTTGAATGATAGTGTACATTTGTGAAAATTCTCACTCATTGTGCGATTGGTGATGGATTGTGTTGTAGGTGACATTGGAGTTATCTCTGCCTCCCTCTCCTGTGTCTCATACTGTGGAGATGGATGTTTTCCTCAGTCACCCAGATCTCTCCTGCTCATCTTTTCTGTCATTGCCAACAGGCCCAGACTCTTCCATATATGGTGACCCGTCTCCTTTCAATGTGAGAGAAAGTCAATCCCCATGATTAAACAATATCATAGCGTCATCGAGCATCATTTCCTAAATGAATTTGCAGCATATTCTCCTTGTTTTATTCCCTTTAAGAACTCAATGCAGAGCAAGAAACTAGATTCAGAGTTTTGGAATACTCTCGATCCTGGGAATAACCGGTATCAAGTCTACATGAATTCTACATGCAGTATTGCATGCCTTTAAAAAGTTAACTCAAACATACAGTGTTATTTTAAACATTTCACAGAGTGGATCAGTGGCCATCATGTGACAGTATCTTTGGTCTGCCTGAGCTGACAAGAACTACTCACCTTTTTAAGAGAAAAAAAGCCCTTCTACAACTACATTTGTCTACTCCTAACTCTGACCACGACATCTTAGAACCAACCAAGTCTTCAGGTTTGAAAAAACAACAACACTCTCTTGAAAATGTCAAAAACATTCTATCATAATTTATTCAAACTTCATGTTGTTCTAAACCTGTAGGACTTTCTTTCTTCTGTGGAACACAAAATAAGCTCTTTTCCATATGAGGACTGGGTGTGTCAAACTTCAAAAGGGCAACAAAAAAGCACCATAAAAGTCATACATAGAAAGAAAGAAAATCATACAGATTTCAAACATGAGAATGAGCAAATTATCACGGAATTGTTTCATTCTAAGGTGAATTATTCCTTACATTGAATTTGCTCTTTTAGAGGAAGATCTTATGACTATATCTGCAGACCTGGATCCCACAAACATGCTTTCCTCAGGGCCAGAACCATCTGACAGTGGCCATTTTACACCCAACGAGACCACCCTGTCTGACATGTGAGTTCTGCACTGTACGTTTCACACATTTACCAGGACACATGGTCACATACTGCATTTCTCTCCTTTTGTCTTTCAGCCAGGACAGCTTGTGTAGTGAGTGGTCTGATCTGAGTGTGGATACGCCCACATATGAAGCTGGCTTTCACAAGTCCTCCTCCTCCCTCTCAGTGCTCAGTGAGGCCAGCACATTTCTCCCTAGCCTCCCACCCGACTCTATAAGCACCGTCTCCAACACACGCATTGGTGAGCCCACGCCATACACAGTTACAGATTTTTTTACATCAAAAAGTCATGTATGCTTCCCAAGACTACATTTATTTGATTATTATCAAAAACACAGTGAAAACAGTAATATTATTACAATTTAAAATAACTGTTTTCTATTTTACAGTTTTTCTGAATTGCTAAAACACTAATTCCCATTATCTGAACAAAATTCTCAATAGCCTAAACCAATCTGTTGAATAAATAACCTTTAAAACCTTAAACAAGTTCAGGCAGTTAGACACCATTTGCAAATCTCATGCACTCTTTTGGCAAAAAAACACATTCTCACCCACCCACTAAAACACACCACGCACTGTGATGCACTTGTGTTGCAAAACATTAAACACAGGCAGGCAAAAGTTAAACAAAACTTTACTGTAAAAACAAAACACAACTAAAAAAGTTGCTGACTTAAATTTTTAAGTACAATTAACATGGATGCGCAAGTCATTTTGAAATTACATTCATAAATTACATTCAACTGAAAAAAATCCTTAACTTATTTTGATGAGTTAAAGCAATATAAATGTGTTGTCATAACTTATTGGTCGTATCATATTTTTTTCCTTTTACAGTGCAGTTGTCATTGTTTAGCCACAACAACTCAAAACTTATTTATAATAATGTGATCAAACCAACTGCACAAAATAAGCCAGTTCAGAGTGTACAGTGTTCGATTTGAAACAGAGAGGTGAGAGGAGTAAGAGTATGTGTAACGACGAGGAAGAAGATGAGGAAGAGGAAGAGAAAGATGTGGAGTGTGTTGTCAGGGCTGGATCTGGCACATCAGAGGGTTTTTTCCCTTTGGCAAGAGACAAAGTCCTCAGGCCGGACCCATCACGAAGATGTGATGCTGAGGCAGAATGAATCTTTCACTGACTTTGATTTTGTAGGTTGCACAGCTCTTTTGACTGTACTGTAACATGCTTTTCATTTTTTTTTTTTTTTTTGGCTTTTGCAGTTAGATTACTGCATTTTTACAGTATGCAAGTGATAAATATACAGATATGAAGTCCCATACAATATTCAGTACAGTACTATACTTGCAGTGCATACAGTAGGCTATACAATAATACATATTATACATGTAATAATAGCACAGATATGATGGTTTTGAGACAGTAGTTTGATTTTGACAGAAGAGTCAGATGTTCTCTGAATGTAGTTTGAAGGTTTGTGTTTAAGAGAAAGTGGGTGATGGTTTTGAGAAATGTGTTTTAGCAATTCAGAATAACTGTAATACATTTTAACATGTAATTTATTCATATAATTGCAAAGCTGAATTTTCAGCATCATTATTCCAGTCTTCAGTGTCCCATGATCCTTCAGGAATCATAATATACTGGGCTGGTGCTAAAGTACATGAGAAAACAACAAAACTTCAGAAAAGGCTAATCATTTTACAAACAATTAAAAAGAAATGGCAAGTAACACTCTGAATTAAACATTACATTTTGAAGTAGTAAAACTGAAATGGTATTTTCCTGTAAAAAATATTTTCTTACAGTGTAACATTTATTATTCTTATTCCATAGAATAGAATTTATTTGATTTGATTTTTTAAAGTAACATTATTCATGTCTTTTTACTGTTACTTTTGATCA
Organism: Gobiocypris rarus; assembly: GCA_023029165.1. NCBI lineage: Eukaryota > Metazoa > Chordata > Actinopteri > Cypriniformes > Gobionidae > Gobiocypris > Gobiocypris rarus. The sequence continues at coordinate 18,622,145 of CM040920.1, forward strand.
AATGTATCATTGCTTAATAAAAATGATTAATTTCTTCCCCTAAAATTTTGAATGCTATTGTACACCAATTATATCATCCAGATACATGAATATTGTACATTGTACATTGTTTTGTCAGTGTGTGAACCTATGGGCTGCTCTTCAGGTGTTGTTCGTAGTGTACCTGGCTTGAATCTTCCATCGTGGGTTCTGCGTGTGCTTCACCTGCTGGTGGCTGTTCTACTGGGAACATGCCTGGCTCTGGCGGGACTATATGGGAGCATGTTTTCCAGCACAGTGGTTCTCATGTGGCTGGTGTCCGCCCTGTCAGCTTTCCTCACTTCTGCCTTCCTGTTGGAACCATTTGCAGTCAGCTATAAATTTATTTTGCTCTGTTCTTTAGATAAATTTTTAAAATCAAAATATTGCCGTTTTCTTTCAATCAATACATCCTTACTTTGCTCACAATGTCAGATGTTCTTATATTTTTTCTGCAGATATGTATTCAGGCACTATATCTGGCTGCTGTGGTGAGACCGGTAGACCCAGAGGTGGAGGACCGTTTGGCTCAGGAGACAGAAGTCAGAAGGACAGAAGAGCATCTGGAGGATAAGGTTCATCCTCTCTGTGGATACGGCTTGCTGCAGGCTAAAGAGGAAGCACGGAAGCTGAGAAAGCTTAGAGCCTTAATGAGGGTGAGCTCAGACTGATAGATCCACTCATTTAGTCCTCAGAGACCTATAACAGCTGGATTTCCCCTGCATTCTGACCCTAATGCATATTAATATTTATTGGATTGTTGTTTTATGTTTTGTGCTGATAATCAGAGCTGCTTAGTCTATATGTTCTTCCTGTTGGTGGTACTGATGGTGAACTACCAGGAACATGTGCAGGAGGCTAACAGCAGACTGCTTCAATCAGCTATAAAACACATGCTGATCTCAGCATCACCAGGGCAGCCCAGTCTCACTGCATTATCAGGGTGAGCCAGACTCTATATATACAACAGTAATATTCATGTTCAGCTGAAACTGACTTGTTTTCTTTTTGAGACCCCAGAGATTTGTGTGTTTGTGTGTGTATATACACCGATCAGGCATAACATTATGACCTAATTCCTAATATTGTGTTGGTCCCCCTTTTGCTGCCAAAACAGCCCTGACCCGTCGAGGCATGGACTCCACTAGACCATGGACTCCACTGAGGAATTTGGAGTCCAAGTCAACACCTAACACTTGTTGTTGTGCTCCTCAAACCATTCCTGAACCATTTTTGCTTTGTGGCAGGGCACATTATCCTGCTGAAAGAGGTCACGGCCACCAGGGAATACCGTTTCCATTAAAAGGTGTACATGGTCTGCAACAATGCTTAGTTAGGTGGTATGTGTCAAAATAAAATCCACATGGATGGCAGAACCCAAGGTTGGCCAGCAGAACATTGCTCAAAGCATCACACTGCCTCCGCTGGCTTGCCTTCTTCCCATAGTGCATCCTGGTGCCATGTGTAAACTGTTAGGGGTATAACAGCTTAGACCCAGAGACCAGTAGTGAAGAATAAAGACAAAGAGTCAGGAGTGCAATTAATTAAAGAAAACTTTTACTGAGGAATAGTTTGCAGTTTCATCAGCAGAAGCCAGCTTCAAGTCTCACAAGGAGTTCGTAGGCCGAGCTTCCACTCTACCGGTCTTGTCGTACCGTACATACAATTGTCCCAACAGTTATACTGTTTTCAAGGTCTAACCACGTCATTACTTCAAGGTGTATGATTCTGATTGGCTCAGAGAAAATGCAGTCATGGTAAATTTCCACACAAGGATAGATAGCAGAGCATATCACTAAACTAGGCAGACTAGTTGTCGCCCCATGACTAGATTTAGATCATTGTTGACCTCGGAGGTTGCTGAAAGGCGTCTTCATGTCTTCAGTATTGGGCCTGCACAGATCATGCAACGCACACACACAAGAGCTCCCCAGCATCACAGCTCTCCCAAGGTTGTAGAGTCTTAACTACATATCAACAAAGCACTTCACCAAAACATACTGATAACATGTGCTTTCTCTCAGTGAGAGGTAGAGACAATAGTACAGGCAATATTCATCTTCATTCTTTAGTACTTCAGTAAAAGGAAATATAAAATGAATAAAATATAATAAAAATGAAAGACAAATTCATATTTAATCTCTGGAAGCCGGGCTATGTGAGCAAACACTGTTACTGCACTCCCAGCATGTTAGAGGTGTGTGATACCTCCAAAATCCAAACACACAACTATAAAGTGTTTAGTGACACATCACACAGCCCTAGGCCAGACGCAACTCAAAGACCAAATACCAACTTTAGAAAACATAAAAGAAGAACAAACAATCAGTAGTTATATTGAGTAAAATCAACTGGAATTAATCATTAGAAAAAGAAGGATAAATATTAATTAAGGCTTTGATTATGAATCTGATTCAGATATTTATAGGTATATAGAAGCGGCAGGGGATTTCAGACTCCCCCCTTCAATACAATATTACAGTAAGTGATGCACACACACCAGGCCATCCATGATGTAAAAGACACCATGATTCATCAGACCAGGCCACCTTCTTCGATTGCTCCGTTGTCCAGTTCTGATGCTCACATGCCCACTGTTGGCGCTTCTGGTGGTGGACAGGGGTCAGCATGAGCACTCTGACTGGTCTGTGGCTATGCAGCCCCATACACATCAAACTGCGATTCCCTGTGTATTCTGACACATTTCTATCAGAAACAACCATTTGAGCTACAGTAGTTTGTCTGTTAGATTGCACCACACGGGCAAGCCTTCGCTTCCCACGTGCATCAATGAGCCTTGGCTGCCCATGACCCTGTCGTCAGTTCACCACTGTTCCTTCCTTGGACCACTTTTGATAGATACTGACCACTGCAGACCGGGAACACCCCACAAGAGCTGCAGTTTTGGAGATGCTCTGACTCAGTCGTCTAGCCATCATAATTTAGCCATCAAACTCGCTCAAATCCTTACGCTTACCCATATTTCCTGCCTCTAACACATCAACTTTGAGAACAAAATGTTCACTTGCTGCCTAATATATCCCACCCACTAACAGGTGCCGTGATGAAGAGAAAATCAGTGTTATTCATAATATTATGCCTGATCGGTGTATATCGTTTTTTTAAACATTTTATCAGGTTAAACTTTGATTATTAGTCACTCAAACCCCTTTAAGTAAACCTTTCAACATCTGTCGTACATATTTCGCCATGTTTTGTTACATGTATGTTTTGTAACACTTTTTACTTGTGTTTGTAGTTAAGAACTGAATCGTCCTCTAAAGCACAATGGGTTGTGGGCAATATTAGCCTTTATAGTGTGCATAGATTCTCCCTTTGAAAATCTATACCCAACATAGTATAGACCATCCAGGGACTTTTGACACACTATTTCAACATACTATGCTGTGGAATACACTTATTTTCATCTCACATATTATTTAAGATGTATAGAATGCACATTGGGACGCAGTATAAGTTAACAAAAAAGGGAAACTAAGGAAACGACTGGAAAAGGAACTAAAAACAGGAAATAAAAGCAAGATAACAATATCAAAATTAGACTCATTGAACACAAAACGTGTGTGTGTGTGTGTGTGTGTGTGAGAAGTTTGTCATAAGTGTATGAGTTTGTCAATGTAATTTTATTTCAATATATATTATTTTCTCATAGATGGATGAATGCAGAACAGTGGATAGATGAGAGACTGATTCCACACCTATATGAAAACCCTTCTCTTTCTCTAACTGGCCCTGCAAGACTACAGAAAATTCATTTTCAAGACTGTAAGGACTCAACTTACTACTATATATATACTTGTAAAAAAAAATTCAAACTTTTATAGAATTTGATTTTTTTGTTTTGTTCACAAAGTCTGCAGTCAAAACATCAGAGATCAGTTCCTTCCTTTGATTCTGAATACTCGTTTTTCATCACATACCAACCCTGGACTCCAGAGCTCCTCAGCACACAGCAACAACACTCCAGCACTTTCAGCCAGGTGAGAGATAATAGAACACATGGAGAAAGACTGTCATTGTGTAAATAAGTTGTTGTGCTCCCTGAAATGCTTTATGGGAGAATATAATAACATTTATCTTGAATGCATTTTTATTCTCTCAAATGATCACAAACTCCTCTTTTAAGGCAGAGGACTAAGAGTGCATCATGTGCAATCCGTCAGACAGAGGAAGTAATTCTTGGGAACAACAGTGAGTCCGCACGTCAGATCCTGTCGGACCTACAGACAGAAAACTGGATGGCAACAGGGTATGATGTCACTATAGCATAAAATATCTTAATTCTCGACTTATCCAGTCTTGTACTAAGGATTTTTCAAAACACATACTGCAAGTATGGAAGTTGTATTCTGTTTTTACAACCAGACACCCATCATGCTCATCAGCTCAATGTTTTTTGAGTAACTGTCTTTTTTCTGTGACAGGACACAGGCAGTATTGATCGAGTTCACTCAGTATCATAAACAGACGGGCATCTTGGCACCAGTTTCTGTTCTCCTGGATCAAACACACACAGGCAGAATCCTGGCTTTCATCTCTATCCAGCCTTTTCACATCTCTCCATTATCTGGTCCAGATTTGCACGTCACATTGACGGTACTGGCTCTTCCTTAATTCCTCTAGGCTTAATTACAATAGAAACAAATCTCGCAGATTGAACAGAATCTGAAAAAAAGTTAAAATGGATTTGTGGTCTTCTCACTAGATTCTGCTTTTTCTCTTCGCCATGTGCTTTGTGAGTGCTGAAGTTTGGGCCTTGATCAGGAAGCCAAGTCAATACCTGAGGCAAGCCTGGTGCTGGTTTCAGCCATCGTTAGCTCTTCTGACGCTAGCAGCAGCTGTTCTTCGTCTGTATTTCCTCTACACGACTGCAGCCTGTGTCTCCAGACATCGCTCCCGGCCCACATCCTTTGCTGACTTTCACAGGGCTGCCACACTGGCCAGAAAATCCATTCAGCTCTCAGCAATCTTATTAACCCTCTTGGTTCTGAAGGTATTGGTCCTAAAACACATTCCATTCAGATCTGCCTCCATCCAATCAACAACCAAGGGTTACTTACACTTTATTTCGATAACTAATAGTAACTTTGCAACTATATGTCAACTAACTTTCATTCATTTGCAACTACATGTCAACTAACTCTTATTAGAGTATTAGTAGACTGTTAAGATTCGGGTTATTATAATAAGTTGACATGCATTTTCAAAGTTACTTATTGTAAGTAGAACGTCTTTTGAGGAACCATCAAATTAAAGTTAGTGTTATCAGATATTCTATAGGAATATATATTATTCTACTAGTACTCTGACTGGTAGTTGACGTAGTTGCAAAGTTACTTATAGTTATCAGAATATCTATAGTGGACAATCAAAATAAAGCGTTACTCAACCAAGTCTTTGCCCTACTTTTTCCGATAATACATTTTACTCAGATAATTATGGAAGCTTGTTTCCGGCCACAGAGTAAAAAAGAAAACTTTCCATACAAAGACTTTCTGAGACCTTTTCTCAGAATCGAGTGATATGAAGCTGCGAAAAAAGAAATTACGATAAATGTCAGATTTGTGAGATAAAAAAATTCTGGCAATTCTGACTTTATATCTCGCAATTCTGACGATTTATCTCGCAATTCTGATGTTATATCTCACAATTCTAACTTAATATCTCACAATTCTGACTTTATATTCGCACTTAGCTTGCAATTCTGATGTTATATCACGCAATTCAGGGACGTGCAGAGAGTTCTTCAGAGGCAGGGGCTCAAATGTAAAAAAGGGGCAACATCTAAAAAAAAAATAATAATAATAATAAATAAATAAATAAACATATATATATATATGTGTGTGTGTGCGGCTGTGCGCGTGTTTAGATACTACATTTTAAATTTTGTTTTTGCAAGAAGTCTCTTATTCTCATCAAGCCTACATTTATTTAGTCAAAAATACAGAAAAAACAGTAGCCTAATATTGTGAGATATTATTACATGTTCTTTTTAACATTTTATTAATCAAAGAATCTTTCATCTTGAGTATCACAGCAGGTTATAAAAAATATCAAGCATCACAACTGTTTCCAACATTGACATCAAATCTATGATTAGTGACCCTGAAGACTGGCGTAATGATGATAAATTCAGCTTTGATCACAGGCATACATATACTTTTAATTTTAAAGTATATTAAAATAGAAAACCATTATTATAATAATATTTCACAATTTTGCTGTTTTTGATCAAATAAATGGCTTGATGAGAATAAGAGACTTCTTTCATAATGCTGCATAATTATCAAAAATGATAATAATGTCCTTTCACGCCACCATTTCACATAATTGGCCTGTAGGTGCCGTCGGCACTTGGGCTTCATTAACCTTGATAGTTTCATCAAATAGTAAACGTGTATCAATATTGACGGCATTGACGATTTATGTAAAATTTTAAAATAGATAAAATATAGATTTTTAATTAAATCAATACATTAGCTTTGATTATTGATGAAAAACATTTTTTTTGCTTTGTTTGGGTTTATGCTTTTCTCCCGTAAAGCCACAGACACTCTCTGAAAGAACCATATATGGCTCAAGAGCCGTTCCGAACACACTGAGGAAAATCAGCCAGTAAAACGCACGTAACCCATTAACGGGTTATGGCAACGCCTCAGACCGACTGATATGAAAAAATATCAAAAGTTTTTTGACTTTCGAATTTACACCGGAAAAGCCTTCTAAAGGTGGCGAGAACTCCGGTGGCAGAAGGGCTTCCAATCCGACATTCAGGAGGAGGAGGAGGAGGAGTAGGAGGAGGAGGAGGAGGAGGAGGAGGAGGAGGAAGGGTCTAGCTAGCCTCTGTTTTGTTTGAACTTTGAACCTTCGCAATTCTAACATTATATCACACAATTCTGACTTTATAACTCGCAATTCTGACTTTTATATATCAAAATTCTGACTTTATATAGCAAATTTAGTATGCAAATATTATTATTCAAACTATAATCTTGAATATCTTGTAATTATAACATTTATAAATAAGAAATGACCTACAAAGCATGAGTTTGAATGGCATCTATATTTTTTTTGTTTGTTTAATTAATTGCATAAATTGGATACTGTGGTTCAATCACTTTGTCAGTCAAGGTGTAGTACAGGTATTGAGAGGTGTGTTTTTACAGATGGTGGGGATCCTGCGGTTTGTTAGGCGAGGGATGGTGATAGGACGAGTTATTCGACAGGCATTCCCTCAGATTTGTGGCGTGGTGTTCCTACTGCTCCTCCTGTTGCTTCTGTTCTCTCACACAGGCATCATGGTATTATTTTTTTTGTATTTTTGAAATTGTATTTTTGCTCATTGTATTTTTGCTCTAAATCATTATTGCACCTGAAAACGCAGCCCACATCTTTCTCTTTCAGCTCTTCTCGGGTTCAGTGGAGGGCTTTAGGACCTTAGGACAGGCGAGTTCCTCTCTGCTATGTTTGTTAAGAGGGCACATGGGGTTACGCCGACTTTGTGAGCTTCATCCGGTGGTAGGACCCCTCTACTGTCTGTCTGCCATAGGCATTGGATTCTGGGTATTGGGCTGCCTGTGTGCTGCTGTATTGATTCGAACCTACCGAACGGTACAGGCAGACATTTACCGCCCATCCATGGAGCCGCAGGAATATGAGATGGTACAGTTTCTCATTAAACGACTCAAGCTATGGATGGGGCTCAGCAAGACCAAAGAGGTACAAATACCATGTCTAACTATTGTAAATAATTTTGGTCACACTTTAGATTAGGTTCCAATCTAAAGTTACTATTAACTATGACTTTTGCCTCAATAAACTCTAAATGACTACCAAATGTAGTTGTTAAGTTTAGCTATTGGGTAGGATTAAGGAAAGTATATGGTCATGCATAATAAGGGATTAATATGTGCTTCAGCCAATATCCTAGTAATATGCATGCTAATAAGCAACTAGTTAATAGTGAGAATTGGACCCTTAACTAAAGTGTTACCATATTTATGAAAAATATTTAAAAAAATCTTCCCGACCCCAAACTTTAGAATTGTAGTATGTATAAAAAACGTATTCCATTTTATTTCCTTTGTAGTTTAGACACAGAGTCAAATTTGAGGGAACAGTTCCTCCACCCTCAAGATCATCCCAGGCCTCTGACGCCTCTAACTTCTCCGTCCCGCTCAGTCCCATCGGGCCCCGCCAGGCATCCTCTGCCTCCTCTTCCTCCTCTTTGGCCTCCGATTCATCTGTCATCTCAGACAGTTTTGACTTTCACCATTATGTGGACCGGTTGGTGCCCTGTGTCGACAGCCTTTTGGCAGGTTTCGACCGCGTCAACCAGCTGACCGAAGAAGTATATAACTTTGAGCTCCGACTTCAGCAGATCCAGAGCAGAATCTCCCAGAGAAGAAAGCATCCTCAGCAGGTGACCTTTAAGGGACATGATCCAACATTTAAGCCGTCGCCACCACCCCCTCGACATCCATCTACCTCTGTTTTGGAATGTGACCCCACTCCAGGTTCTCTTCAAGGTGTCATTAATACCCTATCACAACACCGCGCTACCCATTCAGAGTCCTCCCTGATGGGGTCTGCTGCTCAGTCAGGTGAGAGAATACTTTCTGCACTGGATGGAGGGATGAACAGTAGGAAATTGGGCGTCCCAAGACGCAGAGCCTGGAATTCAGTCACCTGCCATTCTGCTGACACTGCACAGAGGTTGACTGCATCCCGCAGCACTGTGGCCTTGCCTGCGAGACCCCGGAGTGAAGACGGAGACCGTGAGCGTGAGCGTGTATGTGACAGCCTGCCGATTAAGAGACAGGCATGGCTCACTGAATAAGTGTATCAAATGTTGCGGCATTAATTTAGCTTGCATATATACTTTTTTTTTTTTTCATTCTTATTTTTTGACACAGTGAATGCACAAAGTTAGTCACAATCAATTTTGTGAATTGTCTACCTTTTGACTGGTGCTTTTGCACTGCTTTTCAAGTTAAAGTGTTTGTTTCCCTTTGGCTTTATACCGTGTTCATTCTCTGTGGAACATGTGTTTTGTTGTATATTGAAGAATCAATATACAATATGTTTTATTCTTGTCAATAAAATGACACGGCCATCCAAACTGTGGCTTAAACATCAGAATATTTGTGTTTCCTTCAATTCCTTTAGAATTTAGTAGAAATTATTAGCAAGATGGATCCATTTTGTGAACTGCTGCCATGTTTGAGCAAATTAAACAGACTCTTATAGCTTCCATGTTTTGCTGAATATGTAAACTTTAATTAAACAATTATATCATATTTTTCTTCCCCTACCAACAAATGTAATCTTAAATTGAAGTTTAATTAAACCTTCAATCCTTCTGTTATCAGCAGTTCAGTCTAATAAAAATGCAAACAATCTTATTCTCTGTCTAATTTGAGTTGCACTGCAAGTTTGCCCTGATGCAAAGAAAAAAAAGTTTCTTATATATGGACAATCAATATATTAAAAAGATGTTACACTATATGAACTTATATACCATAATGTATGTAATTTTGTATTCAGTAATTCACATCATAATACAAAGATGTACATGTGATAAAATATGTTACTGTGTGTATATAAATATATTTGAACATGTAATATATATATATATATATATATATATATATATATATATATATATATATATATATATATATATATACTCAAGTCGCACAAGTCGCACTGAGTCTAAATCAAGACTTGCGACTTGATTTAGACTCAACTTGGACTGCATGGGGTTGAAGATTGAGACTTGTGGAAAAAATGCATTCCCGGCATTCCCGATTACGTTCTCTATTTACTACCCCACAACATGACAGCACGAAACGCCACCTTTTACTATACATGAATTCACAAATATGTGCGGCAGCAGCGAATATCACAAAACGTTTCTAAACACAAGCCCGCGAGCGCGTGACGCATCTGAAGGCACGCGAATTCATCACCCATTAGAAACAACTAGAAACAAATAGTAACAATATAGTCAAGTGGCCTTACCTTACAAAACTATGTCATTTAATTGGAAAAGCAATCAATTGATCCGAAGGGAAGCTGCGGTGTTGCCAGACTGTAGGGTGTTGCACAGCAGCAGAGGCTTGCTTGCGGTCCATTTTCAAGAAGTTACACATTTCCATGTCCTTTGATACGCAAATAATGACCCTGCTCGACTCATTTCCACCAAACGAGACACGCAGATGGAAATGTTCTTCTTTGTGTCATTTACTGTAGCACTTGTCTATACTCAGGTTTTGTTACCGCCGGCGCTCACTGGAAGACTACATTGTCTAGCATTGCTTGAGATCTTCAGCAACTACGGCAACTCAAAAAGCTCAAAATACACAGGACTAAGACTTGACTTGAGACTTGACTTGGACCACAGGGACTTGTGAACATGTCTGATATATATACACACACACAATATTAATAGAATGTTTTTATTTATATTCTTAAAATTTTATTTCAGCCACCATGTTTCTATAATTTTAAAAGACATTTGTCCAAAAATACATTTTTTTAAAAAATTAAAAATACAAATAAAATGATATTGTACACTTTTTTTTCCTAATATACCATCACATATTTGTATATATGAAATATTTAGGTTATCTATGCAAAACGTAAAGTGAAATAAAAGTTTATGAACGTGGGTTTAGCTTTTATGTAAACCCATGTGTTAACTTATAAAATGCTATTGCGTGTACAAATGTAGTGCAAATATAAGCACTAGTTTGAGAAAGGGATGTATGGTCATTTAGAAAGGGATAGTTCACATAAATATGACAATCCTGTTATCATTCTCTAACTGTCATGTTGTTCCAAACTTAAATGACTTTCTTTCTTTTTTTCTGTGAAAAAGATATTTTGAGGAATGTTGGGAACCAAACAGTTTTGATTACCATTTAACAACCCAAATGCAACCACTAGATGGCACTAACATCAAACTAATATTATGAGAAATGTAAACAGGCTTTGCCCTCCAAGTACAGATTTCAGACTAAGATCTAAGATCAGCAGCCAGTTGCAACAAACCGCTTAAGCTAAGAAACCCCCAGTGCTAGTACAATTATTACGAAAGGGTTTTCTCGGCTTAAGCCGCTTATGATGCTATGATGTCCTCACTTCAACTTTGAAGCAAAAGAACTTGCTGTGTGCCTTCACTGAATCCTGCATTACTATTTTTGAATCCAAATACTAGTTTATCCCAAAATATTTCAGAAGTAGGCTATCAAGCGTCTAGGAAGCATCTGTTTTAATGTTTCCTCATCATGCATGCAGCTCAGTGGTTTACTCAGTATAATAAATCAGCACTGATGACTGAGAGCTTCAGGGCGAATGTGAACACACGTTAAACAACAGATGCACTAAGCAGATTTAAGGAAGAGCATCAGGAAGAGAGCACTCCATACAAAGTCCCTTTTCTCTCTTTCCCTTTCGTATTATATAAGAGGCATAACCCAGCGCATGACGTAACCTGGCACAGTCCACAGTCTGCCCTTCCTAGTATAAACAGCCTTTGCATCCCTAAAGGCTTGACCCAGTCCCAAGACCTCCTGCCTCCCACAGCCCGTCTGCCTCTCAACATCCCTAGAAGATCCCCTACATCACAGCTCTCTTTACGTCTAAGCTACTTATTGTTCAGAATATTCCCATACAGCCATTCATAAACACTCCGAGGGTCAGGAAGTGCTCCTTCAATTGTGAAGGGGCTGGTTTTATATGTTTCTCAGTGGGGTCATGTAGTTTTATTCAAATTAGGCTTGTATGTCTATTTGAGTGCAGAAAAACATTCTTTTCAGCAAACTAAGCCCAAGTAGGTGGCCTCGTTCTTACTTTTGAAATCTCCCACTGAAAGCCCACCTCTGGAACATGTTGTACTGAATGTGTCCCCTTTAATTGTTAAAATATACATTGTTTTTTTAAACAATAAAAATACAAACAAACATATAAATAGAAGGGGATAGAAAAAAAGAAACCATAAACCTCACTAAATTATGTTTTGCTTAAGATCATATATTCTCTAAAAAGAAGTATTATTATTTTATGTAATTTTGGTTCTTAAGTAACTTGTTTTAAAGATGGATATTTTACAGGAAAACAAAATTGCTGATAAAGTGATTTTTGCAGTGTAGAGGTAAGTATAAGATGGAAGGATTTGGAGGCCCCATTTCCCTCTTTTCTTTTACTCTCCCTCTCTGTGCATGTCCTTACTTGACCCTCGTGAGTAGAGCTGAGGAAACGTGGGGAGAGAGAGGGAGGTTCTTACATAATGGGTTTATACGTGTGCAGTTATAGACACGTGTGTGTGTGTGGGGGTGGGGATGGGAGGGAGGAGGAGGAGGGAGAGAGACAGACAGACAGACAGACAGACAGACAGAATGACAGACAGACAGAATGACAGACAGACAGAATGACAGTCAGTTTCTGTGTGTTTCCATCAAGGCAATGTAAAAGCCAGGGGGTCACGATCAGAAATCATGTCTATTGTTCATTGCTAATAGGACATTCAGTCGTGGGATGTTTTTTTACTTATAAACATTAAATATATATTATATTTTATACAATATAAATAAATAAAAAATATTCACTGGATCTTTGAATATTCACATTAAAAAATATTCACTGCATGCATGAAACTTTGAAAGATTTAATTTGCTCTCTCTTTCTCTCTACATGTATATAACATTATGCCCACCTTCCTAATATTGTGTTGGTCCCCCTTTTGCTGTCAAAACAGCCCTGACCTGTCGAGGCATGGACTCCGCTAGACCCCTGAAGGTGTGCTGTGGTATCTGGCACCAAGATGTTAGCAGCAGATCCTTTAAGTACTGTAAGTTGCAAGGTGGGGCCTCCATGGATTGGACTTGTTTGTTCAGCACATCCCACAAATGCTCGATTGGTTTGAGATCTGGGGAATTTGGAGGCCAAGTCAAACCTCAAACCTGTGCTCTTCAAACCATTCCTGAATCGTCTTTTGCTTTGTAGCAGGACAAAAAAGAGGTCACGGCCACCAGCGAATACCGTTTCCATTAAAAGGTGTACATGGTCTGCAACAATGCTTAGAACATTGCTCAAAGCATCACACTGCCTCTGACGGCTTGCTTTCATCCCATAGTGCATCCTGGTTTTCGTAGTAAAAGAAGTAGTAAAAGTAGTAAGTAGCAAAACACGCATCTGGCCATCCACGTGATGTAAAAGAAAACGTGATTCATCAGACCAGGCCACCTTCTTGCATTGCTCCGTTGTCCAGTTCTAATGCTCACATGCCCACTGTTGGCACTTTCAGGCAGTGGACAGGGGTCAGCATGAGCACTCTGAAGTGCCACCTGAGGCGTCCTAATCCCACGACACACATATTTCATCACTGGACAGTAGTGGGACTTCAGCAACACAAATCAGCACAATGCCAAATGGAAACAGCTTAAAATATTCTATCAATTATGATATATATATATATATATATATATATATATATATATATATATATATATATATATATATATATATATATATATATACACTGTGTGTGTGAATGTATTAAATTCATATATTGTTGATAAGTGCTATTCACAGTCATGACCCAAGCGTTTTACAGAAACAAATTAAGTATTCAGCTGTCCATCTAATGTCCACATGTCGGCCACATGAGGCAACCTGCCCCATATCTTTTTTTAGGCTGCTTCAAACAACATTTTTATTTTTTTTGTTAGAATTTTTTTTACTGAGATCACTTTTAAATATGAACATGCACATATAAATCACTGTGCACCTACTTATTTGTCAAATGATTGCTGGGATGAGAAAAGTGTGATTCCTGTATGTTCAGCATATGCAGTCTCAGAGTCTCTTCACTCTCACAGCATTAATGCTTTTGATAACATCTATAGGTATTCGGTCCTGTTTTCTATAGTGTCTTTAACTACTACATACTAACATTTTAATTAATCATTTGATTCAATCCTCTTATTGTGTACATAAATGTTTTTACTTTATACTTAAATATATTTTATATTATATATATATATATATATATATATATATATATATATATATATATATATATATATATATATATATAGAATACCTGCATGTAATTACAGTAATTAATTTCTGTAAATTACAATGTTGACCCTTCCCTTTACCTTAACCCACCCTTAACCCTTACTACAACACTACTAAACCTGTCCCTGACTTTCCCCGTATCCCACCTCAATAGCAGCAAAAGTACTTTGCAATTCAACATGCATACAATAAGAACATTGTAGCTAACCTTTTTTTTTGAGGTAGGGTCATAGATGATGAGAATGATTAAAACTTGTTTGGAAAGTTTAATATTTTTGCAATTCTGTTAGTGGTGCAAAAATTGAACTTGAGAAAGAGAGAAAGTTAGAGAGCGCTCTGGGGTCACAGTCAGTTGCTGCTGATGCAATGTTTATGCTTAAAGACTTACTAGAAATCTCAATGTTTCTGACTTAAGCAAAAGTTTTCTATCAATCTCCATTTTGTCTCATTCCTCTCTAGAAGAAGCAATTGAGGTGTTTTTTCTTCTTTTATGGGACGTTAGCCTGCTGCTGAGTGGAAAATCCTGTGGAAGCAGAATATGAAGAAGGAGTTCGAAAAATATAAGAGCAGCAAAGAGATGGGATGAGAGGGCGGATCCTCAGCGTACAGAGTCAGATGGTGATTGGCTGGGCAGAAAGCTGCCTTTGTGAGGTCACTGCCTCCACAACAGCTTACACCCACAATGAGAATCAAGCTGTGTGTCCAGTCAGCCAGGACTTTCCTCAATGAGTAACAACAGTTAGCATTTCAGTCAGCAGCGTCCTGCAAAGACCTTTATTTACTGTACAGGTTTTCATGATTTAATGTGGGATATAAGGAAGAAAGAAATACTTAAAGGGATAGTTCAGCCAAAAATGAAACTTCTGTCATCATGTACTCACCCTCATGTCATTCTAAACCTGTATAACTTACTTTTGAGGACTATTAAGAGAGAAATCACCAAAATAATTTGGTTACAACATTTTTCAAATGGTCTTCTTCCTGTTCCACAGAGGAAAGAAATTCATCCATGTTTGGAATTATATGACAATTATATGATCTGAATGATTATTTATTGTCCTATTCACTTGTTGCATGCTTAAGTACAATGATCATAGATGTTGTTCATAAATAATGACAGTTTGATGCTTAAATGGTCCTCTTGTTTAACAAAACAGCTTGCACATTCTGCTAGATAATGAGTTTATGAAAATCACACAACATGAGGACAAGCAATTGATAATTATTTTGTTCGAACTATCCCTTTAAGGGCCCTTTAATCTAATTTAAGTGCACTGTTTACATTTTAGCGGCATCTAGAATTGCAACCACGCACCGCTCACTCCCTTTCAAAGCACAGAGAAGCTACGGTGGCCAATCGCCTGAGAAAGCAGAGAGTAGCTAGCACTCTGTAAAGCAGTTTGTCCGTTTAGGGCTACTGTAGAAACATGACGGTGCAAAATGGCGACTATACTGAAAAGGGACCTGCGGTGCATGTAGATAGAAACAACTCATTCTAAGGTTATGAAAAGATAACTGTTCATTGTGTAAGGTCTTTATGCACCACTGAAAACATAGTTCTGTATATGATATTGCATTTCTGTCAATAGATCCTCATACATATTACACACTGCACCTTTAAAAGAACAAAGATTTTACCAATAGCTGATACACAACTTCAAAGCTGAAAAGTAAAGACCGCGTCAGGAAAATACTAAATGAGAAACATATTTCTGTATGACTCTTCTTACAGTACAAAAAAGAAGTTCACAAAAAAATGCCCAACCGAACAAAACTTGAATAAGCCAGACACACTCGCTCACACAACAATGTATTTGATTGTTAATCTGACATCAGTCAGTACAGTTCATAATTACATTTTCATATTTTGTAAGTTATCTGTCATTACTCTCCTTCTATACAGTGAGTTGTCAAGCCTGTTGAACAGAGAAGTGAGCGGACTTTAAATGAGTCCATGTAAAAATCGACATCCACAGAGATCGCTATAGCTACTGGCTCTCTGACAACCCCAGTCACAAGCCATAACAGATGCCAAGCCTTTGTGCTGAGGACAAATAATCAGAATTCCCCTTCAACCAAGGGCAGTTACGCTCCCTTCAGTCTTGGCACGCGGCAGACATCACAGCCCGGGTCCTCGGAGGGATGATTTGTCATCAAGTGCTTTAGGAGTGTTACAGCTTTTGCTGAGTGATATCAAAATAACCAATACGTCAGACAAAATTCTCACATATCGAAAGTCTTGCGACCTTGGACGAACTCCAGTGCGGCCAGAACAGGAAATACAGGAGCTACTGTATGGGATAATAGCAAAAACAGACCAGGGAGTCCGGGATGTAAATTGAGTCACATATTTATTACATAAATATATAGTAAAATAGACCAGCGACAATTACCATAAAAATATCTTCCTTTAAAATCCTGACCATAAACAAAGAGTTTGAAAATCACACATTGACATTGACAAACACGCTGATTGTCTGGACCTGTCGAAAACAGCCCACCACAAGAAAACCTGACATCACACCACCCAAAAAATCTAGGACTGACGGGTGCAGGGGGAGGGTGGGGTGGTGAATGGGTGGTTGGCGTGATGGAGGTGTGAGAGGAGATCACAGTAGATATTCAGAGGTTCTGTGTGTATGTTTGTTGAGTTACACGTGTCTATTTGGCCCAGAACTTGCATAAGCTTTCCTGCACCTCCATGCTAGGTGGGAATGGATCCTAAAGACTTCCTGAACCTGGTCCGCTGAAGGTGGAAATATGCTGTGCTGAGACTCTCAGAACATTATCCGCTGAACTCAGTATTGAGTGCTACTGCTAAGCAGCTTCACATTTGATCAATTTCCTGCGCTCCCTTACGTCTTTAGCTGCTTGAACCCCAATAACCGCTCAAATTATGTGACTAGATTCCTCAAGGACCTGTACAAATACAACAAGGTGTAGACCAATAACGCTGCATAGGTTAAACAGACTCCCAGTTCTCTCAGCCAGTCATCTACTAGCTGGCCTCTGATTGGTCAGGACCCCTGAGTGACTATAGACTCTACTGTTGTGATGTTTCCCAGTTGAGTTATTGATCACAGTGAAGCTAGGAAATACGTGAGTACTAGAAGTATTCACAATAGCATTGTTGAAGTTGCTTTCTTTCCCAAAATTGGTATTTTTCCAGAACAAGAAACACACCATTTGCACAATGTTTCTGTTAACAGTAAACAGTACAATACAAAAAGTCTGCATAAACACAGAATTAAATTTGGATTCATTTTTTGCAGAAGTGACACCTAGTTTATACCTTACCAGCAGGCCCACACATAATTCATTTATTAAATAATTTGGCTGTTTTGCTTTCAGCTGCCAATTTCGACTCCATTTAACACATTTTCCGCAGACTTCCCCCCAAAATTACCACAGAAAATTTGCAAATTCCATCTGGGCCTACGTATAAGATGCATCATCCAAGAGCAGCTGAACATATGGAAACTGTGGCATGTGGCCAGTGGACCACTGAGACGGAAAACTAGCAAAAGCAGTACAAACATGACAGCAAAAACAGACATGCACATGTATGTTAGAGCCCAATGGGAGTGTTAGTTGGAATAGAGAAAAAGAAAAGACATGGACCCTTTTGTTTGCACCTGCATCACAAACTCATTTAGCAGAATGTCCAAATGTCCAGAAACACTGTACTGGAAATATCCTTTTTTATTATCTATAAATCTCATTTATTGTAATATTGGAACCATCCAGTGTGCAAGGAGGGTTATGTCCTGTAAGAACCAGCACAGATGCCGGAGAACCTCGCATTGAGTTCGGGAGGGAAACGGGGAGGGTCGACTGAAGCACCCTTTGAGGCCTTATAAGCAAACCTGATCAAGCCCGCACTCAAACCACTCAATTTAAAACATTGCATAAGCATACATGTAGCTGTTTTATTGCATAATCTATGTATATTCTTGTGAGGTCATTAAAATGATCCTTCCTTGTGTTTGGCAAGATACATTCCTTGCTGTCATGCATAGCCTTTTTTAACTATCTCCAAGAAATGACTCCATGTTCTCAAAGCATAATACCGCCGGCAGGTCTAATCTCAAAAGCCAACCAGTGCAAAATGTACTTAGAACGCCATTTGGTTTTGTGGGTAAAGATATATCTGAGAAATCAAGAAGCATATCACTTCAGCCTCCCCTAACCACGTGAAACAATAAGCTAGGCCCTGGAGAAAGGTCCGATTGCAGGTCTATCTCTGTGTGCACTCGATAAACTGCCATTTTGACACTTGATATCATCTCTGGAGTCCTCAAGTGCGCTAGATTCACCTCAAAAGGCTCTCGGTTGCAAACAAAATAAAGGAAGAAATAATAATAATAGAACAAAATTTAATCTTTTATCATTTATGTATACTGTACGTTTTTTGATTCAGGCCTCAAAAGGTGCAAAAAAGCAGGAAAAAAGAAAGGCAGAACAGCAAAGCATAAAGCCTCATAATCGAAGAACAAAAGCCTTAAAGATGTATGAGCTTTTGTCTACAACAATCAATAACTATAGCTATATTCAACTCCAGGAGTGACTATTTGGAGAAAGAGAAAGGGCCCTATCATACACTCAGCACAATGCGACAAAATTTTTTTTTTTGTGTTATTTAAAGGGAGCGTTAGTAATGTGCGCCTACAGGCGGGTACACAACTCATGTACACTCTGCTTATTACACACACAGGGATGCGCAGCAGCACACAAACATTTTCAAATATTAAAAATAAAAGGATTCCTCTCTGGAGAAGCGTTCAGTCTTTCCGCTCGCTAATTCCGCCACGGTGCAAGCGCGACTGGCTTTTAAAGGGAATGGGAGATGAGATGAGATTGCATGTTACGCCCAAAACACACCCATGACTCATTAAAGACAACCCTTTTGGACCATGCGCGCCAATGTTTTTTCCATCGTTAAACTAGTAATTCGAACACGCACTAAGTGCACCTGCGTCATGCGCTCAGATTGTTAAAATAGGGCCCTAAATGAGCAGCAACGGGGACTTATTTTCTGCTTTTTTACCCTAGACACATTAATGTGATCCAATTTGACCACACTGATCCACTTGAGCATTTCATTTTCTGCAGGGGGCCAATCAAACTGCACTTTGACACTGCGGTACTTCCGAAACCAGCTTGTTATTAAAAGATATTATACTGGCTTACAATTTCCTTCAATGCTGCTGCTGATTGACTTATTGCAGTTCCACATTGTTAAAGCTTATAATGAGGACAGGGAGAACTGAAAGCCCATTCAGATTGATTTGCAGTACTTTGTTGCTGTCTGGGCCGCTGAATGAGGAGAGACTTACTCATAAAAGCTTATAATGGAATAGTCCTGATGGTTTACATGAAAAGAAGTATAGTGGTTACATACTCACAAGGTCCGAAATTATATTACATGATTTTATTTTAAAGCTCATTCATGTGCATGATTCTTGTAGCCAGGGAGTTCTTAGTAATGTTGCAAATATTATTTGATCAGTACCGTCCAGTCTAATAGTGACTAAAGTGAAGTTGTCTTATGAAGCAGTTCTGTCACAAACTAGAGTGGGTTACGTTTCAGATCAGGCACATCCTGTAAGAGAAGCTGAATGAAATGAACGTGGAAGCTTTGGCAGCTGGTCAGTGGGCGCTGAGAGGAAACAGCACTAACATGACAGCAAAACAGATGTGTGCGTGTAGGTCTGTTAATGTCCATAGAACTGCGAGAAAGAGACGGCCTTGATACGTGAAGCCTCGGCTGTTGGACACATTTTATTTTATGTGTCATTTTAAAAACATCCAACAGGAACGTAAAACTACAAGTCTTGAAAGCAAACCTGAGCACGACTTAACCATAAGCACCTATTGTGAAACCTGACAAGATTTGCATAAGAATCCCGAGATACTTTTGCATAATATTACACACAAATGTTCTTGTGTGCAACTAGTGTGAAAACATTCCTTTCCGTCTCTGCATATAGTTTTCTCTCATGGCTTGACAGAATCTTCTCTGTACATAATGCCTGCAGCCTATTTAAATGTTCAAACTAAACTGTCATACTCTGAGGCAAAAGGAAACTTGACGGGAAAGATGACAGCTAATTTACAGAATGCACTGAATAACTACTTGAAACAACCAAACCCTAGAGAAAGATCTGAATGATATGTAGAATACATTTCCAGTTAGTGTACATCCTCACACTCACAGTATATGCCAAAAAAGCCCAAACATATGCAACAAAATAAAAAAATCTGAAAAAAGGAACTAATAAATCGGCTATGCATATGTGAGCAAGAGGTATAGTGGAATGATTCTCAACAAGTAATGGGAAAATCATTAGTGATTCTATTTAAAGATGGACCTAAAACCGAATTATTGACCTCATTTCCCTGTTTGCAATTCTCCACCTGACACCATATGCTCAGCATGAACTGCTATGTTCTTTGAAGAAATATGAATAGCAAATATTTGCTTCTATACTGCATCAAAAGAGCCTCAAAGCGTGTTCAAGGGATCCGTCTGCAAATCTAGCCACATGGTCACTACAAAAAGCAAAGACACACACACACACGCACACACACCAGCAGACATATTCAAAGCAAATAAGCATGCGCACAAAAACACAATGCACAAGTTCAATCCAACATCGCAGTGTCAGGAGGAGCAAAACATTATGTTAATAATCTCATTAAACAATTATTTTCCATGTAAAGTTAGTGATGAGAATATTTGTTTTTCTTAGAAAAGTGCTGTCACGGTTCACACCCAGTAATGTATTGAGTACCTGTAAACTGTTCACATATTTTAAAGGTGCATATTTTTATGATTATAAAAAAAAGTAATGTTATTGAATTTTTTTCACCGAGCGATACGGTTCGGTTCAGTTCAGTACAGTACGCTTCAGGACCCTGATCCGGCTTGTGTTTCCACCGCCAATAGTACACTAACGATAGGCGTAGTGTAGCGATTGACGTCATTCTCGCACGAAGAAGAAGAAAGCGGCACTATAAACCACAATTGATGACATAAAGCAGATCTTCTTGCTTTTTGGCATGTGGCTGTTGTTTGAGCCAAGCCTGCAAGGAAAAACACAGATAAAAAAGCACACGCAAGTGACGATTCTCTGTCAACCAATCAACGTTCTGCGGTGACTCTAGCTCCACCCTTTAGTATATGACTGTAAGGTACCCCAACGGAAGGGTGCCCAAAAAGTGGTACGGTACGGTTTGGAATTAGGGTACTAGTCACTACTTTTCAGAAATGGAAATATTGCAAAATGCAAAAATTCTGCACCGTACTGAACTGAACCGCTAGGTGGAAACGAGCCATGAGAGAGTCGCCTCACAGTCTGCCATATTGAGATCACATGACCAGCTACAGTAAATGCTGACCCATCTGTTATCATTCATGAAAATACTAGCTTAATTCATTGTCAGTGTGAATCCAAAGGGACATTACATAAGAAATACATAAATACATAAATATGACTCAGTGTACCTTTAAGACAGACAGGTTTGACCGGGTCTGGTTTCACTGCATGCGTGTGTATAAAAAATAAACAAACTATGGTTTGCAGAAATATGAAGGCTCGCTGCTTTAATGTTTAGATAAGCAAAGATGTGTTCTCACCAGTTTCATGACTGCCTTTTATGAGCCCCTTGAAGCAGCCCCAAGATAAGAGCAATGCAGGAGAAATGTGTGTGTATGTGGCAGAGATAGAGACAGATGAACAATAAAGAGAAGAAGACCACAGGACAAGAACACTGAAAGCACATCTTCAACTCAGAGAGCAAAGAATGATGAGCTAACAAAAGGCATGGCTGGAATTTTTCAACATTTATTAAAAAAAAAAAAAAAAAGTGTTATATTTCTTTTTTTTTGTCTTTATTTTGTTGATACCTGAGAGAATCCTTCAATAGCTTTCCTTTCCAGTCTCATTTAAAACAGCTGTGGTGTGGACATCATCCCCGCTCTCTGCTCACACTCTCATGGCTGGGTGCATTTCGGAAACGAGTACTTTAAAACATACATGGTCACAATCGAATCAAATCAAGACACTCGCATTCAAACTTCATAAGAAACAGCAAAACTGAGGGCTTTGACTTCACAGTGCTGAGGGCTTCCGATCAAACTCACATATTCAAAAATAGTGAGCTTGTTGATTCTGTTCGTTTAGATGGGGTTTCGCGGAGATCCGTTAACTGCTCAGTACATTAAAGCTGAAGTGTGTGATTTCTGCGCCACTACTAGTGTCATTAAACAGAACTGCAGCTTTCCAAAACACTACCTTCTTGCTATTGGCTGGGTAAAACTTAAAGCCCCACCTCAAACTCGCACCATTGGTTGAACTGTTGCCAGGCTGGTGAAATATTTTGATAGTCCCTCAGAGGCACAGTGGCTGTCCCAGTTCAAAGGCTGCATCCTTCAAAGGCCGCATTCAAATGCGCACTTCGTTTCGCAGACAATGAAGGATATAACAGATGGACGCACCCCAGAATTCACTGCAAGGATTTTGAGAAACTGCTGGATTATATATATATATATATATATATATATATATATATATATATATATATATATATATATATATATATATATATATATATAAATATATAGGAAGATGGTGCACTCCGATTACTTATGAACAGGAGAAACTGCAACGCCCAATATGGCGAATAAGCCCCACCTTCTAAATGAAAGAGCCAATCGTTAATTAGAAAAGTCATCATGTCACTGCAACTGTTAGAAGCTCCAGTTTCTATAGAAACAGGCAGTGTTCTAAGATGCACGTTTAGGATTGCACACTAGCTTTGTTCAGGCTGAAAAAAGCTGTTTTTGGTTATGATTCAAGCTTTTAGAAACCACATTTATTGTTTAACACATTTAACAGTTGTTGTCAGATTTCATTGGTGATTTGAAATATGACATTTAATCATAAGATTGGTGAACAGTTTTGAAGAATTTGATGTTTCCCCATTCAAAAGGTAGGAACTGCACTTGCATGCTTGAGAGGCGTTTCAAAGATGGCTGCTAAGTTAAATGACTTGTCTTAAAGGGACTTTGTTTATTACTGTTTCTTTATTATGTACATACATAGACCAAGGTGAACATATTTAGACAGGATTTAAACCCTGTTTTGTTTTTAGGCAGTTGAATATAACTTCCGTCGATGGATGCAGCTTTTGAATTGGGACATTTGAATTATGCTTTTTGGTGAAATCAGCCTACAAATGGTATACATAGTTATTTCTGAGTATTTTAGCATAAAAATAAATGATTTTGCATATTAAGACAGTATTTTAAACAAAAAAATGACACACTTTAGCTTTAAGACATTTCTTGGTTGACGAAAAAAATATTAATGATGTTTCAATCACTAACGCTGATCTGTTGTGGTAAGTGTGGATACAAAGCTCATTTTCGTTTTGAACGTATGAAATGGCGTTTTGCTTTCTAACAGGTAGTACCAATCCACCGAACCATGAGAGCATTGGACGCAAACACATACATAGAAACACAAATGCAGTCTCTCGACAGCGGATGACATCATCGGAGATCAGTGGAAAGTTGAACTAGCGCCCTCATATGTTCGTGAGGTTTGACAAAGCAGGTCTCAGGCAGCAGTTATGGTCTTCCTAGACAAACGGAATGAGGCTCATGCTGTTGCGGTGGGTGGGACTCTGGGGGCGGGAGTGTTTCAAAAGTGACATGTCTGCTAATCAGGGCTCACTGACACAGCCATCATGCTATCAGAGGGTTGAGCATTGCATAGATATTCTTAATTTTTTTTTCATCTTTCTCTGAAGATAACACACAAAAAATTTGGGCCGGAAATAAAACGACACCACCACCAAAGTGAAACAAAACCAGCATCTACTGTTCTCCTCTGAGGAATCTGATTGGCAGTAGCGAGGTCAGCTAAGTGCTTCTAGGTACCAGACCATACCCGTCTACCAGCAATCTGACCTAGCGAACGTACGCCTAGCTACCCTGTCAGAAAGAGCGGTTTGAGTGCGGGGCAGAGGGTTGCGGAGGCACAGGGTTAGATTGTTAATTTCAGGGGGCACTTCTTCTTCATATTTGTATTGAACATGCACATTTGCGAGTGCACAAAAGCACACATACAGATGTGTGAAGCATTTACAAAGCTATGCAAGCAGTTTTCTTTTACAAAAACGGTTGGATCAGCCGGCGCACGGGCTGTGTTCTGGCCTTGACATCCAGTATGTGACGGTTGCATATGGTTAACACATAGTGATTTAATCTTTCAATATCTTTCGTTTTGTATTTACATCCTTGGTTATGGCCAAAAAACTTGTAAAAGTACAAAAAAGAATAATGAAACAAAAACAAAACACAAGTATTGCACCTTGAAGGCGGGCAATATACGCTCAGTAAGCTGTTTGTGTAACATCATTTTGACAGCACTGTCCACTCTTGCTGGTGACCTGAAGTGAGGTTCTAGTTCCCGGGCTCGGTTCCAGCCCAGTCCTGTCAGCTACATTCAATACCATGAAGCACTCGCTGTTGTCACAGATGCACACGTCTCCCTTTCCAGCCTTTCAGCCGCATCGCATCCCATCCGCTCCCATCACGGGCCGTTGGATCAGCGCAGGCGACGCCATCCTAGACAGAGGCGAACGTGTGCAACTGGTGCAGATCTGAAACAGATGGGCTGTCGAGGCCGAAGGAGGGGGCCGTGTGCTTCCGCGATCACATGAACGCTCGAGCGCACATACACCCCATCGTACAGTTCAACACGTGCACTGGACGCACTTTGACACAAGTGCCACGCAGATAAGCTCTCCTGCCAAGTTCATTTAAGCTTTGTGTTGTGTGAGGTATGAGTAGATTGTGTTTCAGTTTTTTTTTTTTTTCAGTTTCTGTTGCATTATTTATCTTTTCTAAGTCTTCTTTCATAAAAAAACAAAACAAAATATAAAAAGAAAATATTCCTGTTTCTTGTTGTAAATTCCTCTTGATAAAAAGACGAAGGACAGATACACAGACAAACAGAGCAGTCGACTTATCATTACAAACTATAGTGAGGTGAAAAAAGAGGTGAAATTCTCTAGTTTACACTGCACGCATGGTCAAAAAGTGACTACGGCTGTTGTTTTTCTCTCTTACATGAAGCAGTTAAGAATCGAAAACGAACACACACATTTCAGTTCAAAACAAAAAGAAAGAAACGAACAGCTCAAGCTCCGAGATCTGAACTCTTTGTTCTGGAGTCATCTTTTTATTTGTTTTCTGGGTTTGTAATTATTTAATTATATCTTTTTTTTTCTACCTTTCTCAAATAAAATTAGAAGGTAAAGCAGCATCAAACCCCTGCGTTCACTCAACCAACCAATCAGAACCGCTGTGGCGTCACTCGTATTCCAAGTTGAAATTCCGTATTTCGGCCCTTTACGGAATGCTGACAGTTCCTCTCATTCTGACTGGCTGCCTTCCTTCGCAACCTCCTCAAAGAGCAACTGCTCATTCTGGCACTTTCATTCTGCTGCTCCCCGTTCACATTCATTCGGTGCTGCCATTCTTTGCATGACTCCGGCCGCTCTTTTGTCTCACAAAGGAAAGGCCGTTTCTGTTGGGTGTTTGTCTCATGTCATTCTGGCTTTGAGAGGGCAGGGACAACGGTCTGTTCGTGAACGTGTATGTGCGCCGTCAATCGTTACTGAGAAAGAACGAGACCGGGACATTGCTAGACTTAATACTGACTCTGAGGGTGTGCTCAGGAGCACATGGAGGTGTGGTCTCTGTCTGACAGAGAGGTTGGGGGCGTGTCCTCGGAAAACATGCAACTAAGCTGGAGGAGCTGGAGGGCGGGACCCATCATGCCTTAGTGCAAAAACTTAAAAAGTGCCAGGGGTTGAATCGTCTCTGAAGATTTGGCTCTTTCAAAGCTAAGTGCTCTTGTTCAACTGCTAGCTTCCCTGCGTCCCCTGCCCCACACTGAAGAAGCCAGCCGACCCCTCGCTTCATTTTGCAAATGAATGCTTGGTATTGAAAAGGAACCCATTTGGTTCAAGCCTGGCCACCTCGGGTCCTTCATCTGTAGTTCTCTCCATGGCTCCTCTTCGTAGTCAGTGGCATGAACGGTTTAGTTCGCCGTCTGCTGAAAACTAGCTTCCGTTTTGTCAGAAATCAAAGTGACACTTGGTCCCACATGAAAAGAAAAAAAAGAAACAAAAAAGCCCATCCAAAAGAGTTTTTTTTTCTCTCAGCCCAGAGTGAAGAGACCTCAGAGTAATCTGACAGGCTACGATGAGGAATGGCAGGCCCTCCTGTCTACAGTGGTATTTCAACATAACTGAGAAGAAACTGTTTTTGTGAGTGTTTATTTCCTGGCTGTCAGTGTGTGAGAGTATGAGTGTGTGTAGGTGTGTGCAAATGTGTGTGTGGCTGAGGGTAGCTGCCCTGTGTCCAGAGGTGAGGTAGAACCTGTCAGCACAGAGGCAGTCATGGAGCCACAGCCAGCCGAAGGTGTGCCCACATTTGAGGTAAATTAAAACAACACAAGGAAAAAACATAGACAACAGCCAGTCCGCATGGGCCGTCAGGAGTGTGCGCGTGTGTTCGCACAGACCGGGCAACAGTAGCATCTGAGCGGAACACAGATGGGCTGGACTGAACTCTCAAAGCCCTGCATGGGAGTCCAGAACTACAGCACTGCAGTGCATACAGTAAAATGAGGCATTTGAGTTTTGAGGTGTGTGTTTAAGTACATTTGTGTGTGTGTGCTGGGTCTGGGAGTATGGTAATACTGTCCCTCCCGACACCTGTAAAACACAAATCAGCTTGGATCGGAGGTGTAGGGGCGCCTGGATTTCCACCTCTGTGTGACCTTTCAAGGGACAAAGAGAGGCACACGCAGCCCTCAAATAAGCCCAGAAAATGGCAAGAACGAATCGTTCTTGAAAAGTCGGTGAGTTGGCACCCCAGAATGAGCCCTCAAATGGCAACCGAGAGCATTTGAACGGTTCGTGTCCTACAGAGAAGGGAGGGGGGCATATTTTCGAAAGATCCCAAATCATTTTGAGTAGCTTTATTTAAATATAGCACCTGATTTGGTTCAAAAATGTCCTCCCGCTCCACACACAGGCTCAATATCGAAGAGAATCATGAGGTCTATTAAACAAGCTCCACATTAACCCGGAGCTTGGCGCAACTACGGCGTGTGAACATAAGATACCGTCGGCTAATCTCACAAAAATGCTGAGATTTCGATGACTGAAATTAACTGACCACTTAACGACCTGGTGGAGGAATCTACATGCCAGCTGCCATCCAGTCTTAGCAGAGGGCACCTCCAGTGGTGGCATTACAGTAGTGCAGACTCTACGTGTACAAATGCATACAAGCTCATCAGAGATTTGAGTCGTATAAGCACTGCACCTGTAAGCACACTTGTAAGAGTCTGTGTGTGTATATAGATGTATATTCTGTGTCTAAGGTGTTGATAAACCAGTATAAGACATCATGCAGAGACAGAAGGGCCACGCATGGGGAGTTTAGTGGATGAGGGTGGGCTGAGTTTTCTGCGAAAAGCCACAAAAAAAGTTGTCGACTTAAACCCCCCAGTATGAAAGCCTCTCTGTAGATGACCCCTGCCAATGCAGCTGCTGCTGGTGAGTTTGGTGCATGGAGGGGGGTGAGACGGGAAGAGGAACACGGGTTATGAAACGTTCCTGATTCTCCTGCCGCGGCTCACAGGGACGTCACACGTCCTGATCCTCGAAGACCTCCAGGAAAAGTGGGGGGAAGAGTTCAGTGGGGCATTCCACCTTCATGTGCAGGAAGCGGCTGGCGTGGCAGGCTCCGATCATGCGCAGGTCCGTCACTTTCATCAGCAGCTTGGGCCAGAAATGGGGAATGTTGTGCTTGCGATAGTTGATGTAGTGTTCGAATGCTAGGAGGAACATCTCCTGGCACTTCTCGATCTTCTCCATACATGTCAGGCCTGTGCGATCTGAAGAGACGGACCAGAGAAGATATTTTATTTCAAGGTTTCAGTTCTACCACTACATGTTTAAAAACCTAAAACTACACTATCAATAACTGTAATAAACCTGAAATAAAGAATCTCTAAATATCAGGTATAAGAAACTTAAAACAAAGAGAGAGAACTAGAGTACTACAATTACTGGGAAAAAGCTATTCTAAAAATTGAATATTACAATAATCCTGGTTAGAAGAATAAAATTACCATTATATATATTAATTTGATGATATTGATTTTGAAAAATATATTTTAAATTTAAAATTAAAATGAACGGCTTACACCAAATACCAAAAAATCAGTTTTTCTATGGAGAAAATGAATGGGTTTTTACTTCCAGAACTCGACTGTTACAGGTTTGATCAATTCTCTCGAGTCACTCTTCATCTAAAGCAGAACTGTTAGGGCTCAATCCTTAGTGTTGATCCCTGAGTTCTATCTAGGCAGCACACTGCAAGGCAGCTCACTGGCTTCAGAAACAGAGCCAAACATTTATCTCAAATCCATTCGGTTGCTTCTTGCTGCTGATCCAGTTTTGAGATTTCAAAGGCTGATGTTGGTATATGAGCAGGATTAGTGTAATGAAGGTGTCCTCTCTCACCTGAGCTCATAAGCAGTACGGACTGCAGAAGGGCCACCTCTGTGTCATCAAGGTTGAACTGAGCCAGACTCTTCCCCAAGTCGAAGATGGCGTCAGACACAACGCCAAGCCCTCCATTCTTAAGCTGCTCTCGTTTAACAGCCATCTCCCCGCTCAGGGTCAAGGTCTCGCTTTCTGGGTCGTATCGAACTGCAGCTCGTAGGGACATAATCTCCATACAGCAGCCCTTCAGCAGGATGATCTGATCCTCACAAGGCAGCTACAGAAATTAGAAATCAGATGATAATACATAATTTATATAAACTAATGGCATAAAACCTGCTGTGGCATTGTCCAGAGGCCTTGAAAAACACTTCTTGAATGCATTTTAAATATTGATATTGTGTCAGTAAATTGATTTAAAAATGAAATTTTTCTTTTTTTTCTTTTTAAGGAGGGAAAAAAATGCCAGTATAGGTTTCAGTATTGACACTCTTTAAAAATATATAAATTAATTATAAATAATTAAAATAATGAAATACTATACTTGACAACAACAAGTAATTTAAAGAGTGTGATGTGTCAAGTGACCAATGAACTTATTTATTTCATATTTATTTCATATATTTTATTTAGTTTGTGTGGGAATAATCTTAAAATCTTAAAACCAAAAATGTGTTTTTGGTTGTGAGCTGCAACGGAGTTCTGCAAGTGTGTTTGTCTGTTCCCGGTCATGAGTCGAAACCTCAGGCGGTAAGAGAAACTGCATCAAATGTCAGTGTTTTGATGGCAATCGGTGCTAAGTGAATATAATGTAAACAACACAAATGTATAGTGAATCAAAACTGATCAATACCATGATGTATTTTTTTTGTGTGTGTGAGTGTGTGCATGCGCTCTCGTGACTTCGCCCACTGCACGTCTGCACGAGCTCAGCTGTTCTCAGAAAGAATGGGTTCTTTTCTGACTGTTTGTATTCACACAGCATAGAATGAAGTAGTTATATCAAATGTATATATTTTTTTAATTATAGTGTTAAACAGATTTACTTAAATGCATACATTAATGTGTTAACTTTGACAGCCCTAATTATGAAAATAAATCAGAGGTCGGGAATGTTCAGTGCTGTTTGCGAATGTCAACATCCATCAACTGCAAAACAACTTGCGTGTCTATGATAACCTCAGATTCAAGCAGCTATGCAGCTTATTTGTGGGAATGGTGAAAAGAAAGATTTCAGTGGGCGGGACTGTTTGAAGTTATTAATAACGAAACATGGATTATTTTAAAGTAAAGAGCTGGAAGTGCTTACTATTAAAGGTGCACTATGCAACTTTTCTGTCTGCTAGAGGTCGCCTATTCAAAACAAAGGAATAGTTTGATGATACCAAGTTTGAGCGCAGAATCTTAGGACATGTGGTCTTCACCACACAGCCGGTGGAAAAGAATCGGGACAGGACTCGGGAAGAAATTATGTTCATGGATGCGATTATTAACATTACTGTAGTATGAAGCAGGGCAGGACCGAGTGTTGTGGGAGCTGAGAAAGGCCTCTGGAGCGATTGTCACACAACACGCGGTTCGCGAGCTGCGGGACTTTTATAATGTCACAGTTGCCGGCGGCATTTCTGCTTTTCCGGTCATGAGTATGAGGTAACGCAGCTCTGTTTATCATATTAGATACATTTGAGTGTGTTGAGAATGATGGTATGACGTTACTCTGTGCATTCGCTCGGCGGCTGCTGTGAAACTTGTTGCACACTCCAGTAAGAGTAAAGCGTTTCTGCTAAATAAAAACCTGGAAACCGAGGGTAACGCAGATATGACGCAACTGACAGGCGACTCCCTCACACGTCCCGGGTTCCTTGGATAAAATAGCAATTTTCTCACGATTTACAAATAGTTGGAAACATTTGGGATATTGTAAGAACTCAACTGAACAAAATATATAACACTGGCCTGGTGGTTTTTGGATATTTTACTGCAAAAATTCTACATAGTGCACCTTTAACAAATAAATATTAAAAGCACAATAATCCACTAAAGAAAACTGAATCCGCTACTGACAGGATGCTTTCTGTGCACGCAATCCTAGCACAGGGTATGACACAGACAAGCATAGTAGCCTTTGTCTTCGCTTATGCACCTAAACTGTCAAATACACACAGAAATATGTCAAAATGCCCTTCCTTTGTGAGTATTAACATAAACACAGTCGATGTAAGCACTGTGTAAGCACTCTAATGTGTAATATGTACACTAATATATATATATATATATATATATATATATATATATATATATATATATATATATATATATATATATATATATATATATATATATATATATATATATATATATATATATATTTATAATGTTTCACATCATTTACAAAAGCAAACGGTTCAGTCAGGTATTGTTCAGTGTTTTTTGTATTACAGTATGACTAGGTGTGTATTACAAAGTCTGGAAAATACAGAAGGCATAGCGATCAACGTAGAAAATAGACTGAGAGGTAGAGGATGACAGTAAATTTATTGTGTAGACAATAATAAATTTGCTGCCATAAGGGTGCTGTGTAGTCTACTATGCAAGAATGTTCACACTTGCGGTTAAAGGAGAGTTGGTGAATGTTATGGAGAGAATGCCACATAGCTATGAATGATGTAATGTGGCAATATCACACAAACACACACACAAAACCACAACTGTACAATTCATCCTAACATGATAGATCGCACATACATACAATCCCACCCACACTGACATATTTCCTGAAATATGTGGTACTCTTTTATCAGCTGAATAATTTGGCAACAATTACAAATAACTAGGGATGTCCAGAGCCGATCTCAATCTCAATTGCTGATTAAGCTTTTTTTTTTTTACTGATCGGCAGGGCTTGACATGAACACCTGCCAACCCGCCAAATTCAAGTGAATTTCAGCAGTGGTGTGCAACGCAGTCACTCCTACTAGCCACTTTGGCGGGTTAAATTATATGAATATATAATACATACATTTTTCAATTGTATTCTTTTAAAAAGGCATCTGAAATAATAAACTAAGGGCAATTCATTTTTGTGAAAAATATAAATGTTTCGATACATATCGATACTGAAATCAAAAACGCTTCAAATACTAATTTCCAACAGAACAGACACAATACCAGCTGCGCTTTCTAGCTCTTATCTCTCTGACAGCGGGTTGACACACAAACCCGCCTCCCCTCACTCACTTGTTTCATTTGCTCCGGATGAATATTGTTAGTGTTACAGGGCTTACATTTTTTTTAGCGTGTGATTCTCTCATTCCCACAGATTCTGTGCTCGAACCCAGAGTGCACGCACATGCTCTCAGTACTACATTGAGTTCTTTTTCGCTGCTTATTGTGCTTAAACAGTAAAATACACACAGAATAATGTCAAAATGCTGGTCTTGGCGAGTATTCACGTAAACATTTACTTATGTTTTAAGTGAACGTAAACAGTTGAGAAAGAAAACACATGTGTAACAGTATAATGGATCCGGGCATCAGGTCTTAAAGTGACAGCAGCCCAATATACCTCCTGACAAATTATGAGATGATATTAAAATATCTATATGGCCATTTTCCCACATGGTATTGACAGAATTGTGGCCAGTGAAAATGCTGAGTGGTTAGCAACTTTGGAAAACCACAAAAAAACTACACATTACAAATAACACAAATTTAGAGCAAGACAGCAGCATATTTTCAGCCTATAGGCGGACAGACAACTGAACAAAACCATTTCAAAAAAGTTGTAAAATAACAAAACCTCTAAGCACTCTCACCTCCGAAAACATGGGTAGTTTTTTGGCAAAGTCAACAACACGTGTGATGGCTGGGGTGATGATCTTGGTAAACTCGCTGAAGGCCTCCAAATCCACTTTGTCACCATCTGAAGTGGGGGCGACCGGAGACTGTCCGATGTCCTCCGGCTGCAGACACAGACAGATTCACAAGAGGGTTAAACTGTGACTTTTACTTGGCAGAGAAAATAAAAAATGGCTTTTGTAACAAGCAACATAAATGTATTTCCATTGAAGAATATATGAATGAATATACAGATAGACAGAACGAGATGCATGTGTGGGGTCTATCTTTGTAATTACGTGGCTGATAGCCTTGGAAAACCACAGCGTTTGGTATATGCAGGGTGGATTAGAGGTCAGCCATGTAAAAACTCAGGACAAACAGCCAAGTAGCCGTGGCATCTGGAGCAACATTCTATGTATGCAGTAAGAGGCGTGTTACACGAGTCAGAGTGGAGGTAATTATAAGTACTCAAGAGGCAGAGCTGCAATTACAGCATTACATGTTGGCTGTTGCAGTTGCATATCTTTTTTGAATGCGAGACACGGCTATGATTAATGGACTGCATTCAACACTTCTAACATATAAGTGAATACATTCTCTGGAATGAAATAAGTGAATGAAAATGGGTTAGAGAAAGCAAAAAAGGCTCTAAGAGGGGAAAATAATGATGTTATCAAATGTGTATTGTAATTGTATAGAATATAACACGTTCAAAATTATTTATTTTGAAAGAAATATACTTATAATACTTTTACTCAGCACTGTTGCATTAGTGACTGAAGAAAGAAAATTGTATTACTATATCACATTGATTCTGTGTTTCTGACAAAGCAAATAAACACTACAGTGCTGGCCTCCATACAAACACTATTTTGTTTCATTGTGAGGCTGTGAGTGCAAACAAGGTTCAGGACACTTCAGCTGTGACAGACAAGCTGTTTGAATAATTACTCTTATTATATTACCCCTTATTAGCTCTGAAGCTGCTAGGAAGCCTTCATGTGAAATATACAGATCAGAAATTACAGAGCAGACCACACAGAGAGGCGATGTCTAGAAAGTAAATAAAACCCAAACGAATCTGTTCAACGATTCAGAATGTGCCTCTGAGGAACTTCTGCTGCTGTTTAAGATTTGTGTGTTTGTGTTTACGCTGTCCCAGATGGACGGGACTGTTTTAACTGTGCCGCGCTGGTGTATTTGTACGTTTTAACAAGCATGAACCAAAGTTTGTGTGTGTCTCTTCTTCCAGGAGGTGGGGGGAGCGCGGGCCCTGCCTGGATACGTCCCAAACGCAGCCTTCGCCTGTAAGACCCCAGTGTAAACTATACCCTCTGCTGGTCCACACTGGCCTTCTCACTGCTGAGAACTTGGCACTGCACTTTCTCACTACAGAGATCTTAAGACAGCCCAGTTGGACTACCGACAGGACGGAGTGAGTGTTCCCATGGAGAAAGAGAGTGCAGTTTATCGGGGTCATTCGGGGTCTCGGCCTTGCGCTGTTATTGGAGGCATATCTTGGTAGTAAAGGTTATATAGGCTGAATTCTTTATGGGCCGTTTTACAGGAGTTCTCAGGCGGCCGGGGAAGTGGTTTCTCTGTCCCCTGTGGATGATCGTAACAGGGTCTAGTACAAGCCGAATGTTTAGATTGGTGTGCGTCAGGGGTTTGATAGTGCTCTTAATGGCTGGGAGGAAGGTGGGTGTTCGGTGGGCTGAGAAAACCAACCTTGGTTCTATGAAGGAGAGTCTCCAATCACTCCTTCTCCTAGTAAGACATACTCAGATAACTTGCGCAGCTCACAAACGTTCAAGCGAGCCTATTTTAAAGTCCCCCTGTAGTCAGTAATTTTATCCCTTAAACTCATCTCTGATCAACAAAATTAAATATTTAAAAGTTTTTTTTTTCCTGTGAAAAAATGTATTCATGCCTTAAAATAGCTTGAATGTAACTCTGTATCCTTGCTTCGTTTAGTATAAGCAGAATCATGAATATGCAAATGAGCCCCGCCTCCACTCACTCAGACAGGCTCGCCTACGATGGTAATGGAGATGAAGAATGGTAATGCGGTTTATGTATCGCTCTCTTCAGCGTCGGACACAGCGGTAATTAATATAATTAGCCTTTGGCTTGACTACATTATCAAACAGCTAATAATGTGTTGCTAATGTTACACAAACCATGTTCCCGTTCGCCATCTCAGTGTGCCTTCTAAAAATCAGTATGCTTAGAAATGCTTTGAACATCATAGAAAATCAGAGGAGAGGTTCATGATAACATCGTAATATACATTATATGCATAATTCACCAGCTATTTTGCTAAATATACAGGATTTTTCATATCAACAGAAATATAAACCGGGATAACCTGGCTTCTTTTGAGACTCCCCTGCTTCGCAGCATATGCTAAAGCCGTTGACGTGATTGGTTACAAGGTAGTTTGTGACGTCAGAAACAACAGCAATTTCAAACCGTGTTTTTGAGAAAATACTCAGCAATGGTGTTGACTTATGAATGTGCACATGGTTTGTCTTAAAGCATATTAAAAACACCACAGACATATAAACAACATTAAAAACTTGATTTTCACCACAGGAGGTCTTTAAAGAACTGTTTTTGTCCATACAATGGAAGTCAATGGGGTCCAAAATAACATTGTACCATTGACTTTCAGTGGTATGGACACAAAAAACAGAGAAAGAAAAAACGTCATGAAGCTTTGGAATGACACAAGTTGAGTAAACGACTCTCCTTTTATTCTCTTTAAGATGGACTAGTCTTTCAGGACAGATAACTCACTAGATGTTTGGTAGGCAGCCCATTACACTTTGAGAAATATCCTGTGTGTCTCTCCTAGACTCTTCCTTTCCATTTTCTTTTCCTTTATCCTGCCACCTTTTACAGTAGGTAGTATATTGTCTGAGTGAATAAGCGATAAATACGGTCTAAACTCTTTCCTTCCTCTTTCCTTCCTTCTTCATAAACAGAGATTCTTACGAAGGCCATTCATGGCTACATTCCAGTTATACCTGTCAGTCGCTTTAGCGCTCGCTGTTGCCCGGTCACAACTGATACAATATGTGCAGACTGGTATTGTCACTCATTAAATTGATTAGCAAGCTGTGTAAACAAATGCTAATCTGCACTGACAGATAAGGCCATAGCGATGCGCTAAGTGAAAAGAAATGTAGTGAGCAGACAGAAATAAAATAAATGCACACAGATAAAACACAAAAATAAAATAACATATAAGCATTTCCTTAATATTATATGGAAATATTGTACTAATTTAGACATGACTACTTTCTGTAAAGCTGATTTCAAACTGAATGTATTGTGATAAATACCAGCGTTATTTTAGTATTATTTATATACAATTATAGTATTTATTAACTTTTTGCTAATATCCTTTTAGCTTTATATATTTCAGTTCTAATTTTGATGTAATTTTTTTGTAATTTGTTATGTGCTTTTGTTACTTTTATATACATTATACATTCCCTGACAAAAGTCTTGTCGCTTGTGTACAAATTGACCTGAAGTGCCGCTGAAATATATTTCTTATCAAGATTTTTTTACAAGAAATGGCTCATTTTAATCCCAACAGCTTTTGTAATAATGTTTCAGTGCAAAAATATTCTAATATTCACAGCTTGGTAAATCCCATTGAGTCAATTTTTGCAAAGACAAAAGTGTTGTTGCCTTGTCATATGAGCTTCACCTGTGACTAATAATGGATCAATTAGGTCTCAGGTGTGTATAAAAAGAACCCCAGTTCACTAGAGCTTCACATCAACTGCAACTAGACCTCTGCAAACATGCCTAAGATTCACCCTGAGACTAAAGTTTTGATTATCAAGAGGCTGAAGACCAGATCCACTGCTGATGTGGCAGACACCTTCAAAGTGTCTCAGCGTCAAGTACAGAGAATAAAAAAAAGATTTGAAGAGACTGGATATGTTTTTGACAAGCCCAGGTCAGGCAGACCCCGCAAGACAACTGCTCGAGAGGACCGTTTGTTGGCTTGAAAATCCAAGGCCAGCCCATTTTCCACTGCAGCAGAGCTCCACGAGACCTGGTCACCTGAAGTCCCTGTGTCAACCAGAACAGTTTGTCGGATTCTGTCTCGAAATGGCCTCCATGGTCGAATCAGTGCCCAGAAGCCAGCACTAAACAAAAGACAATTTGCCAAAGCCCACACCCTGCTAAAAGGATGGACGCTGGAAAAGTGGCAGAAGGTGGATTTTTCAGATGAATCTTCTGTTGAATTACACCACAGTCGCCGCAAATATTGCAGGAGACCAACTGGAGCCCGCATGGATCCGAGATTCACCCAGAAAACAGTGAAGTTTGGTGGCGGAAAAATCATGGTCTGGGGTTAAATCCAGTATGGGGGTGTGCGAGAGATCTGCAGGGTGGAAGGCAACATCAATAGTCTAAAAAACCAAGAAATCTTAGCTACCTCTTATATTCCCAACCATAAAAGAGGCCAAATTCTGCAGCAAGATGGTGCTCCATCACATACTTCCATCTCCACATCAAAGTTCCTCAGGGCGAAGAAGATCAAGATGCTCCAGGATTAGCCAGCCCAGTCACCAGACATGAACATCATTGAGCATATGTGGGGTAGGATGAAAGAGGAAGCATGGAAGACGAAACCAAAGAATATTGATGAACTCTGGGAGGCATGCAAGACTGCTTTCTTTGCTATTCCTGATGACTTCATCAATAAATTGTATGAGTCCTTGCCAAACCGCATGGATGCAGTCCTTCAAGCTCATGGAAGTCATACAAGATATTAAATTTGGATCTCACAGCACCACTACTTAATTTGCTGACATATTTTTGTATTTGCAGTAAATTTGTTCAATTTCTGTATATGCGACAAAACTTTTGTCTTGCCAAAATTTGACCTTATAATAATTAGACAATAATTAAAAAAATGTACTAAAAAATTACATATTTAAATGTTTATACTGTGAAAAAATGTATTCATGCCTTAAAATAGCTTGAATGTAACTCTGTATCCTTGCTTTATCAAGCAGCACCATGAATATGCAAATGAGCCCCGCCTCCACTCACTCAAGACAGGCTCGCCTACGATGGTAATGGAGATGAAGAATGGTAATGCGGTTTATGTATCGCTCTCTACAACGTCGGACACATTATGGTAATTTATATAATTAGCCTTTGGCTTGACTAAGTTATCAAACAGCTAATAATGTGTTGCTAATGTAACTATATAGCTTGTTGTTGCTATATAGCTTAAATATATATATTATTATTATTTATTTCAGTTAGTTGTCATGGCAACACTTTCATTTACGTTTTTCACATAATATTTATAGTATTTAAATAAAAAAATTCTGACAAATCTTGGTGCGGTATTGTGGCGTAATGATACAATCTTTATTTGAAGCGCCATGTTAACTTTCAAAAAGTGATCTACTCCATTTTGATCGCTTATGTAGACGTGTGTTTATATATGAACCATAAACTTTTATCAGTTCTTCTGTGATAATATGATCATTTGTAACATAAAAATAACGATACTGTGTGGTTGACTGTTTTGAAAAACAATGTTATACCTATAGCGGCAGCACCGACACAGATCTAAAAGCTCTGGTGTGATTAAGTCAAAAGGTTTAATCGACACAGTGGAATCTGCGTCATTTAAGAATGAGATTATGTGTGTGTTTGAATCAAACTTGCGATCTTTTAACAATCAATTGTGCAGCTCTAGTATTAGTTAACAATGTTATACAAATAAAACTGACTTGACCTGACACAAGGTGCTTGCTTACCAGGAACTTGCGTTTCTGTTTCCAGTGAGAGCCCTGTGCATTGGTGTGGCGGTGAGCTTCTGTCACCATTTGGATCAGCTCCCATTCTGAGCTGGTGGGTTCTGGACGATTCTGCAGGGACTTTACCATCTCCTCCTTCTTCCGCTTCTCACGGTTCTCCTCTATCAAGCGCCGTTTCGCAACCCGCTTGGAGTCGTCCAGAACCACTACACCAAAGAGAAAAATGGGTTAATTCTCCAACTCTCATGATACACAAAACATATTATACTGTACAGTTAAATTATAATCCTCTTAATTTGGTTGGTCGAGCTGCCTTTCCAGTAAATCTTTCATTTAAAGGATGTTTAGACTTTTCCTGGAAAACAAAAGTAATGATTTTGCAGTGCAGAATTGCCAGTGACAGAACGAATAAGAGCATCAGAGAGATCAAAGTAGAAACAAGAGACATCCATAAAACACTATAGATTAGAGAGAGAGAGAGAGAGAGAGAGAGAGAGAGAGAGAGAGAGAGAGAAAGAGGGACAGAGGAAGAAGAAATGTGGTCTGGGCTGAACATGTGCTGTACATATGTGAGGCGTATGGGGAACCCCAGACTGAGCACTTCAGTTTGCATAGGATTAATGTACCTTCGCTGTCAGCATGCATTGTGTATGTAAGGAGCAGAGCTGCATCCGTGATCCAATACAGTGGGGTCCAAATGTCTGATGCAGAAGTTCAAATGCTTCTGTTTT
Source organism: Gobiocypris rarus (assembly GCA_023029165.1). Lineage (NCBI taxonomy): Eukaryota > Metazoa > Chordata > Actinopteri > Cypriniformes > Gobionidae > Gobiocypris > Gobiocypris rarus. The sequence goes on from CM040920.1 coordinate 18,661,242, forward strand.
GAATTTGCTTATTTAACAGTTGTTCATTACATATTCTTTTAACTTAGGACAACTTAGAGATATAAGACAACTGCTGATGATCAGTGAACAGACTCAGTGAGAGACTGACTTGAGGTCACTCATGTTTGAAATCATAGTGACCCTGATGCAAACCTATGTACTGACTCATGTGTTTTTATTTGTCTCTGTGTGTTTTTGCATGTTCTGTGATTTTGTATGTTATTTGCATGAGTGTGAGCAAAGTCACTCACGATCCATGGCCATGCCCACGGCGATGCATTTCTTGAAGCGGCACAGCTGGCACTGGTTGCGGGTGATCTTGTCGATGATGCAGCAGCCATCGTACTTGCAGGAGTAAGAGGGGTGGAGGTTCTTCTGGATGGTGCGCCTGAAGAATCCCTGGAAGTGAGTTGGATAAAGAGTGTGTTGAGAGGCGGGGAGTTACCTGCCATACTGAATGGAGCAGGTGGATGCAAAGAGGCTTTTTGTCTCGCTTTGCTGAAAAAAAGATCTAATCTTTTTGAAAAGCAAAAATGTGTATGAGAATAAAACATGTTTTCAGAGAACTAAGTTGTTGCCTCCTTTTCAAAGAAATGTATCTTTTTTTAAGCAGCCTAATAATTATGTAGATGAATGCTTAAAGCAAGCAAACAAAAAATATTTGCCAATGACTTACATCTTACCAACTCTTATATCTTAACGATATCTTCTGCAATGTTGTCTTGTTTTCTGTAGGGTTCCCAAAAAGCTAAAATTTCAGTAGTCAATACAAATATCAGTGAAAATTAGTATTGATACCAAATTCGATACCACAGCAAAAACCAATACGCTCTTGAACACATTCCTTTATTTAGGGAATACCTAGCAAAAACCAAAACACAGACAAAGAAACAACAAAACTCCAAAAATACAATAAAATGATAAATTATCCAAAAAAAATTTTTTTTTAATTGGACAGAGCATGTGCAAACTTGTGAGTTGCTGGCAACCCTATTTGGTGACATCCCTAATTTTAATGATGTTTAGCAGACGTCTTATTAGAACATTTTTTTTGCAGTAAGGGTCTCTGCAAGCTCTCAGAGCTCCTCAAATCAGCCTGTTTAGACAGGAGTCACAGAGACTTTCACAACACAGTTGTCACTCACAATTCTCTCCCTTCTCATACAGAGAGACAGATAGTGGATAAGATTGTTGGCAGGGTTTTTTAGGCATGTGATATGACAGGTTTGATAGTGATAGGAGTCTAAGTTTCACAAATGACAACAGGATGTATTGTTGAAAAGATCGGACCAGCTCCAAACCATGACTCTACGTGAATTGACAGTCTAGTCTGCAAATATATACATGTAGGGCTGATGTTTCTGTTAAAAGATGTCACTGTGCACAAGTGATAGCAGAGAAGTCCTACCTTACAGCCCTCACAGGTGATGCAGCGGTAGTGGTAGCCTGTTGCTTTGTCTCCACACACCACACATGGCTCATCCTTCTCCAGATAGCTGGGGATGTACCCTACCATACAAATAAATAAATACAAATCAGTAACATTAATAATTTCAATATACACATACATATATGCAAAAAACATGATGTTTCCTCAGGTGGTACAGCAAAATGGCTTCCCACTGCTCCGGGAGTGTGTGTCCATGGTTTGCATGTTTACTACTCACTATTCCTAATGTGTGTGTACCATGGCATACACTGTAAAAAAATATGGATGTAGTGTCCGTGACATCACCCATAGGATTCTGCAGAGCAGTTCTGAAGTGTAAAGTAGGGTCGAGCTGGCTGTTGCCATCTTGGCAGCGCGTCATCGTGCGTCACTCCCGGATAATAGAAAATGTGCAAAGAGATGGGATGTGGGCGGAGCTGAGGTGACGCGAGGACTAACAGACAGCAGATAAATGGCTACCCACCTGCCACTCAAAGTGGCCATGCCCTTAATTATGCGGAACTTTAAGGCTTTATATAATGTAAACAGTTATAAAAAAATTCACCCCCCTCACAGTTATCATGAAGGGCAAAATTAGCCGTATAGACCAAAACCAGAATTTGTACCAGGCTGTAAACATGTTTTTTTCTGCTGTAAAGTAAAGTTGGGCATTTTAACATGGGGCTCAATGAGATTCTGCTCCCTTCTGGAGCCTGTCCCTAGCGGCCAGACGATGAACTGCAGTTTAAGTCACTTTCGTATTGGCTTCAAGAGAGACCGCGGGAGGTTGCCGCTTGGTGTGTACTAACTTGGATGGGTTAAATGCAGAGGACAAATTCTGAGTATGGGTTACTCTTGGTCTAACCAACGGTGTTAGTTTGGTGGTGGAAACTGGAAACTGTTAGGAAACAGTCATTATTTCAAATTCAAATTTGATTTATAGCTGCAGTACTGCAGAAATTACACAATTCAGATTTATCTGAGTATCTATTTAAGACTATTTAACCTTGATTTGTGAAAGCCCTGAGTGACTCTGAGAGAGCCACTCGATAGCAATTAAGATCCACCAGTGTTTCTGACAGGAAACTGACATGCTTTATGCTAGTCAACCGCCTGAGCCTCCCAGCAAATTTGTAAAGCCTTTCATAGATAAGAAACAAATTATCATTTGAGAAACATGCTATGGCTTACAGTAAAGGGGAAAAAGTCCACTGCCTACTATGGCCCTGTCCCGAATGGCACACTTCATATGCACTTTCGGTCTTGTAGACTTGCAATGGCTGTCGCGTGTGCATGTCCGTTAAAGTCCATGAGACCTTAGGCTTAGGCTATCCCACTTAGGCTATCCCATTTTTATCCCATATAGAGATCCGCGCAAGTGTTTAGGGTGCCATTTGGGACAGGGCCTATTTCACTCAATTCAAAGCTAAAAAATATACACTACCATTCGAAAGATTGGGGTTGGTAAGATTTTTTTATTTTTTTGAAAGAAGTTGCTTATGCTCACCAAAGCTGCATTTATTTGATCAAAAATACAGGAAACTTTTGTTATCCTCTAGAAATTATTCCAAAATGTTGAAGTTTAATTTCTTATTATTATAAATCTTGAAAAATGCTGTGCTGCGTAAAATTTTTGTGGAAACGGCAATACTTTTTTCAGGATTTAGGCAAAGTTAAAAAGAAGATAATTTATTTGAAATAGTAATTTATTACATTCAGTGTACATGCAATTATAATAACATTATAAATGTTTTTCAGTCACTTTTTTATCAATTCAATCTATAAAAGTATTGATAAAAATAAAATACTGACCCCAAACTTCTAAACAGGAATGTATAAACTGCTGAAAGAAGATTTGTTCCATGTTTTTACAAAGCTGAAGAACTTTCTCCCCCAATTCACCATTCTTAAAATTAAAATAGGTGAAAAGAGAGAAAATTGTAACGTCTTTCAATAAGATTTGCAAACATCACCAGCAGGTGGTGCAAAGATGGGGTAAATAAAAATGCAGACTCATGTAAAATATGGCAAATTTATTAGGATACGTTTTTTTTAGACTTAATTATCCTTCTTTTGCACAAAATAAAACACTAAACAGGTCATTGTAGAATTGTACATGTTATCACACTGCTCTAGCGTCTTTCTTCCCAAGAACATGTGACAGCACCAGCATTAGAAAAATACAAAGTTAGAGATTGAAGAGGATGTTGGGATGTTGGCTTGCTATATTTGGCTGCAGTGTGAATGAGGTGAACGGGGCAGGACTGATAGATCTAAACCAAGCGAAGATGGGCTGCCCTGTTAAATGCTTAAACATCAAGGCCAAACTTATTGAACTTCCTTAATTGAACAGCTACCCCTTAAACAAACCAATACAAAGCCATTCCTTACAGAGCCCATTAGCCTGGGAGACGATTAAAACGATTGCTTTAATGTGAGTTATAATGTCCTGAAGGAGTATCACCAGAACATCACATAACAACAAGTCTATTGAGCCATCTGATGCTGGATTTGATGCGAGGAGGATCACGGGGCAACTGAAAACCCTTCTCTCCCTCTGGGTTTCTCGAGTGTTTCTCAGAAATGTGCAGTCAGTGATGTATTCTGGGAGGACAGAGGATGGGGAGAACACTGCTGCTGAAGCTTTAGGAAAGAGCATCAGTGTTTTCTGTGAGACATCTTACCAGACATGCTCTTCATCGAACACTGGCTGTTCTTTCTCTTCCTTTTCGGGCCATCGAGCCACCTGGAAAAAGAAAGAGAGAGAGAGAGTTGGTATTAGTCAAAGCCACAAAGATGGCACATGGGAAGTCTTTGCTCTGATTCGAGGGCTGCAATTCCCTGTGGTATCACTTCATATTTTTAACTAGCACACATTCAGCTCCAAGTGCTCCAACAACATGACAACCCTGTCATTTTGATTTGCGAGAGTGAGGATCAAAATAAAAGAAGACTGCAAATACAGGCAACCTTCAGAGCCATGGTTCACGTGTTCCTGACACGTTCCCGTCCTGACTGTGATGGGACCGAGCCCACTCCCCTTCACACTGCCCAAACATTTTCCTGCAACTTTTATTTTTAAGTAAACATATCTACTAAAATGATAAAAGGCCAAAACACAAAATAAAAACAGTAAAGTAGCATACAGCAACTGACAAAGCAACCGGACACTGCCGATTCACAATCATTTTTAAAATATTAAGATTAAACAAAACAAAATAATGTTTGAAAGCTGCCTGAGGGGCTCAATGTTTACACTTTTGGGACAGATAAACCCATGAATGGCATACTAATAGTACTCAATGGACAATAAACAATGCTATTCAAGAGATTATAAAAAAATCTTACAGACTTCACCTTTAAATTGTTACAAAAATATAAAAAAAAGAAACTCAAAACAAAAGCCTATTGTGATAAAGCACTTGACAGTTGCCAATTTCAAATACTTAAAAAAAAAAAACACTTCTTAAAAGGGCTTTTAATAAAAAAATTAAATTCCGAGCATTATTATTATTTTTTTACAATCTTACGATAATACAAAGTATTGTCTAAGAATAATACCACTAATGAAACAAAACAAACAAGCAAAACATCCCATTTGAGATCAACTTCTCAAAAACTATTACCAGTTTTGCCACAACACCAACAACTTCAGGTCATCCAGCAGTAGTTACACCCATTACGACTAAAGAGGCATGTACACTGACAGCTCTAAAATCACCGAACATCATTAATTATCAATGAAAGCTGGCGATTTCCGGAGTCATGAGAGACAGAGTCAGTTGCTGATGTAACAAAGCTGAGCAGAGCAAATGAGCAGTGACGCAATGCGGCGACTACCAATGAGACTGCAGACAGTGATCCGTATAATACAGCTGGACATCGTGGCTTAACAATACAGCCACTCTGTGACCTCCAGCGACATATACGTGTGAACGCCACAGTCTCCCGGTACATCGAGTCTGTCTGTGATTAAAGGGCTGGAGTGGCTCAGCTCTACGCTGGGAGAAAGAGAGCAGTTATGTAACAAACTGCCCAAATAATACAGACAAATCTGTTAGAATTCGTGCCAATCTCTCAACACTCTTTCAACACCTTTGCCGCTGCTAACGCTAATGCTAGCCTCTTTAAATATACATCAAAAACAGTTTGATTTCTACAGGGAGAGCGGGTTTGATTTTCAACATTAAAAGCTGTAGGGGTAAACATCTTTCCCGTTACAGAAAAGCTTACTTTACCCTTACAAAAAAATACTGTGGTGGGACAGTTTCAGACAATACAGAATATAGTATAGAATATATACTTTGATATATAGACTACTATAATACTAAACGAGTACAATGTTCACGTACTATTGTATTTATGTGTTATTGTGAGGCAGGGGTTTTCACACTTTTTGATGCCATCGACCCCTAAATATGATCCTTCTGACCCCTTTCCTAACTAAATTACATAAATCCATATATAATTGCAAAATAATATATATATATATATATATATATATATATATATATATATATATATATATATATATATATATATATATATATATATATATATATATATTATTATTATTATTATTAATAAATATATGTGACCCTGGACCACAAAACCAACTGAACAAATAAGCTTTCGATTGATGTATGGTTTGTTAGTATAGCACAATATTTGGCCAAGATACAACATTTTTGAAAATCTGGAATCTGAGACAAACAAAAAAGCACCTTTAAAGTTGTCCAAATGAAGTCCTTAGCAATGCATATTATTACTACTAATACATTTTGGATATATTTACGGTAGGAAATTTACAAAATATCTTCATGGAACATGATCTTTACTTTATAGAAAAATCTATAATTTTTTTTGTATTGTTGGGTATTACCACAAGTATACCCGTGCGACTTATGACTGGTTTTGTGATCCAGGGTCACATATATCCTGAATATGCAGTATATATTTATATTTTAAAGATTAATTTACACTGTAAAAATGTTAGGAAGAAATGTTATAAACCTATAGAGAAAAATAAAACAGCATAGCAAAAAAAACTGTTAATTCCTTAATTTAATGTAATTATATTGATCAAATTATTTTATATTTTATTTATTTATAATAATTTGTATTAATTGTCATATTCTCTTTTTTCTGCTTTTTTTCTCTGAAATTTTTCATGGACCACCTAGCATGGTCCCCTGTGGGTTCCCGAACCCCAGTTTGAAAACCCCAGCTCTAAGACACTAAGAATCCCATTAGAACTTTTTGTTTGTGTCTCGAGTTTGCCCTTTTCTCATTTGATAGAATCTTCTGGCAATTACCAAGAGAACACAAAACAAGGTTCATGTGATGTGCTCCCTCAAGCCATCGCACGTCACACACAAACACAAAGAAGGCCATCTTTGTTCAAAGCCATGGGGGAAAGATTAAAAAGGGTTCAAAGCCTAATACTGGCGAGTGTGTTCTTTCCCTCGCCACATTGTTTTTGTCATTTGCTGTATTGATTCTGCAGCTGCGGAACGCCATTTATGAATGTCATTTAATATGTCTGACTGAGGTTCTGTCAGGACGCTGAAGCCTCTAGACTTTGTCTCTCTTGCTCTCTCTCGGGCCGACAGAAATGTCACTCTGAAGCCGCGTTGTCTTCATCACAATCACTCTGATTTGCTGTCGTGGATAGTTTTACCAATACAACTGTCAATCATCTGCTGCCCCCATGGGAACCTGCTAGTCACGAAGAAGACACAAAACATACAAACACAAGCATTGCAGATTTCAAGTTTCAGTCTTTTTCAACGCGCCCTTGGTAATCAATACCGAATCCAGAATTCATTAAATAACAATTCCATCATGTCAAAAGCAACGAGCTCCTGTGAGAAGATAAACAGTGCAATAGAAAGATAGGCAGAGAGACACAGAGAAAGATAAAGCAGGAAGGGCTTTTTCCACTCTGACACTCGCTATAAAAAGAAACCTCAGAGGATGCTGCCTAGTCAAAAATGGATGGGAGGGGTAAATCAAATAAATAAATAAATAACAGCCAAGTTGGCACTTGCTCTTCGCAGAAACATCAATTATTCCGGATCCAAATGGAAGAGCTACACAACTTTCCCATTAAAGGGACAGAGGACAACCGCTGTAACATCTGAGAGGACAGGTAGCAGTTTGCACAGTAAAATCATAATATGAACCAGGAATAAGCGACTATCGTTTTACACACACAAGTGACCAACAGCTGGCTCATAATCGGTCCGATCTGATGATACTAAAACGGTTTCTCATTAAATACTCAGCTGCAGCATACTTTATTCAGAAGTATCAGACATCTGCACGTTCGGCCGACCGATGCATCACCAGGAGACCCTCAAAAAGAAGTTAGAGCAACATTATCCACACAGAAGAACTGAAGTCTGAAGTTGATTCCCTGGATCAGGAATAGATTGCTAAGGGTTTCCTACACTTTTTACCAATGAATTACCAGTCACTTATACTGTATTAGTAATAATGATAAAATACTACTAGTCTATAATGATAATGTTATTAAAATAATACTAATATATTACTACTGCTACAATAATAATAGTATACCCAGTATTTCTAATATTACCAACATAACTAATATTCATATTATTAGTAATAATACTATTATTACAAGTCATACTACTAATAAGTGTATAACCAGTAGGATTTAGAACACATTTATTGAGATTGCTCTTACACACAAGTCACTTTTCTAGTTGAGATGAAATATTTTAGATCAAAACTAGGAAAAATGCATTGATTTTATTAATCAATTTAGACTTCCATACATTCTCCAGGTCTCGATATCACAGCTTTCAAAATCCCTGATATTCGCAGCCTTTCCGTGACCGTGGGAACCTTGTTAAGACGTTCCGAGAGCAGCATAGCTTGTGGAGCGATACAGGTAGGAGAAGAGTCTCACCTGATAACGCAGTGGGATTGGAGGATGTGCATGGTGAAGACGAAACGCTCCGCTGTTCTTCAGAATTATAACTCTTCACCACATCAACGGAGCGAGCCGTATAAACACAGTCTGACTGGATTCTTTTTGATGCGTCTCTTGCATAAGTGCACTCTCTCTCTCCCTGTCGTTTGGCAACCCTCCCTCTCTTTTTCCCCTCTGCCCGCTGTCTCTCCAACACTGAATTTCCCCCGACCGTTCTTTATGAATATTTCTAAGAATACTTTGCAAGTGATTGTCTCTCTCACTCTTAATCCCTCCCGCGGTCTGTGATTGGGTGTCGTGATCCCTCTCGCGAGCGGTAATCCGGGGTTAGGAGCGAGAGACGTGAGATTGGGCAAGGGATGTGATAAAGCAGGAGGGATGGAGCCTGAGATATGCCAGCGCCCATAAACATGCCAACTGGTTCTGTCACCTCCAGTTATTTTCAACTTTATTTACTCTGAACCTCTGCGCCGCATTTATATCCAGTGAGGTTTCATTCATCCTCTATGACAAGGCAAACACCGTACAAGCAGTGACAGCGGGTAAATTCAGGGGAATGATATAAATAAATAAAATGACGGAAGGAGTTTGGGGAAAATATGAACCATCACACTACACTACACAAAACCCAGAAGCGAAATGTAAATTTGAGTGCTCGAAACTCCACAGTGAATTCAGAAGCACTACTGTTCAAAACTTTGGGGTCAGTGAGATTTTTGAAATATTTCTTTTTAAAGAAATGCTATGCTCATCTAGGCTGCATTTATTTAATCAAAGACTGTGAAATATTATTACAATTTAAACTAACTGTTTAATAGTTCAATATATTTTAAAATGCCATTTATTCCTGTAATGGCACAGCCAAATTTTCAGCATCATTACTCCAGACTTAAGTGTCACATGATGCTTCAGAAATCATTAGAATATGCTGATTTTTTATGAATTATTCCCAGTGCTGAAATCGAGGCTTTGCTTTTTAAGAATGGTTAGCGGAGTGCGGCGTGATTTGAGTGGCAGGAAGCGGAGAGTCTTGGAATCTGTCAGGCCGCTCTGTCTTATGCAAAGAGAAGTTTTGGAGTCACTCCACCTTGCATTTCCTTCCCTCTAAATCCCTCATTGTGTGTTTGCCGTTTCCCTCTCTCTTTCTCTCCTCAGCCAGCTTTATGAGAGCTTATTTTAGACCCTGTCTAAATGTGATCTGGCAGCTCAAAGCTAATGTCAGAACAAAAGCCACGTGCACTCTCGCAAAGAGCAAAGAAGAAAAGAAGCTGAAGGGATACCGCTAAATGTATGTAAATGTGTATTCATGCTTTTTTTCTGTATTTGTCTAGGGGTGCTGGCGTGTCTGCACAAGTGAGTAGATGACATAAACAGTCCGCTAGCCTGAAGCTCATGTGATTCTAGCTGGAGGGATGGTGGCGCTGTTGTCTGAAGCTGTTCCTCCAACATGTGTTCATGTTAGCATTTGTATTAGTGCCAAACTGCACTTCATGAATCTCTCAGTAGACAAGAACTACAGGGCTATTAATATGAAATGTCAGTGTTCTGCCCTGGCAGCCTTGTCTGTGTTGTCTTTGTTTAATGTTTCTATGTTTGTGTTGTGTCAGCACATGGCTCTGTCTTTCTTTGTGTTTGCCATGTGTTCCTCTTGTCTTGCCTCCTTGTTTGCTGTTACCACGCGCCCTTGTTTAGGCGGTCTAGTCCTTGTTTCACTGATTGTGCTCACCTGATCCTCATGTGCTCTAGTCCCTTTATATTGTACCACTTTCCCTCATGTCATGTTACATTTGTATGTTTGCATGCAGTTCTCTCGCTACCGGTCAGTTAGTACTAGATTTAGGTTTCTCTAGTCTGATTATTATTTAATTCTAGTTTTTACTCGCCTGAGTTTTTACTCGTCTAGGTCTTGTCTTTATTTCTGGTCTAGTCTCCCTAGACTTATTTTTAGTTCTGTCTTGCTTTTTCTAGCTTAACTTTTATTTAGTTTCTCTCTCTAGTTTCCTGTAAGAGTGCAGTCTTGTTTTATTTCCTTTTATTTCTTAGCGTGCGTGCGTGGTTCCTGCCATTACATACTTCGCAAGAACGGAGAAAAAAGTTCTCGCTCCCAAGGCTGCGAGAACCAAATTACGTCATTTTGTTCTCGCAGCCCTGGTTTGGGAGTTCTCGCAGCTTGTTCTCGACACATCATCTGAGCAGAACTTTTTTTCTTGTGGGTGTCAGAGAACCATTGTGTGATTGGTCAGATATTTAAAGTGGGCGGGGTTAATGTGGAGAAACAGATGTTCGGCACATGCTTTTCTCGTGAAGTATGGAATGTACTGGCCAGAACGAACTTTGTTCTTGTTTTTGCCACCTTGAGAAAACGAACAAATTTCATTGTTCTTGCAGAGTATGTACCAAGCTTGAATTTCCCCTGGCTACTGTCTCTACCTGCCTGGCAGTCAAGACTGGAGCTGATTCTGAGAGAGAACATCAAGTCTCAGGTTCTTGGTGTTCCTGCCTGGATTTTTCCCCCATCGCCCTGCCTGGTGTTGCCTCCCAAGCCATCCTCAAGTTTGTCGTCTCAGTGGTCATCCTTCCTGCCTGTCATCGTAGTGTCTGTCCCCTGCCCTGCTGTTTGAACTGGCACACCTTGTCACCTCCTTGTTGTGCCCTGTCTAGAGTCTTGTCAAGAAATTGTCTTGTTCACTCTGCATCTGGGTCCTCTGTTTTTGGAAGTTCTGACAATGAAGTTTACATCAGATTACTTTCTTGATTTATCTTGTTGCTGTGGTTAGGTTTAATAAAAAAAAAACTATGTCTATGGTATTAAAACTGGAATTGACAATTGTGTATTTTCTCAAGTACATTTTGGTGTCTTTTTGTCGCTGTTTTTGCAAAAACGGCTTCATGGTCGGTAAAAAAATGTATGGCTGGAAAAGTCACTGGCCATTGATAGTTTTCACATGATGTCAAACTCTTAAAGGAACGCCCATCAGGACGGGAAAATAAGGCTTTCCTCCATTTCCCGTCAGTAATTTGTACCAGGTTTGTAAGTTGTAATGTAGTAAGACAGTGATGTTAAAAGACCAAATTCAATATACATCTAATTGACCCTTGGTGTTTCTAGCTGATGTGATCCTAATAATCTGAGTGATCTTTATATTCAGTGAGCAATATATTGTTGTCCTAGGCAATTGAGTGATTTATAAACAAATAATACTTTAAAATCAATCCTAAATGTAACTGGAAGCCAGTGTAAAGACCTGAGGCCTGGTGAGTTATGTTCATATTTTCTGGTTCTGCTCAGAATCCTGGCAGAAGCGTTCAGTATGAGCTGCAGCCGTCATGTTTTTTTTGGGCAGACCGATGAGGAGTGCATTACAATAGTCCACCCTGCTGGTGATAAAAGCATGAACAAGTTTCTCTAAAGGTAGGGACACCAATGCCAAAGATGAAAGTCGACTGTGTTATCACCTCGCACCAGGAAAAATCTGCGCCTGTGTGTAAATGAGACAACTGTCCATTTATGCAGATATATTCGTCATTCAAAAAGGGAAACTGACCCTCAGGCTGCAGATGACATAAAATTAGAACTGCTTGATGTTGCCGATGGCCGATCATCGGCTTGGTGTGTCCCAAGCTTAAGTCTAGTCTGGAAACCAATTCTAGCTACATTTTTGAGATGATAGTATGCTAATTTAGTTATTGCTTTGACATGATCACACCAAGATTCCTGACTTGATTTTTAGTTGGTTGACTCCTAGAGTGAAGGTATGCATTCACCCTGAGAACATAATCTTTGTTTCCAAACACAATGACTTCAATTTTGTCTGTTTAACTGAAGAACGTTTTGGCACATCCAACTGTTAATTTCATCAATGCATTGTAGTTGTTTGGCGATAGATAGGGCTAAGTAGATCTGGGTGTCATCTGCATAGCTGTGGTAAGCATTTTGGTTTTCTCATTATTTGGCTCAGTGAGATGTTGAAACAAGAACAGTGCAAGAATTGAGCCTTGAGGGACTCCGCATGTCATGGATGTCCATTCAGAATTATGGTCACCCATACTCACATAATAACCTCTTCCTTCCTCAAGTATGACCATAATCATTTTAGGACCATCCCAGAAAGCTGACCCAGTTTTCCTGTCAAGAAGTATGCTATGATCGACAGTGTCAAATGCAGCACTGGGGTTGTGTAGTACCAGCACTGATATTTTGCCTGTATCAGTATTTAAGCGATTATCATTTATTATCTTTATGAGCGCTGTCTCTGTGCTGTGATGCGGTCGGAAACCAGATTGAAAATTGTCAAAGTATCCATTCGGGCATAAGAATTCGTTCAGCTGACTGAAAACAACTTTTTCAATGATCTTTTCTATGAAAGGAAGATTTGAGATTAGTCTGTAGTTGCTCAATATGGTGTTATCTTTTTTCAATAGGGGCTCCTGCAATTTTCAGGGAGTTTGGAAAAGTCCCATAAAGAAGTGAGGCATTAACCACTTCTATGAGATCTGATTCTAAACACACTTTTGAAAAATGATCTGGGAAGTGTGTCAAGGGTACCGGTGGATGTTTTAAGGTGCTGTACTCTTTCTTCCAAATTTTTGCCATCAATTGTATCGAAATCAGACATAGCAACTACTTTATGAGGTTGTGGTCTGATCTGAAAGGTCTTGGTTATTAAAGGCATGTTAGTCTTAAAAATGTTCTAGTGATTTCTCAATTTCTAAAACTGAATTACAAAAACTAAAACATCTGTTTAAAAAAAAAAAAAAACATGTTCATGAAAGAAAACTAAATTGAATAAAATTATAAAATAATATAAAAACGCAAATTTGAAAAAGCAAACCCAACATTAAATCTGTGTAAAGCTCTGCAGGCACCTGATTAAGGTGGATTACATCTTTCCAAAGGACAGACATGCTGTAGGGCAAGCAGCAGGAAAATCCTGTCAATTGAGTATATGCAAATCTGGGAGCTTTTAAGTGTAACGGTGAAGAGGAACATGATCTCAGCCAGGATAGATTAAAACAATGTGCAAGCATCAGTTCTTATGACCACTGTGGAACATTGACTCAAACAGGCATGTGGTGTTTGTATAAACACAAAAGAGCCATGAGAACATGCCTGGTTCTTCTCCATACATCTCAAGTTTGAAATCAGCCCAGACGTCTGTGGAACGCCCTGATACAGTTCATTTAGCACAAACTAAACAATATGGATGAAGATAGTTCGGAATAAAACTAGGCTGTAAGAGTGCCAACAAACATCAAATATAATCTCTATCAAGACATGCTCTAATTAGTAATATGAGTTTACATGATATAAAATTATGACATTCGCACTGGCTCAACCAATGACGTGAGTTTGGGGCGGAGCTAGGGGGGTGTTTGAAGCTAGTTCTCACTTTCTGGCCTTGTCCCAAATGGCATACTTCATCTCGGTCTTGTGGACTTACAATGGCCGATGCGTGAGCATGTCCGTTAATTCCACGAGATTGCAGGGTGTCTCTTTCGTCATTTAAGCTTAAAGAAGGGTGCTCGTGTGCGCCCCCTTTGCGGCTGCTATGCGCCCTCGATGTGCATTTCAGCTGAGCCCGCAAGTTCACGAGCTAGCCAGGGGACTTCTACCCGGCAGTCAAAGTGACATACGTTGTGAAAGTGCGGACTCAGAGGAAGACCGTGAGGGTTCAGGGTGCCATTTGGGACAGGGCCACTTTTTTGATAATGGCCTTTAATACATAGAGTAAACAGGAAAAGAAACAGCTGAACCTCTCCGGACATAAGGTTTAGGAAGGTGATTAGCAGAGGTGGCAAGGAAGCAGGAGAGCAAGTAATGAAAGTAGGTGAAGAAGAAATCAGCTTTATTAAGGTGAACAGAGCCATGTGATTGCAGCTCCTGCTTTTTGATTTAACCCAGAATGCTGTGCTGATGATCAGCTAATCTACTGACAGGTGGCCTCAGAGTAATGAAGCGGAAGGGCCCTCGTTTAATCGCTTCTTGAGTGATCATGCAGGGAATCTGACCCCACATTCCTGTGGTCCTGCTCATTATAAACACACACACACACACACACACACACACACACACACACACACACACACGTAAACACGGGTCTGCAGCTAAGACAAAGTCCTGTTGGAGTAATGATGTATGGCCTTGTGAAGAAGCTCCTGTGTTCCTGACGTTGCTTCTGTGTAATTAAATGCGAGAACTAATGATTGCATTGAAAACGCTTGAGCAGGCTGGAACATGTTCACCTGCTCTGAAGCCTCATTGATTTAATGACGGTTCATCTTAAATAACATTTATAGACTAATTAGAGGGTAATGCACCAAGCTGGGTGTAAAAGGTAAACTTTATCAATTTAGCTTTTATAATACTAAAGTAACACTGATATATTATATACACCGATCAGGCATAACATTACGACCGTTGAAGTGAATAACACAGATTATCTCTTCATAACGGGACCTGTTAGTGAGTGGGATATATTAGGCAGAAAGTGAACATTGTACTCAAAGTTGATGTGTTAGAAGCATGTCCTGCCATCCATGTGGATGTTACTTTAACACGTAACAACTACCTAAGCATTGTTGCAGACCATGTACACTCTTTCAAGGAAATGGTATTCCCTGTGGCTGTGGCCTCTTTCAGCAGGATAATGCGCCCTGCCACAAAGCAGAAATGTTTCAGGAATGGTTTGAGGAGCACAACAACGAGTTTGAGGTGTTGACTTGGCCTCCAAATTCCCCAGATTTCAAACCAACCGATCATCTGTGGGATGTGCTGAACAAACAAGTCCGATCCACGGAGGCCTCACCTTGCAATTTACAGGACTCAAAGGATCTGCTGCTAGCATCTTGGTGCCAGATACCATAGCACACCTACATGGGTCTAGTGGAGTCCATGCCTCAAGGGGTCATGGCTGTTTTGGAAGAGCAATTCCAAATTCCAAAAAAAAAGCACAGATGAGAGTGGAGAGTTCAGCGCGTGATCTACTGACGATGCGCAAATTAAAGAACACAGACGCAGCAGGATTATTTCCATGATGACAGACACAAATACCAAGAGCAGCGCAAATTAGCATCTGGTTTAAGAAACTTTTTTGGGTGGTAAATAATGCCGCAAATACCAGTAAATTGAGGAGCGCAAACATACATTTTGCGTCTGAAAGGGAAACTCCTTCAAATGCATATTCAATAAGGTCAGCCGCAAAAATAACCCTGTCCACGTCTTTTCAACACAAATTTTTCACTGCATGTCTTTAGTAAATCCTGACAGTATAGTTTTTTAGCAAAAAAGGGTTTGCGCTGCCTCAAGCTGTTAGTAAAGCTGGCCCTAAATGTGAAATTATTATAAAAACATATTAAAAACTTTAACGTTATGAGCGAATAATCATGATTAATTACAGAAAATGTATTTCATTTTTTAATCAATTGACAAAACGACTATACAGTATATATGGTTTTTTAAATTTAAAGGTATATATTTATAGTTTGATGGTACTATAAACAGAAAAGGCTGAAGCTACACAGATTAGTCAACCTCACTAATCCTCAATCATCCCTAATTAGCCAATTAGTTGACCATTGTGGCACAGTAACAACACACCTCTCCTCAACAAACCATTAGGTATCTGTGGTCAGCGAATCAGAAACGCGACAAGAGATCTGCTAAATAAAGAAATCGCTCAAGGACAGATCACACATTAGACATCCACACATACACTGAGAAGGAAGACTTGATGTTTTTTTTTGTTGTTGTTTTTGCTAACTGGCAGGAACATTGCTGCTGGCTCTAAAGCCAACTCTTTTTTAGAACGTGAGGGGGCAGTCTGTGCCGTCCTTCTAAACCAAAAACCTACACGGCAGTGTGTGTGTGTATTTGTGTGTAAGGGTTGAGTGTGTGCTGACTTTAGACAGTAACAGGCATTCTCTAAGGCTTTAGTTAACTTTCCTGCCGGCTCCAGGCCTTATATAAAATGTGTGTGCAGAGAAGATGGTGAGGTAAAGGCTGGTCTCTTAGCACCTGCCTTTAGACTCAAAAGCACGGCGTAGAGCCAGCACCGCACTCACTGTGAGATGTACACATACAAATGGAGCCAGTTACCAGGAAAACTGAATTATGTAGAAGACTGTGTGCATTGACCATAAAATTTGAGTTTCCCGAAGCGTCACTACGTGTACGTGAAATAAAATTCGATAACCACACACACAGAGAAGCAATGAGCATGGGCAACTGTATCGCCCAGGCATAAAAACTCTAATGCCGGGTTCAGACTACACGATATCAACCTGATTTTGGCATGATCTGTTTCACGTGTCGTGGTGATTCATAAACGACAATGGGCATTGGGACGCAATAAATTATTGTTTTATCTCGTATAGTGTGTGATATTGGCCGACAACTGACGCCACATCTACGACAATATCAATATCACGCATGGCAAACAATGATTGGTCGGAAAGCAACGTGCAGTCTGGCATGTTTCTTGCCCATGACACAACAAAAATTAATGAATGAGGTATTTATATAGTACATTTCCTATGCACAACTGTACACCAAAAGCGCATTACAATCATGTCAGGGGTC
This sequence comes from Gobiocypris rarus, assembly GCA_023029165.1. Classification (NCBI taxonomy): domain Eukaryota; kingdom Metazoa; phylum Chordata; class Actinopteri; order Cypriniformes; family Gobionidae; genus Gobiocypris; species Gobiocypris rarus. Next base: position 18,678,210 of record CM040920.1, read on the forward strand.
TCTACTCAACCATCACCAGTGTGCAGCATCCACTTGATATGACGGCAGCCACAGAACAATGGCGCCAGTGCGCTCACCACACACCCGCTATAGGTGGAGAAGAGAGAGAGTGATCGAGCCAATTCAGTGGATGGGGATTATTAGGAGGCCATGATTGATAAGGACCAATGGATGGAATGTGGCCAGGACGAAGATGTAACACCCCTACACTTCTAAGAAAAGTACAGAGAGTCAGGACCTCTGTCTCATCCGAAGGACGGTGCTTGTTGCAGAATAGTGCCCCTGTCACTATACTGGGGCATTAGAACCTACACAGAACACAGGGTGAGCACCCCCTGCTGGCCACACCTGGTAACACCTTCTCCAGCAACTTAGTTTTCCCAGGAGGTCTCCCATCCAGGTACTAACCAGGTTCAACCCAGCTTAGCTTCAATGGGCAACCAGCCTTAGGCTGCAGGGTGATATGGCTGGATAATCAAAATCACATCTAACACAGTGACTACCATATCAGACAAAAAATATTGCGTGGTCTGAACCCGGCATTATGACTAACACCATAGCTTGACTAATGACTCTGGAATCTGTTTTGAGATCAGTTCTTGATAGACTCACCGTTTCTCTTCTCCCTCTGATTGGTTTGGGTCTTGCTCCTTGGGCATGTGTTCCATTCACCTTATTTCCATCCAGCGGCCAATCATGTGAGACTGAGGCGGGCCCCACCCCCGAATGCACGCCTGTCATTCGCGGGTTGTGATGAGTCAGACAGTCATCGGACGGCTTTGTGGAGCGGCGCTCACAAACCAAGCCCGCCTCACTCCAACCCAGACGGCCAGTGATAATGCAGCAATATGTGATGGGGTCTGCAAAAAAAGACAGAATCTAAGTTAGCATATGCGCTAATCAATGCAGAGCACTGCAATAACAAACTTGCGGTGATGGACAAGAATGTGTGGACAAGAAAAATTGAAATTACCTTTTGCGTTCCACAAAAAAATTGTGTTTGCTCATAAAAGATTTGCATTCCCCTGAGAAACTTTCTGGTTTGCTGACAAAACTTGCTGAAATTTAGCCTTCGCTCACAATAAAATGCTAAAGTTTTGAGAGCTAACCATACGTTTCTCAGGGGAATGCAAATCTTTTATGAGCAAACACATTTTTTTGTGGAACGCAAAAGGTCATTTCAATTTTTCTTGTCCACACATTCTTGTCCATCACCGCAAGTTTGTTATTGCAGCGCAACGCAAAACATTTGCGTGCTAACACAAAACCACTGAAAGTTTCTCTGGGGAGCTCGAACATTATGCAAAAAGAAAACACTGAAATATAATTGTTCCTGCTCAAATCCCCATGTCCCCTTAGGTGCTTCGTACAAACTAACATGTGCAAGGTTTTATTTTTTGATTAGATTTTTTGTTTCTATTCTATTCTTTTACTGCTAGTTTTGAGCGTCCTAGTATTCTTACTGTCTTAGACCACTAGGGTCATTTAAAATTGTGAGTTAAATGAAAAAAAGTAGTGTTGTACCAGTGTATAAAAAATTATGTGTAAAAATAAAGCCAAGAACCATGCAAACTTTGACAAATCCCAATCTAGTGAATCCAGTCCAGGGTATTATTTTGAGAAAATAAAAAAATATATAGTATCTCTGGTCTACATTCTAGTCTGAAACATTCTGTCTCCCTCTTCCTATTTTAGTTGTCTGTCCCATGTGACATGCGTCCCATGAGCTCTCCCGAGTATAACCGGCTCGCTGGAGACAACAAAGCACACTTTCCAAGAAACAACTCCGATTAGGCAAGCCTTAATCCCATCTCCCCCGTACCGCATACCCTGTGCAAAACCCAGCAGCTCACGTGCAACACTAGGCTGCTCTTTCACTTCTTTGGCAGCAACAATCTGTCTCAAAACCTGTGTAAATCTCAAGGCCCCGACTGCCACTATAATCTGGATTAGGAGGACGGATACTGAGAAAATTATCCACAGGCCACTAGATTGCAATGAGCTAGACCATTTAACTCGTCAGTTCACAAAAAAAAAAAGTCAGTCTTTACACTGTGTATTTAGGCTTAATTGTGCATGCAAACATTACTCTTCTAAAATAGACACTCAAATCTAAACATAACCAATGAGATTATAAAGTCTACGTGCATAAGAAAATTAGGGCAAATCAGGCAAAGCAACAAGTCTAAATTTAGTCTCTGTTTTGTTGTTGTCACAAGTCAATATGGTCAGACTACGAGTCACAGCAAAAACACTGTCCAAAAAAAGCCACTGACCCAGGATTATTTCTAGGGCTGGGAGGTATTTTATCATTATACTTTCAATTACGATTTATTATTTATAATGTCCGCCCACATCCCCGCCCGTGAAATTTAGGAATGTCATAATCCACCCATTTTAGCCAGTTTTATATGGCTACCCGCGGATAGCCGACCCGTTGCAGGACTCTGGTAAGGCTTATAATCTCTAAAGCGCAACGAATTCTGCTCAATTCACCGTTATAATAAAAAAGCTGTCTTAATTGTACAACGAATCTCAATTTACATCGTATTTACACTTTGTTGGTTATAATGAAAGGATTCACGAGCATGTGGCTCACTTCAAAATCTTGTGTGTTTTTAGCGGTGTTCCTTACTGACTTGCACCTTTGATAAGCCATTGCGTTCACACGGTCAACATATATGACTGTGATTGGCTATAATGCTCAAGACTTGTAAAAACACGCTGTAAATAGAAACCTTCGACGCACAGAGAGAGAATCACAGAAACTAACACGAACGAGAGCATTTGAAACCAGCGTCTATCAGCGGGTACCAAATATTCCTAAATAATAGACTGTTAGTACCATATGCAAATTGACAGCTTATTCAATTTTGAACACTGGGCAGGATGGGAAATAACATATTCTATATATATAATTGTAAATATATTGTAAATACAATGAATTGATTAATTAAAGAAATAACCAAAAAATATCATAAACATATAACAACATATAACATAAAAAAAATCATTAGTTGCAGACCATGTTGAATTATTTGGTAGTTGTTTAGAATTAAAAGATTAGATGTGTAGCAAAACCATTTAATCTTGCGAAGAATGCCATAAACAGGTTGCTTCGAAACATGAAAGTACTTCAAATCTCATTTACAACAGCACTATAAACAGTATTACGAAGAGTGTTAAACTTTGCAAACTCAGCAGCGAAGCCTTCACAAGCCAAAAAGTGTTTTGCCCTTTAACAGCTTCATTTACCCATTGTGTGCCTTCTGAAAAGAATACTGAACCTTTAGCCCACTTTGTAGAAAATACAGAGATATACATTGTATATCGCCATAAAGTCTAAAAATACAGAGATCCGATTTTCGGCTCATATCACCCAACCCAAATTCTTTCTACAAGTAAAGTTGTCTGGCATCTTCTACAAAGTCTTAAGTGAAAACTGATATATCGAGGCAAATTCACAAAGCGTTCTGCTGACAGATGTGATTGCGTAAGTGTATATCAATGTTTCTTTGGTATCTATTATGTTCAGAGTTACTAAGCGAAATCCCCAAACACAAACCGATGTGGTACATGCTGTGCGGGCTCTCTGAATCTGTCTATGAATGGGTGGCTCTGGACCAGAGAGGGGAATTAGATCATTTTATTGTGTGTGAAAAGAAAGAAAAGGATCCGGTGGCTTAAGCTCAAAGCTTGAGAAAGCACGATCACAGAGCCGAGAGGTGCCGCGGGACTTCATGATACTGATACGGCGCTGATACGATTGCATACCAGCGCATCCGACCAGCCTATATTCTGACTGCAGAAGTGCTTGGCGATTCAAGCGCATGGCTAGTGTGTGATGCAACCCTGTGACAATGAAGCCAAGAGGACATTTGTTCTGCATTAGTTAATACTCAGCTGGCCTATCATCTTTCATCGGACTAGCCTGCTCGCATATTCGCCAGCCTAACAGGCCTTTTCATCTGCCCGGCCAGCTGATGTGTGTGTTCACCTCTATTGTGCATAGAGTTAAGTTGTGTGTAAATGTTTTTAAGCTGCTTATTACCAAAACAACAGTGATGCTCAGTGGGACTGCTGCAACTAATCACAATAATTAGTCTCCAATGATTAACACAAAGGATTTGAGAGGATTATGAGTTATGGGAGAGAAGCTGCTCATCTGGTACATTTAATGGTGACTCCTGATTGGTCGATAGCCCTTAAAGGGATTGGTTCAACTAAAATTAAATTTCCTTTTTTTCACCCTCATTTCATTTCAAACCTGTATGAATTTGTTTCATGCGTGTAGCAGAAAGTGAAATGTTTTGTGAAATGTTCAAGCTGCTCTTTTCTATATAATAAAAGTGAATGGGGACTGTGGCTGTCAAGCTCTAAAAAGTCTTAAAAACATAATTAAAGTAAATTAAAGTCTTTAAGATATAGCCTTTTGAAATTAAGATGTCAAAATCGAACGTTTAAGGATAAAACCTCTGGCGCCTAAAGGGTTAAAAGACATACAATCACCTTGTGTGAGGAACAAAGCAAAAGTTTTTAATTCAACTTGCTTTGTATGGCGAGTTATTTGAAAAAAATGTTCAAAAAATGGTAATTTGTTTGGAAATTGTATATGCTGCTGGGTTTTCTGGATTTAGACAGCAATCAAATCATCAACTAGCACTTGTAAATGTTGAAAAAACCTTACGTCCCCATGAGAAATAGGGCTAGTGGAAAAAAGCAGCTTGAACATTTTGCTAAACATCTCCTTTTGTGTTCCACGGATGAAAGAAAGTCAAATGGTTATAAAGATACATGATTATAATTGCGAGTAAATTATCACTGCATTTGAATCTTAGATCAACTATACAGCCCTCCAAGCCCCACATCTCATCTTCATCACAAGGCAAAACTGTACACACGAACAGTCTCGTCTCTCCTGTAGGAGGTCCAACTCTCCCTCCTGTTCAGTCAAGGTCAAAGTCATAAAGCCCCATATAATCAAACATACGGGATCTATAAATGTGGATTTACAAGCCAGAGTTCCTGTTAAACATGCAACTGACTGAGAACAGGGGCAGGAGGGACACCAGAAGAAATAGAGAGGAAGAACACAACAGATTAAGTTTAATTCAGCATAGGGCCATAAACAAGGAAAAAAAGAAGATATGGTTTTTGTTAATGATGACTGCTTGCTTTAGTGTGTGTGTGTGTGTGTGTGTGTGTGTGTGTGTGTGTGTGTGTGTGTGTGTGTGTGTGTGTGTCGTAAAAAAGTGCAAAGGAAGCCAAAAATACACAAAGGCCACATAAATTTTAAAGTGGAGCATTGCAGGTATCTTTGACACTGCACCTGTGTACGTAAGCCAAATGTGTGCAAGATTGTATATGTTGTGTGTGTGAAGGAGCAATGCTTGACATATATGTTGACACAGTGCATACATTGGATATGAAAACTGCAGCAGGTGCAGCTGAGTAAGGTTTTTGGCCTCATTTTTCTTGCCGTAAGTTGGTCGCTGTTTTCTGCATTCTCAAATGCGGCACTAAAACTTTTTAATTGGCAAGAAGAAAGTGGACTCTGTTTCTCCCTCTTCCTCTGTTTTCATACTTTCTTCTTGCCCTTAATTGAACGCTTTAAAATGCTGCTTTCAAAGCAGCATGAAAAAGAATAATTAGTATGTTGCAGAGTGAAACGATCTCTACTAATTAGCCAATCTCTCTCTCTCTCTCTCTCTCTCTCTCTTACCCAGAAGAGAGTAAGATTATAATCATATATATATATATATATATATATATATATATATATATATATATATATATATATATATATATATATATATATATATATATATATATATATAACTTTTTTAGAACATACAAATGTACAATTAAATTACACAATAAAAAACACAAAAAAAAGTTGTTGGCATTATTATCTGTTGGGGTTTGGAAGGTTGGTCAGTGCACTTATGAACAGCTAATGACAGAGCACTGATGATCCAGGAGATAAAGATTCCGGACTGTGATCTGATATGATCTGAGTGAAGGCCACGGGTTGCAAATGCCATACGCTAGTCAGAGTGCACCATCCTATAATGAATGTTTCACAAAGACGACAGCGTAAGAAGAGATCCTTATATAACCACTCAACTCACCGTCTTCGAAAAATAACATTTTCTGTCAAAGGGATTGAAAAATGCTACATTGGTTGATCCCGAATCTCAGTTTAACTAAAAATCGAATGCATCAATCACACATACATTTGCTGAGTAGCACCTGTGTGAAGATAAAACTGAAGCAACACCTTCCTCGTGATTGTCGCAAAGGCACTGAAACAGATAAAGATAAACACACACTCGTTTTCACTGAGGTAAAAAAAAAACCCTCACCAAAGCCCCTTTTCCTTTCATTTGGTGCTTGGCGAGTGTTAATTTTGGACCCTGCCTCACTCGCCTTCCTTCCCAGCGTTTGCTGTTTACATTAGGTGGAGTGGGCTGATAAAGTTGCCTGATGGATGGCCGGTTAAACTGCCTCCGTAAGTCACCACATGCCTGATTACTGTCTCTGGGTAGTTGACCTTTTTGTAGTTGTTACTGTTACATGTCAGGTTTACAAAGAGTGGATGAGAAATAGTTTAGAAATGGATAGAAAGAGAGAGGACGAAAGAAAAGAGAAAAGTGGTCAACCAGTATAGATCTTTCAGTTGGCAAGATGGACGTATGAAATGAAACAGTAAATGAAATACACACACAAAATTGTTTCAGTTTTATATAATAAAATCTAAGAAAATGTTGTGGAAAATGGGTGGGCGATATACCTGTGTTATGTAAACTTGAGAGGTTTTTTAGGCTAGTGTTAGTTTTTTTAAATGTGAAAATGGTGATAAGGTTTTTATGATATCAAGATTTTTGATAACGTTGAAATGTCATAATTCTTATTTAAAGCAAAAATAACTAAATTGTGATATATATAATTATCGTGAAATAAAATTAATCATATCGTGATAGAAGATTTTGGTCATATCACCCACCATATGACCCACCAAAGATCATTATTGAGTAATAGCAGAAGAAAATGGAGCCATTACTGAAAACATATTTTAACAAATATATAACAACACTAGCAACATCAATAACATAACAGTCTATTATTGCTCATCTCAACCTGTAAAATACGGGGTAGGAGCTTCCTTTGGCAGACGTAGCCCTTTCTATCCAACACTTTGCTTTCACAACATTAATCACCTCAGACTTTTATTGTGTTTGAGTAATTGCCAACTTATCTGAAGAGAAATTTTGCTTGTGTCTGTTTAGCATCTTCTCAAGCTCAAGAATAAGTAAAATTAATGGGGTGGATCTGCTCAAAAGCAAGATGGAGGCTGCGCACCGGGAGGTTATCTTGCGTAAGGTCAGTCTGTCAGAGAAAAGGCTGGACGCAGAGTACAGACTAGTCTGACAAAGTCACTTCCCTTAGGCACAAACGGATGTTGAGGCGGAAACAAAAAGGAAAAAGGAAGGGCATTGTGGGAAAATGACCCAGCACCCTAACACACAAACGCTCCCCTTCAAAGAGCACAGGCCTCCTCCGTCATTCCACCATGCCTTTGGCAAAGACAGGTCAAGACGCTGCCAAGAATGTGATTGTATTTGAAAAACAAATTAGATGCTTTCCTCCTCCCAATCTCGCCATTTCAAAGGCGGATCAATCACAAAACTAAACTTTGACGTTCACAAAAGGTGGTTGAAAAGAAGATTCGCAGAGTTGAGCTCTCTGTGGATTTGCCGGCTTTTGTGCATAGCTAAATCATGCTCCATTAATCTTTCACAAGGCCAGTCAGTCAGGCATAAAAAACCTGAGATTTACTTTAAGACGGATGCTTCAGCATTTATTTTTCATTACCGTATACCAAAAGGAATTGCTTGAGTCTAGCAACTTATCAAGTGATCTCACTGCAGTCAGATACATGCTCAATGTCAGAGAGGGGGCTTTGAACTTCCCCTCAGATGGTGGCAGATGGCGCACTGCTCTTCCTCTGACGCAACGCAAAGCTAAATAGACCAAATGCACAGCTCTCCATCTAATGACCTACTTTTTAGGGCTGTCAAAGTCAAAAACGCATGCGATTAATTAAATGTAAAAAAAACGTATTCAATTTGACAAAATAACTGCTTCATTGTGTGTGATTTCTAAACAATGATTGGAGCATTCAGAGCTGATTACAAGTGATTGGAGCCACATCAGGTGTCTTACAAATACAATGTCATTAGTGGAGCACTTGTTGATCAGTAAATGGGAAAAATATGCTTATCAAAAGTAAAGCCATTTGTATTTTTATGGTGAAATTTTAAAAATTGCGATCTGACAAGTAGATCCCTCAAGTAGCCTACCAAAGAACATTCTGTCCTCTTTTCTCAATATAATGAAATTGAATGAGGACTCTTTTGAGTTCAATCTTTTCAACAAATTGGTTGATCCAGTTATCTGATCGTTCACAAAATCAAGTTCTCAGTTGATCTGTTGATCAACAGTTTGGTTATATTCCTCATGCAATATCTATGAATAACCTTCAAAAGACTTGGAATATACCACATGAATCATATGGATTATTTATATGGTACTTTTATGCTTTCTTGGAGTCACACAGTCCCACAAGAGATTGGCTAAACAAAACAGTTGACATGTATGAAACAAAACATACAAAAACAAAACACATGAAGGGGAGTAAATAGTTTTGGCTAGTTTTGGCTAGTTTCCACATCTCCTTTGGCTCTTCATACATGTACTTTTAATGAGTGTTTTATTTCATAATGGAAATATTGCAGATTTACATTTTTAAAATGTTATTGTTTTGTATAGGATGAGAACTGTTGCAGTTGAGTGTCATTCACACTATTTTGGACGGATGGTACACGAATTGGGGCACACCATATGTGTAATTATTAGATTTACACATAAGGTGTAAATTCGAAAAGAGAATTAGTACGTCCCAAATCGTAGTATGTTGAAATGAGTATTCCAAAGATACTCGGATGGTCTACTATTTCCATAGAAGTGCAGATCCGTGCACACTCTTGACGGCTAATATTGCCCACAACCCACTGCGAGTTGGACGAGGATTCGATTAGAACTACAAACGCGGAATAAAAGTGTTACAAAACTACAAACATGACGGATGTGGATTCCGACAGTTAAGTAAAGAGGTTTAGATAAAGGGGTCTGAGAGATTATTATTAGCATCTAACTTGACAAAATATATAGATTTAATATTATCCACATTACATTTCATCTGCGACAGCATTGTGAACTTTTGTAACGATACGTTTGGCCATTAACTTTTGAATGCATCACTATATTTAAATTGCAAACACATGAGGAGAGAGTCTCCGTATGAAAGACCCACCGATCGCAGATCAACGTGCGACTACATTTCTCTCTGATATGGTAGAGTTCAATTCAATTGAATGTGGAGGATTGTAACTGTGACAAGATGATTGACGGCAGTTTAAGCGGTGACAGGATGCATGTAACTAAGCGACAGAGCTGTCTGTTAAAGATGACGTGGTAGTATGTCCCAAAGCTTGCCTACTCTTCTGCTATACACTCAAAAGTACTTTTTCTTCACAAAAACAGTGCATACTTTTAGGTCATAGTATACGCAGGTGAATTGGGACGCAGCAATAAACCTGTTAGTTTTAGTGCATTGCTATCAAAAATAATGACATGAATTGTGATTAAATAAAAAAAAACAGCCCTGCTATGTTAGGACGCCTTTAAAAGAAATAAACACCTAGAGAGAGAAATGGAAAACAGCCAGGTGTCAGAAAGGCGGATAGGGTCAAAGGTCTCCACTGTGTTTGGACAGGAGCCCAGTTTAAGATCTATCTCCTTTCCTCTTCACAAACCTTACCTGCCTGTGTGCAGTTCATGGACTTCACGAAGGTCTGTGCTCAGGGCAGCGGTACAGAACTGAGATATCACATGATAAAAACTGCCGTGCGTAGAGTGTGTGATATCTGACGTCTGAACAGACGTATACAGTCTGAACACACTGGCACACTTCCGAGCAAACACAGCAGGTAAGGTTTGTCAGTCAATCAGGTAAACAGGGAGAGTATTTTTATGAATGGAGCATAAGTCAGGTCAAGCGGAAACAAAGGGAATTCCGATTTGTGTGTACTGGCAGAGGCTGGGACAACCCTGTGGCTCAGTGACACCCGCTAGGTTATGCTGGGAATTAAAGCAGATTGAAAGGTGTGGTGTTTTGACCAAAGGCCCTTCGATCTGCACATTCACTGCCAGTGCATTCACAGCTCACGGGCAATCTCTGCAGGCATTGTTCTGCTTCTTGTGATCCTTCAGTCACTAGCACTCTTCCACACTCTATTTCTTTCCCTCAGTTACTCAGAATCTGGACACATCCACAATGGCAGAGCAGGAAAAACCAGTAATGACAGCAGGTCTTACTGACTTCAAAACCCCAGAGGGCTGTTTGTGTAAAGGAACCATTCACCCAAAAATGTTGTCAGCGTTCACTCACCCCAATGTTGTTTCAACCTCATATTACTTTCCTTCCACCATAAATACACAATGTTTAATGTTTGAGGTGCTCTTTTTTCCGTAGTATTATACACAGTTGAATATGATGTATACTACCCATCTCCAAAAAATATATACAAATAAAATAAACAAAAAGTACAAAAAAAAGTTTCTCATTCAACACATTTGGCTTCATAATACCTGGAAAGTGGCACACAGTTACTTTGTACGAGGAAAATACAGAAAATCTTCTCTTCTGGTGTAGTTCTTGATTCTATTGAAATTTCATGACTTTTAAGCTTTTATTAACGGCATAGATCACCCATAAAAACATTTCTGTCATGCTTTACTCACCCTCATGTCTTTCCAACAGAAGAAAGAATGACATTCAGGCTTTAAACAATAACAGAGAAATAATTTATGACAGCATTTTTGGGTGAACTATCCCTTTAAAGTTACAGGTCTTTAAATTTCCCTGATATTTCCAGGTTTTCCCATGACTCCAATTTCAAAATGCACATAAAAATGACATCGCATACCGTAACATCAGACACACTTTCGAGTTGCATTAAGTTGCGCAGAATGTTACTGGGTTAAAGGGGATCTGAGGAATTTCTATCATTCCTCATGGTTCTGCCGTACAGCTCGCCTGTCGCTTTGAGAGAAAACTGATGTGTTTATTGCCGGCAGCGGCATTTGTGTCCTGTAAGTTCTCATAAAATACAGGACAACATGTCCAGTTGTTGCTGTACACACACTCCGTAAAGCCAAGCATCAGCACGGCACAAATAAAACACACCAGCTGCCGGCCAAATGCATAAACACCAGGGCAAATAAAACCAGTGAAATAAATAAGGCCACATTTATAAAGAGAAAAATCAGTACCATAGACGTTTGTACTGTAAAAAAACACTACACACTGTAGATTCAGCTTGCAGATTGTGGTGTGAGTGGCCTGTAAATGCTTCATTTGGCCCCATCCAGTGGGATGCAGGCGACCCGCCCCTTAAAGCAGCCAAACGCTGTTCTCCTCCTGCCTCACGCCCCTATATCACCTCGCTCTCCCCACCTACACCAACCCACCTGTCACCTCCACCCATCACCTCCTCATCTCAGTCACCTCCGTAATGAGCTATAAATGTCGGGGGCTGTGGCATACGGAGGGTCGAGGGAGCTTGCACGCACCCCTGAGACTAAAGGTGCTGGCGGGTGGGTAGCTAGGCTGGGTGGGTGAGCGGGGGCCCTCTCCCGGATGTTGTGCAGCCTTGAAAGTCGAGAAGGTGGCGGCGCTCACCAGGATGATGGCGCCTGTGGGAGAGGGGTGATTTTTTTGGCCCGGCGCCGGAGCCGGGACCCATCCTCCCACGCCTGTGTGGTCCTGGATCATATTAGCACCCCTAGTACACATACATATTGTACCTTCAAAAACCATAATACACATGTAGGAGCTGTGTGGAAATTCCCGCAACGCTGCCTTAACCATGCACATGCTCAACGCATTCCACATCTCCAGGCAATAACCTCTCAGCCCATCAAAATCAGAGCACAGTCACACATGTTGCAGTACACACACCTCTTTGGATTGTTTGGCTCTGTTTTCTGTACAAAGTATAGTAGATGGTCCAGTTTGTCAGTTCATCTCGTTTAAGAAAATAGAAAACAGGTGGAAGAATTCAATGTGTAAAAGTGACTGATAAACATGCACAGTAAAATGTTGTTTGGAGGAATACTAAAACTCTTTTAAGGGTCATGAAACCGCAAAACACGTGCACAGGCGTTCTTCTAGGTTGAAAAGCAAAGTCGAAGCAACGTCACTGAATGTGAGGTAGAAGTTTGCCTTCGGAGTGTGTGACTGGCTGCGGGCACCATTCTACATCAGCCAGTCCTCTGCATTAATTCATGAAAATTAGCTCTTTTAATCCAATCACTGCACTGTATTACACATGATATTGCATTACATCAGAGAATTAAAACAACACTCGGTGCACGCATGAGAGCGGTTTCTGCATGGAATGCCGCAATGGATCCCAACGTGGATCATATAGAACAGATACAGACCGGAGCGAGCACGTTTCAAGTTTTTATATGCATATATTTAATATACTCTAGTGCTCTAAACATGAACAAGCATCTGCTGAACATGATCGCGGCTTCTTCAAATAAAATATATGTTGAAATAAGGACAATGATACAGCCGTACGTCTGACCATGAACACGATGACACAATGGATTATTCTGATAAACAGAAGACAATGACGTAGACCAAAAATTCAAAGAAGAATGGGCATAAAAGTAACTATGCCTTTATTCTTTCTGTATTAAACTGTAGTGCTCGTAAATATACTGAAAATATTAAAAGACCTTTTAAAAGGTCTACCGCATTTCTCCCTCGTTTCGGCAGTTTGATGTTATATAGAGTTAAAATGCATCATGGTGATCTCAACTGTTTTTTTTTTTTTCCTCTCCGTGGTCATATTTTAATATTCACGTGTCGGTACAATTAATGTGTTGCAGGTATGTGTTTTATTGGTTGTTGTCACCCCCGTTTCCCCCTTTAAACTCCCACGTTTCCAAAGCTTTACATGCTGATTTTCAGACTCTTATAACTCTGAGGTGTGAACGACCAGGCTAAAACAGGGAGTTTCATGACACTTTAATTTAAGACATTTTTGCCATTTTCTATAACTTTATAAAAAGGAGGATGAAGAGAAAATTAAAGGAAAAAATTATAGATCAGCTTTTTTTGCTTATATATCATTGGTGGGGAAATCGCTTACAACTCTTTCATTTTAATGTTTAATTTGTGAATGACTTGTTTTTTTCAATAATAGGCTAAATGAATGATTCAATGACTCACAACACAAAATAAATTACACTCCCCACATCCATATATGCCCACTTCCAAATTATTTAGTTTGCGAAAAACAGAAAGTCAAATGAGTAGCATGAGTAGAATCAAATACGCTTTATCCATAAAAAAAGTATGTAAAACATATAAGTAAATGGTGGAGAACCATTTTCACAGTTTATGCTATAGGTATCTTGATAATGCCAAAATGGCAGATGTAGCACGTCAGGATTGTATTCATAATCCACACATAACTACAGAGAATATACTTTATTAACAGTTTAATGGTCGAAAAAGAAAAGTGCAGTGCAGTGTAGTACAGTACGCAATTTCGGACGCAGTAACTACTTGTCGCCACCTATTGGGATAATGATATTAATTCATTTCATTAACATTTAAATAGAAATGTATTACATTAAAATACTTCTTGAAAATAGTTAAGTACACCAGTGAAAAATGAAATCCTCAGCGCAAACTAGTCTAAGTCCGAAAAAGGCAAAAGAATGACGGAAAAGGCTCAGATATGTGAAGCAGATAACGCAGTGAAAGAAAGAGGCAAATACATGTGGAGGGTCCAGAAGACGGAGGGTTTGTGGCAAATTGCCCCAAGGTATAAAATGAAACTTACTTAATCATTTTTTTTTCTTGCATTCGCTTCACCTCCTTTCACAGAGCCAAGGACTTTACTCTACACTACATTCTACAGAGAAGGAGATGAAAAACTAGGTGTCCAACAGCTTTTAGCAGTGAATTTATCATTTTTCCAGTACACCTCTAAGTCTATGTGCCTGTATGTGTCTGTATATGTCTGTGTATCTTAATCGGGTTGTTTGTGCATATATGTTTGCTTTTTGGAAATGTGTAGCTATGCGGCCTCTGTCTGTATTTAATAAATGTGCATGTATAAGACTGAGTCTCTGAGGATCACTCTGTCTATTTATTTTTAGGTAAACACTGTGCTTCCTCTGCTTGTGGATTGTGGGTAATGGGGTTCTACCTCCTTTCTCAGACTCGGGGCTTGCTGCATATATTATATATCGCATCCTTACCAAACCCACAGCGCTGTAGGTGTGGCCCCTGAGGGCCACATTGAACACCAAAACCTAAAGTACAAACGGCCCCTTTTTTATATGATAAAACTGCGCTTCTTCCTCTTTTATGGTGCGGCGGCGTACAGAGGAAATGGACTTAAATTCCCAGAGCACTTGCGGTGAGACTGCTCGCACATGCTCCGTACATTTGGCAGCCTGGGCTTCGCGTGTAGCCGTAATGAGAAGCACCGGCCTCTGGCACTTAATCAACAGGACAGCAGTTCAACGTGGCCCACTAACATAGCATGAGACGGGTCAATCCCTCCTTCACACTGAACCCTCGGGAGAGTCAGGAAACATTATGGAGCATAAACATTGATCATAACTGCACACAGGGGAGGACCAGAGAAATGAGGGAGAGAGAAAAGGATGAAAGGAGGATGAGGCCTCCTCTTTAGTCCTTTCTTTCATTCTTACAGCTGAATCGATTGGCCTGTATCTCTGCAATCAACATCAACATTCATTTAAAAGAACTGCTCAAAAGTTATCCTTGAACCAAATATCAGTGAATAATCACTTAAATCTGCTCCTTACACAATATACAGTATTGAACACTTTTATGGTACTTTTAGTGCTTTATTTGTAGGACCTTAATATTTGTGACCACTATGAATTCTTCAATACTTATTTTATGTTCAAATACATAAATAAAACAGCATGGAACGTCATGAGGGTAAGTAAGTAAGGAAAAGTATTCCTTTACATTATTAGACATGCAAAATATATTAGTGCTCTAAGGTGATGTTCCAAAGTAACGCTAAAAGGCTAAAACAATGTAATCCTGTGTCGTGGAAACTATAACAAATAATAACCTATAGACACTTTTCACATATCCAGGGTTCTCAGAAGTGGAAATTGTCATAACAAACTCTTGGAGAGAACTCATAGGACTCACCGTAAGATTCTACCCTTGATGGAGCATCATTCTTTATGATTTTATGAGTCGTATTTGGAAGAATTGAAGATTTCAATATCAAAAACTAAGAGGGCCATCCAAACCACCAACCACATTTACTACTTTCGTTACACCACAATTCTAATTTGTCCTGCAAAGCAGTTATAGTTAATATTCTCAATAAACTCCTCAAACCACCAACATACCAAGTTTTTTGTCAAAATTAATGTCTTATTCCTTGTTTGTCTGATATCATTTCTAATGCTACATTGATCCAGTGATGTGCGATAGATGTATTTAATTAGTAAATGCATGTCTATAGTCTATATATACACCAATCAGGCATAACATTATGACTTTTGAAGTGAATAACACTGATTATCTCTTCATCACGGCAGCTGTTAGTGGGTTGGATATTTTAGGCAGCAAGTGAACATTTTGTCCTTAAAGTTGATGTGCTAGAAGCAGGAAATGCCTCAATGGTTCAGAGCTGTTTTGGCAGCAAACGGGGGACCAACACAATATTTGGAAGGTGGTCATAATATTATGTCTGATATATATATATATATATATATATATATATATATATATATATATATATATATATATATATATATATATATATATATATATATATATATATATATATATATATATATATATATATATATATATATATATATATATATATATATATATATATATATATATACATATATACATATATACATATATACATATATATATATATATATATACAGCTCTGGGAAAAATAAGAGACCACTTAACATTGATTTTACTTAACTATTTTTTTTCCAGAGCTATATATATATGTTTCCTTGTAAGTTTGTTATTATTTACGATTCCCATAATGACCAGTAACACCACTGATTGACGAATCAATTCATATGTTCCATATAGTTGGACATAGCTTTGGTTTACTGAAAAAAAGATAACAAATTTCATTGAATTTACTTTTATTATTATAATTGTAAAATAATCTGCACGGTAAGGTTGCAAAATATTGTGGCACTGTAGATTATGTCTATATATAATCTACAGTGGCACAATATTTATATTTGTTGAGTTTGAATTGTGTTAATCTAATTTAGAAAAAAAAAAACTTATTTATTAAAAAAAAAAAATGATTCCTTGATTTGCTATTGGGTGGGCAAGTGGCCCTTGGTGTCACTAGTGGTTCTTCATCAGAATGTGTCCACTCCATCACGGCCATATGGAAACTGAGAGTCTTTGAGAAAACAGATGGCCCACTAGAAAAAAAAAACTAGTACTACAGTAACAGTAGAAGCAGAGAACACACACACGGCTGGCAGTTGTTGGCTGCTATAAGCACACATTACACATGATCTTTGCACTCAGGTATCCAGGCCGAATGCAGGTAGAGAAGAAACGACTCAAGTGCTGTCCTGAGTCTGGCAGATAATGACACAGAAGGTGATGATAACTAATGCAGAATGTGAAACAGATATGATTGGATTTACAGTAGGAATCAGATTAAAGGCCCAGGTACCCACATTTTGTTCCTTCTTGCACACAGTTTAGCGCTTACAGTTGAGCGCTTTCTTTTCAAGCACTCAAATCACTCGCACATGTGCTGTTGTCCGTGTGGACAGTGTGCTTTCGGCTTAAAGGGGATCTATTATACTTTTTTACAACTTTCTTTAATGTGTAATGTTGCTGTTTGAGCATGAAAAAGGTCTTCAAAATTACAAAGCAGAAAGTCCACTCCAAAGGGAGTTATCTCAGTAAGCACTGTTTCTGAAACTCCCTGAAAGTAGTGTTAATTTAGTCAGCTGTTACTTTTTTTTTTTAGTCAAACTTGTCCTGTTTTTGTTTGCCAAGTTTGAGTCTAAATGTCTGGTCAGATTTTCGTCATGCTGCATAGTGGTTGAACTGATAAAAACATTTAAATAAAAGCTGTGTTAGTATTAGCGATACTGGCCTTTACTCTTTAAGTATTTAAAATATACTGTCTTTATGTTGTTTTTGTTTTTTACATTAATTTGGAATTTAACTGTGAAATGATTACATTATAAAATATATTAAAGTCCCTGTAAAGGCAATTCTGAAATGTGTTACTAAACACATTATAAATGTTAGAAATGTATTGATGAAACACATTACAAAGACTGTGAACTGTGTAGTACTGAATTGTGGAGTTAGACGGTTAAACAGTTTTCAGGATTGTTTAGGTGGGGCTAAAATGGTGGCTCGATGACGCAGTGGAGCCACTGAGCATTTGGCCCCTCTCCCAATACTATCATAACTGTTGATGACGCACTGGAGCCACTGAGCATTTGGCCCCTCCCCTAACACGATCATAACTAGTGCACATTCGCATCAGTTTGCACACTCGATGGCGAGTTACTGTCAGTACCGTTAGTTACTACAGCCTACAACTTACAAAACGATGATATCAAGAAGAGGTGGATTCATTTTGTGAACAGCTACCTTGATGGAGAGCTAAGGATCACCACCAACACCTGCCTCTGCAGTGACTTTACACCGGGTAGTTTTACAAACTTTTATCAGAGACAACTGGGATTCACTGATAATCCGCTGCAGAATGGGGCCGAACCAACTATCTCCCGCGCCGGCCTCCATCCTCCCGTCCCGCCGACATCTGGTGCCATCGTAAGCAGAACGCGAGCGTTGCCTTGAGTGCTTACGGCAGCTTTCCCGTGAGTGGCCGTGGTTTCAGCGTTGACGGAAGTGATTAATCGTGATTAATCACGATTAATCACATAACAAATGTGCAATTAATCTACACTCTAAAAAATGCTGGGTTGTTTTAACCCAATGTTGGGTCAAATATGGACTAACCCAGCAGTTGGGTTGTTTTAACCCTGCGGTTGGGTTAAATGTTTGCTTAATACAACCCAATCACTGGGTTAAAACAACCCAACTGCTGGTTTAGTCCATATTTGACCCAACATCGGGTTGATTTTTACCCAGCATTTTTTAGAGTGTAGTTAATTTTGTTAATCATTTGACAGCACTAATAAAAACCTATTCTAGTATTCCCAAAAACAAAATCAGGTCCACATTTTGTGTTTTGAGTTCCAAAAATAGGTCATGGGTCGATTCTGATGGGAAAAACAAAGCTAAATGAAAGTAATGCAATGCAACTTGTCACTTGGAACTCTTTCGCAGAGTGTAAAAAAAAAAAAAAAAACTCATACACATCTTAACATCCAACAAGGAATACTGTAGAGATGTACTACACTTGAGCAAATGGTTTTCAGCTTCCAGATATCAGGTACATTCTCTTTTTCTCCCTGTGGAGAGTGCTGCAGTGTGTTCTGGGCATGATTAAAACACCGCTGGCAAAAGCCGTGTCTAAAGATGACGAGCATGAAACCGACACTTTGGGATGCGGGAGAAAGACGCCACTGTTCTGTGCATTAGAGGTGGAGAAAGTGAGAGAAAGAGCGAGAGGGAAATGGGTTACACTGTTACACAGCTACAGTGGCACTCGCGCTCTGACATACATACTGATTCAATAACGCTCAGGTTTCCTCACAGAGCTGTCGTCTGTAATCTCCTGTAATGCTATACAGTAGCTGATCTTTGAACGTGAGATTGTTTTACTGAATTAACTTTATAAGCATCAACTTTAAACATACCCAACATAAATTAACAAATCCATAAAAAAAGATGAATTCATACATGAATCACTTCCTTCCTTCTTCCTCCCATCAAGCTCTAATAAAATAATTGCATTTACTTATTCACACATTACTGATGCAGCTTACAATGACAGCTCAGATGCCACAGGATTGAGTGGGAAGAGAGAAGGTTAGAAATAAAGAAAGGAAGAAAAGACTAAGGTATCGAGAAAAGTGCTGAAAGATTGCATTACTTCAAGGGCTTTGTGTTACAAAAAAAAGCCTCAATTAACCTGAAAGAACACCTGTGGCCGCACACCTGCAAGTGAGGGCAGTGGTGATATCTTGCGCTTAAATGCTCTGTGGTATGAGCAAACTTGATGTTCGCATGGTTGTGCGATATACTGCTAAAAAAATAAGATTTCTTTAAATCTGAGGTAGGGAAAAATAATTGGGTAACACTTTATTTTACAGTGTCACTGTTATGTTACATGCAGTTACTTTAGTAATAACTTTAAATTATTCATAACCGCATGCATCTAACCCTCTTACATGTAATTACTTAATATTACCCAGAACTTAAATGTGTAATAACAGTGTAACAAAAACACGTTAAAATAAAGTGTAACCAATAATTGTATGAGAGTTAAGGTGTAATGTAACAAAATGTAAAAGGTAATATTATGGTCTGGGCAATAAAAAATCGAAATCATATCGAGATCACGATAAAATTTACGCTGAAAGCTATAAGCTCTGGACATTTTTACTCAATATGGATTAATCTAACAGCCGATCACACAGCAGAAATAAACGCAACAGTCGGTTGCTATTATGTGATTTCTGTGTCTCTGTGTGAATGAATGGCGCAGTTTGTCTGATACACAAACAACACACACATATGAAGCTCACAGTGTTTTCAGCATCTGCTGTCTCAATATATGAAGACATGAACATATGAACTCTATCTGTAGAGATGCTTTGAGAGTCACTTTAAAGGCCCCCTGAATTTTTTTAGCTTCTATATGAATATGTTAGCCTTAAGGTTATGGATTAGCTGGTGTGTTCCAAAACAATGACAAAATTCACATGTAGGCGATATAAGCATTCGAAACTTACAGTCTCTCACTTCCGTTAAAAGGAATCACAGATTTTGATGACATCATCGCAGACTTCAACTTCTCATCAAATCTTCTGACCAATCAAATGCTCTCTAGAATCTGAAGGTCCCGCCCCCACACTATAAATACACGCTGACGCTGCGGCTGAAATCGGTCAGCTGTTCACACATTTACTATTTTCTACATGGTGAATGGCACATAGCCCACTATATATGCGATTCAGACAGTGTAAATATGTTTTCAGTTCAGGCAAACGAAGTCTGGTTTCACGTTAGTTCACTCGTATTGCCGCAGCGCACACACATAGTCTAGACTAGAGCCGCTGACTAGAGACACGAGAGCGCAGCGCGGATCACATGCGCGAGTCGGCGGAGACAACAATACATATCGGACCCATTTCAATTCTGCTGTATTTCACAGCAATATGGAGGAGATTATGATGATAAACGGTTAGAGATTAGGAGGGAACTCTGGCTTTCCCACTCAGAAAGGCTCTATTCAAACTATTAACGAAAAGCTTTGGCAGTTTCAAAAAAGGGGAGGAGCTGCTAACAGCTGGAGCCGTTTCAGGGGAAATAACGTCAACACATTGAATAATGCTGCGCGTTTCAAGGCACTTCAGTGGGCCTTTAAAAGCTTTTCACTATTTAGTTTGACAAAATGACAGATTGAAACTAAAACTTAAATGGTTACTTCAGCGATTAGCATTAAGCTTTGTATCAGTAGAAACCCGGGAGTATATTCAAATTATCGAACTTCCCCCCCCTCATATCCCCCTGAGACGATAGAATTATGCATTTTATTTCTGGAAAAAATCCTCCGATGACGCAAATATCGCCATTTTGCGTCATCTGAGGATGTTTTGGCCAGAGGCTAAAAACTACACCCAGTAGGGAGCTAGTTCTGCATGTTTTCAACCTGCACAAAGGGGAGGGATCTCATCTCACAGAATGTAAAAGTGCACGGCTCGGCCTCAGGCATTCATAACGGAGCGGTGCAGAGAAAAGTGAGTGTTTCAACTTTTCAATGAATTCCTATAAAAGTTTAGCTTCCATAGGCATGATTCTGAAAACGCGCCAGACTGGACATGCGCTGTAAATGACTGCCGCGCTTACCTCAGCTCTGCGCTCTCGTGATGAATGTAATCTCTCCTGCTGCGTTTGTCCCGTGACTTTCGTTAGGCTCACTAACACGTTATTGAAAAGACACGTTCAGTTTAATTGTAGTGTTTATTCTAGGGCTGTGACGGTGGCAGTTTTTACCACCGCGGTGGTTATTGAACAACCACCGGCGGTGGCACGTGTTTGTGGGGTTCAGGGTGGGAGATGAAACTGAAACTGAAACTGAAACAATGAACTAAAATACTGCGCTATGTTTAAAGAAAGCTTGAATGTCTGCTTTTAAATAAAACAATTCACATTAAAAAAATATATATATATATATATATATATATATATATATATATATATATATATATATATATAGAGTGAGATTTAAAATGAGGCTCAAACATCAAAGCGTGCGTGTTTATTGCAGCACTATAGGCTGGTTTCTCCACAGTGCGAGCAGCGCATTCTCCACAACCAAATACGTTGCCACGTCTCTTGTCAGCATTTTCCACTTGTCACTCTCTCGTTTGTATTTGGCCTGTTGGCGAAAGCCTCTCCAAAACCAACCTGACCACCAGCTGGGCGTTTGCGTTCACGGACAAAACTTGTACAAACGCCGATGGATGACATGATTGGAGATGGCTCTTGAGATTTGATGTGTTCACCCATTTAACACTTATTTTGTTTGTACAAATCCGGCAAATGGCTTCATCCTTATTTAAAGGTTCACCTTTTAGTTAGGCACATCCAAAATGATCCCAGATCGGCGATGTAGTATTTGGTTTCTCAACCAGGTCCATTGCTCAACACAATATTAATATGCGGAATGCAGAAAAAATGGATTTTGCCGCTCAAACTCGCTAATATAAAGGAAACGCCATATATGGCATGTGAAGTATTAGTGAATTAGCTATTTTATACGCTAGTCTATAAAACTCATACAGCTAAAAGGTACAGGTAATAAATAGCAACTGCTATTGCAAATGTTATATTCTATACAAAACTTTTTGCATTTCATATAGTGTGTCTCATGTGCACACTACGCCGTGGCACCGCACCACGGTGGTCATGGCGACCGTCACAGCCCTAGTTTATTCTCTAACTGAACAAAATGATTGTATTACTATGAAAATCAACAACGTTGGGGGCGGTTCCAGTGCCGAGGTGGGATATAACCAGTAGCCGTGGCCTCGTTGGGGAGCGAAGCAAGTGCATCCTGGGAGTTGTTGTCTTTCATCCCCATGAGACAAAAATACATTTTCTGTCTTTTCACAGTCTAGAAGGCACCAAATTCAAAAATAATTTTGCATTTCTACTACATAAATGACTCAGTTTAAATACAAAACTTAATGCTAAATCACTGAAGTAACCCTTTAAAGATATTCACACCAGACTGTCAAAATGAAATTTTGGTTAACGAGTTAACCCGCACCGGTTCGTGGGCGGGGGTTGACGTAAGTGGGCGTGTCTCTACTTTTATTCACTTTTTTTTATACAAACTATTTAATCAACCATCACAAACTATGCATCATTTGAAAGCTAAAACACTCGAGATTCATGTTCTGAACTCGTTTTGCAATAAATACACCAGAGAGGAAAAGGTTAAATGAAATGCTGTAGCAGTAGCTATTTAAACATTAGCATAATGAACAGTACTCATCTTTCATCTCCTATCGTGCAGATCAGATCGGACCAATCCAAAAACAACTGCATACATGTCCGTGTAAGAGTCCACTCTTCCAAATGCATCCCACTTTTTAATCCAAAACAACGAAAAATAAGGAAAAAACTAAAAATACTCCTTTGTTTGCTTGGGCGTTTTGAGTTAGAGTAATCAATCGTGTCCATTTTCAATGAAATAGTGATTCAAATACGCTTTCTGACGATCTCCCTGTGCTGTGGACTCTTCCTGTCACGTTAAACCCTCCCAGGTCTCTCTGCTTCAATCACAGGCTCTCTGAGGAGTCATTACACAGAGATGGCGCATTATTCGCTCCGCCAGCTGTCAATCAAAGCGCGCATGGTTTTCGTTGGATGAAGGCAATCAATGCCTAGCCAATGCCTTGCCAGCAAAGGTTTGATTGACAGGACGTAGTAACTTATCACAAGGCATTATCTTGTGTTTGTAAGCATTATTGGTGAATATGCCTCTAGTCACAATCTCCATAGCAGCCAAGCGCCTGCCAGTCAGATTGCGCAACACTGCAGTGGAGCGCGCAGGCTCTATGACAGACTGTTTTATCAACTAAATGAGTTTTTACACTTTAAAAATTCTGTAAATAGTTCATTTAGTTTTTCAGTAACTGTAAATTAATCATATTCAGCAGTTTATTGCAGATTTATTTGAATAAAAACTACTCTTTGCAATTACAAATGTTCTAAAATAAAAGCCCTTTTGGAAAGGACGCCTAGTCTTTTCTTGATATAAAAGCTTACAGAAGCTACATTTTTGAGAGAATCATCCTCAAATTTGAAACAAAACATGATCAGACATTCAGTTTTATATTATGCTTATTTTCAGGACCTTAACATTAAAATCTCATAATTTTTCCCTAAGTGAATAATAAAAATAAAAACGTGAGTCACTTACATGTATATTTACATGTATATTACTCTGTTCATATACAACTTGGAGCTATTATGACTCTTGGGTAAAACTATTTGAAGTGTCTAGTTTAAAATAAGACCAGATTTATGAATATAGACCATAGGGTTTAAGAGCTGCAGACATTTTCATTTGGGAATGTCGTTTTCAGAAAAATTTCAAAAATTGGGGCGCTGGTTAATAGGTTAAATTGCAAGAAATTATGACAGAAATATATATCACTACTGTGTACTATAATGCACTCCTCAAAGTAATTCATGGGGCCCTAAATTAAAAGGTAGCTACTCTGTGGAGTTTAATTGTGAACAAAGTAAACAAGTTTACGATTATCAAGGTCTAACGAATACATGGAAAGCATAAATGAATATCGTGATAAATATCGATATCGTATATAAAAATGTTGTGATAATATTTTTGGACATATCACCCCCGGCCCTCTTTTATTGGAAAATTAAACAATATTTTATCACAATTTGATAAGTGCCTTAGGGCCAGATTTACTAACAGCTTGCACCAGTGCAAACCTCTTTTGGCGTTAAAAAACTACTGTCAGGATTTACTAAAGACATGCAGTGATAAATTAGTGCTGAAAAGGCGTGGACATGGTTAATTTTGAGGCTGACCTTATTGCATTTGTAGGAGTTTCCTTTTCGGGTGCAAAATTCATGGGAGGAGAGTATTTAAATGATCACACAGGGTGATTTACAAAGGTTTGCGCTTGTAAATTTACTGATGTTTGCGTCATTATTTAACGCCCCAAAAAAGCATGTCTAACAGGTAGATCGCGCTGGTCATTATGGAAAGATCCGGCTGCGTCTGTGTTCATTAATTTGGTCAGTAGATCATGCACAGAACTGTCCACTCCCGTCAGCACTTTTCTGGAATTGCGCTCTCATGCTAATTTGCCCTGTTTAGTAAATCTGGCACTTAATCTTTTAAACAACTCCAAAGATAGTGATCAAACTACATTTCATTAAAAATATATATAAATTACATCAGCATATGATAGTTAAATTGGACTACAGGGACTCATCTCAAGATAACGCATTTAATCAAAATGTATTATTACTTAAAATATAAAAAATATATATTTCTTAAATCTGAAAAAAAAAACCTAAAAACATGTTGAACGATGTTCGCTAAGCCGGTGAAGTTTTTCAATTGGATTGGCGTTTATTCTCTTTAGTATGAAGTGTGAAGTACTTCACCTGATCATTCTGATGAATTAATAAGAGTAATTATAAAACATGCTGGAGATGTTGAAATGCTTTTTGCACAGTTTATTATACTTTACGGAATTAAGTTTATTTTGTGGCTTAAAAAAAATGACATGTTACTCTTGAGACCAACATGTTACATTCAGTTGTCACAAATTTGTTGACTTTTGAAAATAAACTATATGCAATACTGTATACAAAATACCAATCACAAGTTTGGGGTCAGTAACATTTTTTTAGCTTTTCTTTTTTATATAAATAAATTGATATTTTGCATTCAATTGATCAAAATGGCAGTAAATACTTTTATAAGGTTACAAAAGATTTCTATACTTTCTATTCATCAAAGAATCCTGAGAAAATACATCACGAAATACACAACCTTTCCCAACATGGATAAAACATGTTTCTTGAGAACCAAATCAGCATATAAGAATGATTTAAAGGATCCTGTGACACTGAAGACTTAAGTAATGGTAGCTGAAAATTCAGCTTCGCCATCACAGGAATACATTTATATGATAAAATGTATTAAATCAGAAAACTTTTACTTTAAACTGTAATAATATTTCACAATTTTAGCAATCTTCTTTCAAAAACATAAAAAATCCCACCAATCCCAAACTTTTGAATGGTAGCATTCTCTGAAAAAAGGTCTGAATATCTCACATAATAATGCTTCTCCAATAAATTTGCGTCTGCTTAGGTAAGTAAAAATAATGATTTTTGCAGGAAAAGTGCCGAAGATGCTGCTAGAATCAACCTTCCTTATTGTATAAATATACAACGTTAAACCAAATGAGTCCCCCCAAAAAACAGGTCCAATTTTACAGCTGAGAGGGAAAGAAAGATAGAGAGAGGGACTAAGTGGAGAAAGAGATTGACAGATTGGAAGAGAAACAAAAAATGGTAAAGAATGGAGAGTAAAAGGAGGGGCTGTGCACCTGAGACACACGGCGAGGGAGACGCCGCAGGAGGCGAGGGACGCTGAGGGAGTCTGATTAAGTGGTGCGGCTGAATGGCTTCCATTCTTCCTCAGCACTCTCTATGACTCTGGTTTCACAGGAGGAATGCTGCTTATAGAGTCAGAAAGACACACACACACAGAGCAAAAAGGCATGGGCTCTCTGTCAAGAGCGTATCATTCATTGGAGTTAGCGGACAAACAGTCACGGTTGGGAGATTCCGTGAGGCCTTTGGGCCTCGTTCCATCGTGCTTTAGTAAACGTCATGCTGCCATGCCTTCTTCTCTCAACACGCCATCATTTGAACAGATGAGGTAAATATTGTGCCTCCTCCACCTAAATCACTCCAGCAGCGATCAGCGATCACCCCCCAATCCCCACATGACCGGCGCAGTACCTCAGCCCCGCCTATAGAGGCCCAAACACAAACAAACCCCCTATACATTAAATCACTTCACTAGGGGGAAGAGCAGCAGAACTTTGTCAAAGTCTCAACGTAACAGATAACAAAGTCTTAGAATATCTTCAACAGGCATGTCAGAACTTGGTCAAGCTAGGATTTGAAGAGATCATCTTGTTCTGGTATGCTGCATCCTGTCCTTTATTCTTCGCAATTGACCCGCTAAACCTGTAGTAATACAGTGGGATCACGAGCAACAGACATACAAACATAATCTCAACATGGTACACTAAAACAATTTGCTGCAATTTTGCCTTCTGAGATAAATATTGAGGATTGTATAATATTAATTTTCTTTTTATAACAATAATTATGCAACCTTGTTGCAAAACTTCATAAACCTTCGGACAAACATGTTTTTATTATTTTTTTGGGGGTGGGGGCTATTTTGATGATCTGAGCACATGGTCTAAAGGGCTAGTGCAATAAGGCAGTGTCCGAATCCCCTTTTGCTAGTTTAACGATGGAAAAAAAAACGGTCAGCGAGCCATGCGCATGGTACAAAAGGGTTGTACCTATTCTCTAATGAGTCATGGGTGTGTTTTGGGCATAACATGCAATAAACCAATCAGAGTCTCATCTCCCATTCCCTTTCAAAGCCCGCTGCACTTGCACCATGGCGGATTCGCTATTTACAAAGACTGGACGCTTCTCCAGAGAGGAATCCCTTTATTTGTATTATTTAAAATTGTTTGTGTGCTGCTCTCTGTGTATAATAAGCAGAGCGTACGCACATTGTGCACCCGCCTATAGGCGCATATAATAACCCTTTAAATAACACAAAAATACTGCCCTATGACTTTAGACCAGGTAATTGTTGGTCAGTGGCGCAGTTGATTTCAGTTGCCTCAAAATAGCAACACGCCAACAATGTGCCTGAACACACTTCGTTTTCAGAACAGCACGCCCATGGGTGCACAGATGGGCGCGAGTGCATTTGCTATTTAAACCACATGGTGCTGGACGTGAAAATTATAACTGCTTAAAGGGTAACTAAACCCTAAATCAACTTTTTTTTTGTTAATGGTCTGCAAGACTGGGACTTTTTTAGTGCTGTTCATTGATTCGAGTAAACGTTTTGACATTTGGGTATAAAGTATTTTAATTCTATAATATATGGTGTAAAAACTTCTTAGTGCTGCCCTCTTAAGGTTGAACGGTGGCTACTGCAGTTTAATTTTCTTATTGGACGTTGTTGGTCATCGTGACGTATGTTGGCTCTTAAAAAAAGCTCACTACTACGCCCTTCGCATAGGCTTAGCCCCTGGTACAAAAACATATTTTTCCGTCAAGGGTTAGGTTAGGGTTAGGGTGTAGTGAGTACCACAGTGTACCACTTTAGCGAGTCAGGAGTGGGAATTGTGAGTACTGACGCTCAGCCCCGCCCTCGGTTCTTCCCCTCTGTCTCCGCTGGGCTCTGCCCACTTTTTCAGCATTTTTCAAACATTGCCAGTGGGTGGAGTTAGGCTCTGAACTGGGGTTGAGTTACCCTTTAACTAAAACTACCCAAAAACACTTGCATAACGCCTGGCATCACATTGTTCCGGGTGTATTATAGGGTCCACATTTTTATTTGTAATTATTGACAACATTATTTCTGTGGTCCTATTTGTCAGATAGCAATTTCAGAGATGCAAACTCATCAGGATTGAAAAAGTTGGTAAATTTAAAAATGTTAGCAAGGATATAGGGAACATTTTTATTTTATTAAACTATAAAAAATAAACCAATAAAGACATATTACTATAATAATATTAATAAATGTCATACTGTAAAAAAGAACAATAATAATAACATTTTACAGAACAACAGTAAACAAACTATTATTATTATTATTTCCTCAAAATGCCTATCCCTACAACAGACACTCCTAAATTCCCAGTTTTCCTTAATGAGGCAAAACATTACCAACATTACCCCTTTTTGGGATTCAGCATTATTAATGTTGCACTGATGTTAATGTTTGTAAGCCATTATTCTTGGATTTTACTCACAATCTCATTCGGGTCATACCAAATAATCTGACTAGCAACAATCATAAAGGGCAGGGAAAAAACACACTGCATATTTTATTTTACTCATACAAGACACAATCTGCAATCTGATATACACAAAAGGTCAAACTTTCATACCCTAAAGTTGAAAAGAGAGTATTCTCCATCTCTTTCTCTCTTCCTCAAATCTTCATTCTCTCACCTCCGCTACCCACCAGCTGTTCAGAATAATGAGCGTTTCATCAATGAATGAATTATTGCTCATAACACAATTAATGGCCAATTTTGTTTAAATTTAGAAATAAACTGCAGCTGTTCTCAGTTTACTCAGAAGCTCCGAAAAGAGATGTTTTTCTTTGACTATCCGAGAAGTAACAAATAAATAAGATACAAGGTTTAGAGGACAGATTTATAACGTTAAAGCAGATTTATAATGTTGAAGCAGACCGAACTGAAGGAAGCAGGATTCTTGAGGAAATATTGTTGCAAAAGAAGTGCAAACAGCATTTTCAATTTACACACTGTGATTTACATTAAAAAAAAAAAAACTCTCAAACAAACCTTTGAACGCGCATGTATGTATGTATACATATACATACACACACATTATTACTACACTGTATTTGCCAAAAGTATTGGGACACCCATCCAAATCACTGATTTGAAATCAGCCTTCGCTTCCCACGTGCATCAATGAGCCTTGGCTGCCCATGACCCTGTCGTCGGTTCACCACCGTTCCTTCCTTGGACCACTTTTGATAGATACTGACCACTGCAGATTGGGAACACCCCACAAGAGCTGCAGTTTTGTGATGCTCTGACTCAGTCGTCTTGCCATCACAATTTGGCTCTTGTCAAAGTCACTCAAATCCTTACGGTTTCCCATATTTCCTTTTTCTAACACATCAACTTTGAGGACAGAATATTCACTTGCTGCCTAATATATCTCACCCACTAACAGGTGCAGTGACGAAGAGATAATCAGTGTTATTCACTTCACCAGTCAATGGTCATAATGTTATGCCTGATCGGTGTATATACAAATATATATAGAAAAAAGGAACTCATGTCTTCATGACCGTACAGTATTTTTCTTTCTACACTGACAGAATCACTCACCACACTCTTTTTTTGTTAATACCCGTAGAAAGATGAACAAAAACAACATTGAGCATTTAATTCTGTAAGTATAACCTTTTCCTTGGCTCTTTTATTATTTCTATAAACGTTTTTATTTCTTTAGCCATAATTGTTTGCATAAAAGCTCAAGGATAAACTAAGAAGTCTTTTTACATCCATTTATGGCTATTCAGAGAACATGAAGTGGTAGAAAATACTACACAGTCCACACAGTTCTACACAACTCAAGAATGAGTGTGCATACAGATGGTTTTATACATCTAGAAGTAATCTCTGTACAGTCAGAACATTCTAATGTGTTGTTTTCAACGATGAGCATCAGTGACCACTTTCTATGGTAACTGTCAATTACAGCATTCATTTACAAACAAATACTTCTTAAATCTTGACAAAATACACATCAACCAAAAGATTTAAAAAAACATATGCTTTAAAATATATCCACTGTTCTATCAAAGCGATCGTAATCCGTATGTCCTGGTCTGTCCCCCAAACTGTGGGTGCAGGTGAACAGGTTAAAATCCGCCCATAAACAGGAACTGACAGCTTTGGTCAGTCTCATGTCAAAGCAACTCTTTGCATGTTCTGTTTATAATGCGCCATTGGAAGAGGACATGAATGCAAATGGTGGCGACCGTGACATGATAACCAGTTCTGGCCAGGTGTGCAGAGAAACAGGTTAAACAGGTGCTGATAAATTATGCATTACTGAACATACCTCAACAGAGCATTCGCCCACATGAACTGTGTTTTAATAACTTGTCTGTTTAAAAAATGTTTCATTTACTATTCATTTATTTTTGTAAATAATAACGTGGAAAGAAAATGATACAAAACAAAACAAAAACATGTATCAGACCGATATGATTCAAACTTTGTGTAATAGAAACACTAGGGGTGGGAATCTCTAGTCACCTCACGAACCGATCCGATTCCGGGAGTCACGACCCAATTCCAAAGCTATTCTTGATCAACTTTTTTTTCTTATTAATTAATTTGACTTGAATCTTGAAATCTTATATATATATATATATATATATATATATATATATATATATATATATATATATATATATATATATATATATATATATATATTGTATTTTTTTATAAGTACTTTTTTAAATAATTAAAATTTGAAAAAAATTACATTAACACAACTGTATTTTACGAATTCTAAACTAATATAGCTTCAAAACATACAAGCAAGTAATAATACAGAGGAGCAAAGAAACATTACAAGCAGAGATGGGCATAAATACATGGAAATGTATTTAAAATACAAATACAAAATACTGTGTGGAAAAATGTATTTAAATACAAATACAGTATTTTTTTGAAAATATACATGTGAAATTGGCAATTCAGTGCAGGTATCCCTATTAGGCTGAAATCTATCTGGGCCTATTATGAATGCCAAAAAGCATTTAGATGTGGCAACTGCTTAGAAACTTTCGTTTTCATTTTATATTCCCTTCCCCTGCTCCGTAGGAAATAAAACAAAAACTACAAAACAACTAATTTTTTACTTTTATCATATTTTTTCACCATCATTACTTCGAACTCACAAGACCTCAATAACACAAAGTATATTATATATTAAATAACTGATCCAGGTGGTGTACCTGTGTGTTTCAGACATCCATCTCTATAGGCGATACCCTTTAGCACCACCAACTTTTCAAAAAGATTGGGTTTAAGGTGTCGTCTGTGTGGCCTATTGATTAAACCCAAACTAATTTACAAGCAATAAACAAAGAGTACTTTCAGTATTCAAGATGATCTGAATATTTTCCATCCATTTCTCTCTCATCTGTACAGTTGTTTGATTGTTGCTATGACACAAACAGCGGGAGATCTAATAAGCTGCATTCACGCACAGATCTTCTTTTTTAATTAGGAAGATGTGGTTTGTCCTGTCCGTTTAATCCCTTAGGATATAACTGACTGTGTTTACATTAATTTTGTGTCATTAAACCATTTTGAGACACAAGTACATTAAACCGCTTTACACAGTCACTCACAGCCGCATGCACAAGCAAAACAATCACAAAGCACGCGACACCATTTGAAAATTTTAATATTTTTAATATAAGTCCACTGCATTTCAAAAGACATAAATGATGACTTTGTGGAGATAATAGCGATGCATAGATGGATCAATTGGCCTCATATATGTCAAAAAATATATCCATTTTAATTTAGTGCAGTCAATTCGATTAATCGTGATTAATTGCATCCAACATAAAAGTTCATGTTTACATAATATGTGCATGTACTGGGTATAATGTATATATAAATACACACTCATTCATGTATATATTTAAAAATATTTGTGTATATATATATATATATATAAACACATTTTTCTTAAATATACATTCTTATACAGTCTATTTATATAATCTTACAAATATACAGTCTATTTATATACACATATTATTTATAGTAGACACATTATGTAAACATGAACTTATTTTGGATGCAATTAATCACGATTAATCGAATTGACAGCACTATTTTTAATGTTTTCTTTTTAAAACAAGATGTAACAAGATAAAAAAAAATATTGAAAGTATTGATTAAAATTTTTATATCTTCATCCCAAATCAAACAAAGAGGTCCCTTTAAAGTCAACATGAAATTCAATCCGAGTCAATCCGAGTGAAAAAGAAAATTTAATGTGAAAAGGATTATTCAATGACAAAACTTCATGCATATAATTGCAATGTTAAAATGTGATTGTAAATAAAATATTACATACATTTGGAAAATACAACTGAAAAACAGACAAATCATTCAGAGTCAGAGCAGGGACATGCATTAAGAAAGTAAATAGTTGATTTTAATTTCATGTTGACTTTAAGTGCAAACATGCTACAAGAGGAGTCGATACACAGGCTCTGTGTATGTATGAGCATGTGTTCATGGGGTCTGTGCTGCTTCAGCGCAGCAATAAAAGGATCATAGGCATTGAATAAAACATCTGAGCTCCACGGCGGGGCACTAAGTTCCCTGTGAGCAGCAGTGGCTTTGATGCCCACGCTGCTACATGCATCTTACAAACTGTGGTTACACTTGCCTTTTCAAGTCTCACCACATCCTGCTTTTTATCTTACCCCCCGGCTGCTCTGACAGGTAGCTTCATGATGCTAAACCCGAAAATGTAAACTGGCAGTACAAAACTACAATGTCATTGATTTTCAGGAAGTAACATCCATCGACAATGAGTCATCTGTAATCCTGAAGTTCCATACAGGGCTAGGCTACATCTGCAAACAGAAAAGCTGCTAAAGGACTAAGATAACTAACAAGGACTTTTGTTGTGCTGTGATTATAATCATCCCATTAATGGACACCTTTGTGATTTTGTAAGGCTTTGTACATACATGTACCCCAACGAGCCAAAACATTATGCCTAATATGCTGTTGGTCCTCTGTGTTAGTCCCAGCGCCAGGACACAAGACTTGGGAAAGCTTTTATAAATCTCAGAGGGGCTTATGGTTGAAATCATGTTCCGGGAGTGGGGGTCAAATCATTGCAGGGTGTGCCAACAAAACGGAGCAGACCTGCCAACCCAATTTTTTAAAGAAATGTACATCATTCAAGTATATATATATATATATATTAGAGCTGTCAACGCCAACGCGCTTAACGCATGCAATTCATTTAAAGTCCTTAACGCGTTAAAATAATTTAACGCAGTTAACACAAATAAATTACAGAAGCACGTGAAGCCACACAGTTAGATCGAGTCAGGATCACACGGAGCATCTACAGCACTTGTAACCCTGGTAGGAGCAAATTTCCATTCTCTAACTCTTTAACTCGATTCTGCTTCTCTGTTTGTGACCAGGCCTTTTAAAGCCGTTAAACTCTGGGAAAGTGTTCAGTGATCCAGTAATCAAATTCATTCAAACAGTCCAAAACAGCGCTAATGTAAAGAAGACAGGCTGATATCAGATATCACACATATCAGAGAGAGTATAGGGACTCGCATTGGGTTTTTAGTGAATTATTCGTTCCAGTGTGTGCTTTGCTTTAAAACACAGGACTACGTTTGTTGTTTCTTTGACTGAAGACTATAATTTAATTATAGTTAATGTAACCTAAAAATAAACAATAATTCTACTGCATTTATTAGTCTTACTTCATGTTAATTTCAAATACATTTTTAAAACTAAAATGTATATTTGTTTGAATTGTATTTTTTATTAACTAACACTGACAAAGATTATTACATGTTGTGAAACAATATATTGCTCACTTTTCATGTTAGATAATACAATTACTAATGTTAACAACTGAGACCTTATTGTAAAGTGATACTGAAATGCTCAAGGCTGCATTTATTTGGCCAAAAATATAATAAAAAACAGGAATATTCTACAATAATATTACAATTTAAAATATTTTTTAATATCTTTTAAAATATATTTCTGTGGTGGCAAAGCTTAATTTTCATTGTAATATGTGGTGTGGCAAACATTGCAGGGCCAAGAGCCGTGGAAACGGAGCGATTATTCCTCGGCCGATAAAAGGAGGAGTGACAACAGTGCAAGACGAGAGAGGACAAGGGTTTCACCACCAATGTAACAATATTCAAGGCTCAGGGAAGAAGTAGGCGGGAACCGGTGAACGCTCAAACTTTAATCCAAAAATAAACAAACCACAAAAACAAAGTAAAGCAACAGCCCCTCACGGATGACTGCCGCATAGAAACACAACATGAAAAAACACAACATGGATAGTCCAGGCCTGGTCCTCTCTCATCTTGCACTGTCATCACTCCTCCTCTTATCCTTCCAGCCCTCCATTGTGAGGCTTGAGACCATAGCACTCTCGCCACCTGGCCAAGCTCCGTTCCCACAGCTCCCGGCCCCGCCCTGCTTGCCACATGCGGATTTGGTGCTCAAGAAAAAAATTATATTATTACTATCAAACGCTTGTTCTGCTTAATGATTTTATGGAAATCACAAACTTCTTTCAAGATTCTTTGATGAATAGAAAACTCTAAAGAATAGCATTTATTTGAAATAAAAATCTTTTGTAACAATTTGAAAGTCTTTATTTTAAGTTTTGATACATTAAATGTCCCTCACAAAGACAGAAACAGTTTCGGAAATTTGTTTACACCAATTAAACAAACTCAAACTCAGGTCCACAACAAAAGATGTAGTGTAAAAAATAAGCATCATACTCTGTGGTAACTCTGAAAACCTTCGCTCTGAAAGCTGGATTTAATTGCTTGTGTAAACAAAATAAATGACCATAATAAAACAATAAACTTGCCAACATAAAGATAAACACCACATAATGAGCACAAGGCCTGAGAAATCCTCAATTGTTTACTATATTGTATCTTACCACAAAGCACACATTACTAAACAATACAACAGTAACTGTGCAATAAATAATAGCATCATTTAGAAGTAATCTTTTTTTTTTTTCATCACGTAATCATTATGTATAATTGCCATATGGCACATTTCAGGACCCCACAAAATACTAAGGAAAGCGAAACATAATTAAAGTATTATCATTATCTCTATAGATGGTATAGATCTCCGTCTAGAGAGACCGCATTAATGAACACAGTGTTTTCTACTATTCTATTTTTTCTTTTTAGAACTAGATTATTCACATTTTCACAGGTCAACCTATGCAGCTGGATGTTAATATATTTGCTAGTTTCTTGATTAATCATAGAATCATTAAACATTTTGTAAACAATGTCTTCAGTGTTAGGGATTAATTTCACTAACACACACTACATAATAGTTCTTACTGTGAGCTATAATATCTGGAGTGTAGTTACAGAGACATTTAAACAACATTAAAAGAAACAGTTCACACAAAAAAGAAGATTATCATTTACATATTTACATCAACTGTTCTTCAAAATATGCGATTTTGTGTTTCAAAAGAAGATGAGGGTGAGTCAACTATGACAGAATGTTCATTTTTAAACTATTTGATTCAATATCTGTTGGTTAATCTACTGAAGGGCTGTGTTTAGAATCCAGATAAGAAACAAGTCTAATCATGTCTGTTGCGTGAAGTATTTTTAGTCTTCTTAAGTACATTTTTCAAATGTCTGTACTTTATCAGACAGAGTTTTTCTTTGGAAAACTTTTACCTCACAACATTCCAAAGCATTTTACTGCACTAAGTTTCATATTGAATATCATTTAATACTTAATTATTAAAAAATGTTGTACTAAAAGTTTTTACTTGAGTACAAGTTACCTTTTTAATGTAATTAAGTATTGAAGGTAAAAAAATGTTTTATATTTAAATGTATTTATTTCCAATTTTATTTATGAAATGTAGTGCAGTAAAAAGTAAAACATTATGCTTTGGATTGTAGTGAACTTGTAGAAGAAAGAATGTCATAAGGGTTGGTACAAATGAGGGTGAATAATTGATACAATTGTCAGTTTTGGCTGAAGTTGGGGTCAGTAAGATTCTCACCAAAGGCTGCACAAAAAAACAGTAGTTTTAGTGTCACATGATGCTCAAGAAGTTATTTCTGCTGTTCTTATTATCAATGTTGAAAACAGTTGTGCTGCTCTTTCCCCGCCATCATTTGTTAAAAAAAAATCATCCATATCAGATTCAGAGCGATGATCAAAACATAGATTGAGTCCATTAACACCCTTAATGCTTGCACAGTCATATAGCTTGTCCTGGGTCGACATGTCATTCAATAATGTTAGGCAGTTTTGATTTATATGCTGTTTAATGTTGCTCATGTTTTTTGCATATGATTACTACATATGCGATTGCTTGTTTCTGTTTCTTCTTTGCATGTGTTTTGATGGGGAGATTCAGTGCTTTTTCGGGAGATGCGTATTAGCACCTCCTATCTTATAACAGTGAAAATACGGAAAGACAGAAAATCCTGTGAATGGCGGGAACTCATAAATGACGGAAATGTTAGTCAATGGTGGGGATTACTCTATTTCCGTCATTTTTTGTTTTGTGGAAACCACATTAATTTCTCTTTTTAAAAGAAAATCTGACCTCAAACGTTTGATTGGTAGTGCATAATACTAGAACGAGAGAAAAATCTTGGCTCAGTTGGCATGATTTTAGTGAATGATATGAGCTGTGATGTACTCTTAACCTTCAGGAACCCAGAATACACTTCAGTCAACCTTATGCTTACAACCTTCCTAAGCTGCTTAATGGTGATTGAAGCAGTGAAACTCAACATATAGAGAGCATTTTAACATACAGTAGACATCAAACACACACGTGCACACGCACACGCACACGCAGACACAGACACAGACACAGACACAGACACAGACACAGACACAGACACAGACACACACACACACACACACACACACACACACACACACACACACACACACACACACACACACACACACACACACACACAGCTGTTTTAGCTGCATAAGGTCTCCACATATGCCCCTTTTCCCCTCGACCCTGCTCCACATCTCCATGCGAGGGCTAATCACATTGTGCCTTATATGTAATTATGTACCTCATTAACCAAATCCCAAGAGTCATTAAGGATGAACTAATATCCATATGGTTTGCCTCGTAGTTACACGCATATCTTTGTTATTAATTGAGCCCCCTCCCCATCACCGCCGTTACCCATCACCACTCTGGGCACGGCCTACCGGAGGTGCTCTGCTCAGGTCAGCGACCTTCGGAGAGGAACGCAGAGGCGTATTTTCACTTAATTGGGTATTGTGGATTTAATTAAATCGCATTGAGAGGGAAATTTCAAGGTGGCACTGAGCCTGCGGACTCAACCTGAACAGCCAGACAGGACGGCCGCTCACGCTTCGTGCTCTGCCAAGGATGTGCTTATCACTCTCTCTATCTATAGCTTCTTTATCTTCTTTATAGCCTTATACCATCCTTAAGGTACTCTCACTCACCTTCTTTATTTATCTTCGTCTCAGTCACGCACACAATGCTGATGAGCTCACAGTATGTGCGTGTAATGAAAGAGTGCCTTTATGATGAAACTAGATCGCAAACACGACAGGTAAAGCAAAACCAAGTTAAAGGGATGGTTCACCCAAAAATGAAAATTCTGTCATCATTTACTCACCCTCAAGTTGTTCCAAACCTGTATGAGTTTCTTTGCTCTGCTCAACACAAAAGAAGATATTATGAAGAATGTTTGTAACAAAGGATATAGAGCAACCATTGACTACCAAAGCATTTTTCCCCTACTATGGTAGTCAATGGTTGCTCTATCTGCTTGGTTACAAACATCCATATGTGCTAAGAAAAGCCTCCAAATTAAATATGTGGCTGACGAAAGCCTTGAATAGTTTTTCTAGACTTTTTTTTAAATTGCTGCTCTGTGTACACATGTATATAAAATTAAAAAATGTCATGCTTTTAATATAATCTTACTTTATTATTATACACAGTTTAAATTACATCCAATTATATTAGTATAATATCATAATATTAGCATGTTATAATAATTATATTTTGTTTAAATGAATGCATTTTAGAATTTAATTATACCTTTTAATTGTACAAAATGAACATTTTAAACTGACAGCCCTTGTGGTTTGAAACAATATTAGAGAACAAGAACAAACTGTCTCTACATATCAAAATGTGTCAGCTGTGGCTCTGCTCACATTTCATTGATTAACCAGCTGTTGTACTTCCCCCCCCCCATTTCTTTCATAAAAAAGAAATATCATTATGAAATCTAGTATAGTTATCACCTTCTGAGCCACGGAGTCAACCCCATTAAATCAATTTCCCCTAATCTGGGTAAAGCTGGCCCAGAGCAGGAAATACTTACTACAGAACAGGCCCGGGAGAAAGAACCATTGTGCTGCGATGCAAAGCCTGCGCTGAAGAGGATCTGATTAGCAAAGTGCTGCTCCTTTGGGAGCAACGCCAGCTTTGCTCTGGTGTGTTCTGCCCAGACAAACACCACTCCACCTGGCAGCAGACACACCGCTCGCGGTCTACGCCAGCCTGGGCCACACCGGGGGAAGAGCACAGGGCAGCAGCACCTTACTGCAAGACCGAGGAGCCAAAATATATAGCCACTCTCACTTGCACATGAAAACACACAGGTGTGCCGCGAGAGTGGGCAAAAAGTGAAAAACCACTGGTAAACAGTTCAGTTAAAGCATAAATTTAAATACTTCGTTCGGGCATGAAACTCTAGATGGCACAGGCTGATATGTCTTTAACTCATTTGGTAGCAATCACATCATTATCTACATAGCGCAGCTAATTGGTTGCAGTTGCATCAGCGGCCAATGAGCTACGGCTCAACATTCAAATACCGGTAGGGTTGCTGTTAGCAGTCTGCAGCAAGCTTTCAGAAACCCTCCACCTTCCCCAGATCCACCTGTATAGATCTGCAACTGGGTGTTATTTCATGTTTGTTACATGTACAACAGCAGCAGCATGTCTTGCATGCTCACGGCATGTCTGTGTGTGTACTGGCAGTTGGAAGTCTTGGTACTTGCCATGCAGCAGCATGGCAGATCTATTCCGCCAAGACCAAATGCATTAGAGACGCATCGATCGACTGGTCTGAAACGGCTGATTTTCCACATGATCGGCCCGGACCAGAAACCGGCCGGTCAGTCTCACGTTTTACCAATTCCAAGCTGGTCCAGTGTGTTGCCAGAGGTTCTCAGTTCTCGTTCTCTTCTCTCCAACGGTAAAGTGACACACACACCCGCTCTTACTCACTTGCTCTCATCTCATTTGCTACGGTTAGATAGTGCTTGCACTGCACATAATTTGACTAATTCCTGCAGGTTTCGAGCTCGCACCAAAAGCTGATCTATAGTTCTCTCAGTCTCAAGCAGCTTTTGAGCACCAAAATGAGTGGCTTACTGCGCTTAAACGGTCAAATACTAGGGGTGTGACAAATCACTTAGCTCACGAGTCGAGACACGAGATTGGGTTCACGAGAATTAGACGATTTTTTTGCACAGTATTTTTAAGATAACCTCAATGACAAAATTCACGAGTCTGCAGGTGCATTTTGAAAAGCTTTAACTAATCATCTTGTAATGAACGTCATTTCAGTTCTACTTTCTGAGAATGAATTGAAAGACAACAATATGCAAACACTGTAACAAATGAATTCAACTGACTGGCTTCTCTCCTGCATGATTTCAGTCTATCCAGACCTTACTGTACATGAATTATGAGCTTCCAGAACTTCTGAAACACAGCGTGTGACTGCCTATTTCAACTCCTTTCCACAAATTAAACAT
The DNA here is from genome assembly GCA_023029165.1 of Gobiocypris rarus. Taxonomy (NCBI): domain Eukaryota; kingdom Metazoa; phylum Chordata; class Actinopteri; order Cypriniformes; family Gobionidae; genus Gobiocypris; species Gobiocypris rarus. The sequence continues at coordinate 18,718,056 of CM040920.1, forward strand.
AGAAATAAAAACAGTATACATAACAAAAATAAATAACAGTATTTTCTTAGTCTTATTAAATGTAAACAATAAGAGACACGTGCAACCATAATCAAATTACACTCTCAATAGTGCAAACAGAGAGCAAAACAGAAACCAGAGCTAAGAGGTGGTTACAACTAAACAGCCCAGCATAAGATTGCTTTGGAGACCGGCTATTGTATGTCGAATCAGAGAGCCTGCGTTTACTTTCGCTTTTGATTCACGATCGCATATACTCTGTGTATAGGGAGCGGCGGTGCTGAGCGCGCATTTTAGACAATAAGATATTTATCAGAATCTTCCGCCATGGTCCTGTCAATCATCTCACCTTACTCTCATCACATGATCAGTGAACTGTGATTCCTGTGCGACTGTGGCATTTCACCCTCACACTTTTCACATTCCACAAAAATCTTGTCACATTTTAATCTCACGAGATATCGGAGATCTCGTCAAGCCCCTATAAAATACACACAAAATGATGTCAACATGCCAGTGTCAATGTCAGTTTTGCAACCTAATTAGTTGGGAAAGATAGCGCATATTGTGTTACAGTATATTGGATCTGTGCACAAACTCTTTAAGTGACAACAGTCTACTATTCCTGACTATCCTGTTATTTTTTGTGTGATTAGTTTAATTTCTGTAGTATTCTTTACCTGAATATGCCTTATACCCACATTCTTTATTCTGTTGCATTTATTTGTGCTGTTATTTGAAAATTGTTTATTGGTTAATTTTTTATTACTGCCTTTTTACCTTTTTTAATTAAAATATTTATTTTTACTGTAGAAAAGTTTTTGTTTGTTTACGCTGTCAAGTATAAATCTTTGAAAGAAAATCGGAATCTGCAAAAATTTGTATCGGCAGGTCACACAAAGAAAAAATCGGAATCAGCCAAGAAAATTACAATCGGCGCATCCCTAAAATACATTAAAATTGTTATATTAACATTACTATGCCAGTTGAAAAAGTGAAAAAATATATTTATGGTCAAAACAAACAAAAAAATACAGAGGAAATGTTGTTTTGCAGTGTGAGCAGGACAACTGTAAAGGTGTGACAATAATCATTGTGAAAAACGAGATGTTGCTCTCTCACGCCACTCAAAGTCAATGGAAGTTGATACGCAAGCAATAAAAAGGAGTTATCAGCACAGTATCCGTTACACAATGGTAATTGGAGCAGCACACACCTTCTTGCTTCTAATTTCAAGGCAGCTGATACACATTTACTGCGCTACTGGTTAAAAAAAGCAGTCATTGAAAACACTGGCACACCCCTTAAACACTCCCATTAAAACATTTACATGTGCACAGAGAGGAAGTCCTCTCTATCCTGCGGCACAGTGGTTTCATATCCTGCTTTGTTGCCACAGCAACAGAAGGTTCACTTTTGGTTTAGCTATTGATCTTTGACCTAGGTAGCGTGTAGCACCAGAACATTTCTGAGAAACCCCAACAGTCCACAGGCAACTACTGAGTCAGAGACCTTTTTCTCTTTCAGGAGAAAGAGACCAGAGAACATGGTCTCGGATACCCAGAACAGTACAAAACGTCCTCGTCTATTAACCCTGTAAAGCCAGATATATAATAGTTTCATAAAAATAGAGCAGCTTTTTCAAACTTTAGACAAAATATACAAATTTTAAATAAAATGTTTTTCATACTTTATTCAGTAGCCCAAACAGAGCAAAAACATTACATTTTGTTGCAGATATTGTTATTTAAATGGACAAAATGATGTAATATATTTGATACTTATTTGATGTTTTTTTAATTGTTTATATTTAAGCAAAACTAAGTTACTTCAGTCCAATAAATGTTTATCTTGAAATGTATTGATTAATTTAGTCAGCATTTTTTACATTTAGTCTTAGTCTTTGTCCTATTCCACTTCTTTTAACCTTGTCCTGTTTTGGTCTGGACATTTTATTCTAGTTTTAGTCAGTGAAAACTTACGCTGCATAATGTTAAATCAGTAATCGTGATTATTTTGCTCAAAATAATTGTAAATATTTTTTTCAGGGTGACAACTCAAAAATGCATGGTTTATTTAATTTTCTCATGTTTCCTGATCTTTTATAGGCTCATTATCATACAAATTAACACATTTTCTACATTATGAAAACTGGTAAAACAAGAAAAACAAAAAGTAAAATTCCAAATAGTAATTACGATAACTCCAAATCTGTATTGTCACACAGAGGTTGCGTAAGTGCATTTATTCCGCAAACAGTATAGTTTAACTCACATCTGGCAACCAAGCTTGTAGAGGCTTGTTAAAAAGAGACGTTTTCTCAACAAATAAAGCTTTTGTTTTTTAAAGGGAGGTATCACACAGTTTATGTCAATCTCATGTCAGTCTTGAGGACATATAGAGTAATATTGCATCCTTCATATTGCCGAGAATTTTTAGTTTCATCCTATTTATAAAAGAAAGATACGGTGTATGAATCTTTGCAAATAAAACCGAGCGGCTGGAGGCGTATTGTCTGAGTGGAGCTAAAAAAGTCAGGAGCACACGCAGCTATTGCGTTGAGAGCATCTTAAAGCTGTGACATCCTTAGAAAATGTGGGAAAAAAACGTTGTCCTAAATAAACGATGGCTATCAATCAGATTCAGCCATACATATATGATATATGATCCAGATCCAGAGGCTGAAAATGACAGCAAAAGCGACTACAGCAGGACGTTTCTATGTGGTAAAGTTATTTGTTTAGCGGACTGTGTAAGTGACACATTTCTACTTTCATTATGTCATCATCAGATTTTTGGGCCCATTTTAAAAGGTACATGTGGCAAGTGCACATCGCGTGCCCCATTGATTAATTAACTATATGCGATCATGTTGTTTACTTGATGTGCACTTACAACAACAGACAGAGATTTGAAGCAGTTTTACTCAGCGCCTGCTGCGACGCATGACTGTGAACCTTGATCGCTGGGACTACTCCATCTTTCACCATTAGACGATCAGCAAATCCAAGTTTAACTGCATGGGCCTAGTTTATAAAACAATCATCGCCGAAATTTAGGGAACAAACTGAACAGGGTTGTCTAAACATACTTCTTTGGTGACATTGTTGATTTTGTGAAGTCCTGTGACCTGTTCAGCGCAGCCAACGACATCCTTAAAACCGAGCAAAGCATGTTGTTGGGCGAGCTGCATTTGCTCTCTCGCTCTGGTCGAAGTGTGCACGTGTGCCCTTCCGGAAGAGGTGCCCGTACAGACCATACAAGGAAATTCCGCATTTGTTGACGTCACGCAGACCCATACTCGGAAAAACTTGTGAGAAACTGGAAGTAGTATTTTTGGCACAGAAATACTCCATCAAACGTCAAAGTTATTTTTTTTGAAAATTTGTCCATGTTTAGCATGGGAATCCAAGTCTTTAACAGTGTAAAAAGCTCAGTATGCATGAAATAGCATTATTAGTATTAACGATCAATCAGAGGGCCAAAGGCATGAAGAAAATGATGTGCAACAGGTTATCCAGCAAAGTTTTAGATGCTTCCAAGCAATCACATCATCACTCTGAAACTCACCACCTCCCCCAGCTCCACCTGCCTAGATCTGCAATGAGATTTATGCATGTCTATTCACGCAGTAGCAGCCTATATTACATTCTCACAGCAGGATGTCTGTGAATCTATTGGCAGGAGCAGCAGCAGCAATAATCAACAGCAGTGTCGCAGATCTAGTCTGCCAAAACCAAATACATGAATGCATTTTATTGAAAATACCTGCAGACATGATAAACCTTATATTATATACAGTACACTTCAACATGTATACAAGGCAAGACCGAACAGGTCTCATCGAGTCTTCAAAATCTCTATGTGACCTAAACGTTCTCGTCACTCCACTTGCATCACAACACCATCTGTAAGATCAAGACACTATAAAACAACCACCCATCTAGTTATACTATATGCCACACATTCCACGGTTAAATCCGTTTATGTTTTGTTTAATTAAGTGAGAAGATGATGTTACCTTGGGATATGATCCAGCTTAGCAAACAGTAAGAATTAACATATTAACTCAGGAAGGAACTTATAACTCAGGAAGGAATGCAGGCTCCATAACTCCAGAGACCTGTCTGGTAACATGTTTGTGGGGTTGAACAACTCTTATGGGGATGTTTACGTTGAATAAGCATTTGCAAAACTAATAGCACATGAAGCAGAGTGAAATGAAAAGCATTTGTTGAGTGAGAATCTAGCCACCGCTATTCTTAAGGCCATGTAAGGAAATGGAGGCAGGGTAACACACCACTGACTGGCTTAATTGTCTTCCTGCTGTTGGTATTTCATCTAGGTTAAAGTTGAAAGCTATCATGAACTGGTTGGAATTTCAGCTTCGCTCTTATCCGACGACCCTAATCCCTCCCTACAGGAACTGCATAGGTATGGTAGTTGGGGTGAGGTGGAAACACCTGTACAGGTAACACTGATTATGGTCATAATCAGCAAAAGGCATTTGAGAGGAAGAAATGGGAGAGAGTGGGACAGGGAGGAATCACCTAACAGTGGTGGAACGTGTCAAATGAGATAATACTGTTTATTTTAGATATAAAAATTTCAGAAAAAAAGTCAACAGCATTATATTTACAGGTGACTAATCCTAACTGAATTAAAGGGGTACTTCAGCGCTGGGAAGATGAATCTGTATTTAAACTCGGTCATTAATGTAGTAGAAATGTGAAATTATTTTTGAATTTGATGCCTTCTAGACTGAGAAAACACAGAAAATGTATTTTTGTCTCATGGGGATGAAAGACAACAATTCCCAGAATGCACTGCTTCACTGCCCTACTCTAGGCACGGCTAGTCGGTTACAGGATTACTGGATCACTTGCCTAGCACGTTCATTTTCAGAAAGTCAGTTCAGTTAGAGACACTACAATTAAAAACTGAACGTGTCACGGCACAAATGCAGCAGGATCGGATTACATTCATCGCATGAACTGAGGTAATCGCGGGATTCGTGGCTGCGGCTGCATTCACAGCGCGTGATCAGTCTGGCGCGTGTTCAGTTCATGTCTTTAGAAGCTTAACTTTCATAGGAAGTTCATTTTAAAAGTTAAAACACTCACTTTGGTCTCCACCGCTCCGTTTACATGAATCTCCGCAGCTCTGTTTACATGAATCTCCGCAGCTCCTAAGCCGAGTGCTGTGAGTGCGATGTTGAAAACATGTGGAAATAGCGCCTCCTGCTGGCTATAGTCTTTAGCCTCTGGACAAAAACTCCTCCGATGACACAAAATGACGATATTTGCATAATCGGAGGAATTTTTCCAGAAATAAAATACATAATTCTCTCGTCTCAGGGTCATATGAGGGGGGAAAGTACGATAATTTGAATATACTCCCGGTTTCTACTGATACAAAGCTTAATGCTAATTGCTGAAGTAACCCTTTAAGTGTTTAATATTTAAATATAATATTAGTTTTCCTGTTTTAAATCGTGTTTGTGTTTTAACGTCTAAATACTATTAAAAAAAATATCCAGATATTCTATTTAGAGCTAAATAAGCATGACATGGTAAAGGTAATCGCCATAAATGTTGAGCTCTTATTTGAAATACTGAGAAATATCAACCTCTGGTAAAGAGTACATGGGCATTTCACCTCGAATGCATAAAGAAGACTGATGGGAATGGCTGAACATCAGAAGATATGAATCCACAGATGGAAATAATTAAGCGTGTTCTACGTTTTGAAGCAGAATGAATTAGTGTTTTTCTCTTGAGAGGTTCATTTTGTAGTTAGTGACATCTGTTAAAAATAATCCAAGAGGCTTTACCAAATTTTTGTTTTTACTCATGTAGTAGCACAGTGCCAGCAATGCTGAATAACATCACAATTACATCTGACAATATTCTAATCAGCCTTTTTTTGTTGTTTTTGTTTTTTTGGATACATTATATAGACTCTATTATAGAATTTATTACATTATATAGAAGAGATAGTTATATAGATAGACATTATATAGAAGAGATAGTTCACCCAAAAATGAAAATTATCCCATGATTTACTCACCCTCAAGCCATCCTAGGTGACTATGATATTCTTCTTTCAGACTAATACAATCAGAGTTATATTAAAAATATTGCTCTTACAAGCTTTATAATGGCAGTGAATGGCGGTCCTGATTTTGAAATCCAAAAAAGTGCATCCATTCATCATAAAAGTAATCCATATGATTCCAGGGGCCGTATTCACAAAACATTTTATCTTAGCACTAAGAGTTTTCCTAAATGTCAGTAAAAGTTCTTAGTTATGAGTTTTCTCTTAAACCCTATTAACAAAGCTGCAGAGAGCAACTTTAACTAAGGAATAGAGAGAAGTCTTGACCTCGTTGCTATGGATGATGGCAACGCGGTTACACATTGATTGGCTGATAGGCGAGGGGTCTCTGTCAGTGATTTAAAAATAGAAATATTTTGTTTCATGTTGCCATATTCAAATAAAATGTTTAAAATTAGAATGTTGCCATATTCAAATAAAGATTTTAAAAAGTAGGCAAAGTGTCAAGTTAAACTAGTATATGTTCAGCTAATTGTCAGCCTCGTATATGTCTGCACCTCGCGAGATTGCAGAATTCAAGCCAAAATTATGTTTTATAAGCAAAGTTTGTGAGGAGCACATTCAAACAATAATCTAATCAGCGCGAGAGGAGGTATATAAACAGCCGAGAGCCGACTCACCAAGTTACCTCGACAGTTTTCTGCATCCCTCCGCCACCCCGTTCCTCACTCTCGGTCTGCGATACGGGGCAGAACTCTGGATTTGCGCTAAATTCCAAGCTCGGAGCCCTCGAACCCCTCGGATAGTGTGCCCAACATGCTTATACATTTGTACGTGTAAAACAACTGCCACAGGTAATCTGACATAATTTTTTATTAAAGATATATTTATTATCACTATTGCCTCAATGTTGTATAGCGTCTTTGGGTGGATTGCGGCAACAGCCAGATTGTTACATGATTTGGTCTTAGTGACTTAGGAGTCCTCTTGACTAATCCTAGCATATTTCATGGATTTAGGAGCTAGTTTTAGTGCTAAAAATCTTTGTGTAATATTCTTAGAGCAAAAAATTAAGAGTCCTAAAATTATGGCTTGACATACCCATTATTTTTAAAAGTTTCTCTTAAATCGGCAAGTTAGGAGCTACTTTTAGCCTTAAGATGTTTTGTGAATACGGCCCCAGGAGGTTAATAAAGGCCTTCTGAAGCAAAGTGATGGGTTTTTGTAATAAAAATATCCATATTTAAAACTTTATGAGCTAAAATAAATGGCTTCCAGCAGACAGCCTATGCAAGTCGACTTATGCCAAAAGAGTAACCCCTGATGCTATGTAGGAGTAGGGCAAGCTTTGACGCGCCTCACGGTTAAAAAAAATAGGGCTGGGCAACAAATTCAAGCCCCTATTCTCTTATATCAAAATCCTCTGAAATTTCTCTTTAAAAATTCATGACCGGTGTTTGGTTTTGCTCTGTCCTCTGCGCTTCCGTGTTCGTCAATACATCATGCGTCAGGTCAGGGGTTACTCTTTCAGAAGCTAGATATTTTAATTTATAAAGTTTTAAATATGGTTATTTTTCTGACACAAATGCATCGCTTTGCTTCAGAAGGCCTTTATTAACCCCCTGGTTTTGTATGGATTACTTTTATGATGCACTTTTTTGGGCTTCAAAATCTCAACCCTCACTATTCACTGCCATTTTAAAGCATGGAAGAGCCAAGACAAGTTTTCAATATAACTCTGATTGTATTCGTCTGAAAGAAGAAAGTCATATACACCATGGCTTGAGGGGGAGTAAATCATGGGGTCATTTTCATTTCTGGGTAAACTATCCCTTTAATAGTTCAAGAGGATATGGTGGATTGAACTGACCTTGTTTTATGTTGTTAATGCATTATGTTTTGTTATTGGTGCCAGATGTGTAGTGAGACGAACATTTTCATTATTTAAAAGGAAAAATGCAAGTGTGTGTTTGTTTTGCTGCATCCTCTCTGTTGGCGGTGATGATAGGAAAAGATAAGGAGGCGGATTAGCACACAGAGCCTCCTGCTTTTCTGAAACATTACTATGTTGTTTAATCAGCTAATTAGTTTGATTATGGATCTCTCACACTGATGCTCCATGATGCACCTGCTGCTGCCACACCTGGACCTCAGCACAGAAGCATCCCATGGGTAGGCAGTATGACCAAAATGCTCAGGCTAATGGTAGATATTGCATTAAATGCGTCTTCCCTAAATATATTTTAATTAAAATAAAATGTATAATAAAAACAAAAATAGTGTTAGAAATATTATACAGTATACCTATGAATATTATAAAATATTACAAAGTTAAAAACAAAAGATTTAACCTGTTATCTCTTAACTATCTCATATGACACATTCCACCATTCCACCATTCTGTTTGGTGCCGCGCTCTCTAACATTACCGTATTTTCCGCACTATAAGACGCACTTAAAAGCCTTTAATTTTTTCAAAAAACGACAGTGCGTCTTAATCCTTATATATGGATCAAGGCGCTCAGTCAAAATGTTTCAGTATGAAAAACCAATAAAAACAATTTACTAATAATAAAATGTTTCAGTACGACTGGTAAACTACAAAGCTGCACCGCTTGCAGCATTACGGCTACCGTGGTCAGTAAACAACGGTACTGTGCTCTCGGATAATGACGAGAGGGAGCCGGGCAGGTTGGATGCCATAGTCGTCCAACTGTTCAATTCGGACACTGAAGAAGAAGAATTTGAGGGAGTACCATGGGAGTAAACGGAGTTGTCAGAACGCTTAATAAAGTTAAGCGACTGTTTTGTTGACATTTCCTTTAGCACAGCTCCATCTAGTGGATGCATTACGCAAACGTTTGACTGCAGTATCTTCTATTATATGCGCATTATAATCCGGTGCGGCCTATATATGAAAACAGTTCTAAAATAGGCCATTCATTGAAGGTGCGCCTTATAATCCGGTGCGCCTTATAGTGCGGAAAATACGGTAGTCATTTTTACTAATATGAGCTGATAAACTGTCTCTGGCCTGTATTAAAGTCATGTCCGCACAAATGACATTGGAACGGCAATGCAGTTTGTGCGGAACTGCACAAGATCGCAAATGGGATCGCGGTTGCCGATCGCGTGTTTGGAGCAAAAAATGGCAGATTCCAAATTATAGCCGGTCGACTGGTGCATCTTTAATAAAAATACATTGCTAAAAATCTATTTGTGACCCTGGACCACAAAAACAGTCGAACTGGTATATTTGTGGCAATAGCCAACAATACATTGTATGGGTCAAAATTATAGATTTTTTCTTTTATGACAAAACTCATTTAGATATTAAGTAAATATCATGTTAATTTTGTAAAATTTCAAGTGTAAATATATCAAACATTTATTAATAGTAGTAATATGCATTCCTAAGGTGATTCTGTCAATATTTCGATTTTTTTTGCACCCTAAGATTCCAGATTTTTACCATACATCTACATGATCATTTATTAAACTTTCAGATGATGTTGAAATTGACCCTTATGATTGGTGTTGTGGTCCAGGGTAACATTTGAGGTTTTTTTTTCTGTGGTAGGGCCACTGAAAATGTGAAACCAGGCAAGTCATCCTGTATATGACACTCTTCTTTCAGACTACTACAAAGTTATATTAAACATATAAGCTTCCAAGCTTTATAATGGCAGTGAATGGCGGACCTGATTTTGAAGTCCAAAAAAGTGCATCCATTCATCATAAAAGTAATCCATGACTTCAGGATAAAGGCCTTCTGAACTAAAGCGATGGGTTTTTATAAGAAAAATATCCATATTTAAAACTTTATAAGCTAAAAAAGCCCACTGAAAAAGTGAAACCAGCAGAAGAATTGAGCCCTAAAGAATTATATTGGTTTGCACATTTCGTGATTTCGTACTTTTACGTTGGAAATTCAAAATGACTAAAAGCCTTACAAATACAGTGCACCTCAAGCTGTTAAAAGAGCATGTTTTTTTGAATTTGTTTAAAACATATGAAGCAAATGTTTAATTAACAAGGTTCAATAGATGAACACCACAAACAGAACAGACTGTCGTGAACCTCCCTTTCTGTGTGCGTCCCATGCTGCGAGCTCCCCAGGAAGTCTCCACATCCATGTCTAATCCACTTATAAACTAAACAGAAAGGAAGTTTCTCTCTCGCTCACACACACACATATCCAAACCTACAGGCTATGGAAGTTCAAAACACACTGTACATAAATGCAAACTTACTTAAGGTTCGTTACGCACATGAGTCACATTGTACATGCTCACCAAAGGGCAAACACCACAGACTTTCAAGCAGAGAACTGCTTTCATGTGTAAGAAACATAATGTATGTTCCCCTTAATAGAGGTGGACTAGTGACTTTCCTTTTCATAATGAAGCTTATTAGACACCTGGAGAGGGGCACAAGAGCTATTCACACCAAAACTACCCTGGGCGGTAACATTTGAGCCTTTTAAATGAAGCATATGACATTTAAAATATGGATCTGTGGATTTATAATCACAATGCCAGTTAAAATTTAGAGCGAGCAATTCATATCAGCACCACAACGTGGATAGCAAACCAGCGTGAAATCTCGGCTTTCCATGACACAAATAGCTCAGGGCTGACAGAGTTGCCACGAGCCAGACAGGCACAATTACGCGCACACAGGCAAACCTACACGCATTTTAGAAATCTGGTTTTACATTTAAAAAAAACAAACTTTTGACACCCATGGAATGCCACACTCAACATTCAACGCTCATATGGAGAGTACTTTCTCGATCTGGCAAGCTCTTATCTGATTGGCTGACTTTACGCAAGATCTGGAAGTTTTGTTTTTCCACCTGGAAACAAAATCATGTTTACAAGGAACGGACTGATAGAGACAATTGTTTAAATAATTAAATAATCACTGGATTTCTCAAAGTTTGCCAAGTTAGTGACCACTGTCATTTTAGTAGGGTGAATTCAGGGGGATTGGGATACTTTTTCCCAAGTCATCTCAATGGCAAAAAGTGTCCCAATCACTCTGAATTCCCCCAATTGAAACACTATTAAAGTAGTTTCAAGTTTTAGTATTTTTTATGTTAGTTATTTATGTTTTTAAATATTTCAATTATTGATTTTTATTTATGTTTTAGTTTTAGTTGTATTAGTACATCAGTTAAAGGGGTCCTATTATGCCATTTTACAAGTCTTGATTTTGTTTTTGGGGTGTACTTTCATGCTTGATTGTTAAAAAAACATAATTTATCCCATCATTTTACATTATTATAGCACCCATCTTCCCAGTCTGGCTCGAATAAGCCGTATAGTTCCTGTTTCGATGAAGTTCCTGTTTCTGAAATATGAAATGTGCTGTGATTGGTTAGCTGGCACAGTGTGTTGTGATTGGCCAGCTTAGCTAATGTTAAGGAAATGTGACGCCCCTTCCCATAACAGCGAGCTCAATTCAGATGCGAATATTATGGATGGCATCAATTTCAAACCAATCTAAGCCTGATTCAAACTTAATAATGATAACAAACAAGAGGATGGTGCAGAACGGATGTCATGCACGGACTTTGCAAGCACAGGATTTCACAGGACGTTTCAGTATTTTTTTAAAAATTTTCTTATACATTTTAGATACAATGTTATACACCATTTAATCATGATATTTGTCAGAAAACTATGTTAATAGAAAGTCGCCAGCCTTAGGAAGGTCAAAAAAATTATTTTTTTGAAATGGGGTGGTAGAAACAGCGTCTCTTTGACATAGAAGCAGCTCAACCAGGTCTCGCCCACTTATTTTCTGTATTCTGTGGGCGGGTATTATTTAAATGAGTAAAAGCCTGGAAAAAAACGTGTTGCTGTCTTTTTTCAAACAGCAACATTACACACCAACAAAAGTTGAAAAAGTGAAAATGAAAAAGCATAATTGACTCTAACTCTTTTCCTGTTATTTGAGAAACAGAATTTTCCGTTATTTGTGAGAAACAGAATTTTCCGTTATTTGTGAGAAAACGCTTCCCCACTAAACACTGAATTTTCCGGGTTTACGTGTTTTCAGTGTTATACGCTAGGGGGCGCTATTACGCATCTTCTGAATGAGTACAGAATCTCCTGCTCAAAACACAGGAAAAGAAGACGCAAAAAAAAAAAAGATTGTATGTAAGCAGATGCATATGGATCATCAACAGTAAACATCACATAAATCAAAACTGCCTAATGTTACTGAATTAAATGTTGACCCAGAACGAGCTACAGGACTGTGCAAGCATTAGAGGTGTTGATGGACTCGATCTGCTCCATCTATGTTTGATCATCGCTCTGAATCTGATCTGGATGAAGTCTTTGACAAAAACGTGATTTCCTCAGCTTTTTATTTAAAATGTTGCTTTTTTTTTTTTTTGAAACTTGCCCATATTTAAGTGTTGATTAAAAAGGAATGCACAAAGCTGGAATTAAATGTTTTTTGTTGTTGTTGTTTAAAAGCAGAGGGTCTGCTCTTTCTTTTGATATACATGCTCAGATACTCATACAACAAAATATTCTATGTAATATTCTAATATTCTATTTTTTTTATTTTTTTTGTCCGGTTAATAATGATTTCAAATAACAAATGTTTATGGTAAGATAACTATAACAATTATTTTGCTTGAGGTTTATATCTGACAAATAATCTACTTATTACTTTTCAACAGAAAGAAATGACTACCATTTTCTCCTGCGTTTTCAGTTGTATAACCAATTTCAAATACTCTCGCCCATTAACACTTAAAACAAAACATTGTGGGTGGTAATTTTATGTGTCACTCAGATGATCACTTCTTGTCTAGGTGAGCCTTCTTTGTCAGAATAAGTTGCAGCAAGGATTATACCTTTTGTTTAGTCAAAGATCTGGCTATGTAAGTTTAGCCTCTCCTAAAACTCTCAAATAAACATTTGTTAATGCTACAATGTAGGAGGGAAGTGTCAAGCAACGGGACACTTACTTTTCCACTTGCTCTATTTACATAATGTCCCAAATTAACAGGCTGTAGGAAAACCTGAGCAGCTTTGCAGTGAAGAAGGAGAAAAAAAAAAAAACGGGTATGGGGTGAGATTCAGTCTATGTGCTCTGTACAGACGGTCTATGGATCAGTTTTTTTTCTTCCAGGAAACCATTCATTGATGCAGGAATGGCATATTGCAGAGGTTAGAAAAATCAATGATGTGTGTAGAAGGTCTGAGCATATAAACCGGTTTCAAAAGCCAGAAACACTCTTGCACATGTGAACACTGCACTGCTGCATACTTTCGAGAAGCGAGGGCCCCAGGACAGTACATACTGTACTTTTCTTTCTGAACGCCTTGTAATTTTTAACGTTTTACCCGTGTGGGGGGATGGTACAAAGGTTTGGCCTTCCACTGCAGTGTAAGGATTCTCGAGCAAGTCAGTGATCCAGGATGCATACAGGAGTAGTATAGGTACGGTGCGCAGAAAACAAACGCCTGCGTACGTAAGTGTAAAGAGGAGGACGATAAAAGCAGCTGGCTGAGGTGTTCCTGTTCCTTCTAGTTTTATGCTGCAGTTTCAACAAAGTAACCAGTCTATCAGCAGTGGTACCATTGTTTATGTGTAAACATTGTAATTAAGATTCTTTACTAAATTATGCAATTAATAGTAATTATTTGATATTTGGTCAAAATCTTGTTACATTTGATTATTTAAATTTTTGATTATTACATAAATATTTTCATACTTCATAATTATTTTATTACTTGATTTTTTTTACTAAACCCAAGACAAAAACACAAAATTACATTCATAATCTGAATTTGGTGGATTATATGGTGGAGATATATATGATATATATATGAACCAAACCATGTATATATGGTTTGTTTTGGTTCATATATATGAATGAACCAAAGCAAGCATTTTCAGGCTCTTAAACACTGAACTCTTAGTGTGGCCATTAAAGTGTTTTTAGACAGCACCAGCACTCTTCTGAAAATGCCTTGCTGCAGGCACTTGAGAGCACTTCGGTGGTGCAGTATTTTGTTTGTGTTTTTTGTTGTTGTTGTTTTTTTCATTTGAGATACTATATGTGTTATGATACGAATATCCACAGAATGGTTACTAGCATCGGATAAAAAAAGGTCGACACAAAAGTAAAGTACTTGCTCTGGCAATAGTTTTGGATGAAGAGACGGCTTGTTGTTGGTCGGTGTGATATTTGTCCCCCTCCTGCACTGTCATTGGATGGCTGGGTAAAAAAATGACAGCGATGAGCGCTGTTTTACCCAAAGTTGAATATTCTTTATCCGGTAAAAAATCGCAGATCGCTCAGCGTGAAATAGATGCTCAGTGCAATCGTCACACTGCTGCCGTTTTAAAAAAAACTCTCATTTAAAAAAATTGCATAAATACGCAAGCCTCAGAAAAAAAAGCTTTTTATGGACACACAGCCTTAAAGGGATAGTTAAGCCAAAATGTTATATTCTGTCATTACTCACCGTCAAGTTGGTCCAAACCTGTATAAATGTCTCAGGCCCCATCGACTAACATAGTAGAAGAAAAAAAAATAAGCGGCTGCCGAGATCTACTTGATTACCAACATTCTTCAAAAAGTCTTTCTTTGTGTTCAGCAGAACAAAGACATTTATACAGGTTTGGAAAACTTGAGGGTGAGTAAATGATGACAGAATTAAAACATTTAGGTGAACTATCCCTTTAAGTCAAGTCATCCTAGAACTGTGTGGCCTCTGGTCATCTCAAACTGTGGATTTACTGACACCCCACTTTGTTTTCACGGTGTCCAAACTAGGCAATTTGTGAGATCTTTATCCAATCTTAAGACCACTCTCATTTTTAAAGGAGGCAGCTCAAAGAAAGAGAGGGGGAGTCACGGAAAAGCAATATCCCGCAAAGATCTCACTGCTTACTTCACTTCCCCTCAGCGTGCTTGAAGTTCATCGGGCCTCGGTGGCGTCGCAGCAGGTGTAATTTATGAGGTGTTAAGAACGTTAGACTGTAACTGAAAAATATACTGTAAACTCTAGCTCCCCCAACACCCCTCTAACCCCAAAGCGTAAAGCCCAATAACACAGGTACAGGGGCCTCTAACTCACTGAGAGCCCGCCAAAGAAAATGCATATCACATTTGGCTCTGGTTTATTTTCTGCAACACCAATTTCAGAATCTCAAAGGAACAAAAAGAAAGAGAACACCAACATACTGTATAGAAGCATTATTTCATGTTTTGGATAATGATGTCCCAAACAGACTTCTCTAACTAGTTTATCCAGCAAGGTCCCTGATCAACCTGCATCACCACTTTTGGGATAGGGTTAGGGTTAGCCCACCAATACCAGACTATTAACACCAAAACAGCATAAACCAACAACGTAAAGCATTCTGGCCAAAGCTAGTATTTTATGCAGGGAAAGTTCTGGAAACTTCACGGCTACCCATTAACTTTGCATCTATATGCTACTCTGCCTTTCTAAATGTGTGCCTTGTTTTCTACAGTGATTTTTCACATTAACCAAAACAGTTCACTTGGATTGTTTGGTTTCACCCTAAAAACTGGGGCATGTAGCATGAACCAGCATATGTGAGCAGTCGACAAACCCATAAGTGTAGACCGGTTTGTTAGTAGGCCGTAAAATCAAACAGAGTACCGATTTATATGCCCATAACATACATACACACAAATAAATACATAGAAGTAGGTCAGTAAGATTATTATTAATTGTTTAATGTTTTTGAAAGACATATCTTATGTTCATCAAGGCTATTTGAATTAAAAATAAAGTATAAGTAAAAAATATATATATACTCTTTTATAACTTGTATTTTAAAATACAATTTATTCCTGTGATGGCAAAGCTGGCTGTGATGGAGGCCATTACTGCAGGCTTCAGTGTCTCATGATCCTTCAAAAATCATTCTAATATGCTGATTTGGTGCTCAAGAAACAATGCTTATCCCTCTGAAGTCTGAGTTGTTTTGGAGACCTTTAGCAGTTTTGACATACTCTGACATTTGTGCTATTTTTTTGAGTTGCTTATAAACACATTGATGGCAAAAGTTTCATTACACTGTGTTCAGCACAAACTGGGCTATCATAATATGTGAGCAACCTGTATGTACATGCTTGTATTTTTGAGAGAATAACTTTTATGCATGTTTTTTGAAAACAAATTAATAAAATGTAAGTCATTAAGGCCTCAAAACACACAACAGATATGTCTCCGAAAGACTTTTGGGTGATGTTGCCTAGATTTTTTGCTTCAAACCGATGTGAGAAGGATTGTGCCTACTCATTCACATAAAACAATATATTGATTTACATTTTGTAAGACACTTTTTCTTTACAAAGGCCATATGCTAATTGTTGTGAATGATCATGGATAATGCTGTGATTTAAACCTGGAGGAACCCATAATGAGCCGCATAATGACCTGCATAATGAATGAGCCTTTGAGTCAGGTATGAGACTAAGGGAGCAACAGGACAATTATTTATTTAGAATATAGTTAACAAAGGCACATTACAAAGGCCAATTATATTTTACATTATCAAACGATTTGACTACTATTTTTAAAGTTTTTGAAAAAAGAAAAAATAGTAATATTGTGACACTAAACAAAATTCAGTATTCAGTTAATACAAATAACGGAATAATTGGTAATGATGAAAAATATTTATATTTATAGTAAAATATTTGGGATTTAAAACAATATAATGCAATGCAATTATGATTTCCAAGGGTGTAGGGTGAATTCAGGTTAATTAGGACGCTTTTTTCCCAGTCATTTCAATGGCAAAAAATTTCGGAATTATTTGATTTGGTCACTTTTCATGAATCAACATATATAAAAATTAAAAAATAACATTAGGCTATAATATTTAAACATCAATATGAAACAAAATATGTTTTAATGGCTACATCAAGTAGCCTTCTGTATACAAAACGTATAGCATCTGAGCAGAACTTTACGAACAATTTATTGTTGCTTTATTGATGTGAAACTAGGCTATTTTACAGAAAACACTTCATAATCTGTCCAAAACAGGCAAAATAAAACTTGTCTAAACAGTCTTACGTCTATGACATTTTATGTTGCAGTAGGATTCATATTTAAACAGTCTTTTGAGGTTTAATATTCACAGAAACATACAGAATAAACTTACAATCGGCTGGCAGTTACTCTTAGAAATAAACAGCTTTTTCTAAGGTAAATTATTCCAGGATTATTCCTCACTGCATCTCAAAACGATGTAAAGCACATGCCCTAATTTTGATGCGTTCATTTGAGTAGATGTGGGCATTGACTCTGCTCGCATGGGTCGCGTCAGATTTGAATCTTAAAAGAATGAGCGCTCCGAGGCCGTGGCACATTAGCGGATAATGAAGAGGCTTGCAAACGACTGACATCTTTTCAAATAGATTACATAAACAGAGAATATTTGTTTTCGAAAATTTGATTTACATTATTTGAAACCTGACATTTCAACGTTTCTTTAGACATATGTCTCATGTTTGTGTGAAAAGTATTCACTAAGTTAGAGTCCATTTTCTGAAGAAAATCAGATTAGACGTCATTGAGAGAGAGGCTGCAGATCACGCATCATGTTTGTTTTCTTTATTTTGCAAAAAGCACAACATTTTGTTATTATTTTGACTACACATATAAAATAGAAACTTTTGATGTATTATAATGATGTATAACACTTGCTTGAATGATAGAGTCTCTTTGGCACTGATAAGAAAAAAATTGAGGCAGTCGCGCGGCGCGATCATCAACCTCTAGGGGTTAATATCAATGTTGAAAATGTGCTGCTTAATTTTGTGGACACTGATATTTTTTTTTTCTTTCTTTCAGGTGCTCTCTCAAACATCTGTGCAACAGTAAACAGCTGGGATTATCTAGTCTGCTTTTTTTTTTCTAAAGCCCTTAGACTAGGGCCAGGATTACACTGCAATTATGGTTCATCTACAGCAGCTGCCTGTGGGACAGTAGAGAGAGAGAGAGAGAGAGAGAGAGAGGGGTACTGCTTTCATTTTTAACACAGCTAAGCTTTAGTAGAGTACAATCTATCTGCTAACAGGTGTAGAAAACACCTCCTAATCCAAATGATACCGTAATTGTTTTTCAGCATGAGACCCCAGCATAGGACATCTGTCATACTGGGATAACCTGCAAGAAAAACGCACATCACATACACTACATGAATACAAAGAAGTTTGCACGTCTAGACTGAAAGGGTGTTGAATTCCATTTGGAGGTATTATAAACTCTTGTCGCTGGGAAGGGGCACATTTTTCAGCCAGACGTACAGTAGGCTGGAATCCCGAGAATGTGTGTATCCTATTTCCTTCTTAAGAATGGCTAGACTAGATGCCATTTATACCAAGGCTTTTGAACACCAAGCAACCTCTCCCATAAAAAAGAAAAAAAAGAAAATTCACAAGAGTACATTTTTGCCCAAAGCCAATCACACTGACCCTATTTGGTAGCCAAGTTGAGCCAAGGAAGTCTCACAGAAGCGGAATATATGTTACTCAGGGACACGTGGTCTGCTACATGAAACATTTTGTGCCATTCTGAACCAGAAGCACATTTCGAGATTAATATGTGATTTATGTTTCCTGTGATGGCAAAGATAGCTTTTCAGCAGACATTACTCCTTGATCCTTCAGAAATCATTCTAATCAGTTGATATGGTGAGCAAAGAAACACATTTCTTATTATTATCTAAATTGAAATGGTTGTGCTGCTTAATGATGAATATTTTGTAGATTTTGCACTTTTTTGATTAATAGAAAGTTAAAAAGAACAAGATTTATTAGATTTTTTTTCAACATTATCTTTTTACTTTATGATCAATTTAATGTATCCTTGCTGAATAAAGGTATTCAAAGAAATCTTACTGACCCCGAAGGTAGCATACATTAAAAAATTCAGATATAATAATAAACACACATACAAAATATATATGTGAACAATTTAATCTCCCTATGAGTTTTAGCTAAGTAACGATATGGAATGAATTCTGTTTTACCAAGAACAACAAAACCCAAAACAGTCAAAAGTGTCCCGTAGCTCTTTTTGATGGAGCGTGTCACATACTGCATATTACAAGAGGGAAGCCCACAGAACCTACCAGTGTCCTGTTGTGCTTTGTCTCTGGTTAATAATTTCCCCTGGCCTGGGATAGCTGGAACTGTAGGCTGTGGTCCTGCGAGAAAAAACAAAAAGAAGTTTATTCAGAGGGGGTTCAGATGCAGCATATGGAAAACAAATAGGCAAAGCCATGAAGAAGAAAGGCTAACAAAGAAAAGCAACCACCCTAGGCTTCTCTTCTTCTTCCCCACTACTTAGTCTTGATTGAAAGCTAATCTCCCTCATCCCTATACCATTCCTGCAGCAAATAGGCTGTTTACAGGGAAAAACACAGATAACTGTGTGCTAAGCACCGCTGCACCCATTTCTAAAAAAATAGGTCGGTACATCTTATTCTACTGTCATCTTGTTGAATTCCAGTGGCTGCAACAGGTATTAACTTGTACATTCCTGAAATATGTCAAATCAGCGGATCATTGTCAACACAAAATTATAAGGCAATGGTAACAACCTGAAGCACTCAAAAACACATATTTCTAAACATTCCTCCTATACATTCCCCTTTTTGTGGACTATCAACGCTAGGAGGCAGGTCTAAACCTCTGGGGTTAATCTTGTTATGTAATCTGATTTCAACAAGACCATTTTTGGGTGATGATGTCGTAATGTTTCAATTTAAAAGAGGATGGATGACCTCGGATGTCACACGGACTAAAAACAAAAAGGGAAAATCTCAGCTTGGGGAGTATGTAAATAGCAGCGGAGGCGCAGGACTTGAAGACAGGCTTTTGACATGCCAAATTTGTGCCTGATTAGCTCAGGTCAGAGATCAGACTGAGATCTGTTTGCTCAAAGGAGTTACTCCAAACTCCCACACTTGAAGAGCAAGTGCAGCATGACTGAAAACACTTAAACCTATACAACCAATTCAGTAATACTTTGCTCAACTAGAAACATACTTTAATGGCAGCTTTGGAGACAGCAGAAGTACTGTAGGCCACCGAAATAAATAAATACATTTATTTTTCAGCGCTAATTTTTCACTGCGTGTCTTTAGTAAATCCTGAACGCAGTTTTTTAACGCCAAAGAGGGTTTGTGTTGGCCTTTCATATACTAAATTGGTATACTGTTCCAGATCCTACTAAACTGGAACAACTAATTTTGTACTTTCAATTTTCATTTTGAAGTGAACTAATCCTCTCTTATAATTTACCTATCCCCATCTCATCCAAGATGTTCAAGTCTTCCACCTACGTCTAGCGTGACCTTTCCGACATGAATCGCAATCCGTGCTGCTTCGCAGAGCAACGCAAGATGAGCAATTTAGGTTAAAGAGTACATAAATGTAAAAATAAATAAATAAATAAAAGACAGATGGTTTCGCTAGATAAGATCATATTCCTCGTCAAGAATTGTGCCCTTCAAAGCACTTTGAAACTGCATTGATTTGGACCTTCAACACGTTGTTTGCGATTGAAAACCATTGTGTGGAGAAAAATCCTGGAATGTTTTCCTCAATAAACTGAATTTCTTTTCGACTGAAGAAAGAAAGACACGAACATCTTGGATGAGATGGGGGTGAGTAAAATGTCAGGAAAATTTCATTTTGAAGTGAACTAATCCTTTAATGCACTGTAATTATCTCCAGAAACAGTGTCTAAAGATACTTAAGTATATTTGATTGCGCTATAGTGGAACTATTGCAAGAATACTTTAGGTACACAAAGACTGATAATATACAGAGATCATACTATCCTTACTAATAGTGATATTAAAACACATTCAGGCTTAATATTAAGAAATGTGCATTGTGCAATAAAGAAGTGCATGTAAGATTTATTATAATATTTAAATCAGTAAGTCAGATGTCAGTAAATATGTTAATATGGGTTGCCGTATACTTAATATGAAATAAATGTATTTTAAATACATTTTGGTATAGTTTTTTTTTCACTAGAGTTATTACACACAGAGCAGCACTTAGCTCAATAAATAAATAACTAAACAAACAAACACACACACACACAAATTTGTTGCCCATTGCAACTTACTACTCATTTTATATAACTGTAAAAAAATATATATAAATAACATTGATAGTAATAAACATACTAACTATTAAATGTAATAATTATTACAACAGTGTACACAACCATTTTTAAGTGTATATGACATCATGGCCAATCAACCGGAGCATTGCTTATGGTTTAGAGCAGTGGGTTTCAACCAATGGCCACAGCAAACTTAAATTTAGTTACATTAATATAACCGTAATTAAATAAAACACTAAAAATAAAGATGATTTATGACAACCGACGTACCAGAGGTAAATATTAGCTGATATTGGAGAACCTTTGAATATTATCTCTGACAACATTTACATTTTTTTGAGAACCAATAGTTTAGTGCATGTGGCCTTTCCTTTCACTAAACATTCAACTTCTCATCAATGGCTCAGCACTTAAACACTTTTACAGTTGCTTAAACCTGCTCTTAAAGTGAAGCTGGTTTTTATATGTTAACTATTCAAAACTGTCTGTTGTCAGCTGCATGGCAATCACATAAATGGACGCATTTGTGTACGAACGTTTCCATTGGCCAGAACCACTTGTGCAACAGCTATCTGGTCTCCTGCCGACACAGAATGTAAGAATGAAAACACATTGTAGCGGCTACAGCAGAATGCTCCACTGAATGTATGAAATGATGACAGAAGTGTGGTACTTTGTCTATTTAGCAATGTAGTCTAGATGCCAGATTCAGAGAAAGTTTAGCTTCCTCTGGGGAGAGCAGGAGGGAAAACGCAGGGGCTCTTTCTTTAAAAAGCTTTGTCTCAAATTGCCAAAAGAGACCTTGCTTTAATTACAGCTCTGGCATGGATGCTCACTAGATATAGATAACAGATCTAAAGCCACTAAGTTGAAAGCCAACAGTATTAGCTCTCTGATCGCTGAAATAAATCCTCATGCTGTCTCAATCAGGGGGTAGGGTGTATATTTATCTGACATCCAAATTTATCCTATCCTGCCATGTCCAGGTACGAGATCTGAGACAGACCACTGTGCCTTTGTGTTCTTTAAAAAAAAATGTATGAAGTTTTATGTGGGCAGTTCACATAAAATTGAGCATAAATAGACAGCTAGATAGATAAGAAAGATGGATAGATAAATAGCTTCTGCTTGTTTTTCGTCTGTGTTTTGATCCAGAAATGTTTTAATCTTTCAGAAGATGCGTAATAGCTCTCCCTATATAACAGTGGAAATGTGTATTACTGGAAAATTCTGTCAATGGCAGGGAAGCGTTATGTCATAAATGACAGGAAATTCTGCCAATGGCAAAAGAGTTAATTAAGAGACTATAACATGGAATATTTGAAATTGTCTAAATTCATGTAAATTCAACTATTTAAGTGAACAGCTAAAAAACTAGAAGAAGTAATTGCAAAAATGGCTGAGAACAAAATATAAAACGATATATACAGATTCAAATTTGTATTTGTGAATTTCTGTGTCTACTGTAAATGTGCATGTTTAAAGGTCTATAATACTGTTTCATTACATAGGCAGGCTGTTCTATTTTGGGCCTGTTAATCTCTACATGTCCTGCCTTGCTTTGTGCCTGTACACGTTTTCTTCAGAAAGTACAAGAATCCAAAAGTCTTTCATTTTGGGGACAATGAACAGCTATAAATATCATCAACACATAAAGCAATGGGATGTTATGGATTTGAATGAAGCAGTTTTAAAATTGAATCACACACATAAATCTACAATGAATACACTGATGTTATCTACAGTTGATGATATGAACCATACTAACCTCACATACAGAACGAATGTGCTGAGATTCATAATGAATGTGCACAATCAGCAACATTAAACACTTTCTAAATCCTGGTTGCAGATCCTCTACCAAACTCAGCAGCTTTCACATAAAACACAAACTGGTCAAGCAGCAAACATTCCCAACAGGGAGCCAATCAGAGGCTTATGTTTCAATAAAACCTGCATTTACAGTGAGGAGTTGTAAAGTGATTTAGCTGCTTTTTTATTTTGATTTGCGCTTGTGATTACATGCCACCACACCTCCACGAGTAACAAGCCTCGCGCACACGCCCCTATAAAATTTATCACACATATGCCACATATTAAAAAAAAAAAAAAACATGAAAGCACACATGGTGTAATTATTTACATCTAATCAGAGGCAGGTTTTGGATTGCTAAATCTAAATCTCTTTCCCAGAAAATGGTCATGAATTGAAAAATCTAATTTCCCTAGATCTTATAGTCATTGTACTATAGAAACCAGTTTAAGTTCATTTCTTGTTAGTACAAAAACTGCTTTTATTGAAATCAAGCTGCTAAAACAAAATTTGTCTCAGTATATCATAGTGGGATGAAAGACCACCCCTGTTAAAGATTGACGCCTACTTCTACATCATTGCCTCTTTAGCCCCGCCCACCGATTTGTGCATTATTGAGCATTTGTTTGATATTAACTGATAATCCTTATAAAATTATAAAAGTGAAGACTTTTGAGGTTGTGTGTATCTGGCAATAGTTTTATCACATGAAATTGTGAAATGCCCATGAAGTTACTCTCAGAGGTGCTCTGGAGATAAAGTTCATGTGAAGTGTCTTTATGTAGTGAGATGGCAGAGGCTGAAAACACCAAACGCAACAAACGCTAGTCCATATATCGATTTGATTAAAGAGGTCAAGAACTGCATTGTTTTATTGTTTTAAAATGCTTCCTGGGGTGCACTACACTACTTGCATTTTGATCCTTTGGAAGGCAATGCTATTTTTAGTCCAGTGATCTTGTATTGCTCCTCTCCTCTTCATCTCACTAACACTCCAGTGGGCGGGGCCAAAGTTGCAATGATGAAAGGAGGCGTTAATTGTCTTCTGCAGAGGCAATCTTTCACCTGTCATAAATAGGCACATTCCCCAACAAGGGCTTGGTTACAATAAAAGCTGTTTTTGGACTAACATGGAAGTTTTCAGTTCTGAAACTTAACATAATATTCTTATAGTATGATGACCTCTTATGACCTCTTAAATTAGATTTCTCAGTTCATGACCCCTTTACAGCCCTACTTTCAATTAATTTATCCAAATTTAGCCAAGTTCTGTGACATTCCTGTTTCACAGTTAAGTCCATTATTATGATTGGATTCCGCAACTCTGTCTGAGTTTCCTGCATGGAGGCAATGATAGGTCCCTACACACAGAAGACCAATGGACATTGTCTCCTCTCTCATGAACCACAAGTCTGAGGGAACAAGAGTTCAAGCATTTGTTTAACCTTTTAACATAAGTGTACAATCATCTGTCATTGAGCTATGAGAACGAAGTCATGTCAAAAGTGACAGAGTAGAAAAAAAACGAACCCTGAGATGGGGGGGCAATTTGAAAGCTTGTTCATGCCCTACAAGTGACTGTTTGAAGCTTTCTACAAGTTCATTTCATCATAGGAAGCTAAATAGCATACAAAATAAGACACCAAACAAAGCAGCGTTTGCTCTCTAATAAGCTGATGCAGGTCTTGCACAAGTATTGTTTGATTAATAATGCGCTTTGAGGATCATCCCAGAGTTTTGATCTAAACTGTGTGGGCTGCTTCTCTGCGGGAGACGCGTCAGAACCCGATCCAACGGGAACATAACGAATGTGCTACCTCCAGTGAGAGGTGTAAGATAAAGAGTGAAAAAGCAAAAGCAAGAGATAGAGAGCAACAAGCTTCTCTTGTTCTGGTTCAGGACCTTGCTCTTTCCTCTTTGGGTTGATCCCAAACTCCCACAGCCAGGGGCCTTAAGCTCTTCAGATCATTCAAACGCAAACACGGACGCTCCTCAGGGACACCAGCACACTGCACACATCCTGTAGACGGCTCTTTTAAATATCTGTGGTTTGTTTGGTCTGGAGGATGGATGCGAAAGAGTGCATGATGGGAGCGAAAGAAGGGCCTGAGCTTGTTGGCAAAAGAGAAGCTGTAATGGAGCTGTACTTTTATGAGGTCATTTCGAATAGAATATATCACACTGAGTATGCGTTCATAGCATTACACTGACGACAGTTAATGATTAATGCTACTAGTATAAGAGGTTATTATCTAGAGGGTTTACAGCGGTCTGAGGGCAGGGCAGTACCAGGGGAAAGGGAAGGACACGTATGGTTCGATCTCCCTCTGCTGTATTTTGCCCTGTGATATTCCCATCCGCCAACCCCTCCGCCTATGGTACATTCCACATCATAATGACCTTCCACCCTGACACCAGCCACCACTAAGCCCTTCATGCTGCCTCTGTCTAAAGAACAACACATCATAAACATGCAAATAACACCTTCGTAATCCACCACACAAACAGTCACACATGCAGGAACCAATGTGACATCTCTAGAAAGCAATGTGCATGTGTGGATATATATACACACACTAGGATTGTCATGATACCAACATGTCAGTAGTCAATCATTAAAAAAAAAAGAATAAAGTGAAATATTAATCTACTTAAAATCCAAAAATATTTTATCCTAACAAATGATGCAATATTTAAATAACTTTTAAATAAGGTTAAATATGAATATGAACAAATTAAATGATTCAAATATTAACAAGTTAATTAAGTAAAGTACAAATTAAAAAGTTCAAAATAAAGTTAAAATAATACTATATACCCCAGCAAAACAGTTATTAATATATTAGCAATTTAAATGAAAAATAATAATTACATATTTCTATATAAACCATTTAAATTAAACAATATATTTTAATACCCCAGCAAAAGTGCTAAATATGAATATAAATATTAACAATGTAAACGATTAAAAAATAAATATTAGCAAATATCAAATTATTTAATATATTAAATTATTGAAGTGTGTGTGTGTGTGTGTGTGTGTGTGTGTGTGTGTGTGGGCATGTTTTTGTGAAATATCAGGACACAAATGTGTATAATGACATGGGTATGACATAGGTATTACAAAAGAGGGTGAAATATGAGGACGCGTTCCCCATGTCCTCACTTTTCAAAATGCTTATAAATCACACAGGATGAGTTTTTTTCACAGAAAGTAAACTGCAGTCTCCTGTGATGGGTAGGTTTAGGGGCAGGGGCAGGGGCAGTGTAGGGGATAGAAAATACGGTTTGTACAGTATAAAATGCATTACGCCTATGGAATGTCCCCACATTTCACAAAAACAAACGTGTGTGTGTGTGTGTGTGTGTGTGTGTGTGTGTGTGTATTCTTCACTGCATTAGATAATGCATTTGACCAAATCAACTAAAATATTGACCAAATTATAGTGCATTTGACATCCCTAATGCACATGAATGCAACACAAATGAATCATGAGCTATGTATTCCATAGAAGCTCAAGTTTAATCATTGTAACGTCCCTTTGTGTGGCTTGCATTTGCAATTTCATGTTTGTGTGTATAGAAATTTGGTCATGGTGTCATTACAAGGGCATGGCTCAGGCCCAAGTCAAAGAGCTGATTCAGCCGAGGAACAAATGCATAATGAGCAGCAATCAAAGAGGAGGCAAGAGAACAGGCAGTATGAGCAAGATAGCATAACAGACAGAGATAGTGTGCATGTTTGTGTGATACAAGAGACAAGGCCACGTTGAGTAGCAAGCCACAGCTGGGCAGCTCTAGGCCGTGAGTAGGTTAGCTCAGGTTAGGGGCTGGGTGGGGAAGACAATGCAGCCAGGCTTGTCAAAAGTCTAATTTATGGCCGGTCGTCCAGCGAGCAGCAATTTGGCTTACAGTTCTCTCGCACGGGGGATGGGAGAGAGACTGAGACGGACAGGCCGTTTGTGTGTAAATGTGCCGATTGTGCTCATGACGGAGAGAAGAGAGAGTGAAAGAGATGGAGAGGAATAGAGAATTTTGAGGTTTGTGTGGTTGGACCCATTTTGAGAGTCTCTGCTGTGCTGGCACGAGATAAAACTACTTGTATGTAAATACAGCTAGAAAACAAAACAAAAAAAAAACATTCAAAATACACAAAGCAGTGAAGAGCATAAATAAAATCTCATCCGCTGGATGAAAGTACCCTTCCCCCAGCCCTTCAGCAAGGTCATTATTAAAGAGTTATTGACAGGAAAACTGACTGGCTGTTTGGAATAGTAAATCCTTGTTCAGCTTTTCCAAAAGAATGTACAAGAAACAGACAAAGCTGCTGATTAATCCAGTTACAATGTCTGCTTTAAATACACCTTTGTGAGTAGAGGAGAGACCAAGTGTGCTTAAATCCGAGCTGTGGTCAAAAATAGCATGGAGACCCAGATTAAAAGAAGGATCTAAACTAGGATTTGATCTGCTCCAAAAACGCAATGAGCTGCCTACATAGGTAGCACATAAAGATCAAAAGGGTAGCAATCTTAAAGAAATGCATCTTAGAAGGCAGCATAATTTAGTCAAATTCGAACTCAGTATCGCATGTATCTTTTGTAGAGAAGGACATTCCAGAATGCATTGTAACAACCTCAATGAAAAAATGTATTAAGATTGTGGATGAAGTGAAATAAATTCTAGTAAGCATTTAACATCCATCCATTTTCTTGCCACTTATCAGGGACTGGGTCATGGTGGCAGCTGGCTAAGTAGGGTGGACCACATGTCCTTTTCCCAGGCAAATTCTTTCAGCTCCTCCTAAGGGATCATTCCCACAAGGGCAGAGAGATGTAATCCCTCCAACAAGCCTGCAGTGTACCTCAGATGTTCTTCCCTGTTGGACATGCCCAGAACACCACCCAAAGTTGTTCGAACCACCTCGACTTTCTCCTTTCAGAAGCAGTGGCTGAGTCCATCCCAGATGTCTGAGCTCCGCAACCTGTCTCTCAGGGTTAGCCAAGACACTCAGGGACTAATGTCAGCCACTTGTACTCTCAAGCTTGTTCTTTCGGTCACTAAGCAAAGCTCATGACCATAGGTGATTGGTAAACTGACAGTTTTTCATAACAATATGATCACTTTAAGCTCCACTTAAATCAACTACATGTTTTTGTGGCACATGGAGTTGTTGCCCATGCACATTGTTTCATGTCAGTTTGGATACTGTGGAACGCCACAGGAGATTCAGGAAATAAGGCAGATCAACATTTGTTACGGACATTGGACCAGTTCCAAAACTTGGTGAGCTGCCTTGCTGCCTAGTGCCTCTAAGAGCATCTGCCCTCTACACTAGCATCGTAACTGAAACAGAGCCTCATAAGTGTCCAATTTGGAAAGTTTTTCATACTTAACTCAAATAGCACTTTGCGCTACTTTTACAGTTGTAGATACAATGCTATCTCACAATTTTACGCAAACAGATATATTTGAAGGCAGCAGAATTAAAGTATCAACCCAGTTTTGGGACAACTTTGCTAAAGACTAGAACGTTTCTAGTGATCCTGAAGACCTTGATTAGCTGGTTCAGGTGTTTAATTAGGGTTGGAGCTAAACTCTGCTTCTGGAGTAGGATTTGACACCCCTGTCTTAGGGCGTTTCCACACTGGGCACGTTTGTTGCGGTCCGAGCACGATTGTTCCCGGTGCCCCCCTTAACGTTGGTCTGGCTGCAATCTCAATTTGATTCCATCGAACCTTGGTGCATTTGCGTTCATCTTACGTAATCACAAACGTGCACGGTGCATGATGAGAATGTAGGTCAATATATTGTGTTTTTTATTAATTTGGTGCTATTATGCGCAGCATATACGACACTTGGGTTTACTGTATGTGTGTCGCATGAAGGCGGCTTTCTGCTGCTTGCAAACAGACTCTTTGAGGAGACAAACGCAGGCTCACTCTCGCTCATATCCAAGATAAATCATCAACACTATCATCCCTTAGATGCGTTTTATTGAACTAAATACATCATAATCAGCTAAAACATTCACACGAATCAGCACAGTTCGAGTGCAACCGAATTTAGACCACCCTTCTTCATGTAGTTTTGGGTTTGGTGTACCTTGGTGCGCACCAGGGTCAAAAACACCCTCAGTTGGTCAAAAGAAAAGAACACAGAGACAGAACGTTTTGATGAGTATGAGCTGCAGTATCTACTCTGGTTGTCATGCAAATTTTTGATGAGGCTAGTCACTACCAGGGGACGCTTTAAGTCTGTCCTCCCTGTCCAAACATTTCAACCTTTGTCCACTGGGACGCCTGCAGACTTCCTCGCACCTCTCACTCAAGTCACTGCGTCAAGCCTAATCATCTTCCCACCACTGTGACGAGGACAAACACTGCTGCAAACAACCCAATTCACATTAGAGAATGTGACAACACCAGAGATTTCCTCAGTAGATGTCCCTGTCCCTGTATCTTCTGCTTGATAGCTGTTCCAGCTAAAGAAAAGGGAAAAAATACTCACATTCATTGCTGTCACCCTGAGTGCATTAACTCTGCTTCACTAGGACACCCTATTAGATGGTACGCTTTCATTACTCGCCTCTGGGAAGAATCACAGCACCCAATAAAAATCCATGCTCATTCACACATCCATACCAACTAACAAGGGCAATCAGGGTCATGTGACCGCCACTATATGAACTGGAATCCACTAACCAGAAAAGACATGATAAAGAAGAGAAGGTATAGATGATAGACAAAGGAAGTAGGGTGAGATGGGAAAGACAAACCAAACTCTATAGAGGGAGCCAATGAAAGGAGCCAGCAGAGTGAGCGCAAAAAGGTAGAAGAAAAACCTAGTATATTATTCCAACAGTGATTTAAACCAATTCTAGATTCTTGGGGGCCTGAAGTTACTGACATGATTCTGCCTCTGCTGTTAACCTGGATATGCCTCATTGGAGATTACTTTTTTTGTGTGATTTTCTGTTTTAAACAATGGTTCACCTTCATACAGGATTTTAGGTTGATAAGTAGTGGTAGCCACAGTGCTATTGACACTGTAAACATTGATTTTATATACAATCCTTAGGGGTCATGAAAACACATGAACACTCTTTTGCACACGTGCACTAGTTGATCCAACAGAACCCCCTTTGGACTGACAAGAGTATCAAATGACTGTTCCATGGAAAAGAAAGACACATGCGACAACACTATAGGATGCTTGTTTCTGTGAATGCAAGTGTGTAGGTTCAGTCATGGGGACACTGTTTAGTGCAGACTGGCATTCAGATCCCACGGCTTGCATTCCAGGGCTGGATTGTGATAGCCAAAATGAAGTTTAAAGGGATAGTTCACCAAAAATTTGAATATAACTTTGTCCACTCACTCTCATGGCAAACTTAAAGGTTCAGTGTGTAGTATTTATGAGGATCCTTTGACAGAAATGTAATATAATATACATACCTATGTTTTCAGTGGTGTATAAAAAGAGATATTACATACTGAGAACGGTTACATGTTTATGTACATACACCGCAGGTCCCCTCACAGTGAAATCGCCACTTAAAAAAAAAAAAGGAAAATGTGTTACTATCCTGCAACTTGTCTGTGAAAACTGTTCATTTAGAGGTGGCGCAGATTTTCTTCCATGCCAAAGTTCTCGCCTATACCTCACAGAAAAGTGGTCCATTCTATACACAAACAGAAACACAACAAAGTGAGCAGAAAGAGAAGATTGAAAGACGAAAAAGGATTGAAAGAAAAAGCACAAATGTATTCCCTTTAAAGCGCACAGTCCAAACCAAACACATAAACCCATCAGAAACACACAGCTAGTCACGACACCCAACTGGCTGAAGTGCAGCCTACCAAGAGCTTTTTTTAAACACACTGACAATACATCCTGGCAGTACTGACAGGCTCCTTGCACCTCCATAAATTTATCTGTAAAAGTGTGTACGTCTATGTGAGTGTGACAGTACATCACACTATACGTGTCTACGCGCCTGCTCTCTGCTCCATGTGACCACTCAGTCACATGCAGTAAAAGCAGCACTCAGTGAGAATGTGCGAAAGACACCCAGAGCGGGAGTGACAGAGAAAGAGGGTGACAAAAATAAGAGAAGCACACACTCTCCCAGCTGTGATACCAAAACCAAATATCGTGGGAGGAAAAAAAACAACGCTGTCCTCACCTCATTAACATCACTGACTAGAATGCAGAAGGTTCTTCAGGTCTCTCACAGCCAATAGAAAGAAACGCTGTGTTCTGCAAAGCTGTCACACTTTTAATGATACATTTTCTCTCTGTGTGTTCTACAAAGGCTCTGTTCCACAAACGGCCATTTTTGTAACACGATTAATGTTTCCATTAAGGTGGCACAGTATAATAGCACGTATCCTTTCTAAAGCACGAGTTGGGGAGCATTCGTTTAAAGAAGTAACACTACAATATTACTTATATATAAAGTAACTAAATAAGTAGTTATGGATGTACAAATATTAATATTCTGGCCTATCACGATAAACTGTTAAAGGGTTACTTCAGCGATTAGCTTTAAGCTTTGTATCAGTAGAAACCCGCCAGTTTGTTTGAATTATCGTACTTTCCCCCCTCATATGACCCTGAGACGAGAGATCTATGTATTTTATTTCTGGACAAATTCCTCCGATGACGCAAATATCATCATTTTGCGTCATCAGAGTAGTTTTTGGCCAGAGGCTAAAGACTACAGCCAGCAGGTGCGGAGATTCATGTAAACAGAGCAGTGGAGAGCAAAGTGAATGTTTCAACTTTTCAAATGAACTTCCTATGAAAGTTAAGCTTCCAAAGACATGAACTGAAAATGCGCCAGACTGTTCACGTGCTGTGAATGTATGCGGCCGTGAATCCCACGCTTACCTCAGCTCATGTGATGAATGTAATCCGATCCTGCTGCGTTTGTGCCGTGACGGCCCACGACACTCGTTCGGCACACTCAGAATATATTGAACACACGTTCAGTTTTTAATTGTATAGTGTCTCTAACTGAACTGATTTTATGAAAATGAACGCGGTGGGCAAGTGATCCAGTAATCCAGTAGCCGTGACTAGAGTGGCCGTTGGGCAGCGAAGTGCATTCTGGGAATTGTTGTCTTTCATCGCCATGAGACAAAAATACATTTTCTGTGTTTTCTCAGTCTAGAAGGCACCAAATTCAAAAATAATTTCACATTTCTACTACATTAATGACCCAGTTTAAAAACAGATTAATCTTCCCAGCGCTGAAGTACCCCTTTAAATATTCTAATGTTATGACTGATAACAGTCAAATGGCCAATATTACAGTTATATAGTTACTATGTTGTCTAAAGGAATACTTAATAATAAATTACACAAAACTAAAAAAGAAAGTAATTTTAAATGCCACAAGTGAATGTAGGCATTAGATTATAATGTACAGTATGTCAAAAATTGGTTATTCATTTTGATATAGGGCAATTCCACCGTTATGGACGTGACATTTGCAGTCAAAACATGAAATATAAATTCTTAGAGAAGGCATTTAATAGCAATATATTAAACAGTTTTTTTATATATATTCATAGTCCCTTAATAAAGGAGTCCAGACATGATCAAAAATTCAGTCAACACACGCGTTTCATAGTTTAAATAAGGCGCGTATGGATGTGACAAAAAAAGTCCCTAAATTTTTTAGGATTTCTGTGAATTACACGGCATCAACCAAAAGTAATAATACCCACTGAATGAAGAAGGGTTGGCTCTCCACAGAACATAAAATTTAAAAAAAAAAATAGTTTTTGTGTTTACATAAATGAGGAAAAACAGTGTTGAGATTGCAGGTTTCGCGTTTCACTCAGGTGAACCGACTGACACTATTGTCTGTTGGTGTGAGATGCACTCGCAATCATGTCAGTTTGATGTTTATGTATAAATGATCGCACGTTTTTTTTTTTGGCCAGTTTATGCGGTTCAAAGTACAATTCGTTAGTTAAAATGATTGCATTTTATTTTAAAACATTTTAAAATGATTGTAATATCATTATTATAATTATTTTGTCAGCTTGATCACGCGATTATGATGGATAGGCTATGCTTTTTCATGTTTTAACCAAGAGGGAAAAATTAGATATCCCGAGTGTCCTGAGACACAATGCTCTTCTGTAAGTTGTACTGTATCATATAGCCTACCTTCTGATGTTCATATTTCATTCTGTAGGCTAACTGGAAAAGAAGGGAAGATCGGTTCATATGCGCGTGATCCGCTTGATCAGCCGCTTACACTGAGGCGCTACAGTCACGCTTTATTAAAGAGCGCAAAATCTAGGCTATTGTTTGAATTTTGTTATAAAATCGACAACTTCAAAGTTGAGACCTTTTCTTGTATTAAAACTAGGGCCGGGACTCGATTGAAAAAATTAATCTAACTAATTAGAGGCTTTGTAATTAATTAATCGAAATTAATTGCATTTTACTTGCATATAAATATTTGACCTGAGAACAGTGAGAAGCAATTTTTTTCACATGGATTTTTAGTATACCATTGAATAATGACTGAATACATAAGCTTAATCACAAAATTTTGTTTATTTATTTATGTCCAGCGTTTTGCGTTGAGGTGATATTTGAGGCTCGATATGCAAATTCCTTGTTGCATAGCTTCCACACAACCATGCTCTTGTCGACGCTTCCATCCTTTCGTTTTTTAAAACAAAATGTCCCATCCACGGGGCCAAGCAAAGCAGTCTCGTCAGCTTCTTCGTTCATGTTCACTGTGGTTTGTTGTGTTCAGAAGTCAAGAACGCTAGTTGGTGTTCCAGTATAATCGGTCCGTCGAAACTCATTCATTAAAAAACGTTCCGCGGTGCAAAAATAAGTTAAAATTGTTATCTATTTTTTGCGTAATTAATCTTAATTAACGCGTTAAAGTCACGCAATTAATTAATCTTAATTAACGCGTTAAAGTCCCGGCCCTAATTAAAACTAACAAAGCACAAAGATTTTTGTAATTATTGGATACACGGATATACGGTTCGCCTAAAACGGATCACAGTAATATTTATATGCCTATGATATAATATAAAGCGTCCGTAACGGTCACGTCCGTAACGATCACGTCCGTAACGCGTTTTTATGGTTGTTCAGAGCAAAGTAGTAAGATGAATTGTCGACCCTAATAAGCATAGACATCATTGCTTTGTATATAAAGTTTCGAGTTATTTGGATTTATAATTGTTCTATTTTATTAACTTAGCCTTTCAAACGTAATGGACGTGACAGAGCACTGAAGCGCCCTGACCTCTTATTATTACCCTTAATTCATCAGGCAGTGCTGTTTGGACAAAATCTGTTTATTTATTTCTCAGGCATGCCTTTATATTTTTGAAAAATGCTTTCTGTTAAAATAAATTCATAAAAGGGCCATCTTTGATCCATCTTTTGTAAGCATGAAATATGTTTGGTTGAAAATGTAATTTTAGCATTGTTGCTCATCTCATATGTGGTGGATAAACAAGGGAATTTTCTTAAATTTTCTGTCACAGCACATTAATACAGTATATTACAGACCTAAATGGACAACTTAAAAAAGGTTTTGTTCTTTTGGTAAAAACTTCATTTTTTCATGGTAAGGATGACCTTTGCATGGAATTGCCCTATATATAATTTAATTCACAAAACCAGTACAATTACAATACGATCATTTATTTAACATTTATTCATTAGTCTTAATTTCTTTGCTTTCAAACATTAAAACTTTGTGCTTTCATTTTGCCAGAAAATCGCAGGGAAGCCTTAAATGCTTCTTTTTGTTGACAACAGATTTATAAATGATTCTCATTACGAGTGTGGGAAGATGGCTGGAGCATGTTGCGTTCGCAAATGCAAATTATAAGCGAAACAAACAGCGCTTGCAGAGAAGCATTTACTGTGAAACTGCTGTGCTTTACTCTGAAAAACACAGCTCACCAGACTGTATATTTATTTAATTACATCAAAACTGTTGCGACCTGATAAATCGCACTAAGCCATCTCACATTCTCACAGCCATGCATTGCCAAAATTCAATAAAACGTTACAGGGCAACTGGCGAGTAACACAGTTTCAACACTGATTTTTACTTGCATTTGGCCACTCCATGATTTCAATCAGTGTAACCAATCATACTTCTAACACATTACTGTCCCTCCAAAACTGATCCTAGACCAGTATTGAGGGAAAGTGTGAATGACACAAAAACAGAATGCATGTTGTTGATGACACTGACACACCCGTGTTTGTGTGTGTGTGTGTGTGTGTGTGTGTGTGTGTGTGTGTGTGTGTGTGTGTGTGTGTGTGTGTGTGTGTGTGTGTGTGTGTGTGTGTGTGCACAGATCTGGATTCAGTCATGTGTGTACACTGTGTACTTTATGGTCAAGTAAAGACACTGTGATACCAAGGCTCTGCCCGCATCGCCCAAGCTGTTTGCTGCCCCAGTAACACAGAGTGACGGCCTGTGTGCCATCACAAACCAGTAAGGAGCCTTTGTCCAGAGCAGAATCGACACCAGTGAGTGTAAGAAAAAACAGTGAGGGTCTGTATGGAACACAGTCACAAAACCATCTTTGTTTTTAAGCAAGAGGTTAAAGCCACTTTAGTGAGATGTGACGGAAAAAGGTGAGGGAGCAAAGAAAAGCTAACATATGAGTAAAGTTATGAGGGCCATAAGAGTGCAAAAGTGTTGCTTTACAGGTCCCCTGAGCCAATAACTAGCTGGAGCTCTCTGAACTCACCAGGGGGAGCAGAGCAAGTCCTAAATGTTGACCATGTTGGACTTCACACATTGCCTGTGGGTCAATGACATGACAAAAAAGACAGTAAAATTCAATTGATACATATACAAAGACTTCTATAGACCTCTTCTATGATGACCATATGAAAATTTTAATTTTAAAGTGTCCCTATTAGAGGTCTACACAGAGAAACCCGAGACCCGGGATTAGTCTGTTGTGTGTAATACCCGATTTGATCTCTCTCTCTCTCTCTCTCTCTCTCTCTCTCTCTCTCTCTCTCTCTCTCTCTCTGCACTCTTATTTAAATAATATATTTTAATTCAGCAACAAAATCTCAGGTCACAAATGTTTTCTATGACGCTCATATTTCAGGTTGCTCCAGCTAAAGCGCATCTGCAGCCTCAATCGCGTGTCATGTTTCTATGGCAACCAGAGCTTCTGCAGTGACTGTAATAACTTTAATATTAATATGAATGAACCGTCTTGTTTAATCGTATGTTTTGGTGGCCAGACTCGGCTCACAGAGATGATAGCAAATAAATAATGCTAACGTCACTTAACGTTGTTAATGCTAATGGCACCAAACGAACAAATCGTTATTATAGTTCAAAAGGGCAAAGAGTTAGCAGGTTAACTCATCGAAATGCAAATCTGGAAAGTCGCATTTGCCATCAGTCACCGTGACATAAAGTGGACTTTTAAAGCTGGAATGATGAGTGAATCAAGCATGCTTGGAATAACAAAAGAGGAATAATATGGATAGATCTTTTTTCTTGGCAAGGATTGGAAAGGGAGACGACGGCTATAGGTAAGACAAAAGGTTATATTTTTTCGCAACTTGTTTATTGACTTGTTAATAGCAGTTTATTGTGGGTCCAGTCGGGTCTGTGTCTTCCCGCTGGGTTCGGTTCCAGCTTTCAAATAACAGACGGGTCCAGGTCGGTTCCGGGTACAAAATGTTTGGCATTTTGTGACCCGGATCTGCGTGGGTCCGGGTCCAGCTTTTGAAATAATAGATGGGTCCAGGTTCGTTCTATGTAGGACATTATGGGTCTCTTCGGGTACACATTTTTTAGACTGTGTAGACCTCTAGCCCCTATTACACTATTTTAAAGGTTCCTAATTTTGTTTCGGAGGTCTCATACAGATTTATATGCATCCAAGAGAGGAAAAAAAATATACATTGCTCATAATATACATTGCACAAACACCCTAATTTCACAGAGTCTGAAAATGGTTTGTTCGAACATTTAGTCTCTCGAAAACCCTCCTTTCCGCAAGCCTATACTCAGCTCTAATTGGTCCGATGGCCGAATCTGTAGATTGGTCTACCGCTTACAGCATGTGTCAAAAACGAAATCTGAATTTCATCTCCAGAGGATTCTCAGAGCTTGATACACAGTTATACGAACGATCACTTTTTCTGTATCAACTCAAGCCTGAGACCTCATCCTTTTAAAATGCTTCACTTCACAGCACAAAGCAAACAACAGTGTTTTTTTACTACAGTGTTTGAGGGCGGGTCAAAGTACATGTCTTTCGAGGGCAGCCAATAAAGGCCGGCAATGATGGCATTATGCAAATTTTTTACATTGTTACATAGGTATGTACAGGAAGTGAGACCAAAATACACACGGCCTGAAAAGTAATATTTGAAAAAAGCATAATAAGGGCACTTTAATATTTTTGTATATGTATACAAGCAGCAAGTTTATAAACATTTGATATCCCTTTTAAATTTAGCTGTCATGTCATGACTGCTTTTGTTGTTTTATGAATAAACAAATATATTATTAATTTAACAAGACTTTTGGCATTAGTTGTAAGCAAGCAAGTTGTAAACAATCAGGCTGTTTTTATTTACCATATATATATATATATACAGGAAAAATAATAATATTCAGAAGACTGAATGTGTGTGCTAATTCTTTATTATCTATAATTTAGTGATTTTAACCTGTCGTTCTGCTTTAAACTGTGTTCCTTTTTTATTATGTTGTGTGGCACACAATGTAGATAGAGTGTAGATAAAATTAATATTTTAAATGTACAATACAATATATATTTGTAATCACAGACAAAAGTTGTTGTTTTTTATAACAATTTGTATATTTATTATTATGTCTGAAATCAAATTTACAAAACGCTTAAGTGCTAATTAATTTTGTATTTTATATATTAATACAAACATTTGTCAGCCATATCAAAGTCAAGGTCTAAACAACATGCAGAAGAAGAAAAAAAAACTATTCAGAAATGTTGATACAAAAAAAAAAAAAATGTTGTTAACATTTCTCCCAACAACAACAGTTGTCCAAAAGCCCTATAACACCAGCATGAATTTTCTAAGAACTTGGTACGTTAGATAGATTTTTTTAAAGATTTTTCTTGAAATAGGGGCGTTCAAGACTCCCCCTCTTGCCCTAGCCGTTAACCCCAACAGAAGGTGGAAAGCTCCTTACTGGGGAAGGTATGGCCATGATAACCCAGCTGGGACTCTCTGCTCCTTTCCACTTCCCCTATTCATTAACCTCAACCTAGAGACCTACCAGCCTAGTCAGACTAACTTAAACTGAACTCTCTTGGGTACAGGATACAGTGTGAGGGGGAAAAAAGGAGGGAGACAGGAATGTGGAATTGTGGGCTAAAGAAAAGGTGAGAGAGATCGAAAGTCCAGAACATGGCAAAGGATTTTAGTAATGACATGGGATAGCATCAGTGAGAATTACCTGACCCCGTCCTCGAGTGAACCAGACCGGCCACCATCTTGAGCAAAAGATACCTTCTATAGAATGGTGTCTAAATGCCACAAACAAAAGCCAGATTGTCTGGCAGAAAAGCAAGACAGAATGAGTACAGTAAAAGGCTTTCAACTTAATAAAAGAGTCTTGTTATCAAATCACAGACAACCGAGACCAAATGTGCCATGTGCACATTTAACAGTTACTCGCCAGTTGGCCGTAACCGTTATAAGGAACTTCAACATAATACATGGGCTAAACTGAAAGAAAGGAAGTCTGACCACCCTTTTGCAAGTGCAATGCTATACCAGGTGACCTACCAAGCAAGTGTACCACACCAGAAAAGCCATATGGAGGTGGTTATGTAATGCCAACGTCAATATGTATTAGTTTACAAATCATGCACTGCGGTAGAAGCGATTGAGGTCATAACATGGCATAGTGTAAGGAATGTGAAAATAAGTCTATTAATCGAAAATCTGTCATTTGCTTGAAAAGGAAGAAAGCGGTCGGTATGTATAGGTAAAAAAATCTGGACGAAAATGTAGGTAAAGGCACATTTTTCCAATGAGCGGTGTATATATTAACATGACCAAGCATGCATATCAATATGAAGGTATTACCTAAACAAACTTTGAGGCCCTTATGAGATCATGTCCAAAGCAAGAAATACTGTTATAATCAGAGAAAGCCTTTGTTGTTTGAAGTGCTATCAGTCATAACTTCTGCCATGCGGGGTCTCTCTGCTGTATACATCACATCTCATTCAATGCCTACCTCAGGCTCGCTGCTATGTGGTCACTATTAAAGAGCACCTATTATGGCATTTAAAATGTTCCAAATATTGTTTTAGAAGTCCCCAACAACAGTTTTGCATGCATGCAATGACAAAAAAGACTTTAGTTTTCTTATAATATGCATTTATTTTTACCTGTTTTGACAGCATTTCTCAAATGATTTGTTTAGTGATTCACTTTTCAAAACCCCACCTTTACGTGATGCTAATCTGCGGTGATTGGTCCGATGACCCAGTCAGTTGTGATTGGTATAGTCTGTGCAGATATTTTCGGAAACGGAACATCCATCACCATAAATGGTTTTCGGTTGAACAAGTTTAAACGCGTATAAAGTGTATGAACAAACATGGCATAAATTTTACCTTTATCAATTCGAGCCTGAATATGAAGGGCAAACTCAATCGCAAACGCCACGACTGGAGCAGGACATTTCTCAATGGTAAGCATCAATGTAACGTTAGTTGTCACTTCAGGCCAATGGAGCGTTAACTCAATGCATAAACATAACGTTTTTACCAAAAAATAAATAAAAATGCAGTAACGTTACGTTACTATGAGGTATGACTCTATTCTTAAAGAAAACTCCGAAAACAACAACAAACAATTCACATATCTCAATACAATTGTCATTGAAGACCTAGAAGCTAAACGGTGCTTACACAACAAACCAAAAAATTATTAAGCATGCTACATAAAACATAAAAGCAACAATTATTAATAACACTTACAGTTTGTGATATGGAGGAGGAAGCTGATGCAAATACACTTGGAACTGAACCTTCCTTCAATATCAGCCGGCTCGCGAATCCAAGTTTAATTGCATTTAAGTTGGTAAAGCAATCGTCTTCAAAATGGCGTGAACAAAGCACAAGGCTCGGACTATACTCCTGTGGTACAGTTGTATATATGAATTGTAGCCACTTAGTCTTCAAATGCTCAGATGAAAAAAGTTTGCTTTTGAGTCGCACTTCAGAACACAGCGTCTCGTTGCCATGATGTTTTCTAGTTTTCACTGGCGTGCGCAATAAGTGGGCGTATCGTATTCAAATAACTTGACAAGTTGACGTCATCTAGTCAGAGAAAAAACTTCGGTCTTCTAACGATTCATAAAAATGACTCAGAGTCAACTCTTACTTTTGAAAGACAATAACTTTATATATACGGTGCACTGTCATATATCAAACTTTGCAGGTACACAATACGTGAAAGGAAATTTCAAAATTCCATGATAGGTGCTCTTTAAGTTCTGCATCGCCCAGGCACCGTGACTGCATCTGTCAATTCTTTGTTATGAACTGAGCAGCTACAGCTATGTAGGAATGCATTGTTCTTTTGGGCTCGAAATCTGTTGTACAAGCACATTACCAAGCCCCTTCAAGTTCTGCTTTTAATGTCTCTAGTGTCTCTGTATATTGTTGGCTTTTCAGTGCTCACGAAAAAGCTATTGAGATTCTGTAGCAGTTGCTTCGAATCAAATTTTTCCACTGTATATATTGGTATTTGGTCAATGCAAATGAGCTCAGCCACTGCTCTGTTTATTTGGATGTTAAATCGTACTTCTTGGCACTCTCAGACAGGCTGTGAATGGCGGGTAGCAACTTGCTGGAAACAAGTTTAGCTGTCTGGCTATGGGCACTAATTAGAGCAGCATGAGTCTGAGAAACGGTAAACAACTGGCATTCACCCTTTCAATTCTCTTAAGTTTTGTAAATTGAATGGGATTTGTTTTTAATTTTGAGTGTTAAATTAAATCGTAGTATTCATACCATCAGCAACCTGATTTTATTTGACCATCAAATGAACCAGTCAATAGGAAGAGACATTAAAGAGGCACTTAAGGATAACAGAGCTCGAGAGCTCTTCAAAAGGAAACAAAAAAAAACCATTACCAAATGCCATTTAAAAGACTGAAATAAAACTTTGCAGGAGGCAGGGAGCCCCTGTAGGATGGGCTATCGAATGACCCACATCCAACCTACCAAGCATAAAAAGTGTGCTGGTAGGTAAAAAATAGCAGTGACCAATTTATGGTGATAGTAATTCATCACATCAAAGCAATTCCATCTGAAATGCATTTGGGCTGAAGGGGGAAACTGATGCAATGGTTCACGGGGTGCTGAGAGAGCAGAAAGTCAGGTCAAAAACAAAAACAGCTCTGTGATTTATAATAAATACAAACTCCTAAAATTTACACTGGGTCACTGACCAAATTGCAATGAGAAGTTCATGTCACAAAGCACTCAAACATATAACCAAAGGAAACTAACAAAATCTGTCCAGTTCACGAGGCACGTTCCTTTTAGACTAAAGTAGAATCTGGAGAATAAAGTAAAGTAACACTTTAAATTAGGGTCCAATTCTCACTATTAACTAACTTTGAACTACCTCAATAAACTCATAATAACTGCTTATTAATAGTCCGTAAGGCAGATGTTAAGTTTAGGTATTAAGTAGGAATTAAGGGGATGTAGAATAAGGTCATAAGGAATTAATATGTGCTTTTTAAGTAGTAATAAACAGTCGATATCCTAGTAATATGCATGCTAAATAACAACTAGTTAATGAATCTA
The DNA here is from genome assembly GCA_023029165.1 of Gobiocypris rarus. Lineage (NCBI taxonomy): Eukaryota > Metazoa > Chordata > Actinopteri > Cypriniformes > Gobionidae > Gobiocypris > Gobiocypris rarus. The sequence continues at coordinate 18,759,962 of CM040920.1, forward strand.
AGTATGTCAATGAATTGTAACATACTGGCTGAAGATAAGCATCTTTGGTTTGATTTCAAACACTGAAATGCTATAAATGCTCATTGGTGCTTATGTCTCTTGTGTGACTGATGCCCAATCTTCAATGGAGTTTGGAGACCTTCTTTTCTACCCTCGATATGTACACACGAATCCAATCTAGCCCTTGGGCAATGGTTCAATCAAATATTTCTTAAACGTACGTGCATGGAGAATTTACTTGAGGCCATAAAAGCCATGTGCAAATCACAGACAATATGTTTCATGTGGGTATACCACATATGTGGGCCTCCCTTTCTGCCTGCTTTTCTTGCAGTGTTGCTTGATCATTTCTGCTATGTTTAGCCAGGAGAAAAATTATGTTCAAAATGTAACTTGGCTAACACTTGGTCCCAGCTACAGAGCTGTATGCTGCACTAGGCTACGCTAGCCTGGACCATGTCAAGCTAAAAAAGTTGGCTGTGGGAATTCTACGCTCTCAGCCTTGTACCAAAATGAACCAAAAAAGGGTTGCAGACAGCTTACTTGGATTAAGGCGCATTGCCTTGATGGCCAGAAGATACGTCACATCAGATTACTCCTTTAATATGGAGACGCCATTAAGAGCTGCATATTTCAAAAAGCCCCTGAATAAACAAAGCAATTCAATACATTCAAACCAAAATAGTCTGTGCCATTAGTCCAAGCAGCCACACAAAGATCAGTGCTGAAGGAGAGCAAGAGAAAAAGATGAGAAAGAGGCAGATAATCAGATGGGAAAAGGTCATGGAGAGGTAGAGGATTAAGAGTGAGGAAGAGGTCACAGGGAAGAGGAGGAAAAGCTGGATCCAAAAAAAAGCACCCCTCCACACATGACATCTGTATAACAAATTTTTCCACTTGGGTTTGCCTTTTCTCCATCCGCTCTTCTATGCTTGAAGGTAGAGAGACAGTAAATGTGTGCTTGTGTCTTGATGTGGGAGGAAAGGACATACGAAGCCCAGAAGCAAAAGTAACCCCTCACCTTGGACCGTCGCCAAATAGCCACTGTCATATTCCTTTATTAATCTTTCATATATTGTGCCCATCTGAGGACAATGTGCCTCGTGTGGAGGAACAATGAGAAAGAAAAATAGCATAAACGTAAGTTGCTAAATAAAGACTTACAACTACCACAGGGAGCTGAGAATATGGGCTTAATGGTTCGAACAACTGTTGTAGTCTTTATTTAGTGACTTGTTAGTAACTTGCTTTAAGCACAAAACTTTAAATTTATGAAACAAACACTCACTGTAATTGATGTTGTATAACAAAGTGTAAAGTTTAGGCTGGCACAATACAAATGATCAGCTATAGAAATGTTGTAAAAATATGAATGTATCAGTATCGCCCAAAGTGTTTTGCTCTGCATAATTTGGTAAAAGATGGTAAAATGCTACACTCTCAGAAAAAGGTACATTGCTGTCACTGGGGCGGTACCCTAAGGTACAAAACCTAAAAGGTACTTATATGTACCTTTAAGGTATTAATATGTACCTTTAAGGTACTAATATGCACTCTTAAAGTACTGATATGTACCTTTTACAGTACTAATATGTACCATTTAGGGGTGAGTAAGGTACAAATATGTACCTTTTCACTTTTGTACCTTAGGGTACCGCCCCAGTGACAGCACTGTACCTTTTTTTCTGAGAGTGTATGATAAAACCTATTAGTTGGTTAACAGTAAGTTCTGTACATCATAAAGGTACAAAACAGATGATTCACACTATCCTGGCTCTTCAATTTACAGCCGGGGTCTACGTCCACATGTGGGGTGACGGCCTGAAAGCGGTGGGGCCCAGGGAGCAAAGACAAGCTGATTTAAAATTTTTGAACTTAAGCCAACATTCCTAAGGGGAGAGAGAGTAACAAGGGAAAAAAAGAGATAAAAGAAAGAGGGAGGAAGAAGACAGCGTACACATGTATGCATGTATGTATATGAATATATATGTGCACATACAGTATTTACACAGCATATATCAAAGATTGACAAAAAGTGGGTCTGGATTTAATATAGAGAAACATTGATGCTGGAAATAGGAAGGAGTCACAATCTCTCCCAGAGTAAGAACGACTAAAAGAAAGCGATAAAAGACTGTAAATGAATTACAAAGAAGTTAAAGGCATCTTAGAATAATACGAATTTGTTGGAGATAAGAATATGCAGGGATGGGTTGCGCAAAAAAATAATGAATTAATAAATTAATCAATTTATTTTACACATTAAATCAATCCGAACATGAGATAACCCTGATTATAAGACCTCTCTTTTTCAAGATGTACCTTTTTGGAAGACAAATCTTGCAATTTATAAAGACTTTTTGTTAACACTTTAGTATGGGGAACACATATTCACTATTAACTATGACTTTTGCCTCAATAAACTCCTAATTTACTGCTTATTAATAGTTAGTAAGGTAGTTTTTGTAGCATTTAAGTTTAGGTATTGAGTAGGATTAAGGGATGTAGAATAAGGTCATGAAGAATAAGTCATTAATATGTGCTTTATAAGTACTAATACACAGCCAATATCCTAGTAATATGCATGCTCATAAGCAACTAGTTAATAGTTAATAACTGGACCCTAAAATAAAGAGTTACCAAATTTTTTTTATAAAGAAAACACTTCGTTTTCATATTGCATTTTTTATATTAATTTTTTTTTAAGAATGGTAAATACTGGTAAAACGTACAAACTATTTTTGTTGTTAATTTAATGAAAACTGGAGCATCTCTATTTTACCTCACACTGCACTGTGCAGTTTTGTATAACAATCCTATCACAAGTGATTCATAAAGAGTGCTCTCAGTGCTCTCATTCAAAAAGAATCATGGATAATATGCTACCGAGAACATTCTCATAAAACCATTTATGTTGTTCTCTCTTTGCATGGGTAGGTTGTACTCATGGATCTGCTTCAGCAGCCCTGTATCAGGCTCCATACAAGAGCTTATAAGAAATTGAATACTAGTCTAACAAGAACGTAATAGTTCCCAGGCTCTGAGCAGCTCCGTTGGCTGACAGTTTGACATGAGTTTGCATATTCAGCATGGCGGGGAACACTTCACAATCCTAACCTTGCAGAAATGTTCTGGACCTGTAAACCTGACATTGGGGTATAGCAATAACCTACTCGGTGAGGTGCACAAGGCCTCGGCCTTCTCTTCCCATCACTTTCAATAAAAGGGCAGAACTGCATTAGCGACACGGACGGCAAACGCTTCATGCAAGTCTGATCACATCCACCCTTCAACGCCAGCAGCTTATTAAAATGTATGTCTTAAATTTACACATGGAGCACATATTTACATACATACATATGTGTGCACACACACCCAGAAGAGGCTTGGAGGATATTAGACGGATGTATTTGTTTTAAAAGTGTGGGTGTGCCCTGTGTCGAAAGGTACACAATCCTACAACCTGCCCTTCACCCTAACAGGCAGCTTTCGCGACCAATTGAAAAAACCTTTAGCATGCCCCTACCTTTTAGCCCATTACTCCGGCTTGCATATACCCACACTCGGTACCGTCACGAGGGCTGTGCCAAGTGAGTGATCGCACAGAGCCTCGGTCCTCACCAGGGCCTTGATGTAAAGCCAATAGTTAAAGGTGTCATGAACTGGCTTTTTTTATTTTGTTATACTGTTGTCTGAGGTCAGCTTATGACGTTTGTGTGGTTTTTATATTAAAAAACATCATAATAAATAAGTAATATGCAATTTTCTGACCTGGTTTTGAGGCTCTCGGAAAAACACTCGGTTTTGATTGGCGTGCCGCACTGGAGACTTGGAAGTAAACACCCATGGCTAGGATTGGATGAGATTTGTATATTTAATGAGCTTCAGCTCCCCTCAGTACATGTGGGAATTGTCTGGGGAAATGCTCAAAGGACTCACAAAATATCTTTATCAAACAAACACCGTGATTTATCTCTAAATTATTGATTGGCATGTTATTTTTGTATTACTTGGCTCGCCTGATCTGTGAATATAACCGCAGACACACACACACACACGCGGGCACACACACACGCATGTGAGCGCACCCGAGCACACACCACCCTGTGACAGCGTTTATGTAATCAATGGATTTCAAATGATCTGTAACAATGCAATACTAACTACTAACATATAAAAAACATGTTTTAGCCTACTCGCATAAGTGTGTGTTCAGAAGTAAGCTTATGCGGGGACTGTGTTCTTCCACAACCAGGCACAGCGCAATGTATTACTCTCTTCGCCATGTTTATAGCTTGGATATTGGATAGATATTCTTATATTAGAAAGACCTTTAATATATCAAAACCTCAAGGGAAAGTTGATTTCTCAATTCATCACCCCTTTAAAGTTCATGTTTTTGTCCTTCAAAATACTATAATAGTTAAAAAAACAGAGCTAAAAATGTGTATCGTGATGCTGTATTATTCGGCGTGTGACAGGGATTCATGTGCATGCGGGCAGTCAGCGCGGCATCGCACCACAGGCTCGAAGCGCTTTATTCACAGTCTATTCAAATTCAGATTTTGGCCGCCTCTGATCAAATGGGTCAAACCATAGATATTATTCAAGTAGCCTAAATACGCTAGAAATACATGCTCATTCAAGTATGTGCGTTTTTTGCATGGACAGAGAAAGCATGGATGCCTGAATTTTCAATTCATTTAAGTTTTTTTGTTTAAAACTATTAAAGTTAAATAAGCGTAGCCTTACTATTTCGGATCATCAGTGAGAGCAATAGCACCGCAGAACGAGTGTAGCTACTCTATCTCTAGACGTTTTAGATGTTTTTAAATCTGAAAACTGCTAAAACAACAAAATTGTCAGACATCCATTTAGTGCATGTTCACAGATGAAAACACCTGACAAACAGCGGTTGTTCTCTCAATACTGTGTGTTTGTTTTACCGACTGAGAAATCCCTTCAGATGATTCAGAGAGAGAGCTGACCAAACTCATTCAAGTGGATTCAGGCCGTTCGGCAAACGCTTTAGACCGATTCATAATTTAGAACATAATTTAAGCATCATAATGTGCCCACTGCACAGTTCAGTTACACAGTTTAACTTCTTGAACCTAATGATGTTAAACTGAATATACTTTTTTTTTCTTAAATTATCCACATAAACAACTATTTGTTCATCACTAAAGCAACAGAAGACCCCCGTTAATAGTCTACACCCCAGAGCCTCGCACATCTCGTTCACATAGGGCCTCGGACCCCCCTTTCGACGGGCCTGCCCACACTTGTAACATTGTGAACATACGGTTAGAGATCATCAGAATTTGCATGCATGGTATTTCTATGTTCTGCTTACTTTATTTATTGGTAAAACATTTAAAAATCTTCTCATGAACTGCTGCAGTAATTTGCCATGCATGCCCTCTGAGCATGTATTTCAGTAAAAATGCCCTCACAAATACTACAAAACATCAATACCTCTGTGACATTTTTGCAAAACTGCATATGATTTTCTACATTTTCATTGTTCTTAAAAAAATTATTAAAAAAATCATACACATTTTATCCAATATACCGATCCTGTTAAAGTTTATCGACTGTTTAACTTCACTTAAGATATAATTGACTATGTTTACTAGGATACTCACCAAGATGGGCATTGACATTTTGTGAACCTTCAAGTCAAGTCAAGTCAAGTCAACTTTATTTATATAGCGCTTTTAACAATGCAGATTGTTTCAAAGCAGCTTCACAGTGTTAAACAGAAAAATAATGCAACAGAATATATTTTGATTATCATACAGTAACAATGTGGGCTTTAGATCAGTAATAGATAAGTAATTTTGTCTATATGGTTAATTTAGTTTAATAATTAGATTTATTTTGAAATACATTTAAAAAATAGTTTTTTTTCAAGCACAAGAAGACGCAAAAGAGAACTTAATTCAGTGTTCGCTTGTTGTCAGACAAGGCTTTTTGGCCGCACGCTTTTAATGTGTGCGCACAGTGTATGTTTAAATTGGCAAGGCATAAAAACACGTGGAAATTATAATATTTTATGATGATGAAGCTCTGGCCATAGCCCTGCATTTAGATCTTGCGCATCAATTCTCTTTATTATATCTGCGCTAAACTTATTTTTGCCTCTCTAACTCAAATCACAGGTGCAATTTACTAGCAAATACTACCATAAAATTTGGTTGCGTATGCGAGTGATTTATTCGCACTGTAGAGGGTTGAATCCATTTCTATATAAACTGAACAGTTTGTTTGTTCTTGCATTATGCATATTTAATGCATTTATTCTGTAAACATATCATCCTCCCTCTGCTTGCTTGCTTGCATTCTTCTGACAGTGTAAATATGAATCCAATGAATACAATTACAATATTAATCTTTAATGACAGTTATAACTCTTTGGCAATGTTTTTGTTTGAACTCTTGTGATTTGAGGCTTTGTGGTACAGAAGAGCTGGTGTGTGTGTAACTGTACTTGATTACAATGTCAGCAAAAATGTATGTATTTATAGGACCCAGGGTTTATAGTTAAGAGTAAGGTGAGTAGAAAGAGGATAGTATAGGAAGAGGATAGAAGTAAAAGATAAGCGAACATGAGATGAGAGAACAGGTGTCAGAGGTGAGGGGATGTGGTCATGATGAATTACAGAGGGAGTGATATGAAAGGAAGCGGGACAGAGCCTTTAAATCAGCAGAAATATACATAGGTCTCCGCTGTAGATTTGCATATATGTGTGTGGCATACTTCACATTATCAGAAAGTACATAAGCAAGTCTTGTCACTTCTTGGTTTAGTGACAGCACTGGTTTTATTTGAAAGCTAAAGAAGAAACTGAAAATAACACTGGAGGACAGAAAAGAAGATAAAGAAGATATCCTTAGATCTAGAGTAGAAGAGTTAATCAACTAATATCCCCAGGTTTAATAAGCTCAATCGACAGCTTCAGTAGCAAAATGTCCCACAGAAAATAAAATCATTTCATTTCATTCCTCAGTTTTTAAAAAGCAAAAAAAAGACATTGTTTCTGTAATAAACAAAGAATACTTCATAGAGCAAGAGTTCAGGCAAATCAAATGTTTGCATCTGTCCTCTCTTCTTTCTCCTTTTTTTTAAACTGCTTCTTTCATTACAATGGAGAAAGAAGTTAATGGCATTCTAATTGCCTACGAGACCGCAAAATCAACACTATAAGCGCATGATGAATGTGTGAGGTCAAAGTCTTTACATTCACTATGCGTGGCTACACCAAAATATACATCAAGCCCTCAGACACTCACACATATGGTGGGGAACGCCAAAATAATCCTGATTGAAGTCAGTGAAGTGCATTTAAGGAAAACAGACCATACATCGCGAAGTTAATTTCTTTCTTCATTTTGACAAATTCATGGAAACTGACTTTAAATAAATCAAAGGACATATTCATGGAAGAGTTGGTCTTTGTTGCCTAATGGCCATTTATATGGCTAGATATACAGATCAGATGTTTATTCTGTAAACGAAAGAAAGGCAGCAGTCTCAGATAAAACAATGATTGGCCATTTATTATAAATGTGGTCAATCTTTGACTATATAAGTCACTTTAAGATAAGATATATATATTTATGAATGCAATGTGGTAATGAAGCCAAATCTGGGGAAATACTCTGAGCAATGCCTAAACCCTTAAAGTCAGATGAAGATCCTCTAAGGATTTAAATTATATATATATATATTTAAACTTACTGCTAACTTAAGGTTACTAATCTGTTAAAATGTAATTATGAAGCACAATAAAAGTAAAAATGTGTGGAAAAAATATATGGTAACACTTTACTATAAGGTCTTTTTTTGTTAACATTAGTCAATGCATTAACTTACACAAACTAACAACATGTTTTTACTGCATTTATTAAACTCTTTCTTAAATGTTAAGTTACTACAAATAATGTTCATGATAGTTCACAGTGCATTAAGATACAACTTTTGATCTTAAAAATCTAATTAGTAAATGCAGAATTTTTTTCAAAGGTTAATAAATGCTGTAAAAGTATTGTTCATTGTAAGTTCATGTATAACTAATGTTAACAAACGAAACCTTATTTTAAATTGTTAGTTAGTGTTAGTTGAATACACACACACACACATATACATATATACCTATAAATATACATATTTACCTATAAATATACATATATATACATATATATATACCTATAAATATACATATATATATATATACATATACATATACATATACATATACATATATATATATATATATATATATATATATATATATATATATATATATATATATATATATATATATATATATATATACATATACATATACATATACATATACATATATTAGTGGTCTAGATTAATCTCACTGTGGTTTTGGAATAAATCTAGATTAAAATGGCTCATTTGAATTCTGCCGAAGGCATTCAGAATATGTGTGCTACCCAAATAATGACTGGTGCTTTCACACTTGGTTCGATTGCCAGGACCGAACCCGAGTTTGATTGCTCCCCCCGCTGGACCGTGTTCATATTATATTATTTGGGCCCGAAAGGATGTATTTATTTGCTCAATAATACAGTAAAAACTATTCTAGTGAAATAAAACTGTTTTCTATAATATTGTTATTCCTGTGATGGCAATGCTGGATTTTCATCAGCCATTTTTCAGTCTTCAGTTTCACACGATGCTTCAGAAATCTTTTTAATATGCCCATTTGGTGCTAAAAAAAATATTATTATTATCAATGTTGGAAAAAAAATTCAGGACTCTGTGATGAAAGCTTAAAAGAACAGCATTTAGTTGAAACGGAAATATTTTGTAACATTATAAGTGTCTTCAATACTTCACATAATCAATTTGCATCCTTGCTAAATAAAGGTATTAATTTCTTAAAGCTCCCTGCAGTCAATAATTTTACACTTTTGATCTTTTATAAATCAAAATAGAATTTTTTTTCCTGTGAAAATAATTGCTTCATTTAAAATAGGCAGAAACATGAATATGCTAATTAGACCCCACCTCCACTTAATCACACCAGCCCAGACTTCCTGATCCACTTGCTCAACATTGCTTCTTAAAGGTGTTTTGTGCTCACTGTGTTAAAATGCACACAGAGTATGATAGGAATTAGAGGAAAATCCCCACCCCACACGGGATTAATTACATATGTGTGACAGTATGAATTAAGGGCAGTTTCAAACCGTGTTTTTGGTACACTCCTGTTTTAAAAAGAAAATTCCCTGCAAATGTTTTCACCGCAGGGTCTTTAAAGTTCAAATTATACTTACAATCATGTATCAAGTACACTTAATACTGTTTTAAAAAATTTTTTTTTTTAAATAAAAGAGAGCCACAAATGCCGGTGGATGACATTAAAGAATGGTGTTTTATTGATATATTGATTTATTATTCTTTCAATTGAACAATTTATTAAAAGTATAAAGTATACTTAAATATATAAATATAAATAGATACAAAACACAATTTAGTAAAACCTAAGCCTCCTAACCCAACTACAATGGCCTAATTTAACATTAAATAACAGTTACAGTAATAACAGCAAAGCAGTCTGTATTCTTAGTATGCTACAAACCAGCTTCAAGGTTCAGCATTTTGCAGAAATATGACCATATTCTCGAAATATTTTAGAACGCATCGCCTTATTGTTTCCATGGTGGCGCGTCATGCTTCTCACGAGACACACAGCAGCCACAATAATGCTGTGTGACAGCTGTTTTGTTTTATTTAGTTTTTTCTATTTAAATCAAAATATTCACAAACTTGCTAACAATGTCATGAACTATCTGATATTCTGATTTTCAATTATGTAAGTGAATGTGTGTAAGTTGATCTATAATGTACGGTGTGCACCACCATGTTAGTTTGCGGCGCAAATCAGAGAATCAGATCTGTCGGATTTACATCACGCAAATGTATCCACATCTCACGAAATACATGAAAGTAAGTGAGGTGGGAGAAGAATAGAGTAAACTATATAGTTAATATATACTGTGTATCTGATATTATAAATTAATACCTGAAAGGATTCTTATTGCCTCATCTATAGCACCAGTACGTATGTGCATTTAAATATGTTTTGGTACCCAACCCTAGCCGTCAGGCAACCTTGAAGTATTCAATTTGCTGACTGATAGAGAGTAAACACCTGAAAAAGATCTGTTGAATAAGAACAGGTTGTTCTTGATCAATGTCTGGCAGTGTTCCAGTATGGTGTAAGTTTCACCACTGTATCAAACTGCACAACAAACACACTCAGTCCACCGCTGTCACAAAGCCCCGCCCCTTTCCCTAATATGCACACTAAGTTCAAAAGCGACTGTCCTATGCTCTAAGTAGAAAACTAGTCAAAAGACTAAAATAAAACAAACAGTGCTTGGGTGTATCGATATAACATTTCTAAAAAATATATTTAAAAAAAGTCTTTAACATAGTTTTGTACTTTTACTAGTTTTCCAAAAGAATAGTTTGACTTTAGTTGAAATGCATTAAAGTATAAAATTATGAGTAGCCTGACAAGCAACAGCATCCCCAACAATGAACAAACACGATGCCGGCAAAACAGCTAGAGAGGGAGAAAGCAGAGAACACACTGACCATCTCAATTAAATCGAATTTCTGCTGAGCAGGTCTGGCTGTTGTGTTTTATTGAATTCTCTACTGAATAAAAATCAAGAGACCAATCCGATGAGATGAACGCAGAGATACGGCTTATTGAATGTGCACTATTTCTTTAGGAAATTTATAACAGAAACAGTTTTTTTTGTTTCTATGGCTCCCCATGTCAGAGATGCAACGCAGTCTAGTGTGTAGTGCATAAGCTCCAATGCTGACTGGAAGCATGTATTTTTCTTCCAGTAACCCAGAGTGTAATGCACACATCCAGTCAGCTGCAGTCTGGCATTATTGGTCAGATAGAAATTAATACGATTTTCAAAATGTCACATTGTACTCATTATAGAAATTACCGGATGATGAGAAATAACTCATTTAAACAAGTTATGGAGCTGTTCTTATATTCCAATATGCTGCCTGAATTCAGTCGCTCATTCATTCTAATTCTCATCATTGGACATAATACTGTCACACTGGAAGAACCCTGTAAGGAGTTAAATGTAATTCATAGAATATGCAAGGCCATTTAACCTGCATTAGAGAGCTAATGGATGCTCATTCTGTTCTGCAAGCAAAGGCATTTTGCTAGGGGTGGGCGATATGCCGGTAGACACCATTAACCAGTAGAAATTTGGACTATCGTATTTATTGCGGGTATGTGATCATGTGACCCGTACTGCGCCGTCACAACAGCCCATAATTTCATATCACAAAACAAGTGATTTTAAATCGTTGAAGTGCAATATGCAGCAAGAGAGAACTCATTTCGCTATATGCACTTGAGAATGTCAATTAATACAAAAATATCACATCAGCAGAATTTTGTTTATAAAATAATAATTAATATATCATAAATATAGCATAGTATTGAGATATTTTGTGTAGGGACACTGTATCGATACAAAGACTGCAAGTATCGATATTTCCAGGGACTGGATTTCAGCTCGTATAGTGTACATTTTTACCCTATAAGCACCACTCTTATAATGCGGGAAATAATTTTAAAAAAAAATCTTTATAAAACTGCTTAAAACTATATGTATTGAAAAAACAAATCCCCGGCAATTAATTAAAAATTTTATTTGAAAACACTGAAATGTGCAAACATTTTTATTTGAGAAATGTAATTTCTATTAAAAAATATGACTAAAATATGAGGAAGGAAAACATTTGACAAGGAAGGGATGTGGATTTGAAGATGAGCAGTCTGAGAACCGTATTAGATTAAAAAAAATGCCATTTGGGAACATTTGCAGTTGAAAAAAGGTAATAAATTGCAATGTGTTACTGCAATACTCCATATTAAAAGGAAAGAATGTTCTTTATATACATTTTAATTATCAATACATAATTAAAATGTAAGTACTCCGAAAAAGAAAGTATACAAATTGAGTGTCTATAGACCTATCACGGCTGTTTTAAAGACAGCTCATTATTTCCATTCACTCCACCTTCTCCCTTCTGGGCTCTTTCCAAAGCCACGCCTCCAAAACACATGAACACGCTATACGCCGACCGCTCAGCTGGATGACGCATTATTTTCCTGAGACGAGCGGAGTGCATGTAGTGACATCATGTCAGAATCAAATGTAATAAAAAAATCTAACTTTATCAGTATGAATATAAACAAATAAGATGTCTGTAAGTACTCACTATCAAGCTAGAATACCGATACTCATAACGTTTAAAATATATTTTTGTTTGATTCGATAACGAGCTAGTTATATTTATAAGGCAAAGCTAAAAACGGGTAGCACTGATACATGTTTTTCCAATAACATCAGTTATACTGTGATGAAGATGAATTTCGTGTAAGATTCATAACATAGGTATACAGTGTGTTGCATGTAAGAGTTTCCATCATGAAAGCATTGTTGACTCTGATGAGGACTACATGTGGGCAGATCCTGTAGCAAAAAGGGTGGTAGTCATGGTAGCGAGAGAGAGTGACAGTCGCCTAAGCCAATCACTTGTTTCGCCCCGAACAAAAATAATGAGCGGTGTTTATTGCAGATTAAAAAGTCTAGAGTCACTCGATTTTTATACTCTCTTTTTCAGACTACATTTTAATTATGTATTGACATATAAAGAAAGTTTAAACAAATTTGGACAAAAGTGTTTTAGATAATTCTTACCTACCCTACCTTTAATCTTTAATACCTTTAATATCGTATTGTTGTCGTCCCACATAATGTGTGTGTGTGTGGGCATGTTTTTGTGAAATATCAGGACACAAATGTGTATAATGACATGGGTATGACATAGGTATTACAAAAAGAGGGTGAAATATGAGGACGTTCCCCATGTCCTCACTTTTCAAAATGCTTATAAATCACACAGGATGAGGTTTTTTTCACAGAAAGTAAACTGTGCAGTCTCCTGTGATGGGTAGGTTTAGGGGCAGGGGCAGTGTAGGGGGATAGAAAATACGGTTTGTACAGTATAAAATGCATTATGCCTATGGAATGTCCCCACATTTCACAAAAACAAACGTGTGTGTGTGTGTGTGTGTGCGTGCGTGCGTGCGTGTGCGTGTGTGTGCGTGTGTGTGTGTGTGTGTGTGTGTGTGTGTGATGGGTAGGTTTAGGGGCAGGGGCAGTGTAGGGGGATAGAAAATACGGTTTGTACGGTATAAAATGCATTATGCCTATGGAATGTCCCCACATTTCACAAAACAAACGTGTGTGTGTGTGCGTGCGTGTGCGTGTGCGTGTGCGTGTGCGTGTGCGTGTGCGTGTGTGTGTGTGTGTGTGTGTGTGTGTGTGTGTGTGTACTCAATTAGCTTCAGTGGCTGCCTAGGCAAAATGTTGGGTTGAAGAAACAATTCATTATTATATACAGTATATCTTATAATTAAAATTGTTTAATACACTTCAATTTTAATTTTAATTTTAATTAATTCTATTACTACAAATATTTTTATAATTAACAATAAACATTTTATTATATTTAATATAATTATATAAAAAAGAAGAAGAAATAGAAGGGAGGGAACAAAGAACAGACCGATTCCCTACATGAATTGCTCTAAATTCCATAGCCAACATTAACATTATCAGGATCACCAAGAACCAGACCGCTTAGGCAAATATCATGCTATAAGTGAACCACACCACCCAATAGTCTGCACCAGCACTGTCCAACCACAGGCAAATGAGTGCTTGAGTATATCCTGTCAGCAGCGCCCACCATGCTCGCTGGTGTCAAATATCTTTGCAGCGTCTCGTATCTGTGCTTTGTTGGCACAAATGTGTGATAACGTGTACGATCTGAGATTGAAGCTATATTCCAAGTAAATCAAATGGCTAAATAACTTTCATGACATATAGATGAACAATAAACACTGCTGTGTGGCAGTAAACAAATTACCTAGATCATTATCTAGTCAACTGATAGACCCAACGGGCCAAATGAGGAGGAACTTATTTACTCATTATGCATTACCATACGATAATGGAACATGTGAGAATTAACAGAGAAATTTAATTTAAAGTCATTTTCTCTTACCAACAACTGGCTGATGCCTTTCCGTGCACCTCGAAGCAAGGCTCAGGATGCTCCCGGAGGTGTCGCTATACAGTATATATGAACAACTTCCTATTCACATGGAAAAAAACACATCCCCAGTGGAACATAACAGAATGCCAGGAGGGCTCCACAGGAGCTCTCGCCATGACAACATCATCACCCTGGCAGCTGTTCTGCTCCATGTCCAATACTTCTAGAGCAAGACAGCAAAGAAGGAATGTTTACACACACTGCAGAATGAAACAGTACAGCTATACTCAACAGGGTGTTGGTTGCAATCTAGAATATTACTTTTAAACAGTAAAAGTAGCACACAAGATGCTGTAATAATAGAAAATGAGCTGAACTGCACAAAAAAAAAAAAATTAATAATCACTGTCAAAGCCATCACACTCAAATGTCATTGTCTCAGTTTGTCTCAGTTATACAAAGTAAAACTGAAAAAAGTGCAGACAGTGCCGGACAGCATTAATGGAAATTATTATTTGAAAATGACCAAAAATCAGCGATGTAGCATTTATTTCACACTGCACCGCAATTAATTTGCAAAAGTATCTTGTTTTTAGAACAGCGTCAATATTCTGAAAAGTTACAGTTACTGCTTTTAATTACTAGGGATAAGGATTTTTTTGATTAATTGTTTTTTTTAAATGTGGTTGATTCAATATTGATTCTCAAAGCCACTAATCAATCTTTTTTTTTTGTATTTATTTCCACAAACATTGGACATAACGGGCTCTATCATATACCTGGCGCAATGTGGCGGAAGTGTTTTTTGCTAGTTTCAGCCCGAAGCAGTTATAATTTTTACATCTTGTGCCACAATGTTTAAAGCTACACTGTGTGACTTTTTTAGTTTATTCTTAGCTAAAAACACTTAGTTCTTTCAAAAATATGTCCTCATTAATGTATATTTACTTCTTTCAAGTAATAAAGTATTCTCGTAAGTGTATAATATGCCATTGAAAATACATACGGGTGAGGGGTTCGAATGCGCGTCACCATGTTGCCCCTCCACCTTGAAAGTACATTAGCCAAAGAGGGACTTACCCGTAAATTCAAGCTTTGCCTTTTGCGTTTTAACACTCGATGGCACTGTGTCGAATGTGAAGAGGGGGATTGCTTGAGACTGATATAGCCTACAATGTAAATTTTGCCTTATGCTAGTGATGTCGTGGAATATACAGAATAACGATAGCACCGATAAACGTTACTTTACTAAGATTAGCTTGCATTCGTCTGGGAACCTGATAGCTGATGTTAGCAATGAAATGGTAAAAAATAACAAAAAGGTAAAACTATTATTCATTTTACATAGATGTCATAACCTACATGTTAACTGACAAATTAAATAACTGCAAATTATAATCGTTTTCTAAAGTAACCTCATCACTTGATCGAACTGGAAGCCATATTAATCTTATTTAGACTAAATCAGCCACCGTAGGAGTTAAAACGAAATCGGATTTGAGAGGAACAGAAACTAATATTCACTGGATGGTCATATACCTTTTCACCGCTAGATGGGAGAAAATATCACACAGTGTAGCTTTAAATAGCACATGCACTTGCGCCCATTTGTGCGCTGGTCTGAAAACGAGGTGTGTTCAGGCGCATTGTTGGCATGTTGCAAGTGCACAAATGGGCGCGAATGCATTTGCTATTTAAACAATTGTTGTTTAAATAGCAAATTAAAATGGTTAATTTGGTTATCAAATGGTTATTTAAAGAGCGCATTAGTGATATGTGCCTATAGGAGGGTGCACAACGTGCATACAAAGGGACGCACAGCAGCTCACAAACATTTTTAAATAATCAAAATAAAAGAATCCAAAGTCTTTCCACTCGCAAATTTTGCCATGAAAATAGCAACCCGCCATGGTGCGAGCGCAACTGGCTTTTAAAGGGAATGGGAGATGAGACTCTGATTGGTTTATTGCACGTTATGCCCAAAACACACACTGTAAAAAAAAAAAAAAAGTTGAGAAAACGCATAAGTTTAAGGCAACCAGCTGTAGAACATTTTTGAGTTTTCTCAACTTATTTGTTTAAGTTATCTCAACTTTTTTAATGTTAAATAGTTGAATAAACTTTAAAAGCTGAATTTGTCATACAAAACATAAGTTGGATTTTTTTACAGTGCACGCACGACTCATTAGAGAATAGGTACAACCCTTTTAGACAATGCGACCATTTTTCCCTTCGGACACACCCTAAGTTCACCTGCGCGGTTCACTTTAGACCATGTGCTTAGATCGTTAAAATAGGCCCCCTTATCTGATTGACGTTAATCTTGTTATTTATTTATTTTTTCTGTACACCTTGTCACATATCAGCTTTTAGACATTGTTCGTTTTTATGTAATTAGCCAGAAATGACAAGAAGGCCGCTTCACGGAATAGAAAGTCAATGGAGACGGTTAGTTTGTTCCCCCTAACTTCAGTACACGTTACATCAAAAAACATTATATGGTTATAAATATACTTTTAAACAGCACAATAACTGGTTAAGCAGCAAGTCTGCTACGGTGTAAAATGCAGATATGAAAACCGATCACACCATCACACCTCAGTTCCACTCTCAGTAAACCAAACCGTGCTAATTCCTTTGCTGACACATTAAACCACAATGAAAAATACATTTAGAGAATGAACCATGGAGGATGATGTTTTCTTGGTCTGCTGTCCAATAACCCATTGCTATTGCCGGTATTATAGCAGCTCCTCAACAATTACCTAATGCATTTTCTTTTTAAAGAAACCACAACAGGATGATACAGTCAGGATAAATCCCAGACTCATCTCAGCCTACAAACATATTAGAATTAGACACATTTCACTTCTCAAATTCTCACAGTTTCAGGCAATCTCTCTTATTTCCATCTACTGCCATTAAATTGTGACATCAAATTATCTTGAATATGACTATCATTTCCTAATCAAACTGACTGACGCCTTCCTGTCCTGGCCCACCTCTCCTTTGTCCCATGGTGCTCATGTTCCTGCTCCAGGCCTCCTCTCACACGGCTACTAATGAGCCCTCTAATCAGCAAATGGGCTCTTCAGAAAAGAGCTCTCATTAAAATCTGAGAGGAAAAAAATGCAATGACAGTGGCACAAAATACTATGCATATGTGAGGCTTTCAACATTTAATTGAGGACATTTTAAATGTCAGAAGGTTCTACGCTTGGCCTTCGTGCTGATATAAAACAATTTTAAAGAGAGAACTTAAATGCCCATTATGTAAAATTAAGTTCTCACATTGTGTCAAGAACCCAAGTGATGCTGAATGAATGGTGAATGGTGGAATTATGAAGGTGCTTCTCAGCGGACAGAAACGCAGCCAAGAGCCCACTGTTCCAGGACAGAGAAGTAGATCACAATCCATGGAAGTATTGTGTAGTGTTTGGCAACTCCACTGCTGACTTAAGCGATTCAAAGGACACACGTTTCTGCTCAGCGTCCCAAGTTCTGAAAAACGGGTTACGAAATAAAACAGATGTGGAGATTAGGCCTGGGCGATATAGCTAACGAAATTATATCTCAATATTTTTCAGACCAACATTCAGTATTTTTATTTATATGCATTAATACACAACACAGCATTTTTTATATATATCCAGCCCTGTGTTTGTATTCATAAATTGCACTGATCCTTTTCAAAACCTGTATGTGAGATTCCCTATGCTCATTCCCCAGTTTGAGAGAGCACAGCCCACTTTCTTTAGCAAGCCCCGACTGAAGAGATGGCCAGAGGGAGCTTGTGTGAGCTCAAGCTGTGATGTTTCTGAGAAGAGCTGCAGGACTTCTGTCTGATGTTGGACAGAGACCAAACTGCACTAAGTGAAAGCGACTCCTCACCTGTTAGAGTACTAACTGAAATATGATTTGGTGCACTATCAAGCCCCCGCCTAGACTTAACCACTGTGGGAACTGAAGTGACATGGACATTTGGAGACCTTAAAGGTGCAGTGTGCTGTCTTCCCTGAATTGTTGTTGAACACTGTTGATATCTGAAATCAACCCAAACAAATCCAACCCCTCTCTTTATTGCTCTGCCGCCAAAATCCACAAACACTTTACAGCCCGCACCTAACCGCCTCACTGGGAGCTGGTCTCGAACCCTGCTAAAAAAGGACGCTAAACACCGCATTCTCTCGACTAGCGTCACTAGCTGGCCACCGTTACACACCCAATGCAAGAAAGGAATGTTTCACAGAAAAAATAAGGCAAAGATAATGAACGAATGACAAGGAAGCACAAAAAATTAACACAAGAATAAATACAAGCAGCACAGAAGCTCCAGACAACCTCGACGTCCGTTTTCAGGTTTTCCTGCGTAGGTCTCTCTAGTGCTGGAAAGCTTTTCTAATATTAAAGCAGGTCTCAAAGCTCTTGCCTGATTATATAGGGATGCACTGATACCATAGTCTTTTCTTTTAACAGTTTAAAATTTCAGTTACCGTGTGTGTGAAGAACAATACAATTTCTAGTCCAGTGTTGTGATCTAACAGACACAATAAAGTAACACAATTAAGAAACAGCAATAAACTCCAGCCAGATAAAGTCATTTTATGCGAAATTATCTTCAGATCAAGCATAATGACAGGAACATTGACAGTCGTAACCGAACATGAAACGCAGTTTGAAAGCTGAATGGAGAATGACTGACAGACGCAGCGGAGGGAAGCATTCAAGTGAAGTTGAATTTAATGACTTAAATATTTGTCTGTACCTCACATTAAACTATGGAATGGCTTCAGAACACTTAATATTGTGCACGAAGCGTTGATGATGCTTTATAATGTTTTTGTGCCTTTTGTGGGGCACTGGGGCTTAACAATAACACAGAATATTAAATGCACCGCATCGAATTTGGAGCGGTCCTGTCTGACCGATACCCGAGCCGGAAAATAATTGCGGTATCAAAGCCGATCCCTAATCATAACCCTTCTTACAGTGATATTCCTCTGAGATTTTCTCTTTTGGATCTCTTTTTCAACAGTCTTTCTTCAAATCTCACCATCATACGCTCCCTAATGCTGATTGGCCGTTTGTTGTGGTGCTCGCTCTGACCAACTTTTCAACAGCGTTTTTGAAAAATCGCTTACTTCACCTTAAAGGAACATTGACAACAGGACATTTATTGAATGAAGGACATTTGTGTTCAAAAAATACACTGATATCACAGCTATATATATGCTGAAAAAATATCAAAAGTGCGAGATACAACTTAAAAATAATTCAAGCGATAAGGTGGCGTCCCATTAGTTGACCCTAAACAACTCAAATTTGGTCAGGATCATATTCTCAATCTCTCTCACACTCAACAAAGATTAGAAAAGAGATGACAGACTCAACGACTGTCAGACATTTATGATTCCCTGTTAGGAATTGACTGAATTAAGACAGAATTAATGGAGTAACTTTGCTCTGAATGTGTGTATTTGTCCCTTCAGGGGGGCTATTATTTATGTGCTGCTTCAGTGGAAAATGTAATCAACAAATACCATTCTGCCTCTGCTTGCTTCTTTCATTAGTAATTTTAAATAATGTGTTTTTTTTCATACTAGGTGAAATAAAAAAATAAAAAAATAAACCTTCATTACTTCAAGTAAAATCAATCCAAAATTTTTACACTTACTAAAGAAGAAGCCAGAACATAGTGAATAGCGGTTTCATCCCATTAATAATATCAGATAATCTCAGCAATGCTATCATTCTGTGAGCTCCATTTGATGGGATCATAAGATCATAGACGCCTGACTATAAGAAGTGCTCTCCCATGTTTCTTACCTTTGCCTGAAAGTGCCTGTCTTCCAGAGGTTCAAAATCTCAGACAGACATTTACACCTCAGAATGAAGACGACACATCTTGAAGGCTTAAGCTAGGCTGATTTCAAAAGAAGCAGAGTGGATCATACACATCCGATAGGAGAATTAGTTCTCGCAACCGACTCAACGAAAAATGATAGTACTGCAGATAAGCACTCAGTAGCTTTGCTCACAAGACAGTGCAAGTCATTGGGTCAAAGTTGACCAATCATAGGCTTCATGCGACCAGCTTATACCTCTAAAAAGCTTAAGGACATAATCCTGTGGCTAAGTGAGGTTACACCTAAAGCTGTGCCTAGTCAAAAGAGCTGCTGTAAATACAGAACTCTGTCACAGACAGAGTCATGTTCATATCATGTCTGTGGATGCACAATATTACAACTGCAATATGATATGATCACATTTACTGGTGTTCTATGAGCAAAATTTTGCAAAAAGGCCAACATTTTTCCCCACGTAGTTTTTGAATTTGGTGCATTTGACACCAACAATGTGCTTGATTTATCATCTGTCTGAGCTGTGCTTCATATATTACTACACTATTGACAATAGTTAATGGACACTATTTGTATACACATTTTTTTTTACCATATTTCGCTAATGTGACCACATCTTAACTTTATAAGAGCTAAATGATGGCAAAGGTGAAAATGAGCATGCACAATGAAATATGGATTAATACCCCTTCTTCTTTGAGGAGGACATTAAAAAAAATGGATTGAGAGGCAGTATGAGATTTTTTATTACCATTTTGACACCACAGATCAGAAAGACCAGGGGTAGACTTATGTTTGAATTACATTTACAGTTAATGGCGCTTACACTGGGCCAGTCAAGTACAAATGAGCTCAGATTTGCTAAATAAACTCTACAAATACGTCATCTGTGTGTTCAGATTATGTTTAATTTCTAGCCGCTGTTTAAAGCGGTGGTTCTGAAAACAGGCAACATTCCATTCACATAAAAAAAAAGTCCCTCTGAAATCCTTTTCCCCCAAGTTGTGCATTTTCCATTTCATTTTTCTGTTTTCCTGTTTCTGTTTAAATGTTATCACCTATGCCAGCGCAATTTTAACATGCATTTCCCTGCAAAATTTATGTGAATAGCCATATTTGTCCTTTGCACATTTCCAGCAGATTTCCTCAGTTCCCATTAAGAAAGGTTACCATTTCAGAAGACCAAATCTGATGGCATTTTAAACCTGCCGATGTTCTCGTCTGGCGAGGCAGAAAAGGTCATCCCTGGCGACCGATTAAGACAGAGGCTGGATGACAGACGCCACATGCACAGATGAGAGACGAATAACATTAAGCAAGACCACCCGTACGACAAAGAGCGACGCTGAAACAGAAGACCCGAGCTGAAACGATATCTTGTGAACTTTCACTTTTTGATCTTGTCGCTGAATATCAAGTGTTACTGTATATCTCTGAGAGCACATACTGTGACGTGGTGTCAATGTACAATGAATCGATAAAGGTGTATAGAGAATGACGGTAAAGATCTGCAGCTTGTTAAGGAAGGTAATTAGCATCTCAATGGTCCTATAGCAAACGGTCTGAAAGAACGATGGGAGCACGTGGGGACGAAGCGCATCTTTGCATTTAGTTCTTAGTTACCTACTGTATGTGGCAAGGTGAAGGGGGGAGCTCTTCAATTACTGTCAGTTGAGAAGGGACATAAACTATGTAGGTCACTTCAATGCATCCTGGATCCCCCCCAGACTGACACAAGACACCTTTATTGGAACCCCATCTACGTGTTTTTTTTTTTTCTTTACCGCAAAGCGCTACAGTAAAGTTTCCATTAAAAAAGCAAAAGGCTCTAACACATTAGTCAGTTGACGTCTGGCACAAGTTCTCCTACACCCTATCCAATAACCTTAGCATATGAATAATGAAGTTCCCTCTGTGTTGAAACCACATAAGCTATATGGATGAGAGTTTTATTGAAGACAGCAGCAATAGCACAATCCAAAAACTGATTTGCCAAAGGGGTTCAGTCGTCTCTGAATGAAATGCAACTGCATAACAAGTCTTATGCTTGCGTACATGCCTTCGTGGTTTTCACAGACTCGCCTTTTATGGAGTTTGTGCAGGATGATGATGGTATAGTTTCAAAACTATTTCAATCCTATTTCATGGTTTGCGTTCACGGGCCACCAAGTGCGGATGGGGTCCGGAATGCATTGGTTACTTGTTTAAGTGGCGCCAAATTAAATATCGAATCAGTTTTTACAACAGAAATTAATCAATCAAAAACTTACTTTACTTTCATCTAAAATAAAATAAATTTCCTATTAATCACTGTAAAGCTGCTTTGAAGCAATCTGTGTTGTAAAAGCGCTATATAAATGAAGTTGACTTGACTTAAATTTTCTAAACTTTATTCAATTTAAAGTTCACAGAAAATGATTTTTAATACTTTTAGTTAACAATAACAACATTGACTCGCACCAACAAAATGATGCTTCAGCAGAGGCGGTACAAAAAAAACAGTGCAAGCACTACACAATTCAGTCTGTGAAACATGTCACACGTCCACTGAAACAGTGTCGCCAGTTACTCGCCTGCCCACATTGCCCCGCCCACTACTGTATGGACATTCATCCGATTCTCATGTTAATACCAACTAAGCCTTCTTCACTGTGTCCAGCGATGGAAAAATAAAATGCATCAGATATCGGCCAAAAAAAAATAAATAATACAGGCTGAACTGTGGAAATAAAGCCATCTGAGCCCTGATTCACAGAGGAACGGCTTAAAGCCAATGCTGCATTATGCTAAGAAGCAACAGGAGAGGGCTCACGTACAGCCTATTCCCCGTATTCCAGGTAATACTGTGTGGTCACAGCATAAGTGTAAGGAACAGCCATTGAAAAAAATCAGCTTTACTCAAGAGATTTATTTGCCTTTATTGAAAGCAAAGCACTAGTAAAATTCCCTGTACCAGAACAAAAGAAAGCAAACGAGTGAAAACGGTTTTAGAGTGCTGAAGAGCACTCTTTTTAATACTCTTGCAGATATTTGGAGACCTGTGATTGAAAAACTCAACACTGCAACAGCAACCTTGCTCACTGTAACAGCAGTGATGTGATAAAGCCCTTCCATGTAAATGGGAGTTTTTTAATGGGAGTTTTAGTTATTTTCATTTCTGCGGCAACACATTGGTTAGTACCACCCACTCTGAAATATCACCAAAAAATCCTGCTTTGCATAATTGAATAATAAACATGCATCTATATTATATCTAAAAACACTTATTGCACTTTATTGTAAGGTGTTTGTGGTACAGTGTAATTAAACATACTGAGTACTAATGATAAACTACATGTACTTACTATAGGGTTAGGGTTTGGTTAAGGGTTAGTTGCATGTAATTATGCACAATTTATGGTAATTACATAATACATGTAACGTAAGGGACTGTAAGTTAGTGTGTGAGTGTGTGAGTGTGAGTGAGTGAGTGAGTGAGTGAGTGAGTGAGTGAGTGAGTGAGTGAGTGAGTGAGTGAGTGAGTGAGTGAGTGAGTGAGTGAGTGAGTGAGTGAGTGAGTGAGTGAGTGAGTGAGTGAGTGAGTGAGTGAGTGAGTGAGTGGTCAGTCGGTCGGTCGGTCGGAAATTCACCACGGAATAAAAAATGGACAATTCGTTTTTTTTAGTTTTTTTATATTGCAGTATTTATAATTAATGATTTATCAGAGCACTTTTTTTTTAACTCATGTTTTTTTAACTCATGTCAAAATAGCTATCTCTTCCCCTGATGATGTGTTTACTGCGTGAGGGCGGGACAACCTGTCACTCGATATTTCATCACAGCAATAGCAAACCAATTTTGTCAATTCCCAGATGACAAAATCAAGTCCTGCCCTACATGTTTCCTTGTTGAAAAGCCGTTTCACTATTATATGGCATTTTCTGTTTCATGTCAACTATAAAGCAACATTTACCGAAATTCCTGCACATTCTGAAATGTTCATTTAAAATCCAAATGAACAAGCATGAGATGAGATGAGACTCCAGACAGACTGTACAAATTCTCAAAACATTTTGATGGCAAATACAAGCTGAAATAAAAGAATTGTAATAGCAGTGAAAACTGCTTTAAAACAACCCGATGATAAAAAGCAGCTCTCTTTCTCTCTGACAGATTCATGCAGACTGTCAATAATATGCAGATTCACTAGCTCTACACAAATGTGCATAAATATGTGCTCTATTTGGAAGCTGACACAGATGGCCACCCCGTAATGTATTATTGACAAATGAGCACATAAACTGGCAGCCGCTTTATGACTGTTGTGGAAAATGTGTCTGCTGGACTGGAGCACCACATGTAAAATCCCACGGCTAACTATAGCAGTGCTTCTCAACTGGTGGGTTACGACACAAAAATGGGTCAAGCTGAGGAAAAACAATGCAAAAGCATATAATAAAAAGCAACTGGCCATATAATATAAATAAATGGAGAAATAGACTTAGCCACTTTTTAAACAGGAGAAAATGTTTCACATATCTTTTGTTGTTAAAGTCAAAGGCTGTGAGTCAATAGAAGCTAGCCATTTTTCCCAGACGACAACACAAAAACCTATTATGACCTCAAATTACATGAAATAACCCCATCTTGATATTCAGCGTTGAAAAGTGACTTCAGTGAACATTGAGCGATGACTATGTTGAATTAGAATAATGAATCAATTCACAGAAACTAAAGACACTTGAAGGGATAGTTCACCCCAAATTTTTAATTCTGTCATTTAGTCACACTCAAGTTGTTCCAAACATGTATACATTTCTTTGTTCTGCTGAACAAAATGGAAGAAATTTGTAATATGGTAGTACATTGTTCAGGTATTCAGGTACAGAAACTGTAATCAAATGTAAAATAACACTGCACTTGTCTTTTGTTGTTTGATTAACGTCCTTAGGCAGCAGGAATTTTAGGCTTCTGTCACTTTAAGAGCAGCTCTAATCTGATATACTACTGTTACACGTGCATTTTCTTTGACAACTTACATTCACTTAAGACATAACCACTTGTGTTTACAAGGAGATACGGGAAGAGAACGCCACTATCGCGCACTCTTCAGTATGAGAGGCAGCTTTCTGTGCAACACAGAAAACAGAGCACGGGTCTTCTTGTGATTGAATGGTTTAAAGTCATATTAAAATGCAAACAAAGGAATCGATTAGAGAAAATTAGACAAAATTTGAATTTATATAACAAGTATCCGATTCCTGAGTATTAAGTATTTGATTCCAGAATTGGAATCAATTTTCGATTCCCAACCCTAGGCTAGATCTAGGCGATACAGCAAAAAAATCATATATTTTCTATTTGAAAAAAAAAAAAAAACCTGTATTTATTTTAATAACAATTCATTTTATTTTCACATCCTGCACAATGCTGATATTGAAAGCTATAAACAAATGTGAATGTAATGTGATTTTAACACCCTTTTTGCACATAATATATTCCATAGATAACATTCTAATATTGTAACATTACAATCTAAAAACAAAATTAATAATTCACTAAACTAAAAAATAAAATAAAAACAAAAGCATATTAGCCTACATTTGCTTACCCCATTATAATGGCCCCTTTCATAAAAATACACTTACTTGTAGGTTTAAAATTCAACATATGGCACATTCATTGCCCAACAACAAATATTTAGATGTATATTTTAGTCAGAATTATTGCATTCCTATTCTATTGGAATATGTCAGTGCATCATGATTTAACACGCAAGGTGCAAGACAGGGACAGATCACGGATACATTACAACATTAAAATTAAATTAGGAAACTTTTAATTATTGCAATATACAATGTTGCAAATTTTATATTGCAGACAAAATCACTGTGAATATATATTGTGACTACCTGATGCATCAACCAGCCCCTCTTTCACAAACACAACACCTTTTCTCTTATTCTCACCTTTTTGTCAAATCCATATTCGGTTTATTTGTGATTGATTGAACAGCCTCAAGACAAAATAAAAAAGCAATAGAAAGAGCTCACACACACACACACACACACACACACACACACACACACACACACACACACACACAGAAAAAAGATTGATCTGCTGGGGTGAAAGCCAAAATGGGGCCCAGTCTGCATGCCAAGTCAAACAGCTCTCCCATCTCTACTCTGTACAGCAGCCAGAGAGCGAGGCAGCTAACGTTTGACACCTTTTTCATTTTCAGATAAAGTATTGCTTCTCAAAGGCATGACCTATTTTTCCCCTTTACTTTTACCACTTGTTAAAGTCAGATGAGCAAGGCTCTGGCTTTTAGGGCAGACATACCAAGCTCCCTGCTGCAGATGTTTGCTCTAGAAACGTGCAGGGAAATTATGACAGCTATAAATGGATGACTCTTAACTTCTGTGCTATCAGGTCATTATGGGATGACTATATTAGGGATGTGATGGTGAGGAAATTTTCCCACCGGTTAATCGACGTGTGACAACACCAATAAAAACAGAATCACCGACGGGGGCTTTTCAAATCGCTAATTTTAAACCGAAAGTAAAATGGCCGCTCGGGCTCACAAAAAATCAGATTTACGATTTTTTTTCTTCTCCTACTTAAAAACAAGTTTGAACTTTATTTTGTTTAGGTAAAATATTTGCGGCTTGGTAGCACCTAGGGTCCAAAACTTTCAGCATGTGAATAAACCCCGGCTATTCCACAGTATAAATGGGCACCATATATTTTGCAATATACAATATACATATCAAAGGTTTATGTATAGATATGAAGATAAAATTAACTTTTATTAAGAGTAATGTGCAAAAAAAAAAAAATAGGACATTTTTAATAATCTGCTCTTATTAAATATAGGTTACCATTGTTCTTTTATAGTCTCACACTGAACTGACTGACAGCTCCACTGATTATTAAAGGAGCTCTGCTCTTGTTTTCTGGGTAATTTAGTCACAATTTGAAGAAAAGTTTTGTTTTTCATGACTGTGACTTCCTACTTTTCTCCATATATTAGTGAGTAGAAATGGCTAATAAGTCAATAAGTGCTTCTATGCTGACATCTACTGTTTATAGTGGGCATTTCGTGTGTTTTTAAAATAAAAGTGCTTGTTTGCCACAAAGTGGTCTACATATGTGGCGAGGGGGCGTGGTTTAGCGAGGTCTGTGGCGGGAGAGAGAGTCAGAGGCCGAGCGGCACGTAAGTGAATCAGGTACAAACGATGAACACCTGTCTCTTGTTTCAGTAATTGGCGTGGAGAGACAGGTCATAAGCCACGCAGGAGATGAGGACCGGGAGAGAGAGAGGCTGACACACAGTGCTGGGGCTCGAGCGGAAGCAGAGAGGAACTGCCTAAACCGACGGACCATTTGAGAAATTGAGTTTTGTGTTATTAGTGCGAAGTGCACTGTGTCTTACCACCTGAGTTAATTGAGTAATAAACCGTCTCGAGTGCCAGCCAGCCGACCCCTGTGTCTTCTTCCTCACACCCCCACACGAACCTTGTTACATTGGTGCCGAAACCCGGGAGGGGAAGAAGACCAGAGCCGCCGCCATGCAAGCGCCGTCAGCAACGCCATTTGCGGATATCATCCAGGCGCTCGCGGGCCTGCACAAGGAGCAACACCAATCCATGCTGGAGATCAGGGACGAGCAGGAGCGACGATTCCAGGCGCTCCTCCTGGCCCAGCAGCAGGACCGCGAGCTGTTCCGAGCTGCCTTGACCGGGAGGTTCCGCCGGGATACATCATCATCCCGGCCAGCGCCACCCGCATGCAGCTCACCAAGATGGGACCGCAGGGCGACCGGAAGCCTTCTTGGACCTGTTTGAGCCGCGGAAGCATGCGGGTGGCGCGACTGGACTGGCCGGTGCGCCTCATCCCGCTGCTGTCCGGTGAGGCGCAGATAGCGCCCAACAACTGCCAGTCCAGAACCTCCTGGTCTATGATGACCTACGGCGGGCCATCCTTCAGCGGTCGGTCTCTCCCGAACAACATCGCCAGCGATTCCGGTCGCTGACCCTGGGGGAGAACAGCCGGCCCTTCGTGATGGCCCAGCAGCTCCGGGACGCCTGCCGCAGATGGCTGATGGCGGACCAGTCGACGGTCGACCAGGTCGTGGACAGAGTGGCACTGGAGCAGTTTATTGCGCGGTTGCCCCGGAAAACCGCGCAATGGGTCCAGTGCCACAGGCCGACGTCGCTGGACCAAGCCATCGAGCTGGCGGAGGATCAGATGGTGGCGTGCCCAGGGGTCGGCGAACCCTGCGCCGGCGGCTTCTCTCTCTCTCTCACCCCTCCCCTTCTTCTTCTTCTTCTCCTCCCTCCCCCTATAGGCCAGTTCCAGCTCCCCGTACAAGGGGAGGCTACCCATCACGGGTCAGACGCGGGAGGTTCTGGGAATCCCGGACGGAGCCGGGCTCGAGCGCCATCCAGGGGCGCGGAGCCGCCGCCTTGTCTTCAGCCTCCGGTCCCGTTTCCCCTCTCTCCACGCCAATTCCCTGGTTCACTTCCTGCCACTGGGGCGGCGGGAAGTCTGGGCCGGCCTGTTGGCGGTGCGGGGACCCGGTCACTTTATAGACAGGTGTCCCGTGATGGAGGTGGGGACGTTGATCCGGGTCCCCGACGCCTCAAGCTGCCCGATCACGCCGGGCTGTACCAAATACCAGTGAGTATTCAGGGGGGTACCTATCCGGCTTTGGTGGATTCGGGATGTAACCAGACCTCTATCCATCAAAGCCTGATACAATCGTTGGCACTGGATAATAGCCGCCTGGTTAGGGTTCGTGTGTGCACGGGATGTGGTGAACTATCCGCTGGTGACGGTTATAATTCAATTTCGGGTCAAAACCATAGAGTGGAGGTGGCAGTTAATCCGCACCTCCGACATCCGCTAATTTTGGGGACAAATTGGCCTGCATTTGGGAGTCTATTGGCATGTTTATGTGCGGATGTCTCTTGGGGAGAAAAGGCGGAGCGAGCGGTTGTGCAGGTGGGAGAGGCTGAGCCGGGACCACCGGGTACTCTTACAGAGGAAGGGAGCGGGGTAGAGAGGCTGGACCTCACTAACCGCGATGATTTCCCTCTGGAACAGTCCCGGGATGAGTCGCTCAAAAATGCGTTGCGCAGGTCCGATCAATCGACGGACAGCTTCTCCACCCTGATCAGACGCCTCGTATCCTTATTTTGCCATATTAAGAGACAGGTTGTATCGAGTGACCCAAGACACTCAGTCAAACCAGGATACAACCCAGTTGTTAGTCCCAAAAAGCCGTCGGGAAATGCTTTTCCAGGCGGCTCATTCTAATCCAATGGCCGGTCATTTGGGGCAAGCGGCGACACTAAATCGCTTAATGGTCCGGTTCTTTTGGCGGGCATTCACGAACGCGGCGCAGATGGTGCGCGTCGTGTCGTGAATGTCAACTGGTAAATCCACCGGCCTGCCCAAAAGCGCCATTGCGCCTCTACCGCTTATGCAGGTCCCTTCGAGAGAATTGGCATGGACCTCATCGGACCATTAGAGCGATCCGCACGAGGGCATCGGTTTGCATTGGTCTTGGTGGATTATGCAACCCGATACCAAGCAATTGCCCTCCGTAGCATTTCGCGAAGAGTGTTGCGGAGGCGTTGTTTCGTAATCTCAGTGGGGATCCGAAGGAGATCCTCACTGACCAGGGCACGCGCGCGTTTATGTCACGGACGTTACGCGAACTTTACGGGTTATTGGGCATTAAATCGTCCGCACCAGCGTCTATCACCCACAGACGGATGGTTTGGTGGAACGATTTAATCGCACATTGAAGACAATGATCCGAAAGTTCGCATAAGAAGACGCCAAAAATTGGGATAGATGGTTGGAACCCTATTGTTCGCCGTGACGCGAGGTCCCGCAAGCCTCCACAGGGTTTTCCCATTCGAGCTTCTCTATGGACGCCAGCCCTGGGGTGTTGGACGCCCTCAGGGAGGCTTGGGAGGACGGACCTTCGCAAGGCAAAAACGAAATTCAGTATGTAATGGACCTGAGAGCAAAACTCCACACCTTGGGGCGGCTATCCATGGAGAATTTGCTACAGGCTCAAGACAAACAAAGCCGGCTATACAATAGGGGAACGAAACTGGAATTTGCACTGGGAGATAAAGTGCTTGTATTACTCCCAACTTCTAGCTCAAAATTGCTCGCCAAGTGGCAAGGGCCCTTTGTGGTCACACGACGAATAGGAAATCTCGATTATGAGGTAGTTCGGTCGGATAGGAGCGGAGCACATCAAATATACCACCTTAACCTCCTTAAAAAATGGAGTGAGGGGGAGTCAGTGATGCTGGCAACGGCAGTGAGTGGGGAGGAGGATCTCGGGCCAGAGGTGAGCACAAAAGGTACATCCCTCGCTCTGGCACCAGGGGAGATCACCTCGCCGTTGCAGCTCACTGACATAGCCCAGTTGCAGGAAGTTTTTTCGGATGTGTTCTCGCCCCTACCCGGTCGAACGAATCTCATTCAGCACCATATCGAGACAGAGCCGGGGGTGGTAGTTCGCAGCCGGCGATAGATTACCGGAACACAAGAAAAAAGTGGTTCAGGATGAATTAGAGGCAATGCTGGATATGGGAGTGATAGAAGAGTCCTACAGTGACTGGGCTAGCCCGATAGTTTTAGTCCCTAAAACGGACGGCTCAATCCGGTTCTGTGTGGATTATCGCAGGTGAATGCTGTGTCAAATTCGACGCATATCCAATGCCAAGGGTTGATGAGTTGCTCGATCGGCTGGGCACGGCTCGTTTTACTCGACGCTGGATTTAACAAAGGATATTGGCAGATCCCTTAACGCCTTTATCTAAAGAGAAAACAGCCTTTACGACGCCGTTCGGATTACACCAATTTGTCACCCTTCCTTTCGGGTTGTTTGGGGCTCCGCCACGCTTTCAGCGTCTCATGGATAGAATTCTTCGTCGCATGCGGCATATGCCGCTGCCTACTTGGATGATATTGTCATCTATAGTAATGATTGGCAGCGCATATGGAGCATGTGCGGGTCCTGGGATCGCTGAGACTGGCTGGGCTGACAGCCAACCCGAAGAAGTGTGCAATTGGGCGTGGAGGTCAGGTATCTGGTTTCCACTTGGGTCATGGGCAGGTGCGTCCTCAAATTGACAAAACAGCAGCAGTTGCAACCTGCCCGAGACCCAAGACCAAAAAGGAGGTGAGGCAGTTCCTTGGGCTAGCGGATACTATAGAAGGTTTGTGCCTAATTATTCGGAACTCACTAGCCCACTGACTGACCTCACTAAAAAGGAAGCGCCAGATCCAATCCAGTGGTCAGAGCTGTGCCAGCAGGCTTTTACCCAGGTGAAGGCTGCTCTATGTGGCGGGCCGCTATTACAATCGCCTGATTTTTCTCTCCCGCTTATGTTGCAGACTGACGTCGGACAGGGGACTGGGGGCAGTCCTAACCCAGGAGAGGGAGGGGAGGGCGGCGGTGCTGTACATCAGTCGCAAGCTCTCAAAGAGAGAGACGATGTACAGCACCATTGAAAAGGAGTGTTTGGCAATCCGGTGGGCCGTTCTTACCCTCCGTTACTATCTCCTGGGGAGGGAGTTCACCCTCTGTTCGGACCACGCCCCTCTGCAGTGGCTCCACCGCATGAAGGATACCAACGCGGATCACCCGCTGGTATCTCGCTTACAGCCATTTAAGTTCAAGGTGGTCCACAGGCCGGGCGCAGATGGTTGTGGCTGACTTCCTTTCCAGAAATGGGGAGGCTGCAGGCGGATGGCTCCCGGCCTGAGTCGGGCGGTGGGGGTATGTGGCGAGGGGGCGTGGTTTAGCGAGGTCTGTGGCGGGAGAGAGTCAGAGGCCGAGCGCACGTAAGTGAATCAGGTACAAACGATGAACACCTGTCTCTTGTTTCAGTAATTGGCGTGGAGAGACAGGTCATAAGCCACGCAGGAGATGAGGACCGGGAGAGAGAGAGGCTGACACACAGTGCTGGGGCTCGAGCGGAAGCAGAGAGGAACTGCCTAAACCGACGGACCATTTGAGAAATTGAGTTTTGTGTTATTAGTGCGAAGTGCACTGTGTCTTACCACCTGAGTTAATTGAGTAATAAACCGTCTCGAGTGCCAGCCAGCCGACCCCTGTGTCTTCTTCCTCACACCCCCACACGAACCTTGTTACAACATAAAAATGAATCTTTTTTTTTTTTGACTATTTCTTCCACTATACCCCTTTAAACTTTTAGTTTTACAAACCATCACATTAAAAATAACATTAAAATTGGATAATATTTAGAGCTTTGAAGTGCTGGAGAAAGTGTGAAGCACTAGCCTGACGTGGTCATACTCAATTCTAGTCAGAATATGAGTCTGGTACCGCTCCATTGAGCTTTGATTATGGGACGTGTTTCAACCGAACCAGGAAAGACCTCAATTAGATAGACCCTCAACCAATCAGAGCAACGCGTTAACGTTAGTTGTCAAATGTCAACAGAACTCAACTGCACTGTGTTGCCAAATCCGTGTTTTTCCCACGGGTTGTTCTCCATGTCCGCGGGTTGAAGCAACCCCAATTATGTGATACATAGACCCAGGAATGCAAATTTTAGCAGGCAACCTTGCCAAAATAACGTATTTTACCAACCAAACGCAACTTTTTTCCGGAGAACCAACCCCGAAAGCTATTGTTTTGGGCTATTGCAAAAAAACATGGCAACCCTGTCTGCACGCACGCTGGATTAAGTAATGTTAGAAGAAAAAGATAAGTGTAAACGATCTTTGCCAGTATTGTAAAAAGAATTTAAGGATACACAGAGTACTTACCAACACGATCATCGTTTCTGAGAGAAATAGTGAAGGTGAATTCATATATGAACATGTTCTCCGTTTAGGATAAGAGCAAATTCAACCCAAAGCGCCTTTGATGACGTGGATGATTACATTACTGTTGATCATCTGTCCATCATCGTCTAAAGCCCGCCCTGACAATTTCATTGGTCCGAACAGTTTCTGTTCGGGCATAATAACTCCTCTATGGTGCGAGGCCAGACTGAATTGCCAGAGCAAAAAAATTGTGGGCGGGGCTAAAATCGGCTGGCATCCAGGCTAGTGAAGCACTTGAAAACCCTTAAAAGTGCTTGAATTTCAATCTCAAAAGGTTGCACGAACCCTGAGATGAATAATGACAAAAAAATCTGTGTCACGAGATCGGCCCGTATGAGCTCGCGCTGCGTTGTCCGCGCTTCCGTTCAGACTTCAAAAAGACTTTGCAGCGGGGTATTGTTTGTTCCGCAACTGACACCGAAAAACCGAAATCAATTACGAATGACTTTGTATGTTGTAAAGATGACACTGTCCATGTTGTTTGTGTATCTCTGGTAAACGCGCGGGGGGAGGGCTGAACCATTACGTGAGCTCAGAGGGGAGCGTCGGCAGATGTTAAAGAGAAAACCAATTTTCATTCAAACAAATCGACGTAAACTGCACATTCGAGTTAATCGATAAAAACGATTTATCGCCCAGCCCTAAAAGCGAGTGTTTTCAATGAATTCCTATGAAAGTTAAGCTTCTATAGGCATGAATTGAAAATGCATCAGACTGGACACGCACCGTGAATGACAGTGCAGCCATAAACGTACGCACACTGTAAGGCCGTGAATGAATGACAGGGCGGCCATGCTCATTTTAGTTTCGGTTTAGAATTAGCGCAAATTCGGGAGCAGGTTGCTTGAATTGTGGGTTTCATTAACCTATTATTCTTAAATGAAAAACACTGTAAAATGACAAACTTAAATAGGAGCTTAGTGATGAATGAAATCTGACTCCTGCTGCGTTTGTGCCGCGACTCTCATTCGGCTCATGCTGTATTGAGCAGACACGTTCGGTTTTTAATTCTCTAACTGAACTAAATTATTTTTGGGTGGGCATGAGATGTAACCAGTTTTGTGCCTGAGCACCGGTAACACCGGCAACACCGACAGCAAGCCTATAAGACTATATACATAATTTTTTTGTAGCCTGATTTCATCTGATGTGATAACGCAGCCACAATACTGGCTTAAAGTTTCTTTTGATGTCAACGTCTGAAATCGCTCATGGTCTGATGGTCACAAGGCTGCAATGACCTAAAGCTCCAGGCCGTTATTAAAGACGAGTCTTACATCAACAACATTCATGATACAGTACACGGCTCCTCTTATCTTATTAAACACAGCTTTGAGACTGAACTGGGTCAAGGATGGCCAGGTCGCCACATACCTCAGCCAGGTGTACAGGGCCATTATGCTGCACATTTGGAAACACACACCTAATGCACATACTGTTTAGAAACACACTGAAAGATAAATTCAGACACTAGTGCTATATTGTTACCATGGTATAAGAATGTCTCAGACAGCCGTGTCTCTCAGCATGCGATAGTGAATTCAGTTCTTTTTCACATCTTATTGCGCTTGAATGGTCGAATACACACAATTATGCAATTATGTAAAAATGCCCATTGTGTGGCGTATTCACGTAAATACAGACCCTTATGTCTCAAGTTGAGTATAAATCAGATGTGTAACAGTATAATGAATCCACGTGTTTGGTATTAAAGTGACACCTTACAGTATATACCTGCTGCTCTGTGTGAATCAAACAAAAGTGAAAATAACGGTAGCACTTTATTTTACAGTCCTGTACACCATACTACATTTTACAATAACTGGGTAATAACTAGGTACTAACCCTGAACCTACCCCTAAACCTAACCTTAACCCATGAAGTTACGTTATTATTACACAGTATTTTCTTAGGCAAGTACTGTAAAACATACTGTAAAACAAAGTGCAACCAAAATAACTTGCTTCTCTTGAATGAATGACATTTTTAGCTTAATAAAAATACAATTATATTTCATTCATACACTGAAGGCTAGTATGCAATATTTTATTTTGACATTTGATTATTACATTTGTGTACTAATTCTAACTACATGTTAAACAAACCTATTGTACCTTGATTTGTTTAATTTTATATTGTATCTGTCCTATTGTTTGTGATTTGCTTTTTTCTTATTTTAATAACAGTAGCAGCAGTAGTAATAGTATTACTAAATAATAATATTAAACAAAACAAGAAATATTACTATTGAATTGTTAGCAACTACTGTAGTATACAGTATTTAAGAAAAATAGACTACTACTAATAATAATAATTATTATTATTATTTCTTTTTTATTGTATACTTTATGTTTTTACAGAACAGCTGTAAAAAACAATACTAATATTTATGGCTTTCTTCATTTCTTAATTAAATCATCAAGATTGGTGGAAAAAAATGTCTCAGTTGTTTAGTGCTTCTCAATACATGTCTGGGAAGATGGTTGGGGTGTTGCTAAATGCACGTTTATAAATAACCCAAACTCAGAACGCAGATGAGTTTGCGAGTTCGACTCTGAAAACACCAAATCATGAGCTTATCACGTGTAAAACCCTGTGGGGGACGGGAAGAAGCATGGAATTACACTCAGTTCAAACCAAGCAACAGAATCAAGTGTGGAAACAGCCTGAAAATAAATGTTAATGACTCTATGGTGTCTAACGTGTGGGTCAGCTGCACTCTACACATCTGCTTCAGGTTTCGCTGGTTCAGGGTCATTCGGCGAGGGGTCTCCATGCCATGCCATCTCTCTCCTCTCCTTCCCATGAATCACAGCCTACACTGCAGCACAACCATTGGCCTTGTCCAAATCCATTACACACCACAGTATTCAAGATTCCTTAACTCAGAAATACTCATCACCACTCTCCGTCTACTCTAGAACAATCTTGCCTGAAAAATTTAACTAAGAAGAATTTAGAGCAATCATGCTTCAAGCATTGCATAATAAATATTGACTCTGAATATTAAATATACTTAATTTTACCATGAACAACATAGACTTAATATTGCTTTATATACACAAGGTTCTGGGGCAGTTTTATTCATAATTATTACTTTAATTCAGCAGGGATGCATTAAAAACTTTCACTCTCCTTCAAACTCCCAACTTAACATCTAAATCAGTCATAACAGACATGCTTAATATTAAAAAAATAGTACTTAAAAGCACAGCCTTGGTGAACATTAGATATTTCTTTCAAAAACATTACCAACCCCAAACTTTTGAATGGTGGTGTAGCACAGGCAGTTGCTAACACATTTGGTTTTTTGGATGTAGGAGGGGAAAAAATAACATGAACTAGCCAATCCAGTTAAAGTTGATTTGAGTTATAGAAATGAAGACTGCGCGACATTATCTCCACACAGTAGTGGTGATGACAGCACACTTTGTCCCACAAAACAGTGGGCAGGGAACTCTCCTTAACGAGATGCTGATCCATAAAAACCTCTTGTCCCCTACAGTATCTGTTGAAGTTAATGTGGCTTGACCATCGGCAGCTTTCCAGAGATGAAGCATGCTGAATGTTACAAAGTGAGGCCAACAGCATAACCTAAAACATCATTACACCCTGCAATATCCCAGTACACCTTTCTACAGAATTCATACCAAGAGCCGGCACAAGATGCACACAAACCTTTCTCTATATTTTTAACAAACATAACATAGTAATACAACTAGAAAATGTAATCAAGACAAACATGCCTAAACATTTATGAAAAGCTTTGAAAAAACAGACTTAAATTAGTCAGAACAGACATTAGTCAGAAAACATTAGACAAGACAGACAGATTAGTCAAAACAAGCAGACAGACAGGTATAGGCGGACAGTAAAGGTGTGCATGAATATTCAAATATTTAATCTGTAAGAATTATTCAAAAAATATATATATATTTTGCTACATGTTGCTTTGCTAGCCGTAAATGCATGATACTTACTAAGCAAGCAAACAAAATAACTAAATGTAGGGCTGCTCTATTACGGCAGAAATCATAATCACGATTATTTTGGTCAATATTGAAATTACGATTATTTAACATGATTACTGGTGTGAGATATACTGTATGATCAAAGTCTAATTTCATGATAGGAGTCATTTTAGATATCAGTAATTTTTCAGTTATCATTAGGCTACTTCAGCAAACACTAGCGGACTTGAACCGGCGTCTCAGCTGTGGGAGCCGGGTGCGCTAAGGACACTAAAGACCACACCCTCTAGTGTCAGTTGCTAGAGTGCCTCTTGAGACCAGGGGAGTGAGGTTTACATGCACCTCTCTCAGACGACCTATGTTACGCACACACCCCTAAACCTCACATCCATCTGGGTCACAGCACCTAACCAGTCCTACACAACCCGAGTAGGACTTAAAACCGGCTTGGGAGGCGGGCTTGCTAACAAGGATGCTAAAGACCGCAGCCTGTAACGGCTGATTTGGATGTTAACGGAAGCATGCTTCTGAATGTGGCAGCGGCACAACAATGTTTTTACCGCGGCTGACAGACAAGATGATCGCGGAAGATTCGGTTTCAAAGTGAAATGTAAAAGCTCCTATTTAAGTGAGAAAAACAATTCCAAATTGTTGGAAGCTGAAATTGGGGGGAAAAATTGCATTAATCGCACAACCCTAACTAAATGCATTGGGTGACGCTATGGAGCAAGATTGTATTTGATCACAGAATGTCGTCATCTGTCTCTAGGCACAGCGAAGTTTAGAATTACTTTGATCAAAACAAATTATTATTAAATTAATATTAGGACCTATAATTACTTAAATTCATAACAAAATCATCACATATCCACAGGACATCACTGACACACTGGACTCCTCAGTAAAAATGTTTTTAAAAACTACTACAAAACTACAAAACTTAAATTGCAAGGTAATCTATTCACAAATATAAAAGAGATGCAACATTCTTATATTGTTGTTGTTTAAGCCAAGATGAAAACGGCATAGAAGTTCATGATTTTATTGTTCCCAAAACATTTAATGACACTAATAACACTAAAAACAATGCAATTGCAAATTAATCATAATTATAATAACAATATCACTAAAATTATATATGCCTTAACAGTCTAGGTCTGAAGAAAACAGCACAAATCAATCATCTGTGAAAATCAAAAGGAGCTTCAAACATCAACTTAAAACTAGGTGTTTAACAAGCAATATATTGATTAATCTCTTTTTTTTTTCACTGTCATTGATGTATTGTCCACAAGAAAAATATTAAGCCAGAAAATTAAGATAGTTGATATAGGTTGACCAGCCGCTAATCAGCTTTAGTTTAAAGATTCATCATCGTCATGCTTTGTTTTATTTAACATCACAACAGACGTAACAATCGGAATACTCTAAGACGTCATATACAGGAATGATTGGGCTATGTTTTTACCTCACTACCTGGATTTAAGCTGATTTATTAATAAACACTCCACCTTTGCTCGCAAAATAGAAAAAGATTCTCATATATAAAACAAAAGTAATAAAATAAGCAAATGAATGAGTTAAGAAATAAGCATGTTATTGATCAATTGAGTAAGCCCCGCCCCCCACGATAGTATCGCCGATCTCACAGGCTATTGATAAGACGTTATGAAAATGGAGCATATCACCCAACACTACTACAAGCACCCATCCACACATATATTTGAATATATTTGTATATTTAGCCAAATACATTTAGCCTAAGTAGTTTAAGATTATCTATATGTGCAAGTGAACTTGTGAAATATTATTATGGTACAGTCAGTGTTATCAGTCTGGCTAAATGAACACGAAATGTTCAGCTTTTTATTAATTTGTATGCGGTAGAGAGCAGATGTAAATTTCTTTAGTAACATTTTGAAAATTCAAACATGTTAATGAATCTGAAAATGCATGTCAAAACAGCTTTATGAACGATTTACACACATTTATTCCTCTTATTTCATGAATGAGGCCCACTGATTAATTTTTCAACTAAAAGAAAACCTCAAGATATAATGCAAGCTTGTTGTGTATATTGAAGAAAAAAAAATCTCTTGTTACTCGAATATGAGTTTGTTATGAGTCCAAATACATTAATAAATTAAATTAAATATCCATACATTTGCCTGGTCAAGCCTAAAAGGAAATAATAGGGAAAAAACAACAGGTGTTCCAGGGAT
Source organism: Gobiocypris rarus (assembly GCA_023029165.1). Taxonomy (NCBI): domain Eukaryota; kingdom Metazoa; phylum Chordata; class Actinopteri; order Cypriniformes; family Gobionidae; genus Gobiocypris; species Gobiocypris rarus. Next base: position 18,799,047 of record CM040920.1, read on the forward strand.
CCAGGGAGATAGTGATCGGGACAGGTTGACAAATGATAGTAAACTCAAGGCAATAACAGCAGCAGCAGAAGCAACAAACAGAGCAGTTGTGATGTTGATTTTCCTGTTCCCTTTATGCAGGCCCCTTGAATCTTCTGTCACAGTATGTAATCTGAAGGTGTGATCTCTACCGGTCTTCATTATGAAATCTCACCTCAGTTCTCAACCTTCTTTCCTTTTCTCACAGAATAACACATTTTCTGCAGGTGCAGTAAGCTGCCAAGATCAATCTTCAGCCCTAGCTGGAGCTTCATGCAGTTAGCTGTACTTCAGTTGTAAGTCCGAGCCATAGAAAGAGTATGCTACAACTGCAACATTTAACAATTGTTCTTTCTTCTGCGGAAAATAAAGATATGTGAGAAATGCGATGCTTTTTTCCCTATACAATGGAAGTCAATGGTAGCCCATCATTTCTTAAAATGTCTTTTATGATCTGCAGAAGGTTTGGAACAGCATGAAGGTGAATAAAGAATTTACATTTTGGGGTGAATATTTATTTAAAGAAAATGCCATTCTGACATGTTTGAGGTTCATTTCACTCCACTGGAAAACACCACTTTTCCACCTCCATTATGACACATCTATCTTTGAAAACTCATTCACATACCTCTTGTGAGAATGTTTTTTTGAGAGACGTCTGAAATGTGACAGGAGTTGCATCCAACTGTGACAATGTGCTGTAAATTAATGGAAGACATATTGGCTTTCAGAAAGAGCTGTCTGTTTTCTACAGCTGAACCACACACACACACACAACCCAACGTAAAAAATTACAAACACTACTTTTTCTATAAACCCTTGAACTAAACAAACTACAAGCACACACAGGTCGACATCCAAGTTCACGAAAGCCCAAAAAATATCACAGGCCGGTATTTCAGGATTAAAATAAATGACAACAGCTACTTTCTGGGTTTATATATGGAGGTATTTAGTGGCACAAATAGGCATCTGGTGTAACTGAGATGGCCTAAATATCAAAGACATAATAAAAGGAAAATGATCATGAGGTGTGGCACAACAGCGCTGCCAAACCCTCAGCTCCTGGAAGCGGTTCAGCTGAATTTCTCAAGCATGAATGTTTATATAAAAAAACCTCCTGAAAAGTAGAATTCCTTCCTCGAAGTAACAGTTTCACGGTGAAATCAGATTCAAGATCATTTAAATGCAGATTTCTCAGGCAAAATTATGCCAAGAAGCCATTGGCAAAGAAGCCTTACTTTTACACTTAATAATAAAAGTGTAAAGCGCTTTGAGTGCCTTGAAAAGCGCTATATAAATGTAGCAAATTATTATTATTATTATTAAAATATAAATTAATATAATAAAAAATTATAATATAAGATAAAAACACAAAAATATGCAGATCTGCAATTCACGCAGTGCAAATAATGCTTCTCGAAAAATAAACATTACCTATATTTACTTTCAATATTGAGCACGGTGGCACTCCCATAACTCCTTTAGATTTTCTGCCAACTCACTTATCATCCATTTTAGTTTACACTATCTACAGTAAAGTTATACATTACCTAATACTACCCAAAATGGAAGTGGCGACTTATGCATTTTTCTCCTGTTAAAACATGCCTTTAATCAATACATCTCACAGTTTTCAGAAGAATTCTCTTTTGTCCACAAACACGTCTCCCACACAACCAGAATCTAATGCAACCGCAACCGAATCAGAGCGTTGTGCACCTCCCATTGACAAAGTCTGTTCAACGCATATCTCAAACCATTCCAAGACTACAATTGAGCAGATCTGCAGGAATGAGGAATGATGCAACTTTCAGTTACATCGTCCTACAGTCAATGGGTTTTCTGAATGGGCTTTTGGTTAAATGCCTGAAATAAGGTCTGTGGTTAACACAAGCTCAAAATATGTTCATGTTTTATTCAATTTTATTCTTTTGATTTTTAAGCTTTTACATGTCTTGAAAAGGGTGGTTGCTAACAAATGGCTAAATGAGACTACAGAGGTTGTAGGGGACATTAAATGTCATCACACCAAACAGGAAAAGTAATTTACTCACTATTCTAACTCAAACTTTTCAACTTGAAGATTTTAAGTAAAGATTGAATGAAGCTAGTGATGGCGAAATTAATGGGCGGAATATCGAGTTAGACTTTGTTTCATATCAAAAATAAATTGCTCTGTCCTCTGTTATCACCAATGGCGATCAAACAACAAAGGATACATTTTATTAATTCATTCATTATATTAGTTATATTTCATTTATACAGTGAAGACGGTTATTTTACATTTGATTATTCAATTTCTGCACCTGAATATTGTATCTATGCTTGTTATTTGTTTATTATGTTCTATGCAGATTCACTCCATGACTAAATCAGCCCAATTATTCTAGAATGATTCAATTCATTTCAAATGGAGCTATTCAAATCACCTGGTGAAATAGTTTATTTATCGCAATATATATTGTAGAAAAACTAAATATTGCAATGTACGTTTTTTCCAAAATTATGCAGACCTAGTGTATAGCCTACTTTTATCAGATTACTTCAGGCGACTGTTTTTAGGCTTAAAATACGAATATTATTTATAACCAAACTCCTAAACTCCTGTTTTAAACAAACAATAATCTGCAATAATCCAAAACTCAATGGAAATATCCTGTTGGCTTCTTGTCAAGGGAACCAGGGTGATGCCAACTTCCAGGTTGGCCTACAAAATTACATCAATCCTGCAGCACTCTATAAAACATGATAATGATATAATAATACTTTTTTTATACTACAGAAGAACACAGAAATGTTTGTTGTTCTCACACTTAACATACTAAATCTAAACCATGCTATCTACACACAGTGGGAGTAACTAGGCTAAAGGTAACCATTTTTATCTATACTGTGGAGGTACAATCTATTAACACATTCAGCTCTCGACAGCTACAAATAGTCTAGCGCACTTTGTTGTTAACAAACAGATAAAAGATTAATAGACACATCCTAACTCTAATTCCTAACATCCAATGTTATTCTCTATAGTATAATTCCATGCTGGGCTGAGTCAGTGAATCTTATGTGTTCTTTCTTTGCACCATTTCCAATGCAAAAAAATAAACCAGCACATTCCAAGCCAAAAGAGCAACAAGGAGGAAGCCACTGAGACCAGATTAAAAGGCTGTCTGAGATTTAGGGTTGTTAATTAGTGTGAAGTGTGGCTTTAAAAAATAACGCCTCTCGAGACTCTTTTCTAATAAACGCTAGTATATACTTTCGTCTTGCGCGTATGCCGCCCTTTGCGGTCGTGTATGCGTGAGGCGACTCAGGCGAGGGGACGATTTTTGTAAAAAGGTCAGATCTCAGTCGAAGTCCCTGGTCCTCATTGACATGGAAACCACACAAACAAACCAATAACAGAAACTAAACAAAAAAGATCAAATACAGTTGGCCTGAAAGAACAGGACAATGAAAGACAAACTGACGGTGCGTGTGTGCGTGTGTGTATCTGTGTGCATGCAGGTCCATGTGCTTGTATGGGCAACGTTATCTCAAAGGAGCAAGAGCAGCGGTGGGTAACATTCACGGGTGATCATACCGAGTGGTGATAAATTTATGTTTCATTGGACAGTGGTTGTGCTTATCAGAACTGAAGCCGCACTGCCCTCTACAAACGTTTTAGACCAAAGTCAAAGTTCAGTTTCGGCATCTGCCACTATGCATCTGCTGTGAATGCAGCCGGAAAAAAAAAAGAGGTTAGCATGGCGCAGCCATGAATTATGTAACAGATGACACACAGCAAAGCCAAGGCTATGTTACAGCTAAAAACAGTCATTATCTATAAAAAGAAAAAAGCAGGAAGTTGTACAGGATAATGCTCCAACACATAAAAGGAATGCTGTGCTAAACATAATTGAGGTCACTTGACATGCTTTCATGCATGTGATCAACTAAAAGAAATACAATTATATATATATATATATATATATATATATATATATATATATATATATATATATATATATATATACACACACAGGTCCTTCTCAAAAAATTAGCATATTGTAATAAAAGTTCATTATTTTTCATAATGTAATGATAAAAATTAAACTTTCATATATTTTAGATTCATTGCACACCAACTGCTATATTTCAGGTCTTTTGTTTTAATACTGATGATTTTGGCATACAGGTCATGAAAACCCAAAATCTCAAAAAATTTGCATATTAGCATATGGAAAGGTTCTCTAAACGAGCTATTAACCTAATCATCTGAATCAACTAATTAACTCTAAACACCTGCAAAAGATTCCTGAGGCTTTTAAAAACTCCCAGCCTGGTTCATTACTCAAAACCGCAATCTTGGGTAAGACTGCCGACCTGACTGCTGTCCAGAAGGCCATCATTGACACCCTCAAGCGAGAGGGTAAGACACAGAAATACATTTTTGTAAGAATAGGCTGTTTCTAGAGTGCTGTATCAAGGCACCTCAGTGGGAAGTCTGTGGGAAGGAAAAAGTGTGGCAAAAAACGCTGCACAACGAGAAGAGGTGACCAGACCTTGAGGAAGATTGGGGAGAAGGACCGATTAAGGCCTTGGTGGACCTGCGGAAGCAGTGGACTGAGTCTGGACTAGAAACATCTAGAGCCACAGTGCACAGGCGTGTGCAGGAAATGGGCTACAGGTGCCGCATTCCCCAGGTCAAGCCACTTTTGAACCAGAAACAGTGGCAGAAGCGCCTGACCTGGGCTACAGAGAAGCAGCACTGGACTGTTGCTCAAATTTTGCATGTCATTCGGAAATCAAGGTGCCAGAGTCTGGAGGAAGACTGGGGAGAAGGAAATGCCAAAATGCCTGGAGTCCAGTGTCAAGTACCCACAGTCAGTGATTGGTCCACGGTGTTTTATCAAGGGCAGGGTCAATGCAGCTAGCTATCAGGAGATTTTGGAGCACTTCATGCTTCCATCTGCTGAAAAGCTTTATGGAGATGAAGATTTTGTTTTTCAGCACGACCTGGCATCTGCTCACAGTGCCAAAACCACTGGTAAATGGTTTACTGACCATGGTATTACTGTGCTCAATTGGCCTGCCAACTCTCCTGACCTGAACCCCATAGAGAATCTGTGGGATATTGTGAAGAGAAAGTTGAGAGACACAAGACCCAAAACTCTGGATGAGCTATCGAAGCATCCTGGGCCTCCATAACACCTCAGCAGTGCCACAGGCTGATTGCCTCCATGCCACGCCGCATTGAAGCAGTCATTTCTGCAAAAGGATTCCCGACCAAGTATTGAGTGCATAACTGAACAGAATTATTTGAAGGTTGACTTTTTTCGTATTAAAAAACACTTTTTTTTTTAATCGGTCAGATGAAATATGCTAATTTTTTTAGAAGAATTTTGGGTTTTCATGAGCTGTATGCCAAAATCATCAGTATTAAAACAATAAAAATAATCTAAAATATATGAAAGTTTAATTTTTATCATTACATTATGGAAAATAATGAACTTTTATCACAATATGCTAATTTTTTGAGAAGGACCTGTATATATATATATATTTGTTAAATTGAGTATTTAATACAATAAGTTATAATAAAAGTATTAATGGATTTGTTATTATTATTAATTGTATTTTTTTATTTATTTTACAGAAAAGTTAAATTACAATACTAACATTTACAGTTGTCTTAATTTCTTTCATTTCAAAGTTAAACCATTGAGCTTTTATTTTGGTGGAAAACCGCCAGGGAGATGCTTTTTCATTACAATTTTGGGAAGATGGTTGGTGCATGTGTTCCCAAATGCAAATTATAAGTGACTCAAACACAGCGCTTGCAGACTTTAGTGAATCCAAACTGAAAATTAAACTTTACTCTGAATCATGCAGAGCATTAGACTATATATTTATATAATTACATCACAACCGCTGGGATCTGAGGATTGCACTAAGCCATCTGATCTCACATTCTTCCAACCATGTATTGTCAAAATGCCTCGACAACATGCTATGGGTGTCCAGCAGATGCAGTAGGAGCTTGTGCAGCGATATCAGGAGCAATCAGTGCATGAAATAAATGTACTAGAAAACCTAACATATTACAGTTTATTTAGTAATAGTTTGAAGGATTTTCACCCTCAAGTCATCCTAGGTGTACATGACATTCTTCTTTCAGACGAATAAAATATGAGTTATACTAAAAAAAGTCCTGGATAATCCCAGCTTTATAATGGCGGTGACTTGTTGGGTCATTTTGAAGTCCATAAAAGTGCATCTATCCATCATTGAACTGCTCCACACAGCTACGGTGGGATTCTGAAGTGAAGTGGTCTAGTTTTCTAGTTTTTATATGCTACTACTAAGATAAAACTTAGCTTTAAATGTCAGCAAGAAAGAGATTGACTGCCACAGAGGTTTTAGCCTTGTTTCAGAGCCTTGATGATGCTGAGTCTGATGGAAGAGCAGGTTCAGATAGTGATGTCTCTTGACATCTGACACTAACTTTAAGAGTGATTCAGAGAGCCCAATCTCCTGGCACTGAGTATCTATAACACGTGATCATGCTTTCATGTTGCGTGCTCTTTATACGCAGAAGTGATCTTGTACATTCATGCATTCGTGCTGATACAAATAAAACAAACTAACAAGGCTATACTTTTTTTAGTCACAGTGCAAAATCAATGAACAAACTTCTTTTTTTTTACATGTTTTCACAATCCTAACATAACAAATCCATTTATTTATGGTTTTGATTCCAGTGGTGGCTGCATCGTTTCCGATTTGTGTGATCCAAACATTTCCAAGAACTCCAGATGCATTGTAAAGTCCAAAAGTCAAAATATATTGAAAAAAAAAAATGTTCTTGAAAAAAAAAACATGTTTTAATCTAATGAAATATTCTCCTTCAATTCATATTTGTTGGCATTTAAACTTTCAAAAACAACATTTTCACAGTGCTGAAAAAAACTTTGCAATCCGGCTTGCTGGAGACAAAGCGACGCACACACCTTCGGGGGCAGTCTAATAGTTCTTACACAATTATAAATTACAAAAAGATTGTATTATGTAGGCTTAAAATATGATGACAGGCATTCAAAGCTTGATTCTAAAAGCATTGAATGTAAATATGACATGACAAAAGTGACATTCAGTATAAAGTCTAGTATGAACGGCCATATTGACCGCTATGGCCAATCTAGTATAGAATTCAGGACAGATAGTTCTAATGTTAACCCTTCATGACGTATGTCTTGGGTGAGACGAAATAGCCTCCACAACTGACGCAAACTGGCATTCAGATCAGCCTCTATTTTAGCACCGCCCAACTTCCTATGCCCCAATCAATTCTAGAGTAAGAAATCAAGCACATGCTTCCCTTCCAAAACCGTAGGCAAAATGTGCCCCGACTTTACTACTTTCGATAAGATTGTGAAGTGAGCATCTGATGGTGCAACGCAACTGACACTGTAGGTCACGTGACAACGACAACAAGATGGAGGTAGTGCTTTCTTGCACATTACTATAATATTAAAGGCAGCAGAGCCCAAACTATTAGCCTAAATTCAGTTGCTACTTATTTTTTAACAGATTGTATGCAAACATAATCTAATTATAAAATTATGTTTTTACTCCAATTCGTTGTTGAAATACAATCATTTACACTCATTTCTCCAGCGAACTAACAAGCTGTGGACACTGAATGACTTGCCTGAGGTAAATGCTACGTGTCACATTGTTTACAAGCTGTTTTACTGACTGAGCGATTACACAAGATATGATATGATTCAGTAGATTACACAGCATCTTTCAACATACCTCCGGGTGTTCTTTCATGTTTATTCTATAACTAACATTACAGGGTTAGTGTGGCAAGCAGCGGGGCGAGGGACCGCGAGCCGAGTGACGGGAGCATAAAAGGAGGAGCGAAGACAGCGGAAGACGAGAGAGGACCAGGCCTGGATTTTGTGTTATGTTTGTTTACGTTTGGTTATGTCGGTGGGCAGTCGTCCGTGAGGGGCTGCCCACATTTTTTTATGTGTGTGTGTTTGCGGGCAGTCGTCCGTGAGGGGCTGCCCGCGGTTTACTTTTGTTTTGTTTATTTATTTTGATTAAAATCTTTTGAACGTTCGCCGGTTCCCGCCTCCTTCCTGCCCTCAACAACGAACATCGTTACAGTTAGTTCCCCAAAAAATGACAATTCTGTCATTAATTACTCACCCTCATGTCGTTCAACACCCGTAAGACCTTTGTTCATCTTCGGAACACAAATGAAGTAGCCTGACGTGGTCATACTCAATTCTAGTCAGAATATGAGTCTGGTACCGCTCCATTGAGCTTTGATTATGGGGCGTGTTTCAACCGAGCCAGGAAAGACCTCAATTGGATAGACCCACAACCAATCAGAGCAACGGAGCGACGCGTAACATTAGTTGTCAAATGTCAACAGAACTCAACTGCACTGTGTTGTCAAGTCCGTGTTTTTCTCCATGACTGCGGGTTGAAGCGACCCCAATTATGTGATTATATAAACCCAGGAATGCGAATTTTAGCAGGCAACCTTGCCAAAATAACATATTTTGCCAACCAAACGCCATTTTTTTTCCGGAGAACCCCCCGGAAAGTTATTGTTTTGGGCTATAGTTTTGAGTAGCAACTGTGCGCGACATTGCAAAAAAACATGGCAACCCTGTCTGCACGCGCGCTGGATTAAGTAACGTTAAAAGAACAAGATGAGTGTAAACGATCTTTGCCAGTATTGTACTAAAAGAATTTAAGGATACACAGAGTACTTACCAACACGATCATCGTTTCTGAGAGAAATAGTGAAGGTGAATGCATATACGAACATGTTCTCCGTTTAGGATAAGAGGAAATTCAACCCAAAGCGCCTTTGATGACGTTGATGATTACGTTACTGTTGATCATCTGTCCATCATCGTCTAAAGCCCGCCCTGACAATTTCATTGGTCCGAACAGTTTCTGTTCGGGCATAATTACTCCTCTATGGAGCGAGGCCAGACCGAATTGCCCGAGCAAATCATTTTGTGGGTGGGGCTAAATTTGTCTGGCATCCAGGCTACAAATGAAGATATTTTTGTTGAAATCCGATGGCTTAGAAAGGCCTCCATTGACACTAGTCATTTCTTCTCTCAAGACCCATAAAAGGTACTAAAGATGTCGTTACAAAGTCCATCTCACTACAGTGAGAATAGTTTTTGTGCGCAAAAAAAGCCTAAATAACGACTTATATAGAGATGGGCCCATTTCAAAACACTGAAGCTTCGAAGCGTTATGAATCAGCGTATCGAATCAGCGGTTCGGATTGGCGAAGTCACGTAAATCATGATTCGATTCTTGTATAATATTTATTGTATATTTTTTACCCTTAATTTCCATGATCTAAAGAATTAAAAGGTTGTCATTTGAAAATGTGTAGGTCTACTTGCATTACTATGCTGTTATATTAGGATTATATATTCAGTGGCATAAAATAGTCTTAAATTGACAATAATATTGTTTATCGGAGTTATTTCTGGGACGATATATCGCGAAACAAAAAGTAGTTACCGTGACAGGCCTAGGGCTTGGTGTGTACCGTGGGTGGTGTGTATCGTGTTTTTTTCTGTTGGGTTTGAATATCATATAAATAACCACTTAAATTGAAATCTGTTCGTCACACAAATCTATCGTACGACTTTAGAAGACTTAGAATAGTGCATGAATCGTCTGGACCACTTTTATGGTGCTGCTATGTTAACATAAATTTTTTAAGCTTGAATGTCCAAGTTCTCACTCAGTTTTATTACATTGAAAAGAGAGGCAAGGATTTTCATTTTTTTAAAAATAAAAATACTCAACAAAAAAAATATCACGGGTTTAGAATAAAATGAGGGTGAGTAAACACTGAATTTTTAGTTTTGGAACATCATATTTTGAGGTTTTACCATCTTATCACACTCTATTAAAATCCAAATGATAACTATAAAGAGGCAGGGTTTTGCCTTTAAAAGCAGATGTCATTTACAGTAAACTGCTGCAATCTAAAGTAAAACATTTTAAATAAAAAAATAATAAAATCCTGAGCGATAACATTGGTTGATGTTTTACAAAATGGACTTATCTGCTTTCTAGTGTGTGTGTGTGTTTTAGATAAAACGGCATGACACATACAGGGTGAGAGACAGCACGCTGTGATAATCTATAGGTCACAGCATTAACACGTGCGCTCTCCGCTACTTTACACTACAAATTATTTTACACCAGAGAGCACAAACACAAATGACAATGAAAGGTTATCGGCTTTGTATACTTCAATGCGCATACTTCATCTTATACAATCAAATAGTGCAAATCAGCCAACTGAAGTGTAACTGATTGCAGTTGGGTGTAATGTGGCAACAATAAACAAATCAAAATAATCAGGACATCTGAAATATGACGCAAAGGATTGAAACTCCTTCAAGAATTTCCAAGTGCCTGATGGGCTTATAGAAGTGGCCACAGGCTAACCATTCTCATACTGCAAACCCATCATTGTTAGACTGACAAACCTCAAAACCATTAAAAGTACCCAGCATGCTTTCTGGGTGTCTGCTTTAGCGTCATATTGACTGGGATTGCAACTTCAGCAAAGCCTTAACTTAAAGTCACTGCTCAACGTTGACCTATATAGCAAGGGGCCATGGTATGGCGGGCTGCTAGGAGAGGGGCCGGGGGAGGTCACTTCCTCCCCATTAAAAACTCATCAGGGCCCGACACAACAAACCAAGCTACTGTTGGACAATGACTGCAACTCATCCTCATCCCAGCTCAAATCTAGCAAGATGTGCTCATATATACATATTAGTCTACATATCCATAAAGTAATTCAGCACTTCTCTTTATAAACATTAAAAATATAAAATCTATGCAAACTTTTTTGATAATTAGACATGATTTAAAGTAATACAAATCATTTTAATAACAACAGGTGGTTTAGACTACTACAAAATTATTAATTCTGCATGAATTAGCATATACGAAGCTCACTCGCACATACATTAAAAGTCATAATTTGCCACTTGAAAGTCAATTGCATGTTCCCTGACACAATTCAAAAAGCAATTACTTGATTAGTTATTAAACAGGTCACATTGATATGAATCACTTTGAACGTAATTAAATTTCACTTTAAGGAATGTGCTTAAGTAATACCAATTACATTAATCAAAATAACGGTTTTCATTTCTTCAAGCAATTCAACATATGGAAAAAAGGGAAATCGCCTATGCAAGTAAATCAAGTATTAATAACCTTATACAAAAAAAGCTACCACTTTCACTTTTAAAATAACTATCCAGGCTCATATAAAAACAAATAAATAAAATAAATAAAAGTTAGCCTGCTGTTGATACTGCATGATGCAGAATAAGTTTACTGTAAACAGTTTGCACAAACTTTTCCCACAGGGAGAAGACTAATGAAATGCTCTTCACCAGGTTACCTGTTGGTACTGTACCTTCTGGGCACGTTATCCGGTGAATAGATTGAAAAGAAAAGTGTGTGTGTGTGTGTGTGTAGCAGTCACATACTGTACTGTACCCGAAGACACGGGGCTACAATGTGTCTGTTAGTACAGTATGTGCCTGCTACAGACTAGGCCCTACATACAGCAAGTCACTCTCCGCGCCGGCAACCTGTGCAATGTCAGCCGTACTAACATGCAAAAGCCCGCGTGCACGAAAAAGCCAGTAGTGTCTTACAGTAAGGAGCCATGGGAATGAATCGTTTTAGCTTTAGGACCGCTGACCTGTCAAACCACGCAGCTAGCGTACGCTGGAATTAGCTTCGTATGGCAGAGGAACACGAGCGAATGTTGCATAGGCGCGAGAACAGTAAATAAACACGCACAGCGCGCGACTCACCGTGTGAATGTTTGGCGGGTTTCAGGGAGATAGCGGGGTTCCTGCGAGTCGGAGTCGCCGATAAGTGGAAACGTCCTGCCTTGTGTATCCAGTGCAAGTGTGGAGACACTAGTGCACACAGTGAGCCGATACCACCGCAGCGTGCCTTCAAACTAATGTTTCCTCCTCCCAAAGTCCTCCGTTCGCTCTTTAGGACGTGCACTGGGCTCTTGGTGGTGGGTTTTCCCGTTAGTTTGAAGGGGAGAAAAGTCCTCTGCCTTGCCCGGGCTGCCACGACAGGGATTTGAAATGAAGAGAAATACTACGATCGCTCCTCCCCTCCCCAGTCCCGCTCATGTACAGTACCACAGGGAGCGTATAAAACAAATTAATAAAACGATCTACCGCTCTCTACAGGACCAACACTGTAAAATACTTAGATGAGTGCACTCCCTCTCTCTCTCTTTCAAACTGCTGTCATGTGAGCGAGGCGAATGACATACAGCGCGCGGTCCGTCAATGTCCCGCATGATCCTCACCGCTGACCTTCCGATTTAAAGGTGCACGCAGAATTTGTGCTAATTAAACGATTTTACACAGAGAAATGAAAGGCAGTTTCAAGAAATATAAAGTAATGTAAATTCGCATGACAGTCTAGAGACTCGTGACTTATCAGTCTTCTAGAAAAAGCTGTTTTATTCCCAATGGGTCCCCTTCAGGACATCACATGATCATGCCATGTCATGCAATTGACTATTACTATTAGGCTATAGCAAATTAATAATATGTAATAATAATTTGAAATAGCGCTTCTAGCCAATGAAATCAAAAATTGACACATCTTTATTTTTATGGGAGTGTTTATTTAAAAACATTATATATAGGCTACTGTTCCAGTTCCAGGATAAAGGTATAGCCTAGAGGTGTGCAATTCACTGGTCCAGGGTATTTCCTGCGAATGTGCAAGACTTTTAGCTCATAAACCACTAAAGTTCAGTAAATGGTAAAACTACTTGCACTACAAACTATTGTGGTTATTTTGATGATAATAAATTAAAATAACATATCTAGCAGCACAACGGCCTGTTTTTGTACAGCTAAAATAACTAGAAGCAACACAGTTAAAAAGTTAAAAATGGCTGTTACATTAAAAATAAGGTGGATAAAATTTTAAAATGAAACATCCAAAGCAGCAGTTTCTCATCTTAATGAAACAAACAAGCCACATTCGCATGCAAGTCTTGACACAGATTTAAGGAAAATGTTAGGACATCAATTGCCAAGTATTCACACTCATCCTCATCGCAGCCACTGCAGGTCCCGGAGGTAAACAGTTGAAATGGAACAAAGCTGGTAAACAAACCGATATGATGCAGTAGCAGTGAACGAACTTAATGCATCCAATGTGACAGTTGTCATTATAGAGTGCAAAACTTCTGAACTTCTGGTGCTAATGTGATGAATAAGAATAGTCTAACTGTAAAGAAAAACTTACACCTTCAAATAGATTGTTCGCACCAATATGAAAATTATGTTATCATCTAACCCTCATGTTGTTCCAAACTGTATGACTTTCCTTCTTCATTTTGAAAAATGTCTTAACAGTTTCTTTTTTATTCAGGTCCAAAAAAACATTGGACACCAGTGTTTGGACAACAACAACAAAAAACTTTTGTATTTCACAGAAGAAAGTAAGTCATTATTTTTCTCTGACCCTGATGTCCTAATCGTATTAACATTCTGAAAGGTCTATGAATGCCAGTGATTTCAAGTGAAACAGATGTCAATATTTCAAGCATGCTTTTTAGCGGTTTTGAGATCTACTTCTTTTAGACATGTTCCTGGAAATTTCAACAACAATGTTATTGATTTGAATTTTGAATACACAATCATATGCATCATGAAAAAACTGCATCCCACTGTTCCTTTAAAGTTCGTTCTACTAATTCCCACAGTAAGTTAGAAATCGGTGCATGCTTGACACTTTCTCAAATCTGTACATGCTGCCTTTAAATATTCTCAATTCTTTAATTGCATTCTTATATGACTGATTAAACCTAAAAGAGAATGAGTCATCTGAGCACAAGTGAAGGGCAACTGGACTAATTAGAAACATGAATATTCATAAGTTGGAAAAACCTCAGAATCAAACAAACCCTGGGCAAACAGCAAACATCTTCAGGAATGCAACAGCCGTTAATCTAGAAACACAGAGGGGGGAAAAAAACCTCACTGCCATATAAATCCAAATTAAAGACTCGTCTTTGACCAGTGACGCTGCATGTCCCTGCATAAATAACAAAACCTATCATTTTCACATTGGATGTTGATATTTGATTGAACAGTCTTTTCTCTCTCTCTCTCTTTGTTCTAAGAACTAAGCAGGGGAACAGGGCAGTACTTTCAGCCAGGAGATGACTGGCAGATAGCAATCTTCTGCTTCTTCTCAATTCCCAATTCACACTAGTTCTGTTACCTTAAGCTATCAAATGCCAAAGTTACATTGGTTGGACTATATCTCATAAAACATCTGAACATCAAAATCTGAAAATAACACTTTTGTTAAAGGGAAACTCCACCGTTTTTAGAAATAGGGCTTATTCAACATCTTTCCTACATTTAGATATGTGGGCAAATGCATTTTTGTCTCTTTAGTTTGGCAGGGTCGCCGCTAGCTTAGCTTAGCATAATGAATGGAATCCTATGTTGCCAGCTAGCATGTCCCGAGTAAGTGATATAAAATAAAAATAAGAAAACCTCCACCTAATTAATAGTTGCGTGATATGTCTGTGCCCAAGTAGCAGTGCTTCGCCTGTGCTTCCCCATAATATAGTCCCCCCATAATATAGTCACAAGTCAATATCTGCCTAGGAAATCGCCTAGTCTTAATCTGCATCGCTATTTGTACTCGTTGTGAATACGCAGGCCACAAGAAGTAATTAGGTGGGGGGGTTTGGATCACTTTTACTTCCTTTAAAGCTAATAAGGAACAACTTCAACAAACAGCTTGTTGAGCAAAAATTCCAGCAAATTCATAATTTTGGTCGTTTAGGTTTCATGAAAATAAATGCACATGTACAGGTAATTGTTCATTTTAAGCCATGTTTATTTCACTGACTCCCTTTGCCTTAAAGTCCCATTAAGTCAAGTTAGTTTTCACACACTCCCTCAGTCATGGTCTGACCTTGTCTGATGCTACAGACTATTTACCTTGCTGCTTGTTTAATGTTCCTATACTACTGCTGTTACCTTATCCAAGTCGATCTCCAGTCATCCAAGTCATCTTCCAGTCACCATGTCATCCAAATTGTCTTCCAATCATCTCTCGTTTCAAGGATCTTCGTTACCCAGCTCCAAGTCTCTCTCACTGCAGATGGTCCCACCCAGCCTCCTACTCCCTCCTCCACTACCAAAAACAGCCAGTTCCTCTGCCTCGTCTCCGCTGTCACTCTTCAGCCCGTTGGTTCGTCCAGTGACTTC
Source organism: Gobiocypris rarus (assembly GCA_023029165.1). Classification (NCBI taxonomy): domain Eukaryota; kingdom Metazoa; phylum Chordata; class Actinopteri; order Cypriniformes; family Gobionidae; genus Gobiocypris; species Gobiocypris rarus. Next base: position 18,814,415 of record CM040920.1, read on the forward strand.
GCCGTGCGGTTTGGATCCGCCGTGGGCTACCCAGTCGTCAGCTCCTCTTGTAAATGTTGTGTAAATCCCTCAGCATCCAAACCCCAGACTCCACCTCGGCCCTCCAACCCATCGGCTCCACCTTGGCTCAAAGCTTCCTTGGCTCCACTGTGGTCCATCATTCCCCAGGCTGCGTCAGGCTCCCTCATCCCTCCAGATTCACCTTTCTTTAGCATGTAATGTTGCTGTTTGATTATGAAAAATGCCTGCAAGGTTCACTCCAAAGAGAGTGATTAAGTAAGCATGAACTCCCTGAAACGCCTCGATTGCAGTCTTGAGTTTTCTTCAGGAACGTACACATTGCAAAATCCCGCATTTAAATGATTTCCGTCCAAGGCATATGCAAAAAAAGGCAGAGGACTGGTTGAGTTGCGTAGATAGTGTGTTGAAACATTTCTGAAAAAAAGCTTGAAGCGGCTTACCAATCACAATGGTCCAGCTGAGCAATCAGAGCACATTACACTTTTCGGAAAGAGCTATAGAGACCAAAATATACTGAGCGTTACTGACAGACTGGAAAGAGAAGGGCTGCAACAATGTAAAATATGTTAAAAATATGTTTTTAAACATTCAAGCATGAAACCCTTTTCTAGTAGACCTCAAAAACAAAATCAAGACTTTAAAAAAGGGCATAATATGGCATCAAATAAATATATACATTTGTGCTTGAGATGTTATTGAGACTAGGACCACCACATCTAATGATTCAAGCTGCTAAGAACATCTCGTCCAAATTTCTGCTCTTCCACACACACCCATGAAGGCAAAATATACGAAATCCCTCTGATCTCAGTGGGGTGCTAAACCATAACTATAAGATATAAAGTTATAAAGTAGATAAAGTTTCCAATGATAGGAAGTCGAGTGTCAACATATGATGAAGGATTGTCAATGCATATTTTGTGCAGTGTTCTTGAAGACCCACCACATACGCAAAGCTTCATGCACAGTGTTAAGTTTCTGTCATCAGATCATCATCAAAACTAATGTTCAAAATATTTTAAACACACTGCAGGAGTAGTGTCCCGAACAGATTCTTAACAAGTCTTATGAGTGCTGTGTTTTTCTGTGATGTGTATATGAACCTTCAGGCTGAAACCTTTTAATGTCTGGCTCTCTAACAGACTACAATTTTGCCTTGAGGCAAGTATATGCAACTTTTCTTTTTTTTTTACTGAATAGTTTGTCATTTAGATTTTAAGTCAGTTGAAAAATAAAGAACAATCTCAATGCATAAAATGGTTTGGGTTGAGGTGGTGAAAGAATGCAATGATTTTAGTGTAATTTATAAAATTTTACTAATTTAGGGAAATTCATGCTGGTCTTTTTAGGAGGCAGGCAACTTGAAACTACCCCAGAGGGTCAAATATGGAATCAACTCCTTCTTCCTCATCAAATCCTGATCTCCCACAGTATGATCCTGCATAAAACTCTTTAATGGCGCATGTTAATACTTAACACAAATGCCTACATCTTGTAAAGTACAATCCAATTACTGCCTCAAAACCAGCTCTAAGAGTAAAACTGCTTTCAAATGGATTAGAAACCAAAAATGGTGAACTTAAAGTTTCCCCCTTAACCAAAAGGATTTTTAAGATACCTTCTTGTGGGATTTAAAAACCAATTATGATATGTAAACAGCATAAAGCAAGATTTTAAATAAAGTGTAGACTTGGAATTATAGATTTTGGTAAATGTGACTGAATTTACTAAAGTACTCCAGTTAATGGGAAGGAATGCCAGTTTCGCATGGGCACAATTCTTTCAGCCGTTAGGAACCTTGATTTTTGTGCACCAAGAGCTCCTCAGGGTTGGAGCTTTGAATCCTGGGTGGAGTAAAAAGGAAGTTGATTTAGTACAAGAGTGCAGAATGTTCTTATTTTCCTGTCTTTCTTTAAGCCAACAAGCCTTGCGCTTGTACATGATTTCAATGTTTACAGCGCACATACTAATTTGTGAGTAACACACCAAAAGCTTTTTTTCTTTCTCAATTAAAAGATGCATGGACAGACAAAGCTGCCGTTGTCATGGTGCTGGCACGAATATAATGCCTACAGAGCAGCTGAAGATGGCATCAAAGAAGTTAAACAAATCTTTTGATAGGCTGTTTATGTCAGTACATCCCTGCAAAAACACCAAGCGTAAAAGTAGCTTGCCTCCTGTGTTTATGGTGCTAGAGCTAATTATGCCTCATGTTCCTGTAACCGGTTCCCTTTGAATTCATTCAAAAGTAAGTAAATAAAGAAGGGTTAATCTAGCAAATGGAAAAAGGAAAGCCCAGGAAGCATGCATTATGGCAGAAATCTGATAAAACACGAGTGCTTTGGCTAGTTGCTCTTGAATAATTGCAGGACTTCACTGAAGCTGGATCCATATATGGTATTAGTCTGTAAATCGGCTTTTGAGAGGAATCTTTTTAGATATAGAAAGACTCCTCCCCATAAGCATTCTTTTAACGGTGACCCTCACATCTTCATCTCTCTAAAGCAAAAAGATAATTTTAAGTTGAGCGAAATGCTTCATTCTGCCACTGTAAGTGGTGGGGGTAAATAATCTAGTCCAGACTGACTGATTATACTATATTTGCGGGCCATGGAACGCAATGTTGACTGACTAATAAGGTTTGAAGCTCTTTAACTTTCCTGTTGTTTCCCATGTTCCCTGTAGCATCCACAACTTTAAGCTACCAGGTTAAGTACTGTCTAGAACTTTCTCAATCACTTGGCCTATATGTGTCTTCTGCTTAAGTGCACTACTGTTCAAACATGTAAAAAATGTCAGTGACATTTTTTTTTTAAAGAAATGAATGTTTAATTAGCAACTATTCAAAGAATCATGGAAATAAGAAATGTTAATAAGAAATGTTTCTTGAGCACCAAATCCATTTCTGAAAGATCATGTGACACTGATGACTGGAGTAATTGCTGCTGAAAACAGAAATTACACTTTATTATGTATTTATTTTAAAATGGTATAACATATAGTTATATATATAGATAAATATATTATAATGAATATAAATACATTTTCTTTGCCTTGCCTAATAAGTGGCTCTGAATAGGTTTCAAAGTTTTTCAAATGTTTGATGGCGCTAATCCTAAAAACACTGGCCAATCCATTAGTTGATCCTGTGCTGGCTGCATCAGCTCAGTATCCAATGTATGACCACTTTATCTGGTGGATTGGTCCACCCCTCAACTCCAGCTCTTGCCCTTACTAAGCTTTGACCTTAGTGTCTTTGTCACCATGAAAACAGACAAACCTTGTGAGAGCAAATGCTCCATGAACACCAATTATAATGGTTTAAACCGCAAGCACAAATCTCTTTGCCTTCACTTATCCTATGTGGAGATAAAAGATAGGGTGAGCAAGGGGGCAAAAGGCTCCTTTGATTTTATTTTCCTAAATGGCCGCAGCAGTTTCTAAAACAATGATGCCGCTTTTGATAATGCACATGAAGGTTTGGGGTAGAAGGCCCCCCTGCTGTTGGGGCAAACGGCACAATAATTAACATGATAAATAGCTGGTTGACTTTTCTATTTTTTTAAATGACATTTATAGATTCAGAACTGGTAAATATATGCTAAGTGTCCACCTTAAAGATAACAATCATATTTAAAAAATATGATATTAATCATAAAATATGATTTAATGTTACTAATGTGAATATATATTAAATCATTATTGGGTCTGATTCAATGTGTTCAAAATCATATTTTTAAAATAATGTATTTTTATATGAACATATTTTAATGATAGCGTAGGCTATTTATTGAACAAAAATGTACTCTTTTATTTATCAAAATAAACTTAAAATAGAGCAAACTTTCACTGTAAAAAATTTCAGGCCTCTTCAATTTAAAATTTTCTAGTGACCGGTCACATCTAAATTTTTCAATTGGCCAAATTTAATTTCTGTTAATTGAATTTTATCAACATGGCAACAGTCTGTTAACATGGGCTCAATTAGAAATAATATGTTGACCCAATGGAAAAATGTATTTTACCAACACTGTAAAAAATTTCAGCTCCTCCAATTTAAAAATTTCTAGTGACTGGTCACATCTACATTTTTCAGTTAAACATTTTAAATTGTAGTAACAATTGCTTATTTCTCACTGTCCCAAAAGACAAAACTGACTAAAACATAAATATACTTAGCAAAATGAAACAACAGGGCTGACAATTTATCACATTACTTTATTAACAAGTCAATTCCAACACAGGATATTGTTTATCATTATTTTCAATAAGGAAATACTCTGAATACATACAAGAAGTCTTCTGCATAACAGGCTGTCTTGGTGTGATGAAGAAAATGCAGCACTACATTTGATAAAGACCTGCAAAATAAAACATTAACATTAATGACAAAGTTTCCCTGCATCACATCTGGCAGGTGACAGAACAGAAGTTACTTCATTATATAATGTATGCCGGCTTACCAAGTGTGTGAGGTAAAAGGCCCACCTTGCCATCTCATACACTGATAATGTGTTAATGAAGTTCCAGCTCACGTGGGGAAGACATGTACGTGTGTTCTTCATTTCACTGCGGAATCGTTTGTAAACAAGTCTCAGGTGCTGGATTTGCAGACACACATGTTGTGCCTTCTATATTGGATTCGACAGGGATGGTGCAACAAACTTATGTGAGTAAACGTCTTTTTTATATGTGACAGTATTCCCGGGGCTATGTGTTTTCCAGACGGCTACCAAAACGAAAGCCCATTCTTGATCTGGGCGCATGCGCGCACGTGTGTGTGTGTGTGTGTGTGTGTGTGTGTGTGTGTGTGTGTGTGTGTGTGTGTGTGTGTGTGCATGCAGTTCGTGCTTATCGACCGATCGGGCGGTCCATGTAATACAGAAATAATATTCCAATTAATCTCGGGTGGATGAGAAATAAATCATTGTGTTTGTTTGATAAAGACATTTACGAGCCCTGTGATCGAGAGAATCATTCCGGTTGCCGCTTTCAAAACGATCCCTCCCTAATATGAACTGAACTGACAGGCAGGGTTGCCAGGTTTTCACAAAAAAACCCGCCCAATTGCTACTCAAAAATAGCCCAAAACAAGCCCAATCGGGTTTATAGGGGTTCCCTGGTCAAAAAAATGCATTCCAGGGGGTAAAATATATGTTTTTTGGCAGGGTTCCCTGCTAAATCGAGCATTTCCGGCGCTAAATATAACATAATTAGTGTCACTTCAACCTGGACATGAAAAACAGCCTGCGGCAACAGTGTTAAAGTAGCCCAATTCCGCGGGAAATCCGCGGACTTGGCAACACTGCTGACAGGGGAGCTGAAGCTCATTAAATATGCAAATCTTATCCAATCCTAGGCGTGGGCGTTTACTTCCAAGTCTCCAGTGCAGCACGCCCATTGAAACCCAGCGTTCAGAAGAAAGCCTCAAAACCAGTGTAGAAAATAGCCTATTACTTATTCATTATGATGTTTTTGAATGTAAAAACCACACAAACGTCATTAGTTGACCTCAGACAACAGTATACATTTTTTTAAAAAGCCAGTTCATGACACTTTTAAAACAAAAATTCGGTCACTCCAAGGTTCCCAGTTGGTTGCAGAAAGAAGTTAGGGCAGGACATATACCCTTACTAAAAGGAAAATATATTTACCAATATATTACTTGAAATAGATTACAATATATTGTAAATACATGGAATAATATATTGATTATACAATTTGTGTGTACATATTTGTGTAATATATTGCAAAATATACAAAAGATTGCTGCTTTCAATATATTGGAAAATATAAATATTAAATATCACATATACTGTATGTGAATATATTGCCTAATGTATTACATTATATTTTCCAATATACTGCAATATATTTTTGTTTTGTAAGGGTATGCAGCAGTCACTTTAACAGTTTTAAAAAAATGCAGCACAGGAGAATATGCAACACAACTAATAAAACAACCAACTATGGGTGTGCGATATATATATCGTCTGCGATAATATCGTAATTGTTGTTTTAACTATGTGCGATCCGACATTATCGAGTATATCCCTCACACACACCCAGAGAGTGCATGCATACCCCATGTGATGTAGTTTGTTGATTAGACTAATGGGTGCTTTCACTGCGTGCTATATTTATATAATATAATATAGTTAATGTGATATTGATTTTATACAAGTTTACTAAACAAGAAGTTAATATTAAGTGACTTACAGTTTAGACTTCCATATTGACTTCCATATTTCGCCACCGAAAAATAGTTCAAAACAAACTCTGAGCAACACACAGCGGTGTTTTCATACTGAACGAATCAGCTTTTGAATGAATCAATTGAATCAATGATTCAATGACTACGATAGATTAAGAGAGTCAAATGCTTCGTTCCGTGAATGAATCAGCTGTTTGAATGAATCGGTTGAATCTCAATGACTCACTTATTAAACGTTACTTGCTGCCACCTTCTGGCGGTTTGAATTTCACAGTTAAAGTATCTTTACATGTTTTAAATAATTTCAAATATCAATATTATTCAACATTTTGTTTTAACATCAAAACGTTATTCATGCATAACTGCAGGCTATTAATGTGTCACTTCTGAGCTGTGTAAATGATCTAAATGCCACTTCAGATGCAGCTTGTGTTTCCTCTGCACTGCAAAGATACATTTTGTTGATACAATTAATATTTAATTTGTTTGGTAACAGCCCTATTGTGTCTTATTATAATTCTTTTTTTAATGAAATTTACACAAGATGTAAAAAAAATAATTTATCAAGGTAAAAAAGATTATTTCTGTCACTTCTGTGAACTGACCACCACACAGAATATGAAGAATAGCATAAACTTTAGGAGTCAGCTGACCATGGCAGTCCTACATCTGCCAAAGTACCAGCACAAAAACACACTCAGCAAAATATCGTCCAATTAGCGTTATCGAGAAAATCCCAGAAAATATCGAGATATCTTTTTTTGTCAATATCGCACACCCCTACAACCAACTAATACAAAATAAATCAGAATGAATAAATGACAATTCAGACTGAGGCCTATACTATATTCTCAGAGAAAACAAACAGCTTAAAAAGGAACAGGTGAATCAAAGCATTTAAACAATGAGTATCCATGACAACAAATGGTCTATTCATGCATTTTTACTGATCGGATAACAGATTTTTTTTTTAAATGGTTCCATTTACACTTGGCCACATACAGGTACTGGTCATATAATTAGAATATCATCAAAAAGCTGATTTATTTCACTAATTCCATTCAAAAACTGAAGCTTGTATATTATTCATTCATTACACACAGACTGATATATTTCAAATGTTTATTTTTTTAACTTTGATGATTATAACTGACAACTAAGGAAAATCCCAAATTCAGTATCTCAGAAATGTTGAATATTGTGCAAAGGTTCAATATTGAAGACACCTGGTGCCACACTCTAATCAGCTAATTAACTCAAAACACCTGCAAAGGGTTTTAAATGGTCTCTCAGTCAAGTTCTGTAGGCAAGACACAAAGGGTCATTGCAAAAGAGGCTGGCTGTTCACAGAGCTCTGTGTTCAAGCAAATTCAAGCTTGTGCAGCCCATCTTCAGAAGTTGAGCCGGCTGAGTCAGTCGTCTGCTCTCGCTGTACTTTGATGCCATATGTCGCTGTCTCAAATTGGACAAAATTTTAATTTGGTGTGCACAGCTTCAAGTCAGAAGTCATGAAGTTGAACAAGCACATGACAGGATCACATGATGGGGTCAGGGAAATCACATAACAATCCAGGAACACACAATGGAAAACTTAAATAAAATACATGAAAACATGTACATGAAACGAAACCAAAAACAGACATCATAAAAGTTTATATTAATAACTAACTATTTATTTTATTTAGGCCCAGAAAGTTAGTAAAGACATTGTTAAAACAGTCCATGTGAATACAGTGGCTCAACCTTAATGTTACGAAGCAACGAGAATACTTTTTGTCCGCAACAAAAAACAAAAATAACTTCATTCAACAATCTCTTCCCTTAAACGTCATTCTCCTATGCTATTCACGTTGTAAACAGTGCAGCACTACCAGGTTCTACAGCAGAACGCCGGCTCATTATTGGTTGGCTCGCGTGTCAGCATCACACACGTGTTATGGTGCTCACATTGTTATTTTTTGGGGGGGTTTTGCACACAAAAATTATTCTTGTCGCTTCATAACATTAAGGTTGAACCACTGTAGTCACATGGACTATTTTAATGATGTCTTTACTACCTGTCTGGGCCTTGATATTTGCAATGACTTTGCCATTGCCATGGCTGGTTCAGAAATTATGTTTTATTTACAAAGTTTGGGAGAAACACAGTTTTCTGTATCCCTCCACCATCCCATCTCCTGTTTCTCTTTTTCTATCCTAACCAGAGATGGGTGAAGGGGGTTGTTGTTCTGGGTTCAGGCCAAAATTCCAAGCTCGGAGCCTTTCCCTCAGACAGCACGCCAAAAATGCATATGATTAATTCTATTTGATTATTTCTAAGTGTGATTTAATCTTGATTCGTGTTTTGAAGATGCGCAAATGTCTTACAGGTTTTGAACTTCATCTTTGGAACGCAAATCAAGATATTTTTAGAGATGTTTTATTAACAAATTTCAGGAGGAGCACGTTCAGATAATTAAACCTAATTAAACACAAGTTGAGCACATCAGATAATTCAACCTAATTAAACACGAGTGGAGTACGTTAAGATAATCAATTTAATCAACGATAAGAGGTGTATATATACAACAGATTTACCTTCTTTTCATTGACTGTTTTTATTTTAGCATCCCTCCACCACCCCATCTCCTCACTTTAATTTAATAAAGTATTATTAGATGTCAAAACAATCCATAATACAATACAGTCTAGTTCTAGAGTATTGGTGCATTCAAGTCCTCCTGGGATGTTAATTTTCACGAGGTGAGAAGTCGTGTTTATGTCATCACATGCATTCAAGTCTCTTTGGTCGGAGCAAGATGGCGGTGTACCTTTTAATGAATTTCATGAAAATACAGCAAGGTTTGTTAACTCTGCTTATAGAAAATAAAGAATAAAGAATGCGCATCAGGTGAGTTAATCTTTTACGTTTTTAATTAATCTTTGAAGCCACTGTAAACTGAATCAATATACAGGAGGCCTATATTAGGCTAATTGTTATATTACAATTAGTGCTGGGCAATCGATTAATCACATCCAAAATAAAAGTTTGTGTTTACATAATATACAGTTTGTGTGTGTACTATCTATAATTATTAAGTATACATATATATACACACACTCCTTCATGTGTGTGTGTATACTGTATATATATATTTATATAATTTATCTTGTATATACTGTATATATATTTTTATAATTTATCTTGTATAAAAATATTTAATATATAAATATAAAAATGTTATTATATATACATGCATGTGTTTATTTATATATACATAATAATTATACACAGTACACAACATTTAAAATAGTTTATTATGTTAGGACATTTATCGATTTCATTTACCTTATTAAATAACTTCTTCTACAAGTGAATGTTTAAAAACTAAATAAAATAAAAAACACTTTATTGGAGGCAGGAAGTCCATTCAATGGATGTGTGTGTGAGTGCCCACATTCTTAACAAAGGCACCACTCTTCTGCATAATGGTAACCACAACTACTGAAACTCCTCTAAATGTCCACCATAACTGAACATTAAACACTAACATAACTAACAACATCTTTCCTTTTACTGAAAAACACATAAAATAATACTTTAATCCCTAAATGTACTGTCCTAATGCAGTTCCTTGCAAAGCATGCTGGGAACTACAGATCCACAGTCCAGTCTGTTTGTCTCACTCAGCAATGTTAAGTTGACTGAACAAACACTTAAGTAAAGCTGTCAATACTCATTTTTAGAAGAAACAACTCAGTAAACTTAAGTTAATTTAGTTACATGAGTATTTTAAGCAATGTGAACAAGGATGATTTGAGTGCAACTAATAATAGTGAAAGTTCGTTTTTTTGAGTGTATTATGAAAACACAAACTTTTATTTTGGATGCGATTAATTGAGATTAATTGATTGCACAGCACTAATTACAATGCTAGCTTACGTTTGTATGTAAATGACAAAGCCTGACAGTGTCACTGCTAAATACCCGTTATATTCAACTACAGACATTGCATTCCGCCATGTTTCTCACTGACACGCCCCCAACTCATACGGATCGGGGCTTAAAGAAAATCCAGAACTTTCCACTAGTATTTATGACTTAGTGGTTGCGTTCATGTACATTCAACTCAAAAACACAATATCATGGGGGGATACTCTGGGTTCGGGCAAAAATTCAGAGCCCGGAGCCCTCCCCCGGACAGGGCGCCAAATAAGCATAATCTTTACTATATTTAATTTGATTTAAGTGTGAACTCGTGAAATTAAATACCAGAGCTCTCTGACCCCTCCATAGATAGATATTTAATTAACACTTTCAAGGTCCAGATAGGTACATAGTATTTTAACAAAACATAGTTAAAATAGTTCATGTGACGCCAGTGGTTCAACCCTAATACTATGAAGCGACGAGAATACTTTTTGAGTGCAAAAACAAACAAAAATAACAACTTTATTCAACAATTTAATTCTTGCATGTGTCAGTGTCTTAGGCAGTTTCCATTGTAAATAGTGCAGCGCTCTCGAGATCTACGGCAGCCGATGCGGTTCACGTTAGCACCATAACGCATGCGTGTGAGCTGCAACGTAAACAGTGTAGGACACTGGCACAGGCCAGAACGAAATTGTTGAATAAAGTCATTATTTTTGTGCACAAAAAGTATTCTCGTCGCTTCATTAAATTAAGATTGAACCACTGGAGTCGCATGAATTATTTTAACAACCTTTCTGGGCCTTGAACAAAGGTCTTTTGGGTTTGGAATGACATGAAGGTGAGTAATTAATGACAGAATTTTCATTTTTGGGTAAACTTTCCCTTTAAGAGTATAATTCATGTTATATGTTCCAAACAGACGAATCATTCATGAATCGGACTGATCCGTTTAATTTTTTTTTTCTTCAATTCACTGTCTCAATCTGGTCATAAAGAAAGCAAGTCATACAAGTTTGGAACATCAAAGGAAAATGTAGACAGATTTGTCATATTTAAGTAACAAATCATTTAAGGGTGTTCCATGTAGCAGCTGCACAAGATGGTGACACTGTCTGGTTCAATTATGAATACCAAGGTTTAAATTTATTCCATTGACTCCCTTCAGCAAATCTAAGCGCTTCTCATCTGATTTCAATCTCTCCTCAGCTGCAGTGTTAACGACCTTGCATTCCTGAACACCGTCCCAAATACACATCTCATCAATTCAACTCTTCATTTCCACTAATGGGATAACAGCCGGCGAGCGTCAAATTCATTTTTAACAATGCTAATTTTATGACTCTTGAAGACCGTAAAAGTGCCACAGGTTTGGCCTGAAACATGTGATTCACAGTCCGGAGGCTGATTTTATTACATCTATGAACTCATCGGACAAGATGAACCTTAATTAAGTCTAATACTGGTCAGATTCAATAACAACGAGTCACCTGATACCACCAGAGGGTGTTTTATGAGAAGGTTCAAAATTGCCATACAGTCATAAGACTCTACAAAATTATGAACACGACATTCCAGCAGTGCTTGTTGCCCTCTTCTGGAGCTTGTGGCATAATATGAAAGCAGCTTGAAGAATTCTTTGGCAAAAGAATGACAACTGTCAATCTGTAATATTTTTAAATGAGCTATGAATAAAGACACTGGCTTTAATCCAAGATTGTGAACATTAAAACAAGTTCCTACCTAGAGGGCTTTGTGTGAATTTCTAAAGAATCTGTCCATTACCGTATTCAAACAAAACAAATGAGGACAGTGAGATGCATCATATACTGTTTTAAGTGTGTGAATGATGCATTCAAGCATGAAAACCATGTGCCCTTTACTGATGACTGGTCCATTGGGCAGTTGCATAATTTTCTCTTGCAAGCAAACTTGCTTTGATTTGTCATACAGCATCTGTGAATGCTTTGGTAGTTTAGTTGTCATCAGCTGGCCTACATCTGCATGTGCAAAACTGCAACATCCATCAATAAAAAAAGCTCATCATCTGCACGCCATTTAACACATTTAAGGTAGTCCTCTGAATTCTATAGATTTTCCCCCAAAACTGAAAACAAAAATCTGGTATCAAGTCACATTTCTGAGCAGGAAAAATGGCAAGAGGGACTAAACCAATTTGTTGCAATTGCAAAATATATATAACTGCAATTTTAATATATCTTACTATGTGAATTGATATCTCACAATGTGACAATATCTAGTAAGAATCATTTTGACTTGATATCCCACAATGTTTTCCGGAATAAGGCTATATATTGTCAAAATGATGAGAAAGTCGTATTTACAAGATGTTACAATGTGCTTTTATATCTCACAATATGACAATATCTTGTAAATATAATTTTAACTTTATATCTCGCACTTTATATCTTGTCAAAATAATGCTAAAATTGTATTTACTTAATATCTGTCACGATTATGGACTCCGATTATGGAATATTTTGATATTCTACTCCATTTCCTTTAGTTCATGTTTTCCTGGGGCACGTTCAAGCTCAAACCGGTGCACAACGTTTTGCTACGGTTTCCAGGTTGAATGCCATGTTTCCTGGAAACGGTGTGCGACGGGTTTGAGATGCGCTTTCTCTTGTTTGGTCGGTGTGTCAAATGTCAGCCCAATCAGCAGCAACATGTATATAAACCAAGCAGTATTAAAGAGACAGCTCGCACAATGGGTCCATAAAAATACTATACGTATTTATATGTTTTGCTATTGTATTGTGGAGTGACACTTTCATTAACTTTTCTATACTCCTCTGATTATATAATGGTAATAAATATTACAATATCATAGCACAACAGTAATCAGCGATAATGATAAGCCTAATACTCACAATAAAAGTAAGGTCATATAGATCAAAACAGTCTCGGAGGTAAGAAGGGGATTATCCTTCACCTGAAGTGTTTGTCTTTTCATCCTGAAATGCAAGGCAAATGTTGTGCCCTTGCCATAAAATGCATGGCAAGGGCAGTGACTGTAACATTGAGCGTATTTTGCAGTATTTAACACGTATTTATACTGATTTCATCAGGCTGTGAATATTCCTCAAAAAGAACACAAAGAATGGCCTTCTCAGCTGCCATAGTTGCTCTTGCGTCACCTGAACAGGGTGTTCAACACACCACAGTTTCCGTCTAAAAATGCTTTTTGCAATGTTTTGTCAGGGCTGATCGCAGCCCTGCTCTGTTTAGTTTTGATTATGTTCCTGTTTGTTCCTGTGATCATTAGCTATATCTTAAAGGTGTGGTATGTAGGATTGACAGCTAGTGGTCGAAACAGGTACTGCAGTCCAAATTCTAAATATTGGAGGTCATTGTTTCCCCCGCCCCCTACTCCTCAGACTCGATGCTCACGAGGGTTGCCAGCTTGAGGACACAAAACAGGGGCGAGCGCAATTGACAATAAAAAGCCGAAGAGACTTACACACTAAGTTGATGAGTTGATTATCCGCATTTTAATATTCCTGTTCATAGAGATTTTTAGATGGATGCCAAGGCTTTTTAGATTAGGTAGAATCTGCAATCTCTGACCCAGTTTGTTTGCTGGCTTCCATGGCTAAAATACGCTGTGTTTTCCGCCAACTGGCAACCTGTGGTGTTAAATACTATTGTGTAAACTGGCGGCATGCGGTTTCATACAGACCAAAACAAAAAAGACATTCCGACACGGAACACACATTTCAAAGTAGAATAACTGGCTGTAGCATTGGTTTCTGAGAAACAAGTAGGTCAATTTAGCATGCTTCCTAAATATCTGCAATCATGCTTTAGTAAAGTGAAAAACTTACATACAGCACCTTTAAGCCAAGTTTCTACCGAAATTACCCGGAACAGTTTGTCACAGGAACTTTTTCCCCCAGACCCGTTTGTGTCTGTGTTTCCATCACGTCTAAAGTACTGTGAAGATTAGGCAAATTAGTCCGGTGATGTAGGACTAAACACAGCTTTCCAGTTTCTGCTGGATTTCATCCTCTGCATATCAGCTTAATAAAACCTGAACACTTCAGTTCTATTTTTTACACTCCATTGTTGATTTGAATCAAATAACTCTTACTGCACAAACTACGACAGACTTTTAAAAATTGTGGTTGAAATGAAATGCTGCGTAAACTCTACCAATCAGCTTGTTCAGTGCCCAAGTCCCACCCCCAAAAGTACCTGAACTTTTTTTAAAAAGTACTACATCACAGGCAGGGACTTTCTAGGGGGGACATTTTTACCCAGAACTTTTGGTCCCTTCGGTCGAAACCCAAAGTCCCTAGTTCCTGGGGAAAGTTCCTGCGGTGTATATATAGGCCTACTCCCTGTTCAGTTTAGTCCTTTGACGATGATTGTTCGTGTTTAACCTGGTTGTTTTTTTTCCCGAGTTTGCCATTGTATTAAAGACATTATTTCTAATCTCCTTCGTCGAGTGCATCATTACAGCAACTGAATGTTACAATATCTCTTACTCTGACTATATCTCAAAATGTAGCATATCTTATAAAAGTCAAAATTATGAGAAAGTCATGTTTATTGTGACATACTGTGACTGCATCAAAGAATAAAGCTATGACTTGTCAAATTTTAGATAAAGGCACATTGTGGTAATATATATATATCACAATAAAACAATATCATATAGTGTTAAAATGATCTATTAATGTAAATTAATTTTAAAAAAATGTAGGTGGAAATTGGCTTTTGGAAATGCTGACTATCATCATAAGAGAACACGATCCCCAGCCAAGCTCATAATCCAGGCGTGTTGTTTCTTCAAGTGCACCCCTTCATTCTTCTGTATGCAGCTAAAAATACACACTTTCATCCCATTCCAGATTTGCGCTTGCACAGTCTATCTATTCTCAGTGCCAATTTATGGGCATCCATATGTCACGTCGGTGGGTACCCAGAGTCATTATGTGGTTAGTGTCGGTCTTGTGGGAAAATGGCACCCTGTGGGCCAGGGTTAGGCTGGCTTTTTCTAAGTTTTACTTATTCACTGAGAGAATGTGAGAAACAGCATGTGCCCAATGCAAAAGCAAGGTCATCTAACATCATCTTTTGGCATTAGCAAGAAAACATTACTGTTTAGAGGCAGACAAATGCCATGGCATCATTATTAATGCCAGTTCCCTTGCTGAATCATATGGTTGCAGCCCGTGGTTTGGGTAACTGGCTTTATCTAAGTATGTTATCAGCATGTTCGTGTTCTCGTTCTTATCTGGGCATGACCCTGCATCTGTGTGCATTTATCAGGGTGCACACATTTGCACATGCATGCAGAAAAAAACTAACAAAACAAAAAAAACACAGGTCTTAAAGTTCAGATGTGTTGTAGCTCTACCTGCCGCTCTCAAATATGCCACAGTCCTCAGACACCCTCACTAATTTACTTGCATTCCTTCCCAAAATTATTTACTCTGTGTGCACAAACTGTCACATAACATTGGCTAGACATGAGCTAAGTTCAGTGCTGCTGGAGTTGCAGCTAGAAAACCACATTAAAATGTAACAAGCTAGTGCACCTAGAAGAGGATTTGGAAATAGTCAACACCGCTGCGAAGGGTACTAAATATACCTCTATGTGACACAAGGTCCATAAATACCCCTGAGGAATAGTTATAGCACCAGCCCAGGAAAGACTGAAAAAAGGTCCATGAGAGGACATGTTGCTGTTAGCTCTTACATGGCCTTGTAAAACATTTAAATGTCCTTATTGGGCAGCCTTCCAAATTCTATAAAGGCTCAGACTGATTTACTTTTAGTCCAAGCCAATCGATCAATAAACCAAGTGACTAAAGAGAGCAACGGCCAATGGGAGAAAGGAGAGAAAACAATAGGTTTCCCTGCAAAAAAAAAGAAAAAGGATGGAGATATGACATACTGTAGAATTTATTGTTTGATTGAAAATGTGAAATTGCTTTTATACAACTGTATCGAGTAGTTTACATTTGACAAATATTGTCATTATTGTTGTTCCGCCAACAAAACCACGGCAACATGGGTCAAAACTCATCCCTGATCAACTATATTCCTGAATGAATCCGTGTCTTTAAACAAATTTGTTAAATCTACGTATGAGTTGATGACTCTCATTAAGAAAGTTACTTGTCACCAGCATGTATACATTTAATTTTTCATTTTAGATTTCCTTTTCATTATTAAGGCTAACTATCACAAACTGCTCTGAAGCACGGGTTGAGGATCCAAACGCAGCAATCATAATCTATATGACAGGCAAGGGTCAAAACCACAGGGAAGACAATCTAAAACAAACAACAGGGTAGAAAGCACAGGCAAACAGGCGAATCCAGGAAACACAGGAGACAAAAGAGAGCTTTCAGAAATGCAGTGTGACACGTACAAGACTTCACAATAGGGTTTTTTA
The DNA here is from genome assembly GCA_023029165.1 of Gobiocypris rarus. Lineage (NCBI taxonomy): Eukaryota > Metazoa > Chordata > Actinopteri > Cypriniformes > Gobionidae > Gobiocypris > Gobiocypris rarus. The sequence continues at coordinate 18,830,990 of CM040920.1, forward strand.
CATTTCGCTCAACACCCTGGGTAAAGTATGTTTCACACTTGTAATTTAGAAGCGGGGTTAGCAACGTTTTTTTACCTGGGGTTATGAAACCCTCCGGAGGACCGGAGCAGGGTTAGCACCGCTTCAGCAACTTGTACAGTGTGAAAAGATGTGGCATTAGAAAGTTAAAGCTATACGCTTAGCAACAGACAACCAATCGCGTCGTACTCATATTCGTATGCTTTAGATTAGACAGTCATGGAAACACTGCACATTGCACACGAATATGAGTATGCGATTATATAAATAGTAAATTCAGCTTTTGTGAGGAAAAATGTCAAAAGCTTACAGAAAATGCGACAATTTGAGTGAAGAGACGGTTTCATTCTTACCTTTATAGTCTGAAGTATCCATTCAGTATAAAGTTGATAGCACAGTTGGCAATATGAGGATGCTAGAGCTACGTCAATGTTAGAGCTTTTATGTAAACAGGTCATATGCTGCGTTCATCCAATCAATCACCCCGCAAATATGTTTTTTGCTGCATTCCAGACAGATGGGAATTAGGATTTTTCCTACCTCCTACTTGAAAAGAACGTCTGGAACGCCACTCAAAGTGGGACATTCGACCTCTGAACTCGGGGCACATCGATCAACCCCAACCTCAGCGAGATGCATCATTTGACGTCACTTCCAAGCTGTCAGCAAGTCCTGCTTCTAATGAGCATAAACGTAAAAAACAAACTTTAACATTAGACATTAACGCAAATATCAAGTAAACTGACGAGTGTCCGAACTCGCACAGTGTACGCCTGCCTTTATGTAATTATAACTAAGTTTTTGCTTTTCTTCAGCTATTTTCAAAGCAATTTTATATTAGTTTTATTCTGTTTTAGCCATAATTGACCCCAAAATACGATAAACCTCCTTGTGCCATGGCGACATCACATCAACATGTGAATGGGATGTGTGATTGACAGGAACACACTGAGTTCTGAAGTGGGACATTTAGTTTTGGCTATTCCCACATCCAACCTAATCTGGTCCGTGCCATTAAATGACCCAGGGTTAACTATTTCAAGTAAGAAAACCCTAATAAGTGACTGAAGAAACAGGGCTTATGTAGGCAGAGTGGTAATGATCCACAGGTGGAAGTGATCAAACAATAATGAGTCCAGGCAATGGGTTATGGGAAGTGTAGTTCATGATGGGAAAGCCACGGATGGGAGGAGTGCTCTTAAGTGGAAATCAAGGGCACTCTAGCTGGTGGATGTAACGCTAACAGAAACATTTTTTGTTTTCAATAGTTTGGTCTTAGTTGCTTTAACCTTGTAAAGATTTACAGAAATAATAGTCGTAAAAATTTTTTTTAAAAATGGAATAGTTTATTGAACCTTTTGTCAAAATCAAAAAAAAAGTTTGCATGCAGTATGTATTTTTTGTCAAGTGTCATGCTATCTTCATATGTTATATTGGAATTTTCATAAATATGAGTTTCCTCAAAAATTGGACATAAATGCCTTCTCAAGTCGTATTTACCACTGGGAGGCTTGGGGATAATACCAAGTTCCAGAGTTTGGTGGGCTATAAACTTGGAGGAGGGGAGAACAATTGCTGATGTGATTGGTATTCTTTATTCATTTTTTTCCACAACTGCTACATCGCCTTGTCTTGCCATTAAATTGCTGAAAATGTACATGTATGAATAACCATTTGAAGCGTATTGCATGATTTATACATAGTGAAAACAGATAGCAGCTAGATAGCAAGCTGACTATCAAAAAAGCGTGGTGAATGTTTATATGATTGGCAGTGAATGGGACACTATATATAATTTTGGCTTTAATTAAATTTTCCAAATAAATAGGAAAGAATAAACCTGGTGTCCTCCATGATTCTCATTCTTTCTAACAGCAAATCTCTTGAATGTGAACGTGAGCTCGTAATCACATCTTCAGAAATGTGAAGTAGGAAATTTCTGCTGTTATTCTTATAGCTTGATGAAATTATTATAGCTTGTAATGTCAATCAGTGAGATCTTTATAACAGTATAGACTACTTTCGTAAAATGCATATAAATGTCAGTCACTGTATATCTCCCAATAATATGTCTTAGTAAGATGATATTTAAATGCTTAGTTTTATCAAAGCTGTGTAGTTATAATGTATGATGAAATGATGGTACAAAAACATACTCAAAAGCCAGATTTTTCTCAAAATTATGTATTGATAATCAAGTAAACTTTGAAAACAGTTTCTTCAGTCCATCTTGTAACATGACGAACAATATAACATTTTTATTCTTATGTTTACTTTATAAAAATCTGTATTTTTACAGCAAAAAGACCTGTTCCTGAAAGTGGACATTTTTACAATTATACTAAAAGGCATTTTACTTGCTAAAAAAGTAGGAGGAAGATTGTGTGCAACAGCTTGTTCAGCAAAGCTTTGATCAAGTTGATCATTCACATGTCTTATGTGTGCATTAAATATAATACGGTAAGCTTTATGGGTTTTACTCAGGTTTTACTCACAAATGCATGTACACACTGTTAGTGAATGAAACCCATTATGTTGATCCTCTATAAGGAACTTCCTGTACTGTAAGTGCTGTGAGGTCTTGGCAGAAAAGCCAGGCGCCTACAGATGTCCTTAATATGCACTGAGAAACTGGAGCCAGACCTGTGTTTGGAGATGCTCTTACCAGGAGGTAATGGCTTTAAGTAAGACTATACTTTAGGATAATAAGGTTTTTCTAAGTTCCTAAGACACATTTCCTGAAAGCTATACCACATAGCACATTATAGCAAAATAATAAATGCAATATTACAAAATTCTGATTTAGTTATACAATTCTAAATATTTTAAGACAAACTCAAACACTATTCAAAACAAGGTTTTCTGGATTGTTATTCAAACTATCAAAAATAGCCCTTAGTTTCTCGCTTTGTCTCCCAAGACTACTTACGATACATAGCATTTGTTAATAGCCATTATCCACTTATCTCCCTCCTGAAAAATCCAGCATAAGGTGTGTTTTGCATGCTTGGACAAGATTGGGATGCTGGTGTGCTGGACCAGCAAATGTTGTCTTGCTGGTATGAAAGGCCACAACAAAACTTACGTATATGTTACATATCATCTTAGTGTGTGTGCTTGTAGTAAAATAAAGACCAAGACAATTATGCAGATTAATTTTAATAAGTTATTTAAAGGGATAGTTCACCCAAAAATGAAAATGTTATGTTTATTTGCTAACCCCCAAGGCATCGAATATGTAGGTGTCTTTGTTTCTTCAGAAGAACACAAATTAAGATTTTTAACTCCAAACGCTGTGGTCTGCCAGTTGTATAATGCATGTCAATGGCAACATTTTAAAGAATGAGAGCTATGAGGTTTAAAAGACATACACATGCGAATCCATATTAATCCCTACGGCTTGTGGTGACACATTGATGTCTTAAGACACGAAACGATTGGTTTGTGCGAGAAACCGAACAGTAGGCTATTTATATCATTATTTTTTACCTAGAATCTATGTACAACAGCCTTCACTGCGCGCCATCACTTCCAGTGGGTGAGGTCAAATGTACCCGATATGGCTTATCTCAAACGGATACAGGCGGTGGAAGTGATCTCTTGCGTCTATATCTACACCATATTGTGTATTTTCACCTCACCTACTGGAAGGGATGGCGCTGAAAACTGATGTACATAGTGTTGTATTTGAGGTAAAAAAATCTAAATACTGTTCGGTTTCTCGCACAAACCGATCGTTTTGTGTCTTAATACATCAATGTGTCGCCACGAGCCGCAGGGTTTAATATGGATTCGTACATGTATGTTTTTTTACTCTCATACTATAAAATGTTGCCATTATACGACTGGCAGACCGCAGCGGTTGGAGTTCAAAATCAAAAACAAGCAGATAAACATCAAGTTTAAATTTTTGGGTAAACTATCCTTTTAATTAAGAAAAATGCATGTTGCTGGTTACATGTTTTCTGGCAACACAGTAAAATCCTCAGTGTTAAACAAACACTGCTCAGTTTTCATATGGTCCCAATCTATAGAGAGTAAAAGTAAAGGTGATGATACATAGGGAAACTTTTAGAGCAATGTCGCTGAGCAATGTTGCCGTCAACGGGCAAGGTGAGACACAGGGTCTACGACCGATCTAAAGTATCCGGATAGAAATTTGTTGCCCATTCTCAATAGAAAAGTGCCCAAGCAACATCGCCCGGCAACATTGCTCAAAAAGTTTCCCATGTATCATCACCATATCACTGAAGCTGTATATTGCTGTTAGTTAAATAAATTAGATTCCCTCTACAAGTGATGACTGGGCATTAGTGATGACACCATGAGGTTAACAAGCAAAACTGAAGATAAGAGGAACAACAAGAACATAAAATACAGAAGAGGTGAGCAGAAACACAAACAACTTACATACAGCGACACAGCCTTGAAATAAAACCATTATCTCACCAGAGGATGATTAAACAACTCCAAAAACAGCATTGCCATATTCACTTATTACAAACCAGTTTGGCTTTATTTATTTCATATGGTACATGTACAAATGTCGTTGAAGACCTTTACCACTTAGCCATTGACTTTGGTTGAATTCATTCTCTTTCAGCAATTGTCGAAAGTGCATACTATCACTATTGTCAAAAATATGCCATGCTCCTGACTGCACTGACATACCTTTTACTAGTGCACTTTTTGGAATCTGTGACTGACCAACGCTATCTCACGACCAATTCGTACATATTTTACGAGGTGGCTAATTCGTACAAATTTGTACGACCTCACTCGTACGAATTCATACGTTTGACCTAAACCCCAGTGACGGGTAGGTTTAGGGGCGGGGTTGAGGTAGGTCATTCGTATGAAGTCATACAAATTTGTCATCTCGTCAAATATGTAAGATTTAGCAAAATCGTACAAATTCGTATGAGTGAGGTCGTACAAATTCATACGAATTAGCCACCTCGTAAAATATGTACAAATTGCCGTGAGATCGGGTTGGACTGACAGCTGGATTTTGACACATGTGAGTTCCCAAATGGTCATGAATGTCTATGAAAAGCAACTTTTACAACAATTACAATTTTCAGTTCTACTTTCAGCAGTGGCAGCAAAAGAAGTTACAATCATTTTAGTCAATAAAGCATATTTTAACCTTATATTGTTTTTCCTTTACATCATTAATGTGTTAAATATACAATATGCAAGCAAAAACAATGCTTGTCCCCAAAACACTGCTTGCATACAGACAGCTGGCCTAAGACCTGAAGCTTCACCAGCTTCACCAGCTCTATTTTGCTTGAGAACAGCACGGATATGCTGGTCCACCAGCTTAACCAGCACTATAAACCAGCTTGGAATCGATGCTGGTTTATGCTGGACTTGTGATGTAGCCTGAATCCTAATCAAACCGTGTTTGTTCGGAAGAACTGGCCACCCGGCTGAACCTGGTTTCTCCCAAGACCTTTTCTCCATCCTGTCAGCTGATGGAGTTTGTGTTTCTTGCCACTGTCGCCTCCGGCTTGCTTAGTTCGAGACACTTAATATTCAACAATATTATTGATTTGACTGCACTGACACTATTGGAGGAGAACTGAACTGAGCTGGATGATGGCATAACTGTTTTCTGCACTGCTTAGAAGAAATTAACTAATTTAATAATAGATGAACTTTACACTGAATCAACACTGATCTAACGTCAGCTGAACAATAACACTATTGTCTTTTAGAGCTGCTGTACAGCCGAAATGAACCACATCATTGATTATTTTCCTGTTATCACTGTAAAGCTGCTTTGAAACAATATGTGTTGTATAAAGCGCTATATAAATAAATTGTCTAGACTTGACTTGATTTATATAGGCCTATGATACTTTTATTTAGTAAATAAAATGTAAAAGTTCTCAGATACTTCTTTGGTGAAACGTTCTGCTTGAAAAGTGTCTTTGTGTTGTTTTTCTTTCATATAAATGGTATTTGCCACATATTTGTTATATTTCAAGGATATTCATTATGTGTTCAAATATGTTTTGGGTGATGTCTGCCAGGTTTGTACAATAAATGATTTTTCCAACCTCCGTGTATAGCAAAAAACAAAATAAAACCCCCTCTAAATCTTCAAACTAGTGGTGTCCTTGCACTGCAAGTGTCTTTCTGAACTTCTCTCTAAAAACAAATCGTGAGGACCAGAGGAAAAATGCATTTCCATAATGCATCAATAGCACTTTCCTCACGGGCTCATTTATTTCTCGTCTCATTATACGCTTTGGAGTTCTCCGAAAACTGTAACTGAGCCATGCTTTTCTTACAGTAGGCTGTCATTTGGAGGTTATCCCAGTCATCCCTCCGACAAACATTGAGCCCGGGACTGAATGGGCTGTGTGATGGCAGGCGGTCGAGGGGCGTCTAGGAGGGGTAACAGCCCTGCAGTGACACCTGAGACGTCAGTCCTCAGCAGCACACACTGGCTCTCCTCCAGCTGGATGTCCCTGCTTTCTCCTAAAACAAATCAATCCACGGGCCCGCTGCAGATAGCAGATCGCTCCATTACACACACTTTCCAGCTCATAGATCAGGGTTTAAATTACTGCTCTGAAAACGACACATATGCTTCAGTGTTGCTACTTTTTCTGTTATGTATGACACTGAATTCTTCTGGCTACTTATCTCAATACTGTAAGAGAAATTGTCTGTTTTTTAATTACACAGCTCTCTGAAATGGTCAAATGTGTAGTTGTGGGATTATTTATATAATGATTGATAAAACGTATGTTTTTTTTCCTGGCAACAAATCTCTTTTTCTTCTCACGTAACAAAATAATAATAATTTTTCACTTTTTCACTTACAGTATTTTGGTGTATGCTTATGAAAAAGAAGGACACTTTAAAAAAGTTTACTTATTATGGAAATAATACTTTAAAAGAATATACTCAGGTGCAAACTGAATGTAATTTATAGATTACATTTTAATGTGCTTTTAATGTTTTAATATTCAATGTTTGATTATTATTAGAGGACTGGATGACTGCACCTATTCCCTTTTATATGCATCCATAAACGCTGAAATCATTTGTGTGCAATGCATGCCTCTCAGAGCCACTTGTAAATAAAGCAAATTTCATTTGCATTTCAAAAGCAAGAGCTACCCATGACATTCAGTGCATAACGTCTTTACGTTCCAAAATAGCTCTGTATCAGAAAAAAACATGAGCTTCTGTACTGTTGTCTACCTAAGGCATTCTGATCAAGCCATCATATCTATAAATAATCACTATGGCTGTTTAATCATGTTCCATCCTCAAACTGTAATAATTCACACAGCTGCTACATCCATATGGAAACAAAAAAGCGCTGCTTTGATCTGAAATGTATGTGGTGGGCTCTACACACGATATGTTTCAGAACGAGGCCAGCGTTTGGTTTCAAGCACAATGACTCAATCCCTCACTTCCTCCCATGAGTGATGTTTCACAGCTTCACTTCTGACCCATTTTTCTACCCATTTCACAACAACTCTGTTTGTCGCCCTCCTCCTCCCCGCCCCCATCTCTGTTTTTATTTTAGAATTCAGTGAACAAACCGATGCTCTTGAAAGCTCATTCACAAAAAAGACGCAACTTTCAAACTTCTTGCCGTGTCTTCAAATCATTCAATCCTTTCATATTGTGTTTTTGGGGTAGATAACTTGTGGTCATCTGAGGGATTTGCATTTCAGTCCTATTTTTCTGATCTATTTTCCTCCTTCAAAGGGATGGTACTTTGATGTAGCTCAAATCTCATTACTACGGGATCACTCGACTGCAGACGGCGATTTCCAGTGCTCTGCGGTGCGTTAGACGAGGTGATAAAGTGTGAAATCCCTGGCGAGCTTGTGCTGAATGAATGGAGAAGAGAAGACAAGAAGAGAGAGAAGCGAAGGGTTTAGGCTTAGTGCCACGCTGTGACGCATCCTCTGTCCAGGGTGTTGGGTTTACCGTGTTTAGCTGTAATTAGCATGCCGCAGCATGGCATGGCATTACCTCCTGCCATCCGCTAGCTAGCTAAGCTCTAAACAAACAGAATCTTGTGCGATAAACAAAGTATCTTGTCTAACCATGTGTGAAGATGGCAACACACAACTACTGACAAACATCGTTGGCTAAGAGCTGGACTGAGACGACACTGTGGGAATGCTTCAGGAGCAGGCTAATGTAATTAAGGAACACCGGAGGCCTGAAGCATGTCACTGGTGCTTCCACAAATGGATAAACTACGGCTTCCTCGCTAGAGAAAGTCCATTGGCTGTAATACGGGCCGTAGGCGAATGGAGCTCCTTATCCAGAGCGGTCACATAAGGGAAATGTCGCTGTAGCGACTTTTAAAATGTTTATTTAGTGACATTCTCTGCCTGAGGCTTTAAATTCCATCAGAGCCTCAGGAGTCTTTGGATATTATTATGTGTTTGAATAACACAAAACATAAAGGTGGCTTCAGTCGATTTTTTTTTTTTTTTATTCTAGTCGGCCCATTTCTTTGAGCCACTAACCACAATAATACAAAACATGTAGAAGAGAGATAAATGTACAGCCATATGTGTCACATTCAAAGAAACAGAGCAACATTTTAATCTTTGCAAAACATACATTATTTAGCAAACCATACCTCAAATGTAAAAATACATTAAATCAGTATAATGGCTTCAATTTAAAGGCACAATACGTATGATTTTTTGGATTAAAATATCCAAAACCATTAGAACAATGTTCTACTTATTGTGGATTTGTGTACATTATCCCGAATGTTTAAATCCAGAGAAATAAACAATTTTAACCAGGACACGGACCTTGTCCGTGCGTCGCCTATCAATGACATCATGCACGTTAGCCTTGATTTCCGGTTACGATTTTAATTTGTTTTGTAGATACTTTGGAAAAACCAAAGACGCTTTAATATATTATGTTTTATTAGACAGGTGAGCAACTGTTTGGATACATTCATTGACAGAAAACTGACCATGAAATCAAGGTGCCATCAAGCTACGCCTTTGTTTTGAATAAGCGACCTCAAGCGGCAGAAATTACATTTTGTGCCTTTAACTGAATTGTCCAACAAAGGCTTTTTACTTTAACCTTGAGAGTTTGAACAAATTTTATAGTACTTTCTGGTTAAAAAAATTACACATTCAAATTACATAAATGTCTTTGAATTACAATTCATTTAAAGGTTACTTTCCTAAATTCAAATTTCAATTTTTTTATGGATGCAGGAATTGAATCCTTTGAAATCCTTGTTTAAATTTATTTTACTCTAAAAGTTAAGCCATTGATTGAGTCCAGCAAATATGCAGTGCCAGAGTAACATTTTGTGATGCAGGATCAACAGTGACGTTTTATTTAAAAGTATTTTCCCTTATCAGAGAGCTTCTTATTGGGTATTAATCACAGAAGAATTCCTAAGTGTGTGTGTATATGATTTGTGTTGATATAAGCCCAAGACATCCTCTTATACCTCTTGAAGCTGACCTGCAAATAAAGCAAAACTTACGTACTTTAAGTAAAGATAACAACATCTGAAGTACGAAGGGTCTCTGTGCAGTGTTCATATGTGTTTGTATTAAAACGTGACAGTACGGTTTGTAAATGCATCACTTTAAGCAAAAGCCTCTTCCTTCATTCTCATGTTTATGTCAGTGTGAGATGAAAGATGTATGTTTCTATATAAGTGCGTTCATAAAATGGAAAAGGTTTCACCTCTCATTTCAGACTTTCTCTCACACGTTTACCTCGTTCTCTACTTACAGAAAACAAACATTTACTCTATACCACATTATCCTCACCAAGAGTGTTGAGCCTTATACAGCCTATCCAGAGCTAAAAAAAGGTGAGGGTACATCTGCTTGTTTTTTGTCTCAACATCTTCACTCCGTACGCACAGCACAGCAGCAATACTAATGGTTGGAAATATCCTTCCCTCTCGCTCTGTGTCTCAAGTTGTTTGCATCTTGCTTGCTGTGTCTGAACTTTTGTACTCTCATCCATCTAATGAGCCAATGTTTTGGGGAACATTAACAGTTTCTTCTCCTGGTAACTAAACGTTTTTGAGACTCCATACAATACATTGGTTACACTATAAAATAAATCACTTAAATCAATCAGTAAATATATTTTTTATACTGTTTTGTAAACAAAAAATTGATAACCAAACATGTTAAATTATTATTATTATTATTATCGCCTGATTTTATAAAATACAGTTTTTTTTTAATGTATAATTATTTGTATTATTATTATTGTTTTAATGTACATGCATTCAAACACAGCTGACTGATGATGATGAGTCTCATTACAGTCACATTTGAACTTGTTGGAAATTGGTTTACTGAGGAACAAAAAAGAACAATCCCATAAGACTTCGGGAGAATTCGCTTTTTATTATTTACCATAACAAAATAAGTTTGCTTACCCATGAACTACAAATTATATGTAGAATATGGACACACATAAAAAAACAATAGGCCTATCATAGCACTGAATCAATATAGCATTATGAGACAGACAAGGAATAAGAATTCCTCAACACGATCTCACAACAATTCATATTGTGTCGTATTTTATGAGCTGGCTAACTCGTATGAATTTGTGCAACCTTACTCGTACGATTTTACGAGTTGCCCAATTCCTGTTAAATTTTTATCTTGCCTCCATTACAAATCCGGGGTACCAATCACAAACTGGCTTATCAATCTGGCGTGCTATTGGCGGGTTTAACACGATGACGATAGAATAGCGACGGCAAGCAGCTTTTCACTTTCAATGTTTTTTTTGCACAACCTGCAAAAATCGCTCGATGCCATTGCTGCTTCTGCAAACCGCTGATCAATACTACAAACCAACACGTTTGTTGACACGGTGCAAAGTACGTCACCTGGATCGTTGGTCTGACTGGTTGAAGGACTATCCAATTGCGTGCATTTGAACTATGCCCGTTGATCACACCTCTTGTGCAGTAGAAAATACAGAGCAGACTCCCCAGATCAATGTTCAATCTTAAAAGATTGAGCTTAGTCTGGTGATAGCCAGACAACCAATTCGTATTAATGACCTACCCCTAACTCCCGCCCCTAAACCTACCCATCACTGGTGTAAATCTTATCCACCTCAAATTAGCCACATCTTAAAATATGTAGACAATGGTCATGAGATAGCATTGGAATTCCTGGAACATCATTATTGACAACAAAAGACTGATTAGTTGATGATATGAGGCATTTCATTCACACTCATTCACTTCACACACTCATTATTGCGTAGTGATTTTGGAGGTTTATGTATAATATCATGCTTTCCCCTGATTCACTTGTTATCCAGCAAACACAAGGAGTGACTGTGTCAGCCTCAGCCAAATATTAAATCATCATTAATAAATGGTTTAGTTCTTCATGAGTCATACATTAACTCAAGATAACCTGTACAAAAATTCATGCATATTAGTGCATCTGTATTGTAAAGTTTAACCACACATTCTTTCAGGTGTGAATGGTCAACCCCTTCGGACGAGATGAGCCCATCAAGGCAATGAAACATCCTTTGATGACACACTATGGACTTACCTCTTCTCTGGAAGATTCCAGGTTTGAGGGTCCACCCAAGAAGACATTCAGAAGAGATTCCATTTATAACGTCCTGATACTTATCCCCCTCTGGCAACAACAAAGCATAGAGGACATTAAGAGAAAAGCTCAAAGAGAACGCCAAGAGGCTGCTCGTGTCACATGACTGTGATATATTGGCCTACAGAGCAGACAGTCTTTAAAGGGGACCTATTATACAAAATTCACTTTTATAAGGTGTTTGAAGACTGATGTGTGTCCACAGTGTATGAAAAAAACACAGCTTGTGATGATCTGCCCTATTAGCATAGGCACAGCCCTGAAGTGAGAAGACAGAGTCTGCCATTTCTGTATACTTATTGTGACAGCGAGATGACAACATAAGTTATAACCGTAAATAAAATATACCTGTTCTCTCTCCAAGCAGCATATATTCTCTGGCTCTGTTGGCATCCTACAACAGTTCCCACATGAGCTCCTGTACAGCAGTCTAGGAATGGAAGGAACAGGGATCATTAAGGAACGTGCTAATCAATGACTTAAAGATAGAAGATAAATAAATTCTCCATCATTGTCTTTGACGCTGCAGTTTCTGACATTTTCAGTGCGTGATATTGTCCTGTTTTGTTGTTGCCAGTGAGCTCTTGAAGCCCGCACAGGGGCCTCAGTAACTCATTTGCACACAAAAACAAAGCGTTTTTGCTCAGCCCCCAAAAATGGCAATTTTAACATACTATAAATTATCAGCACGGTGCTTTGAGCTAAAACTTCACATACACATTCTGGGGACATCAGAGACATATTTTACATCTTTTAAAAAGGGGCATAATGGGTTCCCTTTAAAGTTTATAAAGAACTAGACAGAATGTCCTGCTTCTAGCTTCTCTAGTGTTCAATAAAAATAAAATCTTGCCTATTTGTTTTTTTTTTTTTATTGCATATATGTATTTTTTGATGCACATAGTTAGGCTACATTTGTCTTGAACATGTACAAATACTTAATTTCCACCATAATTTGCAAATACATTTTTTAAAAATCTGACAATGTGATTTTCTGGATTTTGTTTCTCATTCTGTCTCTCATAGTTGAGGTGTACCTATGATGAAAATTTCAGGCCTCTCTCATCTTTTTAAGTGAGAGAACTTGCACAATTGGTGGTTGACTAAATACTTTTTGCCACACTGTATGTATTCTTCTATATTAGAATGGCTCCAGCATTAGCTAGTAAATGTTGATTCATGATGTGGTCAGCTGACATCTATGTAGCTCCTAATGAGAGCAGTTCCTGTTTTGTCACATGCTGATCAGCAAGCGGCCACACAGACAGACAGTATTGATTGGGTTCATGGACAGATCACATCTATTACTCTGTCTCCTGCTCTGTAGATCAGTGTTCAAGAGAGATTTTTAAAATGTAAAATGCTGCTGTGGCAGGGGCCTTCACATAACATGAATATTATTTTATACACACATACATTATATTGCCAAAAGGGCAATATAAAATTTGGGACGCATGCCTTTACATACACATGAACTTTAATGACATACCATTCTTAATCTGTAGGGCTTCATATGGAGTTGGCTCCCTTTGCAGCTGTAATAGCTTCAACTCTTCTGGGAAGGCTTTCCACAAAGTTTAGGAGTGTGTTTATGGGAATTTTATGACCACTCTTCTAGAAGCACATTTGTGAGGTCAAGCACTGATGTTGGATGAGAAGGCCTGGCTTGCAGTCTCCACTCTAAATCATTCCAAATGTCTTCTATCGGTTTGAGGTCAGGACACTGTGCAGGCCAGTCAAGTTCCTCCACACCAAACTCGCTCGGCCATGTCTTTATGGACCTTGCTTTGTGCACTGGTGCGCAGTCATGTTGGAAGGAAGGGGCCATCCCCAAACTGTTCCCACAAAGTTGGGAGCATGAAATTGTCCAAAAATGTCTTGGTATGCCGGAGCATTAAAAGTTCCTTTCACTGGAACTAAGGGGGAAAGCCCAACCCCTGAAAAACAACCCACACTATAGTCTCCCTTCCACCAAACTTTACACTTGGCACAATACAGTCAGGCAAGTACCATTCTCCTGGCAATCGCCAAACCCAGACTTGCCATCGGATTTCCATACAGAGAAGCTTGATTCGTCATTCCAGAGAACATGTCTCCACTGCTCAGTGCTTTACTCCACTGCATCTGACACTTTGCATTGGACTTTGTGATGTAAGGCTTGGATGCAGCTGCCCGGCCATGGAAACCTATTCCATGAAGCTATCTATGCACTGTTCTTGAGCTAATCTGTCTGAAGGCCACACAAAGTTTGGAGGTCTGTAGCTATTGACTCTGCAGAAAGTTGGCGACTTCTACACACTGTGCTCCTCAGCATGCGCTGACCCCGCTCTGTGATTTTACCTGGCCTACCACTTCTTGGCTGAGTTGCTGTTTGTTCCAGTTGCTTTCACTTGGTTATAATACCACTAACAGCTGACCGTGGAATATTTAGTAGTGAGGAAATTTCACAAATTGACTTTTTGCACAGGCAACCGATCACGGTACCACACATGAATTGACTGAGCTCCTGAGAGCGACCCATTCTTTCACAAATGTTTGTAGAAGCAGTCTGCATGCCTAGATGCTTGATTTTATACACCTGTGGCCATGGAAGTGATTGGATCACCTGAATTCAACGATTTGGAGGATTGTCCCAATACTTTTGCCAATATAGTGTATGTCAATATACATACTATAATGATAAAATGTAGCAACTAAGCTAACTTTTTGGTGTTGTTTTGTAATTTATGCAAAAAAACTAAACAAAAATGTATGTACTGCATGTAATCAGTGTTAGATCCAGGACATCAATGTTATAAAATTGCATTAAAAAAACATTTCATCATCTTACATTGACTAGTTGTTCTCTCCAGATATCCAAATGCATTGCTCGGTCTAACCCAAATGAACAGAGAGAAGGAAAAGAGTAAAAATAATAAGAGAAATTAAGGAATCTTGAATGAAAAAGAAAAGAGAAGAAAAAGGACAGCGCAGAGAAAGGGAATGAGAAATGAGGACTAGGGAATTAGAGAGGGAATAAAGCGAGCTGGAGAGGGGGAAAATGTTTAGATCTAGAAGAAGATGGAAAAAGAGAATAAGAAATTAAGACACAGAAAAGAGGATAGAAAGTGGGTATAAGGGAAAAAGTCAAACTTGAGATGAAGAAACAGAAAGGGAGGGAGGTAGAGCGAGGAAAAGGAAGAGGGCACGTGCCGATGTTGCTCATGTCTGCAGATGAGCACAGACACCCGAGGGAGGCTAGAGATTCAAGGAAATGTCACACATGAAAAAAAGAGAGAGGTAGAACGGGAGAAGCGCGTGGGAGATTAATCCTGCCTCATGTTGGGCACCCTGTCGTGCCAATGTCAAAATAACCACTGTATTCACAAAACAGCAATTACTGTAATAATAATAATGCAACAGCTACAGTCATGGATGGAAAAAGGAACATCATTAATACTTGTAGGCCTCAGCTGGACGCTCCACAAAATACGCCTTGTGTGATGAGATGTTTGTGGGAGACACTAAAAATCACGTTTTCATGCGTTCCATCATCAGAAGCTGAACTGTGACTGTCAACCCAGTGAAATATGTATTAAATGTGTTAAAAATTATACATTATTTATTTTAGTCCAACTGTACACCTGAGCCACAGACATTGAAACATTACACACATATTACAAATTTCTCATTCCAAAGAACACATTGAGGCTTGAAAATTACAGATGCATTGGCATGGTATTTTAATTAATTAAATGTGTTCTCTCAAACACACACACACACACACACACACACACACACACACACACACATGTTGTGTTTCCATGTTTTGTGGGGACATTCCATAGCCATAATGCATTTTATACTGTACAAACCGTATTTTCTATCCCCCTACACTGCCCCTGCCCCTAAACCTACCCATTACAGGAGACATTCTGCATTTTTACATTTTCAAAAAATATCACTTAGTGTGATTTATAAGATGTTTTCCTCATGGGGACCAAAAAATGTCCCCACAAGGACAAGGATTGTGGATATTGCCATCTTTGTGTCCCCATAACGTAGGGATTACCAGTCCACACACACACACACACGGGACCTAACTGTACGTGCTGGAACAAGGAAAATCAATAGGGAAGGAGTGATAATGAGGTCTTAGTCAGACTACTACAGGGGATGGACTGAGCTATAGAAAACACACTTAATTATGTATTTCAATGAAGCCTTTGTAATGTGAATTCAACTATTTTAAAAGCAAGTCTGCTTTAGGCAATGTGCTGCAAGGGAAACAAAATAAAGAAAATCCACAAACAAGCATCCTCTGACTCTGTGCTATACTTTAAATTGCTGTCAGCAACATTTATACATTTCACAGACACTTTTAGATATAGCAAATTGCACTGTATTCAAGTCAATGCATTCCCTGTAATGAAAATGAATAGGAACAGCTTCCATATCTCAACTTAAAGTTGTATACAGTATAAGAAGATAATAGATAAAACTTTTCAAATAAGGATACATTTGTTAACATTGGTTATGAACTAACAATGAAAAATACACCTAAATCATTTACAAATCTTAGTAAATGTTAATTTTAACATTTATTAATATATTATTCAAATCATATAAATGTATTATATTATTTAATGGACCAGAGCACTAACATTGAACTAACAATAGACAGTGGTAATTTTATTAATAACAAAGATGAATACTGTAACAAATACATTTTTCATTGTTAGCTACTGCTAATTAATGCATTAACTAATATTAACCAACGGAACCTTATTGTTAAGTGCCATCAAATAATAAATATAATTAAGTAAATATATTTTTTTAAATCTTCGCACACACTCAGCCATCACCCGCACCTGTTTCCCATCATCTGAAATTGCATACTTCTCTACTATATAGGGGAAAAACAGACACATTCATACAACACACATGCATACTGAAAAATACTTTTTAGCAGTCGTGAAGTAATTCAAAATAAGTACCTATAAGAGAGTATGCAATTTCGGTTGCAGCCCAAGTCACTCAAATGTGGAAACAGATTCCTTACCTGCTCAGCCTACCTTGGTTATTCTGCTTGTAAGCATTGTGTATCTACTGCATTGATTCCCCTGAGTCTTCTTCGTCTCCAACTCTGGAATTTCTCTCACTGGAACGGACTTGGGAATTTCTCTCACTGGAACGGACTTGGGAATTTCTCTCACTGGAACGGACTTGGGAATTTCTCTCACTGAAACGGACTCAAGAATTTCTCTCACTGGAACGGACTGGGAATTTCTCTCACTGAAACGGACTTGGGAATTTCTCTCACTGAAACTAACTCAAGAATTTCTCTCACTGAAACGGACTCAAGAATTTCTCTCACTGGAACGGACTTGGGAATTTCTCTCACTGAAACGAACTCAAGAATTTCTCTCACTGGAACGGACTCTGAACTTTGCGGTGGGCTGGGCATGATAAGTACTTTCCTCTGCCTGCTCCTTGCCTGAAACCTGTGGGTAAAGATTATCTGTATACTCACCGTGTGCACTTCATCCAGTTCCTCTGTCATCATCATCATCATCATCAACATCATCAGTCACAACCTACAAAGAAAAGAAACGCAATTTATCCACCAGCATCCCTTAATTCTTGTTTATGTGCCATTTACTCCCCTGAATTGATTCTCCCATCTGTTCAATAAACAACTGTTTGGATTGGACTGGTTTATCCTGACAGTATGAGCATTAACATTTAATTGTTGTTTGAAGTTTTACATAAGCAGCCATGTTTAAAACCCTGGTTTTAGCTAAATGGTTTATCGACAGGTAAGTACCTGGTCATTCATTGTTGTCTGGGACACATTATGGTGTGTATTGTACAAATGTGAAGTGGTCACAAGAAAAAGAAAAGGGAATAATGAATATTATTATTATTAACAACAACAATAAAAAAATAATGTTCTTCTGCAATAAGTGTTCTGAAATACTGATATACTTCATATGATATTGATTTAATGGCTCATCCAAAAGAAAGCTAGAGCTGCAAGGATCTATTTGTTTCATAATATGTATAACTTCAGCTTAAATAACATTTAACATTGCGTTATATGAATTGAGTATTCTTTAAATAAGAGCTCTCACAAGCTAGTCTTTTTTTTGCGGTGAGACATAAAAGACGATTGTATCACATGGAAAGCAAGATGCAAGTGAAGAAAAGCTTTTTCACAATATCGGAGTTCTCACGATTTGTACTTTGATGCAGATATCAAAGAGTTCAAAAACGCCATGTGCTTCTTCAGACGGGCACACTGTGCACGCTTGCATCACTCTATGCTTGGCTATGTCCGTACTGCCATCACTAACCACATTGTGATAAGATGATCTAGTGTTCTGAATGTCTCAGAGTTTATAGCAGATACCTGTCAGAAAATGCTTGATGATTCCTGGAACTGCAGTTGTGTGGTGGAAATAAAGATTACATCATGTTATATGACAGTTCAGCATTTTTGCTTTAGATGATGGGAACCATCCTTCACTTTTAGTTTTAGCTGGCTTTGATTCTTTGCTCAAAAAAAGAAAGAATCAATTTGTGTTGTGAGAGCTGTGATCGCTTTTGGAATAAACAGATGTATTTTCTGTGAAGCTGCTTTGAAACGATATGTATTGTGAAAAGCGCTATACAAATAAATGTGAATTGAATTGAATTGAATGTAAGTGAATCAATATCAACACAGGTGATAACCTTGTGAGAGTCCATTTCTTCTGAAATGAGTAATCTTTCCTCTGAATAAACTCTGTGTTTGAATGGAGTATGAACAGACATAGATAGAACAATTTTTCCAAACTTTTTACAAGACTACTGTGCATGTATGAGACTGCTTGCTTCACTCTTTACATGAAAGTCACACGAGGAGAGGAGGAAAGAAAAGAAAACAAAACAGAACAAGAAGAGAGAAAGGATGGCACAAATAAGTAGACGGGCAAATGAGCTGAGACGAGAAGAGATAAAAAAGACATGAGTTGAGAAGAGAGGATACAGAATTCTGAGGAAAAAGCATGAGCAGATGAGAAGAGACAAAAAAGAGATATGAGAGGATCAGTGTTATTAGTTTTTGTTTTGTTTTTATTATTCTTGAGATTTAATTTATTTTTGAGTAGAGATGAGACAAAAAATATATTTTTGCTAGATTTACAATGCTATTAACTACAGACGAGAGGAGGAGAGGAGAGGAGAGGAGAGGAGAGGAGAGGAGACGAGAGGAGACGAGAGGAGACGAGGAGGCAAGACGAGACGAGACGAGAGGAGAGGAGAGGAGAGGAGAGGAGAGGAGAGAGGAGAGGAGAGGAGAGGAGAGGAGAGGAGAGGAGGCGAGGCGAGGCGAGGCGAGGCGAGGAGAGGAGAGGAGGCGAGAGGAGAGGAGGCGAGAGGAGAGGAGGCGAGGCGAGATGAGGCGAGACGAGGCGAGGCGAGAGGAGATGAGACGAGGCGAGAGGAGGCGAGAGGAGACGAGGTGAGGCGAGATGAGACGAGATGAGGCGAGAGGAGAGGAGAGTAGACGAGAGGAGAGGAGGCGAGGCGAGGCGAGGCGAGGCGAGGGGAGCGAGAGGAAAGGGGAGGAGAGGAGCGAGAGGAGGCGAGAGGAGGCGAGAGGAGGCGAGAGGAGGCGAGATGAGAGGAGGCGAGGCGAGGCGAGGCGAGATGAGGCGAGAGGAGACGAGAGGAGGCGAGAGGAGGCGAGAGGAGGCGAGGCGAGGCGAGGCGAGAGGAGAGGCGACGAGACGAGGCGAGGCGAGGCGAGGCGAGGCGAGGCGAGAGGAGAGGAGAGGAGGCGAGGCGAGGCGAGGGCGGGCGAGAGAGGAGAGGAGAGAGGGAGGCGAGGCGAGGCGAGGCGAGGCGAGAGGAGATAAGAGGAGATGAGAGGAGATGAGGAGAGGAGATGAGAGGAGATGAGACGAGACGAGGGGAGAGGAGAGGAGGAGAGGAGAGGAGAGGAGAGGAGAGAGAGAGGAGAGGAGACGAGACGAGACGAGAGGAGAGGAGAGGAGAGGAGAGGAGAGGAGGAGAGGAGAGGAGAGGAGAGGAGAGGAGAGGAGAGGAGAGGAGAGGAGACGAGACGAGACGAGACGAGGCGAGAGGAGGCGAGAGGAGAGAGAGGAGAGGAGAGGAGAGGAGAGGAGACGACGAGACGAGAGACGAGACGAGACGAGACGAAAGGAAAGGAAAGGAAAGGAAAGGAAAGGAAAGGAAAGGAAAGGAAAGGAAAGGAAAGGAAAGGAAAGGAAAGGAAAGGAAAGGAAAGGAAAGGAAAGGAAAGGAAAGGAAAGGAAAGGAAAGGGGAGGATAGTATTATACAAACAGAGTTCCAGGAAGAGGATGACTTAGGATTGCTGTACATTCTTTGAGCCGTGTGTATATGCATGGTGCAGATTTATATGATACCCACACTGAAAAATGTTGTTCTAGATGAAACATGCTCCAATGCAAACACATAGGGGAGAATTATCAAATTTGTGGACAAAATCCCACCATGCTGAGAATCCACACACACATTTATAAAGGGAGAGTGTGTGGCAGCACGACTCCACACTCTGTGTTTATGCTATGTATATTCTCATGAGCATCGCAAAAGGCCAATATCACCCACACAAGCATTTCCTTTAAGACCGAGAATAAACACACCACACATTCTGAGTATGCTTGCCTCCTCCTGAAACGAGGTCATCCACTGGCATCTCTTCAGCTCAACAGATCAAAGACCTTCTGCTTTGTCTTTGTAACTTCCTTTCTCTTTTTTGTCATGTGTTTCTTTTCATGTGTGTTCCCCTCTTCTCCTCTCACCTGCAAATCACAGGCTTAAGTCATTTAAACATATAAAGAACATCAAAGAGCAGAGAAATTCACTGATCCACTTTTGGGCAAACATGCTTGTCTGAAATGACTGTGCAAATTAAATTTCATTATCCGCCTACTGCGCTTTCCACCTCATCGATTTCTATCTTCAGTGACTCAAAATGCTACCATTAATAAACACACATTCACAATCAACAAATGGGCACAGCTTATTGAAAAATTTCACTGAACTAATGAAGAAATTACACAAAAACTAAAAAGAAGTGTAAACATCTCTTTAGTAGTGTGAGTGCAATGGTTGCAGCAGTTTGCATCACTTCTGTCCTGTTCACTGTTACAAGAGATTGAATGTTAGTGATGCAACAGGCTATTGCTCTGCTTCTACTTAAGTGTTAATCAAATGCAACCGGAAAAAATCAATGAATCCCAATTAATCAATGTGCAGTACTCAGGGCCGCATTAACAATAGGGCTAGGTGGGGCTGAAGCCCTAGGGCCCGAGCAAGGAGGGGGCCAGTGATTGGTTGCGGAGATTGACTGGCCATCGGGAGCCCCTGAACTTTTCCCAGTGGGCCGATCACCAATACTCCACCACACCCCTTAACCGCTGTAGTGGAGCACCTGGGAAAAAAGACCAAAAGCTAAGCGATGAAACATGCTACCGATGAAATCACGCGCATCCAGCAGTCACAGCTCTAGCAGTGGATAGGCATGAGCCTTTTGCGGAATATCATGGATAAGACTGTAACTTCTGGTAAGGGACATTTTAAGAAAAGTCAGGAGATATCAATGAGACAACCACATACAACACCATACAGTCTCACTAAGATAGTCTATTTTTGCTGCATAATGAAATAAATCAGGATTATGGTTTTGAATTAAATAAGTGTTAATAAATACATTTATTAAGCATTTATAACATGTGAGTTAAAAAGGGCTTACTGTTTGGCAGGTATTGCGTTAAAGTAACCCTTTTTATTTTATGCAGTTATAACTGCTTATTTAAATATTTATAATGCATTTGTGAATGAGGTATTAGTCATTAAACAAACACCTTTATAAACCCTTTACATAGGGAACCTTAATGTAAAGTGTTACCCAATTAACTTAATGATTTTTTTCAAAACTCTACACAAAATGCCCTCACTCTGCACAAGTTTAACCATGTTCTTTTCATAATACATAAACACGTATTTAATTAACTCAAGCATCGCAATGTGAATCAAATAGCACATCCATGAGTAGCAAAACTTATGACACACCAATCAGAATCCCAGGATAAAATGAATAGGGAGCACTATGTTTAGAAAATGCATCCTAACACTGGAGAGAGTGCTGAATGAATCATCTACAGGGTTTGTATACTACTTACACATACAGTATAATTACAGTACACTGTAATTTGAAAGAGGGAAATTTCACTTTACAGTAAAATGTAGCACATGTTGTACACCATTAAACTCATGATTGTCAAATGTATTTGAAGCCATTTTTTTACAAGTACAAAAGTTTTACAAAATAGTATAGAGAAAGTCTAGTCAGAAGACCAAGAAACTGCTGCAGTACTGAGTATACTGTCATGACGTTTTACTGTACTGGAGTTGACAGTACGCTGTATTGTGTTGCAATAGTGTAGCAAGTGCATTCAATTATTTTGGTATTTCTTTGGTATATTATATGCTGTAATAGACATTGAGCTTCAAAATAATTCCTGAATCCCAAAATAATTTTTTGTTACAGTATTATGAATTGATCTCATTAGTGTTCACTAGACAGGAAAGTAGTCTGTGTATTTGTTAGGGTTTGTGTGTCATCCTGAAAAGTTTCCATAGTTCTATAACAACATCAACTACAATTACTAAAAACATCTTTATCACTATTAAACTGTCTCATTCTCCCGTCACCATGCCTGTCACCACAGCACACTATATCTCCCATAATCCTCTCTGGCTGAGCACATTCCACAATCACTACACCTGTCTGCCATCATCCTCATCAGCTCCTCTCCATAAAAGCCTGCACTACACTCAAACTGATTGTCTGGTCTTGTTGTTCCTACCTGAACTGCTCTCTTGACTACCTACCTGTTATGCTTACTGGTTACGATCTGATTCTCTATCCTCTTCAGCCTTCAGTCACCAGCTATCCAGTTTCCAGCTGTCACCACCTACAAAGATAAGAACTGTTACCCATCAATCAGTGTTTATCATTGAACTCTTTTCACTCACCTGCTTGCATCATGTGTTTCCTGCTCATACCTGCAATAAACAACCTGTTTGGAAATTACCTGTATGTGTACTCTTCTGTTCCACTGACAGAAGACCAGACCCTAACAAAGACAACAGAAGCTCTGCTCAATTTCCCAACACAGCCGGTTGATTGAAAAGTATGTGGAGGAAGTTGAATTCTGTCATTTGTCACCGTGCACTGAGGGTGAGTTTAAAGGATTTATTTTGGAGTGGATTGGACCTAGAGTTTTGGCCATTCATACCAGAGGAAGATAGCATGACCCTTGAGCGATACCTTGATTTGGTGCTGAGGTGCTTTGGCCCACCTTACACCGTCAGTGCGGTGGATGATAATGGTGTCGTGTCACATCATTCCTAGCCACTCCAGAATCTACTTCGCTTGTGAATCCATTCCAGAGTTTGTTCAATCCTCAGAGCTCCATCCAAAAGGCACATTAACCTTAGCCCAAAGGACAAGGCTGAGTAAGGTCCTCAGCATGTCCAGCCCCACCGCCAAGTCCATTCCAGTGAGAGAAATTTCTGAGAATGATTCAGTGAGAGAAATTCCTCAGTTGAAGTGTGGTGGCTCTTACCATTCATATTACTTGTGAACCTTAATGTGGGGTGGACACTTGTGAACCATTTATTAATGAGTTATAAATATTAATAACCTGTGAAAGTGCACCTTATAAATGGTTCACATGTGTTCACTTTACATTAAGGTTCACTTTCACAGGTTATTAATATGTATAACTCATGAATAAATGGTTCACATGTGTTCACTTTACATTAAGGTTCACTTTCACAGGTTATTAATATGTATAACTCATGAATAAATGGTTCACTTTCACAGGTTATTAATATTTATAACTCATGATGAATAAATAGTTCACATGTGTTCACTTTACATTAAGGTTCACTTTCACAGGTTATTAATATTTATAACTCATGATGAATAAATAGTTCACATGTGTTCACTTTACATTAAGGTTCACTTTCACAGGTTATTAATATGTATAACTCATGAATAAATAGTTCACATGTGTTCACTTTACATTAAGGTTCACTTTCACAGGTTATTAATATTTATAACTCATGATGAATAAATAGTTCACATGTGTTCACTTTACATTAAGGTTCACTTTCACAGGTTATTAATATTTATAACTCATGATGAATAAATAGTTCACATGAGTTCACTTTACATTAATGAAAAATGTTCCTTGAGCAGCAAATCAGCATATTAGAAATGATTTCTGAAGGATCACAGATCACTGAAGACTGTAGTAACGATGCTGAAAATTCAGCTTTGACATCTGGAATAAATTACATTTTTACATATATTAAAACACAAAACAGTTATTATAAATTGTATTCATATTTTTAAAAAAAATAGTTTTTACTGTATTTTTAAACGCAGCTAGAAAGTCAAAAAGTCAATGAAACAAATTAACTGTGAAATGATGTGCATTCATTTTGGTCTTACAAGTTGTTGCTATTGTTGTTTAATAGTTTTTTTACACAGAAGCACTAATGCAACACAAGATGCACAATAGGTGTGTAAATGATGCATTAACTGTGTGTTTTTTCATTGTAGTGCTGCCACAGAGAAAGCTGGGTCATAGTTAGCTCATCTGTTTATTATTCCAAGCGTTTACATGCTACTTGGTTAAGGATACTTCTGGGAAATGTGCCGTTGAGAATAATTACAACCTCTGCTTAGGCCCAGTTTCACAGAAAGGGTTTAGATTAAGCCAGGATTAGGCCTTAGTTCAATTATGGAATTTAAGTAGTTTTTCATGCCTTAGAAAAAAACATTACATTTTGTAAGGGACACTATTTTGGCAAAAGTATTGGGACACACCCCCAAATGATCCAATCACTTCCATGGCCACAGGTGTATAAAATCAAGCATCTAGGCATGCAGACTGCTTCTACAAACATTTGTGAAAGAATGGGTCACTCTCAGGAGCTCAGTCAATTCAAGCGTGGTTCCGTGATCGGTTGCCACCTGTGGCAAAGTCCATTCGTGGAATTTCCTCACTACTAAATATTCCACGGTCAGCTGTTAGTGGTATTATAACAAAGTGGAAGCAATTGGGAGCAACAGCAAATCAGCCACAAAGTAGTAGGCCATGTAAAATCACAGAGCAGGGTCAGTGCATGCTGAGGCTGCACAGCGCAGTCAACGCAGACTCAAAGTCAACGCAAAGTGTCGAATGCAGTGGTGTAAAGCACGCCACCACCGGACTCTAGAGCAGTGGAGACGTGTTCTCTGGAGTGACGAATCATGCTTCTCATTAAAGTGAAGTAAAGTAAAGTGACATGTGGTCGAGTATGGTGATACCTGGAATTTGTGCTCTGCATTTAACCCATCCAAGCGCACACACACAGTAGTGAACACACACACTGTGAACACAAACCCACAGCAGTGGGCAGCCATATTGCTGCGGCACCCAGGGAGCAGTTGGGGGTTCGGTGCCTTGGGTCTCACCTCAGTCACCTCAGTCTTCAAGGGTCTCACCCATAGACTGTAAAAAAATATGGACGTAGTGTATGTGACATTCCCCATATGTTTCTGGAGAGCAGTTTTGAAGCAGAAAGTAGGGTCGAGCTGGCTGTTACCATCTTGGCAGCGCGTTATCGCGTGTTACTCCTGAATAACAGAAAATGTGCAAAGAGACGGGATGTGGGCGGTGCTGAGGTGACGCGATGACTAACAGACAGCAGATAAATGGCTACCCACCTGCCACTCAAAGTGGCCACGCCCTTAATTATGCAGGACTTTATGGCTTTATATAACATAAACATATGAGTCATAAAAAAATTCACCCCCTCACAGTTATCATGAAGGGCAAAATTAGCCGTATAGACCAAAACTAGAATTTGTACCAGGCTGTAAACATGTTTTTTTCTGCTGTAAAGTTGGGCATTTCAACATGGGGGTCAATGAGATTCTGCTCCCTTTTGGAGCCTGTCCCTATAGCGGCCAGACGATGAACTGCAGTTTAAGTCACTTCCGGATTGGCTTCAAGAGAGACCGCGGAAGTGCGCTTGGTCTCAACTCAATCGTGGTACTGAGGGTGGAAGAGAGCGCTGGTTATTCACTCCCTCCACCGACAATTCCTGCCGGACCTGAGACTCAAACCCGCAACCTTCGGGTTACAAGTCCGACTTTAACCATAATGCCACAACTGCTTTTACATGTGCATGGTTGCTTGCTTTTATTTAAAACAACAGCATGCATTTATGTCTGGGATAAGCTTAAGCCTTGTGTGTGAAACTGGGGTCAGTGTTTTGAATCAGCCCTTATGATTAAAAGAGGTTCAAAAAACAACTAGACGTTTAATCTGTACACTATTAACAAATAATCTAGAATCAGAACAATTGAATGGTGCTTTACAACTGGACCCTTTGCAACTTTATTACATCCCTGGGCCAAGACAAAGCTCCAACCTCAAAGCTACTCCACAGAGCTCAGTCTCTGGCTTCAGTCTGCCTGCTAAACGTATGTTATTATATGCCGACCTGAAAAAACAGAGCTGCAGAGGAAAGGAGGAAAACACTGCTATCAGAGGTATGTGAAGCAGACGTGAGAGCTAATTTCTCATGTACAGTGCCAAACAAAATGTCTTTGTGTTTGAAAACCTTTCCTCTTAGCTCCTGCCGAGTCCGCTCCTTTTTAGTTTATACTGACCAAAGCCGAACCTCGCAACACCTTCATGCAGACATGACAGAAGATCGTTTGAAGATGAAACCATAGCTGTCCAAGTAAATCATTGCTGGATTTTTGCCTGTATGGATGTTCATGTAGTTTTAAATTATTAATAACAAATGGTATTAAATGATAGAGGTGTGTTTGTGTCTGCCCATGGCAGTATGCCATCAGAAGTTGAGAGAGAGTGCGAGTGGATGTCTGTGCCAGGGATGTGCTGGTTATCATGTTGGGCAGAGAATGGATTTCTGTCCTTTATCAAGATCTGGAGTAGTCTATGTGATTTCGAAGAGGGTTTTAAGATTTCAAAGAGGGATTTAAGTATAGAAGAGTGAAGAAGAGTGTTTTCAAATAATTTCACACATATTGACTGGATTGCATGTAGACTGTCATTTTTTTCTTTCCTCTGTACTCTGTACCTACCTAAGTTCTATCGCTTTTTACTTAAAAGTAATAAAGGTAAGATATGTGAGATAAAGATTTAAATAAGCAATAAAATCACGAGAAATAAAGGCCAAATTACAGGATAATAAGTTACATTGTGAGACATACACTATCGTTCAAAAGTTTGGGGTCAGTAATTAAAATTATAAAATAATTGTAAAAAAATAAAAATAATAATAATAATAATAATAATAATATATATATATATATATATATATATATATATATATATATATATATATATATATATATATATATATATATATATATATATATATATATATATATATATATAGAGAGAGAGAGAGATAGATAGCACCTTTTCTACATTGATAATTGTCACGTTTTAGTCCAAAGATGATGAAGATGGTGAAATGGCAATGGGGTTCAAAATTGAAGCGTAGTTTATTAATTGAAGAAAACTCAAGTAATCCAAAATTAATAACTTCAACAAAACAGCGTGCTTTGCGCAAACAATACAGGACTAAGAACTGAAGTAAATGAGAAACTTAAATCATAAATCATAAACCCAACTTTAATCATAAACCAAATACAAGCAAGTAATTAATCAAAAACCAGAAACAAAGAGCGGGAAAATGAAACAGGAAATTAATAAGCATACTAAAAGTCCTTGAAACTGAATCCAAAACACATTCAAGTAAGAATAACTTTAACAATAATAATGTAAATGTTTCTTAAGCACCAAATCAGCTCATTCAAATGATTTCTAAAGGATTGTGTGACTGAAGACTGATGCTAAAAATTTGATTTTAACATTAACATTTACCAAAAAAACCTTGCCTGTCTGAGAAACGAAGTCATTTTTTTCCAGCTTAGTTTCAATAAATGGTGTTTTTGGACTTGGAGGAAGGTTGGTGTTCTGAAAGTTATGGTATGTTTATAGTAAATCAAGCTCTATCATCTCAAAGATCAAGAAAAATGGATTCCTCAACAACAATAATGCACTTATAATGTTTAATGATAATAATTGGACAGGATGAGGAAACTAAATGAGCTAGTGTGTTATAATCGGTAAAGATCTCCGAGTGTGTATCACTCTATACTCAATTTTGAGCTCAAAAGCAGCTTGAGAAGAGAAGATTGAAGAGAAGATTGTTACAGGATGGAGAAAATCCTTATGCCATTTCTTCACTATTCCCTCCTGCTCTTCACTAAGCTTCTTTCCCACTGTTTGTCAAAGCCATCCTCCATAATTTTGGTGCTCAAGTATTGCTTTAGGTCCTTTCAATAAAGACATCCGACGTCAAGACAATCCCTCTGACATTTCATATCATCATTGTTTCACAGAAGAATGTCAGAAAGTTGCTGTTTCTTCATTTCAGCTTCACTGTGCACTTCAGCATACAATGTTATTGCCAAGAGTTAGGAGATAAACCGAAATATATTGAGATATAAAAACCTGCAAACAGGTTTAAGGAATAGTTCACCCAAAAATGAAAATTATTTCTTCTGCTGAACACAGAAGAAGATATTTTGAAGAATGTCAGTTGATGGACTTTTTCAGGGTATTTTTTCAAAACATCTTCTTTTGTGTTCAGTAGAAGAAAGAAATTCATACAGGTTTGGAACAACTGGAGGGTGAATAAATGATGACAGAATGTTAATTTTTGGGTGAACTATCCCTTTAAGACTGTAATGAAGATCTGCTTACCACATGTTTGGAGAGAAAGAATAAAGAGAAACCTTTTCAAGTTAAAATTACAGGACTGGACAAGATAAAAGCAAGATAAAACATCTATGTGCTTGTGTATGTGAAGTGAGCATATTAAATATTCATTCAGTTTAATACAGCAGAGACAGCAGCGAGAGAGATGTCACGAGAAATAAAGACAAAACAAATCAATGTCAGACAAGTCTCCAAATAGCAGCAGCACAAATCAAATGCAATGCTTGTGATGATAACTAACTGCTACAGAGGAACAGACATGTGAGCTAACCTTCAAGCCAGCCGAACACAATCAGAGTTATATTAAATAATATCCTGACTCTTCCAAGCTTTATAATGGGAGTGAATGGCCATTAAGCCCAAAAAAGCTTAAAGAGTGTCTATTTACACTAAGTGCCATTTACACTAGCTCCACCCAACAATGTCTGGTTGTGGTTGGGCCACAGAAGATTAAAAAAGACGCTTCAATGTCCTCAGTGGTGTAGTTGGTAGAGTGTGAGGATCATGGAACTTGTAAAAAAAATTAAGAAAATGCTCTACAGGTGGAAATAAAGTGCATAACGAAATGTTTAATAATAATAAAAGGGTTAGGGATAGGTGTAGGGAGGGCTTTTATTGTCCAATAAGGCAACATCCATTTAATAATTTTAATAAATATAATAATTTGCACTCTATGTTATTATTGCATCCTGTTAATGTACAACAATACTGAGGTGCAAATAGTATGTATCTGCCAAAATAAAGTACAAATAGCATCTAATTACGATGTACACATATTTGCAAAGAACTGCTATTACATGGTGTAAATAGAATATATCACTATTTTTATTGCAAAAGCATCACTAAGAAAATGCTGCTATTGTCACTCTGGATTCATTTCCAGAGAATGAATGATGATGAAGCAAAATGTAACACATGTGAAAAGTTAATAACATTAAGGGGACTGCATTTTGACAAAACATTTAGTACAGCACGGAATCAACCTGTTTAAAGAAGACCCCATCGCCAGGTAGGAATTCATACACGGGTAAATATGTTATTTAATTTCAGTAGTAATAAACTATAGACTATCAATATATGTAGAAATATTATTTAAGTTTTGTCAGATGTTAAACAATGTGCCACTCCCGCACCCCTTATTGGAACTTCGGAGATGGTTAATCCGTTAATTTAGCGAGTAAAGGGAAAATGACGACAGAGAATAGATGAGTGCCACAGGGCTGTTACCAGATTTATAGTGAAAGGCTTACATCCTTTTTCCAGTCATCCAGTTAAGTCATCATGGTTTTGGCACAATTACCTTTGTAATGCTGAATTAACATTTATTATTTACAAGTTCACTGAATACGTGAATTAATATTAAATTAATATACAACTAAACTAATAAATATAATATTTTTGCAAGAAAGCTTTTAATACTGTAATATATGTACAGTACAGGACTTTTTTGACATTGCCAACCTGTAAATTAATCAGAGATCATGTAGTAAACACAAAAAGGATTGTTTGAGTTGCGTATTATGCCTTTTTCCTTTACCACTATTTGTTTAATCATTTTAATGGAACCGGAATCGGAACCAGAACCGGAACTGGAACCGGAAAATTTCTCACGATTCCCAACCCTATTTATAAACTATAATCACTGCCTTCCGGTAATGGCCATCCGGCCATAGACTTTAAACTATAGATGGACGACATACCTTCAGTCTCTTC
Source organism: Gobiocypris rarus (assembly GCA_023029165.1). Lineage (NCBI taxonomy): Eukaryota > Metazoa > Chordata > Actinopteri > Cypriniformes > Gobionidae > Gobiocypris > Gobiocypris rarus. The sequence goes on from CM040920.1 coordinate 18,861,259, forward strand.
CATTGTAGTAAGTGAAATCAGCAGTGTTCAAATATGGCCCTGACATATTGGGTCCGAGGAATCAATCGCACGCCCCTGAACTATTTGAAATAAATAGTTATGGAAATGTAGAAATTAAACTTAAAGCTCCAATCTTCTCCCAAAGTTCCCAAAAATGTCCATTGGTGCCTTAGTGACAACTTCACTCAGAGAAGCTGTCAATCTCAGCTGTCAATCATGATGATACACCCCAGTTTTTATAGCATCAAATATTGAACTAAAATCAAACTTATTTAAAGAACGAACACTTGAACTAACATCAGTGTGATTAAAACTCCCTACAATGACAGAAACCATTTTTGTAAAAAAAATTTGTATGTAATTTGTAATTGTCGTATGCAATTTGATTGTTTAGCTTGTCCATGTCCCACTCCCATTACATTACATTACGAGGGTGGCTGTTTATGATCTATATTGCATCCAACTACCTGGGGCACACTTGACCTGGCCAAAGAGTGAACTCTGACACGCAGAGGATAGACCAACAAAAAACAGTCACGAAAAAAGTCTAAAACTAGATTTTTTAAAGAGAAATGTCGGAGGAGCTTGAGTTTGTTGCCTAGCCTTATTTGCTTGCACCACAAGAGCATCTACTCTCAACTAAGCTTACGCTACTCTTACATCCTACGTCATGCGTCGGGTCAGAGGTCACCCTTCTGCTGGAACTCAACTCGCGCACGGCTGTTACCGGTAGCCAGTGATTAAAGGTAATACATTTATAAATATGGATATTTTTCTCACAAAAAACGCTTCGCTTCAGAAGGCCTTTATTAACACACTGGAGCCGTGTGGACTCTGTGGAGTACTTTTATGATGGATGGATGCGCTTTTTTAATCCCCATTCACTGCCATTATAAAGCTTGGAAGACCCAGGACATTTTTTTATGTAACTCTAATTGTTTGGCTGAAAGAAGAAAGTCATATACACCTAGGATGGCTTGAGGATTAGATAAAGACAAAGTTATCTCATCAAAACACTTCCAACTGCCTGTTAAATGACAAGTTTAAATTAGCCAACAGCTAATCCTGCACCTCCACCTAATGGACACCTGCACTGCCCTCCACCTAGAAACATGTGCCAAAAACATGGCAACCAGACAAGAAGAAAATGTCATTGAGGTGTCTTCTTTCCCCCATCAGGTACTATTTCGACCACCTTTCAAGCACTGGTCTACTCTAAACCGCAAAATCTATGACATGGATTTGCTCCAGACAAAACAAAGAACTGAGTAAAGCTATTTCAATCTGCGTCCATCATCTCTCTTTTTTATTTAATTTAAATTGTGTGAGCCAACGGCATAAACTGACATTTTTGTGTTGATTGTAATTTTCAACATGTTAAAACGTTAAAAGTTTATGACTACGCCGCACAAATATGAACAGCTTGCATGTCTAAACCAATTAAGACAGGAACCTCGCTCATTTTACTGCACTGATTATGTTTGGGAAAGGTTCCATGCGTGTCAGATCATGACATACACAGAGGAGTGTGAACAAGTTACCATATGGAGAAAAGAAAGCGAAGACAAGAACTACGCCAGCTCTCACAGTCCAAACTATTACAAAACATTCATTCAGACAGAGGATTTTCTTTAAATAAAATAGAGGATTTTTTCCCAGACTGGCCCTGCACAAATGGCTGCATGTAACAAAGACTCATATATCTTTTGTTTTTTGTTTAACTATCTATCTATCTATACAAAGAAAATTATGCAAACTTTTTAAATGAGGACTAATGTGCAACTTTCTTTGCAACTTCTGTTAATACCGCTGCATACAGTTATCAAACGAACAACCTCTGTGAAAAAGTACATCTTTAGATTAAAATGTACAACATTTCTATGTTAATGTGCAGTGTCTATAAAACATGTAAATATTACACTCTTTCCATACAGTTAATTTATTGCATGATTTAAATGTTTTTAAAATTTTACTTTGAAAATTGTATATGGTTGTTTACTTTAATACATATTACTATACCAAAAGTTTGTTTTTTCAGTGAAGACATTTACATAATGCCCACTAATGTTGTACGCCTTCTCAAATCTCTGAGTTCAACGCGGGACTCACAAAACGCTTGCTCTTGAAAGATGGGTCAGTACCCAGTTTATTTGGAAAAGCTCTCTCCTTAGAATCACAACCCGTACTTATGAATAAGTATTGATTTATATATTTTCTACTGGGTGTTCAAAATATGTAGTTCTGTGTTTTATATTGTGTAAGTTTCCGGCTAACTCACGTATTACTGTCTTACTGAAATACTTCTGCTAAGCAGCTGTTGGCCACTATTACCTAAAACTGTGTCTATTACTGCAGATTGTCAGTCGTTCTTACTACTTTGAGTAAAGATAAAGGATGGAACAAGATTTGTTTTACACACGTTTATTTTACATCAGTCATTCACATTAGTGCTCGGCTAACATATGCACCGTCATTGATACAGTTCCCGCATCTGCACTTCAATAAATCAGAAATAAGACACATGGGTTTGTTGATGGACGTATACTTGTTAATGCTGATGATGAGGAATTACAGTTGCAACATCTCATAATCTACGTCAAAATGAGTAGCGTAACACTGAGAAACGTCCTGCTCCAGATGTGCTTGCGAAGGAACGTTCGGGTGGAATAACTAGTTCTTTCCAATGTTTCATCATCGGACTCGCTCGGATTGATATGGTAAAATCAACGTCATTGTTACTGTCTTTACAGTGTGTACAATCGCTGAGGACTGAGGAAACCTCAGCTGAGGTTCAGGTATGGTAATAGGTGTTATCTTCCGTATATTTTGCTAATGTCATCACACCACGTCCCAAACGCAAAAGACTAGAAGGGATACACAGTGTAGGCGTTAATAAAACACATCTGTTAAATTGCAAATTTATTTATTGTTATTTTATTGTAAGATTTTGCCTCATCTCCTACCATTGCTTTACCCCTTCTAGCCACAACTCTTCTTCTCCCTTTTTGTGCATTTCTGTGGCAGAATTACAGCGCCACACACTTGTCTGGCATGTATAGGCTATTACACCGTTTTGAGTCGGTTTCAGTGCTCTTGTGATTACGCGAAAATTTCTTGAAACAAGAAAAAAAAAGATTGGATTGGGAAAGCTCTGGCTTCGTATGGACCATGAATCACTGGAAAATGTGGTGATGTGCAATATGAGAAAAGGTAAATGTTTTTTTTTTACCTTTTATGCATGTAAACCTGTTGCAGGAGGCCTCCAATACAAAATTAGGAGGCTTTAAAATAGCATAATACGGCACTTTAAAAGGTCATTCATCACATTGTAAGATTTTCATTGACACATGAAATTGAAATAGTAAGGCAAAAACCTAGAGACTAAAAGTCAGAGATTAAGATTCGCAGTGAAGGTGAAATCGAACAGTGTACTCTCAGCTATTCCATTCATTCCACCAGAGAGGAGATAAACAACAGGACGTCATGTTCCTCATGTAGAGGAGTTCAGAGAGCTGCCTTATCAAGTGACAGCAGGTAACCCAATTATGCAGTGCACGTTGTGTGTAACTCGACACATGCTTTAGGCAGGGCACAGTGCCCACAGTCACAGGGCATAATCTCATTACAGCAGCACACGTGTGACAACAATATTCTAATTCAAGGGCCAAGGGTACATAAAAAGATGATCATTGACTGTTTCACGGTTTAATAGGACACCGACAACTTCAACATGGACAAAAAGGGAAACTGAATGTTTGGAATGCAATTACGGTCTTTGTCATGAGGTAATTAAAAGTGATTAACAGCTGATTTGCTGTATTGTGTGTATTTCTTCTTTAGTCTTTCTTATTGGTTTTAATGAAGCACAGATGTTGTTGTGGAACATTTCGATCGTTCCTCAAACCCAATTTAATAAGATAATTTGGCATCTCTAATATCCAGTAATCAAGAAATCTGATTCCAGCCAATTACAGAGAGTTAAAAAAGATTATTTAAGTAAAGTGAGTGATTGACAAAAAAGAAGAAGAAACAAATCCCACTTTCAAGAGATTACAGAGGAAATTAAATATGATTATAGCTTGAATATCTTTTGCAATACTATATCAACAGAGCTTGTTGAAAACAACGTGAACAAATGTGCATTCAAACAAAAACAAATAAAGGAATAGAGAAAATAATACCAGAATGATTCCTCAAGATTAGGCTGATTTTTCCCATGCTTGTGTGACACCCCTGGCTCCTTGAGTCAAGCTTAATTTGCGGTTTTTCAATTAGTAATCCTAAGAATTAGTACCTTAGTGGTCTAGCATACGCACATTTCAACATATCTGCATAGACACTGAAATGTACATTACAAAAGTACTGACAGTATTTTAAGTACAAACAACTATAGAGATGTACAAATGTTTGTGAATACTTTTATCTATAAAGTAAAGGAATTAATAGACTGTTTGGTAACACCTTATTTTACAGCGTCCTTGTTACATATGTTACCATACTGTAGTAATAACAGTAAACTATGCATAATTACATGCAACTAACCCTCAACCAAACCCTAAGCCTATAGTAAGTACATGTAGTTAATTATTATTACTTAGTACTTAAGTATAACGCTGTCACAATGCACCTTAAAATAAAGTGTAACTGACTGTTTATATAGATGATAATAATAATAACTGAATACGTCCAACTGCATCACGTTTATTTAACTTATTTACTTATTTTATTATTTATCTATTTGGACAGGATACCGGTTCATTCGTTCTGATATGTGATTATTATCTGAGCAGCAGATATTATAAAACCATTCAAATGTTTAGGGTCGGTACAGTAAAAAAAGTGATATATAGAAATGTATAGTTTTAATATATTTAAAAATGCAATTTATTGCTGCGATAGCAAAGTTGAATTTCTGTGAAGGTCTTTAGTGTCATTTTTGATCAATTTAATGCATCCTTGCTGAATAAAAGTATTTTAATTTCTTTCTTTTTTTAAATGCAATGACACCAATCTGAATAACTAGTTAAAAAGGATATGATTTTAATGTTTAAAGCTGTAATTAACATATAGTACAGCATATATCTACAAAAATAGATGGTATAAAAATGGCGGCTTATGAGGCTAATAAATGGGACAAATAAAAAGTCCAACTGGGTGAAACTTTATATAACCACACAGTGAACGTAACCATATGTAGCCGTAAAACAAACTCAAAACTATATTTGTTGTATTTTCTGTATGAGTGCAGCCATAGCTGCAGGACTATTTTAGGTTACAACAGCAATGAAGTTGGACAGATTCCCCTAAATATTATATATGTAGTGATCAAGCAGTGACTGAATGCATTTGGGGGAGTCTGCAGACCAGACTTTATCTGAGACTATCATTTGCAGCGCATTTGCTAAGTCTAACGGATGGCGTTTTTGTACAAGTTTAAGCTGATAAAATGAAATTTGTGTGTTTTTCCTGGAAGGAGCCACATGTCGGAGGCAAGAGGTCAGTACGGGGTTACATTAATGGATGTGCTTGTGTGTTCAGTACCATCTCCACTTTCATCAGCAGTGCAGAACTTTACATAAACAACACAGTAAATGTATTACACCAAATGTAGTCTGGACGTCAGAGAGTCACATTTTCTTCATCAGAACACTTACTGGTAAAACGTATGTTATATGAGTCGCAGTGGTTAGTTGGTGGTGGGTTCTATTATAACTCATATGTCATGTATTTAAATATATTTTTACACATTTGTGATGAAGTTGCAGTTTATAACCTTTAAATGTAATAATGAATGGCACTACAGTTAAAGGATAAGTTTACTTTAAAATGAAAATTGTGTTCATGTCTTTAAAAAATGAAAAAAGATGTTCATGTATTTCTCTTTTTTTAGTTTTTCAGTTTTTTGAGGAAAACATTCCCGGATTTTTCTCCGCATAATGCACTTCCATGGCAACCAACAGTTGGAGGTCCAAATGAATGCAGTTTCAAAGCACTTCGAAGTGCTTCAGAGGCTCTGCACGATAGGGACTTATCTAGCGAAACCATCGGCCATTTTCAAAATAAAATTAAAATGTATATACTTTTTAACCTAAATTGCTCATCTTGCGCTGCTTTTTGGCTCGCAACGGATATCACGTCGGAAAGCTCACACGTGATGTGGGCAAAAGTACCGCCCCTGTGATTACAAAGCGCACACGCAAAGACTAGTACAAACATCTTTTAGCGAAAAAAAAAAAGATAAAACATCAATGTCGGACAAGTTAGAGATGTTTTTTTTTTCTTTTGGTAAAGGGCGTTTGTATTAGTCTTCACACATTCGCTTATGGTCGCAATTCCGCCTACATCTAGCGTGACCTTTCCGACGTGATTACGCAATCCGCGGCGTGTCGCAGAGCAGCTCAAGATGAGCAATTTAGGTTGAAAAAGTATTAAAATGTTTATTTTGGGGGGAAAATGACGGATGGTTTCACTATAAGACCCTATTTCCTCGTCTGGGATTGTGCAGAGCCCTCTGAAGCCCTTCGAAACTGCAGTGATTTAGACCTTTATCCAATTGGTTACACAAATCCAATTGGTTACACATAAAATTTTGACTGAAGAAAGACATTAAAGAACACCTTGGATGGGATGAGGGTGAGCAAAATATCAGGAAATTTTAATTTAGAAGTGAACGAATCCTTTAAAAGTACTTTATGTGCTTTAGCATGTTAGTCATCACATCTATGTTTAAAGCGTCACAAAAATAAACATGATGTAAAATGTAGAACCTTTCATTTAGCATTATTACAAAGCGCTCTTTATAAAATTATACTTAAGTGTGTTTAGACAGTTCTTAAGTAGCCTTTTATTTCATCAATACATGGAGTTGAGGAAGAGTGCTTAGACCCTCCTCATGAAACAAATTTGACTGCAACGAATCAATAAGACACAGCTGGAGTCTGCAGGGAGGCAACTGGAGATAAAGAGGTTTGCGGTCAGGCCAAACCCTCGCCGGACCAGGGCAATGAAAGCACCCCTATACGGCTACTGAAGAATGGCAGAATAGAGAAAAGCAAAAAGAAGTGATGGGGGGCTTGAGGAATATTTACTGAAATCTACTTGGCTCCAGCTTCATAATAATTCAACTCACAAAGATGAATGCAAAACAATATCCAACAGAAGAAAATGGCTGCCAAGAGAAAAGGAGACTTAAGACCAAATATACGCACTAGAGTAGAGAAAGACAAAGGGACGCAATAAATAAGCTGGATGAAAATATAAAAGACAGACAGAGAAAGAGAGATTATTTGTTTATCTTTTGGCATAGAAGCCGTGCAGATAGATGTGGGATTCCAGAGGGACTCGTCTCAAGAGGCCGAGATGAGAACTCGTGGTTAAACACTTCAGGAAAATGTTCTGTTTGTTATCAAAACCAGAACAAACATGCTGTTGAAACCTAATATGTGATAGTTTGAGTTCTTTCTGGTTGTCATGTCGGATTTGAGTTGGGATGGGTTTTAAGTTCAAGACCAGGCCCGAAAATTCCTCTTAGTTACACAACGCCATATTCGATCACAACCTGTACAATAAGCATTGTACCATAAACACATGCCACATAACGGTAATCCAGAACCATCCTAAATGTAGCTTGAATCGTCTCCAGGATCAAGGATGCGATATCCCAGAGCTTAAAGCGCATTCACTCAAATCAAAGACAGCCAGTGTTCGGTGCTTTGTCTCGCCCTTTTTCATTCTCTCTCTCTCACTCATCTCGCTAAATGAAGAACATATGTAGCCCCACCCCACCCCACCCCATCCCCTGGAATAAAACTTTCTTTGCTTGCATTCATTACTTCCTCTTTTTCATCTCTGGTCTGTTCATTCCTCTCTGCTTCATTCAGCTTTGATGCTAAACTCCAGAAAGAGGTAAAGTGAAAAGGAAAAAAAGAGAAACTTGTGATCATGAAAACACATTTATTAATTCTGAATGGACGCATTATAAGGGTTAAACGCAAAATAGACAAAGAAAATGCAAAAACGATATCAGATATAAGTTCAGATATAAGTATAATCAAGGTGTCATTGTTACACTGTGATTATATTTAAGTAATGAGTAATATTAATTAACAACATGTACTTACTATAGAGTTTGGTTATTTGAGGGTTAGTTGCATGTAATAATGCAGAATGTACTGTTATTACTGTGCTAAGTACATGTAACATTTGTAACAAGGACACTGTAAAATAAAGTGTTACCTGCAAGATATACGTAAGCATTAAACAAAAAAATACTCCTCTGACACATTTCTTTCAGATTGTTGTGGCAGTGATCACCCCCCGCACAGTTACTAAATGAAAAAAGCATGTGATGCTTCACTGTTCTCATGGCAACCAGCGCACAATAAAGGAAGCTGGGGTGAGGTTAAAGCAGAGTCAGGCTGTCAGCTCTTCATCTTTCCTCTCCCCTTCGGGTCATACTGTGACACCTCTGATCCGACGGCTGAAAAGGTGTATATAAAGAAAGTCTCTGTGGGCTTCTCTTAGAAAAGCACCTGGATGTGTTTGCTTTAAAGCTTATTAGGTCAGGAACTGCTTGAATTATGCGTCATGTGTTAGATTTGTAGCAGGGGTCCTGGATGGTAATTCAGCATGGGGCCATTTCAGAGCCACGTTGAACAAAAAAACAATACACTGGTTTGTTAAGTTTAATGAACAACTATTAAATAAAAACTACAATGTAATTATTGCTGTATGCCCCATTCGTCAGCAAATAACATATTTCTGAAATAAAATAAAATAATCAATACTGGCAAAATAAGGTAGTGAAGAATTAATCAATTTCTACGAGACTTTAATCTTTTTATACATCCTCTCAAGGTCAGACTTCTAAAATCCAATTTCGAATCCATAAAAAAGTTTCATTACGCACTGTTACAGTTCTCTGTGTTTGAGTCTGTTTATGGGTGTTTTTTTAGTGCTGTGACCTAGTTTTCAATTGGTTTCCATGCATGGTTTCTCATTAGTTGAGCATTAGTTACACCTGTTTCTTGTTCCCTTGATTGGTTTGAGTTTGTATTTAAGGCCTGGGACACACTAGATGATTTTTAAAACTTAACCGATTTTAAAACTGTGGGAGACCACAGACATAAGTGCAGTTTCGACCCATTGTTAGCATTATAATCCTCCGAGTACACACACTAGAAGATTCGTCCTGACCGTGAGACCACACACCTGTCGACTGTAACATTTTCACACAGGGAGACGAGATCTCACGGAGACTTGTGAGATGGCGCGCCTTATCATATACCCGGTACAATGCGACACAAGGCGCACCGCAAGGGTTTCAGCCTGACGCAGTTATGATTTTCACGTCCAGCGCCACATTGATTAAACAAGCAAATGTACTCTCGCCCATCTGTTCGCCCATGCGAGTGCTGGTCTTAAAACGAGGTGTATTCAGAGGCATTGTTGGCACGTTTATTATCATTTGTGTACATAAAGATACAATTCCTACCTGTCATAACGGATAGTCATTGCATGTATCAGAATGAACTATTTGCAGTAATGACAATGTATTTACGCATGTATTATACACATGTATTTAAACTGACTCGTCAGCACACTTGGCTTTTCAACACACTCATGACTAGGTATAACCGTTTTGGACAATGCGCCAACCATTTTTCCGTTGTTAAACTAGCAAAAGTGGATTCGGACACACCCTAAGTGCACCTGCGCCATGCACTTCATACCATTAAAATAGGGGCCCAAACGTGACTTGAGAAGAAAAACAAATGGAGGACGAGCAACGTCTCCAGCTAGTTCTCCTGGCGTGAGTTCTGTTTTACGGGAAGTAATATGGTTGATCTTCTTTCTCAATACTCCACTTTAGTGGCATGTCTGTGGCTGCCAAGTTTCATCTATAGAAGCATGCAACATCCGGTTGGTGAAGCTTGCTTGCTCTCATTGGCTATTGCAGGTATCACATCAGAGATAGCCTGATCAAGAGTCGTAAATATCAAACATGTTTGTGCGGGCTTCAATGATATTGGGAGGAGTAAAATAATCATAATGATACCATACAACTGAGGATTTTTTGGACAAAAAGTCAGTTGTGAGAAGCCTTGAATTAAATCCATCTTTTTATTTCACCTGCTGCAACCCTCAGTTTGTGACACACACTTACTCTAACACGGCTGCTGTGGCCCAAATAACTAACTAAATAATAACCAAATAATAACTGATACCAACATTCACTTTTCCCTATACACTCTTAAAAATAAAAGTTCCAAAAGGGGGGATTTGCAACAATGCCGCATAGAAGCCATTTATGGTTTCAAAAAGAACCTTTTAGTGAACAGTTCTTAAAAGAACCATTTTTTTAGTGTGAAGAACATTTTAATAATCTAAATAATCTCTTTTTCCCCTATAAAGAAACTTTTTGGCAAGGTTCCGTGGATGTTAACGGTTCCTCATGAAACCACTGATGCCAATAAAGAACCTTTAGTGAATAGTGAACGCCACTATAAGTGCATTATGTAGGGAATAGGGAGCAATTGGACACAGATCATATTGATCACTTCCAAGTTAATCAGAGCTTGTGCAGCCAACTAAGCCACTTTATTTTGCCCATCCAACATAATAAAAAGTTTTTAATTTACAAATAATTGTGTGTGTGAATTTATTGCTATGAATTTCAGAATAATTTCTGAAATCAAATCCAGCGTGTGATGTTTATGGTTTCTAAATAGATTCTAATATCCAAGGAGAAAAATGCAGAGCCGTTTGCTAGGTATGTCCATGCATCAATAACTGTGCCATTAACTGTATACAGTTAAAATTCACTTGTAAAAACTCTTTTTTTGTAACCATTAAACTGATGGAAAACATTCGTGCTGTGCTGAATGACAGCTGAAATTTTAAATCAGTAATATTTTTATTTTTATTTATCTTTTTTAAGTGAAAAAATGTCATAAACCATGTACGGTACAGATGCACAATGTCTGATGCACAGAAGAGAAAACAGGCTCTTCTTCTCTAAATCAAAGTTATCCTCCTAGTCTAACAGCTCAGGGGAAAGAGCTCCCCGTAAAGCCATGCCGAGAGGATTTCACAATCAGATGCACTGCCATTTTCCATTGTAATGCCTGCAAAGAGAGGAGAATGTCAGGCCAAGAGCACAACCTTGAGCTGCAAGACTCATTTCTTCGGTTTACCTGAGGTAAGAGTGCATTCTGGCCTGTGTGTGACATTCAGAAGAACGCACAACATCCAGTCAAATGAGAAACAGTAGGAGTGGGGTTGGGGAGGGTCTTCGTCCCATCAGTGGCTTGTCACTCCGCGTTCATTTCATTAATGAACACAGGCAGAAACCAAAAAAGAGCACATTCAAGACTTTGATGGAAGGATTAATGTTTGGAGATGAAGGGAGAAAGAGAGAGAAGAAAGGATAGAGGGAGGGGGAGGGAGGGAGGGAGGAGGAGGGAGGGAGGGAGGAGAGAGATAGCACAGTGCCAGCAGCACATTCGGGCAGATTACTGAGGTATATGCGGTTCACGCAAATTCATAAAGCTAATATCAAAGCAACAGCTGCAGGAGATTCTCCCGGGCTGAGTGGAGAGAACATGTCAGGACAGAAGCTAAAAGCAAAATGATAAATGAAATCATCTTAATGGCAAATGGAAGAGAATATCAACGTGTGTGTGTGTGTGTGTGTGTGTGTGTGTGTGTGTGTGTGTGTGTGTGTGTGTGTGTGTGTGTGTGTGTGTGTGTGTGTGTGTGTGTGTGTGTGTGTGTGTGTGTGTGTGTGTGTGTGTGTGTGTGTGTGTGTGTGTGTGTGTGTGTGTGTGTAATGTCAGGAAAGGTTGGTATGATACACACATCTGCCATTTCCACCTCGCTCATGTTGCTGAAATAATAATTTCCTGAGAAGCTCTTGGTGCTGTCTTCAGGGGCTAATATTTTATACAGTAGCTATCTAAAAACTCCAAATGAGTTCTGGGCCTCCCCTTTAGATTACTTTTCAAAAACATGTTAAAAAATGCAAATGCCTTCAAAGAGCCACATGAAGTGAGCACCAAAGTGACTTCCTCCTCAATCTTATTTGAAAATCACTGTGATGATGGAGCAAAGGCTTGGAATGATTAAAACTAAACTAAAACTAAAAAATACTTTCTCTGGTCAGCCTCCATTTCCAGTTATTTCAAAGCATGGGGGATGCATATGTCTCTGCATTCATTCAAAATCTTTAAATCAGGTGCATTGTGATAGTTGTATGAGATTAAAATTTTTAATTAATGTCATTTACTCACCCTCATGAAGCATTTTGAAAAAAATGTTTGTCCATACAATGGAAGTTAATATCCATTACCCTTCAAATTGCGCAAAACTCCCATATATCGCATAACAAGTTTACGCATGAGGTGGTTTTTCAGGCAATTCAAAAAATAAATATTTCGCAAAACTGTAATGGTTTTTCTGCAATTACAGGTAACCTGGCATACGTGAATGTCGATCATTCTTTAAAGGCCCACTGAAGTGGCTTGAAACCATAGACAGTAAAAGAAATGGACACAGCGACCCCATAGGCTTCCACGGAGATAAGTGAAGTCAGTTAGAAGCACTCACTTCCTGATGGCTGAGCTTCTGCGCAGACTCAGACTGAGCTTGACGACGTTGATGTGACGTATGCAACCGGACAGTTGTAATGTGGCAAATGTTCACCAAATTTTGGTTACCTACATTATTCAGAATATCTTATTTTATGTTCTACAGAAAAAAATCATACAGGTTTGGAACAACATGAGGGTGAGTAAATGCTGACAAAATTGGATGAAATATGCCTTTAAAGTTGAAGCTGGCTTGAAACGGAAGTTGCAATAGTCTTCCCTATTGTGACTTATATCTGAAACAGCTTCTCAAACAAGAAAAAATGTAGGGTGGGACTTAATTTTGTCCCATAGGATTTGATTGGTGTCATATAAGTGACAGATTGTCTCGCCCTTGCACCAGTAAACACGTCATCAGAGAAGTTGTTCATTTGAATTAAGATGCTTAGACACATACAAAAAAAACCCAGTTGTGCACAGAAAAATCATAATCGATCATAATAAATACTGCAATATTCCATAAATAAATTAAATTGCCCACTTTGATTTCAGCGTGATTTTAAAGTTATTAAAGTAAAGAACTCAGTATCTTTATATACCTAATACCATCCACTAAAAGACACAATGAAGACATGCTTAAACTTTTGAAACTGTCAGAGAAAAAAAAAATATCTTAAATTATGATTTTTTTGTTGGTATGGTGTAAACAGTTTAAACTGTACACCTCTCATCCAAAAGTTCAGATGAAAATTTTCATAAAGCTTCCTAAGTAACTTTCCCAGTAACTTCTGCCCATCAGTACCATTATATGTCACTGTCAGATATGGAGGACTGAGGGAGGAAAAGAGGGAATGGGGTAGCCGTAACTTAAAGCATTAAATATGAATCATGGATGATATTACGGGACCAGCGTGGTTCTTGGCCAGACCCTCCCTCCTCCACCTGCAAGGACATGTCACAAAAAGGTGCTGTGTCCTCAGGATGTAAGAGGAGAAGAGGTGGTATTGAATATACAGTATTTCCATAATATTTCAACCAATACATATATATGATGATTACATGAGATGTACCATATGCAATATGTAATATACACACCAGGAACTAAACATTTTCTTGCATTTAAACACACACTCAGATCTTATAGTCATAACATTGCTAGAAAGGTAATGGTCCGAAGACTGCGTAACAGTCTGGGCTCCTCGGCTCCCCTTATCTACACAGCCTTTGAGGTCGCTACACTGCTGATAACCCTTCTGAATATGCAATGGAACATTAGACATCACCTGAATTGCAAATTAAATAGTTGATTTTCAGTCTGCAGATTAAGTTGCTGTGGGCTAAGATAAGATTTAATAAAATATGACACGTCGACACACCATGCTCGCAAGGTTCTGGCTGAGGGGTACCTAAAAACAGCCCGTGTGTGAGACGGAATCAGATAAAATACTAATGAACTAAATCAGCTTAGCTCAAATGTAAATTATGCTTTTTTTTGTTTCTCATTATTTCTCCAAGTTTAATGTACCGAGATAATAATTAAGTCATTTATAGGTTTCCTTTAAATGGATGTGACGGCGGGCGAGAGAGAGCGATGCAAGGCCAGTGGCGTGATTGCAGATGAGCGTCAAAATGTGCGTCACAGGAAAGTTGTAAATTATCCCATGATTTACTCACCCTCAAGCCATCCTAGGTGTATATGACTTTCCTCTTTCAGACGGACACAATCGGAGTTGTATTAAAAAATATGCTCCTCCAAGCTTTATAATGGTAGTGAATGGCGATTCAGATTTTGAGGTCCAAAAAGTGCATCCATCCATCATAAAAGTAATCTACTCCAGGGGGTTAATAAAGGCCTTCTGAAGCAAAGCGATGGGTTTTGGTAAGAAGTTAAAACTTTACAAACTAGCTTCTGGCAGACGGCCTACACAAGTCGACTTACGCTAAAAGAGTAATTTCTGAAATGATCTAAGACGTAGGATGTAGGAGTAGCGTAAGATTTGGCATCTCTTGCAGTTCAAACAAATAGGGCTGGGAAACAAACTCAAATATCCTCCAACATTTCTCTTCAAAAATTCTTGTTTTAGACTTCTAATTCATGGCCGGTGTTTTGTTTTGCTCTATCCTCTGCGCTTCCGTGTTTGTCAATACGCCATACAACAGGTCAGAAGTTAGGCCGTAAATCGCTGCATACGACAGTCTGTCGGTAGCTAGTTATTTTACTTTGTAAAGTTTTCAAATATAATTTTTCTTACACAAACGCATCACTTGCTTCACTTCAGAAGGCCTTTATTAACCCCCCGGTGCTGTGTAGAATACTTTTATGATGGATGGATGCACTTTTTGGGCATCAAAATCTCAACCCCCAATCACTGGCATTATAAAGCTTGGAAGACCCAGGACATTTTTTTATATATATCTCTGGTTGTATTCGTCTGAAAGACGAAAGTCATATACACCTAGGATGGCTTGAGGGTGAGTAAATCATGGGGACATTTTTGGGTGAACTATCCCTTTAATAGTGCAAATGCTGTGACCCTTTTCTGCTATCAGAACATTACTATTTGTTTGACAGGCCTACATGTGTTAAATTCTGGCTTAAACAATGACGCAAGTTTAGGGTGGCACTACCTGTTTGTACAGTTTTATGGAACAGAAATTACACACGTCACCTTTAAAATTAATTACTTCATGTATGTCCATGTACTATGTCATAAAATCTTTAGGTCATCCTGAAGCCAAAAAGCAGGCACACAGAGGCTGTAAATGGATTTCAAGGTGCTCTCTTCAGACAGGGGGCTGTCAGTATGATTTTTTTCTATTTTTGTCTTCCTTTGACCTGCATGTCATCCCTGTGACTGCAATCACCTTTAATGATGACTGTGCTAAGAGCCTTGAGGTGAACTGAAAACCATGAAACCGTGGATCTGTGTGTCATCTGTCAATCCCACCCTTTATCAGAGCCCTAAGGATACGAGAGACAGAACGCATTGAGCACCTTCAAACTTGACATGAGATATTATGTTCTCAACATAACTAGTATTTTAAACTTAAGGGGTACATAACACATAGTTTCTGACAATCTCATGTTAGTCTTGAGTACCTATAGCGTAGTATTGCATTCTTCATATATCCAAAGTGTCTTTAGTTTTATCAGATTTATAAAAAACAGATAAGCTGTACCACTTCTTTCCGTAAGCAGTTAAGCTCCAGGAGACGTCCTCAGGGCAGAGCTAAAGAGTCGCGAGCACACACACACACACACACACACACACACACACACACACACACACACACACACACACACACACATACACACACACACAACACATCATTGCATTATCCCTGGATAACATTTGATTCACTATACGTTTGTATTGTTCACATTATATGCATTTACACGCCGATTCCCAACAAAACACAGACATTTGATGCAGTTTTACTATGTCTGGCTCATGACCGGGATATTTTAGCACTGGGACCTCTACATCTTACGGTTTAAAACAATCTGCGAATCCAGCGTCAAACTGGGTCTTGTTTATAAAGCATCTGTCACTGAAATGCACGGAACAAACAATCACACTTGCACAACTCCGTTGCTGCCCCAAAAAAACAAACTGCATCCTCTGTCCTCTTAACGCTGGGTTATTTGGCAAGCTGAACAAGGTTATCTTTCCCTCACAACCAAAAACACACTTCTTTAGCGGCATTGTTGATTTTGTGGTCTAAAAACAAAATGACAAATCTTTCTCGAGCAGGTGCAGCGACGACTTCTGTAAGCCAAACAAAGCAAGTTGATTGCTCTGGATGATGTGTATGCGTGCTCTTCCGGGAGAAGTGCCCATATAAGGAATTCCGCCCTTTATGATGTCATACAGGTCCGTACTCTTTCCGCGAAACATATAGAAATCCTGAATGGGTGTATTTGCCACAGAATCTTTTTTTTTTTTACTTTGGCCATGTTTAGCATGAGAATCCAAAGAGTGTAAATAAGTCGGAATGCATGAAATAGCATTAGAAATCTCCTTTAAATGAATTTTAAAGTGCTTTTAATTTTGCTGAATGTTTCAACTGTATATTTATCCGCACAATGAAAGTTAATGTGGTCATATGTCATTTACACTTGACAGGTTTTTTTCCCCCCTATTAAAACCTACTCTGGTCCAATTGCTCTGTTACAGCATGTAATTTGAATAAATGTGAACGCTACTATCCAAACTTTGAAGCGCAAAAAAGCAGACTCCCGTTTCCAAACAAACTCTGGTGAGGTTTGAATTCAATAATATGTAACATGAACCAAAGTCATCTAAACGAACCAAAAACAGGATGTCATGTCACAAGATGCAACCCTAAAAAGGACAGAATTCTCAAGCATACCTGGCCCTTCTCATCATAGGAGCTACATTGCCCATTACAGTTTGGTACAGGAGGACGGAACTGCCATTTCCGTGCAGCAGATCTGTGTTAATATGCAACACAGGAATTCCTGGTGCTGTTTTGACTCCTTTAGACATTTCAGAAGTTCTCTGTGAGTTCTCATCTAACAAAAATACTACTATATATAGCTACACACAAACAATGAGCGCACCTAATCCAGCACACAGCATTGTTTTAGATGTTCAATTAGTTCCATTACAAAATATACACTCCAGCAAGCAATTTTGCATTTAAAAGTCATCTAATAGTCATCCAAACACAGCCCTGACCTCTAGTCTAAAACAAGGCAAAATTTGGTTTGTCAATGAAAATGTAATAGATGACTAATCATAGTCCAAGTATAGACTAGACATCTAGAACATGAATCAAAGAAATTAAACCAAACACCTTGTAATCATTGTTGACTTTGCTGGAATATCATACATCTTGCCACAACATGTTTCAAGGTTATTTTGGATAGGAGTGAGTTACTCATAGCCGGACTATATCGGGTCTATAGTTAACCAAGATGGTGAAATGATGGCTACTTCTTGCTGGGTATCATAAAAGCTGTTTTTTGTTTTGTATGTTTTAGGTTCTATGTTAAAAATGGCAGTGTGAACGCTAAGCGAACCAGGACTAAATATCTTTTTCTTTTTGGGTTCAGACCAAAATAACGAACCAAGTGTGAGCACACCCTAAAACAACATCATACCCCATTGGCTTTTCAGAATTTGTTTTTCAGAATGTCCTTTTTGTCCTTTTCCACTGGAATATATTCAGATTTGGGATTATGTCAGAGTATATGACAGAATTTTCATTTTGCAGTAAACTGTTCCTTTAAGTTTAACATGAATTCTGTCAAACATTTTTATCCAAAGCAAATTAAGGACCCATCAACCCAATCAAGATAACTATTATGGTAAATATAACAATAACTAGTCCGATGTCCACATGAACGGATGATAAAGTTTTATTTATTATAAACTCGCACTGCAGAATCATGTCAAAAGTGAACAATATAGTGTTGGTAAAATCGTATACACAAGGACACAAGAAATGCATGTTTTTTTGTATAAACAGTGACAGTAATCAGAACTGAAACTCAGAATTTGCTAAACATACTATGCATTGCCAAGGGAGTAATCACACTCATTTCCAAACCATTGAAAGGATCTTTCCAAATCCAGTGTGACTATTGAGGTCAGTGAAGACTAATAAAGCCCTGAGACCTCTTGTGAGAATCTTTCATCTTTACCATTAATCATTCATGGTAAGTGTTCAGTGAGCATCTATTTCTTTGTGCTGTGGCTCTCTGTAATGATGCCTTATGTCCCTGAGGCCCATAAAACACCCTTCATAATACCATCACATACACTCACCATCACACATATCATATCACTTACCCCTCTGAGTGCAGACAGCACATCCTCATGAATACTGCTCTTAGACTCAGCATTCTTTTCAATAATGAACTAATGTTCATCAATAATACTCTTAGTCTAGTTATAGTGTCACATGCTCAAGTGGGATAGCAGTGAAATTATCAAGTAAAAAAGTACATAAAATTAATACATTTAATAAACACTTTTTTCTCACTCTGTTCCTTGCACAATACTATGATATAACCTCAAAAAGCTGATAAACCATACATACACTCACCTAAAGGATTATTAGGAACACCATATTAATACAGTGTTTGACGCATTAATACAGTCTGGCCGTCTGGCACCAACAACCATGCCACGCTCAAAATTGCTTAAATCACCCATTCCCATTCTGACATTCAGTTTGGAGTTCAGGAGATTGTCTTGACCAGGACCACACCCCTAAATGCATTGAAGCAACTGCCATGTGATTGGTTGATTAGATAATTGCATTAATGAGAAATTGAACAGGTGTTCCTAATAATCCTTTAGGTGAGTGTAGATTGTAAACTAATACATTTTTATTTTGCATCACATAACAAGCTCTGTTTTCTGATGTAGTAAACTTGCTCAGTGGCTCACCTGGTACAACGTTGCATTCCCTTGAAACAAAAGTCATGATAGAACAGCTCAAAGACTTGAAGAAGTCTCTTAAATAGCATTGTTACTTCAGCAAATACACTCTAAATTAAAATGCTGCTATATAGCATTAATAGTGGTTTATTGACTTGTAATCCGGGAAGCACTTTAAGGGCTATAGCACCTACAGTATCTTTAAAGGGGCTATACAGAACCTTTGTCATATGGTGCTATGTAGGACTATAAGAGGTATACATTAATTCAAAGACTACAGTCAACCACCATGTCTTATCGTTATATCATCCTCTAAATGTATTCCTCCTTCCACATAATTTAAACTGCAACTGACAGCTCTCAGTATCCAAAGTGTCTTGTTGCATCCCACCACCACCCCATTCTCCTCAGATTTTAGATGTTATTCCACTCTCATATGTTTGCTATGAATGGGAATTTACAACCATGAGAAAAGCTGTTTTCAATTACTTTTATGCTTTTCTTTAGGTCAAAAAGTGTCGTCAGGGGGCCGTGGAATATTTCCTTTATAGATTTTGGAATATAGATTTTGGGGGCAAAAAGGTTGAGAACCACATTATCTTCAGGAAATGTAACTATGAGACTATGAGAGAGTTAGAGAACATTTAAAGAACTGTACAGGGGCTTAACAGGTTCTCTATATGGCAGTGGTGCTATAGCACCTTAACCACCCCAAAGTACTGCTGAAGAACCATACTGTGCTTACAGGTTCTTTATACGGTAGAGGTGCTATTTAGCACCTCAACCAACCCAAAGAATCGCTGCTAGAGAACCTATTTTTTTGTGTGTGTACGTTTTATATGTCACACTTTTGTTAACAATATCTGGTGGTATGTCATTTTCAAAAACGATAGAGCATTAGTATCATACATTAAGGTGACCAGATTTGTGAAATGGAAACTGGGTACATTGACTGTTCAGACTTTTACAGTGTTACGGTTTGTTATTATCTAGTCAATTTAAAATGGGGACAATACATTTTTTTGTGGTTTTGGTTTGTTTTAATTGTTGTGGGTTACCTATATTATTATTAACATTAATAATTATTATGCTTTAGTTTGATTATTAGGATGTTTGGTCTGGTTTTAATACAATTCACCACACCCGAAAAAGTTTTTTTTGGGGACGTTTAAAATTGTGTAAAACAATCCCGCACCCTGTTATAAAGCACATACAAACAGTATTACTTCAATTTACATTAATAGTTAGTATGTTACTACCTTGAAAGCGATAACGATGTTTATTTTGATATTTGACGAAAATGGCGCTCTGCTCTCGTCCACATTTTAAGAAAAGACGTTTTTTTCAGTTTTTCTCTCGACCAGGTTACGTTCTTCATGAAGTAGCGACGTGCGACAAAGTAGAGTCAGTGTAGCTCGCAGCACCACCTTCTGATGAAAATAATCACTAAACGTCTGGTCTCCTTATCATACAATTAATTTCCAAACTGCCGCGATACATACAACAAAAAAAGTAATAAAACATTGCCAGATTCATGTGCATCAGTTTTGTATAAAATTTAAAACACTTTTAGTGTTAATTGCTGAACATTTAACTTTGAAAGTGTTGCAAAACGAGCCCGATCTCACGAAAATGCGTATAAATAGTACGAGTGTGCAATCTCGTAGAATGTATACGCCAAAACTCATTTTGGCGTGCATATGGTACGCCGTTTTTGGCGTGCATATGATACGCACTTTATGGCGTATTATATGTACAAACCCCCCACACCCCCACCCTCACCCTACAAAAGCGTGTCATATACACGCCATAAAGTGCGTATCATATGCACGCCAAAAACAGCGTACCATATGCACGCCAAAACTCATTTTGGCATATACATTCTACGAGATTGCACACTCGTACTATTTATACGCATTGTCATGAGATCGTGTTGTGCAAAACAAGCAAGAAGCAACATAGTATCATTTTGCAGAGCTTCTGTTTGGTGAACAAAGGCACGACAAATGATTGTTTTAACCTAACAATGCCAAGACCAGCATTACGATCTATCTGACAAACTGTTTCATTTAGTACCACCAAGTTGTCAATTTACCTTTAGAGTACAACATTATGATATGACAGCAGCCTTTGAAAAATGCTCACAAGCTTTTAAAATCCAAAACCCAAGTCTGCCAGCCGCCCCACTCAAATACAAGGGCACTGCCATATCAGTGTGGACCCCGCCATGCAAATGGCACCACTTAAATGAAGAAAGAACTGGTAATGAGTCTGGAGATGAGGAACAATTTTGCGTGAACAGCTAATCGATGCGTGCCTTTTTGAGCATTACTTTTTAGCACTCACTGTGAAGCACTTCTCTCTTGAGGTAGGTGCCCTCCGAAGCAAATGAGGAAAGAGCCCCCTAAAGTCTGACACACACATACGCACCTCCTGTCCACAGCCCTTAATATGAGCTATCCATCCTCCTCCATACCCTATGAAATATGCCTGTAAATTACCACTAATGGGACCGCAAATGCAAGCTCGGCTCTGACTGTCAGGGTGATGCATGCAGGAAGAACAGACGGACGACCCCTCCTGTGACTGTGCTGTGGAGTTTTGTTGCAGGTATTAGATACCTTCATGCTAAGTCATTAGCTTAGCTCCACTAATAGCACACATAGCACACAGTTTCCCTGCCACCATATTTGTGGAATCTACAACTTTGAAGCTTAAAGCTTTATAAAGTTGTTAAATAGACTTTGTAAAAAATAAACAAATACACATTATTTAAGGTGGCAATATATTTTTAAATAGAAGAATGTCAGAAGATGCAATTCATTTTCATATATGATCGAGCTGTTGGAGAAAAATAAAATTACACAAACAAATAAAAAATATCAATAGTAATAACTTTGAATGTGAACATAAGGTAGCTACAAGTATTATGGAATTCGATCTTAACGTAATTAATATATCATACACTACACTACAGTTAAGTGTGACTTGCTCTGATGTCACAATCAAGTTGAATTTTGGGATATAGAGGTATTGAAGTGTACATCAGCGTAGACTCGCTCCCTCTGTCAAAATCGAGGGGACGAGGACCTATTCACATAAACTTTCCTCATACAGTTGACAAAGTGGAACTCACTTCAAAATGGTGGCAGGGATTCACACAAGGGGAAGTGGTTAGGGAGTGTATGTCTAAAATAGGTATTTATTTGAGGGGACAGCCATTTGTAGTGATCTCCAAAACCATGGGCTAGTGGACTTTATCAAGTGCACTCATTCTATCCCACGTTGCATTGCAATAATTACTGTTCAGTGGATGTACGCTCGCTCAGCAGCTGTCCAAATTCGCTCACTCGTTTTCATTCACTCTTTCAAGTAAACTGTATCAAATGATTAAGGGTTTAGGTGATAATTTCGGATTCAGCCCTAGTCTCCCGTAGCCAGACCTTCAGACTGAAGGCAGTAGGTCTTCTTCTTTAGGGCTTTATGGCGGCTGGTAAACAAACCATAGGTGCGTTCCTGCCACATACTGGGCTGGAGTGCGTATCATTTATGGCTGACTGACATGTAAAGCAACCAATGACAGTTTGTTTTGTTCAGCGTCATGTCTAGGGGTGTGAAAATGTAATGTCGATGTCCCTACAATAATAGACCAGCTTGTAAAACTCTTGGACATATTTTAAAAGGTATTTGCGACATGCATCACATAACTTTTTGAATAAGCGTTCATTATCACTTGTAAACACGGTGGCTTTCGTCTTCCATGAGGTGGTCTGCCGTCACAATCAGATTACGACTTCGAAACTCTGCATATGTGTCCTATTTTGTGTTCCATATGCATCTGAAATTCTGTCAGTGGTCTGTGGGTGTGAGGCTTAGACTATAACAAACGGAATCATTTAAATGAAACAAATGAATCATTTGAACAAATCAATTCACACAAATTGGACTTCGATGTGCTCCAAATGAACTCTGAATCAGTTCATTCATTTCAAGATGCAATTCACTGCTGGTTTTTTAACAGAAAAACTGATTTATATTAGAGTTCAATAATAGAGTGTGTGCTGATTATTACCTAGCAGGGGGTGGATTCTGGAATTCACTATCGCTTCAATGTCTATCTTTTAAGTGATTTATAATCAAGTTATTAAATATTAAATGATTTAAATTACTTCTGCAAGTTTATGAGATTTAATTACTTACAGAATTGTATGTCTGTTTACTGGAATGTGTTCTCTCCATGTCTTTGACAGAGGCACCCAACATGTGTTAAAATATTTAATCTTCTAGCTGACCAAGACCTCCAGTGACTGGGGTCACTTCAGCCTGGTCGCTTACATGACCAATTCTTAGTTAAAGCACTTACTTTAATTTTCATCTTCAATCACTAAAGAACAATCACGAATATTGTCTGTACCTCTTACTGAGAAGAACATGCTATCAGTATGTTTTCTATGTATGTGTGTATCAGTATGTGCACTAGTGTTCTTTGTAACAGATTTTACAGTATTGGTGAGGTGGACAACTGGAACCCTGGAGAGATGGAATGACTTGTTTTCCCAACAAGATGGAGCCTAGAAATACAGTTCTGTGACCTAGAAGGTTAACTTTGTGCCTAAACCAGGGTCTTGGTGTTATCTGGATAATCAATGGAGATATGCTTCTGTCTATCAGTCTGTGTGGAGATTTTCTAAGTTTATCTATTTCTTAACCAATCAGAATCATTCAACCTGTCATGATGACATAGCTTAGTGACTATGTGAGAGTATAATTGTTTAATGAGTGTGTACAGAGAGCAGCATACAAACTCCTTGCTGAGTATCGAAGCTGACTTCTGCTGATAAAACTACAAACTATCTTTAGTAAATTTCTCTTCAAATCGACTGCACTTCTGACTCCTGCATGGTCTTCATTCATCATATCTGGTCACTGGGTCTTAAAATGTAAATTCCCCTACAACCTCAACAAGAAATAGCGATATAGCTTTGTTGGAAAGGTAGATTGTTATTTGAAAAGCCTATTTGACAATAGCTACTGTTTAAATGACTTGAAAGCTATAAACTGCCTATCACTAACTGCAATAGCACTTCAAAATTGAAAAATGGTGCGATAATTCAAATACTAGGAAGTTGTGACTTGAACTAATTCTGTCTTGTTAACTATAATCAACCATTGTAGTGCATCATTAGGTCTTCTACAGTTTTGTTACAGCCATTAGCAATAAATTGTACAAATTGAGAGCCTTGCTACACTGAGGCATATTAGTCACCCACAAGTGGAGACAGAGTATCTCTCCTGCTTAATGAGATGTAATGGACTACCTATCTGTTCAATTGTTGCACATACAGCATCTAATGCATTGCATTGCCATCAGGTGATCTGAGGAGGTTAAGTTCTTATCAGAGAGGGGGAAGGTTCATGTAACAGAGCATGCTGTGCTCATACAGGCCTGTTTGCATGTACTGTATGATCTGCCAGTGCTGATCAAACACTGTCACTGTCCCTTAGCTCTGTATAAAGGGAGCCATCTGGAACCGTATTTGGAGCAACTGCCATGTGACTCTAACATGCCAATCCTCACATTGGCAGACACCATAACTGAGCCGAGAATAAAGGTGATCTTGATGACTTTAGTCAAAACATAGGATATCCATAGTTGGTGTGGATTTCTCTTAAATTGAAGGCTTAGTGGCTCTAAAATAGATTTTTTTCCAAATGATTAAAAAAAGCAGAAAAGCCTGTAAAACAAGATAAAAACGAGAGTGGAGTTGTAGCGACAGCTCACCCCATTGGCTCAGAGTCATGAGAGGCTACTGGGTAATTCGGGTTAAGCATGAAATCAGACATGCAGTGGTGCATAGAAATGGAGTAAAAACCCATTGTATAATTGTGCCACACACAGAGCATGATGTGCTATTTCCCTTGAGACGGCCCAAATGACATATCACTATAAATTCATCTCCGGGTCCAACATACATCACCTTTTTGTATGCCACCCTGGAGATGAAATAATGAAATTCTCTAATGTGCAGATGTAAAGGCATGAAGGGCATTAGAAGAACCATGTTAACCCCAATAAAAAGCCCTGTGATCACCAGGTTTCCACTTGGCAGAGACAGCTTCATTTGCCTCCAGAACTATTTCCCAAATCACCTTTTGATTATAATGTACGACTCACCAAAGTCCCACAGGCCACATTCACCTTTACTTCAGTATTACAAAGAAGATTTAAAAGCCTAATACAATTCAAATAGCAATACACATATATTTATTAAATGTATAAAATTGTGAGTCAAATAGGATTAGAACAGGATGAGTCAAGTTTAATATGCATCCTTTATTTGTTTGTTTAATGCGACGAGATATATATATATATATATATATATATATATATATATATATATATATATATATATATATATATATATATATATATATATATATATATATATATATATATTGCATGTACTGTATACCTCTTACTGAGATGATCATGCTATCAGTATGTTTTCTATGTATGTGTGTATCAGTATGTGCACTAGTGTTCTTTGTAACAGATTTTACAGTATTGGTGAGGTGGACAACTGGAACCCTGGAGAGATGGAATGACTTGTTTTCCGACAAGATGGAGAATACAGTTCATATATATGTTCATATATATATATATATATATATATATATATATATATATATATATATATATATATATATATATATATATATATATATATATATATATATATATATATATATATATATATATATATATATATACACATATATATACACATATATATATATACACATATATACATATATATATACACACATATATACACACACACACACACAGGTGCTGGTCATATAATTAGAATATCATCAAAAAGTATAATTTATTTTTTTATTTATTTATTTAATTCCTTTCAAAAAGTGAAACTTGTATATTATATACATTCATTACACACACACTGATATATTTCAAATGTTTATTTCTTTTAATTTTGATGATAATAACTGACAACTAAGGAAAATCCCAAATTCAGTGTCTCATAAAATTGGAATATTACTTAAGACCAATACAAAGAAAGAATTTTTAGAAATCTTGGCCAACTGAAAAGTATGAAGATGAAAAGTTGAAAGGTTGAAAGGTCAAGAAGATGAAAGGTTGCTCTGATAGTGGCCTTCATCTCTTCTGCATTGTTGGGTCTGGCATATCGCATCTTCCTTTTCACAATACCTATACCTTTTTCACAATAATTAAGCTCAAGTGTGTTTGCTGGCCAATTAAGAACAGGGATACCATGGTCCTTAAACCAGGTACTGGTTGCTTTGGCACTGTGTGCAGGTGCCAAGTCCTGTTGGAAAATGAAATCTGCATCTCCATAAAGTTGGTCAGCAGCAGGAAGCATGACGTGCCCTAAAACTTCCTGGTATACTGCTGCGTTGACCTTGGACCTCAGAAAACTCAGTGGACCAACACCAGCAGATGACATGGCACCCCCATGGCTACAGTCCACTCTTTGTGAATCTCCCCCACATTTTTGAATGGGTTTTGTTTCACAATCCTCTCCAGGGTGCGGTTATCCCTATTGCTTGTACACTTTTCTACCACATCTTTTCCTTCCCTTTGCCTCTCTATTAATGTGCTTGGAACAGCTCTGTGAACAGCCAGCCTCTTTTGCATTGACCTTTTGTGTCTTGCCCTCCTTGTGCAAGGTGTCAATGGTCGTCTTTTGGACAACTGTCAAGTCAGCAGCCTTCCCCATGATTGTGTAGCCTACAGAACTTGACTGAGAGACCATTTAAAACCCTTTGCAGGTGTTTTGAGTTAATTAGCTGATTAGAGTGTGGCACCAGGTGTCTTTAATATTGAACCTTTTCACAATATTCTAATTTTCTGAGATAATGAATTTGGGATTTTCCTTAGCTGTCAGTTATAATCATCAAAATTAAAAGAAATAAACAATCAGTCTGTGTGTAATGAATGTATATAATATACAAGTTTCACGTTTTGAATGGAATTAGAGAAATAAATAAATTTTTTGATGATATTCTAATTATATGACCAGCACCTGTATACTGTATACTGTATATATATATATATATATATATATATATATATATATATATATATATATATATATATATATATATATAGTATTGAGCACATCTAGAGCACATCGTCAGTGATGTTTCCAAAGGTCATTGGGTGTTTCGGGTCTCTCGAACATCAGACACCCTCTCTCAGGCGACCCAGCTGAGGTTGATCAAACCTCAGCTCGTACCCTCGCAGCACTCTCCCACAGATCCACTCTCTTAACCCAAATCCATCTGGAGACTTTCTCTGCTGCCTTTATGCTGCTACAGATGGCCCTCCTCTTCCTTTCACCTGAGATGCCAAGTACAGTAAAAGCCCTACAGAGAGACTGTCCTGCAAAGCCTCTAAACCCTACCTCCACAGGTAAGCACCTCGCCCTCCATCCTTGTGCATGGCAGTCACTGACAAGTTATATTTATCTCTCTTTCGCTCGTTGGCCTCCTCCATGCGATTCTCCAAAGGCACTGTGAGCTCCAGCATGACAACATTCTTCGATGCCTCTGACACCAGAATGATGTCAGGCCTGAGGTTGGTCTTAACGACATGCTGTGGGAACTTGAGTTGCCTGCCCAAGTCCACTGTCAGCTGCCAGTCCTGAGCTGTGTTAAAAAGTCCTGCTGTTGCTTTAGGTGTTGTCTTTGGTTTCACTCCAGTCCTGATGAAGCTGATGGTTTGTTTTGAGGGTTTCAACCTCTGGATGCTGATAATGGCACTGCTGATGCATTCTGCAATGGTCTTGAGCATTTGGTCGTGCCGCCAGCAATACCGGCCATCCCCCAGTGCCTTTGGGAAGCTGCATAGGATATGCTCCAGTGTCCCCTTTCTCTGGCACAGCAGGCAGAGTGGTGTGTCGGCTAGGTCTGAGCATTGCATGTTGGATGGGCTGGAAAGGAGATCATAGACGGCTTGTATAAAGAACCTAATGCAGTGTGTCTCTGACCGCCACAGGTCTGTCTATGAGATCTTCCTCTCCACAGCCTGCTCCTACCTGGTCCAGGCACCTTATTGCCTCATTCCCACTGCTCTGCTGGACCTTTCCTCTTCAATAACTGCTATCACCTTGTTCTGGTCTAGTTGCCTCTGCTCCTTTCTCCGAGCTTTGCCTAACCTGGAGGCTGAACAAGTTTTGCTCCTACCAATATTCCATGGCCCAGCCATGATTTTGCTTGCTCCACTGCCACTTCTACTCTCTAGTTACTAACATTCTTAACTGCCAATTCTGCCCCAGAAACCTTTGGTTCATTTGACTCCCTGAGCTGCATCGCCTCCCTTGCACGGAGAACCTTGAACTCTTCCTCTATGGATTTGATGGGGAGCCTCAATTTGCAGGTACTTCCATAGAGAGCAATTCTATTTAAACTCCTCTGCAACCCTAGCCGCCTCCTCAAGTAGTGACTTATTCTCCTCTCCAGCTCTGAAATGGTTGAGATAGGGAACTCGTAAAGAAGCAATAGCCACAATATCCTTGGTAGAATCTTATGCTGGAAAAAATCCACACCTTAAATTTTCCAGGGAGACCAGATTCTTTCAACCAACTTCTTTCAGCCACCTCTCCAGGTCATCACAGGTGTTCTTAATGGATGTTGTATCCTTAAAGGAACACTCCACCGTTTTTAGATATAGTGCTTATTCCACATCTTTCCTACATTTAGATATGTGCAAAATGCATTTTTGTCTCAGTGCATGCATTGTTTTAGTTTGGAAGGGTTGCAGCTAGCTTAGCTTAGCTTAACATAATGAATGGAATCCTATGTTGCCAGCTAGCATGTCCCGAGTAAAAGTGATCCAAAACCATTTGATTACTTCTTGTGGCCTGCGTATTCACGAGTGCAAATAGCAATGCAGATTAAGTTTCCTTATCATGCAACACATGAAATCCCCAAAATTCCGTCAACATACCGGCGTATGTTGTGCATGTGTTGCGTGATATCTCTGCACCCAAGTAGCAGTGCTTCGCCTGTGCTTCCCCATAATATAGTCCCAAGTCAATGTCTGCCTAGGAAATCGCCTAGCCTTAGGTACACTATGAGAGACAGAATGAGAAAAAAAAATCCAGAAAATCACATTGTCTGATTTTAAAGATTTTATTTCCAAATGATGGTGGAAAATAAGGTAATAAGCTGCCTGTTACCCCTGCTGAAGAAAATCTTCCCTTCAACACTCAGCAATGAGACGATTTTCATATATACAGTATATATATATATATATATATATATATATATATATATATATATATATATATATATATATATATATATATATATATATATATATATATACATACAGTATATATATATATATACAGTATATATACAGTATATATATATGCAAGTATACATGCAAGTACTTTATATATATTTCTACAAGAAGTAAAATACTTTATATCAGTGTTTCTCAACTTCAGTTCTGTGATGACAGCTCTCGTAGTGTTTGGCATGGTGTTGGATATGACAATGTTGATATGTATGATTTGGTCTTGGTGGAATAGATCTGCTACGCTGCTGCTGCTGTTGGTTTTTTGCTGCTGGTGCGGAGCATGTATGGGACAGGCTACTGCCAATACATATATGAGACGCTGCTGTGAGCAAGTAAGACATGCTGCTACTGTATATAATATAGCATATATGAATTACCCGTAGCAGATTTATACAAGTGGAGCTGGGGAAGGTGGAGGGTTTCTAAAAGTGTGCTGCAAATACTAGCAAATTCTGAACAAGTATTTGAAGATTGAGCAGTGAGCTCACTGGCAACTGATACAGCAGGAACCAATTGAGAATGATGTGATTGCAAGAAAATTGAGTTAAGGACCTATTGTATCAGTCTACACCATCACTAATTAAAACACCTGATTCAACTCATCAATTTCTTAGTGTGTTGAATAGGAAGACATCTAAAACATTCTGGGATCATGAGGACTGGCAATGAGAAACACTGCTTTATATCACACAACTGTATATAGACAAATGACAAAGGTGATTTATCTAAAGTGTAACACTTACATTGGTGTAGGCCTGGAGACTTTGACTCTAAAGGATTTTCTGTGCCTGATTCAGTAAAGGGAAACGGTAATCAATTAGACCTACTGGCAGAGGTGAAACACACAAGACATGCCGCAATATTGGAAAACTTGTGTCTGTCATGGTGCCTGTCTCATTCCAACACTAAAAGCATTGAAAATCAATCTAATTGCAAGTGAAGCTAATGTGATCTCTTAAAGAAAGTACTAAAGCCTTCCCTGAGAGTGATGATTAAGAGAACATTGAATCAACATGTGCTTTAATTGCCTGTTGACACATGTGTGAATGAGGAGACTGAGTTCACAGGGTCTACATTTTTCAAAAGACAGGAAACAATCAGCTGCAATTACCTTGTGAATCCATATGAAAAAAAATATCACTCTTATTTCCCTGCCTTTGGCCCGAGACGCTGGGACAGGCTCCAGCATCCCTGCGACCCTACATATGACAGTTTGGAGGATGGATACTGTGAACTTAAACACAACATAACTCCACCAAGGAGAAAGAGAGGCTTTAAAAGGTGCTGTGTGCAATTTTTTGACTGTACTAAAGCATAAAAATACCATAATATGTCTTCAGACATTTAGAAAACATGCTAAGTTAACATACTAGTTTCTCTGAAAAACAATGCTACAGCCAGTTATTTTACTTTAAAAATGTTTATAAATCAATTCATCAGTCTCCTCGCCTTCCATTGTCAGTAGCGCTCGCTCCTGCTGCGTGTCCTCAATCTGGCAACCTGCGTGAGTGTCGAGTCTGAGGACGAGGGTACAAGGAAAAGAACTGCTCTCGCCAATGTTCTGAATTTATGCGAATTTATGCATTTTTTCACCCTTGAAGGCCCTTTGGTAAGGGGACGTCATTTGTAGGAGCGTTCCAAATGAAAGTAAACAACTAAATCCCTTGAGAAAGGGCCCTTCCACAGGTCCGTTAGTGAAGGGAACATGCTATGGTCACTTCAAGGCAGTAATTTATTAATTTATAGTTATGTTTTGCCCTTCAGAGTGAGTAAGGCATAGGGATGCTCACTTCCGATTTTAGAATTTGCCTTTGGACTGCAATAACCATTTTAACAGCTAGCTCCAATATTACATACTGCACCTTTAAAGCGTCAGTACCAATTCCTACAGAAGACTACATTTCCAATAATAACTAATCAATAATTGATCATTTTATATTTAATACTCATAAAAGGGGCCATTTACATGACACCATTTTCAAATAAAAACTGAATACTTTTTATACATTTTGGCTGTTCATTTACATGGCAACAGCATTTGGGGGGCTATATATACCATTATCATCTCAGTGTAATTTACAAAAACACACATTTGTGAAAACAGTGATGTCATGCGCATGTGTGACTACTGGACTGGCATGCATTATACAGCCGTACTTGTTTTTTGCAGATCCGTGTTAATGGGGATCGTTTTGACAATGTTGTCGTTGTATGCAAAAAAAAATTCAGATTTTCAGATTTTCACACATCGTTGTTGTGTAAACTTACCCTCAAGTAATAAATTACCAAAAATGAAATGCATGAACACCACAGCTGCTACATAGACAAAACATACTGAGTGTGTGTGTGTGCTGAAGATCTGTAGTGGAAGTGTGCATTATCTGCTCTAATGGGCAGTGGCATTATTTATGACAAAGTGATTCTAAGCAGCCTGATTAACCGTTTGAGATGCTAATCCCTTATGCTTGGAATGCTAATTGGTTTCTAATGTGTACTTAATCGGAGCCCTAGTAATTGACTTATTTTTGCAGGGACATAAGCTGTAATCCTGCGATCGTTTTTGTGAAAGCACACCTTGGTTGCAAAACAGATACACTATTAAATAATTTTTGACTGTTCATACATGACATGATTAATGTCTCGTAATATAAAGTTATTAAAAACAACCTCAAAGTTTGTACCAGCGACCACACCTGATATTAACGATATCCCACAGATATTAAACAAATTCATCTTTGTCACGTTTTTTTTTTTGTCTTTTGCTGTTTAGCCTGAGGTAAAATGTGGTCAGTTCAGAGCT
Organism: Gobiocypris rarus; assembly: GCA_023029165.1. Taxonomy (NCBI): domain Eukaryota; kingdom Metazoa; phylum Chordata; class Actinopteri; order Cypriniformes; family Gobionidae; genus Gobiocypris; species Gobiocypris rarus. The sequence goes on from CM040920.1 coordinate 18,893,410, forward strand.
GAGAATAAAAGCGTAATTTGTGAAAAAAAACAGGTGTGCTTACACGCATTTGAAGAAGTTATGAGGACAACCGTGTTAGGTGAAAACAAGCTGTAACACAGATAAGAGAATGAAAGCAGTACAATGTTGAACAAAGGTGTGTGAATTGTTTTACAGGCTATATGAATATCATACACTTCATAAGATTCACAGTTCGTTTTTTATGCAGCAGCGGAATACAGTTGTCGGTTGCTAAATGCTGTTATATACACACACAATTCAGTTATTAAAAGGTGCACAGTGTAAATTTTAGCGACATCTAGCGGTAAGGTTGCGAATTGCAACCGGTCACCAGTCACCCCTCCCTTTCGAAGGACAAAGAGAATATGGTGGCCGACACTGGAAATGTCGTCGTCGGAGACAATAAACAGTAGCTAACACTCAGTAGAGCAGTTTGTCCGTTTAGGGCTACTGTAGAAACATGATGACGCAAAATGGCGATTTCACTGAGGGGACCTTTAGTGTACTTTAGTGTATGTAGATAGAAATGGCTTATTCTAAGGTAATAAAACATAACGGTTCATTATATAAGGTCTTTATACACCACTGAAAACAGTTATGTACACTCACCTAAATGATTATTAGGAACACCTGTTCAATTTCTCATTAATGCAATTATCTACTGAACTTTGACTGAAATAACCACTCGTAACAAACGAGGTATGCAGCAAAGCATTTGTGAAGCCACAACACGCACAACCTTGAGGCGTATAGGCTACAACAGCAGAAGACCCCACCGGGTACCACTCATCTCCACTACAAATAGGAAATAGAGGCTACAATTTGCACAAGCTCACCAAAATTGGACAGTAGAAGACTGGAAAAATGTTGCCTGGTCTGATGAGTCTCGATTTCTGTTGAGACAATCAGATGGTAGAGTCAGAATTTGGCGTAAACAGAATGAGAACATTGGTCCATCATGCCTTGTTACCACTGTGCAGGCTGGTAGTGGTGGTGTAATGGTGTGGGGGATGTTTTCTTGGCACACTTTAGGCCCCTTAGTGCCAATTGGGCATGGTTTAAATGCCACGGCCTACCTGAGCATTGTTTCTGACCATGTCCATCCCTTTATGACCACCATGTACCCATCCTCTGATGGCTACTTCCAGCAGGATAATGCACCATGTCACAAACCTCAAATCATTTCAAATTGGTTTCTTGAACATGACAATGAGTTCACTGTACTAAAATGGCCCCCACAGTCACCAGATCTCAACCCAATAGAGCATCTTTGGGATGTGGTGGAATGGGAGCTTCATGCCCTGGATGTGCATCCCACAAATCTCCATCAACTGCAAGATGCTATCCTATCAATATGGGCCAACATTTCTAAAGAATGCTTTCAGCACCTTGTTGAATCAATGCCACGTAGAATTAAGGCAGTTCTGAAGGTGAAAGGGGCTCAAACACAGTATTAGTATGGTGTTCCTAATAATCCTTTAGGTGAGTGTATATTATATTGCATTTCTGCTAATTGATCCTAATAAATGCAACAAACTGCACCATTAACTAGAGTGACAGCTGCATTTTGTAACAGAACTGATGCCATTACTGCATTTTTGGTAAACTGTGCTGTGTGATAAGAATCATACCACTAGGTTACATACAAGAGTCACTCTGCGTCGTACTCGTGTGTGTTAAGTGTTTTCATGAGGGGTTTCGGTAACTCACAGAGACAGAGATATAAACTGTGATTTATATCTGACGATGTTAGATTTAGAGTCGCTATACAGACCCAGCTAACAAAATGGCTAACCTTCTTCCAGTAATGTCAATAGAATGTGCATTCAAAGTTATGAGGTCTTTAATAATGTTATCAAAACGTTAGCACAAAAAACATTATAAAGCTGAAAAAAATTAATTGATGTTAACCAACAAAAAAATTTAATCATAATCTTGGTGAACAGCTTTGGAGAATTTGGTGTTTCCCCATTCAAAGAGATAGGAGCTATCCTTGCATGACCCCGAGAGGCGTTTGAAAGATGGCTACCGAGTGAAATGACTTGCCTTAAAAGGGACTTTTCAGCTCACTCAGAAGTCACTTTCAAAACAAGCAGCTTTCTGTTGTTCTCTGCTGCGAATTTGTTTGACCAACATGAGTGAAATCTGCATGGGGAATTTTCGTTCTCATGCAAAACTCCCCATTGTCACAGATCAGCCAGGCTCCCTCACTTCCACCACACAGCAATCACAATCACCAGAGTTCTGAGCACCCGCACCGGTCATCAATCACCACATCAGCAGCGCACTATATATTCACACAGCTCACCTTCAGTCCTGAAGTGAGAAAGACCTGATCTCCTTGGTTTTCCCAGTGTGTTCCTGTCTCCTTGCGACATCATCCCAGAGTATTGGCTTTCGTTACTCGCTTTTCATCCCAGCTTCTGAGGTATCTGTTCCTCCATGTCCATACTTCCTCTATAAGACAACCATCAATTCATCTACCATCTCTCACCGTGATACAAGTGCATCTGCTTTACCCCATTCTCTGCCCTGTGTTCCCAAATAAAGTATGTTTGAATCTTCACTAACCTTGTCCAGTGTGTATATCCTGACACCCATCACACAGATTAGTATTATAATTACTCGATTTCATCTGTGAATATTCACTGAACAATGGTAAATGTGACTGCACCTTTATGGATGCTTCATCATTGATATTTACTTTTGTCCACATTCGCTAGTACAGTTGATACTTGCCTCTATCATGAAAATAGGAAAGGGACTTGGCATGCTAGCCACATTTAGACAAAGCAGCAGGCAAAAAAAGGTATTTTGTCAATAGTGGAGTGATGTATAACGCACAGCTCACACAGAAAACACTTTAAAACATGCATCTTTCTCTTGGACAGAGCGGGGAATTTGTGTGACCAACTTGAACGTGGGGAACTTTTTAAAAATACAGTAACAGCGATAATCGCCTATTGCAAAAATAGGAAAGGGTGTAACATCAGTTATTGGTTCACACAGTAGTGGCTTGAATACTGTGTGTAAAGTTTACATTCAGTATTTGAGCCACTACTGTGTGAACCAATACATTGTATTACATAGTAAACAGGATAGTCTCAGGTACAGTCACATTTATTATCGTTTGGTAAAATCCAGACATTTCGATAGGAATTCACAAGGTTAACCAATAAAAAACTGTTTGAGAAACACATATTAAAATATAGCCACTTAGTTTACTTCCCATATACGCTCCTACTTATTTTTAGGCCAAAGCAGATGTTGTCCTCTCCATCATACAGATCCTGGAGGGATCAATTCTTCATGTTTAATGCACCTAATCAAGGGCAACTCTATTTAAATCCAAAATTCAGTGTAACCTCCCCTTTAGTAGTTCTATTTTTTGAGTAGTAGGACATGACTGTAGTGTCAGAGTTTCCTGTGTGCCCTCACACACTGGGGGACACAATCCTATAGCCCTTATTTGTTGGGTTATTTTAAAATGTGTAAGTGTAATCCACTTACCCTAAGTTCAGTTTCAGCACTTGTACGCAAGTATAAACAGCTATAAGACACCACAGGGCATCTATATTTCACATCTGAGATTTTTTAATAAACATGTGCTTCCTTTCAAAGTGAGCTCCTTTAAATCACAGAGCTCACGTTTCCGTCAGAAGAGGAGAGACTTCAAATGCCAACGCATTGCAGAGGAATATTTCAAAACCCATGGGGTTCCCTGTGTTCCCATTGCACAGATTTAAGCCATGTTCCCATCCAGCTGACTGAACTGATGGGTAGAACCTGACAGAGAGAGAGAGAGAGAGAGAGAGAGAGAGAGAGAGAGAGAGAGAGAGAGAGAGTCAAGGACATAGAGGATTTGAGGATAGAAAGAAAGACAGAATGAAAGCTGTGGGTGGTAAAAGATAAAGCAGCCTTTGTGTATTTTCACAATGAAAGATCACAGACTTGCATTACCCTTGATACCAATTCAAATGTTAAATAGTAAACCACGGTTACAAAATATCACTGTTAACAGCAATGAATTTAACACACTAAAACAAAACATTACGTCTGCTAAATATCTAGGCAAAAATATAATAAATAAAGCGCCTTTATCCTCTGGCAAATCCTATTTTTAGGTGGCAACTGCCACTTTGGATTAGCATCAATTTGTAGTATGTACTGCCCTCTGCTGAATGAAACAGACACTACATAGCCTACTACAAAACAGAAGTGTAATCGAGAAGAGCAGGAGTCTTCAGCCTTTTTAGACCAAGGACCCCTTGGTAAAGATGGAGCAAGGACCCCTGTTATATACTGTATAAAACTCAGAGTTGCATTTTATAACCTATTATAACATATGTATGGTACCATACTAATGTATTGACATTTACTGGGTTTGCAAGAACATTGATAAGTTATTATTATTGATGAAGAGCCATACTGTATGCATTTACATTTTCTAATGTGGGAAAGAAGATAGAAAACAAAACTGGCCTTTAAAGTCACATTATCAAAGACAGCAAATGGTCAGATGATTATCAATGAGAAAACAACCAAGGACTTATTAATTATGAAAGCCGCCAACAGAACAATATCCTGGTTTGTTAAACATCATAGTCAGATACAGAAAAACGGAAGGTCATAACAATCTTATCAATGCCCATATCATCTCTATGATAACCACAAGCTACACTAAATTGTTATCAGTAAATTCATTATTCGGCAAGGCCACATTATCTGTACTAAAATGCATTTTATTGCAGTAGCTGCACTGACACCTAGTGGTCAACTCAGGTGTACCTTGATATTTCAGATGTTAGGACATCATGTCAGCATGCTAAAAGTGAGGACAGAAGACATTTCTTCTCAAAATCACTTTTATTTCTAATGACATTACACAAATAGATAATTAAAAGCATTTCAGTTGGACAGCTCATATTTTAACACACCACACAGAGTATTAGTAGAGATTGTCTGCTAACACTTTATTTTGATGGTCCCCCAACAGACATTCTACTGACTAAATAACTTTCCAACTGTGTTCATGTTTTTTCTATCCCAGTTGGGACTTCAACCTGAATACACACTGACTCATGGGGACTTGAGGAAACAAGCCTATCAAGCCTTGTAGATTGTAGGGGTAGGGGTAGTGTTAGGGGTTTAGAATAAACAGTTTGTATGGTATAAAAACCATTATGTCAATTGAGAATCCCCCCAAAGATAGCAAACCAGACGTGTGTGTGTGTGTGTGTGTGTGTGTGTGTGTGTGTGTGTGTGTGTGTGTGTGTGTGTGTGTGTGTGTGTGTGTGTGTGTGTGTGTGTGTGTGTGTGTAAACTGAATTAATGTTAATAAATATTTCTAAAGCAAACTGAGTCATGTGAATTTTAATTATTGCATTTTCAGAAAAAAAAATGTTCACAACTAATGAAAAAAATAGCAATATTATGTTTTTAAACTTGAGGTTTTTACTTACAAATTTTTCATTGGGAAAATTAATACGTTTAAGTTGGAATGCGGTAAAACTAAGTTACAAACTCAAATAATATAAGTGTGACCTAGTAAAATTAAGTTGAAAAATGTAACAAATTTTTTTACAAAAAACATATATATTTTAAATAAATTCTATTGTTTTAAATGTTCTTTTCATCCAATTATTTCCACAAAAATATTAAGTAGCAACACAAATAATAATAAATATTTCTTTAGCACCTTATCAGCACATTAGAATGATTTATGAAGAAACATGTGACTGAATAATGACGCTGAAAATTCAGCTTTGCCATCACAGAAAAAAAAAAGTTATTTTAAATCGTAATAATATGCCTACAAATACTGCAAACAAAATGAATTGTTTCTCTCTGTATATAAACAAAATTTCCAAAAGTGTGCTGAATACTCAACCAGCTCAGAACAGCTCAGCTGTGTGTGCTGCATTAGGGGACTTGGATCTGTTGCCTTTCAGGATACTTTTATGTTTATGCAATAAACACAAAAGTATGGCATACATACAAAAAATAAAACCCATACCATCTGGGGTGTCATTAAAAAATATGATAGTGAAAAAGATCAGATAAAAAAGTAAATGTGAGTGAAGGAAGGAAACAGCTCACGTTTGGAATGGATCTGCTCACTGAGCGGAGAGACGTGCTGACAGGGAGATAGACAGCTAACACAGGCTGAAGCTAGTAATGGAGAACTGAGACTGACACATGAGGCCTCACTCTCGCCCATTCAGATGGACTCTCACCCAGTCAATGTTTAAAAAGTTGCTGGCTTTGGGTAACAGCCCAAAGAGCACGGCCTTGGCTCACGTTGCACGCTGAAATACTGGCGTGTTGCTTTCATTTGTAGCGTCGCTGTCTTTAAAGTATATTTTTTTATTTTTTTATTTGCTAAACTAGAGGAACCTTAGAAATATAAGTAACCTAATTTAATCTGTAAAGCCATAGATAAACATTAAAGGGACAGCTCACCCAAAAATAAAAATTCATGTCTTTCCACACCGGTTCTGTAGAACACACACACAAGATATTTAGAATTTTTTATTTTGTCCGTACACTAAAACTCAATGGGGTCCAATGTTGTTGAAACATCATCGACTTTCATTGTATGGACAAAAAGGGTTGAAACCACCTTCAAAATATCTTCTTTGGAAACTCAGCTGACATGAGGGTGAATAAATGATGAAGGTATTTCTATTTTTAAGCGATCTATCCATTTAAATGTCTGTTTTATTCATCAGACACATTGTAAAATGTCAGGTAGAGTTCGTTCATTTATTACTGCACATTAACTGATGAATATGCTTCACCAGTCACACGGTAATACTTTTTTCCCCTGCCGTTTAACCTCGCACAGCATCACGTGACTTGCTGTAGGAGATGCTTTGCTTCGGTGTGAACGTAAACAGGAAAAAATGTTGGGTATAGATGTCAGAACAGTACTAAAACCGACAATTTATCTGAAAGACTGCTGCACTATACAAGAAAGAAAGGCTCTGATATCACGCGGCATGAACCCTGACATAAGCATCCTACCAGACACACACACCACAGTACGCAACACCTCAGATTACCATACCACAACAGACCAACTTCACAAGAGTTCCTGTTCTTACAGTTCCCAAAACATTAAGATTCATAGCTTGCAGTATTTACTCTGTAACAACCATAAAGATAAAATAGCTGTGTAAATGGGTAACACTTTATTTTAAGGTGACATAGTTACACATTTCTACATGTACTTACTATTGTAATAATAGTAAATTATGCATAATTACAAGTAACTAACCACAAACCAACCGTAACGCTACAGTAAGTACGTGTAGTTGACTAATATAACTCCTTTAAGGTGTCTTTGTTACACTATAATTATACATTTAAGTACTAAGTAATATTAAGTAACTACATGTACTTACTATAGGGTTAGGATGAGGGTTTGGTTTGGGGTTAGTTGCATGTAATTACGCATAATTTATAGTTATTACTATAGTAACTACATGTAACATTTGTGACAATGACACTGTAAAATAAAGTCTTACCAAATGAAGTGTAACCTGTAAATGTACTAATACAGTATGTGATAAAATCACATTTCAGGAACATCCCTTTAGCTACAATTGATGCATCCAGTCAAATGAGTCTCAAAGCATCTGCAAATAATGAGAACTGAAGCCCAATTGATGAACAAATCAGCTCTAAATGAATGTACAACAAAAATGGTTCACATGAAATCCTCCGTAACAATTGCATTAAGCAAACAAACAAGAATGCAAAAAGTACCCTGTCAAACAAATCAAGTATGAATTAATCATCAACTCTGCAGGATGGCTTTTTGCAAATACATCTAAAATTGAGTGTAACTTGAGAGGGCAAATAATACAGTTTCTATAATTGTAATAATAGTTGCAAATACTGATCATGTCAACATTAAACAAGCATCTGTCATGAAACGTACAGTAACACCGAATATGACTTACAAACAAAAGCAAACCCTAATTAGAACAAATATGGGATTCAAAGTCAACTGATTTGCTAGATAAGGTCATGCTCCACATATGCAGGATTACCATTTACACAATTGTTCTGACTGTAATCCGTACCATCAAAAAGAGGCAGCAATAAAACAAACATTACAGAGAGCATGACTAAGACACCAGTATGACAAAATGCTACTAAACATGACAAATTATGAAATGCTGTCTGAGACTATAAAGGAATGTCAAGCAGTCATCTTCAAAAGTGACCTTTTCAGAATCTTGCTCAGTGAGTACTAGGAATACGTCTGTGAGGTTAGTCACAGACCAAACATCATTCCAATACATATTGTTACAAAAAAAGGCAATTAGAAATTATTAGAAATTTATTACATGCAAAATGCATATCACAGGGCCTGTCATCAGTCCACCGGTCCATACTGTTGTTCACAAAATGCAGTGTGTATGAAGTTTGTCAAATTTGAAATCTGGTCTTTTAGACCATTATCTGTACTGTGACTTTTGGAATCAAATCAATCAAAGTGCAATAAAAAAAGAACATTTCCTATTTCAGTGTAGCCACAGTTACTGTGTTTAAGAGAGCATGGTGATTGGCCGTAAACATTGATAATCACTTAAACATCTTATTCACATTTTGTTGATGCTTCACAGAAATATTCTGTACTTTAATAAACTGCATTAACATTTAAATGATCCTGACTCACACCGGGACGTGAAGTGCAAAAGCTGTACATAAGCGGCCAACAAGACGGATTACGATCCAAAGGTCATGTGCACAGCTAGACTGCAGTTTCTCTCTTGCATGGCGAAAAAAGGATCCAATCCGATATTCCCTGTTTCTGAGCTCCCCATCTGCTCTTAGAGGTTTAAAATTCACATGCATCCAGCTAACTCATTTTATTACTCAATATTAAGTGCATGTTATAAAAGAGTGAAAGGTTTAAGGGCTCTGGTTAAACACAAGATATGCATCACTGCAACGGACATCTGTTTAAAATATGTTATAAAATTCAACTCGTTTTGTTTTAAATCTAAAATCATGTTTTAAGGTTTGAAATAAAGGGCTGACAAAAGTGCTATCAGGACAGGGTGACAATGTCCAACTATGGGATTGAAGCCAGGCTTTTGCACCTGGGCTAAAAGCCTTGCACACTTTCTTCAGAAACACAGTACCGTTCTTCTCTTTTCCCAGTGGCATACCGAATCACGCCGCCAAAACCGTTAAGACAGATTATTTTGACCCATCAGATTCATTGCATCAACGCAGCATTTCTGCCAAAGTGACTGAAAGCAAACATAAGCAACACTGTCTGTTTCAACAAAGTAGAACAGAGGTCCTAACATCTCCAGAGACCCTCATCTGCTGCACTCTGCCACAAGTGTGTTTGTATCTGACAAATGTTATACAAAAAAAACATCAGTAAAAGTGATGCCGTAGCAGACAAATAGGCCAGTTCGACCACAAAGCAGCAGAGCATCCGAAGGAGCCCTAAATTTTCCCCTTTTTTATTTCCACAGAGAAAGTCACGAAGCGCCCTGTGAGTCAACACATCCTCTTGTGTTGAAGATCAAAACCTCATCAGTACTTATTAATTCCAAAGAGACGGACCCCATGGAATTGAGGAAGTTTGGGGATAAGCACGGTGAGCAGGGAAATGGTGTTGATGATGAAGTGGACCCTGTCATACTTTGTATAGAAACTGGTCAGGAAATACCTGTAGAGGGGAAGGACAAGGACAAGATCAAGTCAGATGTCAGACAGCAACCTTGAGATGCACAGCTGCAGAGGCTATAGAAGTTGCTCAAGCAAGCACAGTACAACACTGCAAATAATGGGAACACAGGATGTGGTTTCTTCATGCTGCAACAGAATGCTGTTCACACATCTATAAAAAGATTATTTAATATCAATATAAAACGAAAACTGACATATTTACCTTCCTAATGAATAGTAGTATTGTGAACAATAGTGCATTTTACTCTAAAGAAAAAAATTGCCTACAATAATATAATATAATATAATAATATAATATATTTCTTTATCCTCTGAAATTCCTTTCCTTTCACTATCTATTTAGGCCCTGTTTTGGCAAATCTACATTATACTATGCAGTGTTGTTATTATGGCCAACTAAAACAAAAAAAAGCTGAAATATAATAAAACATAAATATTAGATGAAAAATCTAAACTTAACCTTGCCTTGGCAACTTATTTAAATGAACTTAAAAGATTAGTTTACTTTAAAATGAAAAAGACCCATGATTTACTCCCCCTCAAGCCATCCTAGGTGTACACGATTTTCTTCTTTCTGATGAACACAATCAGTTATATTAATAAATATCCTGGCGCTTTCAAGCTTTATAATGGCAGTGAACGGGGCTCAACGGGGGAAAAAGTGCATCCATCCATCATAAACATACTTCATACACGGCTCTGGGGGGTTAATAAAGGCCTTCTGAAGCAAATTGATCGGTTTTTGTAAGTAACATATCCATATTTAAAAATGTATAAAGTAAAATATCTAGCTTCCGCCAGACCACCTTCCATATTCAACTTACGTTAAGTGTAACTCCCTTCGCAGTTCAAACGCTACACCCTAGTCATATGTCACGTCAGTTGAAAGCGGAAGGCGGTCTTGGTGGAAGCTAAATATTTATAAAGCTTTAAATATGGATATTTTTCATACAAAAAACTATTGATTTGCTTCAGATGGCCTTTATTAACCCCCTGGAGCCATGCGGAGTACGTTTATTAAGGATGGAGGCACTTTTTTGAGCTTTTTTTAATATAACTCCAATTGTGTTCATCAGAAAGAAGAAAGTCATATACACTTAGGATGGTTTGAGGGGGAGTAAATCATGGGATAATTTTCATTTTAAAGTGAACTAATCCTTTAAGTTACTAAAACTGAAATAAAAATAAATTAAAGCCAAATATAAATGGCTTTTCACCATCCGATTCCCACAGGATATAATCAACCCAGCTGAAAACAACATCTTAAACCTGGTTTGCTGATCTTAGCTGCTCTCTCGGATTGGTGAGGCTGCTCTGTTGGCTGCTTTTAGAGGAGTTTTAAGTACTTTTCTGCTGGTCAGACCGGTAGACTAACCTAAACAAAACAGCTAAGCCAGTCTGGCATCCTCATCCCTCACTGTAGCTGACAGATACACCCTTGCAATAGGAGAGGAGAAGACACGAGAGAGAAGAAAACAGTAGAGGAAATGACCTGACTGACTGACTAAATGTTTCTAAATCCAGCTCTCCTTGCCAGCAGACACCACAGGAAGTCAGCATCACTGCCTCTTGCTCATGTTCATGCAGTGCAAGCTGTGAAAGCCTTTACAGTGCATGTGCAGAACACAACCAAAAGAGACAAATTGGCGTGACGGACAGAATAAAGCTCCTAACATCACTGAGTAAAAGTAAACACTCTTACAGTATAATAGGGGTAATGGTGAGAAACTTTCGAGAGGCGGTGAACTGGACACCGTAGTCCATCTGTTCCCAGTAGGTCAGTAGCCGAGCCTTGCCTTGGTCCGGAGTCTCAAACGGCGTTCCTTTAACCGTGTGTAGGAAGATATACATGCACTACAACAGAAAGACAGTCACAGAACATCATGACCTTTGGTACAATTCTTCAAAGCACTATCAGCAGATGTTGTGAAACTCTTAGGACAACAGCAAGAGCTGATCTGTTTTGGGAGCAGGACGAAGAAAGGCGATACAGGAAGGCTCTGTAAGTCCACCATTGGCTGAAATTACAGAACCTGGAGTCAGCAACTGAACGGGCCAAAATTCAGCAAGAAAAATAGTTGCCGTTTCAGAGATCCTGCACCTGGGGACTGTCACAAAACAAATGCTTATTTTAAGCCTTCGCTTCTTAAGAAGTTCTTACAAATGCATCTGTGCAACATTTACACTATGAATCTAATGCAATGGTTCTAAATTGGTGAAGCGGTTCGTGACCCAAAATGGTTTGCATGTCTGTTATGGGTGGCTGAGAGCAGGAAACTACAATGCTACTAACAATAGAAATGTAGCTTTTATAGCAAAGTTCATAGCATAGCCAATAATTATAAAGATAACTATAACATTATTAACTATATTAGCACTCACACCAACACATGATAAGGTTCTATTTATGATTTAGTTGTCATCTGCCACTTTAAATGCTTGAGTGAGATCAATTCTAATGTTTTTAACATTCATCAGCAGGAAATTATTATTGTTATAGCTGTGGTATTAGAACTATTATTAAACTTTATAGTTGCGAACTGTTTGAATGAGCCTTTAGGATAGCACAATAACAGAATGTAAAATAAACTTGTAAATGGGAAGGGAAAATGATTCCCATATGTTTTGTTGGAAATACACAGCACAAATTCAAATGTCACTTTGACACATGTCTTGTTGGCATCTGTAAGACAGGTTGCATCCTCAAGACAACAAAGACTATATTAAATACTAAATAAAAGTATATATAGATTCACTTGCAGTGAGAATAAACACACTTTGAGCACAATTTGTGCAATTAAACATGAAACCATGAAAATGCTCCCTTCAGTCAATATGTCATGTTAATAATTTTGCATATCGGTGTGCCTATGAAGTTCATGGTATATTAAGTACATTTCAGTGTTTGATTAAGGACAGTTTTGGTACTGTGTTGGATCACCACTCGATTTAGCAAATCAACCACTGACCTAAAATCTTATTGAGGTGCTCTACACACCAGCAGTTGAACTTTTTAGCATGAGACTGTCATTCAGCAACTCTTACCATGTTGTGGATGAGGTTAGTGAGGGTCCAGACCACAGGCACGCTGACGAAGGGTATGCTGAGCAATATGATGTGTAGGAGGCCGATACCAAGCACATATGAGAGCCATATACCCCTGCTGTTCATCACTCGCGTGTTTGGGTTCACCTCACTGTGCGCCGTGCCCACATTCATCCTCGCGCAGAAGAGGGACACTCTATTGCTCACTTACTGTCACAGACAACAAGCAAGTGTAAATGCATATGTGTTTAAAATCACATTTAGCTCACTGACATTTGGACGCATAGACTATAAGAAGTCATAAAACAAAATGTAAAAATCACCATCAATATGCAGAGTGTGGAGAAGCAACTTCTGAAACAGTTCAATTATTGTTGTTATTTAAAACTATAAGTAGGACAAAGCAATGGTCACTTACAGTACAATATTGCGCAAGAGTCTTCACGAATCACGCAGAAACTTCACAATAAGTCCGTACGAAAATAATAACAGCGCTATTTTCCTCGTTTCGTAAACGTTATCGGGTTATCTTCCTTTCTGGAGCCTTTATGCAATGTAGCCTTGCTGTTTTGAGCACACGATAGCTGACACGTCTGTTTATTTCATCATGTTTGCTTTGAAGCACTTTGTTCCTGTGCAAACAGATGGTGACAACACAGCAAGACTTCATCGTTTCACGTCATCATTTTTCAGAATTTACCTTTAGAAAGATGGAAATGTATTCATCGTTATAGCCGCCGATTGGATGATGTGAGTCACGTGGAAGATGTTGCCCAATCAGCGTTCGATGCGTTGATAATTTGCTGAAAAGGCGCACGCCCCCCTAACGTCATAGAAAGTGCTAGTGAGGAGAGATTAGGCAATTATGCAAAAAATACAGAGATTTGTGGGTAGAGTAGTTTATTTAAATGAAATATTATGCATAATGTAGTAGTCGCAAATGGCTGTTTTGTAACAACAAGTTCATAACATGTTTTATAATAAGTTCAAATGTGACAGGATTTCACATGGATAGCCTATGTATCCCGTTATGAAAGTTTCAATGCGTTCCTTGTTTTAAAGGGGTTCACCCTAAAGTGAAAAACTTTCCCTCGTGTAATTTCAAACTATTATTTATTTTCTTATGTGGGACATAAAACAAGAAGTTAGGCAGAATGTTAGGGGCTGAAAGACGAAGTCTAAAATTACTTTAATGATATGGGGGGAAATGCAGGGACAGAGAAATAAGACAAATGCTGTCAGTAACATTCTCCTACCATTTCTGTGTTCAGCAGAGGAAAGAATAACAAATGGATTGGATCAACATGAAGATGAGTAAATAGTGACTTTTTTATTTATTTTTTTACTATATGGCAAGCCATTTGAGTATTTATTGTTCCCAGCATTACTCTCTAATTCAATTCTTACTAATAACGCAATTGCAGAGGAAGAGCATTCCACAACCTGGGAGCCACAACACTAAAAGACCTGGCACCCAATTACCAGACTAAACTTAGGGGTGGCTAACAATCCCACACTAGAAGATCGTAAGGAATGAACAGGAGCTTAAGACTTAAGTAAACGTCAGATAAATACGTAGGACCAAGGTTATGTAAAGCTTTGTCAAGTCAAGTCACGTTTATTTACACTGTATAGCACTTTTTACAATACATATTGTTTCAAAGCCGATTTACATTGATAACAGGAAAATAATGCAACAAAGTTTGTTTCGCTGTACAGCCGCTCTGAAGAAAACAGTGATGTCATCATCCGGCTCAGTTGAATCCTCATACATTGGTGTCAATGCAGGCAGATCAATAATATTGTTTAATATTTAGTGTACTCAACTAAGCAAGCCAAAAGCCAAAGGTCACAGAGGTGACTGTTGCAAGGAACCAAAACTCCATCAGGTCACAGAATGGAGAGAAAAAACATTGGGAGAAACCAGGCCCAGTTCACCTCTGGCCAACGAACGAACAGTGCATGATGATTCAGACTGCATTACAGGTCAGAAGTCAGATTGACCGGGAACATTCAGAATATTTATCCAATTCCAACTGGTTGAAGATTGGAGTCATCACGCCGGAGACAGCTTTGTAAGTGAGAAATAGTACCTAGTATCTGTTTATATGCAAGGAAACCGGAAGCCAATGAAGATAAGAGGATTGGAGCTATGTGCTCATTCTTTCTTGTGAGAGGGATCCAGAGGGCTGAAGATTTATCTAATCATAATTGTTACTAATAAGAACTGAATTGAAGAGCTCTCTAATTTAATTGTTAGTAAAAATGCAATTAGTAATGCTGGGAAAATTAAAAGCTAAAACGGCTTGCCATAGAACTATTCCTTAAGTGCATCATACTGTGCTATTTAACTATTTAAGATTAAAACATATGTAATAAGTGTGTTTCCAAATCTTCTGGCACTGATTTATTTATTAAAACTAATAGATTTGTTCGTATAGATTTGTGAATAGCTCTTTTATTTTTGTTATGTTAAGTTCACATTGAAAATGCCTTTGAAACCTTTGTTTTTATGGTTTTGTTTGGTTGAATATATACAGGTCCTTCTAAAAAATTTAGCATATTGTAATAAAAGTTCATTATTTTCCATAATGTAATGATAAAATTAAACTTTCATATATTGAAATATTTCAGGAAAATATTTCAGGTCTTTTATTGTTTTAATACTGATGATTTTGGCATACAGCTCATGAAAACCAAAAATTCCTATCTCAAAAAATTAGCATATTAGCATATGGAAAGGTTCTCTAAACGAGCTATTAACCTAATCATCTGAATCTTAACTCTAAACACCTGCAAAAGATTCCTGAGGCTTTTAAAAACTCCCAGCCTGGTTCATTACTCAAAACCGCAATCATGGGTAAGACTGCCGACCTGACTGCTGTCCAGAAGGCCATCATTGACACCCTCAAGCGAGAGGGTAAGACACAGAAAGACATTTTTGTAAGAATAGGCTGTTCCCAGAGTGCTGTATCAAGGCACCTCAGTGGGAAGTCTGTGGGAAGGAAAAAGTGTGGCAAAAAACGCTGCACAACGAGAAGAGGTGACCGGACCCTGAGGAAGATTGTGGAGAAGGACCGATTCCAGACCTTGGGGGACCTGAGGAAGCAGTGGACTGAGTCTGGAGTAGAAACATCCAGAGCCACCGTGCACAGGCGTGTGCAGGAAATGGGCTACAGGTGCCGCATTCCCAGGTCAAGCCACTTTTGAACCAGAAACAGCGGCAGAAGCGCCTGACCTGGGCTACAGAGAAGCAGCACTGGACTGTCGCTCAAATTTTGCATGTCATTCGGAAATCAAGGTGCCAGAGTCTGGAGGAAGACTGGGGAGAAGGAAATGCCAAAATGCCTGAAGTCCAGTGTCAAGTACCCACAGTCAGTGATGGTCTGGGGTGCCATGTCAGCTGCTGGTGTTGGTCCACTGTGTTTTATCAAGGGCAGGGTCAATGCAGCTAGCTATCAGGAGATTTTGGAGCACTTCTTGCTTCCATCTGCTGAAAAGCTTTATGCAGATGAAGATTTCGTTTTTCAGCACGACCTGGCACCTGCTCACAGTGCCAAAACCACTGGTAAATGGTTTACTGACCATGGTATTACTGTGCTCAATTGGCCTGCCAACTCTTCTGACCTGAACCCCATAGAGAATCTGTGGGATATTGTGAAGAGAAAGTTGAGAGAATCAAGACCCAACACTCTGGATGAGCTTAAGGCCGCTATCGAAGCATCCTGGGCCTCCATAACACCTCAGCAGTGCCACAGGCTGATTGCCTCCATGCCACGCCGCATTGAAGCAGTCATTTCTGCAAAAGGATTCCCCACCAAGTATTGAGTGCATAACTGAACATAATTATTTGAAGGTTGACTTTTTGTATTAAAAACAATTTTCTTTTATTGGTCGGATGAAATATGCTAATTTTTTTTAGATAAAAGTGTTTAATAGTCTATTTTCTAAAAGCTCACAAGGTAAAAAGTGTCCATAGTTAAGGACTAGTTCATGGTTAGTGCACTACTTTAAAGACAATGTTATTCTGAAGTTCACCATATCTCAACCCAAAATCAGCCAGTTAAAACAAGAAAAAGATTAAATGTTTTCACTATGACAAGGATGTTCTTCATTTTGCACATCTAAGTTGTGAAGCTAATGCTCCAACAAATGCTATAAGGCCACAAATAGGCTGTAAGGCCACTAATAGGCTTTTAAGCAAGATTATTTCTCTGGGCCAAAGATTTTCCTTTACTGTGAAATGTAAAGCTCTGCTACACAAACTCTGTCATTTTGCCCTGTAGGAAATGAAACATGAGCCATGTGTCTGAATGACGTGGGAGCGTCATCACTGATGATTAAACCGTAACAAACGCACACAACTTCAAAGTGCTGTGGTCTTCCCTCTCTTGTGCTTACAATGCTCTTGGCGGGGACCTACTACATTTTAAAAGCTGTTAAATTATATCTTGGAGCACAGAACATGCTACTCATGATATTCTTCAACAATGCAACCCTTAGGCCCGAAGATTTATGTTTCCCAACGTGATGTGATTCCTTCAGCTTTTGGAAGCAGGCAACCTTTAAAGACAAGATTACGTTTAGTCTCCTATAGAATTTCAGCAGCATTGTGTCTTTTTGTCCCCTGAGGGCCAAAACTTGTGACATTAATTAACCTTTAAATGATGACTTTATGCAGAGTAAATCACTGGCTGCAGATGAGATCAAACTGCCATAACGACAGTCAACAGAGACTAAACCGTGGCTTTATCAAATGACAATTTTTTTTCATATAGGGCTACTTATTCTTTTAACAGATGTTACATTGAGTCTATAAACATGAAAATCATAAAGTGTTAGCGGCATGAAGTTATTTCATTTTAAGAGCTTCCATAATTACTACTGCTCATCTTACAGAAGACAACAGCTAAGGGATTTTATACTAGATTATACAAGATGAAAGTTTCGCTGACGGTTCATGCATGTTCTTACAAACGTACGCATATTTGCCCCAGAGGTTTTTAACTAGAATTTGGAACATTCTTCCAAAGCATGCCTCGAATACTTCAAGCCAATCCCAACTGATTCCAGCTTTAAAATACATGTTAGCATGCTGACTCCACTTTTCCCAAATAAATAACCCAGTTTGATGGGTGTATGGAGCACAGCAGTCTCATATTATTCTAATGTAATTCTGACACCACCAATGCTAAAGAAACCTCTAACGCTAATAAAATCATACAAGTTGGTCAATTTGGTCTCCAGTCTGAACATAAGCTACATAATAATTTAAACAGTTAAAGATAAAAGTGTGACAGTACCGAGAGTAACCAGAAGATGTCAGTATCAACACATGGTTGATTTTTTGAATCTCTTGAAAAGATACTCGCAGTTTATAGCTAGGCCTACTCAATTTACCATGCTATTTACTCACCTTTACTGAATCATGTGACCGGAACCTTGCCTCCGTTACATTTGTTTTGCTCGGTTGGGGTTTAAAAGACAATTAATATACAGAGAATATTGTCAATCTAACTTGACACTCTCGGATGAGGGGAAAAAACAGAATTGAGCTGAATAATGACACTGTCTTCTATAGAGATGCTTTATCCTATAGCTGAAATTAAAGTAGTTTCATAATTGATGAAACAGTGTTTTTTTTTCTTCTATTTTTTAATGTGAAGCTGTAGGCTATTACGAAGTGCTAAATTAATTGACTTTAATAATGAATATTCATATTCTACAACGTTATCCTTTTATGTTTACGTTTAGCTATTGCTTTACAAGACATGGGGCCTAAAGACAACTTTGCACCTTGCATTTATCTCTGTTACTAACACATATGAACCCATACAAACATATTTTGTATTGATTAATTAAATTGATTAATTGAACAGGTTTGGGGTGGTCAGTAGAAAAAAAGATTATCTGTAGCCTACAGTAGTCTGTCATCCCACATGAAAAAATACTATAGTATATTATAGTAAAATTACTCTAGTAAATACTATAGTGTTTTTGAACCGTACTATAGTAAATATACTTCAGTAAATTAACAAAGTGTAGTAAATACTATAATATACTACAATATACTACAATTTACTGTAGTATCTTTACTATAGTATGGTTCAAAAACATTATAGTATTTACTAGAGTATTTTACTGTAATTTTACTATAATATACTATAGTATACTATATTATTTTTTCATGTGGGATGGCCTTTGACTGATTACAATTTTGTCAGCATTGTCTCACCCTCATGAAGTTTGAAACCCGTTTCCTCAATAAACAAGAGGAAATGAAACATTTCTGACTTTTCCTCACAAAACTAGCTATGGCTTCAGAAGAAGGAATAGCACGCACATCATATGGATTAGGTGCTTTTTGGTATGAGGGTAAGTAAATTATGCTTAAATCTTAAATCTTAACCATTGTTAGCCTATGTGAAATAACCCTTTTAGCTGTCTACCGTCATCTGTGTATTAAATGGACAGTTCACTCCCTTTCATCTTTCATCCTCAAAACACAAAGATACTTTTAATGGAACTGAGAGATTTCTGCCCCTCTATTAAAAGTCCATTCAGCAAAACCTTGATGCTTCAAAAAGCTCATAAAAGTTTATGGAAAACTGAGCATATGAATAGAGCAGTTTAAGTCCTCTGAAGAGACACAATTGTTATATTATTAACAGATTTGAATTTGAATACATCACATTGAATACTGTAAACATGGAAGTCAATCCTACTTGCTTGACATGCGAGAACAAACCTCAAACCTTCAACCCTTGAAAGTGAAATCGTGGTAAGAATCTTTTCCAATCTGAGGT